>CM061349.1:35332584-36787545 GCA_030867105.1 Liasis olivaceus | reverse complement strand
AAATGAAGCAGGAGAATGACTAGTCAGTTTCTGCCAATCCAAAGGTTTCTTCATTGCTAAAACATTCTTCAAACAAGCAAAATGATGCCTCTATACATGGTCATCACCAGATGGAGCACACACATACAAAAATGACTATGTTATTGGCACAAGGAGGTGAAACAGCTCAGCTATAACAGCAACCACATGGCCAGGGGCTGATTGTGGAATGTGAGCAAGTTCCAAATCAAGCTAAAGCAGAAGAAAGCCAACCAGTTTCCACAATATGATTTTGAGCATATACAAACTGTTTTCCAGAAGAACATCAGTAATCTGTTTGAAATCCTGAACCTCTGATAGGGTACCAGAGGAAAGAAAACAAATTGTTGTTAAGGATAAATGTGAAAAGAGACTGCCAAAGATCAGAAGCAGAAGAAAGGAAACTCTAATGTCACAACAAAGCATGGAAATTGACAAGAAGAGAAGAGAAGCCAAAGCCAAGAAAGACAATTATCTCAGGAGGGAATTTAACAAACAACTTCAGAGTGCTGTTAGAAGAGACAAGTGGCCATATTATAACAACATCTAAAAAGACACTGAAGAGAGAAACAGACATGGAAAACAAGCAAAGTTTTCCATGAACTCAGAAGGAAGTTCCAACCCAAACTGATATGCTAAAGGATGCCAATGGACAGAACGTAACTGATTCAAAGAAGATGAAAAGAAAAATAATGAAATTTGTATAGTAGAAATGTCAATATCCAAGATACTTTGGAAGATATTCTCTATTTAAAATAAACTTTACTATTAGCAGATGAAGTTAGTCAGTACTCCAGTGATTACCAAGTCAGAAGGTTACAGCAATTGACAAATAAACAAATAAATAAATAAATAATCAATCAATCTACAAAAATATGCCAAGCAAGAGAAGAATCAGTAAAGGTTCTAACCAAATTAAGCCAGCAAATCTCAAGAACGACACAATGACCAACAGATTGGAGGAGGTCAGTTTATATACCAATATCAATACTAAAAAAGAAGCGTTACAGAGTGTATAGACTTTCCCACAATATTCTTAATTTCACATGCTAGCAAAATAATGCTTAGGCTTATCCAATGCAGATTAGAATCCTACAGTGGAAGGGAAATGTACAATGTTCAAACTAGTTTTAGAAAAGGCAGAGGAACGAGAGACATTGCTGATGCATACTAAATAATTATAATAACAGAGGAAGCCAAATTTATTTATTTATTTATTAAATTTGTCCTCCGCCCATCTCGCCCCAATGGGGGATTCTACAAACATACAAATAATATTTCCAGAGTATCTTGGATATTGATATTTCTATTATACAAATATACAAATATACAATGTACAATATATACAATATTTGTATATACAGATATACAAATAATACCAAAAAGCCGCCCAGAGTCACCCGTTGGGGGAGATGGGCAGCATACAAATTTAATAATAAATAAAATAAAGTCAATATATTGATTTTGTCAATATATATTATGGCCGTTGAATACCTTCTCCAATGCCATATCTGTACTTCTCTATACTGGGCCTCCCTGTCCATGAACAAGCAAATTTTCTATATCCAGTTAGGCTGTACAAATAAACTCAAGACACTCCTGGTAAATTTTCCAGTGGTTAAACCTATATCTTTGATAAGGGACTTATTTCGTCTCTGTAGATATATTCCAGTTTGCAGCCCCTGTATTTTATTGCACAGAGTTTAAAGGAAACTGTTAAAGTTATCAATATGTCAATACTTCTCCATCAAGCCATCCCTCTCAACATTCTGCAAGCCCCTCAAGACCTAGCTATGTTATCAAGCCTGGGGGTCCCAGGGGACTGGGGAGAGTTTCTGATGGCTCCCTTACTGTGGTTAATATCAACCTCTCTGTTTTGTGTGCTTTTTATAGTTATTTTTTAATTGTGACTGTTTTTATATATTTATTGTTTTTAAGTATTGTATGCCGCCAAGAGTCATTTTTATGTGATGGCTATATAAATATGATAAATAAATAAAAATAAATAAAATATTGTCCTCTCTTTTGTTTATGTAGCATCGTAGAAACTTAATATGTGGTGTAATTTCAAGCTTTTAATGGCTGGATCAGTATACTTCCTTCAGTATGATTCAAAACTGACTTGGTGTTTTCAGCATTTCAACACTCAGGAGAAGAAAAAAAAAGTCTTTTTGTTAAAACTCTGTTCTGACTGAATATTGGCCATGTATGTTGATTGTGCTTCATATATGCATCTTATAAAAACATAGAAAACTGCTTCATGCTGAATTAGGTTATTGATCCATCTAGTATTTGCTAAAAAGACAAATACTATTTTGGGAGATATTAACAGGAACACAAACAAACTGGAGCAAATTCAGAGAAGGTGTACCAAAATAGTGAGAGGAATGGTTAAAGGTCCTGGGTATGTTTACCCTACAGACTGAGGAGAACTATGGTAGTGATCTTCAGATATCTAAAGGTTGTCATATAGAGAAGGGAGTAGTTGGTGGGTAAAACCAGGGCTAACAGGTTGTAATAGCAGTGAAGTAGCTTCAGATTAGGTATTAGAAGGAATTTCCTAATGGTAAGAGTTGTCAACCAGTAGAATAGGATCCCTCATGTATTTAGTGGAGTCAGTAAGGCCATTAATGTGTAACTATGAAATAATGGGGCAGGACTACAAAGACAATGTGGTTTTTAAAGAACGAAGAGGCAGTTTCCCATGAACATGAGGCAGTATCCTTATCCCTTGAGGTTCCCCCTGAAATCTGAACGGCTCCCACCATACTGATATTTCAAGGGCCTTAAAGACCTGACTCTTTACCCAGGCCTTTGGAGAGGATGACTGACACCCCTTTCTTCCTTTCTGCTCCCCTCTGGGTTTGTTTGTTTGTTTATTTATTTGCCATTGTTATTCTTTTGGGCTGTTTTTGTGTTTTTTGTGTTTTTTGTATTCTTTGTTTTTAAAAGTTTTAACAATTGTAAACCTCCCAGAGTCACTGGGAGTTGGGCGACATCATCATCATCATCATCATCATCATCATCATTATCATTATCATCATCATCATCATCATCATCATCATCATCATCATCATCATCACATAGTTTCTTTCTAGGAAGTTACTTCTGCTTTCACAGAGCTCTACTCACCTCCCAGTATCTTTTTCTAGCTTATGGGTATTCCTTGGCCTTCTAGACGTTCTATAGCTGAGCTGACAGTGTAGTTTCCAGGGAAATGTTTTTGTAGTGAGAGTAGCTGCTCAATTTTAAACCACATAGCTGAGTCAGTGCTTTTGTTTTCCCTGGGAACATGTATTTGAGTTAGGGACTTTTAAATTGATCCCCCAAATTCTCCTACAATAAATTAGTCTAGATCAGAGTGACTGGTGGTAGGTTTCCAGAATTTCAGGCAAGAATTTCTGATTAGCACCTGCAATAAGTTGGGGTGATGCCAGAATTACAACACATACACAGTGATGTAATCATGCAAATGTAGATGCATGAATTGAATCTAGAATATTCTCTATGCAAAGTAAATGTTCTGTCATTGAGTTATGATAATGCTTGTTGCCTATTGGGAATTTTACCCCATAACAGAGATCTGCTTAGAAAGTCAAATGAGCCCCACCTTAACATTTCAAAACATTTGGGATAAACACATCATTTGTTGGATATGTAGTGGCTAGATAGAAGAGGAGGAGGAGGAGGAGAAGGATGGGGGCTAGCACTTTGTGGTTAAATGTTAACAGCCCAGAAGAAAAGTTTAATTAAAGTGTAAGCAACTTTGATTAATGACTTTGGGTACCTTCTTGTATTCCAAGTAAGAAGATGAATTGGATTAATTTAACGAATGACAAAAATCTGGCAACATTTGTAGATTTTACAAATATAAACAAAGAGAATGCTGGACACTGGCTAGTTATATGATGAGGTGTGAGAGCTAGTTTTGACAAAGTGAGCAGTAAACAGCCTAAAGTCTTTCTAATCTGTTACTCTAAAAAGGCAGGGTGGAAACCTAACCCCAAAAAGAGAGACCTCAAACCCATTGCACCATCTGGATGGGAGAAAAATCACAAACATTTGAATTTAGATTGCAATATAAATAGAGTGTGTATTTAATATATAGCAGTTTCAAGAATTCATTCATTACAATAATGGCATCACTCATTTTTCTAAAATCTGTTGATCAGAGATCTGCATCCTTGAATGCCTGTGCCTGTTTCCTGTTCTCACAATTTGAGTATTAGTCTTAATGAAAAAGGAATTATCAGTTTATTATTTATTAACAATATCTGTTTGCCTCAGTTCATAAAATACTTCAGAATCATTTACAAATATAATTTTTTAAAATCAATCCATAAAAATCAAAGTCTCAGTATAATAATAAGGAAGATATTAAACAAAGATAAAGTAATCCATTTTAATTTTTATAGGCTGGATGAAAAGGCCAGTTTCAAAGAGAGTTCGTAGTATCAGGGCTACAGTAGAGAAGGCTGCTCTTTTGTTGCAGGTCAACCTAGCCTCCAGTTAATTTACAGATTATCACAATGAATATAAGATGTAGATGGATTTTTCAACTTGCCTCTTCACCTACATTAGTGGCTTTATAAACATTTTGATTCTTTGGCAACAGAAGATATATTTAGCCTACTTGAAATAATGAGATAAAGGCTATAGCCTGAAAACAGAGTTTAAAATGTCAGCATCCATTGTTTTGAGAGAGTTGGTAAGTCTTGCAAGAAACATACAAGAACTAGTGAGATAATCTGTATTTGGGGAAAAATATTGAATGATACATCAGTGTGATATTATGCAACATGTTATTTTATATGTCATCCTCCTTTCATAAAACTATTACATAATTATCTTTCAAGAACAATTTTTGTCTCTATTCTATTTGTATTTTTCAAGACAAAACAAGATACAATACTGTATTATGGTCATAGACCAGCTCAAAAAAAAAAAAAAGGAAAAAAAACCCCACGCAGTGTGAGACAGCAAATAAAAACTACAGTAAAACTCAATAATTATAAAACTGGTGTGGTCAAGGTGTGGTATATTTTACATATAGTAAGCTGTACTTTTTATAATTGTTATATTTGCTTTTAGTGTATGTATGTCTTTTACTTCATTATTATTTTTCCTGATTATACAGGAGATCCTACCTGTTGCAGGTGTAGAAATGCAATTAACAGCAGCTGTTTCTCTTTTGACAATTCTGCAAGAGGAGTCAATATCCATCCATACTTATTCTCACTCATTCTTGCAACTCATTCTACAGAATTTGGAGCATAGAGATGCAGGTCAGAGGAATGCTGTGTTGCTGATTTCTTAGTTTGCTATGCTTTTTCTTCTGATAATGTACTGTTTAAAGCAATACATGCAGGAATAAAGTAAAATAATGATTGCTAGTGCTATATCATTTATTTGCTAGTGCTATATCATTTATTTGCTTTCTTTCACCCTGACTTAAAATACATAAATTTCAATAATTTTGTGGAAGCTTCTGAGTAGATAGTACTAAGTAGGATTGTATTTAGATTAAAAGTGGATTAATTTGATAGGAGATTAAGTCTTCTGTTGGTTAAAAAAAAACCAAATATATATTGGGGGCAAATGTACCTCCACTGCTATGCACATAAAATTACTGGGTGTAAGTTATTAACCATATTATGCATAAATTAAGATCAATAATACTCCATAATATGTAATATAAAAACATACACAAATGGCATCTGGAGGCCATTTGTAGTTATACTGATTAAAAGTTATATCATTAAAATGCATATAACAATGCAATAATCATATATAATGTTTTAAAATATTTAATTACACTAATAGAAAAAACATACATGTGATAGTATTAACAATACGGTAACATCAAAAATTTTAAAAAGGCCTAGAAAATACCTCATAGAACAACACTAGAAATAATTTGAAAGTCCTGTTCCCTATACCTTTGTGAGAAAAAAAAAATTATTAACAGACAATGCAACAGTCAACAATTCCTTGTTATAGAGCAGATGTGGAATTACATTTCCAATGTTTATAATTACTACTTTGACTGCTCCTCATCCCCATTTACACATTTCAATATCAAAAGCCTTCTTTGTATCCAAAGAGGCAATGGCTACATTTTGTCTGTGCTGATTTAAAGCAAGTACATGAGTCAAGAATCTAATATAATTAGAACTCTGATGGCTAGGTATGAATCCAGCCTGAGCTGGATGCACAATAGTTGGAAGAACAATTTCAGATAAGTTTCAGGCCAAGGTACGGTACAGAGATAGCACTGTGGATGGTCTCTGGCAGGATTGGGATAGGGGAAGTGCAACCCTCCTAGTTCTGTGTGATGTCTTATCAGTTTTTGAGGCCACCGGACATGCTATACTTCTGAACTATATCTAAGGAGTATTTTGTGGTGGTTTTCCTTCCTGAAGAGAGAGTTTCAGTTGATAGTGGTAGGGGGGTCAGATGGAGCTCAGTTGAGGAGTGTGATAGGACTTGATTCCCTTCCTGCCCTTATGTAACATCTACGTGAAGTTGCTAATTGAGATCATTCTTCAGCTTAAGTTCATGTGTTATCAATATGCTGATGATACCCAATTCTGCATCTCATTCCTGGGTCAGGTTGAGATTTAATCCCAGCAAGACCAAATAGCTCTCCATCTTTAGTTGTAAATAGAATTGCACTCCCCCAGCTCGAACTGGCTCACAGTTAGGAAGTCTTTGTAGATTCTCACATCTCTTGTTTAAGAAACAGATAACAGTTGTGACCAACAGATCTTTTGCATAGCTCAATCTTTTGCACTAATTGTGATCTTTCCTTTATTTTATGTTACTGATTGTTATATTTACCTTATCTGTTTTTAACCCAAGTTACAGATTTCAGGAATTGTAAAACACTTGTTTGGATTGGAGTGGCCTATAAACTTTGTAAATAAATGAACAAGTAATCTGTAATCCATGGGCCATAATATCTGTTACAATTGTAGCATTCACACTGCCCCCCTCCCCCCAAATAGGTCTACAATTGGAATACATAGTAGGATCTTTATGCACTTTAGAAATACTGCAATGTTTGCCTCACTGAAGCTGAGCATCTCTTTGAAAATTCTTTACATATGCTTATAGTAAAATACAAAATAAGAACCTCAAATACTTTTTATCAGGATCAGTTGAAAAATGCTTGGAGCCTATCCCAATTTTATAGATTCAATTATTATTTATTTATTTATATATCACATTTAGATAGGATAGGATAGGATAGGATAGGATAGGATAGGAATAGAATAATAACTTTATTGTCATTCCACTATACACCAAGTACATAATAAAATGAAATTCCGTTGCAGTTGGCTTACAATTACAATCAGACACTAAAAGTACAATCAAGATACCATAGTTACTATAAAATATACATTCTATACACAATGACATTTACTCAATATAGCCACTCATCTCACACAAAGCAACTCTGGGTGGAGTACAACAATTGAATAAAATAAATAGATAAAAGCAATCATTATAAAAGATAAAAAAGTGATTATTAAAATGCAACATCATCAAAAAGTTTAAAAAATTTAAATTTTAAAATATACAAACCCCATGAAGAGAGCAGAATATCAATCATAGTGGAGCCATCTAAAAATGTTTCTGGTTCCCAGAGACCTCCAGGCCTGATGACATAACCATGTCTTGAGGGACTTCTTAAATGACAGCAGGGAACGGGCGAGCCTAACTTCAGGTGGGAGAATGTTCCACAAGGTGGGAGTCACAGCAGAGAAGGCCCGCTTCTTGGGACCCACCAAATGCATGTCCCATTGGAACACATAGCATATCTTCCCTGTCAGATCTAATGGGACAAGCTGATGTGATCAGGTGGAGGCGGTCCCTCAGATAACCCAGCCCGATGCCATGAAAAGCTTTAAAGGACAAAACCAGCACCTTGAATTGGACTCAGAAGCAAACTGGCAGCCAATTCAGCTCGCGAAGCAGAGGTGTAATATATGCTCTTCTAGGAGCAGACATAACTGCCAGAGCCGCCACATTCTGCAATAGTTGAAGCTTCCAGATGCTCTTCAAGGGAAGCCCCATTACAAGAGAGTAAGCAGGCATACAATGGGGAATACACATCAAAAGGAATGCGGTGGAGCCAGCAGCCCAATGTATTCCCCATTGTGTGCCTGCTTACTCTCTTGAAATCCCTTCTTCAATCTCTCCTCTCTGCAAGTGGGGGAGGGAAGAAAAACAAACAGGTCAGGCCCCCAGGACAACACTTACTGACTGTAATGGTAATCACATGGCTGAGGGACACTGCAAAGGTTGTAAATGCAGGCTTTAGTCATAAAGTTGTTTTTTCAGCACCGGCATAACTTCCGGTTGCTGAACAAGGCAGTCGGTAAGTGAGATCTACCTGTGTTCCTAGGTAAGTTCAGTCTAGCCTTTTATTTCCAATTAAATTTGGTGAGACTTAGTTCCAGCCAAATTGCTACAGATTTGATCTGTTAAATTATATTTTAGCATATTTACTTCTATAATGTGTAACTTATATATTTGTTTTAGTGTTATTGCTGTCACTTAAGAACATTGTTAATTGAAGTCATAGTTTAAAATAGTTTTATAGAACAAGTATGTGATGTTTATATCTATAGTTCATTTGTACCTCACAGGTGTCAGTAATGCTTGGCTGGACACTCTTCTTGCTGCAATAGAAGCTCTTCCAAAAGAAACTATTAGACATGAGGTAATACTGTTTTCCCATGAAATTAGTGGGAAGATAGATTGTGGCTTACAGTTATGGTTCAGTTTCCATTTAGAATTAGATTTGACCTTCATGTTTTAGTATATGAAAGCTTTTACCCATTTTGTTTTAGTTACAATGATCTCCAGAATTTGAAATTTGCTTGTAAATTTTCAGTATAGGGAGATAATATTTGACTGCCATCAAGAACAAAAATATATGGAACTCTTTCCCTGTGCTTTATGAATGTTGAGAATAAAGAGTAAATAACTATAAGATATAAGTTATAAGAATTTAGATGAGTATTACTCAAACTTGTAACTTATTAAAATATACTTTTATATTTCTTTTTTTCTTATCTTGAAGTATTAAGTAAGAAAATTTCCTAATATTTATTGTAGATAGAAGTGGAATGTGCCATGTTATATTGGATGCCTAGCAGAAATGAAAAATATTGCCGTATTGTATATCCTAATTTCTCAAATTAGGAAACCCCTTTTTGCAGCTCCAAAGAATGTCTTTGAATTAATTTTCAGTTGCAGCATGACTATAATTCTTCATGATATTTAGACCTGGAGAAGGTATGGATTTTTTAATATTCTGATCAATGAGCAAATTAAAATACTGATAACTAAAACTGAGAACAATTAAAAGACAAAGGAAGAATTTTAATCCTGAAATTAAGAAATGTAGGTAAGATTTTAATATTGGCATCCAAATACAGATAAGGAAAAAATTCTATGAAAGATTTTTCCAAATGTTAATAAGAATTGCACAGGAGGAAAAAATTATTGTAGGAGACATGAATGGAGTGCTAGATCCATGCTTAGACAAATAATCTCAAGGGGGAAAAAAGGTGGACAGCTCCCAAGAAAGGTTTTTAGTATGTAAATATTGGCTTTGACCAATGCTTGGAGATTAAATTTCAGCATTTTTTTTTAGAATGGTGACTAGGTTGGTAGGTCTTTGTAGCTGTGGGATTTTTATGTAGGTTTTAGGATGTGATGGAGGTTAGGGTTAGGTTTTAAGGTTTGGATGTTGTTTTTTTGGAGGATCCACCTGATCATCTTTCCAGGAGTCTGATGGTTGTGGCTTTGGTGCTGGTGGTTTTGGACTCCTAATGGAGAGGGACTGTTGGGACCTTGTCCTGGCTCCCCAGTTGCCTTTGACAGACGGGACTGCTCTTGGAACGTGTGTTGGTTACTGGGTGTACAAGGAGAGGCAACTATGTTGAAGCTGGAATGGACAGTGCTGATGGTGCAGCGGTGCTGCAATTGGAACTACTGGTCAGCTGAGGACTCGCATGGCTGCCGAGCACCTGTTTGGTGGAGTGCTATCTATGGTGGCACCACAGCAGTACCTTTCATTCAACGTCTTTTGGGGCTGAACATGTGGTGAAGTCTGCAGTGGTGAGGAGCAGCAGTGACTGGGCTGGAGCTGGCAGTGTGGGAAAGGCAGAAGCACTGTGAGAGGAGCTGCTAGCCAGCCGTTGGGGGAGGCTTTCACATGGCTGCTTATTCGTGCACCTTGTATGGAGGCCCCGAAGAAGATTCTCCACCATGTGGATGGCCTATTATTCAGCCTGAGGTGATTGGCTTCCTCGATGACTGGTGGGTGAGCAATTTGGCTTGTCTCAGCTGGCCCTTGGACACTTGGAAGGGTGAAGATAGACAAGGTTGCCATTGATTGGTTGGAATGGAAGCTGGCTGGAAGGTTTCAGCGGACTCCAGCCGGTGTCCTGTGGCTGCAGTGACGGACCTGGACTGTGGGAGCCTTCTTGCCACTTTGGTGCCTTTGTGTCTAGAAGGGGAAGGCAGCCATTGCATCTCTTCCAAGTCCCAAAGGGATCTGATACAACCGATGTGGCCAGAGCTGCTGGGACCAACAAGGCTGCAGGAATTTGCAGCTCTTTGAAGGCTAGGAGGAGCTGAAACTGAGGTGGGGAGGGGGATTGTAATGGGGGTGAAGATGGATTGGAGGCTACAGTGTTGGGGAAAGGTCTGGGACTTGAGCCATTACTTTTTCTCCCTGGGTGGGAGACGGAAGGGGGAATGGTGGCTTGTCTTAGCCTGGTGAGGTTGTGGTTGGTCACCCCTGCTTCTGGTGAGAGCAGAGGGAGGGTGGTATCTGAGATTTTGGATGAGTGGACAGGTGGCTAGTTCAGGGGCCCTGAGTGCATGGTCGGAAGTGCCCTGGGACCAACGTACCAGCTGTGTGGAAAGATTTACAGGTGGTTGTATATAGAACCCTTGGTGACTTGGGGGGGGGGGGAGAAGGCAAGGGGAGGGGGCAATCAGGGGAGTCAGAGATGGGATAGGATTACATTGGTGACAGACAAAGGGAGATATGGAGGGAGGCAAAGGGCGGGCTGCACAGAGGGAGTATAGAAGCAATGTCTTGTATCTATCCTGTACTCCAGCCTCCTGCCTACATCCCTGATTAGCAGTTATTGAATCTTAGGTGATGCTGGACACTGGCTGGTGTTGCTTAATGTCAGGTTGGCCTCTAATAAAGCCCACCTCATCTGAGATCTGATCCCAGATGAGAGGGCTGACCTGGTGTGTATTACCTAGATCTGGCTGGGCAAAGAGGATGGAGTGCCCCTCTCTGAAATGTGTCCCAATGTATAACAGGCCCCAATTCTTCTCGCCTTTAGGAAAGCCGTTAAGACCTGGCTCTTCCTTCATGCGATAGGGGCCAGTTGAATGGGAGATTCCCTGTGATTATTTTGTTGTATGCTTGGTCACCATTTTATATTTTGTATTTATATATTGTCTGTTTATAAGGGCAGCCTTATAAATCTTAAAAGTGAATAAATTAATTAATTTTTAAAAATCCAAAATCAAGAGAGTAAATTTTTTTTCAGCAAAACACCAAACGTATTCAAGAATTGATACGTGCTAGATTTCAAAGACTCTCACACCATCTTTCAAAGAAGTACAGATTTCCTCAGTGACGTATGCAGATCATGCTCCAATTTTAATATCTTGGTTTCAGAAGTTACCTCTAGATGGAGGATGAATGGTATGATGCTACTTAAAGAAAATGTACTGCATAAATGTGAAGAAGAATTATTTAAAAAAAATAAATAAACATGACACAGGGATGTCGGAGACAACTATACGGAAACCAGTAAAGCTTATTTGAGAGGAATCTTAATAAGGCTTGCAGCAAATCAGAAAAAAAGAACATAATAGAGGGCAATCACAATTAGAACAGTAAATAAAGGAATTAGAACAGATTCATAAAACCAATCCAGATTGACAAGCACTGAAAGTGCTAAATAAAAGTAAACAACATTTAGATTTATTAGAAGTGGCAGAACTTCAAAAGATAAAATATGTCTTCTGGCATATCAAATCAGAAAAAAAAGAAGGCTAATTGAGACAGAAAGAAGGCTATAGAGAGAGAAAGCAAACTTATTATATATAAGATTGGTAATAACAGAAGAATTTACAACATTTTTTAAGGAATTATATTCCAGGCATAAAATTGACAAATGAAATTTAAAAACATATATTTTAAACTCAGAGCTTAAAAAATTTACTAAAGAATGTGGACAAATCTTAAGCAAATTAATAAGAACTCAAGAGATTAAAGAAGCAGTAAGAAAATTAAAATTAGTAAGTTGCCAGGCCCAGAAGTGCTGATGGCTCTGTTACAAAAAGGTAGAAGAGGAACTAGTGGAACTCCTATTGAAAACGATGAATGAAAGGCAAACGAGAAAAACAATACCGAAGACTTGGGAAGAGGCATATATAATGTTAATACACAAAGAAGGGAAATAACTCAAAGAAACCTCAGCCACACGGGGCAATTTCTTTACTGAGTGGCAATTACATATTAGCCTTGCCCGTCAATCAAGTAGTAAACATATGCTAATCAAAGAACTACCAGAGGAGCAAAACAAAACCCCCACCCCTACCAGCACTGGCAAGGCAGGCCACAGCACATAAATAGAGAGCAAACCGCATCCCATTTTAGCACTGAAGATGTTACCTAGCCAGGTAATGAAACGTTTGCAAGAAAAGAACCGAGCTCAGAGAACCCCAAGGACTCCACAGTATGAAGAAGTGCATTCCCGAAATTATACATGCAGATCAGACAGTTACATTCCAAAAAGGAAAATGAAAGATAACAGCAGATTTATTATAATGCACTAGAATTCATCAACGTTAACAAAAGGAAGGTAGCCGTAATCTTTTTAGACAGGGAAAAAGCCTTTGATGATTTGGAAAGGACTTTTTCTTTTTTTTTTTTTTTACCAGAGGTCTTAAACAAAATGAGTCCTGGAGAATTCAAAACCTGGGTGAAAAGCACGTATCAACAACAAAGATTAGTGAATGGAACAATACTTAGAATTCTTATACCAAGAATAAGATTCAAAATTTTACAAGACTTAAAGGACTTTTACCATTGTTCTGGATCCCAGAGTATGAATTTTGAGTTTATCTTAGTGGTTTTACCAACTGGACTTTTATGCTACAGATTATATTTTTCTGACATGGAAAAATTTTATAAATTGTATCAAATGTAACCTATAATTTCAAGTATAGTGTGAGTCTTGATGCAAGGATGATTTGGAAAGCTGATATTAATAGAAGTTTTAGCATGCAAAGTAGTTCTTAATGCATATTTTTGTTGCTTTACTTTTATTTCTCTATTTTTAGAATTGTCTGAATTTCTTCTATCTGTTCTCCTATAGATCCTGAACCCTCTTGTTTCCAAGGCACAGCTTTCTCAAACACTTCAGTCTCGCCTGGTTAGTTGTAAAATCTTGGGGAAATTAGCTAACAAGTTTGAAGCTCATATGTGAGTAGCTTGTGTGTGTTTCAGATGTCCTAATGAATAAGTGGTCTACAAAGGAAACAAGGTGACCTCGTTTTGCTGCTGTAGAAAATAATGCTATTTTCAACTATTGACAAACTGTATATTATGCAGTGTTCTTAAGACACAATCCATGAAGCTCTATTGGTGAGCAGCATCTTTTTCTCTAAATGGGAATAACTGAGCCTACATAGCAAGTGTAGGTCCTGAATTATATCCTTTATAAAAGGATAAGTATTTCCTACCACTTCAGCTACAATCTTTGTCCCCCACAGTGTCATTTCAGCAAATTTTATTCCTATTTCCATGATTTGCCTTACTAGCTGCCATTTTAGCTTTTTTATGTTGTTTTGTTTGGAATTGTTTCTAAATTTGTTGTCAAGACTGGTATACCATGTCAGATAATGTGGGATATACAATGTTTGCATCCCATACAGCATGAAAGCAATTTCAGTAACAGTCAACTTCATTTTTGTTCAGAAGTACCACCTTGTTTGCTCCTATAAAGGTACTGGATTTGTTTGCCTGTCTTTTAGTTTCAAAGAATCAAATAATGATGGTATAACTCAGAATACAATTTATATTAGGCTTGAGTTTTATTAATGTTCAAGGTGGGTTCATTGTGATCTTATTCATTTTCTTCAGAACTTGTATTGCTGTGTTAATAGACTTATGGTATGTTCCATTTTGGATATTTTATGGAGGTATGGCAGATATTAAAAATAAGCTTAATGAATGGATCTTGAACACATTTTCTTCTTTTTGGCTAGATATGAATTTATTTTATTTTTACCTTGCTATGGAGACAGCCTCACCCCCATTTTTGAGAACTCTCAGGTGAATAGCCTGGGAATAAAGGCAAAGTGCCCATCCCCCCCCTTTTTTTTTACCAGTGATAGCCTATATAACATAAATGACTAGATTTCTTGACTCCTCCCCTTTTTTTTTTCTTGTGTGCCCAAGGGAAAGAAGAAAATATGGCTCAAATATGATTTGACTTCAGGATGATGCCAAGTAGCCAGTCGGATTTTGCTTTGTGATGATAACCATGAAAGCAGAGTCCAAAGAATGCTTGCCTTCATCCTGATGCCAATGAAAAGAAAGCCATGAACAGACAGCAAATGAGGGAGAACAAAGTGAGACATAAAGAAACAGGTTTTCAAAATATATTTTGTCTTCCCAAGAATCTTCTGTTGGTTCCAAAACAAATGGTATGTTTGAAAGCATTTAGTTCAACTCTTAGTAATACCTTGATTTTCTAGAAGATTTTGTTCAGATCAGTCTGGACTGAAAAGATGCAGTTCAGGTTGTATCTTTTCTGTTGCCTGTTTGCAAATTTAGAATCTTTTTTGTATTTCCTATTTATTTATCTACTTATATATCATTAATTACTCTAAAGTAATTAGAGTTTGTAGTCCTGTTTATTTGTAACATTTGTGCTTCTAGTATTTCATTATTAAATATTATTATGATGTTCTAGAGACCTATACGTTCTTCACATTTGAGAAGTGTAAATTATCTTTTACATGTAACGTGCTGCTTTTTATACAAATACAAAAAAGGCTGTGAGAGCCTTTTCTTTCTATTAAAATTTATGTAACTGTTTCCTTTTTAGCATTAAAAGAGAAATCCTTCCACTGGTAAAATCCCTTTGTCAGGATGTAGAATATGAAGTTCGTTCCTACATGTGCCGACAGCTAGAGCTAATTGCTCAAGGAATAGGGTGAGAAAAGCTTAATAATTATTTATACAGTGTAAATAATTCCAATGAATAACTATTGATTTGCAGTAGATCACACTATTTCTAATCAGATTGATTTAATATGTTAGGGTGAAGTCATATAATGCAAGTTTCCAAATCAATGACTCCAATGACAAGTGATTTCCTTGTATGAACAACCAACATGTATCAGATCTGTTAGGCAAAAACTTTCTTATTACTGCCAAGCATGCTTTTTCTTAATGGAAATTGTTAATAAATTCATGTTTGAATCCTGGTCTATTTCTCTTACAGCCAGTGTGACATAATGATCAGAATGTCTGAGAAAATCTAGATTCAAATTCTCACTAAGCACCCTTGTGTACTTTCCCTGACCCACACCGCACCACTCCTGCACCCCCTCGCACCCTCACGCACCCTTCCTCGTACCCTCGTGCATTCTCCCCAACCCTTCCCCACATCCCCGCACACCCTTTTGTTCCCTCCCTCACCCAACAGCAGCCATTCCCCTGCCTGCTGGCCTGGGACTTGCAACTTCCTGCCAAATTCCCCACTGACTTTAGTTGTGGGAAGCCAGCGGGAAGTTGCCTCACCTAACAATCGTGGGATTCAGTTAACTATGGAAACCAGGACAGCAGGGATTGCTGTCGCTAAGTGATGCAGTCACACTTTACTACCACATTGCTTAGTGACGGAAATTTTGGTCCCAATTACCATTATAAGTCGAAGACTATCTGTATAGTAAACACCTTAGAGAATAATAACAAAATTCAGGAGGATCTTGACAAGCTGTAACAGTGAGCAGAAACCAGCAAGATGAATTTCAGCAGGGACAAATACAAAGTCCTGCATTTGGGTAGGAAAAATCAAGGGTTTGAGTAAGGAGGAGGAGGACCACCATATTGGACAGCAGTACATGCAAAATGGATTTGGGTGGCTTGGTGGATCACAAGCTGAACTTGAGCTAGCAGTGTGAAGCATTGGGCGGAGATGGGTGGGGATAAGTTTGATAAATAAATAAATAAAGTGGTAAATGCAGTTATAGGCTGTACCAACAGAAACACAGGATCAGGATCAAGAGAAGTCATCATTTCTTAGTTGGTCAGGCTGCATCAACATACATTTCTGGGCACCACATTTTTGGAAGGACACTGACAAACTGGAGGGTGTCTGGGGGAGACCAACCAAAATGACAGGGACCAGGAAGGAAATTGTATGAAGAATGGTTGGAGGCATTGGCATGTTTAGCCAGGAGAAGAGAAGACTGCAGAGAGACATGATAGCTTCTTCAGGCACCTGAACAACTGTCGTGTAGAAGATGGAATAGAATTGTTTTAGATTGTTCCGGAAGACAGAACAGTTGAATATAATTACAAGTAGATTTCAGTTGGATATCAGGAAAAATGTTCCAATGGTGAGAGCTACTTTAGCAATAGAACAGATTGCATTGGGAGGTGGTAGACTCTCCTCTGCTGGAGGTATTTAAATAGAGGCTGGATGGCCATTTGTTGGGGATGCTGCAGTAATAGATTCTTGCACTGGCACTGGTTCAGCTGGATGATCTCCAGTCTTTACATTTTATGATTCTCTGATCTCTCTTCCATTTTATTCTGATAGCACTCTATGAAGGTAAAGAGTTTGTAATCTCTACAGAATATTTAAATTATTTAGGACTGTATTCCTGAAGATTGCCTTAGATATCAATAAATGAATTAAAATTCCATGAGTTGGTGAGGTTACAATGTTATTAAAATAAACATCATTCCATTATTGATTTATGACCTAAGAAGTACTCCACTGTTAATTCCAAATAAATGCTTTCTTTGGATAAATAAATGAGGAAATTTATATGGGAAAACATGTCATCTAGGATTTCATTGGCTAAACTGAGAATATCTTTTGAGGATGGTAGTTTTAATTTACTAGATTTTCAAAAGTATAATTGGCCTTATATTTTATCAGCTTTGTGGGTCTTGTTGAAAATTTTTTATTTATTTTCATAAAGGTCCTGACAATTGCTGGAGTTGACGTATAAAAGAAAAGGTGTTTCATTTCAGAAAATGGGAGCAGTTGACATGTTTGAGCCCTGTTGGGTCATAGCTTGGAATTTCAAGTTGAGGCCCATAAATATTTAACTTTATTGAAGAACTCTACTTTAAAAATAGGAGACAAAATGTACTATGGAAATTGTGGGCAGTATCTGGAATATATACTTTAAATCAATTACTTTGCAATGATTACTTTAAGGATTTTTCTTGACTTCCAACAAAATTATGCCTCCCTAATTCATAACAGTGGTAATATAATCAATTCAAACATTTTCCATGGTTCAATATGGATTGGATGTTTTGGCTACTTCCAAGAAACATGAAGCACTTTCATCTTCAATGGAGTCAATGTCTGAAACTAAACCCACATCATATTTGTTTCAAAATCTGAAGAATTATTTCAGAGTTGATATTAATAACACAGCTCATAGATTAAAGAATTAGAAGATCTGATAATGGAACATCAATGATTACGGGTCTTAAAAATGTCAAATTAGTTTCAGTGAATTTAAGCTTAAAAGTAATTTATCAATATATTTTATTTCAAGTCTGCTGCATACCCTAAAGAATGTATTTGAAAGGAAGGACATCAGATTTCGTTTGCTCGTGATGTAAAAAATTTGAGGCTTCTTGACTCATATTATTTGGTCTTTTGAATCATTGTCATCTTTTTGGAATATGTTAATGTGCATACATAGATTTATGGGGAAATATCTTAATGTTAAAGATGTTAATGTTATGTTAAATTATGTCCCAAAACTTTGGAAGCTGGCAAGTTTTGAGGAGCTATGGTTATATTGGGCCTGGGGTGTTCTTAAGACAATTATTTTGAGAAATTGGAAAAGTAGTAGTATTCCTGATACTAAGGACTAGATTCAAGAAATGTGTAGTTTACAGGTAGTTGTCACTTAACAACCATAATTGGGGCTGGAATTTCCATTGCTAAGTGATGCGATCATAAAGCTCAGCGTCATGTGACCGTACCACTTAGTGATAGTAGTTCCAGCAGTCCCTGTTTATAGTCGTTAAGCAAGGACTGTTGTTAAGTGAGGACTTCACGTGATTGTGACTTTCAACTCCCTGCTTGCTTCCCCATTGACTTTGCTTGTGGGAAGCTGGCAGGGAAGGTTGCAAATCGCAATCATGTGACTGTGGGACACTGCAACAGTCGGAAATCCGGGCTGGTTGCTGAACACCCATATCGCAATCATATGACCACAGGGCTGCTGCGACAGCCAGAACATCAAGGACCAATTGTAATTACCACTTGTTCAGTGCCATCACAAGTTCGAATGGTTGCTGAATGAGTGGTCATTAAATGAGGATCACCTATATTTGTTTTTCAAAAAGGCTATTTTATTTGCTGATCAAAAACGATCCAATATGTTTCCCTTTGGAAGATTTCATAACGTTTTATAACAATAGAGTGTTATCATTTATTCTCTTTAAGTTAGATTTAGCAAGATTTAACTCTTGTTTGGTATTTGGTGGATATGAGATATGTATATATAATTGTTTTTCTTTTTCCTTTTTTGGGATAAAATTTGTTAGATAAGTATTTTTTTAAAAGTAGTTATTTAGGGTATATTTCTTTTATTTTTTTTCTTGCTTTTGAATGTGATATATTTTATTTTATATTTTCAAAGTAATTACCTATGATTTTGAACATGCAACATACGTGCTAAAGTAGAAAGTACAAGTTGTCTATTGCCTTTCTTTTCCATCTCACCTAAAATATAAATTTTATATTTTAGATACACTTCTTTCACCTATGGGACATATGCAGGATCTGGATCCACTAAACACAATTTAAGATGCCTTTAAACCCTAAATGGCTTAGGTCTTAACTGTTTTAGGAACTGTTTTTCTTGTTATTTCCTGTCTGGCTGCAAGAGAAGCCCTTCTGAAGATGTTCCCACTGTCATAGGTCTATTTTTCTAGAATGTAGGATAGGGCCTTCTCTGGCCCTGCTCTCAAGCTATGGAATTCACTCCTTGGGGAGTTGTGTTTGGCCTATCACACAGCATTTAGAAAATCTGTAAAGTACACTTCTTTCACCTGGCTTTTAATTGCTAATTTATGTTTTCAAATTTGTAGATTATGTTTTTGTTTTTTTTAATTTTATGAGATATCTGAGTACTTGCTAGAATAGAAAGGAGGGATATACACTGAATAAATAAATTAAATCAATATTATTGAAAAAATGCTGGTTTGAATAGGAATTTGTCGCCATTAAGTGACCAAATGTATTGCTTTTTAAAAATATTTTATTGCTTTTTAATTAATAACAAAAATGGAAAAAAACCACAAAAATAATACACGAGAAGAAGAAAGAAAACATTAAAAGGTGGCATTACAAAAAAGTGACAAAAATACAAGAACAAAAAATAAAATAAAAACTTATGTAATATGCCATTATACAGTAAATAGTTATACATCTATATATATTTATCTAATGTAACTATTATTCAAATGCATGTATATTTCCAATACATTTATATAACTGTCATTTTTTGTAACCTACTGTATTTTGTATCAATGAGCCCCATATTTCATTATACTTTTCCATACAAAGTCTATGTCTATAGGCAATCTGCTCATAAGTGGCAAGTGCGATCAGGTCTTCAATCCATAGAGTGAATGGGGCCATATATTTATCTTTCCAATGTTGCAATATCAGTCTTTTGGCCATAGTAAGGGCACAGAGAATCCATTTACGTTGTCTGCATGTCAAATTCCATATAGTTCAAAAGAATATATCCTCTAAACATTTTAGCTTTCATTGCACAATCGTATTTATATAGTCCACTGCTTTCTCCGAAAACTTAGTTAGTATAGGACATTGTAAAAACATTTGCTTTAAAGAGGCATTGTCCTTATTACATCTCCAACAAAATATTGTTTTTGACGATCCTGTTCTATACAAATGTAATGGGGTCCAGTAAATTCTCAATATTATTTTTTGTTGTATAAGTCATAGTTTAAGATCCATTGACACTCTTGTTGCAGAAGATAAAACACTCTTCCATTGTCTAGGTAACATAGAAGCTTCTAGTTCTTTATTCCACTCATCCCTTAACATCTGCATATCAAATTGCTTTATTGATAACAAATATCTATAAAAACTAATAGTAGGTTTTTTAGTTCTAAAGGATTTAACAAGTTCTAGTATCTCAGGTATCTCAGAAACTGATAATGCTGCTGGTCCAAACAGTGTTGTTAACGAATGTTGTAGCTGTAAATATTGCCATTGGGATACCTCTGATAGATGATATTTATCTCTTAACACATCATATATTAAAAATTCGTCTTCATCATCTATCAATTGGTCTAGTGTCAATATCATCTTTTTCCCATTTTTAAAAGTTGGGATAAAGTCAATTTGGCATGGGAAAAAGGGTCAAATCTTTTTTTATTAAACAATATGTTCCATAGCTTTCTAACTGACAAAATTGTTTCCAGAGATATTAGAGTTCTGTTGTATGAGGATCCTAATACTGTCTATGCAACCAAGGGTGTTATAGATGTGTATTCCAATGTTGCCCAAATCAGAAAATTAACATCAATTGTTGGCTTCCAGTATTTAATACTTGACAATAGGTAAACTTGATGATATAGCTCCAGATTCAGAAAACCGAATCCTCCCTCATTGATTGGTAATTGCATTTTCTGTAAAGATACTCTCAGAATTGAAGAACCCCATAAATTTTTTCTAAACAAAGAATTTATTTTCTGAAAATATTTTCCAGATATTTGAATAGCAGTTCCCCTCAGAATATAAATTAATCTGGGAATAATATTCATTTTGAGAGCATTCACCTTTTCCCAAAGGGTGAAGTTTAATGACTCCCATCTATCCATATTTAAAGAAACCTCTTTACATATTTTATTTATATTAGATGTTACTAATTGAGTTATATCTTTTGGTGTGCACATATCTAAATATTTAATAAATTCAGTACAAATACAAAATTGATATTTCTTAAATGGATGGGTAACCAAATTTACACCTACTAGCATCAATTTCAATTTGGACCAATTAATAGAATATCCTGCTATTTTACTAAAGGTATTTATTATTTGCATCAGCACTGGAATAGTAATATGAGGTTTAGTAATAAAAACCAATTTGTGTTCAACTAAATGTATTGCTTTTAATATAACTAAGTAGTAGAATTTTTTTTTAAAAAATAAATTCTGTATTCTTAGTAAGCTCACCAATTTTGTTATAATTTTGTTTTTAAATTGTCTTGTGCATATGGGACATATGTCTGCCCTTCACTCATGATCATATGCTATTTCTTTCTTTAATATGTGGCATCCATCAGCTTTCTCTCTCTCTCTCTCTCTTTCTCTCTCTCTTTTGGAGGCTCAGCTATCATTACTCTTTCTTTAAACAGTTCCATTTTGGTTGTTCTGGGTGGGATTGAATCATGTTTTATAACTGAATATAAACTGAAAGTTATACTATCTGCTGCAAAAGATTGTTTCTTTGTAGCTGATAGTAATTATTATATAGTTTCTCAAAAACTGGAGAGAGAGAAATTTATTCCATTATAAAACTAGTGAAGTGACTGAATAAAATGATGTCAGTAATGCCATGGAAATGGGACCAAATATGGTTCCATTCTTGAGATGAGAGGTGTGCAAAATATTTCAAATTCAAAATGTTTCAAGCTCAAAACTTCCCATTTCATGTTGAAAATTAGCTATTTTGACCATTTCAAAAATATTTTGAGCATGAAATAGCTGCTTTAAGTTCAAAATTATTATAGCAACATTCAAGATTAAATATTACAAATTCAAAAATTATGGACACCTTTATTTGAAATGCTAGAGCCAGCTGTTCCAGCAGAAAGCAAGTGTGTTTTGCCCCCATCCAAGGAGTATCTTTTGTACTGTGGTTTATATTTGGCAAAAATAAAATGTGGCAGAATGATGGGGAACACTTTTACATTATGCTGACATTGGTTGCATCCTCTCTTAACCCATTATTTTACTCTAAATTATAACTAGATTTTCTAAATCATAATAAAAATTTACATAATAATATATCCGTGTTTCCTCTAAGGAGCTCAAGATCAGTACATGGGAGCCCCCCCCCCCCCAATTCCACAATAACAAATCTATAAAGTAGACTCATCTAACAGAATGATTGGCCCAAAGTCACTCAGCAAAAGTATTTTGATAGCATTGAATACAGGTAGTCCTCACTTAACGACCATTCATTTAGCAACTGTTTGAAGTTACGATGGCATTAAAGCTACTTAAGACCAGTCCTCACACTTATGATTGTTGCAGTGATCCTGTGGTCACATGATTGTGATCTGGGTGCTTGGCAACCAGCTTGCACTTATGATGGTTGCAGCATCCTGGGATCACATGATTGCCATTTGCGACCTTCCCAGCCAGCTTTGGGCAAGCAAAGTCAGTGGGGAACTCTGTGATTCACTTAACAACTACATGATTCACTTGACCACAGTGATTTGCTTAACGACCACTGCAAAAAATGTCATAAAATTGGGTGCGGTCACATGATACCTCGTTTAACGACCACCCCTCTTAACAATTAATTTTCTGGTCCCTATTGTGATAGTTAAGCAAGGACTACCAGTATACCAGTGCCTTGGTCTTGTTTTGTCATACAATTTACAAGACAGTATGTCAAAAGAAAAAACTATAATCCTGAAGTACATTTCAATAAGAGCTACACAATTAAATATCAATTGCAAAAGAGCGTAATAGTTTTCTTGACTGCCACAATAAGAAAATAAATAACTACCTATTTATCACTAATATAGAATAGGATCTCTTAAAGAAAGGCAGTTCCAAATCTCAGTCTCAGAGAGAGTTTTTCTGGCCTATGTCATATGCAGCCAGTAGGAGGCTCTTTTCTGTAGTTGTGGTTCACTAAAAGTGCTGAGACTGTATGCTTTATCTGAGCAGTAATTTAAGTTTTCATGCTATGGCAGTTAACAGCTAAAGATTTCTCTTTGGTTTAAAGTTATTCCTAAACTGCAGTTTACTAGATTAATGGTGGAACTGACATATTGAGAGACATAGGTAAAAAATAAGTTAGGTTTGAGCTTGCAGAATTAGAATTTTGTTTTTCTATCATCCTGATTGTTCCCTTGAGTTTCCAGGTGATGCCATAAGTCATGGTTTTCAATGAGCATTGGACTACATACACACACACAAACACACATACACTCACATACATACACACATACACACACACATATACAGGGTTCTGTCACATAAATGGACTAATCCAGTTATTTCAAGGGAGGAGTAGATCTAGAAAAGCATCTTTTTCATGTGCTCTCATGTGTAGCAGTTTATTGCTCTCACTAGAAAGCCAACAATTCTCTGACTTAACTGATGACAAATTAAGAACAAATCTCCACTGAAACCATTTAAATCATTCAAATTCTAACACACTAAATTTTGCTCTCGGTTGTACTGTTCTTGTGTATGAAATATTACTGTGTATGAAATACTGAGAAATTAAATGAAATAAACACTCTACTTAGTAGCTAGTCCTATTGATTTTAGTGGACTAATTCTTACTTGACTTGTGAATTCTACTCATGTTTAAATATGCACATTTTTCTGAAGAAATAGATTAAGGAAATATACATATTAAAAGTCCTCATCTATTTCCAAAGTGTTTGTGGATAGTGTAGTAGCTGACAATTATGGCTTATCTCCTACATGTTTGATGTTTCTTTTTTGTAGGACGGAGCTAACAAAAAATGTAGTGCTTCCAGAACTAGTAGAATTAGCAAGGGATGAAGGCAGCAGTGTGCGTCTTGCAGCTTTTGAAACATTGGTAAATCTGTTAGAAATGTTTGATGCAGGTAAGATTGATTTTAGCTCTACAGCTGTTTCTCTATCTGTCATGATCTGTTTTCAACATGCTAATGCTCAATCATATGTTGATTGTATATCGCCTTTCTAATCTAATCTTTTCTGTTTTTCAGATGATAGAAGTCAAACTGTTCTCCCATTAGTGAAATCATTCTGTGAAAAATCCTTTAAAGCAGATGAATCTATTCTGGTTTCATTATCTTTTCATTTAGGGAAGCTTTGTAATGGACTATATGGTATGACTAAAAAGTTCTCAATACCATTTTAAGGGTGCTGCATTTGTTTATATTTGGTTGGAAACATTTAACATTGCAATCCTGATTATGCTTGCTTCTGGAATAAAGAGCATTTAATATCCAATTAAATATAATAAGGAAAAATATTATTTAATTAAATGACATAATCTGCCACTTTTCCCCCAGATAACGTATGATATGATAGTATTGATATGAATTTTTAATCAGTGTGTGCTTAAATGCGTGGTATAATAATAGAGTTAGAAAAATATATGATTTATCTTATCAACATTCATTTAAAACTCATTCAAACAGTTAAGAACAGAGTAAAATAGTATCTAAGCTGTTATTTCCTAAATACTTTTGAAAACTTTTTTCTAATGTCAGTACCCAAAACAAAATAGAGAAAGAAATATTTTGTTGTGGTGCTGCTAGGAATACTTGGAGTCAGTTTCTGTCATGTGAAAACTTCATTCACCTGAGCTTTAAGTACAAACCATAATTTTGCACTAGTGAGAATACCACACAAGACCCAAACAGTTTAAACTTGTACACAAGACCCAAACAGTTTAAATCGAAAGTGAGCTATTCATATCTTCTTATTTAGTTTCTTTCTATGACTTGTCTATAACTAACCAGAAAAAGGGAGAGAAAGGGATAGCACAGTGATGATACTGACTCAGTGTGTGGCAGCACTGAAAAGGGCTTGGAAAAAAATTCCAATATTGTAATTACTTTATATAAACCTATGATATATCTGTATCTAGATGACTGTATACAATTATTGTTAATATGCTTGAAAAAATCACAGAACAGGGCAACTAAAAATATTAGGAGGTTAAGCACCTGCCTTATGAAAAAGGCATTTTAGCTTGGAAAAATGTGACTGGGAGGAGACAATTGAAGTGTATAAAATCATGTAGGGGATGGAGAAAGTAGATAGGGAGTTTTTCTTCCTCTCTCAAAATAGTAGGATGTGATGCCTACAATGAAGCTGTTTAGGAGATTTAAAATAGATAAAATACCTTTTGGGTCAGCTGCAGGAGTTGGGGCTGGGTGGCACAGTGTTATGCTGGTTCAGCTCCTTTCTCCAAGGCCGAACCCAATCGGTGTTGACAGGGAGCGAGAGGTCCAACCCACAGCCCCTACTCTTTGGGGTACCTCAGGGTTCGGTGCTTTCACCACTCCTATTTAACATCTACATGAAACCGTTGGGTGAGATCATCCGGCACCCTGGGATGAGGTATCATCAGTATGCTGATGATACCCAATTATACATCTCCATCCCGAGTGACCTAAGTGATTCTGTGACTACCCTCTCGCAGTGCCCGGAGGCTATAGGGGCCTGGATGGGGGACAACAGGCTCCAGCTGAACCCTGGTAAGACGGAGTGGCTGTGGGTATGGGGGGGGGGCCCTCAAGATCTAGGAGTTTATCATCTTTGGTTCTTGATGCGGTCCCACTACCCCAGGCAGACCTGGTGCGTAATCTAGAGGCCCTCCTGGACTCATGACTCCTGTTCGAAGAGCAGGTGGCAGTTGTGGCTAGGAGGGCCTTTGTGCAACTTTGTGTTATGCGGCAGTTACGCTCCTTCCTCGATCAGGAGGCCCTCCGCATGGTCACTCATGCCCTGGTCACCTCTCAGTTGGATTACTGTAACACGCTCTACATGGGGCTACCCTTGAAGAGTATCTGGAAGCTACAGCTGATGCAGAATGTGGCGGCACGGACAGTTCTGAATGATATCATCTAGGAGAGTACACATAACACCACTGTTACACGAGCTGCATTGGTTGCCAGTTTGCTTCTGGGTCCAATTCAAGGTGTTGGTCATCACCTTTAAAGCTCTTCATGGCACAGGACCAGGTTATCTGAGGAGCCGTCTCGCCCCGGTTACTTCAGCCCACCCCACTCAGTCCAGCAGAAGGGGCATGTTGCAGACCCCACCAGTCAAGGAATTTCGACTGGTGGGGTCTAGGCTTTTTCTGCTGTGGCCCCCACCCTATGGAACAATCTGCTTCCCGAGGTCTGGTGTGTCCCCACGCTCATGACTTTCAGGAAAGGGGTGAAATCCTGGCTGTGCCAGAAGGCCTGGGGGACAGATGGGGGCTTGCACCAGTGGAGGTGGCTTGTGGGGTGATTGACCTTGCCCCCTCCATCATCTTGAATGTTTTTAGTATTTATGTACGGGGTTTGTTTTTTATACTTGATTTTTAATGGATTAATTTATTTTAATTATTTATGGGGTATTTTTAATCGTTGATGGGGTTTTTGATTTTAACTATGAGCTGCCCAGAGTCACCCGTTGGGGGAAATGGGCGGCATACAAATTTAAGAATGAATGAATGAATGAATGAATGAATGAATGAATGAAAAAGGAAGTACCTTCACACAATGCATAATTAATCTGTGGAATTCATTACCATGAAATATGTTGGCTTTAAGAGAGGATTGGATAAATTCATGGAGGCCAGGTCTATCCAGGGCTATTGTTTTGAAGATTAAATTTTCCTTCACTGAAAACTTCCCGAAAAAGAAAAGCTTTCAGAAGTTTCCTGAAGGCCAGGAATGAGAAGGACCAAATTATCTCCAAGGGCAATGTATTTCACAGATTATGAGCCACAACTGTGAAGGCCTGCCTTTTAACCCACATCCTGCAAACTTCAGGTGGAGGTGGAATCTAAAGCAGGCTCTGCATGAGCTAATAGGAAGGGTAGAATCGTTCTCAACAGATGGAGCTGTTGAATGGACCTAAAGTAACCTGGTGCTGTGCCATACACTGCCTTATAGGTAATAATGAGTATTTTGAATTGGGCCCAGAAGCTTACTGACAACCTATATTGCAACCATAAAAGAGGTGGTATTCTGCAGTGGTAGAACCTGCCTTCCAGTTGTTTGGCCACTGTATTCTGTGCCTATTCTTTTTTTTGTAAAAACTTAACAGATGATACATACATATATACATACATACATTCAATTATATATATTAGCCAGTGTGGTGTTGGACCCAGGTTTAACCCTATCCTCAGCCACAGAAGCTCATGGTGTGACTTTGGGCCAGTAATTTCTCTCATTCCAACCTATTTCACAGGGTGATTGTTGTGGGGGAAAATGGGATAAGCAAGTGCTGTGCATGCCATCTTGAGCTCCTGAATGAAAGGTGGGATATAAATCAAATAAATTAAATGTACAGATAAATACTATTACAACAGCCTATACAACAAATAATAGAATCTTGTCCTTGGATTAGAATTGCTTATCTGCTAATAATATAAGTAGTCTTTGTGTGAATAGTGCCTGCCTCCTCAGAAGATGAGGATTCTGTATATGAAACTTCTTGTCTTGGAATGCAAACTGTATCAAAGCATCAACTGTTAGGACTAATTAAAATTTCATTACTTGCAGTAAAAATTGTTGTGCAGTTGCTCAGTCATTTTCAACTCTTTGTTAACCAATTTGCATAATTTCATCAAAATTGTCTGGCAATAACTGCTGCTTTGAGTTCCTCTGAAGTCATGCTTATAATGATTGTATCTAGCACTTTCTTTTGTGCCAGCCTCTTTTTTCAGTTGCCTACAGTTTTTCCAAGCATAAGGGTCTTCTACAGTGACTCTTGCCTTCACATTATGTATCCAAAATATTTAAGTTTTAGCTTCATTATTAGAAGAAAACAAATTGATAATCAAAGAAATCCAGGGTTCTCACTAGACCCAAATAACTAGGCTCAAATTATCCTATTTTGTACACATTATGCAAAGACCTAGCTCTCTGAAAAAGGCTCAGTGCTGGGAAAGGTAGAAGGAAAGAGAAAAAGAGGACAACCAGCAGCAAGGTGGGTGGACTCAGTTGCAGTGCAATGGGTGCACCATTGGAAGACCTGAAAGACCAGGTTAGGGACAGATCATTATGGAGAAAGTCTGTCTATGTGGTTGCTAAGAGTCAACACTGACTTGATGGCACATAATCAATTGTGCTTCCAGTGAACAGTCTTGTTTTACTTCAACTGATGTTGAATGAGTTGTTCTTATTGTGGTTCAAGATATTCTCAACAATTTAGTTCCTCACTAAGAAGGAGAAGTAGTTAGCTTTAAGGTTTTATCTAAAAATAAAGTAAAATTTATTCTTTCAGGGCTTTCCCCCTCAGAGATTCATAATATATTGGTAATTATATACTTCTAATACATTATAGAAGAGCCCTTAAGAAGGATTAACTCATATTATAGATAATATCATATATTTAGAAGTATATTATTTACTTCTAGGATGTAAATCCTCATGTGTTATAGAAATACATGACTGAATTCATTATGTCTGCTACACTGTTCTTTAACCAATTTATGAAAATAAAATACTGAATAAGCATTTTATTTGTTTAAAGGAATTTTTACACCAGAGCAGCATTTGCGATTTTTGGAGTTCTATAAGAAGCTTTGTACACTGGGATTAGAACAGGAAAATGGGCACAATGACAACCAGATACAGCTGCAAACCCTAGAACAGGAAAAGAAATATATATCAGTGAGGAAGAACTGTGCTTACAATTTACCTGTGAGTGAAACACTCCTTCATTTATCTATCAGTAATTGTGTAAAAGGTAGACTTGCGAAACTGTTTCTGATTTTAAAGAGAGCTGAGTTTCTCCAAAACACATTTTCTCCTAATCCAGAGAACAGTAAGGTTAGTCGGGCTGAACCTTTTCCTGTTATGACAAAGAGTAGATTAAAAGGAGGAAGAAGGGTTGCCTGATTCAATGACCATTGTTGCTTACTCCAGTTAAGCAGACAGATTATAAATTTTGTTTCTGCAAGCTATCTTTTGAGAGCAAATAGGAAAGCAGAGGCAGGGGAGGGGGGAAGCATATAGATCAAGGACACCACTGTGGGAATTCTTGCTAGAGTAAGGATAAATGTCATTAGCCTTCTTTATGTAATATAATATCAGTATACACTAATCTTTATTGCATACTAAATTTTTTATATTCCTAGGCCATGATGATTTTTGTGGATCCCAAAAATTTCAATTTGGAACTGTACTCTACATTCTTCTGTCTCTGCCATGATCCTGAAGTACCAGTCAGACATACTATGGCTAGTAGCTTCTATGAAGTAAGTCAGGAAATGAAATGTATCTTATGGAAACACTGTTTGGCTTAATTTGAATTTTGGCATGTTTATAATTAACTGAAATACATATTTTAACCTATTGAAAGTACTTAAAAGATTGCCTCCCCTAAGAACCATTGAGTGTGCATTCTAAAATCAGTGGCAAGGCCCTGTCTATGGTTGTATTGATAGAGTTGATTCACACTGCGATTGTCAGGAGTAGGCCATCTCAGTAGCAGTATCCCAGTTATGGAATTCTCTCCCAAGGGAAGTTTGCCTAAGTTCTCCTCAAGGTTGCCCTTGAAGGCTATCTAAAAACTGCAAACAATATAGAATGCAACAGCACACACAGTGGTGGATGAGAACCATTACAGTCATGTGACCCTATATCATGGATGCTACATTGGCTCCACTAGGTTTCAGAGTACAATGTACAAGATGTTGGTTTTGATCTTTAAAGAAATGGCTCCTGGGTACTTGTGAAACCTCTTCCTCCAGGTAGAACCAACTTATCTAGTTTGCTCATCCCAGTTGGGAATGTTGAAGAAAACTGACTTAGAAAAGGTGAAATCAAGAATGGTGATGGTCTCACTTTGTATAACAGTTTCTTACTGGGACTTAGGTTGGTGCCAACTCTGGCTTCTTTTCAAAAAACCATCAATACAAGAGTTATCCCATGGAGCATTTGGACGCTGAAGTTGTCCAGTGTTGCCCTGGCATTTTCAGACATATATTATGATTGTGATTATTGTTTATGTTATTTTGATTCTTGCTTTTGGATTACGTTGATGTTTTTAATTGTCTGTTTTTAATATTTTTAATTAATGTAAACTTCCTTCAGTGAGATATAAATATAAATAAAATGAGTAAATGCCAGCACCTTGAATTGCACCTTTTCAAAGCTAATGCAGCGCCCATAATATATGTATCATACTTTCTGAATCAACGGCAGTTTCCAGATAACCATCAGGGGCAGTCCCAGGTAGAGTGCATTGCAATGATCCAATCTAGAGGTTATAAGAATATGAACTACAAATGTTTTCTCTATCTTTTTTTTTCCACCTCTCATTGTTTGTCACATACACTTTATTCCAGTGCTTTCAAGCACATGCTCTGCAATAATACTTTAGCACCTTGATTAATTTGTTGTGGGTTTACAAGTCAGTACAATTATAAACACCTCTGAATGAACATAGCTACAACCATACTGTAAATTTCATTAATTTCACCTAAAGACATACGATAGTCTCTACATTTTATCAGTATCAGATCATTTTAACTGGACTCTCTGAAACAGTTGGCTTTACAACCTGAGTATAAAAATCAATTAATTGTTTTTTTTTCCTTTGTGTTAATTGCCTCTGTGAAAAGATACCATAAGAAGCACAATAGAAATTAGGAGAATCCTTAGCATGTCATCCACAATCCCTCCCAATATGTATTAGTTGTTCATTGGCTTATTTATACCTGTGAAGAATATAGCCCCTCAGAAAGACTTAACCTCACTTCTCCTCTCAAGAAAATTGCAGAACTGCAATTTTCTGACTTCAGAAACCTGTTCAGAACTTTCACCACTTTTTGCTGCCTGAAAAAGAATTAGCCTATTGATGGCATCATATTCTAGATATACCCCCATAGTTTACTTAGGTTTTAAATTGCATAGGAGATCAAATGGGGCTCACAGTGTTATAGAACCTCAGCATTATTACTGAAAATTATCTACTGGGAAGGAATAGAACCATATAAACCAATCCAAAATGATGATATAGGCATTGATGTTGAAAACTAGTTGAGAGGTCTAGGAGAGTTAGCAGAGTCTCATAGAAATTCTTCTGTCAGTCAAGCATTTTGATAAGGAAGTTTTTAGTTTCAGACATAGTCCAGAAATTGGTCTGAAATGGGTGTAAATAATCTATGTCAGTCTTGATCAATCTGTGGCTTCTTAAATACTTTACCCAAACAAGGAAGGTTTGTTATTACACAATAGCATAGTGCAGAATGCCTTCTTTAGGAATTTTTCTACAAACTACTACTTTCAAGACAGGCAAGACTATTCCCTCTCTTAATGAAGCATTTATTTCTTTTTGGACTCTGTTAAGTAACATGGGTATTGTTAATTTTTGTCTTTATTTTGTCAGTCTCAAAAGACTGAATAATACAGTATTTAATACATCTGGGAATTAGAATCTGATCGTGTGTTTTAAGTTAATAGGAAGTACATGGCAAAAGCATGCAAAATTATTTTTCAAAGTATATATGGATTATATAAACTAGCAAACTGCATCTCAGAGATTAATTCCAAAGCGTACAACTACCACTACATCCCCTTTCTGTTTTTATCAACATAATGCTATATTGCAAATAGTAAGGAAAGGATATTGCCTCCACAGCCTTAAAGTGTGGATATTGGCATTATAGGTTTAGTCTTTAAAGGTGTTTCCTGTTCAAGGTACTCTGGTTTTAAAAAATAAATGCAGATTAAAAGGACTAATATCTGTATTTTGTTGTTTCATGATTTTCCAGGTTGCCAAGCTTTTAAATACTGATGTGTATATAATACATAAAGAACTGATAGCCCTATTGCAGGATGAATCACTAGAGGTAATGACCTATTTGTTACTTATGTTAGATAAAGTTACATTGTTTATTGAAGGAAAAAAATTCTTGATGGGTCGAAGCATAGGGATGAATCATAGCTGTTTGTCTCATGATCTAATCATAAAGGACAGAGAATGTTGTCACTGTAGAGTCTTCTGAAAGTGATGAGTTATAACTCTCGTAACACTTTCCCAGGAGAAATAGAAAATGTATAAATTCGAATTTGCAAAAGAAACCACTGTTCAAAGGGGCATGTAATAGTTTGATCTCACTCCAGTTTGATATCAGTCTTAAGTTCAGTCAGTATGATTAGTGCTGAGTAAGATTCCCTTTGGTATGATGTGTTCAGTTTTGTTCCAGAAATTATATTGTTAAATCAGAATGTATGGAGTGAGGCAATAGAAGGTGAAGTTATGCAAGGAGGGCATATTCAGGCTAGGAAAGGGACTGGGCATGTTCAGACTAGGAAAACAAAAAAGAAATAATTTTTAATATTTTTAAATTCTGGAAAGCAGAACAACTATATTGGAGTACTATCATATTCCCTCTTAAACTTGCCTTCTCCAGTGAATATTGTAGAAGCATGGCTTAAATCAGAAAGGGAGAGATTTAGATGAAGCACTGAATAGAGAAGTGACTGTGTGTTTATACAATTGTGTTTCTTGGAGGGAAGAAACTCCCCAAAATTTAAGTGGGAATCTATGATAAATAAGCACTCGGCATAGTGGTGATTGTTCAGTTAGTCCATTACCTGGAACTGTATGGCACTGCTGCAAGGCATTTTAGAGATGAACTGACACCCAAATTTATATGATACTAATCGCAACATCTCCACTGCTTCCTGCTATTTTACAGGTAAGAATGGGTATTTCTAACTTTTCAGTTGCAGCAACTGTTGGTTCCAAATACCTTTTGTCAGCCCTGTGAGGCAGCAGACCAGGCCAAGAAATAGACTCCCTGGAAGACTAAGAACTACTTTTATTTAGATTGGCTATAGCAATATAATCTTGCAAGTCTGATTATGTTTCCCCTGATCCCTCTTATATTCATGTGAATTAGGGGTGTATCTGTCTGAGATGTTTACATAATCCTCCCCCATTGTTTGGACTCAAGCATTTTTTTCCTTTTTATTGCTTTGATCTTCCCTCTCTCCGTCAAGGTCATCCTCTTTACTGTCTACGCCCTGCTTCTTCATACGACATTTCTGACCTTGCCTTCTGCAGGGTGTTAGATCAGGATACTTTCCTAAGTCTGCAGTTCTGCACTCAGATCAACTAGGTAGGTAGATAGGTTTTGGAATTGTAAGTAATATATTATCTTTTAATTAGGTGATAGATGCATTAATAAATCACCTTCCTGAAATCCTCGAACTTCTGTCTACTGGAGGAGAAAGCAGTGGATCAGAAAACAAGGTAAAGTAGATGACTCTGCCAGCAGAATCATATTTTAAATAACAAAACAGGAAAGTCCGCCATCATTTTTCTCACCCTGAAAGCACCTAGAAGATATTACTATTTCTGCTTTCATTTGTGAGATTGTGATTACATTAATGGAGAGGGAGAGTAAACCTTGAGTACCCTATTTTCAGTGTTGTGGGGAAAGCTTTGATCCATAATCTATATATCTCCCAGGACAGGTTCTCTTAATATCCTCGGGGATCTTAAGGGAGGAGGGAAAACAAAATATAATTTACACCAATGAAAGAGAAGGGCAGGGACAGAAGTAAACAAGGGAGAGCGGCAGCAATCCCAAGTGCTAGTAAAAAAGTTTTTATTTGGCTTTTTGTTTTATTGGTATTCTCTCCCTTGGTAACTGACATCAGACAAAATAAATGTACAGTGAACTGGAAAAAGCTATGCAGCTATGCAGCAAAACCTGGATAGACTAGTTCCCTGCAGTTTTCAGGCTCTGGCACTCTCCTGCATATTGCAGGTAGTAAAAGTGACCAGAAACATCAGTTTACCAGTTTAGGATCAGCTCTAGCTATGGTAACTCACATCTTAGTTAAATCCGAGTTTGACTTTATGCATTTTATGTAAGTTTCAAAGATAGTTTGAAAACTTTGGCTGGTACAGAATTTGGTAATGTGGATATCGGTGTAGGCTGGGAACTCACAGCCTAAGCTGGTTGCTAGGAACACATAGCACTGATTTAAATAACTGATAGCATAGATAATAAAGGATGAATAAATCCAAAATAGTTTGGAGCCAAATATCTAAAGAACTAGCTTCATCTGGATGATTTTGCCCATATGCTAAGATCAGCCTTAGGTTTTGCTTTTTTTTTACTGCCAGCAATGTCAAATAATTTGATGGACATAAACTATAAGGCTTTGTGATTATGAACACTATGCTACTAACTTTTGTGTTTGTGCTACTCTATTTTGGGGATTCTAACCTGATTTAATATCTTAGGCTAACTATGCTAAAAAATAGCCAACAAATATTTTTCCTCTTTCAGTTTTTAAATTTTCCAGAGTTAATTCCAGCACTAACAAGAGCTGAACAGAGGGCAGCAACCTCTTTAAAATGGAGGACTCATGAGAAGCTACTACAAAAGTATGCCTGCTTGCCTCATGTCATCTCAAGTGATCAGATTTATTATCGCTTTTTGCACAGAATGCTGACAATCATTATGACAAATGTGAGTTCTCAGTGATCCTTCTCTCTGTGTGTGTTTTGTATTTCTTTCTAAATGTATTAAAAACATTTTCCAAGAGATTAAAATATCTAGACTACTACTGAAATAAATCTGTGTTGAGACAAGTATATCAGGTACAGAGAAATTAGAATTCTTTTGTTTAATTTGTATTTTTTTAATGAATAGCCAGTGTTGTATATATTGAACACCTGTAGCCTTAAAGTGTTTCTGTCTGCTTGTTTCCATCTGATACTTCCAAATAAGTCAGGACTGCAAATCCCAAAATTGAAACTTAATTGTTGAAAAACACTACAAAGATGTATACAATCTAACTATATCTGTATGTAGAATTGGATTTCTGTTACTTGGGAGAAAAAGAATTTGGAGAGGTTGTTCTGCTGCTTCTATTCTATAGAAATTCCCATTGTCAGGTTTAGAGACCATTTGGAAGATAATGAAAAAAACTGATACTTCAGTTTTTAAAAAAATTATGTGGTTGCTAATGCTGAACCACAATTAGTTTATTCCTATTCTGAAATAAAAATTGGTCTTTTGAAAAAAAAAATACAGTACTGCAAATCAGTTTTAATTTATTATCATTTATTAACAGCATTTTGATACTGCTTAGATCATCCATGTGGTATAGAAAAGCATAAATATTACACATCAGAGTTGGAGGAGAATTTTGGGGTGGTAGGATGCCTGTTTGCTTACTCAGATAGGATGAATCATTGTGAGGAAATATAAAGAGGCAGGGATTAGCAAGACCTCTTCTTTGTTCAGGAGCACTGGTTTCAGTTTCCATCCTTGTATTGCTATAGAAGTCAGGAGAGTCTCTTGGATGGGCTAGAAAAGAATTGGTAGCAATAGATGATAGAAGCACCTTGTGTGCAGAACAGTCTGTTTAGGTTCCAATCCAACATCAGTGAGAGATGTAAGGAATAAATATTGTCTTTATAAATTAGCCCACAAAAATAATTTTGAGAAAGAATTATTTTGCATTTTAATTCAGATTTACCCATTTGTCATGTCCTGTAGTTTTATATCAGAGATGACAATCTAGCATCATAGATTCCAGGATGCCTGTGATTAGATTTGTGTCTGTGGAACCATAAAATTGTTTTTGAATTTAAAATTAATTGATTGGTTTTATAAGGCCACCTAATTGTCAAGTGACTCAAAGCGGCATACAGGACAAGTTAAAAAAAATGTAACAGTAAAAGAAGAACTAAATAGCAAACAACTGCCTAGGGAATACAGATCTTAAAAGAGTCATGGGAGGTACACAAAATTATTCAGGACTGCTGGAAGAGCCAGGTTTTATGACCTTTCTGAAGAACATCATGGTTGGAGCTCTGTGGACCTTGGGGGAATGTTGTTCCAGAGAGCAGGAACAGTGATGGAGATGGCATGCTTCCAGGGTCCCATAAGATAACATTTCTTCAGGGAGCAGACTTCAAACATGCCAACCCTTTCAGATTTTATGGAATGGGCAGAGACAATTGGAGAGAGGTGGTACCATACATAATCAGGCCTCAAGCCATGAAGGGCTTTAGTGATTGTGATCAATACTTTGAATTGCACCTGCAAGCCAGCTGGTATCCAGTGCAGCTAGTGCTTTCGTATTGCCACATGGACATACTGAAATGCATTCATAAACTTGCACTGACACATTCTTGACCAGCTGAAGTTTTTGAGTGGTTTTCAAGGGTAGAGACATTGCAATACTTCAAACAAGAGGTGACTGAACCATGAGTTACCATGATAAGGGACTCCCAATCCAAGAAAGGGCATAGTTGCCATACCAGATGAATCTGCACAAAGGCACTTCTAGCCATGGCAGCCACCTGCTCTTCAAGCAAGAACTACATGTGTAGGAGGACCCCAAGCTATGCTCTATCTGGGTAAGTGCTACCCCATCCAGGACTAAAGCTGGACAATATCCAGGAGCAGAAGATTCTGAAGCCCCAGCCACTAGGTCTAACTAAGGTTAAATCTAAGCCTGTTCCTTCCCATCCAGCCTTCAGGCATTTGGACAGGACCTCTACAGCATCACCTGGTTGGCACAGGTTGAAATATATAACTGGGTATCATGGGCATATTGATGAAACCTGATCCCATGCTGTTGGATAATTTCACCCCTGATCTCATGTAGATGTTAAATAGGAGTGGGGAGAGCATTAAGCCCTAAGGAATCCTGCACAGTAAGAACCTCAGGTGTGAGCTCTTCTTTCCTACTAATACCAACTGTAACCAACCACAGAGGAAGGAGGAGAACCACTGTAGCCCAGTACCCCCCACTCCTAACTCCTGGTGCCAATCAGAAGGATACCATGATTGGCAGTATTGAAAACCACTGAGATATTAAGAATGACCAAGAAAGTTAAACTACCTCTCTCCCGGTCCTATGAGAATTCATCTACAAGAGTAATTAATGGAAAGAAGTGTGGTAGAGTGGGTGGTAAGGGATAGAGGTGTGCCCTAGGTTTTAAACAGTGAATGTTACACGAAAGTTTATTTGTTCTGCACTGCTTGTGTTGGTAGATGGTCCCTTCGACTTGGGGGTAAAAGGACAACGGGGTGGGGGTTGGATAGTGAGAGGAGGAGAGGGAGGGTGCAATATCATGGTAACAGGCATGGGGAGATATGGCAGGAGATGGGGTGGGCCACTCCTGGGGAGGGTGATCTCAGTATCCAATACCAATAACATGTCATAGCTGAGGTCACACATTGGATCTGGTTTTTGTCTCATGGTAGTGGTTTTGCGATCTGGGGTTGGGGTATGTTAACATCAGTCCTTTGCCATGGACAGATCACACCCTCTTGGCCCTGGAGTTCTGTATGCCTGCCTCTTACTACAAGGAGGTAGGCCTATTTTATTGGCCCACCCCGGGAGACTGATGGACCCAATACGGTTTCAGAGGAAACTTGGGGTTATTCCCAAAACTCAGGCTTATAGTTTGGCTGAGGCCTCAGTCGCGGCATGGAATGAGCATGTGGCAGGGGCCTCGGACCAGATCGCACTTGTGCAGACTCTTGGTGATCGCAGATCCCATTGAGCTCCTAGATTTACTGTGGAGCTCCAGGAGATGATGCGACATGAAGAGACATCTAGAGTGCTACTGGTGAAAGACAAAGAGCACAGGTAAGAGCCTTTACTAGGACCTACCTTGGGGTAATGAGAGTGGCAAAGCAAGGTCACTTTTCTGTTCTTACTGTGTCTGCAGAGAGCCAGACAGTGGCCCTCTTTTTGGATAATGAGGTCTCTTCTGATAAGGTGCTTTGCAGGGCCGCTTTGAGGAATATTCTCGGTATCTGTTGGACAAAGTTGCTAGGCTTTGTTTGGAGTTGGACTTCATCTGGGCAGATCCTATGAAAGTGCCTGAGGCTCGTCTGAGCTTGGTTATCTGGGAGGAGTTTAAACCAATCAATCCTGAGGGAAGTGGACAGAGTCCTTGCTGCTGTGAGTTTGGTCTCTTGTATTCTGGACCCATGCCCCTCCTGGTTGGTTGAGGCCCTCTCATGAGGTGGCATGTGGTGGGGTCCAAACAGTTAATGTCTCCTTGTGGGAGGGGTGGTGATGCATCTCCTTCTCAAGAGACCCTCCTTTGACTCAACAGTGTTGGACAAATTTAGTCCAGTCTCCAACCTTTCCTCTTTCATAGACCCTTCTTGTGTGGGGTGCCTCAGGGCTTGAGTCTCTCCCTGCTCCTCTTTGACATCTACATGAAACCACTGGGTGAGGTTGTTGAGTGGCATGGGGTGCAATATCATAAGTATGCTGATAATACATAGTTATACAATCTTCACCTCTGGACATGCAGATGGTGCTGGCCCAGTGCCTAGAGACTGTGAGGTTCTGAATGGGGAGGAATCAGCTTTGACTCAACCCCAGTGAGACAGAGTCTTTCAGTGTATGGCCCAGCTGGATCCAGAGAGGTGTCATCTTTGACTCTCAGTGGGGTAGCACTCCCCTGGGCAGAACTGGTGGGCAGTTTGGGGGACCTCCTAAACTTGAGCAAGTGGCTGCCATGGAGGGAGGGGGCTTTGCCCAGTTCCATCTCATGTGCCAATTGTACCCATTTCTGACTCGGGAGATCTTCTCGCAGTCGCTCATGGATTACTGCAATGTGCTCTACATGGGGCTGCCCTTGAAGACCATCTAGAAATTACAATTGTTCCAGAATACAGCAACACATGCAATTTCATGTGCCCCTCAGTTTGCCCATGTTACACCCTTGCTACATGAGCTGTACTGGCTTCCAGTTTTCTTCTGAGGGCAATTCAAGGTTCTGGTTATCACTTTTAAAGCCCTGCATGGCACAGGGCCAGGTTATCTACGAGACTGCCTCTTCCTGGCGGTAGCTGCCCACTCCACCAGATTGGATAGGGCTGTCACACTCCAGGTCTCTTCTGTTAAATGTCATCTAGCAGGACCTAGGAAGCAGATTTTCTCAATAGTATCCCCTGCCTTGTGGAATACTCTCCCCCCTGAGATCTAGCAGGGCCCACTGTTCCAGCCTTCTGGAAGGCCTTAAAAAGCTAGCTTCCCCAGTTGTTGGGAATATGATAAGGTTGGAGCCCAGTGATTATGATGTTTATACACTGAGGGGTGTTCGTGAAAAGCACCAGAAATTGTTTTTTGGATGCTGGTTTGTATTGTTTCTTTTATGTTTTTATTGCTGTTGGTGTGAACCACCCAGAGTTATGGCATATAAGATCTTGTGGCATGCATAAATAAATAACTAGCTAGCTAGCTAGCTAGCCATATCAGTATTTCAACCTGGCTTGAATCCTGACAAAGGTCCAGATAGTCCATTTCCTCCAGCAATTGCTGAAGTTGCAGTTTGACCTCTTTCTCTACAGCCTTCCCTAAAAAAGGAAGGTTAGAGACTAGTTAAAAATTATCTAACATCTTGGGTCCAGCAATGGTTTCTTGAGAAAGGAGGACACTATCACCTCCTTCAAAGCACATCAGCCTACTCTGTCACTCAAGGATAAATTCACTATTGCATGGATCCAACCGAACTTCATCACCCAGGTGGCTTTGACTAATCAGGAGGACATGGATTTAACTTACAAGTGGTTGCATTAACAGATAGGAGAACAGAGCAAGATTCAGGCAACTCAGATGGATTGTCCAGCCAGAGTCCAGTTCAGATCTCAGTGATTTTATCTGTCAGATGGTTAGAATAATCTTGACAGCAACCCTTTAGGTGTTCTTCAGACCCTTCCTCTGTTGTAGGGACTGGGTCACTCTAAACAGGGTCACCAAATAGCAATCCACCAATGCAATAAGAGCAGAAAAATAGTTATATTTTGCCATTCTAATCATCAAATATCCTTAATGTAGGAACATACATGTGTTCGTTCAGACTCGCTTTTTGTCTTTCTCCAGCAACCCACTAGGAGTCTGTCATTTCATCTTCCTAAACTCTTTATAAACCAAGAAATCCCTCAGGATTGATGTTCAGAGAGAGGCCGTTCAGGAGCAATCTGATCCAGGGCCAGCATCACTCACTCATTCCAAGTAGTGACTAAGGCCTTGGCCGAACTGCCCATCAGATCCTCAGGAAACTTCCTAAGTACCCTCTGAAATCCAGTTGGGCCTATTAGGTGCTAAGCTAGACCAATCAAATAAGTCCCTCCTCCCTACAAAGAGGAGCAGCACCAGCGAACTCAAAAATCAATCAGAGAGTGATCTAACCATGATAAGAGATAGATGTTTATGTCCTCCATCCTCAGTTCATGTCACAATTGCCCCAGGGCAAAGACCAGATTCTCTCTCTCTCTCTCTCTCCCTCTCTCTCTCTCTCTCTCTCTCTCTGTGTGTGTGTGTGTGTGTGTCTATCAGGCCCTTGATGATCTGCATCAAGGTCCAGGATGGCCAATTCCCAAACTGATTTAGATTCTGCACCAAGCAAACACAGGGCCTCAAGTCTAGGAGACTCCACTGCCAACCCAGCAGCAACATCAAACAGCTCAAGCAGGGAAGCTGCTACACAGCAGGAAGGCCAGTACAATAGCAGAAAGACAGAAAGTTTGGAACTATATAATTTGTATCTTTATCTATGCACATATGCATATGTATGCATATACCTTCACATACATACACATACACATACACCATTATGCTAATTGTATAGTGTACAAAATGCAGTACCTCAAATGAACCAGAATGCAGTTAAGAACTGAAATCTACATTTTATAATGCGGTTAGCAACTAAAAATCCTTTTAAAAAATGCACACATAAAAAATACATTAATTTTCCTGATAATGAAACTGAAATTGCTACATTTACTGTTCTTTTTTTTCCTTTTTACAAAATATATTAGTCTGCATTCTTTTTTGCTAGTCTGCAAGAAGCTAATAAAAACACTTGCCTTTTACCAAGCAGGCTAGCATAATAGAGAGATTGCTCAAACACAGGAAGTTTTGTCCTCCTTCATGGTTTAAAGTAAAAAGACACCTTACACACATGTGTGTATGTGTATGCGTGCGTGCGTGTGTGTGTGTGTGTGTGTATATATATACCGTATTTTTCCGACTATAAGACGATACTTTTTTCTAAAATCCTTACTCTAAAAATTGAAGGGCGTCTTATTCAAGGAAGTCAGCGAGGAGAGAACCGTGCGGTGGCAAAACTGCCCATACCTTGTCTCTGCAGGCAGGCTTCCTCCTATTGTTAGCCTCCAATCACGAGTGAAATAGCTTGTCTCCCAAACAGACTTCCTCCAATCACAAGCCTGATGTAACTGATGTCAGCTGATGCTGAACAAACCAATTAGAGAAGGCTGTTTGCAGAGAGAAGCTATCGGCAGTTTCACTCGTGCTTGAATGTAATCAGTTATGCAAAAAAGCATGGAAATAGAGCTGCAGAGAGACGGTTTGGACCTCCTCCCACCGAGTGTAGCAGGTAATTGTTAACTAATTACTAAATAAAAATGTGCTCTACACTATCTTTAAAATATTGATTTCTTAATTTGGGGTTGGAAAAATGGGGGTCGTCTTGTACATGGGGGTGTCTTATTGTTGGAAAAATACGGTATATATATATCCACATACATATGATATATGTATGTTATATATGCATTATCTCTGTTATTAAAGCAACCACATCATATGAGTTCCAACTATTTTTTTCTGAATCATTTTTGAATCATGCACAGCTTTTAATATGTATAGTGTGTATATATATGAGATTATGATTTGAATTTCTAGGGCCCTTTTAAAATAAATTTACAGGAAATAATCATTATTTACACATAAGTGTACAAGACTTCATAGTAGAAATAAATATGCACTATAATTGTGAACAAATAAGTTTAAGAATATAGAACATAATTCCCCCCAAGTTTTTCAGAGATTTTTTTTTTTTTAACTATGAAGAATGCTAATACGTCACTATTTCTCTGCTCTTATTGCGTTCACAGACTGCTGCCCAGCGGCCCTTTTCAGAGTGACCCGGACCCTACTGGGGAAAGACGGGCGGGAAGATCATTTATTGGGCCGCTGTGAGGTGTTTGCCAGCCATCTGGAGGACAAAGTTGCTCAGATCCGCTCAGAGTTAGATGCTAGCTGGGCAAGTCCAGAAGAGGTGACTGAGACATCGTCTTGCCAGGTTATTTGGGATGAGTTTACTCCTGTGAGTCCTGAGGAAGTGGACAGGGTACTCTGCAGCATCGGCTCTGCCATGTGTAGTTTAGATCTCTGCTCTTTCTGGTTGACAAACGCTTCCAGGAAGGTGACAGGACCTGGGTTAGGATTGAGGTAAATGCATTCTTGAGTGAGGGGATGCTGCCATTCTCCTTGAAAGATACAGTGATGTACCCACTCCTCAAGAAGCCATTGCTTGACCCAGACATTCTGGACAAATCTCCAACCTTTCTTTCAAGGGGAAGTTTGTTGAAAAAGTGGTGGGGCTGCGGCTCCACAGGGACCTGGAGGAAGCAGATTATTTAATTTGTTTAAGTCAGATTTCTGACCTGGTCATAGCATGGAGCTGACATTGATGGCACTTGTGGATGACCTCTGGTGAGGCTGGGTTAGGGGGAATGTGATTTTCCTAGTGTTGCTTGATCTCTCAGGAGCTTTTGATATGATTGATCATGTTACCCTTCTAGCCCTGCTTAGGTAATTAGGAGTGGCTGATGTTGTCCTGCAGTGGTTCTCCTTTCTGAAGGAGTGGTTCCATTTGGCTGTGATGGGGTAGGGAGAGATCAAGTTCCAGGCTCCTCAGTTTTGGGGTATTACAAGATTTGACTTTCTCCCCACTCCTGCTTAATACATACAGGAAGCCACTGGGTAATGACATCTGCTGATGTGAGTTAGGTATCATTAGTATGCTGATGATACTTAAATTTACATCTCAACTTGGTGCTGAAGAGGTGATGCTGTTGAAGTGCTATCCAGATGACTGCAGGCTGTTCAAGTCTGGTTATGGAGGAACAGGTTGAGGCTTAATCCCAGCAAGACGGAGTGGCTCTGTGTTTATAAGCCATCCAACTCCAGAGAGATTCTATCTTTAGTTCTGGTTGGAGTCATATTCCCTTATACTAAACTGGCTCATAACTTGGGAGTCCTCCTGGACTCACAGCTCCTGCTTGAGAAGCAGGTGGCAGCTGTGGCCAGGAGAGCCTTTTCACAGTTCCACCTTGTGCGCCAGTTATGACTGCTCCTGGATGGGAGGCTTTACTCACAGTCACTCATGCCTTAGTCACCTCTCGCTTGGACTATTGCAGTGTGTTCTATGTCAGGCTAACCTTGAAGAGCATTTGGAAGCTAGAGCTGGTATAGAATGCAGTGGCCCAACTAGTCATGGGTGCTCCTAATGGACCCATATAACACTGTTGCTTTGAAAGCTGCACTGGTTATCAGTTGGTCTTTAAAGGTGACAATCAGACAATCAGACAATCTTTAAAGACAATCAGGTCTTTAAAGGTGACAATCAGATGCTGGTTGTCACCTTTAAAGACCTTTGTAGTTCAAGGTTGGATATCTGTGGGACCACCTTCTTCAATAACATCTGCCCACCTGATAAGATGAAGTAGGTAGGGTCTTTCCATGTTGCCTATCTCAGGGACTGTCATATGCAGGTTCTGCAGAAGCATGCTTGCTTTATTGCTGCCCCTCATTTGGAATAGCATTTCCCACAACTTTCTAATGGTCCTTTCCCTTTTGATATTCAGATAGTCTATTAAGACAGCTGTTCAAGTAGGCTGGAGGCTGAATGATTTGTTTGTCTCTCTAGCAGTGGAAATAAATTTAATTGTGTCTGGGTGATTGCATTTTATTCCCATGATTTTGTATATGCAATTTTATTGATTATATTTTGTATGATCTGTATTTTAGTTTCATTTTATCCCAATTTACAGAGGGGAAATATGCCACTCATAGTCAGTTCTGCTTGGCATGGCCTATAAACCCAGTTAAATAAATAATAAAGAAACTAAATTCTGCCCTGAAACTTAATATATGCTTCTCATTAGGCTTAAATGTATTTATGTTTAACTACTGAATAATCCAATTAACTTTACAAAATTAAACATAAAAACATCAGATGTTCCATGCATATAGAATACCATCTAAACTCTAATAATTGCCCAGGGTAACACAAAACAAAGCCAAAAAAACCCTTTCAAATTTGCATCTAAATATCCTAATTTAAAAATAAGTGAAAGCAAGGCATAAAATACATACATCTCCATTTACTGTTTGCTGCACATTCCAGATTCAGACATTCACATGCAGTTTGCTTATCTACAAATCCTGCTCCATTCATTTCAATAACAAATAAAACATACTGACTTTTGTATCTGTATAACATGTTCTCCCCACCACTACCCCACAACCTGATTTAGGTGTTCATTAACAGAATAAAAACTTACTTGTTTTTCCCCCTACTGGGATGGTGTTCCTGTAGAAAAAAATTAAGTGATCTTAGAATATGTGTCCTGGTAAAGGAAATAAAAGAAGCTCCAGAGTATAATATATTCAATAAAAACTAGACCAGCTGTTGAATGATTTGATAATTAATAGTCTGGTGTCATACCACTTTTGAAAAAAATACAAATTCAAGCTTCAGATTTTGATAAGACTTTTTATTGGAGAAGACCAACCTTAAGTTGAATTTATTCCAGCCTCATTTCTGAAACATTTTATTGATGCTTTATTACTTTCTGTTTTTTCATCTTCAGCCATTATTCTTCATCAGTTAACAACTTGTATGTTTGATTACTTATATAGTCTCTTGTAGAATGAAATATGTTTTCTCTCTCTTGAAGAATGTCCTACCTGTCCAAAGAGCAGCTGCTCGAACACTGTGTGTATACTTACGATATAATCGTAAGCAAGAACAGAGATATGAGATCATCCAGAAATTGATTGAACGTAAGTCTTGATGTCCTCTTTATCATGAGGAAGCTAATGGAATTTTAATGAAAACCAAGGCAGTTGTGTATAGTGCTATACAAGAGGGAAGGCGCATGTTTTTACCACAGAGCAAATGTTTTTCACTTTAAAGGTTTCAGCTGTATTATCTTCAGATATTTGTATGCAAGTTTACCATGACAATTCATATTCAAAGTGTTTCACAATTATTTTTAAAAAGTTTATATAATACAGCATAATTTCCCAGTATTCCAATAAGAATATCAAGTTTAAATAATTATACAAGTACTTAACAGGTGTCCTAGCATGGCAGAAAGCACTGGAATACTGATGTGTAGGAGCTGCTATAGTAGCATTGCCCCACCCAGATAGAGCTATCGTACATGACTTCCTGTGCACGTTTCTGCTTCTTAGCAATACAATTAGAGCATTATGAACATGACCTAAAGCATGTTTCATAATTATTCTAATGAGCCAGTTGAGCGCCATTACATTATATTTGAGAACATAATGTTAATATATCTGTTAATTTCTTCTGTCAAAATAATAACCTACCAATAGTTGTTATTTTTTTTTCCTCCAGAACTGGGCCAGGGAAAAAGCTATTGGAACAGATTACGTTTTTTAGATACTTGTGAATTCATCATAGAGCTCTTTTCCAAATCATTTTTCTGTGAATACTTCTTTCTTCCTGTGCTCGAACTTACCCATGATCCAGTAGCAAATGTCAGGTACTGTACAAGTTATGCTAAATAAATAAAACACTGATTTATTCAGGTTGCTTTGCATTGCCATTTAATGCAGGTTGCTTATGTTTCTGGAATAAAATTGATGTATTTTATAATTGATCTACACTCTAGATTTGTATCTCGTACAGTATATATTAATGTTTTTATATACGTAATTTCTGAGCTTAGTGCCTTTGTCAGAACCCAGCATGACAAAGAAATTGAGCTGGACCAGGGCTAAAGAAGAGATGTATACAGAGATGAATGGATTTGTTCTTAGTAGTATTAATTGGAAAGCATTGTACAGCTATTCTGGCTTTCCTTCTTAATTTTTTTTTTTATTGTTAAGAAAGCAGATGGAAGAAGCAGTAAAAAAAACACATGAAGATTGAAAGAGGAAGACAGTGATATCTAAATGACCAATAAAATTTTGTGTTTGTGGCAGAGCAATTACATAACTGGAAATGTTCCTTAACAGTTTCCATGAAATTCTCTGGAATAAAATTAAAACATTGTAATTAACAAAAGTATTGGGAGAGGAGCAAAACTTGTTTCTGTTCAGTAGGTTTAGGTTTCTGAGTATGTATCTGAAATTTTTCCAGTTGACAAGAATGGCTGTAATTTATTTTGTGAAAGAGGAAAATGCTGCATTTGGAGACATACATAGTTAGTAGCCTAGGAGGTACACTATGGAAACAGAATGCTGAACTAAGTATGCAGATGATATTATTTTGTTATGCTAAAATAAAACAGATTTAGAAGAACTCATTATGAAAGTCAAAGTGGAAACCAAAAGATCTGTACTAAACATTAAGAAGACAAAGGCAATGTTCAATAGCATGCTTAGTGAATTCATGATTGGCAGCAAAGAAGCAAAAATGGTAGATAGAATTGTTGAGCTCAAAAATAGGTAAGGAAAAGTGTGTGCTGGAGAACTAAAGGAAAGATTATTTCTAGGAAGGAGGGCAGTGATGAGGACAAATTCAGGGTGAGGATATTTCTATGATAACAAAGATCAAAATAGTTAAAACAGTGTTTTTTTCCCAATAAAAACATTTGTCTGTGAAAGCTGGACATTGATGAAGAGCAAAATAAAGAGTATGAACACCATTAAATTATGGATTTGGAGAGTACCATGAGCTACAAGAAGAACCAATTAATCAGTCCTGAATCAAATAAAAATAGGCTGTTTCATTGAGGCAGAGGTCTGCAAGCAGAAACTCAAATATTTGGAGCATGTGTTACAAATGATTGATTGTTAACTAGGGAAAAAGGATTATCTTGTTTGGCAATTTGGGAGAAGGAGAAGAAGGGAAGGCAACAGATAAGGTGGAGGGAAAAAATCAAGGAGATCACTGCTCTTGAAAGAGCTATGACTTATTGCTGTATGCAGATTAAGCTACCAAATATTTGTCCACACAGTCATCAGGAGTTGGGGCCGATTTGATGGCACCTAACTAACCAATTAATTTTTAGTGCAATGCTTTTGTTGAGTAACTGATGAAACTTCTTACTGAAAGTGAAAGGGCATTTTGTTAAAATCATACTTGATATAACAATAGCTTTGTCCCCTGTAACAGGAAAAATGACTTGATCCTAAAGGAATTTGTCCATCCCTATTTCATCTCTAAAATCTTTAGAAATATAAATACTAAACAGTAAATAGCACAAAAATGAAAACCTGATTGGCATAACATTGCCTAAAGGTCCATGAAGGAGATAGACAGCAATATGAAGAATTTCTATATACAACAGAATCAAGACAGTTTTCTTTTTAGTCCCATAGATAATATTAAAACAAACATGAACAAATGGCTTTTTTTGGATGATAGGGATTTCATCTCTAGAAACAAAAAGCAGATGGAGATGAGGGCCTTAAAGAATTCCTAACTTAGTAGAACTTTTCATATTTGGTCAAGTTTTACGCATACTCATAAAAAACACTCCAAGTAATAATCTTTTTGGAGATGACTGTAGTTTGAAAAGATAGGGACTTTTTTCAAAACTTATTTATACAGTCCTTTGGAAATACTCAGCGTGCATTACATTCCCCTGCCTATTTTAACAACCACTTTTTTTACTGGCACTTTAACTCTTCTTTATGGCTTTACAGTATACACTTTATTTACTTCAATGTTATCTACCACTTCAGAGTTTGCATGTTTCTGTGTTTGATTTTTTTTAACCTGGTGTATATCTTCACATTTTTAAAAAATATGAACGTTATTTCCCTGTATAGAATGAAGCTGTGTTGTTTATTACCAAAAGTGAAGTCTACCCTCAAAGTCCCCACAGACAAACATTTACTGCAGCAGCTAGAATTGAGTGTAAGAAAACTTATGTGTGAGGAGAAAGATAAAGACGTCTTGAACATTATTAAAAAAGTATGTGAGGTTCTTTTATTCATCCAGTATTTTTCTTATATTTTTATAGTAATTCTTAAGATGACAGAGTTCATTGTACAAAGTCATGGTTTGCTTAATCATGATTTAGTAAATTTTGATTAGCTGAGTATACACTTCTCACTAAGCTATAAACCATAGTTTGTAGTCCACAGTGGCTAGACTAATACAATAATTAAACCCAAGCCACAGTTTGGTTTAGTATGATATGTGATCCTAGCTTATGCATTGCAAAGTTCCTGAATTCTGTTTATGCTGAAATAAATCAAATGTAATGATCTTAATTTATTATAAATCCATAGAAATGTATGGGTACAATGAACTTGCACTATAGCTGAATGTGGTGGTAAAGGAGTTTCCTTTGGATCCTATATAGTTCAGACCTATGCTTATATAATTAGAAGTCTCTTACATTATGATCAGTAAGCTTCTGCTTAAATAATGTTGTAACACTCCTGTAGGTAGGCATCCCAGTTCCCAAGCTAGTCTGGCATCTTATCTTCTGAATGAGCCCACGTCCTTTCTAAAATTGCTAGTAGGAAATCCAAATCACTTGAGATTCTTTTAAAAGAATTAAGCCACCCTATAATAATATTTAAATCTTTTTTTAATAGATGGTACTAGAACTGGACAGAATGGAAATTTCTTTAGATGCCGTAAGTATAAACTAAAACGATAGCAGGAAAGAGCATACTGAAACCTCTAGTGTGATTGCTGATTCTCTGGTTTCACATTTGAACAGTTTCAGAAGAGGTTTTATGAAAATGATCTATTGGATCAGCAAAAGGAAAGAGAGGAGCATCTTCTTTTGGAAATGGTATGTTTATTGCATGAATAAGGTGCTACTTGAATATCATACAAACTATCCAGTGAATTCTAATAAAGGTTTACAATTTTTTTTATAAACTTGGGTTAAAAATACTCTAAAAATTCTTATGTATATCATAAAGTTTATCTGATTCTTGGGGGGAAATATGTGCATATATATGTGGGGAAATATTGCTGGTGCAAAAAGACATTGATTCTTGGATGTAACTTATCTTGCATAGAAGCATTTCAGGCAGCTGCCAGGAGAAAATATATTAGGAAGTACATCATCTAAATGTTTGATACTAATAATAACTGGTATGAAGTGTTAATAGCACTTCATGTTACATCATCTCAGTAATCCTAAAATATAGTTAACATTATTCCCATATTATGAATGGAAGCATAGTGGCTTCCCTAAAGGCAACATCAATTCACCGTCAGCTCTCACCTAGAACATTTCACTGTCTACTGTGGAGCCCAAAAAGTATCTCATCCCAGGATATTTTGCTTCAACATTCAGATGCCAGTTTCTGCCTTCATATACAGGTGAAACTCGAAAAATTAGAATATCGTGCAAATGTTCATTTATGTCAGTATGGCAACTCAAAAGGTGAAACCAATATATGAGATAGACGCATTACATGCAAAGCGAGATATGTCAAGCCTTACTTTGGTATAATTGTGATGATTATGGCGTACAGCTTATGAAAACCCCAAATTCACAATCTCAGAAAATTAGAATAGTGTGAAAAGGTTCAATAGTCTAGGCTCAAAGTGGCCCACTCTAATCAGCTAATGAATCCATAACACCTGCAAAGAGTTCCTGAGCCTTTAAATGGTCTCTCAGGCTGGTTCAGTAGGAATCACAAGCATGGGAAAGACTGCTAACCCGACAGTTGTGCAGAAAACCATCATTGACACCCTCCATAAGGAGGGAAAGCCCCAAAAGGTCATTGCAAAAGAAGTTGGATGTTCCCAAAATGCTGTATCAAAGCACATCAATAGAAGGTTATGTGGAAGGGAAAAGTGTGGTAGAAAAAGGTGCACAAGCAGGAGGGATGACCGCAGCCTGGAGAGGATTGTCAGGAAAAGGCCATTCGAAAGTGTTGGGGACTTTCACAAGGAGTGGACTGAGGCTGGAGTTAGTGCATCAAGAGCCACCACACACAGACGGATCCTGGACATGGGCTTCAAATGTCGTATTCCTCTTGTCAAGCCGCTCCTGAACAACAAACAACGTCAGAAGCGTCTTACCTGGGCTACAGAAAAAAAGAACTGGTCTGTTGCCCAGTGGTCCAAAGTCCTCTTTTCTGATGAGAGCAACTTTTGCATCTCATTTGGGAACCAAGGACCCAGAGTCTGGAGGAAGAATGGAGAGGCACACAATGCACGATGCTTGAAGTCCAGTGTGAAGTTTCCACAGTCTGTGTTGATTTGGGGAGCCATGTCATCTGCTGGTGTTGGTCCACTGTGCTTCATTAAGTCCAGGGTCAACGCAGCCGTCTACCAGGAGATTTTGGAGCACTTTGTGCTTCCTTCCGCAGACGAGCTTTATGGGGATGCTGACTTCATTTTCCAGCAGGACTTGGCACCTGCCCACACTGTCAAAAGTACCAAAACCTGGTTCAATGACCATGGGATTACTGTGCTTGATTGGCCAGCAAACTCGCCTGACCTGAACCCCATAGAGAATCTATGGGGCATTGCCAAGAGAAAGATGAGGGACATGAGACCGAACAATGCAGCAGAGCTGAAGGCCGCTATTGAAGCATCCTGGTCTTCCATAACACCTCAGCAGTGCCACAGGCTGATAGGATCCATGCCACGCCACATTGCGGCAGTCATTGCTGCAAAAGGGGCCCAAACCAAGTACTGAGTACATATGCATGCTTCTACTTTGCAGAGGTCCGATATTGTTCTATTTCCAATTCTTGTGTTATTGATGTCATGTAATATTCTAATTTTCTGAGATTGTGAATTTGGGGTTTTCATAAGCTGTACGCCATAATCATCACAATTATACCAAAGTAAGGCTTGACATATCTCGCTTTGCATGTAATGCGTCTATCTCATATATTGGTTTCACCTTTTGAGTTGCCATACTGACATAAATGAACATTTGCACGATATTCTAATTTTCGAGTTTCACCTGTATTTCTTCACCTCATCCTTTGGTGAAGTTAGTTTATCCTGCTACATAGGAGGACTTGCTTTTTTCATGATAAAAGCATGATTTAATCAGGAAGTTCCAGGCCAGAAGTTTACACTCCATTCTATGCTGATTCTGTCATAACAGCTGTAAACATTGTGCCATATATCCAGTTCACGCATTTAGGTTCAAGTCAAGGTTACTCTGGAGAAATTATTGGTCTGCACAAGTAGAGTAGCTGATAGAGATAGAGAAACAATTAGCTTTCCCAACCTATGTGCTCTCCCAGAATTTTATAGCTATAAGGCCTTTTTTTCAGAGAGAAAGCAACTATACTGTGTGGTACCATCAGAGGAGAGCTTGTTTATGTATTTATGGGGGTATTTTTAGGGGAGGTTGGCAACTTCTGGACCAAAATACACTTTGAACAAACAACTCTTTTATCACTGATAACATGATGGCATTTCAGACTGTTTCTTGAAGCTAGGTGGATCATAAAACCATGCTAACATAAAAGCTGCAGCCAATAAATCTACATTTCATTTTTCCATTAACATTCTTATTACACTGTTTCCCTATTAGGAACAATTAGAAAAAGAGAAACAGCAAAATGAGAGCAGGTCTACAAGTATGAGTGATAAAATATATGAAAAGAAGCGTAAGTGGTTTTTTTGGTTTGGTTTCCTTTCTCCACAGGCTTCTTAATTTATTTTTATAGGCAATAAAGAATGGTCAGGTGGAGGTAGTGGACATTATTGTATTAAAAAAAAAACTCTGGGGATGGTTGCTACTAACTTATTATGAGAGCATGTCATAGCTGTGTACACTTTTATAGGATGACCCTTGGCATATTTCAACTAGGAAGTTCAAACTTATATTATGGAAGAGACCCAGTTCTCATTTGCTAGGATAAGTCTCAACATAAAATAATCTGATGCCAAAATCATGTCCCTTGAGGGTTGCTATTTGAAATGGATTGACATAGTTAGCAAAATCTAATTATGGAAGGGCCTTATTTGTATTAAGTATGCTTTGCTTTTGTGCACTGGCAGTGTGAAACCATAATTAATGATGGGAGAAAGTTGGAAAGAATCACTCCAAGAATTGGAAGAAAGAGAAATATGAGGCTAATTCCTCCTGGTTTGCATTATGGTTGCCCTGAAGCTAGTATTAGAAATGAACTTGGCCAGTTTTGCTCTACCAGCAAGCAGACCATGCCACTCTAACTGTAGAAACAAACCAACACGCACTTTATTTCAAGCATCAGCTTTATGGAGTAACTCTTCATGTTGAAAGACTTCATTGCTGATTCTGCTGATAGAGAATTTAGCCTAAATTCTGCCCCATAGCACAAAATATCCTAGTCAGAATATTTGTAACAGATGGTGACCTATTTTTCTGCAATCTCTGTAAAAAGCATGCTACATTTTGGTGAGGTTCAAAATATGGCATTAATGATACATGTGTGAATTTTTATTGCCAGTAATTTCTGTAATATTTGATGTATTGTATATAACTTAAAATAGTAGGAATATTACAATTTTGTTCATGTAGTTATTTTATGTTCAGTGCATATAATAACCTTTGTTTTAGGTAGAGACAGTAAAACATCATCAACTTTGGCCAAAACTATCCCAATGTCTGTTTCTGGAAATGCTTCAGGTGCTTCAGCAAGTAAGAAACAAATCTCTTCTGCATAATTTTTAAAAATCTAATCCGTATTACAAGGAACATAAGGGAATAGGTATAAAAGCATCACGATATATTGTCTCAGGTGACCTGTGGAAGGTATTAGAGGTGTATCATCACTGGGTTCCAGACTTGTTGCCCCTCTCAAGTGCCAGTGATGTGTAAGATAACTACTGTAATAAGTAAACAACCTTTTGTGACACTTAGAGTTAGATGATTCAAAAGGCATAAATGCATTTGTAATACATACATACTACATACACACACTTTTACATGTTATAGCACTTATAAGCTCTTGGTAAATTCACACTGTTTTGGGATCACCCATGTCAACAACAGCTTCCATGAGGATCGTAGAAACCAGTAACCCCATCATTGTGCACGCTTTCCCTCTGAGCCTTAATGTCCCCATCTATAAAGATGGTATTGAGCTTCTGGCAGCTATGAATATGATTTTGTTCTCCCCTTTCTATTTGAAGTGACTAGATTTATGAACAAGTTGCTTTACTCAGTGTGTTTTAGTGGTTAAGATGTTGGACTGTGAGTGGGAAGACATGGATTAAATTCTACTTGATTGTGGAACTTTCGGAGTGACTTTGGGCCAATCATTCTGTTAGATGAGTCTACTTTATAAGTTTGTTATTGTGGAATTGGGGGGGGGAGGGCTCCAATGTACTGATCTTGAGCTCCTTAGAGAAAACACGGATATATTATTATGATTCCATCTAAGCAACAAACAAGAATGTGTAATGTCCCTTTAATTGTTTATTTATGTATGAATATATACAGAAGACTTCTGGAGACAGAGATGTATTGGTTAGAAATGTGAATCTCTGGGCACTTTTGTATATAAGTGATTCTGTGATGTTGGCTAAGAATCTGAGTGATTTGCAGCGAATGATAGATAGATTGCATTATGCAATGAGAAGCATATATCTAAAAATTAATGATTGTAGACCATGGAAGCCCCTTTGGTAGGGAATGGAGTGAACAAATGATGAACATTTAAGACAAGTAGATGAATGTGAGTATCTTGTTGGAATATTTGTTAATTTTTTGTTAAAATTGGGTGGAGAAATTTGAAGTTGTGCAAATGCTGGCAGAAGGGTAATGAGTAGTACATGATTTGTTACTAGGAATGAATGTTTGTTTAAAAAACCCAGAATGGTTATGTATAAGAGTGTGCTTCTGCCTACTTTGTTATATGGAAGCAAGAGATATTGCAGGAGAAATATAAAAATAAGGTGAATGCAATGGGAATAGATTACATAAGAAGCATATCTAGTAAAACAAGAAGAGATATGGCCAAGAATGACTGGGTAGTGAACAAATGTGGGCTGATACAAAAGTGAGTGACCAGTATGAAAGATGTACATTGAAGTGTTTTTGGTAATACAGAGAGAACAAATGGGGATGAATTGTAAAACAAATATGTGAGGGGGAAAAATGAATGAATCAAGAGGAAGGAGATGACTGAGAATGTTTTGATTGGTTAGAGTTGATGAGATCCTCAAAAAGAAAGAACTGAGAAGTTTAAAGAACAAATGGTGACATAAGCAAGTGGTGGAAGTAAGGATGATTTGCAAAGATAGGAAGGTATTGAAAGGTATAGTGAAAGGTATTGGTGTAAACTAGAGACAGTCTTTTTCTTGTATCATGCTTTCATTTTTTTCCCCCTTATGATTTGAACTCTTTTTCTGAATTCTGTATAACGCTGCTTACCTCTAAAAGGAGTAAACATGATGAGGGGGTGTGTATGTGGATGAATGTACTATTTAAAAATTTATTGATTTCAAGCTAACTTTTTTCATGTCTCCCAGATAGTTCTGATCTCACCTTTGTTCCAGGTTTTGCAGATAACTTTTCCTTTCTTTTCCTCTTGTTTCTACCTTTAATTGCTTTTTGCTTACTACTGCTATTGTTTATTTTTTATTCTTTGTATGTGCTTTTCTTAAGCTTGTTTACCATGACAGGGAATTATGTGATGGAGATGTATATATTTGCCACTTTTCCTCCAGGAGTTTAAGGTGATAAACATAGCACTCTCTCATCCAGTATAATAATATAAGTAATGGGACTCAAATTCTGATAATCATCGTCTGTATGGTTAACAACTTGTGTTCAGTGAAATTAGGTCACATGTTTTGTCAGAATCCCATAAAATTAATAACTGGACATTTATGTTCAGTGAGGATGATGATTTTTGGAACATAATCATGTTTTCCAAGAACATCAAAACTATTCATGCCTATTAACATTACTCATTGGCAGATTATAGGTTCCATTTGCAGCTATACGTTTGCTAAGAAAGATGTGTACACACACATTTATTTGATAAGCCAAGAAGAAAACTAATAGCTTAAGTTCTGTGTGTGCATGCACATGCATGTGTTATTAATTATAATTTTGCTTTTAGGCAAAGAAGTAAAAAAGTCTAAATTGGTTCGAAGTCAGTCTTTCAGTAGTCAAGCTTTGCACTCAAAATATGGCAACATTGACAAATGCCCCAGGTATGTAATATTTTGTTTTCTTAATGTGAGGTACATAGATGGCTATAGTGTACAGCCTACACTGTAGCTGTTCTTTATGGACACATAACATTTTCTTTGCCAGTTCAAAGGTACAATTCTTTTGGGGGAGGAGGGGCTGAAGGCTAAACTTGTCCTTTGAGTTATGTGCCACACTTTAAAAACTAAGTGGATAAAAAAAGAAAGAGGCCAAATGCACCTATATCTCATTGAATTTATTGAGTTTTAAATTTAAAATAGCATTACTTAAATAAAGTGACTATGTGCTGAAGATATTCCATCATGCATGGATAGATAAAGAAAACAAGCCAGAGCATGCCAGTCTAACCCCTTTCACCACATGACTAACTTTATGATCATGGTCTTAAGATCAGGCTGCACTGATATCATTGATCAACGATCCCAGCTAAACACTTATACATCATTCTAAGCTTCTGTCATGTCCAAAAAGGCAAAGAGAGATATAGCCTATTTGCACTTATCGTTTATTTTCCTACAGAAGAAAAACATGCACAGAGGAAAAGGGGTGCTCTCCACTATCTCTTTGCCTTTCTTATGTGATTCCATTACACTTTGCACTTCCAAGATCAAGTTGCTATGAAGTCATCTGCAGATTCCAATTTTTTGTATCAAAGGTGCTTGCAGAGAACTTGAATTACTCAGAAAACAAATCAGTCCTGTTTAATTGATTGAAAGCACAGCATTTATTTGATAAGCCAAGAAGAAAACTGTCTAATAGCTTAAGTTGTTCTGTTGGCGGTATGGATAAGTAAAAGACAAGATTTTATTAAAAAGGATACACATCCAATGTCCTTGGAAGTCCTATCTATATTGCAAAACAGAGACACAAAGACAGCTAGAAATTATAGAAGGCTATAGATACCTAACAGTGGCAGTTATAAATGGGTACCGTCTTGTGGTGAATGATTCTGATCATTGCATGATTCCTTTTCAAGGACATATAATATTCTCTTTTTTTACCTTAAGAATCAAATATATTAAAATTTAGAATTTCACAGATTAAAGACATATGATAATTAAAAGTGGCAATCTGGGGGTTTGAAAATATCTTTGTCCAGGTCAGAATTCCCAGGTGCATTTTTTATAGAGGTGAAACTCCTCCAAGTTCAGGACTACTTCATAATACATTTTCTGCAACTCCTCTCTCCTTGCAGCCAGGACTGAACCTTCACATAAATATACAATATACCTCATTTGAAAGGCAAAAATAGAAAAAGAATGCAATTTATATTTCTGTTTTACTACAATTACAGGGTAGCTGTCAGGCAGCTTTTAATTCATTTTGTAATGTTTTACACTGCCTTTCAATTAAATATCAAATCTGGCATGAGGGATATAAACTCTTTTGTATGGAGTTGCCCTTTCTCTTGAAAGAGAAGGTTTGCAGCCAGGAATAATGTTGAACTGTTTTATTACTTTATAATCAGGTTGTGACTGAGCTGAAGGAGTTCACACATCTATGCTCTCTCCTCAAAGTCGTATCTAGGTTAAGGCACAGTTTAATATGTTGGCTATTATCTAAAACATTCTAAATGTTAGGGGCCAGGATGCTTGAAGCATGTTTTTCCCACACAGATCACTGGCCCTACTGTTAATCATTTAAGGCACCCTTATCAGTAAATGCCTGATTAGTTCCCAGCCAAGGCAGGGTCTTATCTGTGGGAGCACCAGGGTTGCAGATTTCCTTTCTCACTGGTTGCTTTATATTTCTGTTTTACATTGTGAATTTGGGGTTTTGTTCTCTCTTTTACTTTATTCCTTGTCATTTTACCAAGTGTGTATGAATACTATATTGTGAACTGTCTTGAAATCTCTGAGGTGAAAAACTATAAAAACTAATAACAGTAAGTACACATTATAACATTCCCATCATATTTTTGTACCCCTTCAGCAAAAGTTCTTCAATAGGATATACTTCTGTGTCAGGAGTAACAAAGAATTCTATGTTCTCATTTACTGGTAAGTAAACTGTATTACTTTTAAATAATATTTTATTACATTTTATTGCAATTTTTTTTTTGGCTTTCCTTTGTTCTTATAGAGCCTGATGTCCTTAGTTTTGCCCCAAATGCAGTAAGTTATATAAGCAAGCATGCCTGCTTGATGGTCAGTTCATGCAAAATTTGTAGCTCTGAAACAAATCAGTATCAAACTATTGCAACCTGGCTGTCTGAAATTTTACATATTTTCTTTCAGATGATTCCTTCCGAACACGTCCCACTAATGTCAGTGGCACTGCTGCTTTTAACTCTACTTCCACCTTACCATCTTCCTCTCGTAACACAAGTAACACAGTTGATCAAAAAAGCAATGGGAATAAAGAGAGCCATTCGCGGAAGGTTAGCTTGTAAGTGATCAACTAAAATAAGTGCAGAATTAAAGGCCACAGTGAAAAACTGACTTTTTATATTCATACTTCTAAGTTATTTCTCATATTCAGGATGAAAACAAATACTGACTATGTTGACATTTCCACAACTATGTCAAGATGATTATTATTTACTATTGTTTTAACCACAGTTTTAGCAAGAACACAGAAGTAGTGGTTACAGATTCATTCTTATTTATTAATAGGATTGGACAACCCATGAGTTAAATTAGAATGAATTCTTCTAATCTAGTATTTGGGAGGGTATGCCTGTTCTGGTAAGCTGTTTCATCTCAAAAAAAATGTTCCAGGCCCAAATTCCTAGAATTCTTACAGTAGGTCTGGTCAATATGATGACTAGAATAATCACTACACTGGTTTTCAGGAATCCCTATGTATGTTTGTAGTATCTAGTAGCTGCAGTCGAATGATCACTGTATGTTAATACTGTTAGACTGTGGGTAAGAGAAGTGTGGAATTATTATTCATTATCTCTGTGAATCACACATACAACTTTGCACTTGTACTGACCATCATTCTGAAATACTCTAAAACTGAGCTTTGGATTCAAATGATGATCTGCATAGGTGCAAACTCATATGTATGAATGTACTGATAACTAAAAAAGCATTGTTTACTGTAAACACTGTTATTTCACAATTTGATTAATCACCACCCTGTATTTTTTAATTTGATGTTACTGATTATGTGCCACTTCTACTTGAAAAACTGAGCATTGTTATGTATGAATGCACCCCAATGTGAGTTTCAGTACTGCTCAGCTAGAAGCTGTGGGAATTCCAGGATACCTGAATCAATTTTCAGTTTATAGTAGGCCCATGAATTTCACTTGTTGCACATTGCTGAACATAGAAGGATTTCATCCAGAAAGTGGTTTTACCCACAGGAGACCCTGCATCAGTGAATTTTCGGAACAGAGCATATTCATTTCCATTGCTAGCAAATAGACTATGTTAAATGAGTCATTCTCAAATAGACAGCAAACATGAATCATAAACATTAGGAATAACAAAAGAAATATGACAAAAGAAGTATGTTCTGCTACTATTATGCTTTTGTGCTGCATTTGATTTTATTATCTTTTGTATGTCTGCTCATTGTGAAGAGCTTTAGAAAAAAATTTTCAACATAATAACTTACTTACACTCCTACATCACAAAAGATTCAAATATATAGCTAGTGAGGCATCAGGTGTTCTTGCTTTGTAAGATGAATAATGTTAATGTGGATTGGGGTAAGTAATACTTTACCACATGGGGATATACTGCGAAAGTACATAGTGATATTCTAAATAACTTCTTTAATTTAACATTAGTACCCAGAAGTAAGTATCTTTAACAAGAATTCAGGAGACTTGTTCATGTTATTACTCATCAAATTAAAAGTATGCAAGTACAATGTCAGGCAGGCTTCAGTTTTTGGTCTAGCTCTGGCAATAGTACTTATGTTTAAGACAGTTGTCTTTCAACATAATCTTTCTTTCAGTTAAGCAATGGAAGCAGAATATGGCTGAAAACAAAATAAAGAATGGATCCATAAAAAGTGAATAAAAATAAATATATCATTTATTCACACTGCTAGGTTCTAACAAACTAAATTAGGCAACCAACTGGCCCAACCCCCCAAAAAAGGCTTGGGTATAGATGACTAATTTTCTTCTTTAAAACAAATGTCATACCATTGCCCATTTCTCATGTCATATTTTTAAAGCTTCTCCAGTTTCAAAAGTAGTTTAATATGTAGTTTGAAGGACTGGAATAGCCCCTTCAAGTATGTGAGTTAATTACAGATAGTCTTGCTTAACAATCATTCATTCAGTGACTGTTTGAAGTTACAACAGTGCTGAACGAATGGTAGTTATGAACAGTCCTTGAAGTTCCAGCTGTTGCAGTGCCCCTGTGGGCACGTGATCAGAATTTGGGCGCTTGGCAACTGGCCTGCATTTACAATAGTTGCAACGTCCCATGGTCATGTTCTCCTGCCCTGCATGAACTGCCTCTGCTTCAGCTCTCTCCACCTGCCTATCTCCCTCCCCATCTCCACCCTGCCCTGTACTTTGCCGCCTATCCCTACTGCCGCTGCCCCCAAATGGCCGTAGCCATCTTTTTCCTTCTACTGCTGGCCCAGGATCCAGGCACTGGGCAAGGGCACGGCCCCAGGATGCATGCAGTGAATGCGGTGGGGTGGCAGAGCTTCGCCTGCTGAAGGGAGGTCACTGGGCCCAGCTGGGGAAGAGGCAGCAGGACAGAGCTGGTGGAGGAAGCAGGGCAGCAGTGTGGGTGGAGGAGCTCCATATTCTGCCACCAGCTCAAGGAGCAATAGCCCACAGACTGAACAGTACAGCAGGATGGGATGGCGAGGCAAGGCACACTCCATTGCCAGGCAAGACAGGAGAGACAGCAGCGGTGGCTCCCCAGGTGAAGGTGGTGGCTGTGCAGGAGGCGCTGTTCGGGATGGTGGCAGGACTGGAGGAAGCGGGGACAAGGGCTTCCTGAAGGTGCAGTGCATACTCTGCAGCTCGCATTGGAAGCACTTCTGCAGAACTGGCTGCAGGAGGCCCTGCAGGTGCTGGAGCCACTCCTGCGGGAGGAAGGGCATGCCCAGCTGAGGCCAGCTGCCGGCCCATCCCTCTGTGCTCTCCCCTGCCTGCGCTGCCATCCTGCCTCTTTCACTGGCTCCATTCTGCTGCCTCCTCCCTGGCTAGGCCCAGTGAGCTCCCTTCATTGCCACCCTTCTGCACTCACTGTGCGTGTCCTGGGGCTGCGCCCTTGCCCACTGCCTGAATCCTAGGCCAGCATTGGGAGGAAGAAGATGGTGATGGTCATTTGGGGGCAGCAGCAGTGGCAAGGGGTGGCAGTGGCGGAAGGTGGCAGGGGTAGGTGGCAGAGTGCAGGGTGGCTAAAAGGGCAGAGATGCATGGGAGCTAGGTGGGTGGAGGGAGTTGAAGTAGAGGCTGTTCGTGCAGGGCAGGAGAAGTGTGATGTCTTCACCTAACAACCATGCAGTCCTCACCTAATGACCGCAACTGGGACTGCTGGAACTGCCATCGCTAAGCAGCACGGTCATGTGATGTTTGCTTAATTACTGCTTCACTTACCAACAGAAATTCCAGTCCCAAATAGGGTCATAAAGCAAGGAATACCTGTGTGCAGTTTCTTGAATATTGCTGAAGGTTCTAATTGCAGAAACATTTGTTTATTATTTCAGTTTCAAGGCCGGTGGACTCCACGGTGACTCTGGGCTGCTTACAATTTAAAAACATTTAAAAGAAAACAACATATATCAAAGAAAAAGCATATAGCTGACATACACCTTTGACTGACAGAGACAAATATACAACAGTCTCCTCACCTGTGAAAATGGCTCTTTCCATTTACACTAAGCAACTGAAGCTGAAGTTAGGAAAAGTTTCTTATTCCCTGTAACTACACTGCCATAGTTCTCCAGTCAATTTTAGATTCATTGAGTCACAATAAACATGGGTCATCAGTGTTTTCCTTTGCAGCCAGTGAAAAATATGTTGTCAAAGTCAAAGTTTGACTTAGAGTCCTACACAGACCAGACAGGATATTAGAAGCAGTTTCCATTGTGGAGTCCTTGGTGCTCTCTGAGCTTAGTTGTTTGCTTGCAGACATTTCATTATTCAGCTAGGTAACATCATCAGTGCAAGTGAGCATGGGGTTTGCTCCCTGTTTATAAACAGTAGCTTGCCCAAATAAAACTAAATCCAAAAAAGGCTAGGTAATTCCTGGAAGCTTGGCATTCAGACAAATTAGCCATCAATAGACACATAGAAATAAACCATATTTACACACCATTCAAAAGAGACAATAAAAAAGCTAAGAAGACCAGAGCACATCCGCTCCAGCAGCCAATACCCCGATAAGCAGGGATTAACACCAGGCAAACAATCAAGCAGAAAACAATACCCTAATCAAGGAACTGCCCAGGAGAAAACCATACCCCCACCAACACTGGCAGGGCAAGCTACTGTATATAAACAGGGAGCAACCCCCCCCCCACACTCACTGATGATGTTACCTAGTTGGGTAATGAAACACCTGCAAGCAAACAACCAAGCTCAGAGAGTACCAAGGACTCCACAGTTCAGCCCTGAGCTACATATATTCTCTTCCATTGGAAGCAGATTCCATTGTTGTTCACATTTATTCACATATTTAATAAATGTATATGGCCATCCATCTACCAAAGGAACTCTGGGTAGTACGCAGAAATAAAAACATCCAAGATTTACAAATCCATTAAATAAAAAGTAAGTACAGGGCCCTAAAAATATCATTACTGATATATCAAAGACAATCACTCTCATGCCAGATCTCCATTAACCTCCTGGTTCCAATCCTTGTCCCTGTGGAAAAGCTAGTCTTCACAGCCTTCTGGAAGGCCAGTAGGGTGGGGCCTCAGGGGCAGGCTATTCCCCAAGACAGCAGCATGACAGAGAAGGCATACTTCCTAGGGCCCACCAAAAGACACTGCTTCACCAATGGGATCTGAATCATGCCCACCCTGCTGGATTTGGTGGGATGGATAGAAACCACCAGAGAGAAGCAGTCCTGCAAGTAACTTGGCCCCATGCCATGTAGAGTTTTAAAGCTGACAACCAGTACCTTGAATTGCACCTGGAAGCCAGTGCAACTCACATGGCAGGGATGTTACATGAGGGTAATGTACTGTGCCCAATACTGCATGTGCTGCTGCTTTCTAGACCAGCTGAAACTTCTGAATGCTCTTTAAGGACATGTAGAGCATGCTGTAGTACTCCAAACAGGAGGTGACTAAGGCACGACTGACCATGAGCAGTGCCTTCTGATCTAGAGATGAGTGCAAGCTATAATTGTGTGAAGGCCCTCCTGGCCACAGCTGCCACCTGCTCTTCAGACAGGAACCATAAGTCCAAGAGGACCCCCAGATTGTACACCAACTTTGGCTGGGGGGAATGTCACCCCATCCAAATTTAATGATGGAAAATCACTAGCTGGGGTGCCTAACCCACAGCCATATAGTCTTTTTAGGGTTGAGCCTGAAGCTGGTTCTTCCCTATTCAGACCAACACAGTATCCAAGCACTGAGAACACACCTCAGTGGCATCACATTGAAGGCCCAGGGCAGAGATGTATAAATGCACATTGTCAGCGTACTGATACTCACATACTGATGGATGACCTCACCCAGTGGTTTCATGTAGATGTAGAATAGGAGTGGGGACTTTTCTCTGTTGATCAGTATTAAAACATATGAGTGTGATTTTAAAAGGGATTCTGTAAGAAAATTATTTTGAGCTGTTGCGCTATAGTTTAATAGCTGAGTGTGCCATGAGTATGTAGTTACCATGTATATAGGTTTTACAAACCTGTAGTTTAAGAGATAGAATAGATATATATCCTGAGGTATATATGCAGAGTTTTATATACTGCATAGTAATGGATGGACATTTTTTTTCCCCATAAAGGGAATCCACAAAGGTGGGGGGAGCCTTTGTAGTAAGCAAGGTGAAGTTGGAGTGGTACAATGGATGGGAAAGTGAGTGCATTAAGTTTGAATCAAGGATGTTCTTTTTTAAAACACCTTATTGTTTTGGATTTAGGAGAAATAATGTTGATACTTTTTACTTACAAGAAATGTGTTTAAGATCACAGAAGTTTTCGAAAAAAGTTCTAAATGATGATGGTAAGAAGTTAGTTCTGTACATTGTTAATTTAATCTACTCTGTGTGATAAGAGTGTTTTTGTTTGTCTCAAGAAAAAACAGAAAATCAAACTCGTAGAGCAGGTGAAAGAAAGGATGCACACCAAAGACCACTGGAGGCAATGTGGCTGAAGTCAGGACTGGATGAAGCTGGAGTACAACCTTGAATTTAAGGACCAGGAAGGAGAAACTGATTTCATACCATAATGTTAATATCTTCTGTCAGTTAAATAAATTCCTATGTTGTAAAATATCTTCATAGAAATAATGTAATGTGTGCAGAATTCCAATGTTATAAGTGAAGTGCTTAATTCAACGTTACTTTAGCAATGTGCTTTAAATCTGCTGCAGCTGAAGAGACAGGGTTTCCCTACTTCCCCCCTCTCAATTATGCCTTTTACTAGTTCAGGTTATTCAGTTTGGAATGAAAGTACCCTCTACTTTAAAATATAGTTATTTACAAGCTTATAGGCTCCTAATTTGCCTTTGCTATGGAAATAGGGCCATATGTGTGAAATTGCTCTGTGTATAAGATTAACTGAACAAATGACACTTTCTCTTTCAAAAAAGCTTTTAAATATCAAAGAAGCTTCAGTGTGGAATCTGGAAGCATGAACAGAGAAATGTGGAGAAGTATAGTCCTTTAAAATAAATTTCTGCTATAATTTTAGATAATATTGCTTATCTGGTATATAAAATGTCAAGAGGAATTCCTTTCACTTTTTAATAAGAAACAGATACCTCCAAATAGCATATGAATTATTTCTTTAATTTCACTTGCAATTTTATTGTATAAATACTTCATTTTAATTTACCAGTATAACATATTGTAGTTTCTCTTTATCCAACATTTTAGAGATGATTAATCTAGTTTTTAATTAGTAGTTAATTCAAGCCATCATGCTTTTAGCTATATCAGCATCATTCTGTTTGTATTCATGCTAACATTCCTATTGAAATTTGCCTGCAAAATACAGTTCTATTTAAAACATTCAATTTATGCCAATACTTGAGAAAAACTGTATGAAGCTATTGTCAGCTTCTCTACTTCACAAATGCAAACAACAAAACTATATTGATATCAGACTGTTTTTTAAAATATATTGGTGTATGATAAAGATAATCTAATTTGTGAATGAATAAATGTGTGGTTACTTTTTACAATGTGAAATAATGAATGCTTTATGCACAATAAAACTTAGGACACTAAAATACTGGCATGTTTTGGGTGGGAGAGATTTAATTTGCAGCTTTTCATTTAAATTAAAAATAAAAAATGGGAGCAGGAAGATTCTATATCCACTGCACCAGTGACTAATATACAGGTCTAATATACATGCAGCATAGCAAAGATTCTCTGCTGCTGTAGTAGCAAACTAAGCCCCTGAACAATAAGCTGTACACTTAAACACTAAAGTAGCAACACCAATAGCTGTAAAGGCCTTAGCTTACAGGTAGATACATGTTTTCTATGCAGAAGATCTTAGGTTCAGTACCTGGTCTTTCCAGATAGGTCTGCAAATAATTTCTGTCTGAAGCCCTTGGGAGCTGTTGCCATAGATAAATGATATTGAGCTACATGAACTAGTGGCTTGCCTTGGAATAAGCAGTTTTTTGTGTTCTTAAGGAACTTTGCTTCACTCTTCAGTTACATTCACAGTATCATGCAAACAGCATTCAGCAATCCAAATATAGCAACTAAATTCCTCAGTGATGCTTCTTTGTCATCTGCACCATTCCTCATAGATTCTGTGAACAAGTACAGAGTTATTGAAATATTTTCCTTCCCCTACTTTTGATAGGAGGGCAACAAGTAGTGCATTCAACCCCAAGTTTGAACTTGCCCAGTGAAGTGGTATCAAAAAGCAGATTAATCAATTATCTTTGAGGTTTCTCAGTTCAGGTAGCACTTCACCCACAATGGACAAATAGAGGAAAGGAAACTGGATGGCTTAGCCACAAAATTTTATTTTTCATGGGCTTTCTGTTTGTGAACTGCCTATTGTCAAGCATCATGGTAAAGTAACTCCATTTCCTCTAGAGAAAAAGCAGCCTCTCTTTTATTGTGTCACCCAAATGTTCACATTGTTTGCAGAGATTTCATGTCCTGCCATTTAGGGTGAGACGACAAAGCCTCAGGCAGTTTGTGCCAGATGCCAGATACCTCTCTACCATCCTGTTTTTGGGGAACCGACTAACTTGTTTCTGATCAGCTTGGATTGCCATCACCACAGAAAAGTGTCTGATTTTGATAATGACTTTGGGATACCATTTGGAGTTTTGGATATGCCTCTTGTGAAGGCATCAGTGACCAGTGTCTTGTTCTCCTGCCTTAAGACACAAGATATGTGTATTCTTAAGCAAATGGTTTATCAACCCAGTCCCATTTCAAGAGACATGCTTCAGGTTCTACTCTAGATACTTCCATAAGTGGGTAGAGGACACCACCCCATACTTGAACTGTGGAATGTTTCTCCTGCTTCCATATAGCTATTCTGACATCAATCCTACCCTTACTCATAATGTCCTTTAGTTAGCTGCTATAGGCTTGGCTAACACTAATGTTCACATCTCCATTATCTTTCATTATTATCAGTACTTAATTTTTATGGTTAACATGAAAGTTATTAATTTCTACATTTTTTCATTGGGGTTTGCTATAGTGTCCCATGTGTTTACTAAATGCATGACATTTGTGAGGTAGTTTTCTTTACATGTAGGATTGGTTAATATTGGGAAGATCCAAATGCTCTGTACAGTAGGACACTTCTTATCTCTTTGCAGTTATGTGTTAAGTTGGAGATGCTTCATTTCCCTGTTAGATAATGAAGTTCATCCCATCCAGAAACAAAGTAGAGAAGGGTTTCCTTCCAGTTGTTAGAGCAGAAGCCATCCAACACTTGGTGTGCTCCATCTGTACTTGGCTAGTTGTAGCCATCCTCAAGTTGTGCCTCCTTGGCCATATATGGCCCCTGCTATCATAGTTTTATTACTTGTCAGACTTTAAATGTGCACTTTGAAGAAGCGGTACATCTGGTCAGCAACACGTGATGCAGACATTTGGTTTAGGCTCTTGATCCCAGTGGACATGCTAGCTTTACATCCATGATCCCCACCCCTACTCGTTCACTGAAGTATTGATTGCAGATGCCACAACTCTTGGTTGGGGAGTTGTGGATCTGGTCTCCAATGGAAAGTTAGCATCATATTGAGTGTGTGCAATGTGGCTGTTGCTTTAAATCTTTGATCAGGTTTTGGGTGGGTGCAGATTGTATCAGACAGCTCTACTGTAAGCTGGTGTATGGAAAAAGAAGAAGAAGAAAATTCTCCCTCTGCTCCTCTCAGCACCTGTAGGTTTGGTGTATTTTCAGGGGTATGCAGATTCACCTTTCATACAAACAACAACCGTATGGACAGGATGAGCCAGAATGCACCTATTATATACCCCATGAATGGGAGCTGAACAGAATGGCAATGCAGCCTTTTCCAGAGGTGAGGGACTCCAAGTAGCAACTTGTTTGAAGTAAACATGGACAACCACCAGTGTTGTCCATGCTGCAACATGGGGAAAATAGGCCATAATTCCTTATATGATGTATTCCTGTTTTCTTGGATGAGTGCCTTTTACATGTTTCTACCATTCCTGCTACTAACCAGCATCATAGCAAAGGTCATATGAGATGGGACTGTAGCCATACTTCATACTGTCCCTACCAACTAAGGTTTGCTTTGTCCTTCATGATTTTTGGCATTTGCCCAGTTATCAAGATCTGTTCAGTCTTTACAGTAGACACATGCCGTATCTGGGCCCAACACCCTCATATTGACTGCATGGAAGATTAAGTCCCTTTGTTCTTAAGGGCATATAGCTGCAATGAACCCATTAGTCAGAAAAATCTATGCATTTATGTGGAAGTGCTTTTGCAGTTGTGTTGTTCAGGAGCAAATTTGATCTGGTTTCCTGCAGTGTTTATAATGTCCTGGCTTTTTTGTTACACTCTTGAACGATCAGGGCTTGTCTTTTAGTTCCAAATCTAAATTACTGTATTCTTGGCCTATTACTCTCACATTGTTTCATTTTTTCACATTCTTTAGTTCAACATTTTATTAAAAGTTTAAATTATCTTTTTCTATCCTGTCCATCTCCAGCACTATAATGGAATATGTATTTAATTCTGTCAATATTGATGAAGTCTGTGTCTGAGCTGATTACTACCTGTTCTCATCTTCATGATTAAGATACCAGACTAGCAAATGAGGTGAGAAGATCTTGTATCTGCTACCCATCATAGCAACAATTAAAAAAAAAAAAAACGTAACTGGCACAGCTTTTTGGAAATGCACAAGAACACTAGTGGTACTTCAGTCTGCTCCCATCTCTCATTTTCATGCTGGCTGGTGGGTATTACTCTGTCCCTCCCCTTCTGCTGCTACTTGGGCTTCTCCCTTGCAACAAGTACAAAGCTCCTATTGTGGATCTATATGCTTGGGTTCAAGCAAGACCAAGCTGGTCAGGATAATCTCATGAAGGACTTGAACCAGTTTTGATTGATTACTCTCAGCACTTCCTCTGCCAAACTGAAAAAGTTAGCATAAGCTCCAGCATGGATCATAATACCAGTGGTAACTATTCTTCTGCTCTAAAAAATACTTTGGGTAGCAGTAGCACTATGGTGCACTCCCAATTCTGATTAGCTCCCACAAAACATTTGTAATATTTTCTTTATGTACTTGAACACAGTTAAATTCTTTGCTCTCACAACATCCTTGTTAGTTCCCCTACTGCCCACTTCCCTTCTTGGTTTAGAAGAGGACCTAACTACTTTCTAACAGCAATAAAGAGCAAACTGTATAAGACACTGAGCACACTTAAAAAAAAAAAATGCAGTAATTTTCAGCTATATCTAAAATGCAGACCTCAAGACCATAACATCTGAACCAATTATACTTTTTTGCCCTCCCACTCTCCCCAAAATCATGTCCCTGTTTTTATATATCTTATGTTATTAATTCTGGAGAACTTGCACATTATTTTGACATTTTGGTTTGTCTGAAGATATTGCCCAAACAATGGATGTGGGAGTTTTCGACCCCATTCCTTTTACTATTTTAGTGTTGAGTGCTTTGGGAAGGTGGGGGGTGGGCAGTAAATGTAATTTCTTCCATTTAATTTTTGTTCTAATCCTATTTTCCTGAAAGATACTGCTTGCTTGTGTATAATAGCATTAGAGGAAAAAATTGTGTTGAGGAGGGAATTTTTGATGAAAATATTTTAGGAAGGAAAATGTTTACCTGTTTCCTACATGCCTTTTTTTTTTTTTCCCCTGAAAATTAACAACCTGGTGTGACAGCATGCTTAAAATGTGTTTTTAGTATAACATGTAGTTTGACTTGGGGGGGGGGGGATGTCCCAGAAATAGGATCCATCAAAAAGAAATTATTGTTTTTTATTCACAGTTCTGTAGGGTTAGTAACCCTGCCCACAAACAATAAAACTTTGGTATTATCTTCGTACATCATAAAAATGAATGGCTGATTTATCCGAATAATATCAGGCAACGAGTATGCCATGATTTCTGATCCACTGACAGCTGCAACTTCTGTTCCTTTCTCATTCACCTCAATGCTTGCCCTTTGAAGAATCTAAAAAGAGTGGAAATGTATGAAGATTTACAGCAAGATGCTTGCATTTTTTATCAACATGTCAGCCTCTTCAACATAGATTTCCCTTTAACTTACTGAAAATAAGCACGCATACATTTTTTCAGCCATACTGAACCAGCTTCCTAAATTCACAGCTACAAACACTGAGTCTCAATAAGAAGTTTCTGGGGATACACCAGCATTGGACTTTAAAAGACAAAATTTCTGTAGAAGGGAGATTAGGAAAAAGGAAATTGAAAGAGACAGTCAAAAAGATAAAATCTCTCCAGACTACTGGACATGACTGAGTCCCAAAGTCACTAGCTTTGTTAATAAACACAGTCAAGAAAGTTATTAGCAGGAAACAGGTTTCCTTCAGGAAATGGAAGTCTTGTTTAAACAAGGAGAAAAGGTGAAACAATGATATTTACAGAAGCGACACCAGCACAATTAAGGATAGGACTACCAGATTTGGGCTGCAAAAGTCACTAGATGGCAGCAAAGAGTTAAGAGTTTTCCATACTATCCAGATGTTTGCAGCCCAGATTTGATAACCCTAAACAAAGGATGTATAAAAGAAAATAATTTGTAGAGCACTTTGCTAAATACATGAAGACCATCAATTAAAAGACAGAAAGGCAGACAGAATGACCAAGAGAGAGAGACAGAAAGAGAAATAGGCAAGTAATGGTAGTAACGGAGGTTAGGTGGTTGTAGAAAAACTGAATGAATTCCTGTGACAGTGTTATTGCAGAAGATTTTGAGTAGATACTTGATCATGAACTAACTTTTTCAGGAAGAAAGTTTGAAAAACTAATGAATTTATATTTATATATCTAATTATTAGAAACACAGTGCTAGACCATATATGGCAAGAGGTCACTGAGCAGTCCAGTTTGTTTAATAGTAGCCAGCCAACACCATTCTCTGGATCCAAACTAAGGATAGCATTGTTTGGTAGAAAGCAATACAATAGTCAGTGGTACTGGAAATCACCAGGAGGTATAGAAGAACTAGTAGGGTTATCCTTCTCAGATCAAATCCTTACCAAAAGCCATTCTCTATGTTGAGTAAGATAGTTTCAGTCTCATATATCAGCTAAAAGATTGCTTGAAATGGGTTCAGACAGTCTCACCCAGTAGGGTCTAAAGTTCTGATGGCCTTGCACAGTGTTACTACATAGTACAGTGGTACCTCAGTTCACGAACTTAATTCGTTCCACGACTCTGGTTGCAAACCGAATTGGTCGTGAACCGAATCAAATTTTCCCATAAGGTTCAAGGTAAATACGGTTAATCCGTTCTGACCCCTACGAATTTGGTCGCCAACCGATTTTTGATCGCGTCCCGAATCAAATTTCCCTATAAGGTTCAATGTAATTACGGTTAATCCATTCTGAACCATTTTTTTTTTTTTAAACCGCAAAAATATGACACAAAGTACAGTACGAAGAAGGCCTTCTTAAATGAACAATGCAAAGAAATTGAAGAAAACAATAGAATGGGGAAGACTAGAGATCTCTTCAAGAAAATTGGAGATATCAAAGGAACGTTTAGTGCAAAGATGGGCATGATAAAGGACAAAAAAGGCAGGCACCTAACAGAAGCAGAAGAGATTAAGAAGAGGTGGCAAGAATACACAGAAGAACTATACAAGAAAGATCTTAATGTCTCTGATGTCCACGCTGGTGTGGTCACTGACCCTGAGCCAGACATCCTAGAGAGTGAAGTCAAGTGGGCCTTAGGAAGCATTGCTAACAACAAAGCTAGTGGAGATGACAGTATTCCAGCTGAGTTATTTAAAATACTAAAAGACGATGCTGTTAAAGTGCTGCACTCAATATGCCAGCAAGTTTGGAAAACGCAACAGTGGCCACGGGATTGGAAAAGGTCAGTTTATGTTCCAATTCCAAAGAAGGGCAATGCCAAAGAATGCTCAAACTATCGCACAATTGCACTCATTTCACATGCTAGCAAGGTTATGCTCAAAATCCTACAAGCTAGGTTTCAGCAGTACGTGAACCGAGAACTACCAGATGTACAAGCTGGGTTTCGAAGAGGCAGAGGAACTAGAGATCAAATTGCCAACATTCGCTGGATCATGGAGAAAGCACAAGAGTTCCAGAAAAGCATCTACTTCTGCTTCATTGACTATGCAAAAGCCTTTGATTGTGTGGATCACAACAAACTGTGGCAAATTCTTAAAGAGATGGGGATACCAGACCACCTTACCTGTCTCCTGAGAAATCTGTATGCGGGCCAAGAAGCAACAGTTAGAACTGGTCATGGAACAACCGATTGGTTCAAAATAGGGAAAGGAGTACGACAAGGCTGTATACTGTCACCCTGCTTATTTAACCTATATGGAGAGTACATCATGAGAAATGCCAGGCTGGAAGAATCACAAGCCGGAATTAAGATTGCAGGGAGAATTATCAATAACCTCAGATATGCAGACGATACCACCCTAATGGCAGAAAGTGAAGAAGAACTAAAGAGCCTCTTGATGAGGGTGAAAGAGGAGAGTGCGAAAGCTGGCTTGAAACTCAACATTAAAAAAACTAAGATCATGGCATCTGGACCCATCAATCCCTGGCAAATAGAAGGGGTAGAAATGGAAGCAGTAACAGACTTCATTTATTTGGGCTCCAAGATCACTGCAGACAGAGACTGCAGCCATGAAATTAAAAGACGCTTGCTCCTTGGGAGGAAAGCTATGGCAAACCTAGATAGCATATTAAAAAGCAGAGACGTCACCTTGCCGACAAAGATCCGCGTAGTCAAAGCTATGGTTTTTCCAGTAGTAATGTATGGCTGTGAGAGCTGGACCATAAAGAAGGCTGAACGCCGAAGAATTGATGCCTTTGAACTGTGGTGCTGGAGAAGACTCTTAAGAGTCCCCTGGACTGCTAGGAGGTCAAACCAGTCAATCTTAAAGGAAATCAACTCTGATTGCTCATTGGAAGGATTGATAATGAAGCTCAAGCTCAGATACTTTGGTCACCTAATGCGAAGAGAGGACTCTTTGGAAAAGACCCTGATGCTAGGAAAGATGGAAGGCAAAAGGAGAAGAGGACGGCAGAGGATGAGATGGCTAGATAGCATCACTGAAGCAATAAGCATGAAATTGAGCAAACTCAGGGAGGCAGTGAAAGATAGGAAGGCCTGGGGCAATATGGTTCATGGGGTCACGAAGAGTCGGACACGACTTAACGACTGAACAACAACAACAACAGTACGAAGAGAGAGAAAGCTAACCTTGCTCGACGCGACGTCTGGCGTGGAGGACAGGAAGGCGGGTGGGGAGGCGGTTACTGCTTGGAGGGAGAGTCCCCCTCCCTACAGGAAGCCGCGACCACGTGTCACGGGAGGGAAAATGGCCATGGATCCTGTTCGTAACCCAATGCGGATTTCGCGAATGGAGGTAAAATTTTGCGACCGGAGCTGTTCGTGAATCGAATTGTTCGTGAACAGAAGCGTTCGTGAACCGAGGTACCACTGTACACAGAATCAGCACACATACCATCAATATCATGGATTAAATCAGCTTTCCTTAGCTTGTTACTCTCTAGAGCTGTTGGTGTTGCAATTCCCAAAATCCCTAGGTATCATTGTCTTGACTGCTGTAACTATGCTGGAAATTTTTGAATTGTAGTTGGATGTATTGAATTGTAGTCAAATCCTTTGGCAGGTTCCAGGTTATTGAGAACTAGATTAGATACATCCCCATAGGCCACTATGTATAATATTAAATATTAATATTTTAGACAAATAATAAATATTTTACATAAAATAAATAATATGCAGCTGGTAGAGGCTGGGATGTTATTTTCTGGTTTGGAGACATTTCCTGGTAATCTGATTGGAAGTTACTATCAGATGGAAAACTATATGGGATAGTTGCAGAGGACCACAGTGCAGGTAGAGAGGGTTGGGCAGATAGGATGGTGAGAGGTGAGAGAAGACTTCATATCAAAAGAAATAACAACTTAAGTCAGTTGGGTTTCATTGGAAGTTTAGCATGAAATGACAGTTAAATGCTGAGCCTTCCCCACTGTTATAATAATATGTAGTCAGGTTCATGCTATTAATGTCATTTCTAGTTGACCTTGAATATTCTTAGTCAGGAGCTAAGTATTTGTCCCATTTCAGTAAGAGTGATCTACTTATCTGAAACAGACTCTGGGTGCAGATCACTTACTGAGGTTGAATCTTGCAAGGGCAAAAACACCATCTCCACAACTGCAACATCAAAGACTAGGCATGATACCTTTGGCTAGATGTATACAGACCATGGACCAATGCAAGCCCCATCAGCTATGATCCTAATACTCATCAATTTGTGAACTATGAGATCCTATTTCTCTTTTACTTCTGTTGCCTCCAACTAATTGAGTAACCAGCATGACTAAATTGAGAAACCCAGACTTCTGTTCAGCAAATGGGTCTGCAGTATTTGTATGGGTCTTCATGTTACTTGTTAAATATGTCTGAGTTCAGCAATATATCAAGCTACAGAATTAACAATTATTTTTTTACCTGTGATATTTTTATGAATCTCTGATTTGTGAGATGTCTCAGGTCTGCTTTGTAAGAGAAAAGATCTTTAATTCCCAAATCCTGAAGCAACTGATCCATGTGATATGTCTGATCTAGTTTAAATCTGGGAAAGTAAATATCCATTTTCCTGTAATGCAAACAGATATAAATGCAAGTTGAATGAAAAGTGTGCATAAACACTGGCCTTTGCATATAGAAAACTTGCACAAATAAATAGCAGGCAGCAGAACATTTGCATATTGTCTCTGAGGTACCCTGTATTTCTGGATGCTGTAGAAATTTGAGCACCAATAATACAAAGACAATGATTGTGAGAAGTCTTGCTTGAATGAATTGGGTAAGTTTAGCTTGTGGAAGAGAACAGAGGCAATATGAAAATTTCAGATATCTGAAAGGTTTTCACAACAATTATGCAGAAAATTTTAGAGAAAAAGATGTAGACCTTTCTCAAATTACTAGGAAGGGGATTTTAACTAAACTTTAGCAAGTTTACAAACTGTTGATGATACAAACTGTTCAAATAGAAGAATGGTTTATCTGAGGTGGTAGTAGAGTCTCCTTCATTTAAAATGTTTAAACAATGACTGTCTGGAAACCTATTAATGCAGTTGTAGTAGTGCATTTTATGAACCAGCAAGGAATTGTACTAGTGACCATTGAGTTCCCTATTACAGAGTCTACTAGGAAAAAGGATTGGCTTTTATTTATTTATTTATTTTTGATGAGCCAATAAATTGCAAAGATCACAAGGCTGTCTTTGGCAAATTCCAGTACCCCATTCCCAGCTACTTCCTTTTCTTCCTCTTCCTGTCATCCCTATTGCCATTTTTCTGTTTGAGTCACCATTCTGATTTGTACCACAGCATTTTGTATCCAGAATTTTAGGAATCAAAAGTGTGACATGATTGCTATGACTCATACCTGATCTTCATGGTCTTAAGCCAAGATTCCACAAGTTCATGTGTTAGATTGTCTTCAACAAACATATAATCAGCTTCTTTCACAGGCATAACAATCAGCATCTGTATGCTTCCTTTGTATGGCAGCTTTAACACATAACACTGCAAGGTCTTATCGAATGTGGAGGCAATCCTGTCAGTCTTGAACATCATTGGCACTTGGACAGTCCTGTAATTGTCTATATAGAAAGTTTCCAGCTGTGTCAGCTTAGCAGAAAATGGATGTAGCCATTTGCCTGAGAATATAAAGAAATGCAACACTTTATTTTATAATATGATATAATCCAGAATTATTGAAGGAAAACTCAAGGATAATCCAGATAAAAATAAACCTGCTTTATTTCAATTTAAGAATGCATTTGTGTTCTCCCATTATATGGATGAAACTTTAAATGTATGTTGCACTCCTATGTTTGAATCTCTGGCTTTGATCCAATTACAGAGGCTAATGAAGGTTTCATATGAGATTCCTTTTAATTAACAGAAGCTGCACATGAACCAAGTCTCTTGTTAGAGAAGTAGTGATTAATTATATGAATCACCAATTTAATCCAGCCCCCATTCCATTTTGAAAAGCCGATAAATGCTACTGCTTATTTTTCATACTGCCTGGCTCCATGCATCAGTGTGCAGTTATGCTTCACTGTCACAGTTTAATACTGTAGTATCAGTGAGCTCCATGATCAAATGGAGACTTGAATCTGGACTTTACACTACTTGAGAATAGTCCTATTCAGTATACTTAATCCAAATTTTCGTTCATTCATATCTAACTATTGTCCTGCTCTACCCATTTCTTGGTTCTGGTCCCACCTACTTTGCTTGCAATGCAAAGGCACAACATGGCCCCAGGTGAGAAGTCCATGGCACACAGGCATCAATGGCACCACATTTAATATCTATGCTATAGATCAGTTTCCCCTCCTTACTGGGAATTCAAAGGTCTCCCATTCCACTATCATTTCCAGTACAATTTTGTGGGACCTGCAAAACGTCTTTGACCAGAAGTGGAAGCAGAATGAGAGGCTCCGTCATAATACTTTTCTGTCCCTTAAAAGCTATTGCTTTAGTGTTCAGTGTGATCCATGCCAATTCTTCTCCCCACCCATCCACAAACAAATGTTTAGTCACCTTCTTGTAACTTCCAGTTACAATGTATGCCATCCTGCATGCTTTTCAATTGCTTCAAACTCACTGAAACCACTAGGATTTAAACTTCCTCTTTGTGCTCAAGATAGCAGATGTACTCATCCTGCTTCATCTCCCAGAAACACACTTTATTGCAACTTAGCAATTAGAGAAGAAATGAAAAAAATCAGAGCAAGGGCTAAAAATAGAGAAGAGAAATTAGACAATATTTAATTGCAATAGGTTTTTTAGTTGCCATGGAGCCCTTTTCAAATATTTGACAGGCAACAACCTGTGCTGGAAATATCCTTCTAGTCCCTGCCCCCACATCTATCTATCTTTCTTTCTTTCTTTCTTTCTTTCTTTCTTTCTTTCTTTCTTTCTTTCTTTCTTTCTTTCTTTCTGTTATGAAAGCAATAGAAAAATGAAATTCATGAAATTCATGATATTCATAAAAATTATGAAATTCAGCAACAACATACAGCCCATACAAGGCCAAACCTATCTGACCCTCTCATGAAAATTGCAGGGAGAGCTATAATGAATCTGCCCATTTCTTGTTTTGAACTTGCAGTGCAAATGATGTCAGGGATTTCATAGGTGGGAGAAATATATGAGTCCTGCCCTTGCTTCAGAACCATGTTCATTGAATATTTGGTAGGGGGAAAGAATTCACTTGATAGTCTCACTACATTCAGCACAAAGCAATTTTCCAGGTCACTCCTTCCCTACCTGATGTCTTCCAGTTGGGCTGGACCTCAGGTCACAGAAACCAAATGCCATGCTGGCTGGAGATTCTAGGAGTCAATATCTTAAACATTTAGAAGTCACCAGGTGGGGAATATCCTACTCTGTTCTATTATAGAAGAAAATTCAGCTTCTCACTCCTGATTTATATGATAATTTTTTATTAAAACTTGAGGATCATTGATATGTGCTGGCTTGACTTCAAAGAACTTCCCCTTGAAGTGATGGCTTGGTATCCTGGTCCAATTAAGAAACAGAGATTCAGAAACATTCCATGTGGACATTCAGGGGCTTTGGTGGTTTCAGATTTTTCCTAGAGACAAATTATACAAAACAATGAGGAATTTATATATCCTATTACCTTGAATTTTTCACCCCTTATGAAGGCAGTAAAGTGCCTTGAATTTTGCGTGAAAAAGCACTGTAAGCTACTGAAGGTAAGCAATTTTCATAAAGTATACACATTTCTCCCACCTATGAAATCCCTGACATCATTTGCACTGTAAGTTCAAAACAAGAAATGAGGACCGGAAATAATGATACCTTTTACTGGATGGTAGTATCAGTGAACTTAAAGTATGTCAGAATGAGAAGGATAATTGAAGTGAACCCACTGGCCTTTCCATGATTAATCCATAAATAAAACATATGGGAAAAGGAATAATAGCTGTGAGAATGGAACCTTCTGTTGGCACACTTTGGGAGACTTGTTGTTAAGGAGAGGTTACCCACATTTTTTCAGAGTGACTCTCCTATAAAGCGACTGTGGCTGGTGTCCTGAGCTCTCTTCTCTAAAAACAATGAAAGTATCAGTGAAAAAACAGTTACCTCGAAATAGTATGTAATTCACCAGAACGATTATAGCATGCTCATCAAAGGCATGAAACAATATGGGGATTTTCCCTCTTGTTTCCTTTTTAATATGCTCATTGACAATTTTTTTGGCAAGAGTAGAGTTGCGGAAATCAACTGACAGAAATTCCATGTTAAAGTATTGCTTGGACAAGTTATGGAAAACATCCTTGATCAGAAAATCTTCTTGGATGAAAGAGAAGCTATTCTGCAAAAGAGTGAACTCTTCATTTTGCGTGATGTTAAGCCTTAGTTGTTGGAACAAGGTCAGAAACTGTTCATCTTTTTCTTTCATAAATGTTAGGTTTAGAGATTGACTTATTTGGTGGTGTGTTTCCCCTTCTGAAGCCAACGAGAATATTGCTAGAGTAAAGGATAGTGATAGTGGGGAGAAGAAGATATTGTTGTCATGCTTCAGTGCTATTTTCCTGTAGAGCTTGAATCCAAAGTTGCTAATCTTTTCTGTGAAATTGTACAAAGAGACTGATGGTGAGGGGCTTTCTCTAGATGGCTCTTGAGTAGTGTCATGTGGATATTGTTTATCAGAATCATTGAAAGGGAAGAGATTTAACACTAAACTCTGTGGTACCTCCACTCCTGAATTTTCAACTATTCCATTTGATAAGTACATTTCAGCAATTAGTCCAAAGAAGACAAAAACAAAATCAGTGTTCATGTTGCACTTCAGCAATTACTTCTTTCTGGTGAACAGAGTAAAGATAAATAGATAACACAAGTTAATATTGCAATAAAAAGAAAGGATGATCTGAAGACAGGCATTTGGGGATCCAATAGAACCCATCCAATAGAACCCCATCATTTATCCTATTTATTTCAATACCTTTTCTAAAGGTAACATCAATGGGATTGTCTCATGTTAACTTATTACTTTCACATTAGGCTAAACTAAGATTAGAGATCTGCCTAAATCCATTTTAAATTAATTTAAATTTAAATTTAAATTTAATTCATTCTTGTACTTAAACAACACAGCCTAACAATGAAAATGCGAAAGAGTTTTCTACATTATTTCATATTTGAAATGCATGCTATTAAAGATGTAAACATTTAATAACAGAGCCACTATTAGACATGGAGCCGATGGCAATACCATTTTATGTAATCTAGTAATAGGAGTTCCATTGACCAGAAAGAAACAAAGAAATTCTAAGCAAATTGGCTTAGTTTTTCCAGCCTGATTAGATCATAGTTTAAAAGAAGGACATTTTAAGCTTGATCTTTAGATGGAATATGTAAAACCGAGCTGGAGAGGTGTTTCCAAAATAATATGAAAAAGAAAGGCAAATAAAACATTTGAAATATAGACTGTTTATTTTAAAGTTTATAAATCTCTAGGAAGTTAACTTATTTTCTTAAGAATATGAATGCTTTTATAAACAATATATCAACATAAAGTAGCAGATATTTCAAAATGCACTTTTAAAAAACCCTCATAACAATACATAAATCAATTCCACTTTGCAATCCATAATTCTTTCCATTATAATTCTTAAACTAAATGTAAATGCTTCTATCTTACCCACGGGACAGCGTCTTTCTTATTTTTCTGAATCCAGTACATGAAAAAGGAAACAAGTTACAACATTATGCACAGTAAGTGCAATCATGAGGTAAATATTTGCTATTCCAAAGTGTAGCTCTATACTTACGTCTGTTGTAGATTAACTGAATGACAAATAGGATGCCTTTGTTTTACCAGAGAAAAGAGTCGATGATGGAATAACCAGATTCCAGTAAGTAGGGCCAGTTGGGTAACTGGATTTAAAATTAAACAAATAAACAAATCAGGAAGAATGCACTAGAAATATAACTTAGCCCTGATTTCTTATCCACACTCATGGAAGAACTTAGCTGCTTCCTGGATCTGGAACTTTGTTGCTCAAGGATATGAAGTACAGCTCTTCAGAAGTATATTTCATAATGGAAATTAAGCCAGGAATGGCTCCACTTCAAAAACATTCGAGAGACAATACAGGATGGCATAATTTTTAGGAGAACCAGTGTTCATCCACACTCATGGAAGAACTTAGCTGCTTCCCGGATCTGGAACTTTGATTGTCAAGGATATGAAGTACAGCCATTCAGAAGTATATTTCATAATGGAAATTAAGCCAGGAATGGCTCCACTCAAAAACATTCAAGAGACAATACAGGATGGCATAATTTTTAGGAGAACCAGTATATGACCTAAATCCCCTGGAATGGGCGTGGGAACTTGGATCCAGCCCAGGGCACCTGCTGTCTCACCTTCTCAAAAGCCTTGCCTCCTGTCATTATTCAGTTCTCTCTGTAGGAAGGGAACCCATTTTTTCCAATGTTCTTCTGAACAGAGTAAAGCCTTCCCTGCAGGCAGAACATAGACACTTGTATCATCTTTGTTCCCTTACATCAGGACACTGGAAAGAGGCACACCATACCTTGTTAAGTTTCCAGTATTTAAATTACAGCTCTTTCTCTCTCTTTTCCATTCCAGCAACTGCCATTTCTTCATCCATGCAGAAGCATACCTTCTGGGAACTGTATGCGCCTTTCAAGTTTCATCCTCCAATGTCAATCATAACTTTTAAGAGAAAACGCCTCTTGAGGAAACATGAACTTCTCACAGATGGACTAGCTATTTTCTTAACACGAGGAATCATAAATGGGGTTAGTAAAAACATTAAAATGACAAATAAACAGTAAATAAATGCCTATCAAATCAAATGTTTTAAAAAATTTTGTCCTCGTGGTCTTGTCTCAAGAGTACTCCTGAGATGAGAAGCAATAATCACAGAATTCAGAAGTATTTTCAGGCCCTAACTTCCATGCCAAATCATCAATATACTACTCTCCCTTTCTTGGACACAGCAGTCTGACCTAATCCTGATGCATCCCCTGATCTTCTGCATCTTCTGAGAAGCTAGTAAGTTAAACATGGCCATTCAGGAGCATCCTGCTGAGGGAAACCAGGTCTGACCAAGGCCACCTGTGCTCAGGTAGGCTCAGAAGCATCTAGAATTTAAGAAACCACCTGGTCCCAGCAATGTTTCTGGAACCACATTACTTTGAGTTGGCCTTCCTTCCCAAGCTCAAGAGCCTCCTCACTACAAACCATTCCCTAGTCCTGACTTTGGCTCTGTCTAAATGCTCCAGACACTGTTTCTTGGTGAGCTAGCTTTTTGTATTTTGATTTATGTCTATTAGATTAGTTTGACAGATTTAATGCAGCAATAACCCAGATAACAAACCACCCTTCATGAGCCAGTTCAGCTATTCATTAAAATGCTTGGCAAATAAAATATCATAGTCTAGAATCTAAAGAAAAAAGCTCTCTGAGGAAGTTATTCTGGAAATGCAATGGCAAACAAGGGGGCTAACCTGAATCCTAGAAAACTGGATTGAATATGCAGTCCATCAGATCTACATTTACCATCTGGACTAACACTGGACTAACACTATACCTTCCAAAAAATAACATAATGGCAAAGGGGGAAATCAGTTTGCCCCTTTCCATTGCCAAGAGAAAACACATGGAGAGAAACATTCTGTTGCTCTGGAACAACAGAGGTAAAGGGGAACACTCTCCATTTCTGCCACCAGTCAGAAGACTGGAGCCCCTTCAGAGGCAGTACTTTCTGCTCCCTGAAAAAAATGCAGTTAGGAGTGGGGAGAACCTCTCTTTTCCATCAGCCAGTGAAAGAACTGTTGCTCCAATGCTTGTGTTACCTTTCCTGCCCTTTCTTGCTTCTTTCCTTGTGCAACTGCAAAGAAGGAAACATTTTCAATGGATGTCAAAAGTGGTAGGTACTTCATCTTATTACTAATAAGTACTAACACGTATTATTGTTTTTAATATTATTTACATTATTTTAATTACATTTTAATAATAATGTGATTAGTGTGATTGATTGATTGATTGATTGGTTGATAATGTGTTATCAAGCTGGTGTTGGCTCTTAGCAGCAACATAAATAGATTTTCCCCAGAATGCTCAGTCTCAACCTAGTCTTCAGGTCTTCCAATGGTGTACCCATCACCACTGTGATTGAGACCATCCACATTGCTGCTAATTATCCACTTTTTTCCTTCCAAAAAGAGCTAAGTCTTCACATAATGTGTCCAAAGTATGATAATGTGAGCCTGGTTATTTGTGCCTTAAGTGAAGACTCTGATCCATTTGTTTGCTTTCTTGGCTATCCATGGTATTCCCAGGAGACTTCTTCAACACCAAAAGTGTCAATACTCTTTCTATCTGCTTCTTCAAAGTCCAACTTTTGCTTCCATAGAGTGTCACAAGGGAAAACCAATGCCTGTACTGTTCTTATCTTTGTAGTTATAGACACATCATGACATCTGAATATCTTTTCCAAGGCTTTCATTGCTACTCTATCAAATGCTAGCAAATCCTTGCAAATGATAGGTATATCCTCAAGATCATATCATGGAAACTGGTTGGTTTCTTCTTCCTCTTTAACTTAACCTGGAACTTGCATGTGAGCAATTTGTGATCTATTCCAAGGTCAATCTCTGGTCACATCTTTGCTATTGTAATTGAGCTTTTCCACCTCCTTCTCCCAATAATATAGTCAATTTGATTTCTCTGTACTTCCTCTGATGATGTCCAAGTATATAGATATTGTTTTAGTTGTTTGAAAACTCCGTGAGCAATGAAGAAATCATTGGATTGGCAAAAATTAATAAATAGTTCTCCTGCTTCATTTTGGTTTCCTAGGCCATATAGTCCAATTTCATTCACTCATTCATTCATTCATTCATTCATTCATTCATTACATTTTCCTCCTTAATATTTCCAACATTCCAGTCTCCAACTACAAGCAACACATTTTGCTTGCATCTTGTGTCAATTTCAGATTGAACTTGATCATAAAATTCATTAACGTCCTCTTCTACATCAGTGGTTGGAGTATAAACCTGGATAATTGTCATATTAAAGGTTGTTCATGATGTCTAATTGATATTAATCAGTCATTGATTGCATTGTACCAAGTGCTGTCCTTTCTATATCCCTCCTGACTATGAAAACAACACTGTTCCTTCTTTGTTTTTCATGTCCTAAGTAATAAATGGTATGATCTTCTGACTGAAAGTGTCCAATTCCAATCTATTTCAATTCACTGATGCCTAAATGTCAATATATAGTTGATCCATTTCATCTTTCATTGTGTTGAGCTCTGTTCTGTTCTGTTCTGTTCTGTTCTGTTCTGTTCTATTCTATTCTATTCTATTCTATTCTATTTATACAATTTATATAGCCACCCATCTCACCAGCAAGCAACTGAGTGGCGTACAAGGCTAAAAACAATCAATAAATACTGTACATTAAAATATATAAAAACCAACTAAAACAGAAAAAAATAACAGACAAAGGGATGTTAAAAATAATGGAGCCACCTAGCTCACCCATCCCCTGGGGTCCCCAGGCCTGCTGGCATAACCAGATCTTGAGGGACCTCCAGAAGCTCAACAGTGATGAGGCCAACTTCATCTTGGGGGGGGGGGGGGAGAAGATTCCACAGCGTGGGCACCACAGCAGAAAAGGTCCACCACATAGGGCCCACCAGATGTAGTTCCCTAGGCGATAGAACCCATAACATGCCCTCTCTGCTGGATCTGGTAGGACAGGTAGGTGAAATCAGGGAGAGGCATTCCTTCAAATAACTTGGTCCTATGCCATGAAGGGCTTTAAGGGTCAACACCAGCACCTTGAATTGGACCTGGAAACAAACTGGTAACCAATGCAGCTCACAAAGCAGAGGTATAATGTGTGTTTTACCAGAAACACACATAACTGCTCGTACCACTGCATTTTGCACCAGCTGAAGTTTCTGGGTACTCTTGAAGGGCAGCCCCATGAACAGCACATTGCAATTGTCTAACTGGAAGATGACCAGGGCATGAGTGACCATGAGTAGGTCCCCCTGATCCAGGAATGGAAGCAACTGGCACACAACACAAAGGTATGCAAAGGCCCTCCTAGCCACAACGGCCACCTGTTCATTGAACAGGAGTTGTGAGTCCAGGAGGACCCCCAGATTGTGCACAGGGTCTGTTTGGGGTAATGTGACCCCCATCCAGAACCAAAGATGGTAAAGTCCTAGAACCAGAGGGGCTCAAAACCCAAACCCACTCAGTCTTGCCAGGGTTCAGTTGAAGCCTGTTGCTCCCCATCCAGACCCTCACAGCGTCCAGACACCAGAATAGGACAGTCACAGCATTGCTTAATTTGCCAGAGGTGGAGATGTACAATTGAGTATCATCAGCATACTGATGATACCTCACCTTGTGGCGATGGATGAGCTCACCCAGTGATCTCATGTAGATGTTAAATAGGAGAGGAGAGAGTACCAACCCCTGCGGCATCCCATATAACAGGGGCCGAGGGCAGGATCTCTTCTCCCCAATCACCACTGACTGGAACCAGCCCTGCAGAAAGGAGGTGAAGTAGCACAACACTGTGCTGCCCACCCCCAATTCTCTGAGTCGGTCTAGAAGGATAACATGTTCAATGGTATTGAAAGCCTCCAAGAGGTCAAGTAAGGCAAGGATGGATGCAAAACCCCCATCCTGCCCATGCCAGAAATCATCCAAAAGCACAACCAATGCCATTTCCATACCATACCCAGGTCTGAACCCTGACTGAAAAGGATCTAGATCATCTGCTTCATCCAAGGTCCTCTGAAGCTGTTGCACCTTCTCAATCACCTTCCCCAAAAAGGGGAGTTTGGATACTGGACTAGTATCATGGGATCTAGCAATGGCTTCTTGAGGAGAAGGCGAACCAAAGCCTCCTTAAGAGGTGAAGGAACAACCCCCTCATGCTTCTTCATGCTTCTTATGTTTCATATTCCCACTGTAATTCTGTCTTTGCATCTTCAGATTTTCTTTTCCTGCATGGCAACATCAGCAACTAAACATCCCAAAGACTTTAACCTAGCCACATCATAAACACCATTAGTATTCCAAAAGATCTTCAGCTCTTACACAGTAGGATATTGGATGCCATCCATCCTGAGGGGACCAGCATCAAGCACTTTATTGTCAATCACTTTATATTGTCAATCCATGTGGCTTTCTTGGTAAAATACAGGAGCGGTTTACCATTCCCTTCTCTCGATCAGTATGAAATGATGTCTTTGTCATTGTCACTAAAGTAATCACCCCCCTCCAGCATCTTCCAATATTGCTGTCATTCAAGATGCTGGAGAGCAGGGTCTCCCATACGTTGGGTGACTCTGCTGGGATGATACACTGTTGGCATACACTCCCAGTGTTATTCACTCATCCCTCTCAGGAACACCACAGCTCTGTCATGATAAGGCAGCACAGCAGGACTTGCAGGTGGGTGTTAGTACATACTACCAAGTTGCAAAGTCTTTTCTGTTTGTATTGTGGTCAGTACAAGACCTTAATAAAATATTCTTACACCTCCTTCTCTTCTTTCTCCTCTTTAGCAATAATGGTTAACATGATAGAGGTGTTACTAAAATAATTAGGATAATTATTTTTATATTATACTATTTTTTCTTCATATTTTTACATTTTCTTAACATTATTAAGAATAAATAGTTCTTATTAAAATAATAATTGATAAAAAAATAATAAGGCACTTTTGGTAGTCTCCCTGTGGGAAAAGTACCTGAGCATACAGAAAGACAGGATTTGAATCCAGCTTCAAAAGAAATTCCAAGCATTAGTTCACACAGTCTGATATAAGAAGGGGGCTCACCCTTCAAAGACTGAGCACAAAAAGCTTTACGATTAAGGATCATTACGTAAAAATATGTATTTTTATAAAATAGCCTGAGATGCCATTTGGAATGGCTATTTTATGTCTTGTTTCTAGGCTCATCTAGTTTCCAGGGAAACGAAATTCCCCTGGTTTTGTTAATCAAACTAAGTTCAACCCTACCCGGTGGTTTCCTTTGAAAAGAGTGAATTTAAATACACAGACTACTGTTATATGCTCCTTATAGAATGCTGCACTTTTCTAAAACAAATCAACATTTTTTAACCAAACAACGAACAAACAGTAGCATCTTCAGAAACATATCAAATCTTTAATACACATTTACACACCATTCAAAAGAGACAATAAAAAACCTAGGAAGGAAACAAAAAGACTAGAACACATCCCCTCCATCAGCCAATATTCAGATAAGCAGGGATTAATACTAGACAAACAATTAGGCAGAAAACAATACTCTAATCAAGAAACCAGCAAGGAGGAAACCATATCCACCACCAAAACTGGCAGGCCAAACTACTATATATAAATAGGCAGCAAACCCCACACTCACTCGCACTGATGATGTTACTTAGTTGGGTAATGAAATATCTGCAAGCAAACAACCAAGCTCAGAGAGCACCAAGAACACCAGTTTAATACACAGCTTAACTCTTATGGTAAAGGTAATACATATCATTGTTTTGTTTGCATTAAATCTCCAGCAGCTTTATGTGGAGTGAGAAGATAGCATACAACAGTGTGGCGCAATGAATGTTGCCACTTTGTAAGAAAGAGGATGCTTGGATGTATAATTACTCTAGAAATATATTCCAATAGTAGGTTTTGGACATGCTATTGCAAAATTTTTGAAAGCAGTCTAATGGCAAAAAAGAACAAGTATGCACTTGAAAGCTGAATGTCTGTGCATTAGAATTCCACAAACTATACTTTCCCTAGGTTAAAAGTATAAAATGGAAAAAAAAAACGTAGTTCTCTCAAATAGTTGCCTGAATAGTCCATAAGGCGAATGGAGTGCAGTGCCTCCCTCCTGCTCAGGGTCCACAACAGCTAATATCAAGAGTCTTATGGCCTCTGATATTGGAAGCAATATGCAGTTATTAGGATCAGTGGCACTGCCAAGGGGAAAATGACTCTGTACAAGATGTTCTTACATTCTTGAGTGTGCCACCACCAATTCTCCCCTCCTAACAACACTTGAATTTCGATTCCCCCTTTTCAGCTGAACAAGCTAAACAAGTTCAGCCCTGGTTAGTAGACCATCACCTAGGAAGGCAAGGACTGTTGCTGGGGTCAAGAAAATCTCCCAGAAGAAGGCAGTTACAAGCCACATCTGTATTCCTGCTAAGAAAAGAGTATGGATATGTCCATGAAGTCATCAGGAGCTGAGTCCAACTCAAAGGAAGCATTATTTCCATCTTTTGTTTAGCCAGTGAATCTCAAGGACAGGGACAATGTACAGGGGGGCATGTCAAAGTCTTTGGTCCAGTAGTGATGAATTTGGGGCTCTTGCACACCTTTGGTCATGACTCATGATCCTGATTTGGGAGAGGGACACCCTTTTTCTAGCTGGACACTGCACTTTTTAAACAAATTATTCCCTGAGTGCTGTAGGATTCTATGTCTGGTGATGTACTGAATTCACGGAGCGTGTGAGCTGAATATTTTTTGGTCCATGCAGGGAGGGATGGCAGGTGAGCCTTTTCAGGGTGGAAGTGGATATGTTTGGTTTCAAAGAGGCTTAATGTACTGTATGTATTTTCACCCATTGCTTTTGCTTAAAAATAGTCCCAAATAGCTGGTATGATCACACAAGACCAAGAAAGCATGCCTTCTCTGTTGCAGCATCTGCTCTCAGAACAATATTCCCCTCTCCCCCGAGACACATCTGGCCCCCACTCTGGCCGTGTTCAAATGAACTCTGAAAACCTGGCTTTACCCCAGGCTTTGGGTTAGAGGGGACAGTGGGCCCTATATGTTTGACTGCCTGTTAGTGGCTGCTTTTCTCATGGCACTTGGAGTTTTCATTTGTTTTAATAGTATTGCATGCTTGTTTGTACTGTATGCCACCTAGAGTCATTATAGAACTGGGCAGCCATATACATTCCTAAAACTAACAAACAAACAAATAAAATGGTGCAATTGAAAACTGGCCATCTTGCTGTTGCATTTCAACAGAGTAATCTGAGGGAGCTATGGAGTATTTCCAGTGATGGAACAGCTTCTGACATCAGATCTGGGGGAAGAACAATTTCTGCAACATAGATTTTGCTGCACAAGTTCACTTGCACAATGCTAGCGTTCATCTTTGCTTAATATATAGCATGTGCGACCAAGTGAAGTTTTTGCCTATCTGAAATTAAATTTAGGAGTTGCAACACACCAGGACAGTCTTATCCTTCTGCCCCAACATCATCTCTCTACAGACTCTGTCCCCAGATGTGGAATGACAATAAAGCTTGTTGCACATCACACAAAAAGCAATTCCATTGTTCAATTGTGTGCTGTATGAAAGACTGTTTTTGAAAAACCTGTCTGAATCTCCTTTCTCTTTTTTCACCCAGAGAAAAAAGCTAAACAATTATTGCTCTAAATTCTAATAGCAGTTGAAATGTTTGCATAGGGGCCAGACAGAGGTTTGACCAAGAGGCTTTAACAGAGAACTGGACTAGATGACCTCTGAGGTCCCTTCCAACTCATTGAGTCTGTTTTTACGCAAAGTCTAGACAAAATAGTGAGGGCCCAACGCTTGTCAGCAAATGGCGTAATAAGCAGTAACTCTCTTTAGGGTTTAACATTCATAATTAGCATTTTGGAGTCAGCTTACATACTGGAAACAAAGAGCGGCTTCATTTTTTCAGAACCACTAGGTGTCACAGTAGCCCTTTTGCTCTCAGAGGAAAGAAAGTCTTGGAGCAAGCTCATTGAATGCCTTTCCCAGCTCAAAATAGGGGGCAGCTTCCTTCAGCCCGACCCCCACCCCGTTTGTTGAATGAACTATTTAATGTTACTAGGATGGCATGAAATGCAGGTAGAAGGAAATGATCCTTCTGATGCTATGGGACTGAAAAATATTGAAAGACTGTAAACTGTAAACCCATACCGGCTTTAGAGATTAAACTGGTCTTTCTCTCTAAAAAAAAAAACTTTATTAAATTTCCACAATGAGTAAAATATAAGAAAAGAGAGAAAAAGAAGAGAATAGAAAAAAGAGAAAAGATCAGAAAAGAAATACAAAAAAGAAAAAGTAAGAAGAGAAAGAAGAGATAGCTTCTGACTTTCTTTGATACAGGCATAAATATATAATACATTCACCTCTTACTCTAATGTTTAAAATGATATAATATTATTCCAAACTTTAACATAGTTATTCTGAAACAACATACAATTCATATTAGTCAGTGTGACCCCCATATATTTAATCTTTTTCTCAATTTTAAAACCGGTCTTTCTCATCAACATTTCTTGGCCTTGTGTAGTCATGTTTTTAACCAACATCTTTGTTTTTTGTTTATTTACTTTAAATGCAGCTAGTGCATCAAAATCTTTCAATTTTTTCATTAAGTGTTCTATGCCATTTTGGGATTCCTGCAAAATCAGTACTAAATCATCAGCAAAAGCTCTCAGTTTACAAACCTCTTCTTTAATTTTCAAACCCTTTATATTCTTATCTTGTCTGATATCTCTATTCAACACTTCCAAAAGTAGAATAAAAAGTAAAGGGGACAAAGGACATCCTTGTCTTGTTCCTTTCTGTATCTCACAGGTTTTTGTTAAATCATCATTGACAATAATACTTGCCTTCTGAGAAGTGTATATCAATTTAATCCCTTGAAGAAAATTCTCACCAAAATCCATATCTTCCAAGACTAAACGTGAATGGCCAGTTCAAGTTGTCAAAGGCTTTCTCTGCATCCAAAAAAATCAACGCTGCTTGCTTCTCGTTATGTTGGTGTAAATATTCTATTATATCCCATACAGTTCTCACATTGTCTCCCAGTTGTCCTTTATATAAAAAACCACATTGATCCTCATGAATAAAGTCCTGCAATATCTTCTTCAATCTATCTGCCAATACTGATGTTAAAAGTTTATAAATATTGTTCAACAATGAGATCAGTCTGTAGTTCTTAGTTATAGTTGGGTTTTGACCTTCTTTTGGTAATAATGCAATATTAGCTTCTTCCCAAGTCTCTGGCTTCCCAAGTCTCCCCCAAAATAGAGTTCATCACATGTATAAGTGGTAATAACAGTTGATCCTCAAAGCATTTATAATAAGAACTTGGTAGTCCATCTGGTCCAGGTGCTTTCCCTGTTTTAGACTTTTTTATAGCTTCCAATATTTCAAAAGTAGTCACAGGACTATTCATAATTTGTTTCTGAGACTTTGAGAGCTTTGGTAAAATCTGTTTCTTTAGATAATCATCAATCTGTTCCAGGGAAACATCTTGTCTTTTGCATAAATTTGAAAAGAAGTTATAAATGGATTTCTGAATACTCACATTATCTGTAAGTACAACATTGCCTTCCTGAATCCTCATTATCACTTTCTTTTCTTTTTCCTTTCTCAGTTTACATGCCAACCATTTCCCTGGTTTGTTTGCAAATTCAAAATGTTTCTGTTTTACATATTTTAGTTTTGTCTCTATTTCTCCTACAGTTAGCATAGATAATTGTTGTTGCAGAAGTTTAATTTGATGTAAAATAGTAAGGTTTGCTGGTGCATTTTGTAAGTCCTCTTCTTCTTTTTTTTAATTTCATCTAAAACAGCTTGAGTTTTTTCTTGAAATTTTCTTTTTAGGTCACAATTATATTGGATGAAAGAACCTCTTATCACTGCTTTACTGGCATCCCAAACAGTTTTTAGGTCTGTGCCTTTATCCAAATTGTTGTCAAAATATTCATTTAACTTCTTTTGACAATCATTCAACATCAAATCTTTTTTCTAACAATGTTTAATTTAATCTCCACCTAAATGTTGTAGATATCTTCTTAAGTATCAATTTAAACTGGGTTATGGTCAGAAAAAGGTTTTGGTAAGATATCCACCTTACTAATCTTATTTGCCAAAGTTTTTGAAATCCATATCATATCAATTCTGGAAAAGGAATTGTGTCTTTCTGAAAAAAAAAGTATATTCCCTAAAATTTCCATTTTTCTGTCTCCAAGAATCTATCAAAGTCAAATTTTCAATCATATCAAAAAAGGATTCAGGTAACTTTCCTTGGTTAAGTTTAATTCCCCTACCTGAAGTTCTGTCAATCTGAGGCAAAGTCACTCCATTCCAGTCTCCTATCAAACATCAATTTTCATATGAAAAAGATATTAATTGATCCATAAGATGTTTAATTTTTTTTCCTTTATCTTCATTATGTACATATAGTGCAACAATTACAGATTTAATTCTTAAGTTGCATCTCAACTTCCACTACAAGATATTTACCATATTCACCAGATAATAAAAGCTGTGATTTCAAATGTGATTTAATATATAAAACAACTCCATTGGTCTTTTTCAAATTTGCTGAATAAATTTGAATAAATTCTTCACCCGAAGTCTTATAAATCAAATATTTTTCCTCCTTTTTTTAAATATGTGTTTCTTGCAAACAAATTACATCTTTATTTAATTTTCTCAAGTAATGGAAAATCTTTTTCCTCTTGTTTTGTGATGCCTTTTAGTTGCCTTGAGTTACAATTCTCACTATTCCCAGAGAACCTGGGTTTTGGTGGCAGAGTACCATGCATTTCAATGGCACTAGGTTAGCAAAGGATGCATAAGATTTAGGCCTGTTAATAGCTCCTACATTTAGATGACCAGTGAGACTAGAAAAGTCTTCGAACAGAGGAGGGATAGGCAATGTGTCCCTCAACATTACTCTTGATGCCCACCAGGCTTCCTGCACAATCACTACCACCAAAAATGAAATTGGAAAGTGGCATTTTGCATAACAAAGTATAAAACCTTTAGTTGTTTGTGCAATACCTTTGGTCCCTGCGAAGAGAGCACTGTGAGTGTTATTTGCTTTCTGGTAAATTTATTTCATGTTATTTTTTAAAAACCATACACTATGTACTGCCATTTAGTGGCTATTCTTAATAGCTCAATTCCCTAAAAGGCATCACATTAAAGATCTGACTATGGGGAAGGCATATAATCTGGCCCAAGTTGTGTGATGCTCATAGTGAGCATGTTGAATCAAGTCTGGAAAGCATTTGGTAACTAAATGCAGCTGTTTCAACACAGGGGTGATGGGGCACCTTGTAGAAGCACCACTCACTACCTGCTACTTCCATTCTGGATCAGTTTTAGTTTCTGGACTATCTTCAAGGGCTGCCCCATGAAGAGCACACTGTGATAATCCAAACTTGAGGATGCTAGCACTGTGTTATCAATATCAGTTTTTCTCCTCTAAGAATGGATACAATTTGTTTTTTAGCTGAAGCTGATAAAAGCTGCCCTCCCCCTTGTAAACTGTCTTTAAGGGAAGTACAATCCTTTCCTGATATTGGTATATTTCCCAAATCCTGAAATTCACCATCTGAAACAACCAATAATTCTGCCTTATCCAGGTTTGCAGCCTGTCCTCCTACTCATGTATTCTTAAAAAGGCCAAAGACATGGTGAGGCTCTCAAGATACCTAAAAAAGGAGGATGTTCAATACCATCAGTGTAATGGTGGCAATTCACTTTAAAACAATGTACGAACCTTTTAATGGCTTCATATACAGTAGATATTTAATAACATAGAAAATGGAAGGCTGATCTCTTGCAGGATTTCCCCTCCCCTCCTCTGGAAAATTTCCAAAAGGCTGAACAAAATTCTCCTAATACTACCTTCAGATGGTATCCAGAGAAATAGTGGTAAAACCACTGCAATGTGATAGTCTTATCCTTAGCTCTCTCAAATGCTTAGTAGTAATGTCAAAAACCATTAAAAGATTCAGGAATATCAAGACACTGGCATTTCTTCTATTTCTCCCTTGGTATAGATAATACATCAAGAAGGCTAAGTTTGACCTCTTGCCAAGCCCAAGATTAAGCCAGAATGTGCTAATGCTGTAGCACCACTGCCTTTTGTACCAGCTAGGCTAAACTGAGCATATCATTGAAAGTTGGTCAGGTCCCGAAATGACTTTTGGCTGTTTTGTGCTCACTATGGCACTCCCCATATGCTCCCAGAATTCCAGCGTGCCTGTAAAAGAAAGAAGCAAATAAAGGTTGTCTGCCATCAAGTCACAGAATCTCAGAGACACACAAGCTATATTTCGAGGGCAATAAATCCATTTGAGAAAATGTTGAGCTGGAGCAAATCGTATTTTTTCACGTGCACAATACTCTCATGGATGGAGGGGAGAAGTGAAATGGTAATGATGAAATAACCATGAGAAGTCCTGCTGGACTCACCTTTCATCTTTTACTATGTTTTCTTCAACATGTATAATATTACACTCCAATCCTCTTCAGAGTCATTAGGCAGATTATAAATTGTATAAATAAATACATAAACAAATAAATGTTGTTTTCTGTTTATTTTACAGGATTCTCACATGAATTTGAAATGTATTCTAACTAGCCCAGAGATCAGTATGTTGAAAATAGCTTTGCACTTGTGTGTGAGTACATCTAGGAATGTGTAAAAAGAGTCCTCAAATACAAAGACAATGCCATTACTTAAAGGTGAATACTGGACCAAAAAGGCGCTAACAGTCAATAGCAATTCATATTTCTTTGGAAGTGTTTACAATTCTCTGTTTTAGACAGTGCCAACAATACTCACTATGAATACTGTTTGTCTAATTCATCTAGATGTCATTCTTATTTTTTCATGATCCTTGGGCCCATTTTCTGTTACAGCTGCTTAATCTAACTGGTGGCTGATGCCTACAGTTTTTATCAATGAAATGCAAACAACCACCAGCTGGAGGGCAACTGGATGAAGAAAGCTCTCCTAATGTCAGAAATGAATGGAGCCTAAGTTCAGATTCAGCTGTGACAGTTTAAAAATTGAGGAGTTCTGAGAAAGCTCCATGACTTGTAGGCATGACTCAGAACAAAATCCATCACTGTATCTATAGGAAATAATGGTGGAATTACTTGGTAGAGCATGAATACAGTCGATCAAGTTAAAGTGGAACTGGTAGAAATTGATATTACAGAAAATAGTTGCACACAAAAATGTGGATCAAGGGGATTTCCTCTTACCTTAGTAAACTAATGATACGTATCCTGTTTTCATGTGCAGCTCAGGATTCAGACCTGTTCAAAGGGTGGGTACTGTTCCACTCCTTTGTCAGATTCTGGATCCAGCTGCTTGGTTACCCTTCCAAGTTATGAAATTTAACTTAGCTAGGCTGCTCCAGGGACACTGGAAAACTGTGGTTCCAAAGCTTAAGGAGGGGGTTGGTTCAGTTTTGGTAAGACTGAAACCTCCTTGGAGCTATTCTACAAGCCTATCTCAGTGGAGCTTCCTGACAGGCCTTTACTCATTTGAAGGTCACATTGATTGGGTTCATCGTCCATAGGAAAGGACATCTGACGTCCAAAGGCTCAAAGAGGCTTCACTCCAGGAGAAGCAAAAGATTGGTCAATCTCAGCTATGGATGGAGATGAAAAGACAAGAAGAGAGGAGGACCCCACAGATCAAAGAGTGGGGTTTCTCTCTTTTTATAGGAATTACTGTCCTGAAGAAAGATGTTGATGGTACAGAAGTCCTACTAATGAAAAATGTGGGGACAAAAGAAGTGATCGACACCAATAAAAGAAAATCAGAAAGAGACCAAGAGGAGCAGGAGGAGGAGCAGGAGGAGGAAAGTTAGGGTCAGGTGGCTGGGTGGAGTTAAGGGCTTTCCTCTTGGCCTGAATTTTTGACAGCTCAAAAAAGTCTTCCAGGTTTCGTTCTGTTAAACGTAAGAGTTCCAAGAAAGAGGGATGAGTCATTGAAAAGCACATGCCTATTGCTGTAACAATGGAATGGCCCAGGAAGAGTTCATAGCTCTGAAAACATGACCTTATACAGATATCCTTTTGCTATATCCGCCATTGATGTATCAAGACCTGCATTCTACAAAGCAAATGGAAGAGCTGAAGTGAATGTCTTCATAATCTTAGTCTGAAAAGGTTATTCTTAGCTTCCTTTAATATTATCTTTAATCCCCTGTTTCTCTGCATAAAGGGCTATTGAAGGCACTCTGCTTGTCTTCAAAGTCTTTTCCGTGTTGATTTTAAAATGCAATCACTCCAATTATCCTGCAGACCTAAAACTTCCTGATACCATAAGTTGATTTCTCCTCTAAGTAGACTAAAAAGGTATCATTCAGGATTAATTTGTGAAAATAAGACTTGGGAAAAAGGCATTTCTTCTCTTTTTAAAAGGACTTCCATAAACTGATTTACTAGGTATTTATTCCTAGCCAAACAGGACCTTATTTTCTCAATGATCAGCATTTTAAAAAAGCTTCCTGAAGTATAAACCTGGAAATAAAGGTCTTAAAGTGGTCCACACAGCTAAGGATAGTGATGGTGGCATTAACACCTCTTTGTCTTTATTTTCTTTGGAGGTCAAGTAACTAATAAAATGGGAGATCAAGGATGAATGAGAGATGAGAAATGCCAAAACGGCTATTAATTTTGAAGTCTTGTTATAATTTTCAGATCTTTGATAACATCAATTTTAAGGCAGTTTAAAGCATACATCCTCTTTTTAGCATTCAACACTTTATATCATCTTTCCATCATATTAAATCAATTAATCAGAATTTAACATATTCCAGAAACAAAAATACTGCTTCAACAGAATAAATTGCAAACTTTTTATGTGTATTTATACAATCATACGTTGAAAAATGAATAGGATCATTTAGATGCATGGATAATTGAACATACAATCCCTTTCTACTCTTTGTGCAATAAGCTCTCTGAATTAAAGGTTTGCTGGGCGTATTCCAACCAGCTGCCCTTTCTTTCCTGGTCAGTCTGGAAGCAACTTACTGGGCTATTGGCTATTAACACAGAGTAGTCTAATATTCTATCCTAGCCATGTTATAATATTCTATTCTATTCATATATTCTATTGGACAATAAAAATAAATATTAAAGAATACAACAACTTTGTAGAATAAAATCTACCACTGGAAGATCTGAAGGGCCAGACTGAGGACAGATTGTCCTGGGAAAGAACTATCTATATGGGTGCTAAGAGTCGACATTTACTTGATGGTTCATAATTAATTAATTAGAATAAAATCTTTGTGATTTTTGATACCATGACCTTGGAAGATTCCAGAGTGTGCACACAGTAAATGAGGTATTGCGGATTGCCCATCCATGTTCTCCACAGCCTCTTTAGGACTGCATGATACAATCTCTTATGGAACTTCTGCATTACCAGCTTTCATCCTAGAAAGCTTTCATGAGACAAGAAGAAAAACTTTTGCAAAAGTCCTCTCTGTGATCCACATCCTAAGTTTGTCCAATTTAAAATTAATTGTTGTATTGTGGTGCCCAACAGATGAAGAAGAAAGCAGGGAAAAATTGAGTTTCTGTGCCACTACACTAGTCCAAACAAAAAGCAGAAGGGCAACTATCTTTTTGGATTTGACAAATCATCTAGTTAGTCCTGATTCTCCATAGAAATGCACCTTTTTGAGTATCTGGGTTATTTTACTCTATTTTCTCTTCAATTCCCAAGTTATCCACCTGAGTGCTCCCCCATTTACTTTCTTCCCATCTAGAGAGCATGAGTTCCATACGAGGATTCACACAGGAAACAAGTAGGTTTGTTACTTTTCTTTTTGCGGGGGAAAAAAAAGACTTAAAAGAAAGTTCATGTTACAGTAATGCTTTATTTTGGAACTGTATTCAGAATCTGCTGCACTCTGTTTCTTTGTTTTAGTGCTGAGTTGGGTTTTTTATCTTGGCCACAAATAATGTAGCATTGGCTTTTGTATCAAAAATCAACATTAGAAAAGGATGGTTAAATTGAAAGTCTGGAGGCACCGACATAGGAATGGCTTCTGCAGCAGTTGCTCCTGTTGCTTCAGTTCCACTTTCATCAACATTCAACAAAGCCTTATGGGTAGCCTGAGAAGAAACAAAGAGAAGATTCAAAGTCTGGGGCAGAGAAAAATATCTCAGGGATGATGACTACTGATCTGTGAGTTTGCACTACAAGGATTATGTGATCTTTCTCTGTATGGTTCCAATTTTAGCACGTGCACTGCCGAAGTTAGTGCTGGGTTCGCCTTGTGGAAGATGTTAAACCAGTGTTTTTCAAACCTGGCAACTTTAAGAGTTCTGGGAGTTGAACTCCACACTTCTTAAAGTTGCCAAGTTTGAAAAACACTGTGTTAAATACTTGGGAAAAGAAAGAGGCAAAGAATTGTGCTTTAAGGAGAAAAGGGAACCAAAGAACCTCCATTTGCTACTGGAACCAAACAGGACTGAACAACATGAAATAATGATAGATCTGAAAGTGAATATCATTGGTAATTATTTTGGTTTAAACAGAGAGAAGTCTATAATTAATGCATGTTTAACTCAACTCCCTTTCCACTCCATCTTTTGAATAAAGAAAGATCAGGGCACAACAACCTTGCCACGGTCACCTTTGAAACTTGGCATCCTCAGGACTCTTGGGCCTAATATTGTCCAGTGCTACTATTAGGCCTTCTCTAACTCAGCTACTGAAAACTGAAGAAAATTAAAATAGCCATTCTAGACAATACTTCCAACAAAGCCTAAAGAATTAACAAGAACAACCTCCTAAAATTCATACTGCCTGGAGCCTTCTCAGACCTAGAACTGAGTTTCATTGCATTGTTAAATTGGATCTTCACAGTTCTGGGCTCTGTGCATTTAAAGGAAGATTTTGGACAATGTTGTGCTATCCAAAATTATATATTTCATCACCTGGAACTGTGTAGCAACCAAGATCAATTTAGTTCTCTACAAATATGGATAGGTCAGGCAAATCTGCTGTTTGTATTACAGTTCATGTATCCATCAATATCTTAGTCTACTGAGTGCATTTGATAACTGCAAATAGGGTAGGATGTGTCCAGACACACTAGATTTCCCCCTCTAGATTTGTTGCAATTGTTGCAATTCCTTTTCTATTCACTTTATTGTTGCATTTTTTTCCTAAGTATTTTAAGAAATATTCAATTTCCCTTTCTCCGTGATGCTCCTGGGACTTTCTGGGTAAAGACATATGCGTTTTTCCTAGATAGCCATCTCTTTTCTTGAGGTGTTACTTTGAAGAGAAACTGAGCAAAGAGAGGCTGCCATCTCAATCTTTATCCTCTTCGTAGTGATGAACAATTATGTACTGATGCCAGAAAGACCATCTGATCCACATCTTTTGCTTACAAAACAGGAATCAGAAGAGAAAGTTCCTGTTCGCAAGGGTTAGACTTTTCATATAGTCCCCCTCATTTACATTGCTGTTGTGAAACATGGTTTCATCTTGCTGAAATCCTGCCTGAAATGTGAATAATGTAAACACTATGAATGTTTTACTTACTTTAGACAATTTCAAAGGCTGCTCACTGATTCCAGACAGATCAGCATGGTCAGTAAAGATGTCAGTAACACCGAGTTGGAAGAGGGGTTCCTTTAAGCTGTAAGTTGCTGAAATATCATACTTGGGGATAGAGACTCTTGCTGTATGCCTTTAGAAAGACAGAAGGACATTTTCATTCAAATGCATTACAAAGTTAAGCAATATGCCTAATAATATTTCCTAAAATCAGTAAACACACATACACAACCCTCATTGTCCTATGAAAGCTGGACCTTTAACAGATAAATCCTTAGTATTTGTTCCTGCTATAACAATTTAACCATTAACTTATCAATCAATTTATAATTTTTGAGTGGAACCATTACAGGCATTGCTGTCCAAAGACATAACGAAGTGCTTCAACTACATTTTCAGACTAATATTTGAAGCTTATCATTAAAGAATGTCTTGTGGCTCCTGTATTTGAATATTATTTTAAAAAATCTAATGAGTGGCTTGCATTTCTTAGCATTGTTGATTAATATAATATATATTTTAGGCAGAGTTGTCCTTCAGAATGTTTCAGATGCTTCAAATGGTACAAATTCTGTGACTGTTAAGAACAGGCATTACCCCAGAGGGAGCTTAAGGTCACAGATAACACTGTTTAGGTTCAAAAAATATAAAATAAATAGCTGACAACAAATATGTTTAGGCTGGTGTTGATTTTGTTCATAGCAGATGTCCTGCACATTCCATTTTCTAGAACTATGACAGAAAACCTATAAACCTCTAGATGGTTCTATACTTCCTATCAACTCCAGCCAGGAAGGCCACAGAGGAGGAATGTCTGGAGTTGTGGTTCACCAACTTTTGAAATGCCAAAGGTTTTCCATACCTGCATTAACTCCAACAATCCAGGAAATGATTTTTCAAGATGTAACAATGCTATTTTATTTGACCATTCTGTGCACAATTATAATCTGCCTTTTGTATTCTAGTCAGCCAGGGAAGGACATTGTGTGATTTTTGATATGTTGAACTTCAACTCCCATCAGCATTAGCCATTATAGCCAATAATGAGGGATGATGGGAGTTGAAGTGCAAGTGTCAGAATCCTCGCAAACCATTCTCCATTGTTACATTCCAACCTAATATTTAAGATTAACTAAGAATCTTACATCTTACTTATAAGTCGGACACAGTCTTGTGATGTTTCACGTTACGATGGACTTGGTGATTCAAATTGCAGTTGGTAAGTGAGAACTACCTGTAATTTGAACTGTTGGTTTGATTCAGATTGTTATTTTGATCCAATTCAGATGATCTATTCAATCTGGCAAATGGAATTAATTTGCAGTCTCTGCAGAAGGGATCAAATACTACAAGATGGTCACCACATTGTCAAAGCCCCACTACTTTTACAAAGAGGTTAGGGCTTCTGTCATGTTGCCACACTTACCATCTTGCAGATTTTTTACCTCATCTGCAGACACCAATGTTGGCCTACTTAAAATTAATTTATATACAGGAATAAAACTGAATGGATTGCAAGAAACAAGTGAAGTATTAGAGCATTATGAAGGGATCAAGCACAATGATCTGAGGCCTAATGAGGCTTGAGGAAATACCTTTGTTGATGGAGAGAAGAAGGGGAACCATTGCTCTCTGCTTTGGGCAAGGTCTGGGGCTTCTGAGGAGTGTTGGGCATCCCCTCACCAAAGCCCCCCCTTCTATCATCACCCAGCCTGATAGGGTAGTTTCTTACCACTTAGAACAATGGTGGAGAATTTCCAACAGGGGCATAGTAATCTTTGACTGGCCTGCCTGGGGCTATTCTGCAAAGGGAGGAGGTAACATCCAACAAATAGGAAAGAAGAAGAATTATTACCATGATTAGAACTAGTGAGCAAATCCTCCACTCTCATACACAGGGGACAATACTGAGAGATGCACCTGAAACCCTAGGGAGACATGCAGAGGCCTAGGTTGCTGGTCTCTAGCTTCAAATCAACTCTAAACAAATATTCTGGGAGCGCAAAGCACAGAATGTGTAGATACTGAAGTGTGTGTGTTTTTTTGGTATCCTTTAACAATATACTCCCCTTCATGGATCACTGCCTTGTGGCGAAGGGGCTTGTATAACTCAGTGAAGCCATGAGCTATACCGTGCAGGGCCACCCAAGACGGACAGGTCATGACAGAGTTCTGACAAAATGTGGTCCACTGGAGAAGGAAATGGCAACCCACTCCAGTATCCTTGCCAAGAAAACCCCATGGACAATGTTAAAAGGCTAAAAGATATGACGCCGGAAGATGAGCCCCTCAGGTCGGAAGGTGTCCAATATGCTACTGGGGAAGAGCGGAGGGCAATTCCAAGTAGCTCCAGAAAGAGTGAAGCGGCTGGGCCAAAGCCGAAAGGACATTCAGCTGTGGATGTATCTGGAAGCGAAAAGAAGGTCCAATACTGTAAAGAACAATATTGTATAGGTACGTGGAATGTAAGATCCATGAACCAAGGCAAGCTGGATGTGGTCAAACATGAGATGACAAGATTGAACATCAACATCTTGGGAATCAGTGAATTGAAATGGACGGGAATGGGTGAATTTAATTCAGGTGACCATTATATCTACTACTGTGGGCAAGAAACCCTTAGAAGAAATGGAGTTGCACTCATAGTCAATAAGAGAGTGGGAAAGGCAGTAATGGGGTACAACCTCAAAAATGACAGAATGATCTCAGTGCGTATCCAAGGAAAACCATTCAACATCACGGTAATCCAAGTCTATGCCCCAACCACTGATGCCGAAGAAGCTGAAGTTGACCGCTTCTATGAAGACCTACAAGACCTTCTAGAACTAGCACCAAAAAAAGATGTCCTTTTCATCATAGGGGATTGGAATGCTAAAGTAGGAAGTCAAGGAGTAATCGGAATAACAGGCAAGTTTGGCCTTGGAGTACAAAATGAAGCAGGGCAAAGGCTAATAGAGTTCTGTCAAGAGAACAAGCTAGTCATAGCAAACACTCTTTTCCAACAACGCAAGAGACGACTCTACACATGGACATCACCAGATGGTCAATACCGAAACCAGATTGATTACATACTTTGCAGCCAAAGATGGAGAAGCTCTATACAGACGGCAAAAACAAGACCAGGAGCTGACTGTGGCTCAGATCATGAGCTTCTTACTGCAAAATTTAGGCTTAAATTGAAGAATGTAGGGAAAACCACTAGACCACTCAGATATTCCATGTGAGTACACAGTGAAGGTGATGAATAGATTTAGAGGATTAGATTTGGTAGACAGAGTGCCTGAAGAACTATGGACGGAGGTCTGTAACATTGTACAAGAGCCAGCAACTAAAACCATCCCAAAGAAAAAGAAATGCAAGAAAGCAAAATGGCTGTCTGATGAGGCTTTACAAATAGCTGTGGAAAGAAGGAATGCGAAAAGCAAGGGTGAAAGGGAAAGATATAAGCAACTGAATGCAGATTTCCAGAGAATAGCAAGGAGAGACAAGAAGGCCTTCTTAAATGAACAATGCAAAGAAATTGAAGAAAACAATAGAATGGGGAAGACTAGAGATCTCTTCAAGAAAATTGGAGATATCAAAGGAACGTTTAGTGCAAAGATGGGCACGATGAAAGGACAAAAAAGGCAGGCACCTAACAGAAGCAGAAGAGATTAAGAAGAGGTGGCAAGAATACACAGAAGAACTATACAAGAAAGATCTTAATGTCCCTGATGTCCATGCTGGTGTGGTCACTGACCCTGAGCCAGACATCCTAGAGAGTGAAGTCAAGTGGGCCTTAGGAAGCATTGCTAACAACAAAGCTAGTGGAGATGACAGTATTCCAGCTGAGTTATTTAAAATACTAAAAGACGATGCTGTTAAAGTGCTGCACTCAATATGCCAGCAAGTTTGGAAAACGCAACAGTGGCCACGGGATTGGAAAAGGTCAGTTTATGTTCCAATTCCAAAGAAGGGCAATGCCAAAGAATGCTCAAACTATCGCACAATTGCACTCATTTCACATGCTAGCAAGGTTATGCTCAAAATCCTACAAGCTAGGTTTCAGCAGTACGTGAACCGAGAACTACCAGATGTACAAGCTGGGTTTCGAAGAGGCAGAGGAACTAGAGATCAAATTGCCAACATTCGCTGGATCATGGAGAAAGCACAAGAGTTCCAGAAAAGCATCTACTTCTGCTTCATTGACTATGCAAAAGCCTTTGATTGTGTGGATCACAACAAACTGTGGCAAATTCTTAAAGAGATGGGGATACCAGACCACCTTACCTGTCTCCTGAGAAATCTGTATGCGGGCCAAGAAGCAACAGTTAGAACCGGTCATGGAACAACCGATTGGTTCAAAATAGGGAAAGGAGTACGACAAGGCTGTATACTGTCACCCTGCTTATTTAACCTATATGCAGAGTACATCATGAGAAATGCCAGGCTGGAAGAATCACAAGCCGGAATTAAGATTGCAGGGAGAATTATCAATAACCTCAGATATGCAGACGATACCACCCTAATGGCAGAAAGTGAAGAAGAACTAAAGAGCCTCTTGATGAGGGTGAAAGAGGAGAGTGCGAAAGCTGGCTTGAAACTCAACATTAAAAAAACTAAGATCATGGCATCTGGACCCATCAATTCCTGGCAAATAGAAGGGGTAGAAATGGAAGCAGTAACAGACTTCATTTATTTGGACTCCAAGATCACTGCAGATGGAGACTGCAGCCATGAAATTAAGAGACGCTTGCTCCTTGGGAGGAAAGCTATGGCAAACCTAGATAGCATATTAAAAAGCAGAGATGTCACCTTGCCGACAAAGATCCGCATAGTCAAAGCTATGGTTTTTCCAGTAGTAATGTATGGCTGTGAGAGCTGGACCATAAAGAAGGCTGAGCGCCGAAGAATTGATGCCTTTGAACTGTGGTGCTGGAGAAGACTCTTAAGAGTCCCCTGGACTGCTAGGAGGTCAAACCAGTCAATCTTAAAGGAAATCAACTCTGATTGCTCATTGGAAGGATTGATAATGAAGCTCAAGCTCAGATACTTTGGTCACCTACTGCGAAGAGAGGACTCATTGGAAAAGACCCTGATGCTGGGAAAGATTGAAGGCAAAATGAGAAGAGGACAGCAGAGGATGAGATGGTTAGATAGCATCACTGAAGCAATGAGCATGAAACTGAGCAAACTCAGGGAGGCAGTGAATGACAGGAAGGCCTGGCGCAATATGGTTCATGGGGTCACGAAGAGTCGGACATGACTTAACGACTGAACAACAACAACAACAACAATATACTAACTATGAAAAAACATAGAAACAGTAAAACAAGGATTACCTTTGTAAGTTATATGCCCATTTCTCCAGAGTATCTACTGATAGAGCCTCATCCAATTCCTTCTCTTTTCCAGGATCAGGCAAAACAAAAAATGAGATGGCTGTGCCATCGTACTCCATCTGCACTACTGTGCAAGACAGCTGCTCATCAATATAGTAGTAAAACCAACCCATCCTCTGCATCATTTGGACTTTCACCGTTGTGTTCTGATCCACAAAGAAGTCTGCTTCCTCTGTGAACTCTGGATCAAAAGGAATCTTCCAATTCCCTAAAGAGAACAAAAAAGCCTCACAGTGAAATTTGGACAAGATGATTAAACCATGAGGTAGTTTGGATTCAACTTGAAGAAGGTATTGCAATTCTCTTGGTTGAGGCAAAGAGGTGGCATGATTTAATTAGTAAGGTGCTCTGCATTGCTTTGCTTATCTTGAGCAGCACTTGCAAAAGCTGGGACAGATTTCTGGATATCAGCAGCAAATGCTGGTTGAGACAGTGAAGCAATGCAGCTGCTGTTTTGCTATTAGAAAAAGAGAGCTGTGTTCCTTCTTTGAAGATATACTTTACTTAAGTCTTTGTGGAAGATAAACACCCATTCTAACATCTGCGCAGCTCTAAGGACTTATATTCTCTTCACACACACACACACACACAGATGCACAGTCTTGGATTTTACATCAAGGAGAATTCTTTAGAAGAGTCTATCCATTCCATTTTTTTCCAACTCTACAAGTGTGCATCTCATTGTATTTATAATCCAGTTTTATGAAGAACTGAAATAATGGCCACTATTCTGACATATCAGTTGTGCCCATTGGGTAAGGGAGTTTCCTATTAGGTGCTTTTAAAAAAAACAGAACAACCATTCCTAGAATGGGTCCACAGAACTGAAAATAACTGTATTTAGGTTTGAAACAATACACAGTTTCTGTTTCATATAACCCTCTAGTAGTGAAGTAGTCATATGAGAGTTACAGCATATGCTTAAATTTCTGTACTGGGCTAGTTTTTCAGTGCATGAACTTTGCTCAGATTGGAGATTATATTTTTTCTGGACTGGCTGCTTGGGGCAATTCTAGCCCTCTTTCACTATGTCCACCAAACTCAGAAAAGCTTTACTCTATCTCAGATAGCATCTTTGGACATTTCCTTTATTGAAGGAATCATTATCTCTGTGCAAGTTACCTTGAAAGTATATGTAGCTTGTCAGAACAAAGACAGTTTCCGGGACAAATTCCTTGACTAGTTCCACAATTTTTCCATGTGTTTTTTTCTCTATGTAATCATTGATCTGTTTCGCAGCTTCTTTTGGTTCCTGAAATATTGTGGCTTGGATTTCTGCTTCATAAAATTCCTTGATCTTATCTAAAAATGTCTGCAATGGTTGAATGTCATCCTTTAAAAACAGGCCCTGTCCAATATTAAGCTTGAACTCATTATCTGAGTGTGTGAGCAAATGGAGAAGTTCATGAAAACCCTGGTGGATCTCCTCTTCCTGAATGGATGTCAAGTTAAAACTAAGGCCCTTTAAAATCTCTGCGTGGGTGTTTGATTTTGTCCCTAATAACAGAAGTGAGAGCAATATAGAAATGCTGCAGGGTGAGATGATAATATTTTCATTGTCTGATTTTTGAGCCAGTATTTTGTAGAGTTCAGTTGCAAATTGAGCAATATTTCGATGGATCTTGCTAGCAGCTTGGATTCCATCGTGATGGTCGTGATGATGATCAACATCATGGTGGCCATGGCTGAAAGCAGAGAAAGCTACCAAGGCCAAACAAAGATGGATGACACCGTTCATCTTTCTGGTAATTTATTCTGTAAATGAAAATAGTGAAAAAGAAAAGGACTTTTATTTTATTATAAACTGTGTTTGTAAAACTTTTCAGTTATGATCTTATGGGTATTTTGGTTTCTAGCTGAAGGCCAGCATGAAAGAAAGTTGATGAAATATTGTTATTTTTTCCAAGTCAAGCATGTGGTAATATAGGATTACATCCTACTTGTTTCAACTCCCAACACAGTATGGGAATCAACATCGTGTTGTAGTCATGACCATTTTGGGTACATTTTTGAGCAAATTATGTGCATCCTAGCTGCAGTATAATATATACCTAGCTGCTTGTGCAAGGAATAAAAGTGAAGACCATTATATATATTGATAACATCTAGGGTTCAAATATATAAATAATCTCTGTTGACCGTGGACAAGCCCCATAGTCCTGTAAATTAGGAATAAGAACCATATACACTTCCTGACACAATGACATCCTGATGCATTAGCTTTGGTAAGGCCTCTGAGATGCAATTTGGGTTAGGAGGGTCCTAGTCTGTCATAATACTGTAGATGTGGCTGGATTTTTAAAATTCTGTCATTCATTTGTTTAAAAACTTCTACTATAATAAAATTAAAACCTTATATTTAATCTTCATCAAATTTGTTACCAATAAAATAGGGAACGCTCAGTACCATAGGACCAAATGCAATGATATTGCTTCAGATTTCGGTGACATATAGAACTTTAACAACCTCCTATCATATCTCTGGTTGCTGCTTTTGTTGGTTAAGGAAAATACTCCCTTTCTATTTCTTTTAATGGGCTTCTCTAAAAGTGCAAGACTGTTCAAGGCACATATTCCTGCAAAACAGGTTTTTTTTAAAAAAAATCCTAAACAGGGTAATAACAATTAGAGGAGAAATGAGAGTGAATTCCAGGTACCACTTAGTTGCCAGTGATCAGAACACATCTTCAGGTCAAGAGAAATGGCAGTTGGCCACATGATTAAAGCCCCAACCTCTTCTGATGAATGCTGCATATGGGTGCCCTGGCTTTGTGAGTACATCTCGCATTTCCTCAGATGCTGAATTCACACCTGCATTTGCCCTTCTGGAGTATCAGACGGGTGACCTCAGGGGGAGTAAAAGAAATGAGGGTGGCAGCTGCAACTGTGCAGTGGAAGCTCTGTGCATAAAAAGGGGGTGAGACTTCCACCCCATGGCCATGGCCATGGCCATGATCTTGACCTTTTTGTTCCCCCTTGTGAACACCCCTGGATCAGAAAAGACAGCATTGAGAAGGGGGAGAACGTGACTTGGAAAGAAAATCCTCTACTGTGCCTAAAGTCAACTTCCTGCCTTGCAAACAAGCTGTCTTGCTTTCTATGAATTGCTGGGACTAGAAATACATCTCAGTTCATGCAAAGGCTTCATGGCAGGCTGGGGTGGGAGTGGGGGACTGGTTCATTAGCCCCGGTTCTCTCTGACAAAGCCCACACATAATAACCTGCCATTGGTCACCTGGCTCTCACTTCAATTTCACACTTTTTAGAGAACTTTAGACTCCGCATTTAGATTTTTCCAAATGAAAATCTTTTTCCTCTCCCATTTTCTTAATTATAATAATAATTAATTATACATTTTATATAAAATCTTTTAATATGTAAATGCATCTGTTCTGTTCTGTTCTTTATTAAGAGGTAATATATAATTTCGACACCCCTTTGTTTTTAATGTAGGATTATGATGTAAAATGTATTAAATAAATGCTTATTTCCTCTGCCACTTTCCTATGTGAATGGCTAGGTAAGCTGAATTCTTCTACATATAGCAGTTCAAATGTGTAAAATGAGTTACATTAATCTTCTCCATATCCTAGGACAGACCACTGGAGATCTGTCTGTCTGTCTGTCTGTCTGTCTGTCTGTCTGTCTGTCTCTTATTCATGCTCACACACTCCACATATACACCATATAATAATTTATGCAAATCTGAAATCTATACACTCTTTTCCTGCTTCTTTGTAAATGTTTTCTTCTTTTCAGGTAGTGCACAAGTAGTTAGTCAAGTGATAGAAGCTATTAAGATGCTATTTTGCAGAATTCTAAATATACAAATTATAAGCATGATTACTACAACTCTAATATTAAAAGTCACTTCAAATGTATAAACTTTGTAAACTATGTGAAAAGAAGCAGTATTAACAAATAAATTGCATATAGTGATTTTAAACCTGCATCCCCACCCCACAAGATTACTCACTATGTATATGGAGAACTTTCATTCATTCAAATAGGCCTCTTATCCTTTTTCTTCTACTATTTATACAAATCAGATTGCACTAGGATGTGGAAATGTTCACTTAAGCATTAACCAAAAGTATGCAGAGATGTTTATTTTAAACATTGCCCAAAGACTGGCAAACAAGAAATAGCTTTTTCAGCAATAACAATTTGGGAACCCATTTAATATTGATTGGTTATAGCAATGACCTTCAAAAATTAGGTATGCTCTTTCTCGTAGCTGGTCATATAGTGACTTGGTTAGTTAAAAAAGATGGAATTCATACCCAATAAATGGGAAAAAGGGGTGTGTGGGGGTATATGTGTGTGTGTGCTACATACATGACACACAGAGATGAGGAGGAGGAGGAGGAGGAGGAGGATCATATGGAAATTCATTAGGTTTTACTATGGTGGGGAAAACTGTGTGCAGTTGATCTACCTGTATGACCATTATTCTGCTCTTTTGACAGGCAACAACAAATTTCTTCTTCTCCTTTTTTATACTTTTTTTATCTTTCAAGCTGGCTTGGACTAGGTGTTCTTTCAATGGAACAGGAAACTTTCCGGCAGAAGACTCTATTGTATAATAGGGCAGATGGCCAGACAACCTTTGCACTGATCTTTTTCCTAACCTTCTGCTAGTACTGGCCATAATCTGCAGTGCATGTTATACATACTTAGCCTCTACAGGGTTGGGTGTTCAGACATTAATTGTACTTGCATGTTGTATGTACTACAGTGTATTACAATGCCTGTGCAGTAATAGATTGTAAAAGCATATAGACGTAAACACATTGGATTCCTACAAATGAGAGGAATCCTGGGCCCCCATAAGCACATTTGCATGTACTTCCACTTCACAGTAATGTTACCTGTATTGTTGCCAGAACGCTTGGCAGGTGAATGCATGCTGAGTCTTTTTTTGTTTTGTTTTTTAAGTCTACTTCACACAAGAAGAATTTGGCATGATGGAAAAGAAATGAATAACTCAGTTCTTTCACTGCACCATTACAGCTTAGAATGCTTGAACTAGATCATAATTAGAAGAGAAGAAGCTGCACAATATTTCTTTTAGATTAATAGTCATGAACATCAAACCTAAATATTTAGAATGGAAGATTCAGAAACCTATAAACATGAGAATTAAAAAAAATGATTTTAGGGATTACAAAAGCTTCAGTTGAAGAAAAGACTGTACTTACCAATTAATTTATGACTACAAAAATTCAAGCAATTTTTAAAATTTATTTATATATCCTGCCACAATCGTATACAGACTCTCAGCAGCTCATACCATCAAAAACAATAAAAACAATAAAATTGAAAATATAAAAAACCCAATAGTCAGAAATAGGAAAACCTGCATTTCAGAATGCATCTGGAATCAGCCCCCAAATGCCCACCAGAAAAGTGCAATCTTAAGAAGCTTCTGGAAGGCAACTACAGTTGGGGCCAAACACCCTTTCCACAGGTGGATATCCCACAGGGTTGTGCCAATGGTGGAAAAACAATGCCTACCACTTACTGTGAGCATTGAATATCAGACAGGTGACCGCAGAGGGAGTCAAAAAAGTCAAGATGTTAGCTGCAACCATGCAGTCCAAGCTCCATGCATAAAAAAGGGGTGAGTTAATAAGTTAATAAATAGATTAGATAAATTAGCCTCTTATCTAAAGTAATAATTTACAATATATGCAGAATTATATGCTGGTGCTTCTAATTCCATATTAAATTGTACCAAGGTATATTGGAGCCCTTGGGGAGACAGTCAGATCTGCCATTGTTAACTTATAAGTTATTATATTCAAGCTTTTTCATTCATGTAAGAGGCAATTATGTCCGATAATCATTCAGACTGAAACGACCCTTTTCAAGACTCAATCTAGTCATTCTCAATCATAAGAACTGTCCTACTGGATGAAACCAAGGCCTTTTAAGGCTAATATTCTTGTTTTACATTAGCAACACCAATAGTCTATTGGACGTCCAGAAGAAGAACCTCAGTACAGCATTAGTCTTTTGTGCCTGTTTCTTAATCAGTCAGATTAAAATGGCTCTGAACATGCAAAATTTATTTAGCATTGTGAATAATAATTATGGGTTATTTTGCTCTCCATGAATTGGCTATGACTAAGTTAACTGATTTGGGCCATAACTGTTCTACATGATAGAATTGGGAAATGAAATCAATTAGAATCTTATAAATAGTAAAAAAAAAAAAAAAAAAGTTATACAATACAAACTGGAGAAGCTAATTAATGGACGCCTTTGAGAAACTTTCATATATGTTATAAAGATTCTGCATTTAAAAAATATTATTTGGCAAGACATATGACCGTAAGAGCTTGGACTTGCTGGATTATTTGCTAACCACAGGACAAATAATGTGAACTATTACCAGTTCAACCAGCCACATGTATTTGTTCAGGTGAGTAATATTTAGCAACTGAGTTACAGATTTCCAAGTAACATAGATAGCATTGGAGGATTTACAACTGGCAGGGCTCAACCCTGAATCTTTTGGCCGTGACATCCAGAAATTCTGTTAGTGATAGTCCGAAGGCATCGGAAAGGCAGCAGGATAGAGAAGACTGGGTTATGGAGGAGGAGGAGGAGGAGATGACTTTGGAAAATCATCTAATCCAACCTCCTGCCCAGTACTGGGATTCACTATTACAGTATCCTCAACAGATATTCATCTAGTTTCTATTTCAGCGGATCCAGTGGAGTGGAGTCCACCATCTCCCAAGACAGTCTGTGCCATTACTGAATAAATATTACCTTTAGGATTTTCTTTTGTTATGTCCAACAGAAATCTTTTTCTTGTAGTTTAAAGCCACTATTTCTTCTCATGCCTTATGGCACAGCTCTGAACTATTCTGCCCTGTCTCCTACATTACAACAATTCAGATACCTGAAAGTAGCTATTTTGGCTCCCTACAGCCTTCTCTATGCTAAATACATGCAGTGCTTTCAACCATTCCTTGTTTTTCTTTCTAGATTCCTTATCGTTTTGGTTTCCTTCCTGTCAGCATGTTTCAGTTTATCAGTGTCCTTCCTAAAATGTGGTTCTTGGAACTGGATATAATAGTCTAGGTGCAACACAAAATAGAGAAGGCTGATAACTTCTTTTTGATCTTAGCCCTGTACTTCTGTTGATAGGATTGCATTCACTTTTTTTTCTAGTCGCCTTGTGTTCAGTTTGTAATCCACCAAGATACCCAGAGCATTTTTGTATATACTGCCACCCAGTGTTGTTTGCCATCCCATTCTCTCCCCCTCCATGTTTGTGTCATCTGTAATTTTGATCATAATATTTTCTAACCAGTCATCCAAAAAATTAATAAAAATGTTGAACAGCACAAGGCCTAAAATGGGGCACAGCAGTAGGCCACTCAGCACTTTCCCCCACCTTGATGTAGAACCACTGATATACAGTATACTTGGTAGGTATGATCATTCAACCAGCTTTGTAATCATAAAATGACATCCTACATTTTGACAACCTACTGTATTTTCCTAGTGGTGGCCAATCCATCATCATCATCATCATCATCATCATCATCATCGACTACTGCAATGTGTTCTACATAGGGCTATTTTTGAAGACTACTTGGAAGCCACAGTTGATCCAGAATGTGGCAGCACGGTCAAGCTATTCCCACATGTCACTGCCTTGTAAGCTGCACTGGTTGCCAGTTGCCTGCAAGTGCAATTCAGGATGCTGGTTGCCATCTATAAAGCCCTTCATGGTGTGTGTGTTTTTTTTTTTGGTGCCTTCAAATTAATTTTGACTCCTGGTGACTGCTTGGATAAGTATCTGCCCTTCATGGAATAGGGATAAGTATCTACCCTTCATGGAATAGGGCCTCATTATCTGAGGGTCTGCCTATCTCCCATAGTTTCTGCCTGTCCAATAAGTTTGAATGCCCTCCAGGTCACCTCAATTAAATAGTGTCATCTATTGGGACTCAGGAAGTGTGCCTTCTCTCTCATGGCACCTGACTTTTGGAACAGCATTCTCCCAGAGATCCTTATGGCTCCCACCCTGATTATATTCCAAAAGCTCTTCTCCCAGACATTGGGGTAGGATGGTTGTTGAGCTCCTGTTGTTTTTTCTTTGGTGTGTTATATGTGCGTGTGCGTGTGCGTGTTTTGAACGTACATTACTTTTTTTCTGTATTATATTATACTTTACTTTTGAAAGTGTATGCCACCCAGAGTTCTTTGGAGTTGAGTGGCCTCTACATTTAATAAAATATATAATATATAATATGCTACTGAAAAAAACCAAAAAGACATTTTGTTGCTTTTAGCTTCCCTTTTGAGCTTAAGTTTATTTTATGCTTTAGCCTTTCTAAGTTTCTTTCTGCAGATATTAGCCAATTGCTGATATACCTCCTTGGTGATTAGATACATCTTCCATTTCCCATACATGATGCTTTGAACCTTTAGCTCAGCTGATAGCTCCCTACACATTCACAATGATTTCTGAACCTGATCCCCATTTTTTCTCATTACAGTTGTCTGTGATTGTACTTATACTATCTTCTTTTTGAGAATTGCTAGCCCTTCTGCTTTTTTTGACTGGAGGATTTCTATTCAAGGGATTCTGCCTTGTACTACTCTAAGCTTGAACTTAACTCTTCTGAAATCTAGTGTAGTCATATTACTGTGCTCCAATTTCTCTTTCTGTAATATTTTGAATCTCAGGATGATGCACGGTCATTGCCTCCCATAGTTCCAAATCTCTTTACCTCTTCAACCAGCTTTTTACTATAGGTTAGGATTAAATTTTGGAGAGGTGATCATCTTGTCACTTATTCAACCTTGTTGAAAATGAAACAGTCAGCAAGACGACTAAAGAATCTAGTCGGCATTATTGAAGCCTGGTGGGATGAAGCTCATGAGTGGAATACAGATTGAAGAGTATCATTTATTCAAAAGGAATGGGACAGACAAAAGGAGATGAGGAATGGCTTTATGTATGAAGGAACTGCAACTGTATTGAGATAGAAGAATCTAAAAACAACCGTCCAGTTCAGAGCACTTGGGTAAGAATACAAGGGAGGGGAAACTATAAAGATATTATTGTGGGGATGTGTTATAAACTGCCAAGCCAGGCAGAAGATCTGGATAACTTGATCTATTGCATCCTGTTTCTCCATGCTTTTTATGGGTGCTTTCATATCCTGCCTACCCCTTCCAGTTTTGTTCCCAGTACTTGGGGTTGCATGGTTTTCTGGATTACCTCCTCCCTTCTCTATCAGATTCAGTGTAAAGTCCTCTGGATAAGATTTGCAGGGTCTCATGAGATGCAGCCTATTTTTTGTCAGGAATCCCTTATCTCAGAAACACTTTCCATTATCAAAGACTTCAAGTGTTGGTACCATCTGCATAGTCAGTTCTTCACTTCAAGTATTCTCTCTCTTCTTGGGCCATGTCTTTTAACAGAAAGGAATGAAAAAAATACCACCTCTGCTTCCAGCTTCTTCAGCCTTCTATCCAGGTCTTTATAGTCCTTGGCAGTATCTTCCACACAGATCAGTAGGAAAGTAGGTTAGCATACTTCAAGAGTCTTGGGAACTTTTCCATCTCTTCCTGAATGTATGCCCCAGGAAAGCAGGAAATTACTCTTGATAGGCTATTCATTTATCAGACTGCTGATTCATTGCTCTATTCAGAACAGGGGCAGAACCTGTGGAAACCTCCTTCTCTGTTCCTGGGCGCTATGCTATCTGTTCTTCATCCAGGGATCCACGAATGTCAAAAGTGATGCCCTAGAATCTATTCTTGCAGGCTGGGGGCTTTGTCACATTCTTTCATATCTGCGTCTCCTCTTGTTTCTACCTTCTTGGTGGCTTCTTGGTGCTTTTGTCCTTCTGCAAATATATTTGATTCAAGAATTCTCCATGTCTTCTGATACAGCTGGGGGGGGAGACAGTTTTCTCTCTAGCCCTTTCATCTTGTCTTTTAGGGGGAAAATCAGCCTGTACTTCTAGCATGCATAGATTCCATTGTCTTCAGGATTGAAAGTAAATATGACATATACCCCACAGGAGAAGTTCCTCTGTCTCCATATTCCTTTGATGTACAACAACAAACAAAAAAGTGCACCCTCTTTGATCTCCTCAACTGAAGTCCTGTTTGCACTGAATGAGCAACTTGAAGCAGCCCGCAGTGAGGTCAGCAGCAAGCAATGCTCCAATCACACACAATGAGCAATCAGTAGCAATCACCAAGACAATGTACATTCAGCAGCATTCATGCAAGAATCAGGATGAGCAATCAGCCAACAGGTTCTGCTCCTCTCTGATTCTTCTTCTGTCTTCATCCTCCTCTCCTGCCTCTTCTGTGTCCTTTATTGAATTCCATTATCAATCTCCTGTTGGCTGTCTTAGTTCTAAAGCTTCATATGTCACCAGCTTCACATTTCCTTTGTTGATTTGCACTACATCATTAGGCACCCACAATTCCAATATGCCACAGTCTTCAATCCTGCTCTATATCTTCATCTATTGCCCTTCTCTTTGTTCTCTATACTAATGCAGAGTAATAAGAATAAACATTTACTTCTAATGAGCATTCTATGTATGGTATGTATACTGCATGTACCTCCTAACTGGAGGGATACATGTAGCAGTATGTTGGCTTGAAAGGTAGTCTATAGATTAGAAATCCTAGATAGAATAGAATAGCTTGAGCACATTTGATTGCATAGAATAGTTTGAACAATGACTTTGGTTGTACTTGTTGCAACTTGTTGTCACATGTTGTCACAGAAAGGACCATTCCAGGAGAAGGGGGGTGACTAGATCACTGGTGACCTTGGTCTCAAGCTGACCTCAAGGCATGTTTCTCAGTAAAAAAGATTTTGTTTATCCACAATCAGTTTGTACTGGAGGACCTGGCCTGGTGTGTATTAATGAAACCTGGTTGGGTAAGGGCAGTGATATGCCCTCTTGGAAATTTGCCTTTCAGGGCTTCATTCTTACAGCAGCCTCAATGTCAGGGCTGGGGAAGAGGGATGGCAATGATCTATAAGGACACCTTATCTGTGACCGGGATCTCTGCTCCTGAGATTCTAGGGTGTGAGTGCTTGTGTGTACTAACTTGGGAATCCTACTCATGTACAGTCATCCTGATGCCTGGTAGGATTCTGGCTGAAGCTCCTGGATTCAATTTCTGGGCTGATGCTGGAGTCTCCTCACCTTTCATTGCTAGGTCACCTCGATATGCATGCCTTGGGTGCTGGAGATGAGAAGGCTTGGGATTTCATAGGCTCCATGGTGACTCAGGGCTTGTCCAGGTAATCTCTAATCTTTACCACATGATGCAATGCTGGCTACCAGTTTGGCTGGCTTCAAAAAAGGTTTTGACCAATTTATGGAAGTTATGGGGATCAATGGCTATTAGCACTGATATCAGTGTGATTGCCTCTGAAGGCTATCTGCTGGAAGACCAGTGGGTTTCCTTGTGCAGTTGGTTGGCCATTGTAAGAACAGACTCACAGACTGCTGCACTAGATGGGCCAGGGGTTTGATGCAGCAGGCACTTCTTATGTTCTTAGGTGGGCTGACACATAACTTTATCATGCCATAATAGCCGTGCCACCCAAATCTCAATTCGTGTCTTTCAGATTCAATAATCTGCTATTTTTCAGCAACACCCATTCTCTCAACCAAATCAAACAAGTGGCAAAGTACAATTTGAAATCAGGCAAGGCTAAACCTCCTCTTTCTTTAGCATCTTGCAACACCTTATATTTAACTTGAGGTTTTTTACCTTGCCAGATAAGTTTAGTTACATCCTTCTGCCATTGCTTAAATGGTAAATCAGTAGTCATGATCAGTATTGTCTGAAACAAAAATAGCATCCTAGGTAAGACATTCATTTTTATCACAGAGATTCTTTCCAACAATGTTAGTTGTAATTTCTCCCATCTTAACATATCTTTCTTAATTTCATTCCAAGTCTTAACATAATTATTCTGGTACAACATACAGTTCATATTTGTCAAATTAACACCCAAATATTTTATCTTTTTTTTAATCTTAAAACCTGTTTTATTAATCAATTCTGTTTGTATCTTCATATTTTTTGTTAGCATATTTGTCTTTGTTTATTAACCTTAAATCTAGCGAGTGCACCAAATTCCTTTAATTTACTCACTAGTATTTCTGTCCCTTTCAGAGGATCTTCTAGCACCAACACCAGATCATCTGCAAAGGCTCTCAATTTATATGTCTCTTTCTTGAGTTTAACTCTCATTATCCCCTCATCTTGTCTTATATCTCTATTTAAAACTTCCAAGACCAAGATAAACAAAAGTGGGGATAGTGGACATCCTTGTATCTTTTTGTATCTCACATGGTTTTGTTAACTCTCCATTGACAATAATTCGCGCTTTCTGTGATATATAGATCGATTTAACTGATGTTATAACATTCTCACCAAAGTCCATATCTTCTAAAACTTTAAATAGGAAAGGCCAATTAAGATTATCAAAAGTTTTCTCTGCATCCAAAAAGATCAATGCTGCTTGTTTTTCATTATGGTGTTCCAGATATTCTATAATATCCAGTACTGTTCTAGCATTAACTTTTAATTGTCTCTTAGGTAAAAATCCACACTGATCTTCATGAACAAAGTCTTGTAAAATTATTTTTCATCTATTTGCCAGAATCGTTACCAATAATTTAGTCATTATTTAGTAATGATATCGGTCTGTAATTTTTGCTTAGGTTTAAGTCCTGTTCCTCTTTGGGTATAAATGTAATATTAGATTCTTTCAAGACTGTGGCATCCCATCTCCTTGTAAAATAGAATTCACTGTATTTTGAAGTGGCTGTAAAATTTCATCCTCAAAACATTTAAAATAAGATCCTGGTAATCCATCTGGCCTAGGTGCTTTTCCCAATTTAATCTTTTTTATAGCTTTTGTGAGAGGAAAATTATTAGTAGCTTTCTATATGTTTTAATGTTAGTTTTGATTCCATTTAATAAAGCCAAGTTAGCTTCTTATGACCTTTAGGGCAATGACAGGAAATGTCAAATGCAAGACTAAGCAAACTTGTTGATGGGAACAGACATGACAGGGACGAATAGAACAGGAAAGTATGGTAAAATTAGCACCAAGGAAGTTATAATTCAGTTGCTAAACCTAGGAGTCATGTCTGTGGTTTGTGATTTTTGAGGATAAAAAGGATTGCATCTAAGGGGGTCAGTACCCACTTGGTCAAGCTGTCTACCTGACAGCTCGGTCAAGTTCGTCACGGCATTGCAATGTGAATCTAAGTGAGTACCATGTATGCTATTGGTTGAACTTTACATGCTTATTAAACTAACATTTAATAAAGCTTTTAGAACTCTGAAGTGACTTATTTTATGGTGTGTCTGCCTCCCATGTTTAACGTGGTTTTTCCCCTGACAGTTTTGGTGCATTGGCCGAGAATCGAACCCGGGTCAACTGCTTGGAAGGCAGCTATGCTCACCACTATACCACCAATGCTAAACGTTTTTCCCCTGACACTTCCAAAAGTCCCATTATTGTTATAGGTCCATTCATTGTTTGTCTTTGTACATCTGTAAGTCATGGTAAGTTTTGCAATTTTAGATACTCATCTATTTTTCCCAGAGAAATGTCTTGTATTTTTACAGATTAGAACAATACTGATGAAAAGCTTTTTGTATAGCCAAATTGTCTGTTAAGTCATATTTCCCTCTTGAAGTTTCAATGTCATTCTCTTTTCTTAACTAGAAAAATATTTATTTATTTAATTTATTTATATTTCACATTTAGATACTGCCCATCTCACAAAAAGTGACTCTGGGCGGTTCACAATAAAACAGCAATAAATATTAATTAAAATACAATAAAAACAATATAAATAGACCTATATATCCTCAAATTTTCCATTTCTACATCTTACATCCTCAAGCACTTTTCCAGAGAATGGGTGTAACTCATATCTTTAATAATGTAGATGATCTGTCTGGAATTGCTGGAGAATGCAACCTAAAGTTTTCCAAGAACTGAAGACTGACTGTTGCAATTGCAATTTAATATTCCATCTTAATCAAATATTTATCTGTGTTTCTTGGCCTTTTAATAAAATAATTTACAAGATTATCATCAAGAACAGGCTGGAAAATTCAGTATACAATTGGTTAATTTAGTTTAAGAACGGTCCATTCCTGGCGACTGATGGACCCTCAAGGTTCCAAAGGGAGCTGGGAGTTGTTCTTGAGGCCTTGCTGCACAGTCCAGTGGAGGCCCTGGCTGCAGCCTGGAATAAGGAGGCAGCTGGGGCCTTGGACAGGATTGTGCCTGTGCAACCTCTCTTGGCCCATCACCCCCAGCACTCCCTGTAGTTTACAGAGGAGTTAAGGGTGCTGAAAAGGGCTAAGAGATGTCTAGAGTGCCGCTGGTGGAAAACTAAGGACATGTCTGACCAAACATGGGTTAGAGACGCTATTAAGGCCTACCTTGTGGCAATAAGAGCAGCGAAATGTCATTATTTCTCCGGTCGTATTGTATCTGCAGAGTGTTGCCTGGCAGCCCTGTTTAGGGTCATCCACTCCCTCCTGGGTACGGAGGGCTTGGAGGACTACCTACAGGGCCATGCAGTGGAATTTGCTGAACACCTGATGGATAAAATCACTCAGACCCATTCTCAGTTGGAGGCCAAGCGAGATGCAGTCCAGTGGAGGTGTGGGGAGTGCATCTCACTTGGCCTTACCCAGTTATCTGGGAACTGTTTGATCCTGTTGGACCTGAGGAAGTGGACAGGGTCCTCAGAGCTGTTAGTGTGGCTACCTGTATTTTAGATCCTTGTCCCTCCTGGTTGGTTAAAGCCACCAGGGAGGTGGGTGGGTAGTGGTCAATTCATCTTTGCTGGAGGGGGTGTTCCCGAAGCCTTTTAAGGAGGGCTTGGTCCACCCCCTCCTCAAGAAACCATCACTAGGTCCCACCCTTCTGGACAATTTTTGTCCAGTTTTCCACCTTCCCTTTTTTAGGAAAGGTGGTCGTGCAACAGCTTCAGAGGATCCTGGAGGAAATGGATTATCTGGACCCCTATCAGTCAGGTTTCAGGCCCAGTTATGGGACAGAAACAGCATTGGTTGCACTTTTAGGTGATCTCTGGTGAGAGTGGGATAGGGATAGTGCATCCATCCTTGCTGTTCTTGACCTCTCAGTGGCTTTCAATACTGTCAACCATGGTATCCTTTTGGGTTGGCTACAGGAGTTGGGGCTGGGTGGCACAGTTCTGTGCTGGTTCAGCTCCTTTCTCCAAGGCCAATCCCAATTGTCGTTGATAGGGAAAAAGAGGTGCAACCCACAGCCCCTACTTTGTGGGATGCCTCAGCGTTCGGTGCTCTTGCTGCTCCAATTTAACATCTACATGAAACCATTGGGTGAGATCATCCGGCACCATGGGATGAGGTATCATCAGTATGCTGATGATACTCAACTATATATCTCCATCCCTGGTGACCTAAGTGATGCTGTGGCTACCCTTTCATGGTGCCTGGAGGTCATAGGGGCCTGGAGGGGGACCACAGGTTTCAACTGAACCCTGGTAAGACAGAGTGGCTGTGAGTACAGGGAGCCTCAAGATCTATGAGTTTATCGTCTTTGGTTCTTGATGGGATTGCACTACCCCAGACAGTCTCTGCGTAATCTGGGGGTCCTCCTAAACTCACGACTCCTGCTTAAAGAGCAGGTGGTAGTTGTGGCTAGGAGGGCCTTTGCACTACTTGGTGTTGCGTGTCAGTTATACCCCTTCCTGGATCGGGAGGCTCTTTGCACAATCACTCATATCCTGGTCACCTCCCAGTTGGATTACTGCAATGCGCTATACATGGGGCTACCCTTGAAAAGTAACTGGAAGCTACAGCTGGTGCTGTTATGTGAGCTGCATTGGCTGCTGGTTTGCTTCTGAGTCTAATTCAGGGTGCTGGTTATTACCTTTAAAGCCCTTCATGGCACAGGACCAGGTTATCTGAGGAGCCATCTCACCTCCATTATATCAGCCTGCCCCAATTGGTTGGGCAGAAAGGGCATGTTGCAGACCCAGGAATTTTGACTGGTGGGGTCTAGGAAGGGGGCCTTTTTTGCCGTGGAACCTGCTCTGTGGAACAACTTACCACCGAGGGTGCGGTGTGCCCCCACTCTTATGGCCTTCAGGAAGAATGTGAAATGTTGGCTATGCCAGATGGCCTGGGGGCCTGATGGGGGCTTGCACCATTGGAATTGGCTCATGGGGTAATTTATTCTACCTTCCCCCATCATCTTGAATGTTTTTCGTCTTTTTATGTATGTGGTCTTTTTATATAGTTTGACTTTTTAACTAACTTAATGTGGATATTTATATTTTTAACTGTTTTTGAGGTTTTATTTTAATTGTGAGCCACCCAGAGTTGCCCTCTGGGGGAGATGGACAGCATATAAATTAAATAAATAAATAAATAAATGCTTTGTGTGTGTGATCAGTGAAACGTTTTTGCTGCTAGTGAATACAAGCTGCAAACAAGGGGTATTAAGAAGCATGGAAGCAATGCTTCTGCTTTTGATAAACGGCCTGATCTATCAGAAAGTGTGTCCCACGGCAGTGCTGCCAGAGAAGACCCTGATGGTCTTCTTCACAGTGAAGTGTGAGATTCTCTCCCACCCCAGAATCATCAGTGCTGAAAACCTCTGGAAGTCATTGTTCAAACCCATCTAAGAGCCAGTAGACAGAGAAAGGTTAAACTTCATTCATACACTTTGTTTCCTTATGCCTATTAATTCAGGAAACTCAATCCTTCTGAACAATAGCACCCTATTTGGGACAAAGAACTCTTGGCCATTAAAGTTGCATTTCAAACTTGGAGGCATTTGTTGAAAGGGGCCCAACATCCCACAGATGCCAAGATAGATGGCTGCAATTTAGATTATCTTTAGACAGTAAACCAAAGGCCCATCCAGTGAACATGGCTTTTTCCTGGCTTAATTTCAAGGTAACCTACAGCCCTAGTACCTACACCAACAAACAAACCAATGCCCTGTTTCATAAATATACAGTATTGATGGGGATTTACCCCCCACCCCCACACTCAGGCTTGGCACCAAGAGATTGAGAAAGCAACTAATTCTCATCCCATCCTGTAGTCCTAGGACCATGGGACCCTATATTATCAGGCTGTTATTATATTCCACTCAGGCTGCTATGGGGAAATTTCATTCCTATGTCGTGACAGCCCCCCCCCCCCCCCCCACAACAGGATATTTTAGGTTCTTCGAGACCTTCCATTTGGTCTTAAATTATTTTTGGTGAAAATAATTTAATAATTAAAATTAGAAAGTCTGTGATCTCCTGCTTTATCTGTCAATGAGTCAGGTACTTACCAGGGAAGCTCCTGGTTCCTCTGCCCACAGCCTCCAGACCATAGAAGGCAATAACCCTAGATATCACCACTTGCAAAGGTCAGGTGGGTGGGACACAATCCCCATCAGAGAGACTTTCTCTAAGATGGCACCCTTTATTCCATGTTCAGGGTTACCAGCACCCACTTGCTCCTGAGCAATATATTGTGGCTTCATGAACTGCCACATGAAATCATGGACTACCTGATTTCAGATCAAGGATCCAAGTTACTCATGTTTCTGACAAATGTTATCCAAAAGCCTAGGTGTCAAGGTACACCTATCTTCTGCTTGTCATCCTCAGTCAAATAGAGTGGCAAATAGAATGAACAAATAGCATTGATTTCCAGCACAACAGTGGATAAGGTTCTTGCATTTGATGAACTTTGCATATAATAATTCTGTCCACACACTTACCCTTGCTCACGAACTTTGGGTATCATCTTATTCCCCCTCCTACGCACTTACGCACCCAAATCTTTGGTTCAAAATTTGACCAACTATTGTAATTGCAGGACCTGCACTAGGTCCTGCAGGAAAAGCAAAAGGTATATAAATACTTTGTTGACCAATATTGACAAACCTGATCTCACAATGTCAGTCAGTGATTTGGAGTAAGTCTCATCGTGTTGCCTGGCTTCTTGACTATTTAAAAAGCTGGGTAACCAGTTCATAGGTACATTTCCAGTTGTGACCATCATCAACTCAGTAATGTTCCACATGGATAACATACCACCTCTGTCGCTGAAACCCCAAGCTGTTAATCCTTGTATTAACCTCAAGCAAATCCATATCTCCTCCATCTCCAGTTATTGAACAGTGAAGCAGAGTATGAAGGAGCCCATATTCTGGACTCTTGGAAATTGGAGGAAGACTCCAGTACCTTTTAGACTGCAATAAATAGAAACCAAAGGAACATTCAAGGGAAGACATGGACCATGATCATGCTCCAAGACTGGTGCAATGTGTCCATCTACAATATTCCCAGAAGCCAATAGGTTGTCTAGGGAGGATAGTGTCAGAATCCTCGCAAGATTTTAGAATAGATTATTATATGGCTAGTTTAAAAAAAATGAGTTTTTTTTTCCATGCTGCGGTTCTGCCATTGTAAAAGGGGAGGGGGAGCAGGAAGGAGAAACCGTTTGAAGCAGATGGCTCCTTATCACAGGCTCTGGAATGTTCAAGGCCATGCCAGTGAGGGAATCAGAAGACAAGAACTAAGGGCGATGGAAGGGGGGGAAAAGTAAGAAGGGCAATGTAAGGGGGGGAAAGAAAGAAAAGCGGTTTTTGGCGCGCTTTTGCTCAGTCTCAGCAATGCTTTGGATCTGTACACTTATTCTTAATAAATGAACTTTCTTTTGAATCAATATTGGTTGCAAGGAAAGTTACTGGATTTAAGATCAACAGGTGGCAGTTCATTACAGATAGAAGTCCTGGGAAATTGGAGAGTATTATGGACTCCTCAGATTTTTGTGGCTGGGGAGGAGAATCTCACGTACCTCAGCTTGTAACTGGAAAGTCCTTTTGGAGTAGTGTGAAAATTCTCCAAAGAGAATTTGAACTATTACCATCTGGCAGACGGTACATAATAAAAACAAGGACAAATAGGCTGAAGAATAGCTTTTATCTCAGAGCTGTAACTATACTGAACTCTACTGTATAGTGCAATATTAATGTAGCATCAGAGGTTGTGCAATGGTGAATGGAATGTGAAAGTTGTGTTTTATGTGTGTTATGTGTTCTATGGTTTTTATATTTCTAAAGGTGCACTGGGGTGGCATTTAATTTCATTGTACGAGAAGTACAATGACAATAAAGATTACAATACAATACAATAATTACTGCAGGTGATATTCCTCAATGTTTAGTGACGTATAGCAACACGGTCTTGAAGGGATTTAATCTGAGGTTGTCTTGCCCCATCCAGACCTTGATAGCAATCAGACACTGGTCCAAGCTTTTGACAGCATCCCTGGATCAGCCTGGGGTGGTGATGTATAGATGAGTGTCATCAGCATATTGATGACACTTCACCCCATACTGGTGGATGAGTTCTCCCAGCATCTTCAAATGTATATTACATAAGTGTTGGGATCTGTTACGTTTCTCACTGTTGTAATGTGCTGCAATAGTTTTTGCCATGTATTATAAGTACAAGCCTTTGTGAATTTCATATACTTGGTGCCTGCATTTCCTTGTGTCAATACAGTCAGAACTAGCACATGGAACAGATTGGTGTGTGTGGCACATGAGTTTCAATACTTGCAATTTCTAATTGCCCTTTTAGATTCAATTTGCCAGAGTAGAAAGGTGAATAAGCCTTTTACAAGACAGGTCCATTTGACCCTAAATATAAAGTAAGCAGAATTGGTGGTAAGTTTGCGAATGAAACTTGCAACCCCATGATTGAAGCAGGTGATGGAATCTCATCTACAGATTGCAAATTGGCTCTTAATAATACAGATTTCATCTCATTCTGTTTGTTTTTTTTTAAATATAGCCATTTGTATCATTGTAAATGAAATTTGGCATGCTTTGACACCTCATAATGCTCTAACTTGCCTTCAGTCGTATTAAACAAACCTGTTGAAAAAAGGAACAAAACATTCAGCCATCTGTGTTTTCCCCACATGAATCAAGAGAACAACAATCTCCAGTTCAAAACATCTCTTCTGGATCTGGGGAATGAGTCAGCCTAAATTCCCCCAGGAACAGCCCAGAGCAGATCAAGCTGTTTCTAGTGTTCCTGTTTTGGCAATTGAAACAGATTGGGTGATCTCTGCACACTGGAATTAGCTGCTTGAATGGGTCAAATTGTACTGTCAAGATGAAAGGTTGGTACATACAATTAAGAAACAATTCCATAAACCTTTATGAACATATGCTAAAGCAATATGTCATTGTTATATTAAATTTCCAAATAACTGGGTATAGTGCCACTGATTTTATTGCAACTTGGAAAATCCAGTTTTAACTATGTTGAAAGCTGCCTTAAGTCTTCTGATCATGAAAGATTCTTGTTACACTTGGGTTTATATATTTTTTTTCCCTTTAAAATGTATGGTGTGAGTTGTTAACATCAGATTTGGTCTATTAAGTCTGATGACGGAATTCTAGGATGAGCAGTTTTTTTCTATGTAATTTGAATAACAGTAACTGCAGCTATCTTGGTGCCACCCTAATGAATATCCATGACAGCCTTATGAACCGCCTGTAAGAAAACAAGATGATTTTACTATATATCTTGAAGTACAGTGGTACCTCCCGTTACGAACTTAATCTGTTCCGTGACTCTGATTGCAACTCGATTTGGTTGCACCGCGACGCAAATTTTCCCATAAGGTTCAATGTAAATACGGTTAATCCGTTCCGCTCTCCAAATTTGGTCACACCGCGAGGCAAATTTCCCCACTTTTTTCTTCAAAGCCTTATTCTTGCCAAGCCTGCTCTGCATTTTCTTTGGAGCCATGCTGACAAGCACACCAAAAACCTTCCAAACGTCACAAAACACACCACAAGCCTCACCGAACGTCTCCTTGCTACCGCGATCTCGCCCACAGGAAGCTGCGACCACGTGGCAGCAGGGCAAATGGCTGCGGATCCGGTTCGTAGCGCAGGGCGGAGGTCGCACGGCAAGGTAAATTTTTGGGGCCGGAGCTGATTGTATCACGAAAAATTCGTAAGGAGGGGCGTTCGTAACCCGAGGTACCACTGTACATGTAGATGTAGGACAGCCCTAAGAATTAACTGTGGTGATACAGGATGATTTTTAACCAGCATTATCCTATTGAATCAGACCAAATACATAGCTAGTTCAGTTTCCCATAATGATCAAGCAGTTGCCCATAAGAACGCCCCCCCCACAAAACCCCCAAATAATCAGAGCAACATTTTCCCTGTTGATGTTCCTCTGCAAACCATACTCGTAGGTATTAGGCTACTGAACTGGAAGTAGTAAATAGCTGTTATGACTAGTAGCTCCTGACAGTATTATACTCCACAAATTTATCTCATTCCCATGTAACTCAACTACTATAAGACATCATTTGCAAGAACTCAGCTTAAGTTGGTCTGAAGATATTTTTTTCTGTTGCTCCACCTCTCTTTATATCCCTTAATCTTTTCTACTTTCCGACACCTTAGTATGTAGGGAAATAGTATTCTTTCAGATTCTTTCCTTATTGTTTTAATGTACAATGTTAATCATTTTTTATTGTTGTGCATTTTATTACATTTTATTAATGTTTTCTGGATTTTATTTTGTGATTATCTGCCCTGAACACCTTTTTCAGACAGAAAACAATTTACAGGAATAGCAACACCATCTGTCAACTTATTGGGCTAGTTCCTAATTTCCAAATATGTGTCATTGGGTATGAATCCAATGACACAGACTCTTGAGCACCTCATGATCTACTGACCACAAGGTGGCAGAGCAGTTAGGATAGAGAGTTAAGGATTTCCTCTGTCTTTGTCTATCACCACGCCTGCTTTTTGTCTGTTGGATTACTAATCAGAGGTTACTTCCTTCTACTTTCCTTCCAGGCATACATGCAGAGAGTATATGCTCTTGGATTCTTTTCCTGGTAGGATACTAGGTGCTAGGTTTTGCCTATTCCTATAATGTATTTCCTGTAAATAAACCTCCTTTCTCTAATAATTATAAAACCTGCTTCCCTAATCATTGCTCATATCAGATTCCCAGTCTCAGGAATGTTCTCTTTCTCTTTCACACAGAGACAGAACTGTATCAACCTCCATGTTATGTTTAGCCATCATAAAGGGCAAGGAAGTGCTGCCAATGGCCGGTCTAGTCACAGATCTTGGGGGAAATAGGTACAAGAGAAGTCTTTAGTTAGTGGTCCGACAAGACCAAGTTATAAGTAGCATTTTCCTCCAGAGACATCCATGTATGAAAACAAAAACTTCCAAAATGTTCAATATAGTTGCTTTTGTTAGACTTGCAACCAGAGTATAGGAAGAAAGAAAGAGAGGGAAGGAAATGATTTTTAATATCATTTCAATATCATTAATAAAACCTCATAGAGAAGACAAAGTATTTGAAAGGAATGTTTTAAAGTTTTGTTGCTGTCTTCATCCTGTAATCAGTTGGTTCAGCAACCCATAGCATTTATTTAAGAAAATTGAAAAGAACTCTTATCTATTCATTCTGTATCTTTGTGTAAATTTAAACAAACCTTTCAGTTATTGAGAGTGAAACTGTGTTCTCATTGTTTTACATGGGATTTATTTTAATTTTAAAAAAATGTTTTTAAAATCATACGGCCAAATTAACTGCATATTGGATAGTCAACAGCATTTAGAAGGGACTATTAACCCATCCACTCTTGCAATCCTGTGGTGAACAACGATGGGGCAGGAGCACAAAGACCATTCAAATTGTTTCAAGTTTGTTCCAAGGGAATAATTACCTCAAAATATTTCTGTGGAACATTTCATGTGAGATTATTTTGTGCTGAATTGAAAAGAAAACATATCTGTTTTATGCACTTAAGTTAATGGCCTTACAACATCCTATTTAGAGCAGGAATCTGTACAGTCAAGGATCAGTTGCAACACAGAGATGTTTATAGCTGCCCTTTCTGTCTCCTTTTGTTTCTGAATATAAGAGTCATCATGTTTAGGCCACACCAAAAATGTATTTACTGTCATTATTTCCATATTATGTACAATTTTATACACTCCTGTCATATTCCACATTACTCATACCTGTATATGCTTAAAAGCCCATTGAAAAATTGTCCAATGTTTGCTTTTTCCCCTAAACTTTTCTTAACTCAGGAATATTGTATTGAGAGATGGCAGTTAGAATTGCTCTTTCCCAACAATAAAAATGAGCATCAGATTTTCAGATGGTAGTACAAAAGGTGAACCTACAAGATGGCAGAGCTTAAAATCAATTTTATTATAAAAGCACAACATTCTTTCACTTTTCTCACAAACAGTTGGCTTCAATCAATTATAATGCAGTTGCAGACTCTGTTCTGTTAGCCATTGCTTTAGGGAGGTATTTTTATAATTACCTAAACAGGCTGACAGATTCTAATATTTATTCTTCATTCTTCAGTAGGATTCATAATTCTCCCTAGGAAAGTGATGATCTCCGTTTGCTTATCAATGCATATCATCAAGAAGGGTCTGTCAAGTCTGATAGAAAGTGAAGTGTGAGCAGGAACAGAACGTAGCATAAATTCTATAACGGTGACAGCTGCTGCCTCCGTGCCACTCTCATGAATGTTCAGCAAAGTTTTATGAATGGCCTGTAGGGAGAAAACAGCTTTAACCAATTAAAGTCTTACCTACAATATTCGCAGATGAATATTGTAATGATCTTTATCTGAGGATTTTTTCACCTCAGATCCTTGAAGGAACTATTCTGTTTGACACAATCATTTTCTTTATTAGAGCATTTCACTCTGTAGATCCAAAACTCAAAATCTTTGGGAAAAAAGGTCTAGGCTACAATATTTCTAGTGAAAGAAATGAGCAGGCCCAATGCTTTAGCATCTTGGTAGGTCACTAGACCAATTTATTAGGGGAGTTTTGGGAGTAGACTGGGAGATATGTGTTTATACATACACAGATAAGCATGCATGACATAACTGTATACATTTTCATTTATTTTGATGATCTGGTTATGTTGGAAGCCGTTAAATATGTACTTCTGTGTTCATGTCCATGAGTTGAAGTGGATCTCTGTCAATTAGGGACAAGACTTTATTTTTTTTTATTTATGTATTTATTTCTATGGCCACCCAACTTGCAGCTGCAAATCTGGGCCACTAACAACACATTAAAAACAATACAAAAACCAGTATCAACAAAAGTGTAAAAATCTGCAATAGTCACTGACAACAAATCCAATAAACATTCAGTAATAAAAAAAAAAGGGGACGCGGTGGCGCAGCGGCTTAATGACGCTGAAAGTTGCCAGCCAGAAATGGCTGACGGCTTCAGCGGTTCGAGTCCAGCCTTCGCCGTTAACAAGGTGAGCTCTTGTTTCCCCCCAGCTCCTGTCAACCCAACAGCTCGAAAACTTACGTGAGTAGATAAATGGGTACTCTCACTCCGGTGGGAGGAAAAATGCTGGCAGCGCCTTGCACAGAGAGACGGGAGCAGTTGCCGGTAAGCGCGAAACCGCACTCGCCCGAAAAGGGCGCGAAGCAACGGAAATCCCACCTCCTGCGCTTGCCAGCTGGGCTCTGCTCTAGGAAGGAGGCTCTGGCAAACCACTTCCAAAACAATTGCCTTGAAAACTGCACAGGATTTGTCCAGGCAAGGATTCGTCCAGGCAAGGACTCGTCCAGGCAGGCACTGCAGGGTCAGTAATGACTGAGCGCAGACCAAAAAAAAATTCATGGATTATCTAACCTCCTGATCCCTAGGACCCAAAGCACATCCAGGTCTTCAGTGCCTCACAAAGGACTGGAAGGGTCAGGGCCAATCTAATCTCAGGGGAATGGTACCCCAGAAGGCATGTATTATGACAGAAAAGGCCCACTTCCTAGGTCCCATTAGGTGGTATCTTTTAATTGAGGGGACCTGGAGCATGCCCCTCCTGTCCTACCTAGTGGAACAGGTAGAAACAATGGGGGAGAAGTAGTCCCACAAATAACCTGAACCCATGCTAGGAAGGGCTTAATAGGTGACAGCCAGGACTTTGAATTCCACCCAGAAGCACAGTGGGAGCCTGTGCAGCCTGTGGAGCAGAGGTGTAACATGGATGTATCAAGATGCACCCATAACTGCCCATGTCACTATATTCTGGACTAGTTGTAGCTTCCAGATGGTCTTCAAGGCCAGGCCGATGTAGAGCACATTGCAGTAAGCCATTCACTAGGTGACTAAGGCTTGAGTCAGGAAAGGGTGCAACTGGTGTACAAAATAAAATTGTGAGCACCTCCCCCCCCCCCCGGCCCCCCGGCTATGGCTGCCACCTGTTCTGCAAACAAGAGCCAAGTCTAGGAGAACCCCTGGATTACGCATCAATTCTGTCTGGGGTAGTGTGACTCCATCCAGAACCAAAGATGAAAAACACTGGATTCAGGGGGCCCTGAGACTCACACCCATTCAGTCTCACCAGGATGGAGCTGAAGCCTGTTCTTCCCCATCCAGACACTGAGGCAGAACTTCCACGGCATCACTTGGTTGGCCTGGGATGGAGATATGGAGCTGAGTATTATCAGCATACTGACGATATCTCATCCCATGCTGCTGGATGACTTTGCTCACTGGCTTCATGTAGATGTTACATAGGAGTGGGGAGAGCATTGAGCCCAGAGGGACTCTGCAGAAAAGAGGACTCTCTTTTCTACATTTAAATAGAAATTCTTGGATGTATCATTTGCTCTGTATTTTTATGCTTTTATCTTATTAGTATATGATTGGAATGCAATTCTCCTTCAGTTTTCACACAATTGTAATTCAGAATATAGTTCTCAGAAGTATTTAAAAATACATTACAAATACCTGTTTCAGGATATGACACATAAAAGAATGAGAATGTTGGAAAAATATTTATATTTAAATATGATGATTGAGTAAGCATCTTTTAAAAACAGATTTATAGCAAAACTGGATCAAGCAGGTTTTTGAATAAATGCATACAAAACCAGCCTGGAAATGGATTAATGTGTCTGTACCTATATTTAGCTGTGGAATTTCTTTTGAGAGTGGGAAAATCTCTCTACTTTGGTTCATATTAGTTTTCAATTTTTGTGATCTGGTGGGTTTCAGTTTTTCTCAGCCTCTTTTTTTTTTTTTTTTTTTGGTAAATATAGATCACTCTTTCTATACCAATTTAAGGATTTTAAAAAACAACTTGGCTGTAAAATTTGTATATATTTGAGGGCATAATATATGCTTTGTCTCTCATTTTTACCTAATAATGTACTTCTGTATTTTACGCATGTTTATGCATATTGTTACCTAATATATGGCTGTTTAAATGGATAACTGCATCACACAAATCAGAGAAATGACTCAATTTCAACTCATGGAATTATTCAAAATTGTAAAATTGGATGAGCTTCCATTACAATGTGAACTAATTTTACTTCCTTATTTCTCAGAAGAAAATCTGAAAGCTGGGGAATCATATAATAATAATAGTTTCCTAAAAGAAAAACAAGCAATAAAATAGAGGCCTTTTTCAAGTGTCCTTCAAATTTTTCTAGGTGGAGGTTAGAACTACCTTTTTCAAATTCCTTGGCGTAAAAATAAAGATTTTTTAAAAAATATTTGATTTAAGGAAAAGAGCAATAAGCCATTACCATCAACCGCACTCCCATACGTACTTTTGAAACCTTCAGATTGCGTTCTCCAGTAATTCCAGATAAGTCACTAGTGTTGTCAAAGACAGCAGTCACTCCCATTCTTTGTAACAAGCCTTTGATGTTGTAAGATGTAGAAATTGAAAATTTGGGAATTTGCAGATTTATATTTCTGGTTAACCAAAACAAAGAAAACAATCCAAATATTATATTTTCAGTTGTGTGACTGTGACCTCCATTGTATTGCCCCCTGAGTTTAAAGCCAGTGGGGGGGAGGGGGGGAGAGAGAGAGAGAGAATTTTTCTTTAAGGAGAAAAAAAAGGAGGAGGAAAAGAAGTGAAAAAAACAGATAATACAATGAACTAACAATACCTCTTTCTCAGAATGCCTCACATATAATATGTTGGGGAAAGTTCTGCAGAGAAGAGGCCAATGTTTCTCTATGAATTAAAAACTCATTAAGTAAGAACACTTAGTCACCGCAGGAACCACTTGGGGGCACTGAGCCAGCTCCAGCTCCTTTATTAAGAATTTCTTCTCCTTACCAATAAACAGAGATGCAATGCAGAGAGGTAGCTGGTATGTCCCTACTCTCCCTCTCCACATGAATGCGATCTTCACAATCATTGGGCAACCACCAAGAATACCCTGTTTATAACTTCCATGGTTGTATCTCATTTAGACATACAGTATAAACATTTTTTTTTTTTTTAAATCAGAATTATTCAGTGTTTATCCATATTTAATGTCATATCTGGATTGGCCCTTTCAAATAACTAGAAGGAATCAAATAAATCTTTTTCTGCTTATTATAGACCCAGTAATTAATTGGCCTGTCATTAAAAATAACTGTTGAAGGATTTGTGGTCAATTCACATTATATATCGTGAAAGTGTTTGATTTTATAACAAATTAATTCAAGAAATAAAAATGTAGAAGGAAAGGGATTGTAAAACAGTGCTGAGAAAAGACTTACTTATATGTAAAAGAAGTTCTCCATTTAGACAGGGTTTCCCTCACCAAAGCTGCCTCCACATGTTCTAGCTTCCCTTCATCTGGTAGAATAAACAACGCCGTAGCATCTCCTTCATAAGGAATTTCTACCACCCAGCAAGAAAGATCTTCATCGTAGAAAATGTTATAGTAGTCTGTGCGTCTCATCAGATCAACTTGCACTGTTGTGTTTGCATCTATAAAGAAGTCTTCTTTTCTGATAAAATGAGTGTCAAAAGGTTTTTCCCAGGAAGCTTGAGAAAAAGAAAAGCAGGATGGTGGTTGGCAGGGGGGAAATAGAGATTAGATAGCAGATAATCTGAATAGTTAATTTCTCCAAAATGATATTGTATATAATCACTAATATTTAATCTTTTTAGTTCAACCAATATAGAAGGGCTGCAACTGTATGCTTTAGACCAATGCTTTGATCATCTACTCTCAAAGACCAATGCTTTTATCATCTACTCTGGTAGCTAGGAATTTGTCCAGGGCATTCAGAATTTCCTGAGATTTTATGAATCTCTGATGGCAGGGAGTTCTGATCGTGCCACACAACCAAATGTCTCCAGGAAATGAAATGAACTTGTCAAAACATAAAAGATCTTCTCTAATGCTGGATTGAATGTTAATTAATCAATATTCTGCACATTTACTTATTGAACTCAGTGCAATTCATTTCTTAGGGGACATGCAGAGCAAGGATGGCATGCTAATTTTCCAACATATTATTTTTTTCCTCAGCAATCCTTGGTAAACCTCCCTTAACATCTCGAGCACAGCAGCAGAAGACCTTATTACTTATTTATTTATTAAATTTGTATAGCCACCCATCTCAATTGTATGACTGGGCAGCTAACAATTAAAACAAAGTAAAAACAATAAGTGAAAACTATAAAGACACATAAAATAGCAGCCAGCAACAACACATAACAAACACCTACTGTCAAAACAGCCAAGAAACAGGCTCACCTTAATAAAACCAGTAAGAAAGTATTTTTTCCATCCTCTTCCTACTCTTCTGATACTTGACATTTTCCTGCTGCTAGCAATACAAGTAGTCCTCATTTAGCGTCCACAACTGAGATTGGCAACTGTGTTGCTAAGTGCCACAGTCACTAAGCAAAACATCACACGACCATGATGGACTTACAACCTCACTTCCGCTTTGGTCATTAAGTGAATCACCATGGTCATTAAGCGAGACATCATGTGACCATGACTTGCAATTTCACTTCCGTGTTCTCCATTAAATGTGCTTGTCAGAAGCTGGTTGTGAAGTACGCAAATGGCAATTGTGACCACAGAATGCTGCGATGGTTGTAAATGCATGCCAGTTGCAAAACACCAAATGGCAATCATGTGACCAAGGGATGTTGTGACAGTTATAAATGTGAGGATTGGCTGCAAAGCTGTTTTTTCCCCAACCATTGTAATGTCAAACGGTCACTAAATGAGACAGTTGGTAAGCAAGGACTACCTGTACTAAAAAGCTCCTGTTCCATAACTTGGAATCATATACAAGATTACTTTTCTAAGGCAGTATATGATGCTGCAACATTGGGGCTGCACATCCTGCTAACTTCCCCTAATACAGGAAGTTGAATAGCAAATCTTTTGGAATAAGCTAAAGGAATAGTGCAAAACATTCAGGGAACTACCTTATTTACAAAGATACATGCATTTTGAAATTAAAACGGTATTTTTAAAAAATCTGTCTGACAAGATCCCATGTGATAATAGCTTAAGACAGCAAGTGAATTTATAAAAAAGCAGCTTGTGTGTGTCTGGGGGCTGAGGCGAGTGGAGTAGATGCGGTTGGGAGGATAGCTAGCATCTAAGAAGCCAGCTGCCATGTACATCCCTAGCAGTTAAATCTATGGTTAGAAGAAAGTGAGTTATGCAAGATTCATATACAATTTTCAAACAAATAAACAGAGGCAGGTAGATAGTGGGAAAATGACCATTCAAGCTTCTGAAAACTTAAAATAATAAAGATTGGGAGTGGGAAGAAGAAAATGATACAACGAAATTAAATAGCAGATTGACAACTATTCAGAAAATGTTCAGGAGAAGGAAAACAATATTCTTTTCCCTACCCAAGCACTTGAATTTCATTCCTATATATCTATAAAATGCTCAGTATGAGGTTGGCAGCCTTTTAGTACCATATAGTCCAGCAGAAGGAGACTTCCCTGTTCCTGAAACTCACCAAGTACCATTGCATGATTCCTCTTCCAGGATGACTGGAAATGTGTAAAGGAAAGGTGGAGTAGACTAGGTTATATTGCAAGATCCATTTATAAATAACTGTTCTTCAACCTACCTTTGAAGAAAATGTAGTTCACAAGGACCATCACAGTGGTTGGTTCAAGATCCTCAACAGCATGAGCTATTTTCCCATGAGTCTTGTTTCTCACATAGTCATTGATTTGCTTTTTAACCAGTCTGGGAACACTGAAATTGACAGAGAAGCCCTCAGCTTCATACAAGGTTTTGGCACCTTCCAAAAATTTAGGAAGGAATTTCAAGGATTCTTCAATGAACAAGGAATTGCCTATGTTCACCTGTGCTTTATTTCTTGGATGGCTAAGCACATAGATGAGCTGTTGGAATCCTTCATGTATCTCCTTCTCTTCAATGTCTGAGAGGTTGAAAGAAAGTGCTTTGTGAATCTGATCCTTGGTTTCTGATTTGGCACCTAATGTCAGCAGTGCAAAAGCTATGGAGATGCTGAAGGGAGAGAAGAAAATATTTTTGACAGCTGCATCTGAAGCAATTTGCTGGTAGAATCTGAATGCAAATTCAGTGTTACCGGAAACTATCTTATGATAGTTTAGGTACTTCTGTTCTTCTGCCAAAGGAAGGTCCTGATGTTTGTTTGCATTTATATCTTTGTGGAAATGGTCATGATCAGGGTATTCTGGGCACGGATGGCAACAGACTTGAAGACTAATCAATAATGAGAAGTTGATGATTGACTTCATTGTAATCTTCTGCTAATAGAAGATATTAGAGGAACAATCCAGAAATACATAGGAATTCTGTAAGAATGGTGGATTATGCCCTATATCTATACATTTACATAGCATAATTAATTTAGCTTTCCTGCAAGTAGTGCAAGAAGGAATTTTAGAAGTTAGTTTCACAAATTTGCATACAGATTTTTTTTAAAAATGGTGGATTATTTCCATAATGATGCTTTCTAGCATTTTAATAACAGCAGTTTCAAAAAACAAAACAAACTATATTGTTTGAAATATTTTAAAACATTTCCACATTTTAGCATTTGCTCTAAAGCAGTAATATTCATTTTTGATCACATGTTTGGGATTTTGTAACAGCTTGAAATCCTAATGGCTCATTTTATATTTATCTTGATGCTTATGAGGACCCTCATCTTTCAGGCAACTTTAATACTGTCTACTTCCCATTTCTTAAAGCTACTAGCAACTCTGTGCTCTAGCATGTCTCCCCATATTTCATCTCTACTAAAAAAAACTCTAGTAGATTACTAGGAAACTCTCCTAGAACACTCTTATGACTGGTAAAAAATCTGCTATTAGCTTGCTATTAATTTTATGCACCCAGCCTGAAAAACTGTTTCAGTTTCTCAGAGGCCAGCATTAAGCCTTCATTCAGGAAGTCTGCACTGATAGCCTGCCTTTTGCGTAGGAGAAGGGAATTCCAATATCTGATGGGGCTAAATGTTAAATTGTGCTGCGTTGGCAGAGGGTCTCCCAAACTTGGGCAGCGTCACATTTTTGGGTGATTCCTAGCCTTCCATTTGATAACAAGTGCTGTGCTGGGAGTAGGTGACATGAGTGTCATGCATCTGTGCTTTCTGAGATAATGCAATAGAATTTTGTCTCCATTCTGAATCACACCAGAAGATATTTCTGCTTTTTTTTTTTTAATTATCACATTCTGATTAATGTAGCTTACATGCATTTCCACTCATGCAACGAGATAGTTCCCTCTTTTCTTTTCTTCAGACTTTATAACCTTTCCCTAACTTCTATACAGGATATACAGCCTTCAGAAATGTATTTTAAGGGCATACAAAAGGCCCTTAAAACACCCTCTGACAGGGAGTAAATTTTCCCTCCATCCTCTAGACAGAAATCATTATCATGGCAGGGAGGTTAATTGGAACCACCTAAGGATCTTAATCCACAAAAGGAAGCAGACATCCTGCAGAAAGCATTAATAAGCTAAGACAGAGGAAAACTGCATATCGTACTTACAATTCTCCAAAAGCATTTTATGGCATTCTGCTGGATTACAAACATCTTTGAAATTTATATGCAACTCTTGGAGTTAGTATTTGTTATTAATAATTAAACAGAGTAAATAGGGATTTGCAAAGGGAGTCAGAAGGCAAAATGTAATGCAACGGATTTGTAGTTTATCTGACCTTTGCCAAGTGTTATCACCAACTAATAAGAGGCTAGGTATTAAATAAATAAATGAGAATAGTTCCATATCTCAGTGATCTCAAACCATTCATTCTGTACTGGGTTTTTTTTATTCCTTCCACACCAATGAAATGTTGGAAAGTAATTTTATAAAGGGATTCAGGACTCTGTCCGTCCATCCATCCATCCGTCCATCAGCAAGAGAGCTCTCCAGAACCAGACAGAACTGGATCAGGTTTTGTCAGGTGGTGCAGGCTGGCAAAAGAAAGATCAAGTTAAAAAATGGGTTAGATCCAGCTGGGGCTGTGGAGAAAAGCATTTTAGGGAGGGGGAAAAAAAAACCCTTTGCAACTCTATGGGAGAAACAGCTGGGCAGTAGCTTGGAATGGTGTCAATGGTTCCACTGGTCTCCCCCATCTTCTTCCTCCCCTCACTCTGAGCAGAGCTGTTTTTAAGGAGTTAAAAGAATTCCAGAAGCCCTGCTCTGCCTGTTTTCTTTAATTTGTTACTCTTTCCAATCCAAGGGAACATAGTAAAAAACTATGTAAGGAACCTTGGGACTTCGTTCATCTATCTGTTTATCCATCCATCCATCCGCAAGGTTACACTCCACAAACAAAGAGTTCAATCTGGTCTGGTGGGAGATGCTGGGAAAACTGAGTTCGAGAATGGGCTGGATCCAACCACAGGCTGCAGAGAAAAAAAATTCCTCCCAAATTGCCGAATGGGAGATGAAAATGGACAGCAAATTGGAATGCTGCCAACTGCTCCATTCTAAGCCCATCTCCCTATGGGTCATATGATCCAGAGCTGTTTCTCAGTACACATGTGTACACACAAACAATAGAAGGGGAGGCTAGAAATACAGTTAGATACAAAGTAACACATATGCACCCATCCTGATTATACTGTCTCTCTCACACACATGGACAACACGTAGACAATACTTCCAACCTGATTAGATCTTCTCACACACACACACACACACACACACACATACACATAGGCAGCAGATATGTACACACCCTGATTAGTCCCTTGGGAAAAAAGTGTGCACAAACACACACACACTCTTACAAACACAGCTCTCCTCCTACAACACACAGAGAGATACAATACATTACAACATTACACAGAAAAAAAAATGCAGCTTCCTATAGCCACTGCTTTAAAGGATTTGGATAGAATTCTGCTCTACATCCTTTCCCTACCTTGCATGTAACCTAAACTAGTTTTCCTGGTGAGGTGAAATGAAACCTCTGGACCAGCCTTCTCCAACTGGGATGCTCTGGGAATTCTCATTTAGCATTCAGAGAATTGCCATTCCAATATATCTGGAGGATACCAATCAGAAGGATGTACAGTACTTGGTCGTTTTTTCAGATACAGTAGCAAATGCAGCTTCTGTTGTATTCTTCCATTTTGTAAGTTGTGAGTTTTCTTAGATTTCCTGCAAGCTCAGAAACTCTGTATGTGACCCTACCTTCCACCAAACTCCTCTATATTGTCCAGAGTCCTTAGAAAAATCATTTTTAACACGTGGAAACATTGTTTTCAAACATGTAAAATTAATTATGGAGCATGTAGCCAGCATAAATAAACACCTGGATCTTTAGATCCCCCTCCCATTCCCCTTTATTAGCTTCTGCTAAAAGTGGAAGGTGGTACTTGATTCATGAATGCTACTGGAGCAATTCTAAGTTAACTATTTCTATATTGGCAAAGTAAAAAAAAGTTTCTGGTAAAGTCTACCGTGTTATGTGTATAACTATTCTGGGTTCATGTCATGGTGCTGGTGATGATGTATAAAGCCTGTCATGGCATGGGGCCAGGTTATCTGAGAACTGCCTCCTACCTGTCCCATTAGGTCTGGCAGGAGAGGCAGGCTTCAGGTCCTTTCCGCTAGAGAACGGCATCTTGCGGGACCGAGGAACAGAGTCTTTTCTGTCGTGGCACCAGCCTGTGGAACATCATCCCCTTGGAGATCAGATTGGCCCCTATCCTACTGGCCTTTCTTAAGGCCTTAAAGATGTGGCTGTGCCACTGATCTTAGGGATCTGAATGTGTAGTAGAGCCTATATAGTGGTTGTGATGAATGTAGGTTGTTTTAGAGTTCAGTTGTTGATTCTGTTATTTGGTTTTTTTAATATGGTTTATATGCTTTTTAAAAATATGTTTTACTTAATTCTTTTTGAAGTTTTTAATTGTTGTAAGCTGCCCAGAGTCATGCAACTGTGGAATGAATGAATGAATGAATGAATGAATGAATGAATGAATGAATGAAGTTCCTCCCCACTTAGAGTTTATGCTTGACTGACATTTTGTCAGGGCTGGCAGGATATGATCCTTTTCTGTTCTTCAGCTTTCCCCCAGGCTATCTGCACCTAGAAGACATGTCCATTGCTGTATTTCTCCTCCCCTCTGGGCCACTTTGGAATGCTTCAGGGTCTTTCCCCTAGAATAGATAACCCTTCAGCCACCTATGGTACCTAGAATGCATCTTGGTTTGCCATGCATCTTCTTTTCCCCAAAACTCCAGTGGTAGGAGTAGCTAGCAGTCTTCTTTTCTGCCATCCCATCAGTCCCCTCTTTACAGCTCCTCTCCTTTTGCTCTACAAAATAGCTGATGAACTGCTGGAATCAGCCTGCAACAAACTGAAGTGCTCTAGCCCAAACAGGAGTGCTTAAGGTGACATAATGCAAAAGAGTACTTCAAAAATAAAGCAGGTAAACCCACCTTGAATTGTTTTAAAGGGTAGTGGGAGATTAATAGAGCATGGCATTATCCATTTCTGCCCTCAAGAAAAAGATTCTTCCCTGTTTTGGTGATGAGGCAACTGGGCAGTGTGGATAAGGTCATAGTAATTAAAACAATACCTGTTTATTAGCTCTCTGTTTGTTGTCCAGATGTCTGTTTTCTTGCTGGATTTTCTGTGCTTGGTCCTTAGACTGTGATTGGACTTTGTTTCTATTGATCAGGTATAGCTTTGCTCTAAGCAGACCATAAAGACACAATTGACTTGCTGCATACTAAGGCCCCACAGAATGTTTCCATACAAAACCACAAAAGGCAAGTTACAAAGGAGAATGTGGCTCTCCCATATTCCCCTCCAAACATATACAAGTATTGGGTGGACACATTTATATGATCAGTAGACTGTGTCTCTCCCTCCCCCTCAACAAGAACATGGTTTTAACAAAAAATCTGCTTTCTGTATCAACTACAGTTAATTCATACTGAATATAACAAATTTTCTTCAACATTTAGTTCAGATGATGGAGGCATGGGGAGCTAAACATGTCTCCATGGAGACTGGAGACAATGACCATGGCAAAGACTGAAGAACCTTTGGTTAGACCAGTTCTTTGGAACCTCTTCAGATAATGAGAGGATAGGAGATCACCCACATGTGCTCTGGACAGCTGCTGCTCAAGAGGGGACTGCAGGACAGCAGTACCCCTGGGTTTGAGTGCTGGGAGACAAAGGGATAAATCATCAAGCTCACAACTATGGTGGAGCCATTTGAAGAACACTAAGTTCATTAATCTTGCTTCTAATCACTTTTGGAAATTGCCTATTTAACTATCTTATGACTATTAGAGATATTTGGAACAAGTTTGAAAAGCCACCTGGTGAGTTTATATTCATTTCTGAACAAAAGAAAAATTAACTATAAGTTAATAAGTTAATTAACTATAAGAACTTAAAAGAATTTGAAATAAATGGCAAAAAGCTAAATAAGATTTTCAACCAAGAAAGTTATATATGAATTAAGGGTCTAGACAAATTAGGAATATTGGAATATTACTATAAGATTTTGGAACTAATTATATAAAATAAACAGCTTTTTGTGGGAACCAGAATTATTTTGTCTACTGTAAGTCATAACAGAGATTAGAGACCTTGTGATTTAAATTGGATACGAGAGGAGACTAAAAATTCTAGGCAAAAAGGAAAAAAACAACCAAACCTGCCTTTGGTGGGATTTACAAAATGACACAAAATGATATAACATTTGAAATATTAAAGGAGATATTTGAAGAATGGGGCAAGAAATTAATAGCCACAATATCAACAATATCAGTAACAATGTCTGCTTCTATGGATAGACTGTGTTTAAAGGATGTTGATGAAAGAATGACAAATGTGAAACAAATCTTCCTTGATGCAGAAATAGTGGAGTCTGAAATATTGGATAAAAAATAAAGTGTGGATTACAAGAAAGAGAAGTTATTTAAAGTGGAAATACAAGTGGCAGGCCAACAGCATCACCTGGATAAGGACTCTTTACTGGATATACAAAAGAAGCTGACTGAAGTTTTAAAAATTAAAGGGAAAATACAAATGATAAACCAAGAGAATGACCTGGATAATATCTTTTTATTGGGTTTACAAAAGAGGCTTGTTAAAGGCTTGAAGAAGCCTATGCAATGGGACAAAGAAGAATTGAAGAAAGATCACATCCTACGACAATACTTGAATGAACTAAAGATTAAGATTTTCAGAGGTAAAAGGAAGGAATGTAAAGTTGATTTATTTGATCAAGATTAAAATAAGACATATTTTAATGAAATTCTGGTACAATCTTTGTGCTGACACCAGAATTAAAAAGTTGATGTGTTATGGATTTGCTTATACTGTACATAAAGGATGGGTTATAAGAAGAAGAGATATCTGTTTGTAAGGGTGAAGAGCTACCAAACCTGTTTATAGTTGTTGTGTTGAAGATTGGAAGTCACTTTTTCTTTTCTTTTCTTTATTTCACTTTTTACTTTTCCTTCTTCTTTTTTCTTTCTTTGCAATTTTACTCTCTCTTTTTACTTTCCTTTCTCTTTCTGAGGTTAGTTTGCATTTGTTTTTATTACTGTAATTAATACACACACACACACACACACACTTAGTTCAAATGGCAAACAACACTTAACTCTGCAGAAATGCCCCAATAGGCTAATCTTTAAAATGTTGGCATTTCTACTAATAAATTGCCTTCTGTTAGTCTCATCAAAGAACCTTTGCTGTAAATCCAAACTGAAGACCTCAAGTTTTCAAGAAGCCTATTTCCTTGCCTGGAAAAAGGGGTTTAGGCTTTTGGAAGCTTAAAACAGTTTTCCTTTGTTGCTAATATGAGGTTGGCCTATCCTCTCCTGTCTTTTGACTGGCACTAAGGATTGCACTTTTACTCCCTTATATGGGAGAAGAGGGGGTGGCAATCCACAGGCACTAAGACTGGACTTGGTCAAATTGGTTAAAACAATACCAGAGAATGATTTGTGTGGTAAGAGAGGTGTTGTGGCTTTACGTGGGATGCTAATAAACTCCCCAGATCTTATATTTCACACTCCTGTGCAAAGCAATTGCTGTATTTGAGTCTGGCAAGTATTTTTCATTCTTGTGGCTGGCTAGGTCTTTGACTGGCTCTTTGACGGGATTTTTGATTCTTGCACTGTGCGTGGATGCTTTCCTCTGAATGGGGTGTTACGCATATACCAGAGTCATCTGAACAATATACCTGTTGTGCATATTCTAATTCCTCTGTTATCTACTAGGTTTTGGAGTTGTGCCTTGTGTTTACATCCAGTGATGCTTACAAGGGGGTCAGGACTTTATGTCTGTCTGCCCTTCAGCAGGTTAACTCTATGAAAACAGACAGCAGAAGGATCGCTTTTGAAAATGGGCTGGATCATGCTGGGGACTGCAGGCAAAAAGTTGCAGAAAAACTTCCCCCAGAGCATCCCTAAGGGAGAAACTCAGAATACTGCTGATGGTTGCATAGGAAGCCTCCCTCCGCTCCAGCTCTGGCTGTAAGAGTGCACGCAGCCCACTCTGTGCTTCTGAATGCATACATGTACAGAGAAATAACATGAGAGGAGAGCAGAAACTGAAACACATACACACCATTTTAATTTGTTACACAGAAGAAAATATAGAATTTCAATTTGCTGAAAGCTGTTTGGAAGGTCCTCTCTAGTGCAATCTTTAAATGATCTGTCTTTCAATTCTGAGTGCAGTTAAGTTATTGATTATTATCATCTATAAAAATGACATGTAACTAGGCTGTATGAACAGCTATCATTCCTGTTCCAGCTGTCCACCGTATTATTTGTCTTACATGAATCCCTTTGCCTACAGAAGCTCGAGCGGATGTGATGTGAGTTAAGCTTTGACAACCTCAAACTCTGGGTCGGGATTTCCATGGCAACTTCAGCTTAGGGAAACCTAACCTGAAGTTAATATTTGAACTTATCAAGCAATTGAAGGACATCATAGATAAAGATAGCTAGGGCTGAACATGAATTGCTATTTTATACTGAGGGTATATTGTTTGATTGATAAATGATGAATGTACTTCCCCAAAATGTATTGACATTGTACAGAAATTTGATAAATTATCAGGTTATACTGTTAACTTCAGTTAGCCTGAAATACTCTCTGTTGGTTCTGAAATGTCTGTGAAATTTCTAAAAACATTCTATGATATGCTAAGAAGTTAGCAAATAAAGAGAGTGACCCTAATTCTGCCAAGATGCCAATAACCTGATGGCCTATACCGGCTGTTGCTGGGCAGAAAAAGAAGTTATGAAACTGAAGGGCAAGTAGGGAAACCCAGGATTAACCATCAGAGCCAGATAAGACCAGTTCTACGGTTAGACTGATGAACTATTGGGACCTTATGACAGAAGGACCCTAAAACCACACCTCCTACGCTATTATAATTATATTATAATTGCACCCCCACTTGTATATTATGAGATAGGCAAGGTATTATATGCATGTGCAATTTGTATCAAATTTTGACCAATCATATTCTTTCTCCCTATTTGAATATTGTATAAAAGGCTTAATGTGACAAGGACTGAGTGTGCTCCCTGTGTAGTGACACTTGAATGGGCCCTCCTTTATTGCTGCAGCAATAAATGAGTTGGGTTGGATTTCTCTCATCCTGCGTGTTATTTGGAGACCCTCGTGCCGGATTGTCGTACCTACCCAACACCAGTTTTCCGGCCAACAAACCAAACAGTGAAGATAAACAATGGATAGAATATTATAGATAATCTTAGCTTAATATTAATCATGTTGTAGGAATAACGCAAGTACTATATTTCCACAGGGCCGTAAAGGTTTTGACCCAGAAAGCCTCGAATTCAGGAAGTCTAAAGGACATTTGAAGTTTGTTGACCTATCAGAATGGTATTCAATGAATTCTAATGTCAGAGAGCCGATTTAGTGAAGTGGTTAAAGGCTCTGGGATAGAAACTGGGGAATGTCAGTTCTAATGCTGCCTTAGGCACAAAGCCAGCTAGGTCACCCTGGGTCAGTCATTCTCTCTCAGCCCTAGGAAGAAGACGAGGACAAATCACATCTGCAAATCTTGCCGAGAAAACTGCAGGGATTTGTCCAGGTAGCTGCCAGGAGTCAAAACTGACTCAAAGATATGTGTGTGCAGGTGCACGTGTGCATGCACACACACACACACAAGATCATATATCAAAAGTAAAAATACTGTAAATCTCTTTTAATGGACACATTCAAACATTCTGATAACATAAAGTATTTCCATGTAGCTATTCTGGCAAAATTAATTACTTGGACGAAAACGATTAGCATGGGATTTATTCTAATACTGAACTTCCTTTTTAAAGAGCATTCTGGGTTATTTATTTATTTATTTATTTATTTATATGGCTGCCCATCTCAAGTTCATGACTCTGGGCAACTACCAATAATTAAACCAGCATAAAGAACATAGAAACAAAGAAACAACGATACATATAAGACCCACAGCCTGGGTGAAAACAAACTCACCAATAACCAATCGACATGACCCTTGCATGGGCTCAGCCACACCTCCAGATCCCCAGGCCCAGAGACAGAACCTTGTCTTTAAGGCCTTGTGAAAGACACCCAGCATATTCCTCACCGGGTCTCCGTAAACAAGGCTGCTGAACAGTAGGGCAGAGAAATGCTGACATTTCACGGCCCTTGCCGCCATGATGTTGGCCTTAATAGTAGCTTTAACTTGTGTTTGGCTGGGTCCACTCTTCCTCACAAAGTGAAATGCCCTGTGAGCTAGTAAGCCCACATAAGTATATAAGTATTTAAAAACTATATACAGAGAGAAAGGAAAGAGACCGGAACATACTGTTTTACTGCTTCCTCTGATCATATCCTTCCTCTTTATTCTTGAGCCTTGCCTCCTCACCAGATCTGTAACTCTTGCCTAAATTAATTTATACCAGGTAAAGTGTTAATTGAGTGAATGTCTTATTAATTGCTGCATAACTGTGCAGCAATTTTATTCTTAATAACTATGTTTACCCTGCAACATAGTTCATAAGACAGATATTTAAGGGGGTGGGGGAGTGAACAAGTGAGTCATTTGATAAAGTTGATCATAATTTCTTTCCTGATAAAATGAAACAATGTGGGATAAGTGATCCCACTACCAGCTGATTGACAGCTATACCTAAGATAAAGTCCTTAATGGGATATTAAGTTTCCCCTCCTACAGGTACAGGTAAGGAGAAGAAAGGAAAAGAAAGGGCTTCAATGACAGGCTATACTATAGGAACAGAGCTCTGTTTTTCCCAAGATTACTGAACTTCCACCAGGAAAATATGGACTATGCAGATCAAGTGGACCATGTTGTATGGTCCAGTTCCATTTTGTACTACATACAATTATATGTTTTATCTGTAGGTAGGTGCAGTCTAAAAATAAGCAGTTACTGGATTCTTTGTATGGGAGAAATTGAATGAATTATGAAGGTCAGATATCTCAGAACAGTGATACCACCAATTCCTGCACTGAGCAGCAGGTTGGGAGTATATTATCTTCACTGCTCTATGAAAAAATAAAATAACTTTTCTCCCGGCTAATAAGCAAAAATTCTTCCCAGTATTGCCCTTGAAATAGACACAATACCAAAGAGGTCATGGAGAACTGTAAAAATTGCTGCTTTTCCTCATCCTAGGAACCCCTTCCTGGATCAGGAGGCCCTCTGTGCAGTCACTCATGCCCTGGTCACCTCCCGTTTGGATTACTGCAATGCGCTCTACATGGACTACCCTTGAAGAGTATTCGGAAGCTACAGCCAGTACAAAATGCAGTGGCATGGACAGTTTTGAATGCCCTTAGGGTGGCACATATAACATCCTCTGTTACATGAGCTGCATCGGTTGCCGGTTTGCTTCTGGGTCCAATTCAAAGTGTTGGTTATCACCTTTAAAGCCCTTCATGGCACAGAACCAGGTTATCTGAAGAGCCATCTCACCCCCATTATGTCCACCCACCCCATTCTGCCTGGCAGAAAGGGCATGTTGCGGACCCCACCAGTCAAGGAATTCTGTCTGGTGGGGTCTAGGAAGAGGGCCTTTTCTGCCATGGCCCCTGCCCTGTGGAACAGCTTGCCACCTGAGGTGTGGGCTGCCCCCAGTCTCCTGGCTTTCCAAAAAGGTGTAAAAACATGGCTATGCTAGATGGCCTGGGGGCCTGATGGGGCTCGCGTTGCTGAATTTGCTGGTGGGATGATGGATACTGCTCCCCCCCAACATCTTGAACTGTATAAAGTCCTTTTATATGGAATTGTTACTGTGTATACTTATATTTTTATTGTTTTTTATTGTCTTGAATTTTAATTGTAAGCTGCCTGGAGTCACTCTCTGGGGGAAATGGGTGGCATATAAATTTAATAATAAATATAAATAAATAAACAAACAAACAAACTCCCAGTGCTATTTGTTCATTCAGAAAGAAGTTGTTTTTTTTCTAGTTTTCTCATAATTGAAGATACTTTTCCAAGTATCTTATGGAGAAAATGTTGAGAATATATTAAGTGTAGGTATCTGGATATACCATATGGGTAGTGCATCTGAGCCTCATAGCTGAAAAGACAATTTTTAAAGGGCATAAAGGACCTCCTTCTTTCAATCTCTTTCTTTTATAACCTTTATCCATTTTCGTTTCTGCAGCTAAGTTAATACAAGATAAGGGAAATAAACACCGTTAGCTAATCACAAACAACAAAGTGATACAAGTTGACTACAAACAGAGTGCTAACGCAGAGGAATTGATAAAAGGAAAGAAGGTAATTTCATATATGGAGAAATAGGGTGAAAAATCAAGGAGAGGGATAGGCTGAGATATTAGAAAAGGAAGTGTTGCATCCTAACTTTTATAAAGGAGACATGCCCACTGAATGGAGAGGAAGAAGATTCTGGAGTTTGCCTCCTGGGATGGACTAGGCCTTTGGTTCTTGCTTTCCCCAGCAACCCCTTCTCCATCTAGCATTTCCTCTGATAGATCAACAGAAACTACTGGATTTTGTAGTGGATGGTAAGAACTTAATATTGGTGTACAAGCATAAATATGCTAAAAATATCTTCAGAGGCTTCCTTTTTCCCTTTCTTCTCTTAGATTAGGATGCTGAATTTGGTAATCACTTACTAAATTTTAGATACTGAATTTTGTAACTACTTATCAAGCTAAGTAAAAGGGATACAACATGGTCTGATTTGTAGGCCGTATGCATACAACATACTCAAAGAAAGGGATACAACAAAGGGATACAACATGGTCTGATTTGTAGGCCGTATGCATACAACATACTCAAAGAATACAGTGGGCGTAATCTGGGTGAGGATTGGTGTCACGGACATGAATGAGTGAGACATGGTCTTAAGATATTTTGGGGCCAAACCTTGGTAAAGCTATTCTTGGGAATCCTTGGGCCAGGTTTGGTACAGATAATTCTGATGAGGGATAAAATAAATGCAGGATAACTTGAGGATAATGTGGTAGAGGTATTTCTAGAAAAAGGTAAAATATACATGGCATCTTGGGATCAGTCCTCCTGGAGGAGATCATACAATGTCTTGTGGTCAAGATTTATAGACATTCCTAGGAAGACTTAGCTAGATTTTGAAAGATACATTCCTGGAGTGTGGAGCTGGCTGATAGACTCAGCCTGCCAAACAAGGCTTGTGTTCCTGGGTATCCCTGGGTTTGGATAATTGACAGATCCTAGTACAGAACTCATAGTGTTTTTTGTGTGTAGAAAAGAAACCAAGTGTGCAGATTTGCCCAAGCTGGGCACAACATAAGCTCGAGAGAAGAATGACAAGAAAGTGATGAACAGTATGCTTCTCGTTCATGAGATCACCATTCTGCCTTTTTACTGATTGATGCAGTGAATGAATTAATTAAAATTATATAATTAAAATTATGTTAAACAGACCAAATAACTAATCAACTTTATCTATAAAGTCTGATTATATGTCAAAAGCTTGGCAGATAAATGTGTTTGTTTGTAAGTAAAATGGAAACAAACCTGATTGTATTTAGTAGAGATTGCCAAAGCCTCAAAAGCCCTGTCTTTTTTTCCTATCAGGCACATCTCTGATGGGGGCAGAATGAGAGAAGCTCTTACAGCCTGGGAAGATATATTTTTTTATCAGTTTCTCTGAGGTTTTTTAGGTCATAATCATGACTTAGAGTTATGCTTTGTAATAGACCAGTGAAGTTGTTTTATCAAAGGTGTCACATATTTACTCACACTAGTCCCAGTCAGTAGTCTGGCCTCAGCATTCTGAATCTTGCAAAAATCCCAAGCACTTCAAAAGCAGCTCCATGTAGAGCACGTTATAATAGTCTAACTACGATGTCCATCTTGGCTAAATCTGACATATCTAAGAATGATCTTATATATGCAAATGCAGTCCTGGCCCCTGAATATGATTCATCAGAAGAAACTCTATTGCAACATGGAAAAAAGCAATAAATGGAGTCTAGTGCCATCTACTGTTCTCAGCTAAAAAAAAAAGTTTATAAAACTTGGTACACCTTGGGAACATGAAATGTGGAAATGTCTGTATAAATAATGTGTGTTAGGTTAAATAGTGTTGGAATTAACTATGCTACAGGAAAAGCTGCATAAGGAACAGTTTACAGCAAAATATTTATGTAGAAAAATCTGTATTGGAATTGTCATGTAAGAGAAATATCACTTCTTTTTAAGATAGCATCAAGCAAAGAGATACTTACTTTTAGTTGGTAGAGGGTTGTTGTTTTGGTCATAATATACAAGTAGTTTGTGAAAGAATAGATAGGTATGCAGGCAGAAGGTGTGGAAATGTGGTAGGGATGGAGAAAGATTGTCAGCTGGGGGACTGATCAGATGGCATCCAATGAAAGATTGGATCATGTGGAGAATGAAGGATAAAGAAAACAATATCTGGATCGTGGAACCTGACCTGTCCCAAAAAAGAATAAGGGCTGGAGGAATCTCATCCTCAGCTGATCCATCTGTGGATTGTGGTGGCTGTTGTAATATAATGAACACCAATGGTGGTATGGCATAGGGACTGGATACCTGAGGGACTACCTATCTCCAACTGTTTCTGCCCACCCAATACGTTCCAGCAGAGTGAGTATGCTCCAGGTCCCTTCTATTAAATGTTGTTTTCTTATGGGACTGAGGAAATGTGGCTTCTGTCATACCCCTTGCCCTCTGGAACAGCATCACCCCAGAGACACAGATAGTGCCTTCTCTTCTAGGGTTCCAAAAAGCACTTAAGATCTGGCTTTGGTCTCAGGCCTGGGGTTGATGTGTTTGTGGGGTCCCTCATTTGTTTTGATTTGGTATGGTTTGATTGTTTTAGTCCAGGTCCCTGTGAGGTTGTATGTTTTTAACATTTGTTAGCTGTCCAGAGTCTATGGGAGTGGGTGGCTACAATAAATTTAAATACATAAATAAATAATAAAGTCTGTTGGCTTTCCTGGGCAGGGAACTGAGGAGGCAACAGGGTGCCATTATTAGTGAAGCAACTGGAGAAGATTGAGACCAGAATAGATAAGTGGCCCAAGATAGAGGCCTGTGGATGTCACGATCAAGGTTGGAGTGGAACCATTAGCAGATACCTAGGAGGCTATCCTGTGGGGTCTAGTTGTTGCAGAAACTAGTTGACTTTGGGCCATATGACAAGGAAGAGGCAGTATTTGGATTGATAAGTGGTCAAAGGTATGTGGCAGAACCAGCTGTGAGGAAGATGTAAAACAGTGGCTAGCACAGCAGCAGGTATACTACTGGGAACTATATTATTTGATTTTTCACTGAATAGATAGCTAAATTTTATATTGTATAATCATCTGTGAATGTAAAGATACATTTATTTGTTTGTTTAATTAATTAGAAAATTAGATTTAGAAGGTTGCCCGACTCCCAAATGACTCTGGGCAGCTTATATAAAGAAAGGGAAACTATTAAGAAGAAAACAACATGTATGCCAGGATAAACACATATTATATGACCAAAAAAAAAACAAACAAACCATGAGAGACTGAACAACCAACCCAACCCTAGACGTGGGAGCACAGCCATGCTTTCAAAGGCTTAACAGAGCCATGCAAATCTCTGGGGCGATACCATTCCAGAGGACAGGCAATATGATAGAGAAGACATGCTTCTGGGGCCCACTAGATGAAATTGATTGGTAGAAGGGACCTAGAGGACCCCTGTTCTGTCTGATCTTACTGGATGGGCAGAAACCACTGGAGGCAGGTGTCCCTCAAATAACTAGGCCCTATAGCATGAAGGGATTTGTAAGTGACAACCAGTATCTTGAATTACCCCTAGAAGCAAACTGGCAACCAATGCAGCTCGTGGAGCATAAATGCTGGTTATCGTCAGGTTCAGCCCAAAGAACCTGACGATAACCTGTCTCCATGAGACAGTGCAAATATAGTTCTGTTGCGTTTATTAGCTTCCACCTCAAGACAGAAATCTCTCCAGACTGAACCTAAGTTCCCAAGCCAGCAAGCCACAACACTGTGAATTCCTTAGGGTGGTGCCAGTCTCATCTTCTTAAACTTCCCACGCTCCTGTTGAGGGCTAAGGAAACATTTATCTCCCTGAGCGTGGCCTTCATAACACCATTCCATCAGTTACCACTTTTAAAACCCTATATGGCACAGGGCCAGGTTATTTGCAGGACTGCCTTTCCCTGAGGGTATTTGCCCATCCCATTAGGTTAGGTAGGGTTAGGGTTTGTTCCAGGTCCCCTTCCTCAAATGTTATCACCTAATGGGACCTCGGGGGCATGCTTTCTCGCAGTTATCCTGGCCCTTTGGAACAGCCTCCCACCTGAGACCTGGGAGGGAGGGAGAGCAAACATTTTAGCCTTCCAGGAGGCTAAATACATGTACCTTTCTCCCAAACATTGGGTTAGGATGGGACTGAGTCAGGGCATTAGTAGAATCAGTTGTTATGGTGCCTTGGTAGGACGGGTATCTGTGTTTTATGTTGTTGTTTTGCACTGGGGGCCACTGACGATTACTATGTGAGATAGGCAGCCGTACAAGTTCTTTAAATAAATACATAAATAATAAATGATGCATATTGCAGTGACCCACTACTTCCCTCTACCACTGCATTTTGGGCCAGCTGTAGCTTCCAAATGGTCTTCAAGGGCAGCCCCATATAAAGTGCTTTGCCATAGTCCAGCTATGAGGTGACTAGGGCATTTGTGACTGTCTGAAGGTCTAGGAATGGACAGTTAGGCACCCAAGATAAAGTAGTGCACAGGCCATTGTGACCACAGCTGCCACCTCCTCTTTGAGCAGGGGCTGTGAGTCCAGGGCCCCAAGCTGTAGACTAGTCTCAAATGGTGAAAAGGTGAAAAATTCCCAGGTCCAAAGAGTACTCAGCTGGATCAGCATTGGGGAAAGTTGAAATATCTGGAGGCAAAGTTGTGCATTTCCTGCTCACGACTTTCCATCTGGTTAAAGGCAGTTCTTGATAAAAGCTGATCCAGGGCTGCAGCCTTAGCTCCTAATGGCAAATAATGGACATGCTTGGAGAACAGAGAAAACCTATGCTTCCCAAGAGTTTCTAAAGCAATTTAATAGTAGAGTTAGAGCAGGAATAAATGTGAGGACAGCCATTTACACTCTTATCACCTCTCAACTAGATTATTGTAATTCTCTCTACATGGGGGTGCACTTAAAGGCCACTTAGAAACCTGCTGCTAGTACAAAATGTGACTGCATGCATGTTTACAGGTCAGATATACAGGTGAAACTCAAAAAATTAGAATATCGTGCAGATGTTCATTTATGTCAGTATGGCAACTCAAAAGGTGAAACCAATATATGAGATAGAGGCATTACATGCAAAGCGAGATATGTCAAGCCTTACTTTGGTATAATTGTGATGATTATAGCGTACAGCTTATGAAAACCCCAAATTCACAATCTCAGAAAATTAGAATATTACATGACATCAATAACACAAGGATTGGAAATAGAACAATATCGGACCTCTGCAAAGTAGAAGCATGCATATGTACTCAGTACTTGGTTTGGGCCCCTTTTGCAGCAATGACTGCCGCAATGTGGCGTGGCATGGATGCTATCAGCCTGTGGCACTGCTGAGGTGTTATGGAAGACCAGGATGCTTCAATAGCGGCCTTCAGCTCCGCTGCATTGTTCGGTCTCATGTCCCTCATCTTTCTCTTGGCAATGCCCCATAGATTCTCTATGGGGTTCAGGTCAGGCGAGTTTGCTGGCCAATCAAGCACAGTAATCCCATGGTCATTGAACCAGGTTTTGGTACTTTTGGCAGTGTGGGCAGGTGCCACGTCCTGCTGGAAAATGAAGTCAGCATCCCCATAAAGCTCGTCTGTGGAAGGAAGCATGAAGTGCTCCAAAATCTCCTGGTAGACGGCTGCGTTGACCCTGGACTTAATGAAGCACAGTGGACCAACACCGGCAGATGACATGGCTCCCCAAATCAACACAGACTGTGGAAACTTCACACTGGACTTCAAGCATCGTGCATTGTGTGCCTCTCCATTCTTCCTCCAGACTCTGGGTCCTTGGTTCCCAAATGAGATGCAAAAGTTGCTCTCATCAGAAAAGAGGACTTTGGACCACTGGGCAACAGACCAGTTCTTTTTTTCTGTAGCCCAGGTAAGACGCTTCTGACGTTGTTTGTTGTTCAGGAGCGGCTTGACAAGAGGAATACGACATTTGAAGCCCATGTCCAGGATCCGTCTGTGTGTGGTGGCTCTTGATGCACTAACTCCAGCCTCAGTCCACTCCTTGGGAAAGTCCCCAACACTTTGGAATGGCCTTTTCCTGACAATCCTCTCCAGGCTGCGGTCATCCCTGCTGCTTGTGCACCTTTTTCTACCACACTTTTCCCTTCCACATAACCTTCTATTGATGTGCTTTGATACAGCACTTTGGGAACATCCAACTTCTTTTGCAATTCCCTTTTGGGGCTTTCCCTCCTTATGGAGGGTGTCAATGATGGTTTTCTGCACAACTGTCAGGTCAGCAGTCTTTCCCATGCTTGTGATTCCTACTGAACCAGCCTGAGAGACCATTGAAAGGCTCAGGAACCCTTTGCAGGTGTTATGGATTCATTAGCTGATTAGAGTGGGACACTTTGAGCCTAGACTATTGAACCTTTTCACACTATTCTAATTTTCTGAGATTGTGAATTTGGGGTTTTCATAAGCTGTACGCCATAATCATCACAATTATACCAAAGTAAGGCTTGACATATCTCGCTTTGCATGTAATGCGTCTATCTCATATATTGGTTTCACCTTTTGAGTTGCCATACTGACATAAATGAACATTTGCACGATATTCTAATTTTTCGAGTTTCACCTGTATAAGCAAATCCATAACACATCAACTTTTCAATTCTGGTGTCAGCACAAAGATTGTACCAGAATTTCATTAAAATATGTCTTATTTTAATCTTGATCAAATAAATCAACTTTACATTCCTTCCTTTTACCTCTGAAAATCTTAATCTTTAGTTCATTCAAGTATTGTCGTAGGATGTGATCTTTCTTCAATACTTCTTTATCCCATTGCATAGGCTTCTTCAAGGCTTTAACAAGCCTCTTTTGTAAACCCAATAAAAAGATATTATCCAGGTCATTCTCTTGGTTTATCATTTGTATTTTCCCTTTAATTTTTAAAACTTCAGTCAGCTTCTTTTGTATATCCAGTAAAGGGTCCTTATCCAGGTCATGCTGTTGGCCTGCCACTTGTATTTCCACTTTAAATAACTTCTCTTTCTTGTAATCCACACTTTATTTTTTATCCAATATTTCAGACTCCACTATTTCTGCATCAAGGAAGATTTGTTTCACATTTGTCATTCTTTCATCAACATCCTTTAAACACAGTCTATCCATAGAAGCAGACATTGTTACTGATATTGTTGATATTGTGGCTATTAATTTCTTGCCCCATTCTTCAAATATCTCCTTTAATATTTCAAATGTTATATCATTTTGTGTCATTTTGTAAATCCCACCAAAGGCAGGTTTGGTTGTTTTTTTCCTTTTTGCCTAGAATTTTTAGTCTCCTCTCGTATCCAATTTAAATCACAAGGTCTCTAATCTCTGTTATGACTTACAGTAGACAAAATAATTCTGGTTCCCACAAAAAGCTGTTTATTTTATATAGTTAGTTCCAAAATCTTATAGTAAAAGTTTTAATATTCCAAATTTGTCTACCAAAGTAAGGCTTGACATATCTCGCTTTGCATGTAATGCGTCTATCTCATATATTGGTTTCGCCTTTTGAGTTGCCATACTGACATAAATGAACATTTGCACGATATTCTAATTTTTCGAGTTTCACCTGTATTGCTGCCACGTGACACCACTACTATGGGAGCAGCTGTGGTTGCCTGTTTGTTTCTGAGTGCAAGTAAGGTGCTGGCTATTACCTACAGAGTATTATATGTCTTGGGCCTGCATATCCTAGACCATCTGTTCCAGGCAGAATCTGCCCACCCAGAAGTAAATACTTGAATATAAACCACTTACCATTGTCTGCAACTGAAGCAACTACAAAGGTGCATTAAAATAAAAAATAAAATGAATCCATGGCCTCTGAATCCCCAGTATGCACCCCCTAGAGCACTATTTCTCAACCTTGGCAACTTAAGATGTGTGGACTTCCAGCCATTCTGAGAGTTGAAGTCCACACAATTTAAAGTTGCTGAGGTTGAGAAACACTGCCCTAGAGTATCCTAATATTACCCTGCCAATATTCCTTATGGCTTTGGTTTTTGTTTTGCTTTTTAGAGGAGAAACAAAAGGGGGAAACGATGTGACAAGTGGGCTTAACACATAGATTTCCCTTTTCAGTTTGTCCAACCTCTCCAATATTCTTACTGTCCCTAGTGATTTTGCATGTTACCAGGACCTACCCTTGAAAACAACTGAGGCCATTTTTAAAATCAAATGTACTTCTCGGTACAAAACCATTGCTCACTTCTGACTGAAAGATAGTATTAGCTAGATAAAGTTCAAACAGTACAAATTGCCTGGAATGAAGGATCGTTCTTACAAACCAGAGAGTTGGTAGGGATGTAGCAAGAGTGGATTCTCTTGGTATAAGAGGGAGGAAAGGGGACATTTTGTCAGGCTTTCAAGTTTCTGCTATTATAGTGTATATCAGTGTTTCTCAAACCTGGCAACTTTCTGGGCTTCAGATTCTCTTAAGATCTAAGAGAAATAACATCCACTGTCATATATTTCCCTGTAACTGGTACTGAGAAGCATGCAGCTTGCAATTTTTGAGGTGATATATACTTATCTTGACTAGCAGTAATTGCCTAGTGATTGTTGATAGACTTATTCTCCATGAATTTGTCCAATTTTATTTTAAAGCTATCCAGTGGGGTGGCCAGTTGCTATATCTTGTAATTAATGCCACAGTTTATCTTCTGTGAAGAGGTCCTTTCATTTCTATAACATACATACATACATGCATACATACATACATACATACATACATAAATACCTGAATTTCCCAACATTCAATTTCTTTGAATGACATGGATAACAAATGCTAAGGAATACTAAAACCTGGCCCTAACCATTTTTTTTACACAATGAGTGCTTTTATGCAATTCTATCATGTTTCCTTGTATTTATCTTTTTTTTTTTTTTTTTAAAGAAGTTTCTCAGCAACATCTCCAAGTTTCAGGAGCCTCACAAAGGAGAAATGGCTGATGTAGAGATAATACTACTCACACTGGGTTAAATTTGAATTATTTGGAATGTTGAATTAGAGCTGATCCATATTTTTCTGCCTTTTCACTGTCTGGGATCATAACTTTATTTTCAAATAAACACTGGATACACAGTATCTACATGTAATGCCCAGTGTGTCTGAAGTAGAGCCAGCAGATCTGCACGAGGTTTAATGATGATAACAATGGTTTCACACAAAAATCATCTCTTCTCTTGACATTATCATATAATGACTATTAATTAAATCTTCCGGAGACTTCACATATGATTCTGGGGCAAATTCTATTTGATTTATGGTAGAAACATAATCAGAACCTGTATCATTCTTTACATTATTAATCTAGGCTAATGAGAAACTTAGTACAACAATTGATGCTTAAGCATAATGTTTTACGTTTTACTTTAAGCTGAAACATGTTGTAAGAGTATTGCATTAAGTGTCCTGGCTGCACTGTTAATTATCCATAGTGTTTGCATCTTTTCCCATGAACAAACTGCTTGCATTTCTGATTAGCACGAAAAGAGGCCTATTGAACTTAATGAGAGGAACAGAGGACTTCAGTGTGAGTTCTGGAACGGTAGCAGCTGCAGTTTCAGTACCATTCTTACATATGTTTAAAAAACTTTTGTAAATAATCTGAAAAGGAAAACAGCAAGGATTGGAGCAGAAGAAAGAGAAATAATTTAATAGAAAAAATATTTGTTATTGCAAGGAGAAGAAATAGTTTAACCTTTATAGATATTGGTCATGTTGTTCTTTCTTATTTCCATGATCTTATCCAACCACCTGTGGCACATGAGATATTCTTGGAGATGTTCTTTTTTTACACATAGTTTGAACATATGGAACATATCCTGTGACCCATTGTAAGACACACCCAATCCTGCCCAGATTGTAATTCAGGTCCAGCTGTGACTTTATCTGACAGGTGCCCTGAATAGTCATCACAGAGGCCCTGAAAGAGTTCCCATGGCCCCTCCTTATGCAGGAGAGACTGGGGTTACTCTAAATAGGGCCACCAGCCAGCTTTCTGCGGATACAATAAGGGCAAAGAAATAACTACGTTTCACCACCATTATCACCACAGGATAATCCTTAAGAAAGTCTCTTACCCAGTGGCATCCTAGGTGTCTCTTATGCCATTTAATCACCCACAGCTCCTCCAAAAACCAGGGGACCCTCCAGCAAGTAGGAACGTAGAGAGGCTGCATAGGCACAATCCAATCCAAGGCAAAAGGTGCCTTTTCATTCCAAACAGCAATTAAAGCCTCTGTTAAATCATGTACTAGAGCCCCAGGAACAATCCAAGCTCCTCCTGGTCAGGTGCTCGGAGAGGAACATTTGAATAGGTCCTGATTCCCTGTAAGAAAGAACTCCAGATCTACCAGGAAATGATCCATCCATGGCAAGGTACTGAAGGTAGCATCCTTCAACTCCAGATCACATGGCCACTGCCTCAAGATAAAAACCAGATCTAATGTGTGGCCTTCACTGTGAGTTGGGCCAGAGATAACTTGGGTCAGTTCCATGGTTGCCAAGCCGCCTTTGAGTCCCTAGTCAAGGGTGACAGATTTAAGTTCCTCAGAACCATAAGCCTGGGGAACTCTACTGCCAACTGGGCCACAGAATCTAGTAGCTCTGACAGGGAGGTTGCTGTGCTTCAGAGAGGCTGGTACATAAGCAATCCCTTCTGATTCCTACAGCCCAAAGCCTCACACCCAGCAATCTGCACAGTGGAGACCCTGAAAGTCACTAGGGATTCTTGGATAACAATTGCCACACCTTCCTCCTAACCCTGGGTTTGCAGCTGATGCTACATGTAAAACAGCTGGGCATCTCTCTGATATGGGAAGCCCCCTCCAGGCCTAACTAGATTTAGGCAATGCAAACAGTACGGTCCTGCTGCTATCCTTTGCCAAATCCAGAGATCAACAGCCACCAAAAGGCTAGATAAAGCCTCATCCAGCTGTTTACACAGCCCAGAAATCCAGTCACAGTCTAGTCCTCGCTACCATTGCTGCCACCAAGAACATGCTGGATCTGCTGCCTCTGCCACCGCATTCTCTGAAAATTGTCAGCAACTGAGTGGTGGAGCCACAGCTAGCACCAAGAAGCTAATAAGCAGCATGTCAGCAGGCGAAAGCAGGAAATGTGTCTTCCTTCAAGGTCAACACAAAACAGCTCCACTTAAAATGTCCCATCAAGATGACTGTGTTGCATTGGAACAAAACTCAAAATGACCCGAACATATTGTTCAGGTCTCAGGAAAAACTCTTCAGATCACCTAAAAATGACTTGTTTTGATGTTGGGCTGGCCCATTCTGAGATTGTTTTCAATGACTTTTAACATTTAGAATGAAACTGCTCAAAACAGCCAAGCTTCAAAACATGCATTTTGTTTCTAGTGCTAAATGCTCAAAGTGGCCATTTGAAGGTCAAAATGTCTGCCACTTCTTATCCAATTGGATAAAAGAGAACTTTTTAGAAATCCTTTTAGTGAAATTCTTAGGGGTGCAGTATTATATTCCTGTACTTAATGGGGAACGAGACAGCAAACGGGTATGTGTGAAAACCCTGCCTTCCATTGTATAACCCTCTAACTCAGTGTTTCTCAACCTTAGCAACTTTAAGATGTGTGGACTTCAACTCCCAGAATTCCCCAGCCAGCATGCTGGCTGGGGAATTCTGGGAGTTGAAATCCACACATCTTGAAGTTGCCAAGATTGAGAAATCTCTCTGGTCTTCTATATTCAGCCTCTTTGGTCTTCTATATTCAGTTGTACCCAAGGAAAGCCTTGTGAGTGACTCCTCCCAAGAAATTGTCCTCAACTTTTGAAATTGGCCCCATCCTGCTGTTTTCCCTTGTTGAACAATCCAGTGACTGCCTGGGTCACTAACACTAAGTCTTAAATCCATATAATGCTAAAATGAAGCAAAATAACAATGTCTGGCAAGTTATTGTGAGAGGTATCTAATGCAACAATCATACCTTTACAGAAAGACTTTTTCATCTCCCCACAAATCTAAGACTGGAGTTTAATTAGGGTGATGATAAGAAAATTGACAGGCAATATTGATCAAACCAATATGTTTATTTAATACGTGCAGTTAATAGTCATAGGCATGTTGGCCTATTTCTCAGTAGGATTTAAAATGTTTGCCATGAATAGTATACTCTGAGTCTTTTGTTCTTGAATTATAAATATGAATGGTCTATCATATTTCATGATAGTAGGCATAGACATGGGCACCAGGTCCATGGAAGTGGCAGCTGAAGCTACTGTTCCTCTCTCATCGATCATTATCACAGCCTTATGAATGGCCTACAAAAAAAAAAAGATGTGGGGGAGGATCATACGATTTCGTTTATGGATGAATATGATCTATTTTAGACTAATATCCCCAGAATTCTAAAGCAATTCTAAAAAAAGACAAAATGTTTCAGGGAAAGGGGTGGTGGCTTACAATGAATGGGGAAGATCTAAGAAAAACCTTTTCCAGTTGCAGTAACAAACCATCTCCCCATCCACCCAATTTCTTGTTTTCTTCCACAGCCCACCTATGTTGAATTGTCTTCAATCTTTCAGAGAAGATATTCAGAAGACACAGGGCTTCAAAGGAAAAGTAAAGCAGAGGGTAGGTATACATCATGAGAAGAAGTTAGGGCCTGTGGAACACAGAGTCCAAACTATAATTGTCTCTTATTATTTATGCATCTCCTGAAAGCATTTATGCATCATTTTTCTACACTCAAAATATATGCCCTTTAAAATGCATTAAACATAATAAAACACCAATTTGCTATACTTACACATTTGGAAATACATTATAATAAAATTTCTGTGTACCATGAACAGAGACTTCTTTCTAGACTTATTCAGATAAACACAGATTATAGTTCTTAACAGGAAATACTGTTCACCTTTACCCAAGTATAATTCCTAAGATTATTTGGAGCAGTTCTCATGTTTCAATTGATATAAACTAGCAGTGTAGGTATTCGCATACTGTATGCTAAATTTTGAAGCGGGTGTATCTTCCTCTTCCTACAGAAAAGGGGAAAACATCTGTCTTACCTCTGAGAGCCTGTGCTGGGGCTGTCCTGTGATTCCAGACAGATCTGCTTTGTCAGTGAATACATCAACCATGCCCATGGAATACATTACATCTTTCAGTTTAATCTCTCCACTTACCAAGCATTTTGGTATATACACATTTACAGACCTGTTGAAGAAAGATTTGTGAATTACATTAAAAATGCAATGCAAACCAGGCTTGTTTGATGATAAGGAGGTAGAGTGAACTTTCACAAGACTAGAATGCAGAAAGATGATGATCATAATTTTTAACTACTTAGGTAAAAACTTTCTCCTGGTCAATTTCTGAATATTTTCCATATGATGATTGTTCTCTCCCTATTGGGTAGACCCTATCAACTGAACAATACCTGTGAACAAGATTGGCCCAAATATCTAAAAGTTCAATTTCTGTGACATTTCAGAAAACCCATTTGATTTGTTCCTGCCTTACTTAAGAATCCTGCAAGTTGACAAGTTCATCCTTTAATTATGGATATGTGCTTTCCTGTTGGAGGCACTGCCCACCATGACCTTTATCTCCCAGCTCTAGTTAGTGTTTAATGTAGCCCCTTATAATACTGTATTACACTACCATGATCATTATTATTGGAGAAGAATTGTTAGCTGCAATTTTGCTGGGATGGTACGTTCGAAGGGCTTACTAAAATGCCACCTTCACAGTGCCTACTGTACCAGTTCAGATTTGGTATTATGGTGAACAGAAAGCTTTTGAGGCTTCCTAGTACATTTGTTAATAGCTTTTTAAAAATCTTCTCTTGCCACCAGCTTATTGGATGGAAAGGATTACCTAGGCTGAGGGTCTTCCTCCTTACTCCCAAGGTCATTCCCACACACCATCACACTTTGAATACCTTTAACTCTGCCAGATTTTTGGACAAGTTTGTTTGTGTTTTTTTAACCATTGGGTCTCTGCTGTATTTTTAAAATAAAAGGTGGAGCAGAAAATAGGACTCAGAAGAGTGACAATTTCTTTCTTGTCTTAGTTCTTGGGCAAGTTGCTTTTTTAAAGCCTTACATATTTGATTTCTAGAAAACTGATCTTTTGAGTCAAGCTATGGCCAATTTAGAAGTGGGTTAAGAATGGGAAAATCCTTCAGTGGCAGCCATTTTGAGAATACACCCAAAGCATTTTCAAAATTTCAAATGAACCCACCAGCCCAAAAGAATAGGTACCTCAATTATTCTAACTTATTCTTGCATGAATTCTCAGTGGAATGGTTTCAGCTTGAAGCCCGGTTCATAAGGAGTGCCTGGGTGGTAATTAGTCTCCAGTAGGCTTGTGCCAATTACTGTTTTGGTTTGGTTTCATGTGATCTGACTTTGTGCCCACTTTGATTTCCTTCACCCCGCCCCCCCCAGAGAGACAGAGATAGAGAGATCTTTCTTTGACTATGTTAGGGGGAGGCAATTTGTGTTCCTTCAGATGTTGTTGAGCTAAGACTGCCAGCATTAGTCACTATTGGCTAAACAGTCTGGAGGGACACAGATTGTACATTTAAAAAAGGTCTTGCTTTTGGAAGCTCATCCCACCATTGTTGTGCTTAATCTATCTTATTTACCTTTTTGAAAGTATACTTTTCCATGTCCGTAAAACTCCACATGACAAGCTGCTGGCCACCCTCTCGAGCTGTCCTTTGTCAGGCAGGATAAAATATGCAGCAATGTGACCTTCATAGGGCATTTTCAAAATAGTACAAAACCGCTCATCATCACGTCCAAGTTCAAACATGCCCATCTGGAACATCATTGGCACTTTCACAACCACGTATGGATTCACATAGAAGTTGTGCTCCTCTGTGTACTTTGGATTAAAAGGCTTCTTCCATTTAGCTTACAGAAGGGGAGATACATTAGTACATTTTTCACTGATTAGAACAACTCTATTCCTACACAGACCTCTTTGTGCACAAGAGTCTATGAAATGACAATAAAATTATTTAAGGAGCTTGACCTTTTTGGACCTAGGATCTACCTTGCATTTAAACCTGCAACATAGGATTTACTATTAAAGTAATTTTTTTCCCTGAAACCTCTCAATCTAACTTGGTCCTTTCCTCTGTTTCTTCTCTCTACTTTTATTGTGTGTGTTTGTGTGACAGTATCATACCATTTTAACTATAGAAGCAATGACAGCCACAGCCTGAATTCTAGAACTGAAAGCCTATGAAAAGTTTAAAAATAGATATGAACACCCAAGATCAAATTTGGCATTTGCTATTCTTTCAGATAAACTACTGAATTGATACTTCAAAAACATAAAACCTGCCATAGACTTCATTGGCCCTTCTACTATTAAACCGAATGTTTTGCCACTCTTATTGTCAAAGTAAGCCACAAAAATATTTCATCATGGCAATACCCGGCTTACAAGCATAGACAATAATGGCTAAAAGCATATTCCAACCTATTGTCCAGGCTCTATATGATCTTTTTTTCCTCTAGATCAGAGTGGGCATGCTATGTCCTCTAGGCCAGATGAAGGACTACAAGTCCTTTTTTGTTGTCCTTTAACTCACTTTGACCATGATTACTGAAAACTGATAGAAGAGTATTCTGCCATATCGAGGCAATGAACATACAAAAGTGCAGTAGAAGTACAAAAATGGGCATCATGAAGTTTTAAGAAGCTCCTGAAACCTTAAGAATAATGTGCAGAATCCCAGTCCTGCCAGAATTTGTGATCTGGCCCCACTTATCATCATCATTCAATATGAACTGCAGCTATTGGTCCTTGGCCACTGAAATGGTGTCACAATTCATCAAGGATTGCCCAGTGTGAAAGGAAATGTCAGACCAGAAGGGAATAGAGATATCCTCCACCTATACCTCTGACTCTTTCCCTTTTCTCCATTCTAAGAGCTTGACTTCTTGAAGTAGCTACAATAATCACAACTTTCAACAGCAGCCCAAGCCATCAGGTCAGATACTGAGAGGACTTGAAACTATAGCAGGTAGAGCTGGGGCAGGAAAAACTTTTGCCTGGAACTGTGGGCCATACAATTGGGACGATTGAGAGAAATAGGTGTGATAAATTATGGAAGGAAGGGAGGGAGGGAAACTAAATGTTTTGTGACTGGGGAGGTTCTGTGTGCCAGGAAAATATAGCATTGGATGCTTCTTCAACCCTTGAATTGCTGCTTCTGAATTAGAGGGTGTGGATGCCTGGACTGAGATAAAGCAGAGTCTATCGAAAGAATTGTGCCTTCCAGTGACTGTGAGGACAGCTTCCCTTCTGACATCTTTCCTCAAGACAAGGAACTGAGAGGTAGGATGGATGGTAAGATGAATACCAGAAGGAATGCATGGACTTGAGAGTGCACCCATCTTGTGCAGTCCCATCCTTTATCCAGAGGTCTCTATAAGGACCTTCTTACTGAGACTTTGATTCATTTATCATGCTGTCACAAAGCAAAGCAAAACAAAACCACCATGCCTATATAGAGATCTCTGGTTCTGTACCACCTCAAGACCCAAGATTATCAGCCATAACATTTCAGTAGAAATTCTTTAAAAATCTAAGTTGAAGTTCAAAAGCAAAATGGGACTTTACCATTTCAGGCTGCACATAGGGAGGGAGTAACGTGATTGAATGCTCTTGTGTGCATACCTACATCCACCTAACAGAAAAATGTCCCTTTACATAGAAAGATAGCACTAACAAGCAAAGAGTTTCCTACATATAAAGAATGTTTTCATTCTTTCATGGAAATGTATTATAAAAGCAACTGTAATGGAAAAATAATAAAATAAAGCTGGAAACTCTCCTCCCCCATTGCCTCTCCTGCAGCAAACCCTTTCCTCTCCCCTCCCCCTTGCCTCTCCTGCAATCCCTTTCCTCCACTTCCTTCTGCCATTCTTTGCTCGTGTAAAATAGGATCAGCTCCAAGCTATTGCATGACCCAAGAGTGACATGTTCCAGTGCCAAAAATAGCCCTCTATCATCCTGAAACAACAGGAGGGCCATCACCTGTCTGCTTAAGGGTTTGCCATGGTTCTCTCTTACAATAGAAAAGCCATTTATCTTCCATTTAAAATCTATCTAAAACTTGCCCACCAATCAGATCCCAAGGATTTCCCGCCTCTCGACCCCAAAGTGTATAAGAATCTCTGCCTTTCTACTGTTCAGGGTCCCTCTTTCTTGGAAAGCACGCACCCAATGGTCAATGCAATAAACATGGTTCTTCTCCTCAGCATTGTGCTCCTGTCTTTGGCAAAAATTCCACAACACAACTGATAACAAGGAACCTTCCCTTGCTGCTGCCATTAGATTTATATCTTAAGGTGGCTCTTCCTACATTTGAGCCAGTCTGGTGTCGTGGTTAAAATGCTGGCCTAGAAAAGCAGGAGATTGTGAGTTCTAGTCCGGCCTTAGGCATGAAAGCTGGCTGGGTGACTTTGGGCCAGTCACTCTCTCTCAGCCCAACTCACCTCACAGGGTGGTTGTTCTGAGAAAAATAGGGGCAGGAGTATTAGGTATGTTTGCTGCCTTGAGTTATACATAAAAAAAGGTGGGATAAAAATCTAATAGTAATAACAGTGGACCACCTTATTAGCTGCTGCAAGAAGATTGCAGAGACTGATTACAAACAACGGCATGACAAAGTAGTAACAATGGTGCATTGGAATATCTCCAAGAAATACCAATTTTATGCAAGCAAGAACTGGTGGGACCACAAAACAGACAAAGTAATAGAAAATGAAGCAGCTAAAGTGCTCTGGGACTTTAGAATTCAAACAGACAAGCACCTGCCACACAACACCCCAGACTTAACCATTGTTGATAAGAAAGACAAAAAACTCTGCATAGTGGACATTGTAATACCTGGAGACAGCAGAAGAGAAGAGAAAGAACTGGAGAAAATCACAAAATATAAAGACCTGCAAATAGAAGTAGAATGACTATGGCAAAAGAAAGCAAAGATAGTACCAATATAATAGGCACCTTGGGTGCAATCCCAAAACATCTGGAGCACCACTTGAACAACGTCGGCATTGACAAAATCACCATCAGTCAATTGCAAAAGGCAGCTTTACTTGGAACAGCTTACATCCTGCGATGATACCTTTAACACCATCAGGCAACACCATCTGCCTATCCCAGTTCCTTGGGAAGGACTTAGTTAGCGGATAAAAATGCCAAATCCAGTCTAAACATCTGGCTGACTGTGCGACCAACCACAATAATAATTTTATTTCCACAACAACAGCCTGCTGAGAGAGGTTGGGCTGAGAAAGCCTAACTGGTCAAAAGCCATCCACTGTGTTCCTTGGTGAAAAGTGTACTTGAGTGTGGCTCTCCCAGGGCCTAGTCCAACATCTTAACCATTGCATCACACTGCTATTTTTACCAGATGGGGAAGTGGGATATAAATGCTTGGAATAAATGAAAGTTTAACCTGCAGCCCTCCATAGCCAGTTCAAAATGACCCAGTTTAGCAAAAATATTATTTTGGTGATACTACTGAATGATGACTCTAATATCACAATTTTCAGTTTGTTTGTTTGTCATCTAACCCATTTGCCTTTGTTCTAATAATTGATTACTATATTTGCATATCCTGAGATCTTTTAAGTGATATATCTAGTTGGCTAAAAATGATTACCTAGAAATTCAAAATTTGGCTTATGTTGGCTCATACTTAATTCCTGGGATGATGATGATGATGAAGAAGAAGAAGAAGAGGAGGAGGAGGAGGAGGATTTCAAAGTCAGCTCTTATACTTCACTTTTAATTTAGAGTTTGTTTTAATCAGCTTTACTAACATTAATAGAGTTGTCTTTAGCCTGAAATGCCAGGCTATTTGAAAACAGTATCAATAGCAACAACTCTTGGCATAAACCAAATTTTCTATTTTGTTCTTTATCAAAATAATTATTTCTCTATATTTGGAGCCTGATCACAGTTCAAGTGTAAAATGTCTGTCATAGGGTAGTCATAAAGGAAGATGGAGAAATAGTGTAGACTGAAGCCAGATAATGCTTTGGAACCTGACTGATGGAAGAATATAGCATTAGGCACATGGCATTACTAAATATCTTGAATTTGGATATTTAGTCATGGATACCAGCGGTACTAACTCCTGAATAGCTGTTTCACATAAGGAATGGTATTACTGGTAACACCGGAGTAGGATCACTACTGAGCAGAAATTAATTGGCAGAACAAAGGTTTCCTTTGGGGGGGGGGGGGGAGTTGGCAAGCAAAAAACCCAGAAGGTTAAGGCAAAGAACTACATACAGAATGAAGTTCAGCTTGAATGCAACTATTATCCTATCTCCTTTGGGTGTTATCTAGTAAAGTCAAGAACTGGCAATGTGGTGCTAGAGATGTTGGGGATAGAGATTGTTTGTGTACCCTCCCCCCACTCTAGTTTAATCATTCCACTGAATGCCCACCTAGGCCACAATGTAATATGTGACAAAAATCTAAGATCAGCTACGATTGGAAAAAAAAAAATGAAATCAAGAGCCTGTTAACTTGTTTTACCTTCCATATAAATATAGCTAATTAGCAGAATTTCAGTAATGGGATCAATTCCATTGACAAGCTTAGAAATTTTCCCATGGGTTTTCCTTTCAATGTAACTGTTGATGTGCTGCTGAGTTTCTGCAGTGTTCTTAAAATTTTCTAAATAGATGTCTCCTCCATACATATTTTTGAGGCCATTTAAGAATTGCTGTTCAGGATGTAGCTGGTTTTGCACAAAGAGACATTTCCCCATTTCCATCTGGTGTCCAGCTCCTCCATTATTTAACATGTGCATGAGTTCACAGAAGCCTTCGTGTATCATGCTCTCCCGGATCTCTGATGGCTTAAAATCAAGTCCTTTCAAGATCTGATCTAAAGTGTTGTCCTTTGCACCCAAGGCTAGCATTGCAAAGGCAGAGGAGATGCACATGGGAGAGAAGACAACATTGTTCTTGTCTGTGCCACCTTTTTTGCTTCCACTGAAAAAGACCTTCCTGAAGAACTTGAAAGCAAAGTCAGAATTACTGTTGACTAGTACTTGGATTGGCATCTGGTCACCTCTTTGGTTAGGCTCATACTGGTAATTGTCATAATTATTCTTGTTAGGATGGTTAGAAGTATGTGGGTCAGGATTGTCAGTGAGGATTCCAGCAATTAAAAACAACAAGAGAAAGATGGCTTTCATTTTCCCCCTCTAAGAGAGAGCAAAAAAGAAAAATACATTTGTTCAGTTAGCACATTCTTTTGATCAGATTCGCATTAGAGATAAATCAATCAAATTCTGGTAAGTTATGTATACCATAAGTATAAATAATTCCTATATATCTCCAGTTCTTAGCTACAATGCTATACTAGTTCCCACCAGTGGATGACACTATTCTTCAACATAAACTTTCTCAACTGAAATTATCAATTGAATTTAATGGTACTGTTAAACTGGCAGTATTTATCCAAGTCCTGTTCATTAAAATACCACATTGATATGAATTGAATTTAGAGAGGAATACCTATCACTATATTAGATCCCATTTTATTCATTTCTACCTTCTTGCCGCTTTGATCTCAGCATCTTTCTCTAGATTCTTGTCCTAAGAATGAACATTTCTAGCACATTTGTCCCTGATAGGTATTGAACTTCAGTTTGCTTAAGAATTATTTGAGGAAAGATATTTGACAAGCACCTTGTTCTCTTGCTTAATCAGCACTTCATATAATTAATCCAAAATTCTGTTAAAAACAACACTAGGTATAAGTTAAGTTTGTTGAAAACATTCTCTTGTCTAAGTAAAAAAAGGCAGGCCAGGGAGATTAGGAAAATCTAACCCAGTGTTTTTCAAACTAGGCAACTTTAAGATGTGTGGACTTCAACTCCCAGAATTCCCCAGCCAGCACGATAAACACTGATCTAACTCATGGAGCAGGGAAATTAGAAGTTAGTTTACCATCTTGGTGGCTGTTAAATCTCTCTCTTTTAAACCATTGTGCATGTTGCAAGCATATGTGAGAGGTTCCTGCTACTTCCCATCATCTTTATGATTTATAATAATTAGATGTCAGTGTAATCTTTACCTGTCCATACAATATAATGTTGTCACCTAAACGGTTCTAAAGTAAAGTTAGAAATTGACAGCTGGAGGTTCTTGCATATACTTATTAAAGGAAGTGACAAAGAACTTAAGAAGATTTGTTTTTCCACACTGCCCAAATCAGTTTGGAATTCTGGCCCAAAGGTGGCTCTGATTTGGTTTGGCACTATCCCTTGATAAATGAGTACAAAGTCAAACCAGAATGAAAATTTGAAATATTCCTTAGTCGTATATTACAATGTAATCTTATAAAATCTACTCTGAAAATCTTACTGAATTCATTGGAGCTTACTTCTTGTAAGTAAAGGATCGTACCCTAACATTGTCTTGAATTGCACTGCAATCCTATGCGTATTGTCTTAGCTGTAAGTTACATTATAGTGTTGCTCCCTAGTTTATCTTTGCTTAGGATGATTGCCCACACATTTCTTAAAGTGCTCACATGTTTGCCCACACGTTTCTTATATTTCTGTGGTGCTCTCTGAGCTTGGTTGTTTGCTTGCAGACATTTCATTACCTGACTAGCTAACATCATCAGTGCTAGCGAGTGTGGGGTTTGCTCCCTATTTTTATACAGTAGCTTGCCCTGCCAGTGTTGGTGGGGGTATGGTTTTATATTTTATATATTTCTTATATTTTTTTTATATTTCTATCATCCATAGGCAAAACAACTTCTTTCCCCTTTTTTAATGTTTGAAAGCAATTAGCCATAATGGCTATATATTGTTTCCAGTATTAGAGGTCATGCCTTTTATCACCATTTGTTGGATAAGATGAGTAGAGAGTATTGTTGAGCTCATGTTGTTGAGCTCCTGTGTTGTTGAGTGTTGTTGAGCTCCTGTATTGCATTTGAGCTTCACCAAGAAAGCAGATTATGAACTACTTAGGACTTTGGTCTGATCTAGCATTGTATATTCACTATATCTATCCTTAATGTTCTTTTCTCAACATACTGGAGACATTCCTAATTTTCATACATTTCATGTATTTATTTTGGTTTAGTAACACTCTCCTGGAATCCTTCTTTTTCTTGACAGTTGTAGAATAGTTTTGTCTGTTTTTTGTCAATCAACTTGTACAGCCCCTCTCCTGGTGATACAAAAATCTTCTCTGCTGCTTTCATACTCTCTAACAATCTTTCTCTTAAAATCTCATATCAAGTCATGCCTTTTCTCACTCCCCCTTAGTTTGTTTTCTTGTTCTCTCACATCACTTTCAGGCATTTTAATTGCTTGAATGGCTATCACTGCTTACATTCTTTTTAAAAAATGCATTAGAATTGTTTAAGAATGGTAAAATTCCACTAAAATATTGGGCTAGGGTTTATTTATTTATTTACTGCATTTATTTCTCACCTTTTCCTTTGGAATTGTAGACAATGTGGATAAGGGTCTTCCATAATTTTATTCATTTATTATCAGTAGCAGTAGTAATATATATATATATATGTTATTCCTTCGAGTCAGTCTTGACTCCAGGCAACTAATGGACAAGTCTTTGCAGTTTTGTTGACAACTTCTTTCAGAAGTGGTTTGCCATTATCTGCTTCCTAGGGCTGAGAGAGAGTGACTGGCTCAAGGTCACCCAGCTGGCTTTGTCTCCTGGTCTTTAGCCTGCTTTGCATCAACCATACAGTACATCAAACTGCCCTTCTAACAGTAGTAATAGTATGCATTTACTTATTGCATTTGTCATCTTTTTCTTTGGGACCTCAAGGCAGCATATGAAATAGTCTCCCCTCATTTTATCCCCACGATAAAATTGCCATGAAGTAGGTTGAACTGCGAGTTACAGTCCCAAGTCATCCACCTTAGTCTTTCCAAGCTCAGACCAACGTTTTAGCTACTCTAGCACAAAATATAATTAAAGAAATAACACTTTAGCAATGGCAGCACTTATCAATCTAATAAATGCTCACCCAGAAGGGAGTGGCAAGAGGAAGGAAGGGGGGCTTAAAAAAAAAGAATGCTTTTTAATTTTATTGTAAATAGAGGAAGCAACAATAGCAGTACATTAGGTGGTGGCACAGTGTTTTATGCCTCCATTCTTACCATATATACTGCACAGAATCCCTCAACCCTGGCAGCACCATTGAGTTTCCAAGTGTTAAGGATGTTTTGAAATTTATAGACAAGCTGACATTTCAGAAAATTAATTTCACGAATTTCTAGTTAGCAAGAACTTACTTAATAGCAAATGTAACAAAAATTGGCATATGCCAAGAGAACTGTACTTACTGTATTACTTTGTTCTCTCCGTGTCTGTTCCTTGTTTGATTCCTTTGGACACTGGAATAAAGTACAGAATCCTCTGTTACTGGCCAGCTAGTTCCTCTGACTCATAAGCAGAAGAGCAACTAGTTCTGCTAGACTTTCAGTTTATGCTGTATGTACATGTGACTTTGTTTTTATCATGAGAAATGACTGTCTCTCTCCCAGATATTTGGGAACTGGTTTTCATCAGTCCAAATCCCTTGTGAATGCATATGTAACTAAATAATCCATAACTCAATCTTTTAATTCATTTCAAACAAAAGGAGTGATTAAGTCTATGCATCACAAGTGAGTTTGGTAATGACAAACTTTTTCCAGAAGGCATCTGAACGACCTTAAGCAAGGTCCACCTATCTGCACCTGGAATGCTTAGTACTATATAGTATTAAGTATAATACTAATATAAGTACTAAGTACTAAATATACTATAGTACTTTAACATTTAAATAGTAAATGTTCATTTTGAATGAAAAGAAATAGAGTGTCCCTTGGCAGATTATTGATTCTTGGGTGGTGAAAGTTTCCCATAATTTCAAAATAATCAGTAAATGCTTAACTGATATACAGTGTGAGTAAGTTTTGTATTTAAGTAGAAGCAAACTATTTGTATTTTAGCAGGAACATAAAGTGATTCTGAAGATTAAGTTCCCTGCTTCTGTATTAGAATCAGGCCAAGGTGATGGAAAAACAGAAGTTATATTGCAGGACTTTTTGTTTTCTTTCCTAAAAAATTAAAATATAAACTGTATTCAAATGTTCAGGAAATGTGAAAAATCAGTATTTAGAAAGTTGAGGATCTATTTCACTATCTTTACTCTCAATCTCCACTTATTGATCCAAAGTTTGAACAACGGTGTAGATGAAAGTAAGGAGTATGCCCACAAGCTATTGTGCCCTGAGATAAAAATATGAAGATGGTGAGCAAGGACAGCAGGTCATTTGCTACTGCTAGTTCTATGTCCTGATTATTTCATGGTTTCCAAGTATCTGAAAAGAACTACAAAAAAGATAAGTGAAAGAGGTCTTGTGGGCCAAACATAGAACAGTTTAGATAGGGTCACCTCTTTTACAGCTTAGTATAAAATAGAAAGGCTGTTGAAACAGTTGGAAACAGTGACACAAATTCTATCAGATTCAAAGTGGGCAATTGTCAGGGCAGTCAAGTCAGAGTCACATTTTATTTCAAAACAGCAACAACTTAAAAGAAGGAACTAGTAAATAGGAAATAGAAAGAAACTTCCACTTTGGCATGATGACCATCTGATTTATATTCTTGGTCGTCTACTCAACTTTTCACTGTTATCTATGCACCTTTTTATTATTTTATTGCTTAATTGGTAAGCGTAAAACTGCTTTTGTCTTTCTTCATTTAAATTCTGTGGTAATAAAGTATGGGTCCTAAATCAAGAAGACAGAGAAAGCGGGAATTACCTTCCTTCCCATTCTGATGGGGAACAGCTTCTCAGAGCTGAAGTTGAAAAATAGTCAAAAGCGTAATCTATTCTTGATCCACAACAGAAAGGAGCTGAGAAAGTAACACAGAAAGAAAATATGTGGAATTATTTATCACTTTAAAAACTCTTATGATGTACAGTCTTAGAATGATTGCATTTATGCAGATAAAAAATTGCAGTGGATGTGGTAAAACACAACTTTTTGGGAATGAAGCAAAGATTTGATTTTCTAGATCAGAAAATGGCAGAGTTAAATACTTTAATGACTATTTCACATGAAGAAAAGTTCTAATCAATAGCATGCCACAAATGGTGAAACAGTGTTAAAAGTAAATAAACATGTTCAAGATGAAGTGACCCATTTACAGGGTCTGACTCACAGAAATTATGATTTTTAAAATCCCTTACTCTGTGTGTGCAAAGTTTATGGAGATTTTTATGGAGAAGCCTATGTTTTTGTTTTGTTTTTTTTAATTGTAGGCAAAATACAAACTGGACATTGAAACTGCTTATTGTATGGGATTCTGTTTCCATTCACTACTGTGTTGGAATGTATCTATGAAGGGGGAGGTGATGTGATGGAATACCATAGAGCACCAGGTTCTTAGGAAGGAGGGAGCACATTCCAGAAAGGGGGGGGGGGGAGACAAAAGACAGCACAGTCCAGAGCAGGAGTGTGGAAAGGGGAAGAGATTTAGGAGAGCCACTCCCTAGAATCTCCCAGGGTGTATCCACTAGGTTAGAGTAGTACAGATTTAGTTTGGCAAGCTTCTGTCTATATGATGTAAGCAATAAAATAACTGAACTTAGCTGGACTGTTTTCCTGTTGTTCTTGGGCTGGGCCTGACATCAGTCTTGCCAGACTAAATCTGTACTACTAATTTGGCAGCTAATGGGATGTGTGTGTTAAATTTCTCCCCCTTTTCCAGTGATTTTTGTTTCTGTAGAGTCCATGATGCTCTCTGAACTTGGTTGTTTGCTTGCAGATATTTCATTACCCGACTAGGTAACATCATCAGCACTGATGATGTTACCTAGTTGGGTAATGAAACATCTGCAAGGAAACGATGAAGCTCAGAGAGCACCAAGGACTCCACAGTTCAACACTGAGCTACATATATTCTCTTCTATTGGATTTTAGTTTATCCCTGTTTTCTGGGATGAAGTTTGTTTGTTTTTTTAATTCAGAGACTGCAAAAAATATCAAATATGGAGAAGATTGGTATATTTAAATACAATACAGATTAGGAAGTTTACAGATCAGGAAAAGAAAGGTCTCAATAAACCAGATACAAAAGATGAAACAAAACAATACAGCAACTGAAACTGAACAAATCCTCAGGACCAGATAGTTTTCTGCAAGAAGTTATAAGACCTACCAAGAAATCTTGATCAAACTATTAACCCAAATAATGAATGAGATAGAACAATGTATTCCTTTCCTCATGGCAAAAGGCCTTTATTTCCTTGATTTTCTGAGAGGGGAATGGCCCAACTCATCCAGAAATGTATAGGTCTATTTCTCTATTGAGTGCAATTATGTACTTTTTACAGCAATTTAATAATAAGATTAAATGGACCTTTAACTGATCTAATGCATCTTGATCAGACTGGATTTTTCCTGAAGAGATATATGAGGGGATAATATTGCATATATTTTGAATCCTATTGACAAAATAAATCAGAAAAGCAGCTGTGATTTTTCTTGACAGGGAGAGACTTTGATAATTTGGGATGGCCTCATATGGACATAGAGCATGTATAAAGAATATGAATCCAAGATCATAGTAAATAGACTTTTATCATAAAAATATATTATAACAAAGAAGACAAGGTTGTTCCCTTTCCCCTTCCTTATTTGTACTGGCATTGGAACCACTGGCAATGAAGATATGACAAGAAAATAAAATTTCATATTCACTTTTATATCCAGCACTAATCTAATCTTACTTTGAAATTTTTACTCAATTTTATATCATTTGTAAATCTCTTTTCTCTTTTTTCTTTTCTCATTGCTCTTCTGCTTTTTTCTGAATTGTGCTTTTAAATATCAAATAGATAAAGTAAGTAAGTAAGTAAGTATTGTTCCAGGATCACTTGAAGTAAAGAAATAGCCATCACTTTTAATATTGTCATGTGTAAGAACTTTGGAATTTAGAACTGGAATATCCCATATTAAGAAATAGATGGTTAAGGTTCTGAAAGTATGCTAAGTATATTTCTAATGGTTTTAAGATAAGTTTAATTCAACAAAACATGTTTTCATGTTTATTGGGCATCTCAGAGAATATTTTAAAAAGGTTGGCTGTTAACTTCATTATGCTAATAGTCTAAAATAATAAAGGGGATGCATGCATATGCTATGGATTTATCCAATTGTCATCCTGTTTGGGCTTAATTTCTATAAGTTATTTATAATGGGAATATAATATCTTAATATCTATGTTATCTGTAAGGGAAAGGATGCTAAGGATTTACAAACTTGGATTGGTGATATGTGTTTGTTTCTTCTTATCAATTGGGTCTTTATAGATGAAATAAAGGAAAGGAAAGACTTATGAATATCACTCTGTGTGGTCAAGGTTTAAATGCTGTATTCAAAAACTGGGCAGTTTTGAGTATGTATGAAGTGCTTTTTTCTTTTTTTCTGCTTGTCCCCTTTTATTTCTCTATATCAAGGCAAATAAATAAATAAGTAACTGTGCAAGACAGTTTTATTCTGTGTTAATCTGCCTTCAGTCTGAGCCAACAGGGTCTTCTTATTTTCTAATAACTTTAATAACAGTTAAGTTTGCAGGAATTATCAGATGCTTATTTCTTCCTGGGAATAAGTCATTCCCTATTCATTTCTGTGTGCAGTCAACTGTTAAATTAACAACATAGTTGATTAGAAAATTGTCAGTGTGAGTTAGTGGCTGTCCACTTCCACAATCAATGTAGTTGAGAAAGAGAAAACAGGCTGATGGGTTTTTATCATAATAACTGAACTAATTCAGTTAGCAACTGAACTAATCTGCTCAGCATCCTGAGCTAACAAGATGCACTCATAACAGGAGATTGTTGCTCTTTGCAAATAGAAATGTTTAAGAACTTGCATTTTTGCTAACTGCTTCAGATTACCAATTTCAAAATTTTGGGGATGTACAGGAAAATTTAAAGTTGTTAACTATAAGCTACAGAAATGAAATTGTTGAAGAAAGGAACCAGAATGCTACAACAGGTGGCACAAGACCACAACTTGTAACTGTGGGAACTTTGGAGAGACTTCATTCCATGAAATAGAAAGCCCTCCCTTCAAGTGTGCCAAAGCCAGGCATAGCCCAAGCAAGCACGTGTTTACAAAAAGGGAATCTCATAACAATCACATTATTATGCCTTCCCACAGAAACTGAAATAACGCCTCAGAGCTCTAATTAAACAGGGAGGCAACAGCTTCTGACAAGCCAACTGACAATAAGCTTGTTTGGAGGAGATGTGTTTTCTTGGTGGTCTAAAGAGAGGCCTAATCTATGATACCGCAGGGAAGTGCCATCTGCTTTGAGGGTAATGGACACAAGCCATTCCACGGTGTCTGTGATATTTTCAAGATAAAACTGCTGATTTGAAGGATGGCTTAGAGAATAATAGAACAAAACAAATGAAAATGGCATGGTAAAAAAAAAATGCCACATCAATCTGAAAGTGCTAAAAAAAACCCCAGTGCTTTTGATAGGGAAATACCTGTTAAAGAGGTGCTATAAAATGGGCCAGGCAGCTTAGTGTTAGGTGTGACATTGATAATCACCCAGGACTCAAGGTATGTTTCCTCTTTAACATGAGCCCCGGCTGTTAATAATTCTCCCTCCTTGGAAAGATGTAGCATGAGTGGATGGATAAAGGGTAGGGCTCTGCACATTTCAACAATGATTTGGAAGAAGGCTTTTGGATCTGATGCAATCATACCATGTCTTTACTATTCAAACCCAAGTTTGTTCAGGTTTCTGTGCCTGAATTGCAGAGAGGTGCAATATTTGTCCAAGATCTCCTAAAGCGCTTCTTCTGAATCATTTTTGAAATGTGCACAGTGCTACTAGAAAGCAGAGCTGTGATAGCAAAAACAGTAATAGTGGCCTGGTAGGCATATAATGGATGATCTTTACAACTATGAATATTCGTACTTGCAGCACAAGCCAAAAAGTCAGGGATTGGCCCTAAAGAACTTGCAATACGCATGTTGGCGAAAAGGGGAAAGAGAAAAAAAAAGACTTGAAGCAGGAAATGGGTCAGACTGAAGAGGCAGGGCCTTGGAAGGATGGAAGGGGATAGGTTTTGATATAGAAGATAGCTTATGATGGCGCTGAGGAAAATCACATAGCTCTATGTTCCTAAAATATGGAACTTCTTGTTTTATAAAGAGCATGGGCTTTATCAAGGCTGGGGCTCAGCAAAAAGAATAATTCTAAATGGAAAGATTCAAGAACGTGTTTCTTATCCATTTTCAAAATGTCTTTATACTGTAGAAATGAGAAGATGGAGCAGCATGTTTCTATGTAATCTAGATTTAATATGTTTGAAGATTGGAGACACACATGCACACATACACAGAGAGAGAGAGAGACAGTATATGCATTCTTTTTCCTTGTTCCTTTTTCTTTTTCATGTTGTTGGAAGGAAATCTTACCAAGTTAGTTTCTGAGCTGTGAATAAAACACACAAGCAGTTGCTTGAAACAGAGATGAAGTTTATTTCCGAGAGCCCAACATACAGAGTCAGCTATCAGATGCAGCCACACCAAGCCCTCCCCTTTTAGCCCTTTATGTAGAGAAACTTGCTATTATTCCGTGAAAGTGTGCAAAAGTGTGCCCTTCAGGTATTTCGAGAAAATGCACTTAGCCGGCATTCCGAGAAGGAGCGCTCTTCAGTCAGGTACCCTGCTGAGTTGTGGTTTCCGCTTGCTCAGCATTGCTGATTGAAATGGCCGTCTCCTCGGGGAAAGGACCCTTTCTTATTTAATCAAGGGGGTCTCCGGTAAAAGGTCAGCCTGAAAAGTCTGGCGTTTCCCACAGGCTGGCACTTTCCTACTGCATTTTAATCTTTGTGTTGAGCTCATTCTAATTGTAATTTTTAATCTTTTGCCCTGGCTACAGTGGGAAAACTGCATGAGAGGAGGAAGACACTATGGTGGGAGGAAGACTTCCTTCTCACAATGTTTAGCTTATTTTGATCGCTACAATGTGTGCAATTGCTTTAACTGTGTAATCATTAGTGTATGTTGTTTCACTTGCTTATTATATTTCACCAGCAAATATAATAATTGGGGGGGAACAGCATAGCTCTGTTTGGAAAGGCAGTCAGAATGAAGGCTGTCAGGGACTACTGCCCTAGGCCAGGGTTAGAAAAAAGAACTCAGCTAGAGGTTCATCCAGCCACAGCCTGAATACTTGTGTTGCCAGATTGTATATTGTGATATATAATAGCTGGAGAGAGTTTTCAGGCAGGCCCTCAGTAATGGCAACCTGTTAGAGGGAAGTGGAAAACCCAAAGAGAGATTGGAAGGAGCAATTACTGAAATACTATTCCTGACCCCTAAGGGGATTTATCATATGTGAGTAATAGTTTCTTGCCTGTGCTCAACATCTCCTAAGTGCACAGACACCCTGTGTAGAAAGTTGGGAATCAACAAAAGTTACAGCTATTGAATAAACTGGAGAAAAATGGTTCAGAGAAAGTAAAACTGCTTCTTCTTGATTGGCTGGGTCACACTTTGAAGGGCAAATGATTGTTTCTTCCGCTGTAGTCCAGGCTCTCGATGGGTATTCTGAAGACACGTGTTTGTTACTAACTGATATGGAGCCAGTATTATACCTACTGATGATTGCCTCCCACCTTCTCAAATGCCACTGCTGTAAGAAATCAGTGGGCAGTTCATGATGAGATAATGACTGAATGCCTCTAAAGTGGAACCTCTTCATTCCTCAAAGCAACTTCGCTGGGGTTCGGTAATCATGATTAGTATGAGGGATTTGGATATCTTTCATATTAGGTTATGAACACGTTATTTTGTAAGCTAGCAAATAATATAAAATAAAGTGACTCCTTTCTCCCTTTTTCCACGTCTTGTTCATCAACTTCTTTTCTTCCATAGCTCCCATCTGATTTCATAAACACTGGCAGTAATGAAATACACCTTCAATATTTTCCATACAGATTGACTAGGAAAAAAGAGAGATGTTTTCCAATAAGGTGTGTTACTAAACTTGATGGCTGTGCACCATGAAGGAATTTTATTATTGCTGAAATCATTAAATTCTTCTAAGGTCTTGCATATGTCTATGAATTGCAAGCAAAGCTCTTGCTGTGCTGTGTTTTTCCTATCCTTCAAAAGCTGTTGGAGGTGTGTGAATGGCATGCAGACTATCGTTGAGTATTTCTCCCACCAGAGCTGGAAAGAAATGGTTTTGTTAATTTAAACATTTCAGTGTCAGCATGTGGGTAAATATACTTTTCTTGAAAGCTTTGCTTGATTGTAAACTACATTACAATTTATCATGCACAGCAGGGAAGACTAGCAACAGCTTACCAGTGTGAACTATCCATTTCTGACTGCTTAAGGCTAGATTTGCTACAGGCCTTCTCTCCAGTTCTATGTTTAATTTTAATACATTTTACCAAATTATGAATTTATGTAAAACATATCTTCGGGTCTATTACATATTTTAATGCTTTAATCTTCAGCTATCCTCAGCATTCCTTTCATGAAATGAAACTTATAATGGTATTATATATTTTGTCCATGTATATGATACTTTTTCTTCCAGAATTCTTTGCATTTGGTGGATGGTTTCCTAAATAACAAGGACATCAGGTACTGGATGAAAAAACCTATCCCAACCTTCCCTGCCCCTCCCGCCCCCCCCCCCCCCCGCCAAGTAGATATCCATATCTATCTATAGTATGGATTTTGGGTTCAGCTGAATGATCTGTCAAGAGAGTACCTTAAGTCCAAGAGTTCTGATACAAAGGGATTTTAGGTTTTAATATAAATCCTGCTCCTAGTCTGTCATTTTAGGCAGTCACACCTGAAAATGGTACCAGAAATCTGATGGCATACTAATTATTTTCTTATATTCAGGATGTATAGGTGTATGAGTAAACCTTGTACTGCAGACACATTATAAGACTTCCATGACTTCCTTCTCTAGAATTGATCTCGGGATAAATGCTGGAATTCCTGAGATTACCATTACTCAAGGGTAGGGTCATGAGACACATGGAAACAGATATATCAGTCCACATCAAATGAATTATTCCTTGGGAGTACCTATATTTCTGGCCAGCCAGCTAGATTTTCACACTAAGAATAATTCTATATCTGATGGAGCAAACATAATTGCCTGATTACATTACTTACTGCTTGATTATGTTCTTGAAAGCAAACAATCTTAGAGTTTTTATTATGATTGGTAGACCTGAAATATTATATCAGATTGTGAGCTTCATAACTAAAGAAAAATATGAATAAACTTCAACAGGTTCAGTGAAGAATAAGATACTTGATCAGCATAAAGATGTGTTAGGAGAGTTTGAAGAACTAGATGTGGTTAGCTTGGTCTGTCTTGTTGCCTGGACAGAATAAGATTTAAGGGGCTTAACTTAGAGAAGAATAAATTCCAGCTGACATTAGAACAATCTTCTTGATCTTGAGACCTTCAAGAAAGGAACTTAAATACCAGAGAAAGTGGACTTTTCTCTTCTGGAGCTCTAGATTTCCTACACAGACATTTTCAGTTCCTTGGTAATATTTCATCAATGTTCATTATTGCTAAAAAATTTGTAATGTGATTCACCTTGGACATGTCTGTGGAAAGGTGAGGTATTAATATTTTAGTTGTGTACAGTCCAGAAAAAGAGGAAGTAGTAGTGAGCAAAAAGAACTAAAAGCAGGAAATAATCTTCATCTTAATCGATTCCTTTTTTCTGTATATATTTCTTTTGCTATTTGAATCTCATTCATTCTCTGTATGACCAAACTCACTCAACATCCTTCTTTCATACTGGTCATTGGTCACTTACCCTTTTGTTTTCAATCCACATTCATTCACCACCAATTCATTCTTGACCATAAGTACCCCATTCCTACTGCATTCGAACAATTTGTATGTTTACCTGGATGTACTCAGCTGTAGAAAAAAATGGGCAGATGAATGCATAGCAATTATTGCCTCTTCTATACATTAATTTCAGCTCCATACATTTTATTGCATCACATAATTTATTGAACACTTATTGCATAACATTTTGAGTTCTCAGCCAATAACATGGCATTATCTGCAAACAAGACTATACACACATTCACATCCGAACCAATATTTCTCTCATGTCACCACAAGCATTCCTTATACATTTATTCATAAATACATTAAACAACCAATGGGACATCACACATTCTTGCCTTACTCCTACTCCTACTAAACCTTCTCTTTCTTCTTATGCATACTTTCATCATTTACCTCTTATAACATTCAGCAACCAACCTTCAACTTTGTATTCATTCAGAGCATTTCATAACTGAAGCCTATTCACGTTATCATAAATTAACAATTTTTCAATAAATGTTGTTTCTCACATTCATACATTTCTTAGTAATCTACTGAAGAGATAAAAATCTGGTCTGAACATCCCTTGCCTGGTATAAAGCTGCACTGTACTAACTGAATCTTGGTCATTATAACCTTGCACCTCTTTCCTAGATCAGAGGGCCCTTCAGACAGTCAGCTCACAGCTTGACTACTGCAATGTAGTTTACATGGGGCTGCCCTTGAAGACTACCCAAAAGCTTCAACTAGTTCAGAAGGAGATGGTGTGAGCAGTGATGGGCATGTCTCAGTATGCCCATGTAATACATGTGTTTCATGAGCTGCACTGGTTGCTGGTTTGCTTCTGGGTGCAATTCAAGGTGCTGATTGCTACCTATAAAGCCCTACATGGCATAGGGCATAGGGCCTGGTTACTTCAGGGACCACCTATCTCCCACAATATTTGCCCAGCTGATCCAATCTGGCAGGGTTGGCATGCTCTGGGTTCCTTCAATTAAGCAATGCCATTTATTGGGACCCTGGAAGCACACCTTCTCTGTAGTAGCACCACTCTGGAATGAGGTTCCCCTTGAGATCTGAACGCCCCCACCTTGCTGGTGTTTAGAAGAGCTGTGAAGACCTGGCTCTTCACTGAGGCAAGGGAGAGTGAGAAACCTTGCTTCGTTCCATTCCATCTGTCACACTTGCCACCTTTTATCTTTTATTGGTTTTATTGTAATTTCTTTGATTGTTGTGAGCTGCCCAGAGTCATTGGGAGTTCATCAGCATACAAGTTCACATCATCATCACCATCATTATTCTCCTCATCTTTCACTCAGAATTCTGCAAAACAACTTTCCAGTCACACTTAACAAAACAATCCCCATGTAGTTTTTGCACTCACTCTAGTTACCTTTCTCTTGTATAAGGAAGCAAAAACACTATTATGTCAGTCATCAAAAAGAGGTTCAGTTTTTGCACACACGTTGCACAGCCACTCTATAAGCAAACCACAGCCATATTTTAATATTTTCCCACTTACTACATCTGCAACCTTATCATTTTTCAACATTCTCACAGCATTGGTGACTTCCTTTTCATCTTTTCTGGGGGGGGGGGCAAGGGGCACTAGCATTTATAGCATTCTTTTCAATTCCATTCTTTGACATATCACTCTCATTTTCATATAAAACTCTAAAATACTAATTCCAACATATCTTCATCCTAAATCATTTCACTTTTATTTTTGATTCCACTCAGTCTCCTGGAGGCTCCTTGTTTAGCTGTTTACCCACTTCCAAAACAATGTATTTTCATAAAATATTGTATTTTCTTTGCTTTTTAAATCTTTAAATCTTTAACTTTTTACCTTGATCTCTTTGACTACATTTTTTTGCAATTTGCTATACAACACTTTTCTTCCTTATTTTTGCAGCATTGTTTTTATACAATTTTATGCAAATTTTTCCATTCACAATCTCTTTCACTTCAATCATTCTACTAACTACACTTTTTCATAATTCTCACTAGCCTAACTCCACACACTCCTGTAGCATTCTATAACATAACTTTTCACTCTGTTCCAAGAAGTTTTCAAACCCTCTTTATTTACATCTATATTCTGCTGGTTCTGTTGGGAGATCATATTTTAATATAAATATAATAATAAATATATAATAATATTCAGTATTTGTGTATTTCTCTTTATGCAGTTATTCTCCTTTAATTTCTTTCAGCACCAGCCGCCATTCTCATCCATTCTTATGTTTCCAAATGGCACAATCAGTTTTTCTGCGCTCTTTCATCTTTTCAACCCACTCAGAAAGTTGTACTTTTTTTCCTGAAAGTCATCTGTGCTTTTTTTTGTCATTGCTATTCACTGAATCATAACATGCCATTTCATCCATTATGAATTCTTGCTTTCATGTGCACCCACAACAGTTTAAATGACGCCAATTTATACTATCTGCTATATTCTTTCATTCATAATTAAACCTACACCTTTACTGTACTTCATCAATTTCACTCCACAAGAGTAGAGCACTTTAATTTAGATCTATGATATCCTTCCCCTGTTTCTTTGTTTCACAGACGCGCAACATATTTATTATTCTTTCTTTTGTGTGATTAGTCCATTTTTACCATTTTTTTACCATTTAAACCTCTTACATTCCAAGCTGCAATCTTCCATATGTCATAGTTATCAATATATTAGGCCATGAATATTGACTTCCATTGCCTATCATGCAATGGAGACTTTAACATACAGCTTTAATTTACTCTTTGAAGTAAATTAAATGAAGAGTAGAGTAGCTAGCAGTCCATTTCATAGCCATCTCCTATGCAGCATTCATTGCTGAGAGAAGTCTGTACCTGACTGTTATATAAGTGAGTTATATCATTTCAAATATTCTAGCTTAAGGGAGCCCTTTCATGTTGATATACATCCCACATATGTCCTACATATTCAGAAAGTTATTGGATGCAGGGTTATTTATTTTAGTGAATAAATTTCTTTTTTCTCTCTTTTCTCTCTAACAGGGAAAAAAGTGGTCCTAGTGAGCCAAGGAACTTTCATCATTATTAACTACTTATTAGGGATCCGTGAATCAGTCTCCTTCTGATTCCTTTCCTTTTCACAAGTATTTATCATTTTTTTTCATCAGTCTACATAAAAAAAAAAAATGAAATAAATTTTATACATTTTACAAACAGCATTCCTTAATGTAGGAATGTCAGTGATCAAATCCTATTGTTCAAAAGAGGGTTGGAAACTCTTTAAGATAGCATTACAATATTTATTACCAGATTCTGAATGAACAACTTAGATCATTTTAAAATGTACAGATTGTGCAATGGAGTCTTTTATGTATTAATGTATTATTCTGCAATAACATTCCTTGTTTCAGACCTGTTAAAAATCCCATCCTCTCATCAGAAATTATAGCATGGTCTTCATGGCCATTGAAATCGGCCCATTAGAGGCTTGGCAAATGAGGACAATTTGACAGACTGCATGTTGGCCTGGATTCAGAAAGTGCGGAGAATTAGGCATTTTTTTTAAAGGTTCTGGACTGACAAGGTTCTGGACTGACTATTTTCAGCTGCTAGACTTGATGCTAGACTCTAGAACAGTGTTTCTCAACCTTGGCAACTTTAAGATGTGTGGACTTCAACTCCTAGAATTCCCCAGCCAGCATGGCTGGCTGGGGAATTCTAGGAGTTGAAGTCCACACATCTTAAAGTTGTCAAGGTTGAGAAACACTGCTCTAGAAAGTTTTAAAGGAAAGAAGACACTCCATCAGCATTCTTTCTCTAAGTCTTAATAGGACCGAAACCTACTACCTGCCCACACATACCTGCATCTTGCAACTTTTTCCCTCTGACACATAAGCCAGTCAATTTGATCCCTATGTTTCTTCATTAAGGGCTACAGCATAGAAGAAAGTATGTGGCTTGTTGTAATTGCTCTTTCACAGGCAAGCTGACAGAACATTTGCTGCATTCTGGATCACGTCCACCTGGCATATTCAATCAGCCATAATTAAACAAACTACAGCTTATTGCAATATGTGAACCCAGCTGTACTGTCATCCTTGGCCTGAGCTGATATTACTACTAAAGTTATGATTTTCCATTCTGTGCTGTGTTACACATTGCTGCTATTTTAGCATTTTGTTCCCATGAGCGACAATCACCAGATCTGGATTGGGTTAAGGCTGTCTTCTCCAAACAATGTAATCTATAGGACATATTCATTCATTCATTCATTCATTCATTCATTCATTCATTCATTCATTCTTCATGTTTATTAGATTTATATCCTGCCTTTCCACCAGCCTGTCAAAGTGCCATACACAGCATTTCTTCCTCCCATTTTCCCTTTCCCATGATGTAGGCCAGGTTGAGAAATAGCAAGTACCCCAGTATCACTCAGTGACCTCCTGCAGCTGAAGGTGGACTTTAATCTAAATCTTCCCAGTCAATAGTCCAAAACCTTAACCATCTCACCATACAATCTCTGTCTTATTTTTACCCAGAGATTAGATTTTATCGATGCTGGGCTGCAATTAAACAGAAACACAGGTAACTCAATGTTCTTTCCCTATTTAGTTTTGCATCTGTTTTGTTTCTCTTTCTCAGTTGTTTCCCTGGATAGAATTTTTGTTTGTAAACTCCTTTAAGCAAATAATGAAACTAGTCTTTGGAACCTGAAACAGAATGAAATACTGTGGTCTGTAGAGCTCATGTTCAGGTTTGCAGTGAGCCCATCCCTTGTCCTGGTTTTCTCTCTTTTTTTCCCCCTTCCCATCTGCTTACTTACTGCTTACTTCTCACTGGAATGTTTTCAGCAGCCAGGGGTGGGGGGGTGGGGGGGTGGGGGTGGGGGGAATCACTGTCTTAAATTTCTGTTTTGTTTTGTTTTCTTTTTTTTGAGATTCCCTGGGAACATATTGAGACAGCCAAGCTTTTAGTGTTTAATCTTTCTTTGGGGAAAGGAATTGTCTTAACTTCAGGGTCCTCTTCTTTTTCAGTGACTAAGGTTTCTCTAAATAAAATAGTACAGGCTGACTACTTTTATGCGGAATGTTCCTCCATAGGAGGAAAGAACCCACTTTGCTTTTACACATCCAGAATTGTTCTTGCTCTGAGACCATTTATAAATAGGTACTCTTTTCTTCTCCCCTCACCCACATCCATATCTGGAGGTATCCACAGGATTTTGCTGCATTCATCAAAATGGTAAAAACAGCATCACAACACAAGCTCCACCTCTTTAATATGTGCATACAATGTTATGACACATGCAAAAGAGACGGGTCTTGGGTGATGATGCTGTGAAGCGCTTTCACCATCTTGACCCTCCCCAACTCTCCTGTGGATTCCTCTGCTTATACACAAAGATATTTTAATTTTCACTTTGGAAGCTGGGAACCTCAATCATTTCTATATTCAGTTGTTGCATTTTCTCTCTCTCTTTATAATACAGTCACTGTTGCAACATTTTAAAGAAAAGCCTTCAAACCCTCACTAGGCATATACTTTTCCATTCTTTATGAATTAATGGCTTAATCTGGGTATTAATTCTTCACACAAACTGCATCCTACAGGAACCTAGCTGTCAAGAAGTATCAGGTGATAGATTATCCAGAAGTCACTTTGGCCTCAGTAAGACCACTCTGGCTTATGAAAGTCTGAGGGCAAGTCCTATTTCAAGAATGGAACATTGTCAGCCAAGATTCTGTGTTGGGACCAGTGCTTCTGAATTTGAAGTTTGGGATGAGTAATTATATGGTTTGCTTGTAACAGCAAATCATTTAGCTCAATTAAAGCAAAGAGGGACAATGAAGGGCAATACTAGTGTGAGGCCAAAATATGGGGTTGAGTCCCCCACCCCTACAATTTTCAAATATACTTTGATGGAGCCTGGGCTAGTGGTGACTATCCAAGAAAGGAATCTTGAGAAGGTGATGGATAGCACAATAAAAATATTGTCTGTAAAAAAACCCCAACTCTCATGTTGAGGATGACTATGAGATAAAATGTTACAAGCCCATTTTGAATGTATACAGATTGGATCCTCACACCTTGGAAAAAAATATAGTGAAGCAGAAAAATGGAGAAAAGAGCACATTCCATACTGGAAGTAGGTGGAAGTTTTAAGGAACAACAAAAGAAAATGCTTCTACACATAGCCTGTAAAATTCACTGCTTCAATATGTGGTGATAGTCACCAATTTGATGGCTTTAAAGAGGGATTAGATATGTTTATGGAAGATGAAACTATCAATGGCTAGTAGTCACAGTGGCAATCTATTGCTTCTACTAGTGCCGACAGTGGTTCTTTGGGCACCAGTTACTATGGGCATGGATGGGAAACTGCTTATGCACTGTATATGGCTTCTTGATGGTGTTTGATTGACCAGTAAGGGATGGTCAGTATTCAGATCCAGAGTGAGAAAGATGCTGTAGATTGACTATGGGCATGTTCACTGTACTTGTCAGGACACCTTAAAGAAGTGAGACCTTACAAGATAGCCCTGGAATGCCATTGGCGGGTACAACAAGGGTGCCTACACTGGATCTTGCTTTGGATCCAAATATGGTGGACCATTAGTGGCCACTGTTGAGTCTATACTGCTGATGCATTTTGCCTGTACTAGCATAGCTCCTCTTATGTTGTAAAGATTATGCAAGACCCAGCTTTCTCATGTAAACCAAGGCAGCACATGTTTTACATACCTAAAGTCCAATTTCTCAGCCCTGCCCCAAACCCTGGATGTATGCTATCACTCTGGCAAAGAATACTAGGTAAAATGAACCAGTGGTCTGAAAACACTTGGGGTTTTCTTTGCCCCTTTGTGGTCAGTAGTGACCCTCAAATGCTGCTAGTTGTGACTGTCATAGCCATTATGCTTCTTCCCACCCTGAATGATAGCTAAGGAGAAGGAGGGAGGCCTGTGCATATTAAGATACTCTGGGCTTGCACTATATACCAGCAGCTAAAAATTAAGCAGAATTCCACAGCAATGCATAAAACATCTCAGTAGCCTACACGCTACCTGCTGTACAGAGGTGCATAACAATACACCAGATTTCTGAGTCTCTTGTCTCAAGTGGAGAAGTTTCTTGTGATGCAGGTTCTAATTCTATTTCTTTACACAAGAAGTGAATTCTTTAAATAAAAATGATTTAAAAATATACTTATGAGATTTTCTTTACATTCAGAGAAGAGGCTGCTATTTTAGAGAAGCATTTCAGGATTGGGCAACAAAGTGGGCCAGAAAAATGGCCAGTTTTCAGCAGTGTGATTTTTAGTTTAGGGAAGGAAATTAAATGTTAAAAATGGATACTTTTAAGGTTTGCAGAGGCATAAGATAAACATCTTCATCTTAAAATTGTCACACACACTCCGAGACATAAAATATTTGGCCTGAATCACTCTGTGACAACTGCAAAGGGAAGAATTTGGAAATGGGAAAATGTAAATTAGCCTCTTGTTAGAATAGCTGCAGTTGGCTTTCTCTGGCTACAAAATTCCCTCACTGTACTTCTGGCCTTGAGACTTCATCCCACACTGACTTTGGCACTTCTCCCATACTTCTTACTGATTGCAATAAAGATCTGCCACCAGCTTCTGCTATTGATTTGGATGGGTGGATCCATCCCACGTGTGGTATAATGCTGATCCACAGCATCTGTTATGGGACTTTGGCCAGGAGTTCTGTGACTCTTTTCACAGAAGCTGCACCAGTAACTTTTTCAGAGAACATCAAGGCCTCTGCTCCTTTACCCATGCTTATTTTGTACTCAGCATTCACCTCTGAAATAGCAATAACTTCTTTTTTTCATCCTTGGGTGGCTGTGGTGATAGCAGCTGAAGCAAGGGCTTAGAAGTTGCTGATTCCTTGAGTTATTTGTGTGTGACCACAGATGGCTTCTCCTCCCTCTCTCCTGTTATCCTTTTTATGGTTTGCTTCATGTTTATAACATTCTTCCTCCCTCTGCCATAGAGTAGTACATAGCAAGATGAGGCTCACATGTCTGGAGAGAAAATCTCAGTCTCTCACACACACTATACAGTCCTAATCATGCCTAATTTGGCCCTCATGCAGGCACTTCATACCTATCTTCTCAACTGCATATGTACATGCACAAAATATGCAGTATTGACTTTTACCGGTATGAATATATGACTGATGTTTGCCCAGGGCATTTAACAAAAAATCATAATAATCTTAATGAGATACCACTCCAGCCAGGAATAAGACAGTGCAGAAAGTATTTGGAATAACTTTGTACCAAATGTAAGTGAAATTAGCTAAATTTAGCTGAGATTCACTAAACATGTATGGGGTTCAGGAACCCTCTGAGGAAGAATTTATTTGACTTTTATGGACATTCCTACTGCACGTTCTCTCTCTCTCTCTCTCTCTCTCTCTCTCTCTCTCATTCCCTTAGTAAATACTTATTCCTTTTTATCCAACAATTGGTGGCAAGATTCAAACAATCAGCATAGGATTAAGAAAGGAGATAGTAAATCTCTGTGTGAGAAGACAGGGAGAATTTTATTTTATTTTGTGCAATTGAGTCAGTGTTGACTCCTGGAGAGTGCCTGGACTGGTCTGTGTAGCTTTCTTGGCAAGATTTTGGAAGTGGTTTGCCACTGCTTCCTTCCTAGGGCTGAGAGAAAGTGACTGGCTCAAGGTCAACCAACTGGCTTCATGCCTAAAGTGGGATTAGAATTTACAATCTCCTAGTTTCTAGTCTCGTGTCTTAACCGCTACACCAAATTGACTCTCTTAATTATTTACAGGTTAGATACTCATAATTAACTATGTTGTTTCTTCTTTGAGGTGTTAATGTTTTTCTTAATCTAGTTCACTTTCTAATGAAAAAAAATTATGTATCTTATCTGCCTCTAGCCTGGCATCCTGACAGAATGATCTGATTCAAACCATCATTTGTTTAGTCAGGTTTTAGTATCTAAACTACAGTGGTTGGGATCACAAAGAAGGCACAAGCAAGCTGGGTTGACAAACAAACTTTTGTTTTACTGCGATGCATAAATCGAACCAATATCTCAGAGCTGAAGTCCACTATCAGCTCTCAAACTCTCTGCTAAACATACAGAACAGATTCTGTGTTCTGTCTCTTCCTCTAAAAATGTCTGGAGGCAAAGTAGATATTACATAATATGCACATCTTCATGCCCTATTTCCTGTTTGCTGGGGGGGGGGGCTTGTTAATTCTTAACAAAACAGAGAGCTAGTCTGTATCAGCAGCAGTGTTCACAGAAGACTGAAAATATCATTCTTTTTAAAATCGGTAGCCTTCATCACATCTTTCAGAAGACTATTCCAGGTTAATTATGTACCGATAGCCCTGAATCTTCTGCCATTCATCTTCCTTGAATGATCCACGATTCCCATGCTACAACAGGAGGTATGCCAGGATGTTAATCTATGACTATCAACTTTCAGATTACAACACTTTAAATACCCTGAATTTTAAGGTTTAAAATGAAACTTCAGTTGAGTTTGGTCCTATGAATTCTGAATCAATTCATTAAGCCTAGTATGTTTTATAATGAATAACTGTAACACTCACCAATCTGCCATCCTACTAAAGATACTTTTTATTTTTTTCATATCTAACAGAACGTTGGAAATAAATTATATACAGTGAAGGAGTTTGGGACTTTGTCAATCTGTCTGTTTGTCAATCTGTCTATCAGCAAAAAATCTCCAAAAACAAGAATAGAAGTGGACCAGATTTGGTGTGGTAGCAAAATGGGCTGGATCAGGCCGGGCACTTTGGAGGAAAAAGATCCAGAAAAAAATTCCTCCGTGCATCTGTATGGCTGTTGAGCTGGGAGTCAGAATGTTGCCAAACCCTCCATTTTGAGTCATTAAGAGATTAGAAAGAACTCCAGAAGCCATGCTCTGCCTGCTTTCCCTAACATTTAAAAAGGTTTTTTAAAAGTTTACAGAAGGGAAGAATTGGAACTATGGTCATAGGAATGCTTTGAAGTATGATCACTCCTTAGTTACCTGGCATACAATGTGAACATAACTATTTGTCTGCAAATATTCCCATCTCTCAACAAAGCAGAGGATTACTGTAAAAATTAAGCACTCACTGCATAGCATAGGAACTGAGATCAATCTGAATTCACTTCCTATTGCCAGATGTAATTTGTGCAGTGTTCTGTACACTATAGCAATCATTGAATTTATACTTCACCCTATCCCATAAATTCAGAATGACTTACAAATATATGAGTCAAATTTATTGGTTGCATCTCTGGCTTACTTCTTCTCTCAAATTATCATCTCAATGAATTTGTACACTCAATCTATAATTTGATTTAAAATGAAGACACATTGTACAATTTTGTATACATTGTACAAAATCATGATCTAAACAGTGTGGCTCTCTATATGCTGCTTGCCATTTGATAAAACCCTCTGATATAACCCTTTGACGGACCACCTCTCCCCAATTACATCTGCCCATCCCACCAGATCCAGCAGAGAGGGCATGCTGCTGATCCTGTTGGCTAGGGAGCTTCACTTGGCGGGTCCTAGGCAATGGGTGTTTTCTGTGGTGGTTCATGCTTTATGGAACATGAATGGAACTTTATGGAATATATGGAACATTCTTCCTCCTGAAGTGAGGCAGGCTTCATCCCTTTTAACTTTCAGGAAGTCCCTCAAGACCTAGTTGTATTATCAGGCCTGGGGACCCCAGGGGACTGGTGAAATATTGACATGGCTCCACTGTTAGCATCACCTGCTTTTCGCCCAATATTTTTTTATTTTTTTAGTTTTATGCCTTTAATAATTTATAAAGATCTTAAAGTCCAAACTCAGTGGCAGGAATACCATTCAGGCGATTAACATCTGGGCAATTCCAGTCATTAGATATACAGCTGAAATAGTGGACTGGACTAAAGCTGAACTAAAAGTCTTGGATAGGAAAACCATAAAAATAATGACAATGAATCATGCCCTTCATCCATGCAGCAATGTTGACACACTCTACTTACCAGGGAGCATAGGTAGGGGTGGAATGTTGCAAGTACACCAGACAGTTGAAGAAGAAAAAAGGGCATTGGAAGAATATCTGAAGGACAGTGAAGAAGATGCACTGAAACTAGTACACCATGAAGGCTTACTAAATACCGAAGAAACCAAACTGGCCTATAAGACACACATGAACCTAGCAGGCAAAGCAGATAACAAGACCTGGCAATGTCTCTGAGCAGGAAAGTTGAAGAAAGAGACAGAGGAGCTAATTCTGGCTGCACAAGACCAAGCCTTAAGAACAAATGCATATAAAGCCAGAACTAAGAAGACAGCAACAGACAGCAAATGCCGCCTCTGCAAAGAAGCTGAAGAAACAGTGGACCACTTAGTTAGCTGCTGCAAGAAGATTGCACAGACTGACTACAAACAACGGCATGACAACGTAGCAACAATGGTGCACTGGAATATCTCCAAGAAATACCATTTGCCTGCAAGCAAGAACTGGTGGGACCACAAAACAAAGTAATAGAAAATGAAGAAGCTAAAGTGCTCTGGGATTTTAGAAAGCAAACAGACAAGCACTGACACACAATACCCCAGACTTAACAAAGGCTGATAAGAAAGACAAAAAACTCTGGATAGTGGACATTGCAACACCTGGAGACAGCAGAAGAGAAGAGAAAGAACTGGAGAAAATCACGAAATATAAAGACTTGCAAATAGAAATAGAACGACTGTGGCAAAAGAAAGCAAAGATAGTACCAGTAGTAATAGGCACCTTGGGTGCAATCTCAAAACATTTGGAGCACCACTTGAAGACCATCAGCATTGACAAAATCACCATCAGTCAATTGCAAAAGGCAGTTTTACTTGGAACAGCTTCCATCCTGCGATGATACCTTTAACACCATCAAGCAACAACATCTGCCTATCCCAGGTCCTTGGGAAGGACTTAGGTGGATAAAAATGCGAAATCCAGTCTAAACATCTGGCTGACTATGCAACCACCACCACCACCAACAACAATAATACTTGTTTGTATATATTGTTTTTAGCTTTTCGTACACCACCCAGAGTCACTTGTTTGTGAGATGGGTGGCCATATAAATGTGACAAATAAATAAATAGACATAACTCCTCTTCCACATGAGGGCTTCAGCACAGTTTGCAAATTAAGAACTCTAAAATCCAAAGAGAATACCCTTATTTATACTATCCACGTTCTTAAGACACTGGGGACTTACTGGTGGATCTGTAGGCATTTCATATCTTTTGAGCAGCCTTTTTCAACCTGGTGTCCTCTGACTATTGAGACCATAACTCCTGTTGCAGCTATTGTGGATGTCAGCTGGAAATCTGGAGGACACAGCATGAAAGAAGCTGCTCTACACACTTAGAGTAGCCAGAAGTACATTTCACTGAATTTAGTATTGCTATTTGAGAGAGTAGTTTATGAATTCCAAAACACACCACCACCACCTTTCTGCCATTCCTATGAGAATGCTGAAGGGACTACTAATTTCTAAACACAGATTTTTCAGCATTTGGCTAGATTGCACATAAACCAACAAGCAGGGCCCAAGCACAATCTTTTCTGTCTGGTACAAATTCACAGTAAGGTCCATTTCTCACCCATCTTACAAATGTGACTCTGGGAATCTAACACATTAAAACAATAAAAAAGGATATTAATAAAGAATAAAAAGCCAACCATGGTCACCAAGGATGAACCCAACAAAACTAGGATCTCATTTCATGCATACAATCTCATGAATCATTAAAGAATTTAGCTTGATTTTAATTCTGAAATAACATTTTCTGTGTTTTTTAAATTGTAGCCCTGTATCTACAGGTGAAACTTGAAAAATTAGAATATCATGCAAATGTTCATTTATGTCAGTATGGCAACTCAAAAGGTGAAACCAATATATGAGATAGACGCATTACATGCAAAGCGAGATATGTCAAGCCTTACTTTGGTATAATTGTGATGATTATGGCATACAGCTTATGAAAACCCCAAATTCACAATCTCAGAAAATTAGAATAGTGTGAAAAGGTTCAATAGTCTAGGCTCAAAGTGTCCCACTCTAAGCAGCTAATGAATCCATAACACCTGCAAAGGGTTCCTGAGCCTTTCAATGGTCTCTCAGGCTGGTTCAGTAGGAATCACAAGCATGGGAAAGACTGCTGACCTGACAGTTGTGCAGAAAACCATCATTGACACCCTCCATAAGGAGGGAAAGCCCCAAAAGGTCATTGCAAAAGAAGTTGGATGTTCCCAAAGTGCTGTATCAAAGCACATCAATAGAAGGTTATGTGGAAGGGAAAAGTGTGGTAGAAAAAGGTGCACAAGCAGCAGGGATGACCGCAGCCTGGAGAGGATTGTCAGGAAAAGGCCATTCCAAAGTGTTGGGGACTTTCCCAAGGAGTGGACTGAGGCTGGAGTTAGTGCATCAAGAGCCACCACACACAGACGGATCCTGGACATGGGCTTCAAATATCGTATTCCTCTTGTCAAGCCACTCCTGAACAACAAACAACGTCAGAAGTGTCTTACCTGGGCTACAGAAAAAAAGAACTGGTCTGTTGCCCAGTGGTCCAAAGTCCTCTTTTCTGATGAGAGCAACTTTTGCATCTCATTTGGGAACCAAGGACCCAGAGTCTGGAGGAAGAATGGAGAGGCACACAATGCACGATGCTTGAAGTCCAGTGCGAAGTTTCCACAGTCTGTGTTCATTTGGGGAGCCAGGTCATCTGCTGGTGTTGGTCCACTGTGCTTCATTAAGTCCAGGGTCAACGCAGCTGTCTACCAGGAGATTTTGGAGCACTTTGTGCTTCCTTCCGCAGACGAGCTTTATGGGGATGCTGACTTCATTTTCCAGCAGGATGTGGCACCTGCCCACACTGTCAAAAGTACCAAAACCTGGTTCAATGACCATGGGAATACTGTGCTTGATTGGCCAGCAAACTCGCCTGACCTGAACCCCATAGAGAATCTATGGGGCATTGCCAAGAGAAAGATGAGGGACATGAGACCGAACAATGCAGCGGAGCTGAAGGCCGCTATTGAAGCATCCTGGTCTTCCATAACACCTCAGCAGTGCCACAGGCTGATAGCATCCATGCCACGCCGCATTGCAGCAGTCATTGCTGCAAAAGGGGCCCAAACCAAGTACTGAGTACATATGCATGCTTCTACTTTGCAGAGGTCCGATATTGTTCTATTTCCAATCCTTGTGTTATTGATGTCATGTAATATTCTAATTTTCTGAGATTGTGAATTTGGGGTTTTCATAAGCTGTACGCCATAATCATCACAATTATACCAAAGTAAGGCTTGACATATCTCGCTTTGCATGTAATGCGTCTATCTCATATATTGGTTTCACCTTTTGAGTTACCATACTGACATAAATGAACATTTGCATGATATTCTAATTTTTCGAGTTTCACCTGTATGAACTGCTGTAAACAGTACTTTTCCTCCTGTAGTGCTTAGACCAGTGGTGTGCTGGAGCTGGTTTGTACCAGCTCATGAAAGCCAATGGTCAAATCTTCTGAAATTTTGAGAGCCAGAGCTGAGCTGCTATGCCTTGTGCACTGATCAGCTGTTTCGCAGCTACTGGTATGGCATGGCAGCAGCAATGCAGCTGGCAGAGACAGTTCTTAAACATTTATCAGCACACCCCAGGCTTAGACCTACCAACACACACACATGTATGCAATGAAAAAAGCAACAACCCTGAAGTATAAACCCACAGAGAGTTTTCAGAAAAGCAAACAAGGATGTCAACAGAAATATCCCCATCTAAATGAAAGCCTTTGCAATTAGCATCTAAAGGTCTTAAAGCCTGATGTCAGGCTAAAATCTGTAAGATGATCATTTCAAATCTGAGATACCTTTATTTATTTATTTATCAAATTATATGGCACCCATCTTACAAATGTGACTCTGGGAATCTAACAACACATTAAAACAATAAAAAAGAATATTAATAAAGAATAAAAAGCCAACAATGGTCACCAAGGATGAACCCGACAAAACTGCAGACATGAACCTCTCAATGGGCCATCTAACCTCCCAACCTCCAGATCCTGGAGCACATCTAGGTCTTCAGTGCTTTATGAAAGGCCAGCAGCATTGGGGACAACCTGATCTTGGAGTGTTGGGGTGTTCCAGAGGGCAGGCGCTGCAACAGAAAAGGCAAACTTCCAAGGTCCCATAAGATGACATTCTGGATCAGCTGCAGCTTCTGGATGATCTTCAAGAGCAGCCTCATGTAGAGTCCATTGTAGCAACCCACTTGGGAGGTGGCTAAGGCATGAGTGACCACGAGCAGTGCCTCCTAGTCCAGGAAGGGACAGAACTGGTGTATGAAGCAAAGTTGTGTAAAAGTGCTCCTGGCTACGACTGCCACCTGCTCTTTGAACAGGGTCCTGGAGGACCCCCAAATTGTGCACCAGTTCTATTTGGGGTAGGGCAACTGCATCTAGAACCAAAAATGGAAAAACCCTGGATACAGGGAGCCCTAAAACACACAGCTACTCAGTCTTCTCAGCGCTGACCAGAAGCCTGTTCCTCCCCATCCAGACACCTACAGCCTCCAGACACTGAGACAGAACTTCCACAGCATCACTTGGTCAGCCTGGGGCAGAGATGTAAAGTTGGGTATCATCAGCATGCTGATGATACCTCACCCCGTGTTGTTGGATGACCTCACCCAGTGGCTTCATGTAGAAGTTAAATAGGAATGAGGAGAGTGTCAAGCCCTGAGGGATCCCACAGAGAAGGGGCTGTGGGCTAGATCTCTCCTCCACTATCTACACTGATTGGAACTGGCCCCAAAGAAAAGAGGAGAACCAGAGTAAAACTGTACCACCCAGTTTCCAGAACCTGTCCAGAAGGATACCATGATTTATGGTATTGAAGGCTGCTGAAGAAGTCAGGATGGACACACCACCACCATCGCGCTCCTACCAGAGGTCATCCACAAGCACGATCAATGCTGTTTTGGTCCCATGTCCAGGTCTGAAACTCAACTGAAAACAGTCCAGATAATTAGTTTCTTCCAGGATTCTCTGAAGTGGCTGCACAACCATCTTCTCAACAACCTTCCCTAAAAAGGGAAGATTGGAGATGAGATGAAAGTTATCCAAAATTGTTGGATCCAGTGATGGCTTCTTGAGGAGAGGGTAAACCATTGCCTCTTTAAGCAGCAGTGGAACCACTCCTTCACTCAAGAAAGAATTCACCACCACAATGATCCAACCACATGTTGTCTCCTGGGAAATCTTAGCTAACCAAGAGGGACATGGATCCAACACACCAGACTTACATTTGGTTGCTATACTTCTAACTTACCCAGTTGTGGACATTCAGAAAAGGTCTTCTTCAGATTTATTGATTTATTCCAACATTTATATCCTGGTCCCTATTCCAGGGCAATGAGATAACCTCAGTGATGTGATAGTTTGATATAAATCAGGTATGTGTTGAGACACCCTGCTCTCCAGTTATGCAGGGCATAATCCATCAAGATCTTTTGAAGTCAGTATCATCAAAGCACATGCAGTAGTTCCCATACTTCTGAGACTTTTGTTTCCAGAAGATGCCACAGGGTTCCCTTCTGAATGATGCTGTCATTCAGAAATTTGGACTGGTGACTGAATATAGCCTCTGTGAACATAGTGTTCACAGATATGATGGTGCTTTTGGAAACCTGCCTTGATGCTCATGGATGGTCAGAGTTTTTAAAATTATTTTTGGAGAGGTCAGATGACAGTAAGCACTGGATGCAGTGCCTTAACACCTTTCTCTTAGGTCCAGATGTATTCAAAAGTGTGTGTGTGTGTGGGGGATGTCCTTCAATTAAAAACAAAAAGTGACATCAAGGTCCCTGTTAGCTACCACTTTGTTATGTCTGTGTTGTGAACTGCTTTATTGGAGATAAGCCGGGAGATATAGCCATAAAACAAATTGGGCTAAGAAAGAACAGAAGACAGAATTTTACTTAAGCCAATTGGGCATTCATTATAAAATAAATTAGACATTTTATTGACCAAATATTACCTCTCAAACTATTATAGAGTGTATTTTTATTACGTGAAGATAAAACAAAGGACGAAGAGCTGTCAAACACTGAGCTCTTTGACAAAGGCTAGAATACAAATAGATATGCAAACATAAATAGGCACATGGTTTTGCATAAATAGGCACGTGTGTGTGTGTGCACAAATAGTGTATATGTGCAAATACACATTTCAAGATCCTACAAGCTTCAAAACAGTGTTTTTAAATGTCACCCATTCCCCATGGTTAAATTGAGATGCAGTTATCTGAACCAGTCACTTTTTATCCTTCCTAAAATGATTTTGTCAGTGGTATGAATGAAGAACCAGAACTTCACCATTCCTTGAGTGTGTACAGTCTAGCTAATCCCTTAAATGAGAACCATGCCTGAACTAGAGCCATGAAAGCTCTAGTGCTCCAACATGTCACAAGAAATTCATGGATTTACATTTGCATGGGAAGTGTGGCAAGAAGAAACTCTACCCTTGTCATTACTGAGTCTTACATGTCTTCCTACTCTTTTTCTCACTCATTTAATTTCACCATGACTTTTGAGATCCTGGACTTCTTTGTTGCTTCTGCCTACTCTTTCCCATATTTTGCCTTCAAGGCTTCAACACTTGGAACTCCCTAAAACAGCTGTTTTCATTCCATTCCAAACTTTTCCCAATACTTAGCCTCTCCCAAGATTTGTTGCCTTAAATACTGTTATGTAACAAAGAAAGAAAATGAAAAGGATTCTTTATTCTGCCTTGATAACAATCAGGGGATGTTTAACAAGACTATCTGGCCCTCTGCCACCTACAGGGCCAAGCACGTCGAATCAGCTGTGCCACGCAAGCATGGTCATTTTATGCTAGTCGCTTCATGAAAAAGAACATGGGAATGATGAGAGCAGCTAGCAGAGTGCTCCCTAATTAGTACTCAAAACAATTGGCTTTACAAAATGAAAATAAATGGAAAAGTAAACCTACATAGCCTGATTGCCTCCATAACTATTTCCCTCTATTTTTAATTAAGGTGCTATATAAAAAAATAGACTCCCTCCCCCACTAACCATTATAACTCAGGAACCAGATGGGCCTCATAATTCTCACCTGGCTTTCATCTGGTAAGGTTGGAAATCATAATTCTATTTGTATAAGATTACTTGTTTTCTCAGGAGATTCAGGCAAACTCAAAATATTGAAAACACACTTCTACCCTAACATGGACCATGCACTTGGCATCCATCATTTGTTTATTTCTTTAAAGCATTTCTGTCATGCTTTTCAGCCAAAGCAGGTCTGTAGAGCAGCTTATCAAAATCAATAGCTAGACCAGGGGTCACCAGCAACATAATCCCTACTGGTGCTAAGGCAATATTAACATCCCTGGATCACATTTGCAGAATCTCAGCATTAAATAAAAATTAGTGAAAAATTAAAATAGCTGATTTTTTGCAAACACACCAAATCTCACAAAACTACAAGGCTGTCTCATGGTATGTGTCAAGATTTCAAACAAAAATACCAAAGCTCCAAGATATTTCTGATGAGAATGTCAGCATTTCACAAGATACTAGCATTCTTCAATAAGCTTATGTGAAATTTCATGCTAGATCTTGGAAATAAGATTGCCAAAAGCTTGCAAAACACATGTATTTATTAGCCCCTGGCACTTAAATTTTCTGGCTCCTGAATTAGAAGTTCATGATCTTAGGATGATACTTTCCAAAGATACAAGACATTGAGAAAGGGAGAAAAGTATGGAGAGGATAAAAAGCATGAGAATGGTGGTTAGCTTGGTTGCCTAGATGGATGACATCTGGATCACATTCCACCCTGTTTTGTATTACATCTATTTTCCTCTTTAGCTAACCTGTACTTTACTATCCCATTCCACTTTCCTTTAGCCCCCCTGCTTTTCCTCTTCTCTTTTTGCTCTCTCTTTATGAGACCAGCTTAATCTGATTCTCTTTATTTTTCCTTCTCTCTGGGCAAGATAGTTCCCCAGAAACCCTTCTGGTGCTCATTACTGGAGGGAGAAGCCCCCGTGGGAAGCAGTTCACCAAGTTGCTTGTGAATATCATTCCCCCTCCCCTTAAGGATATATGAAGATACTGACAGCACAGCCCAACATACACACAAAGGGCTTCTTCCCAAGATTGTATGAAGCTGCCTCCTATTAGGTCAGATTATTTATTCATCTGAATTGATGTTGCTTCATCCAACAGGCAGCTTCAGGTAGAAATATTTCATATCCCCCTTTTCTCCCCCAAGAGGATAGAAGGTGTTTTATTACTGAACTACAGCTCCTCCTAAGGTGACTGATGTGGAAAACTAGCAGACAATTAATACTAATAGTTCAGATATTACATAGATACACCAGGTTCTCACTGAAAAAAAAAGCCTCTGTTCCAACTGCTCATAATGTATCTCCATTCTTTGCTCAGTCAACTACAGTATTGAACCTTTTATCACAAAGGCTCACTTATCTATGCCTGACAATTATTTCTTTTATATTTGGCTATTAATCGATAACACCAGGAATAGTGGGGGGTTCTCTACAAGTTTTAGATTCAACATTCATGATCCAGTGATCAAGAGTTACAGGAATTCTAATCCAAAAATCAGGTTGCCTGCTTCTAAGCATTACAGTGATCCTGCATTACAACTAGTTTTGTAGCTGCTTGCTGTAACCCAGCCTAGTTAGTTGGGATTTCGAATGTCCAACCTTTAAAGGGAAACTTGGAAGAAAGAAGCACAGTAACAGCAGAAAGAATTTTATTTCTGAAATTCCTTCCTAAATTCCAAATAATAGATTACTTGAGTTTTGGCCAGTTGGGTTGGTAACATAATGTATTTCTGGGCTGTCAATTACTCACTTTATTTGTGGATGTTTATGAGCATACATGTTTACTCATGAGTTCTGTTGACTAAGCTGCAGTTATTTTGCTTGATGTCATACTATACATCATGGATGTTATTGTCTTAAAGCTGCAGAACTGTATAGTTTTTAATATAGTATGTATCTCAAGAGTACGGTGATTGTGTATGCGTGAGTGAGACACAGAGAGACAGACAGATGTATTAACATTTTATTATTGCCCATCCCTGCTTTTGATACGGGTTGTAAGAACAAATATACACAATCAGTAAAGGCATTATAACAGCATGCTTGTATGAAATAGGATACCCATTATCCTCTATAACATCCTGCATCATGTCCCATGCTGTTTGGAAAAAAATCTTTTGAGGGAATACAATCTAAATGTATCAAAGCCCCAATACTATATAGCTGTTATTATAATAAGCTTGAATTATTGTAGGACAAGTTATTCTATATACAGTTGATGCCTTCCAGATATTTCTAAATAAACTTCCAGTGAGCTCCAGATACCACAAACAGTTGTCAGGGTTAACAGAAGTTGCAGTCCAAAATATTTGGAGGCTATTAAGTTACTATCCTACTCTCAGCACTTGTGATTCATTTTTTTATTATTCACATGATTGATTTAGCCTGGATTTTGACAATCAATCAGAATATATTTGCTCATCTAACTGGGGATTTATTCTATGAAGGGATTAGGTTTATTAGGTCAGGAGATTATTTGACTATACTAACCAATGATCTAAATTATCTGTCAAAACATTGGCTGAATGAGCTTCTTTTGTATTGCTGTTTTGAGGAACTGACTATTGGTACTTGTGCTGAAGTTGCCATGGATTTTTTCAATGAACATTTAATCATGTGCATTTTTCAGTAACTCTGTAATCCCTCCCCTGCTATCACTGGTGGTTTATATCTAGATTCCCCCACTGCAAATTTACCACAGAGCTTCTGTCTACATTTTGGGAATGACACAACAGTGGGAACCTGTGGCCAATACCACAGAGAGGAAGTGCTAATTGTTTGAGAGATGGATGGCAAAAAGAAGGATTATGCAATTTGAAAATATCAAATGCAACTCAGCGATGTAACTTTAAGGAAAGGCTCTTATTTCGGTAGAAAAGATTTCCTCCATTTTGTTGAATGAACAGCAGCTCATTGAAAATATATATCTTCTCTTGGGAGGCACTGTTTAAGAAAGAGGTTTTACTATTTTGCCTGATGTTGACCAAAAATGTTAGGATTGAATAGTCAGGAGCACATGTGCCAGAGTCATTATGGGTAGAAGGCAGGTAATCAGTAATCTAAATCTAAGGGGAGCAATAATATGGCCTAAACCATAATCCTTGGGATGGAAAGCAAGAACACAAGCAATGGGATCCTTTGCAGGAACAAATTCTTTGAGCAGTACTTTGGAAGATAGTCAGATAGAGATAGCTTTGTTTGAGTCACTCACTCACTCACTTATTTTTTATTTATATTTCAAATTTGTCACCACCCATCTCACTGCACAGCAACTCTGGGCAGTTAATGCACATGTACCTCATCTATAGGTACTTTCTAAACCAACTGCAAGCTGAAATGATGCTGCACTTTAACACCTGCATTTTTCTAAGTTTTGCAATGCAGTTCTTCAGTAACTCACCTTAAATGACTTTCTCCAACTCTTTGGGTCTATGATTTTAAAAGGCAACAAATCAGTATGATGCAGTGCTGAATGTTTAATTATGATTGCTGGTTGCACAGTCAGGCAGATGTTTAGACTGGATTTGGCATTTTTACCCACCTATCGAGTCCATCCCAAGGACCTGGGATGATGATGATGATGATCGTGATGATGATGATGGTGATGATAATGATGATGGTGATGATTTCAATTTGTATGGCTGCCCATTTCATCTAAGCAAATCTGGGCGACTCACAACAGGTGAAAACAACAATCCAATAAAAAAACAAGTTAAAAAACCCCAATATACAAATGTATAAAAACCATCAATAATCATTTTAAAACAAAAATAATCATGATCAGCAGCAGATGTTATGGTTTCCGACAAGAATTGGAGAGGGACCAGGGACAAATCCACCCCATGAAAACTGACTGGATGACTTTGGGCCAGTTATTCCCTGACTGTCCAACCTACTTCATAGGGTTGTTGCTAAACGAAGGGAGACCTCCAAGTAAATGACCTTAAACTCCTGGCAATACAAATCTAACAACAGTAAATAAATTTGGGGGTGGGCGGGAATGAAATATCAATTGTGAATACTAAAATGTTGATAATATTTTTGAAGTGGAGTGTGCTGTCTGGTTTATAATACAATTCAATTCAGTTTAATTTATTATAGCCACAAGGCCCAAATGGAAAGTTACAAATATAATATAAAATTTGGCTTTAGATAAAACAGTTTAACAAGTAAAATGTTTGATAAATAGGGTTTATAATTCTATTTATTATGCAAGGCTATGATGAAACAAATGCATGGACGTTCAAACTGTTAGCTCTATGACTAGAAAACATTGCCATCTGCTGGCATACTTTAGGATGTACATCATACAGGTCAAAATGCTGGCCATGGTTAGTTTTGTTCTTCCTTCAATCCACTGTTCCGGGCAATGACTGAGCCATAGTATTTATCTTATTATTACTGGCATTTCTATGCTGCTCTGTTCCAAAATAGTTCAGAGCGGATGATAGCATGATGATATTTGGAGCTATCTCAGAGAGTCGTTTGTAAATACATGCTTGCAGTCAGTATAATTCTGCATAGGCTTTGTTGCCCATGATGCACGTTGGAATTCTGGCAGGGTTGCTTGGTTAGGAAGCAAAATTGTTCTCATGGGGATTTTCCAAAGATATTATTGCAGTTTGTAACACCTCCCTTTACTGAGGAGGTCTCCAGTACTGATAAATGACTAATTTCACCCAAGATTCTCTCAATTATTTTTGCTGCGGGCAAGCCTTGTTTATCCATTCTCTTAGCCAGGCCAGTAACACCCTTGTTCTTTATATAGCAAGGCATGATGCTCAAGGTCAAGTAGAAGGCTTATCATGGGAGGCCTATTAGATAGGAATCACTAGGATCACGCCAGTGAATTTGCTATGCATTCAAAATGCAGTTTATTTGTTTTAGGTATTAAAAGAGGCAGAAGAGAGACAGAAAACAGGATCACCACCAGGCACAACGTCGGAAAGAAACACATTTGCTACTTTTGTGGCTGCAATAACTACAACTTATTTGTTTATTTAAATTTAATACGGCAACTCACTCCAGTGGACTCTGGGCGGCTTACAAAACTTGGGGATATGTAAATGGTAGTTTGATTTAATGTGTGCCTCTCTGTTTGCATAAGGACAAGGATGGGCTTAGAACACATCATCTTTACAATCTCAGGGAGGTTTTTTTACTGAACGTTTGCAATTGCCCCTTCCAGTTGTCCATAACAGTAAATTGTATCATGATGTTTTTCAAACTTGGCAACTTTAAGATGTGTGGACTTCAGCTCAGCACTGGCTGGGGAATTCTGGGAGGTGATGTCCACAAATCTTAAAATTGCGAAGTCTGAAAAACACTGCAGTATCATATGGGAAGCACCTCTCTCCTGAGCTATCACCACCACTATCACCCTTCTATCCTTACTCTAAATGTGTGCGGGGGGGGGGGGGGGACCCAGTTTTGTGGCTGCTCAGTATTGGAGAAAATAAAGTTTATTTGTATTCAAAGCCATCTGCTTACTTTTAGAGTAAATAAATTGAATATTCAATTGAATATTTCAATTGAATATTAATACTGAAATAGTTTTTGGGTTGTAGCCCTATCTCTTTGAGATCCAAATTAACCTGTCTTAGAATAAGTTATTGATGGCATCTAAAGAGCACTTAGATTTCAAATAATTACAGCAAGAATAATTCACTTCTAATGGGTCCCTGTCTAATAATAAAAGGCTGCCATTTCTGGAACATGGTTCCCAGAACGTTGACTATTCATCTGCCAAAAAGCCACCTCACTTCAGTTAAAGATCAGTCAGAGGTGGGCAACTGGTGCTCTCCCAGTACCCCAAGATCTTGCTGCCAAAATTCTGTGGCAAAATGTCAATTTGGGGTGATACCATTTCCCTCCCTCCCTCCCTCCCTCCCTCCCTCCCTCCCTCCCTCCCTCCCTTCTTTCTTTCTTTCTTTCTTTCTTTCTTTCTTTCTTTCTTTCTTTCTTTCTTTCTTTCTTTCTTTCTTCTCAGATCTAAGTATGGGAATGGGAGGAGGCCAGTCGCTGGGAAACCTCTCTCATTGCTATCCTTAAAAGCTCCTTGAACCTACCAACTGTGACCCAAAATCACATCACCCAAATAAATAGTACTCTCCTCTGAGGAAGTTCCAAAATTAAGCATTTATTCCTCTGCAGTAAGAAAGGATTCATCTAAGGTAAAAGAAGACAAAGTGCATATAAATGTGAGAGCTGGCCAGGTAGCTTCACTGGTGGAGTAGAACCATCTTAAAAACAGTGTGGACCGCCAAGAAAACAACAAATGAATCATTGAACAAATCAGAGTTCTTACTCAAGGTACAAATGGCCAGGCTCAAATTGTCCTACTTTGGACATATTATGTGAAGACCTAGCTCTCTGGAGAAGATGCTAAAGCTGGGAAAGATAAAAGGAAAGAGAAGAAGAGGAAGACCAGCAGGAGGATGTTGGACTCCGTTACAGTGGCAATGAATGCACCATTAGAAGACCCGAAGGCCAAGTTAGAGAAAGTCTTATCTATGTGGTTACTAAGAGTCAACACTGCCTTGATGGCACATAATCAATCATCAATCAATCAAAGCTCAGTTTATTGTTGCTTTTTGTATTATTTATTTATTTAGTAAATTTATATGGCTACCCATCTTATATGCATGACTCTGGGTGGCTAACAATTAAAAACAAAATAAAAACAGGACAAAACAGCCAAAACTTTTAAAAACAACATCAATAGCATAGAACAGCTGCTGAGAACATTCACAATGTCTCACATTCAAATCAACCATAGAAGAAGCTCACCCATACTACCGTACTAGCACTTATACTATTTCCTTTTACTCTGGTAGGGAAGTCCTCCCACTGCACTGAATCCAGTTGATACTTTGAGGTCGCAATTCTTTCCATAAAACCTTTTGTACTCCATCAAGCTACATGGGCTCCTTCCTGATCCTGTGCTGAGTCCTGTGCAGCCTGCTGCATTTCAATTCTAGAAGTCCACAATTATATCTTCAGTCTCCCTAACTTCATTTTTTCCTCCTTGTTGTTTCCTGCACTAAAACATTTTCCCACTTGGCATTTGTTCAGTTTCTTCCTTTGGTGTGTTCACCTTTACACTCTTAGATGCTCATACAAATCTCTTTATTTCTATCATCTTTTTCTATTGCTCTTATGTATCCACTGAATCTAGCACACAATCATGTGCAAGTTTATTCAGAGCCTTCATTGAGTTCGCTGGAGTCTACTGTTTTCATACGGAACATTTTGATAGTTATGGCCATTGTAAGACCTACCTTTTTATATGAATTCTTCACTTAATTATTGCTGTGGAAGTAGCAAAATTCTTATAAGAATATAATTCATGCATGTGTACATACTCAACATTACCATTGCTCATGCTGCTTCTTTCCACCTAAAGATGTGCATGATGGCACCAAGATGTGGCTGTAAGATTATCCTGTGATAGAAATGCATAGAAATGTAGATTATAGCAAAATGGCTTTAAAGAATCCTCAATGAGCTTAGAATTCTGTTTTTCATTTCCCTAACCATTCATGGTTTTCTGTTCGTTTTACTAAGCATTCTTCTTGTAATACTTTAGAAGATATATTTAAATCCTAGGGATTGAGGCTTCTTATGCCACATCACTTGCTTTGCTGAGGCCAAATTTGGATGTTGCTTGGATATATGTGGCAAACAAATGATAGCATTCTGGACAAAATCATTTTGTTAGATTTGTTTCTGATGTTCTCCATCCTTTCATATAAATCACCTCCAACCACTCTGATATCTTTAATCTGTGCCCATTATGTGGCATTTTTGCCATCTTTAATACTCTAGATTTAGCTCACTGATAATTCTGATTTGGTTTTTTTAATGTGTGCACAACTTAGCATTATCAAATTTCTTGTTAGAAACATAAAGTTGTGACCTTCTGTTATTTATGTCAAGGCAGCTGTTTTAGCACAAACTTTGTGAATTATATGTTAACCTCCTCTCCTCTCCTCTCCTCTCCTCTCCTCTCCTCTCCTCTCCTCTCCTCTCCTCTCCTCTCCTCTCCTCTCCTCTCCTCTCCTCTCCTCTCCTCCCCTCCCCTCCCCTTCTTTCATGGCCATTACAATAACTATCCATTTTGCAGTTAACTTTCATTTATAGATTATAAACAATTTTACTGTTAGGAAACTGTGGCTTACTGAAACTTTTCAGATTTACCAATGTGATATTTATCACTAATCCACCAATACCTGTTTTGTGTGTGGGGGGGGGGGTCCACTTTAAGTGTGTTTCACTAGCCAATGTATATCTTGGTCTAGAACAAGCAAAAATAAGGATCCTTCAAGGAAAAGTGGTCTTAATTTGCTTAATAGCTCAAACCTATTTTTGTGTTTATTCTTACTGCATATGAGTGCAGTATTAAGTTGTTTTAGGTAATAATGGGGCAATTAGGTGTATACATGGAGGGGAGCCCATATCTGAAGTATGGTTCAATATGTGAAATGATCATATAGGTTGATATGTTTTATTCAAGGTAGTAGAACTAATCATATGAAATATATCCCAATGGTTATTTGGGGCTTCCCCCTCCATCCAATGATTTCTATTGGTTGTGCACTGACTTCAATGGATTTACAATGGAGAAAAAAATGGTACCGATTAGGAGTTAGTGAGAAGGACTGGGGGTTAAAATCATGGACACATACATGGGCAGCAAGGGGAAGTATTATCACACACATTATGACATCAACATGACAGAAATTTACATTCTTCATAGCTGCCTAGGTCCTGCATATACTGTTCTGAAAGCATGTGTGCTTTCTTGCCAACAACCATACAAATTTCCCCTCCAAACCCAAAAGCCCTGGAGGACAGCGTGAATCATTCCAACATCCTGCTCCCAATATCTGTAGACTTATTTTCTATTTAAAAAGAACTTACTTTCTTACCCTTCTGAAATGTTGCAGCTTTGTTTAGTAATGTTATTTATCCAGTCTCTTTTCCCCAAGATAAAAATAAGGTGATTTTCAATAGTATTGCCTTCATTTTGACTGTCAAAGAGTTAACATACATTTGAGTAACTTTTATTGGCCCATACTGTATATAGTTTAGCTAGAAATGGCTCTGTGTTTTACTGTACTGTGCATTCTGCTTACTTCTCTCTCATTCCCTTTTATTTTAGCCTTTAAAAATGTATTAAGTTTTAAATGCTGCAAACTGACTTGTGCCTTTAAACCACTTTATGGTTAATCTCTCATAACTTAGGCTGCTTCAGCCACATGCTATGGACCCAGGAAAGAGTTGGCTCTTTCTTCCAGTGATCATGGGAGAGTCTGCTAGAAGCTTCTGAATTCCAGAATAGGGGGGCCTAAACAACTACTAAGGGCTTATGTATAGGTTGGTGCTGGAATTATCAAAAGGTTGAAGTTATGTTTGTAGTGCTTCTTCACAAGCAAAGCAGATAACCAATGAAGGTACTGTGGCATTACCCTGTGTAGTAAATCCATAAGTAAGACTTGTAAGGGTGATAATCTCATGAGGTACAGGTAATCCCTGTGTTAAGAATGCCTGGGTTACAGATGACCCAGAACATCTGAACAGAACAGAGCCCATTGTAGCAAAATTTGAGTTAAATACACAATTATTCAAGTTAAATACACAATGGTTCAAGTTAATTACACAATACTACTTATACAATATTATACAATAATACTGTTCCAGCTTACATACAAATTCAATTTAAGGACAGACTTTGGGAATGGAACTCGTTCTTAAACTGGGGACTACCTATACTATAAGAAATGTTAATAGGTGGCAGATTGGAAGAGTCATTGAATCGTATTCAACCCCCATCTGCCCAGAAGGTAATCTCTGTCATACCAAAATGCATTTCTCCAACACCATCTGCCACTGTCACCATTACTGTTGCCTGTCCAGTAGGAAGCACAGCTACTGACTGGTTGCTGTTCCAGGAGCACTGGCCATGGCAGAAAAACAGGTAGCATGCCTCCCTGAGAAGTTTACCTGATGGTTTATTCTGAAGGGTCCTTCCTCAGAACACGGAACTGTGGGTAAGGCCTAAGCACTGCCTGAACTGTGTGCATGGATGTCTGCTGGGAGGGCAAGTGATGAAACACGCATAGCAGCACTGTAAGGCAATCTGTCTCTTTATGTACTTGTATTTGACTGCGACACAAGTCAGAAGGCCATGGTTTGTGTTATGATGTCAAAATGCACATTTATTTATTTTGGCAACATCCAGGATTAGGAATGAGTGCCTATAGTAAATAGCCACTTTGCCCTGAAAGGTTTTAAGTAATATTTACTGCTATTACAGCATTGCAATAAATGACACATGGTTTCCCTACTTCACTTTGCCCACAAATCTATACATTTAGTAAGAAATCCCTTTCATTGGCAGCCTTAGAATTTGTTCACTGGTAGACTGGTTTAGAGCCCTAGAAGAAGACAGTGGCAAACTATTTCTTTTTTTCCAGAAACTGCATAGATGTCTCCATGAAGTCATTAGGAATTGAGCTTGACTTGAAGGAGACTTAATCTTTTATAACTTGTGAAAACTGTACAGCACATTTAATTCAGGGGATAGTTCCTTCCGCATGGATAGAAAGGGTTATCTATGATCTTGCAAGGCAAGGACCCAGGTTTTACAAACTTTGACTCAAATGATTCTGTTGACTTCAATAAAACCGAAAGCATACACAAACTAACTTGTGCATCATGGAGTCCTGGACTGGTTGGCTTGGCAAATATTCTTGATCTTCTGCCAGACGTGCGGAAAGCAGCAATTAAGTGAGAAAGCTCAACTGAAGGATTGTTAATTAGTCAATAAAAAGTGTTAGTATACAGAACTGGTGAATTTATGTAATGCTCAGTTGGATCAAAAGCCAAGGAAACTTATTGTTTATTGTATGTATCAGGACCCATTTCAGCCTCTAGTTACAGCTTCAAAATAAAGTTTGCCAATTCAAAGCTGGTTGGGCCACATGGTAATCTTGTCTAGGCAAGTTTACTATAAGGAAAATTTGTAAGTGGAACACATTGACTATGTTTCCGTCCACATACTTTTGGTTGCCAACTTTTAACAACTTTCCCCATGTAAAGTACTGTAAGCTCTGTTATGTTTTAACAATAGAATACATCCAAGGAAGACTTGGATTCAAATCTCCATTCAACAGTAAAGTTCCCTGGTTAACTTTGGGTCTTTCACTCACACACTGACTGTGTGACCTATTGTCACTCTTTCACACTTTCACTGATTTTTTGTGAGAATAAAATAGAACGAGAAACTTGACCTATTGGAAGAAAGATGCGATAGAATTAAATGAAGGAAAGAAGTAAAGAAAATGTCCCAGTTTATCACTATTTTTCTGTGTGAAGAAATACATAAATGAAAGCAGAATCAAACATCTGAGGCACATTTGTGGTTTCCCAGAATCTATTTATAAAGACCCTAAACATATAGATAGGTTTTCCCAACCTGGAGCTATTCTGGCTGGAAATTCTGAGGGTTACACTCCCAACATATCCCATTTGGGGAAGATTGAAGCAGATACAGGAAATATAACAGCCTGTAGATCTCATCAGGAATGAAATAGTTGACCTATAGAAGTCATATATAGAACATTCTACAAAGAAATTAAGCTTTACGAACCACAATACTCTATATGAGCCTGAAATAAATGTTTCTCTTAGTGCCCATAAGAGCTGAGTGAAAGAATTGCTAAGATTTATTACATTAGTCTAAACATCACAAAGAGAGCAAGCATTCTTCTGTGCGGCACCATTCTCGTTTCTTAAACCTTCCAAAGCAGTTAAAAGTGGACTTGTTGATTGTCTTCATTTCAGCTGACCTTGGAAAAATAAAAACATACCAAAAATGCAAGAAGCCAATATTCCCTTTAAGTAACTAGTGGGCGCCTGTGAAAACTTCATTAAATGATTCCCCTGTCCAAGCTATTGTAGTTCCTGGAGCAACAACAAATAACTTCACCTCCATTCTATTAAAAAAAGAACTTTAAAACTTGCTAAAATGTGAGCATTTATGTCATAGGTGAAGCTACCTGGCTATCAATATGTCATTCCTCTAATATTAAAAAAAAATCCTACTGAATGCTGCGGAGGTAGCATGCTATTGTATTAAGTTTACACCAAGCTGTTTTCCCAATTAAAGCCAACTATGATTTTGTTACCATGGTGGCTGAGGTGGGGGGAAAGTTATATTAAATTCTAAATAAAATGCTTAGTTTGGCATAAAGTAAAATTTCTGGACTATCATCAAAGGCCAGTCCCTTTAGGCATAATAAGTCTATTTTGATCCAGATAGTGCAGTAATTGGAACATTTACAGTAAAAATGATACAAAATGAAATACAGTAAAACTAATAACATAAAAAATTGGAACACAAATCATCATCATAAAATCTTCCTATTCATCATCCCATCAAGAAAGACTATTCTCCATAGCAACAAACACTTCCAGCACAGAAGGAGCCCCTCATATTACCAATCCCCAAAGCTTCACCGAAAAAGCCAGGTCTTAGTGGCTTTCCTAAATGCCAGCAGAGTTGGTGCTTTTTCGACCTCAGTTTACAATGAGCACACAAACGCACGTATAAAACCATACACAAACAGTCATAACCGCAGCAACCATATAACCCAAATCATATAAAATCAAAACCCAAAAAAATGGCAGCCCAACAGCGCCCACTGTCTTTCAAATATCCACCCAGATGGGATGGACTTTGCTGCCTTCTGGAAGGCTGACAGGTTGTAGGCTTCATGCTGTTCCACAAACTGGGGGAAGTCAGGGAGAAAGACTACCACCTCCCTGCACTTTATATGGGCTGGGGACCCTCAACATCCCCTTCTGGGCAGAAGACACAAGGCAGGATGAATCCAACAGGGAGAGATGCCAAGAATTATTTCACAACTGTATGCTTCCCAATACAACCCTGGTTAGCTCTATTGAAAATAGGCTCCTCAGGTGCCAAGATTGTTTTTCGTTGACTTTACCCAAGGGCTATGACATAAAGAAATAAACTATGGTTGATCTCCATTTTTTTTAAACATAGAAAAAGTCAGAGATAGGTGCAGAGGGAGAGAATACACAGGGTGCCTAAAGGTGGCAGAAACAATTTAGTTTGCCTTCTGATAAATGGGTGATTTGTGACCTATCATGATGAGCTACTTTGTGAATAGGCAAGTCCAATGTAATGGCCACTTCATAAGAAGACTCATAATATGCGATCAGATGTGCGAAACAGTGTCCAAGGCTTTCCTATCCCATCCCATCTTACAGGCACTAGCAATAATACCCTTCTTTCTCCCTCATCTAACAGCAGCATCTGGGAATTTCAGCATGCAAAGCAATAAGCAACAATACTGTACCAATAAATAAAACAACAGAAGTTTCAGATAAGATTTCAAATAAAATTCACTGTGTGGCATTTGCAACCATACAAACTGTCAGTCACCTGTAGCATTTAGCCATGAAATTGCCAGTCTCTCCAATATGTGCAAAGGAGTTTAACTATTCAGGGCTACAGGGCTTTAATATATGGTGTTGTGGAAAAACTGTTGTGGAATTTCTGCCAAAGACAGGAGCACAACGCTGAGGAGAAGAACCATGTTTATTGCAATGACCATTGGGTGCGTGCTTTCCAAGAAAGAGGGACCCTGAACAGTAGAAAGGCAGAGATTCTTATACACTTTGGGGTCGAGAGGCGGGAAATCCTTGGGATCTGATTGGTGGGCAAGTTTTGGAAAGGTGTTAAACAGGGGACAAATGGTTTTTTCTATGAGTCAAGGAATCTATTGCAAAAGAGAATGGAATGTTGTGAAGAGCAGGCACCTGTTCTTAATAAGAATAGAATTCCTGTGGTTTCTCACTTGTTAACAAAGGATTTCCTTATCGGGATTGCCCCTTCAGCAAGCCCTTAAGCATACAGGTGATGGCCCTGCCATTGTTTCAGTGTGATAGCGTTAAGAGGGCTATTTCAGCAGCAGAAACATGGTTATCCTTGGGTCATGCGGTAGCTTGAGACTGATTCTGTTTTTCATGTGCCAACGGGTGGGGGGGGGGTGGGGGGGGCAAGAAACGGCAGAGGGAAATGGGGGAAAGAGGTGCAGGAGAGGCAAGGGGGAGGGGGCAGAAAGAGAGGCAGGGGGAAGGGGGAGAATAAAGAGTTTGCTGCAGGACAGGCAAGTGGGGGGAGAGTTTCCATTCTTATTTTATTATTTTTCAATCACAATGGATTCATTTATAAGCAGGCCTTCTCTTAGGATGTTCAAATTATTCATTAGAATAGATATGCTCCTTCCCCAGAGAGTTCCATTCTTCCTCTGGACCACACTGATCTGGAAGCCACTGCTGGGTAATGATCATGAACATCCAGATCCGCATGGGTTTGAGAAAGGAAACGACTGTACTGTACTGGAGTTTCCCAAAAGCTTCCACCTGCAGAGCAGCACTTTGGCACATTCCTACATAAAAACTATAATTAATCATGATGACACTTTCAATTGCCACAACTAAAATTATAGACCCAATGAAGAGATGAAGACAGTCAAGATGCAGTGATGCAACCTGCCCCCTGGGCTACTTAATAATTATTCACATGGGGAGTGTCACAAATATTCTAACTCCTTCCAAGTTTGTGCTTGTCATTCCTTTTTTACAGAGCTCAGTTGCCCTATATTAGAAACAATTACAAAACCATAAATTAATGTCCAAAGAATGTGTCAATGATGGAACCTAATTGTGAGAAGACTTTGCTAGGAATAAACAAACAGCTGGGATAAAATACTTTACAATGCAAGGCAATCCATGCCTCCTCAAAAGTCTCACTAATTCATCAGAACTTGTCCCAGGTATGTATATAAAGCAAGGGTGGGAAAACCAACAGCCCATGGGCTGTTCAGACCCCAACTACACTGTAAACTGCAATCACATTCTCTCTAGCTCCATCCATTCAAGAGGATTCAGTATCTGAAAGAAAAGGAGGTTCCCCATACACAGGATATAACATTGCAGCCTGGCACTGCTTTTAATAGAGGTGTCAAATCTAGCTGACACTTTCAGGAGGGGCGTTTAATCAACCAAGCCAACCCCTTTCATTAGTGCAGGAATCCAAATCGAAGTAACCATGGCACAGCCCACCCTTCTCCTAGTAATTGGTTTCACTGTTGAACTGCTCTCACCATTATGAAGCTTTTTCCAACGTTGGATTGGAATCTATCTTCTTGTAACTTAAATCCATTATTCCACGTCTTGCATTTTGAAACAAGAGAGGCATATCTGAAAAATACTGTTATATACCCTCAGTTGTCTTTTTCAAAGGCTAAACATACCCACTTTTCTCAGTTTCTCCTCTTAAGACTTAGTTTCTGGTCCCCTAAACATTCTAATTGTGCTTCTCTATTCCTGTTCCCATTTCACCAAATCTTTTTTAAAACATGATGCCCAAAATTGGAAACTCCACCTACACTGAGGTCTGATTTTGGTAAAATGTCTTTGGATCTCACAACTTTTTAAAAACTCAAGACAGTGATTTTTCTCATAATTTAGATCTGAAAATAATGCTACACTGTAGAATAAGGGCACACATGGACACATGAAAGGGAATCTTTTAATAGTACAATTCTAAATACATATTTTCCGAAGTGTGTCTAATTAAGTTCAGCATGGCTTATTCCCAGATAATTGGATAGGGAGTTGCAGTGTTATTCAATCAATAGGTTTCAACAGGTTGGAATACTTAATAGTCCTCCTCATTTCTGCATTAGATGTTCTGGGCATTTCTATTAATCTGACAACCATCTGAACTTCGATAACAGAAATGAAGCCAGAAGATGCCTTTAGGAGCATTCCTGTAATTGATATATTAAGGTCTATGGAACAAAAATCTGGATCCTCCAGCATGCTCTCGGCATTAATCATGAAGCTAACATTCAGTGAAGCTGCTTGTGTCTTTGCATTCTTCTTCTTCCTCTTCCTCTTCCTCTTCTTCATAGTAATTTTATTAAAAATTACACTTACAATAATAAAAAACTAATACAAACTAAAAAAAATAAAAGAATAAAAAGAAAAAATAGAAGGTGCACAAAGAAAAAAGAAAATAGAAAAAATAGAAAAGAAAGAAAAAATATAAATATAGTAAAGAAAAAGAAAAGAAATATATAAAAAATTACTTCCCCCTTCATCACAACAAGAATAAACAATTTTAGTAACTTATCACCTTTTCTTAAAATACAACAAATGATCTCTTCTCCTCATATCTCATCTCTTATCTATAAACAAATCCTTAAAGCTTCGTCATTTAGTCCTAAACAGCAAAAGTCCACTAAGGGTTACCAGAGATAACAACATATCTATTTTAACCTTGATCAAATAAACCAACTTTATATTCCTTCCTTTTACCTTTTACAGTCATGATCCTTAGTTCCTTCAAATAATGTCCTAGAACTTTATTTCTTTTCATTTTTTCTTTGTCCCCTCTCACAAAAGCTTTAACAAGTCTCTTTTGTAAATCCAATATAGGAAAATTAGCCAGATCACTCTTTTTGTTTGCTATCTGTATATCCCTTTTAATTATTAAGATATCAGCCAGTTTCATTTGTATGTCCAGTGTAGCATCTCTTTCCATATCATTCTTGTAGCCTGTCATTTTTAAATCCACTTTCAGATCACTCTTAGTCTTATCTGGCAAAATGCACTCCTCTTCCATAACATCTTTTAAACACAGTTTATCTATAGAAGCAGACACTCTTAAAATTAACTTCTGGGTCCATTGTTAAAAAAATATCATTCAGTTGTCCAGTGTTAAAATATTTTGCTCCATTCTGTATTAAGTCAAATTTAAGTGTTCTTCTCCTTTAACTGTAATCTTTAGTTCCTTCTAGTTCCCTCTAGTGTCCAAACTTCAAAGTCCCATCCTATCATGTTTTTTTTTTTAAGAATTCAAAACAAAAGCATTTTTCCATGGGAAGGATTCTTATAATTCCAAAATCTTATTTCAAATCCATCTGGACCTTTAGTCCATTTATAACTTTCCAAAAATAAAGTTCTAATCACCTTTTTGCTGTTTATTCCAAATACAAAAATCCTTAAACTTGTATTTAAAACTTCTTTCACTAGGGATTGAAGGAAACTCACCCATTGTTTTCAGACTTATCAATCCAAAGGTTCCTAATAGCTGAAAAGCAGTTAACAAGCAATTTCCAGAAGTGACTACAAAAGGAAGTATGTGAACCCAGCATACTTTCAAAGGTGCCAACTACAGTTTGAGAAAAATGGCTATTCCTTTGCCTCCCAGAGCTCTAAGTGCACTGGAGGCTGCTGTCTTGTGGTGTTCATGTGAGGTGCAACTGTCTGGAGTATTTGCAGGAGATCTCAAGTCCTCTCCTTGTCTGAAGAGGACTTACAAAGAGCTGGTCTACTCACTGGCTCTTTATTCCACTGCAGTCATTGGCTCTGCTTTTAGCAGAGCCATTTTCAGTTCACCATTCCTTCCCCATAAGTGGCCATCTTTGCATACTTCATGTTGAGTGTCTCTCCAGTAAGAATTGGTAGATTTCTATTTTTGAAATCATTAAACAGCATGGTCAGATGTAAAGGAGAGTATTTTTTCCCCTTCTTTTTGACAAATTTATCTGCCAAAATTTGCTTTTTAGGATTCCCCTCAACTCTCACTGGCAACATAACCCCTTGAATATTGTGTTCAATTTGGGGCAGCTTCATTTCCAGAACATTACAAGTTACAACAGTTCAGAAGAGACTGATAAAGGCAATACAGGGATTTGAGAACATGCTCTATGAGGACGGACTGAAGGAACTTGGGATGTTCAGTCTGAAGAAAAGAAGACTGAGGAAATGCACAATACAGGTAGTCCTCAGTTTACATGCATTCGTTCAGTGACTGTTCCAAGTTACGGCAGCACTGAAAAATGGACATATGACCGGTCCTCAAAGTTCTGGCCATCATAGCATCTCCATGATTATGAGATTATGATCCGGGCGCTCAGGTGCCTAGCTCACAATTACAACATCGCAACGAACCATGGTCACATGACACCATTTGTGACCTTCCCTGCTGACTTCCCACAAGCAAAGTCAATGGAGAAGCCAGCAGGGAAGGTCACAAATTGCTCTGGTAAGTTGCTCCCACTGCTTTTTTCCTTGCCTGCAGCACCCCCTGCCTGCCTGGCCTCTGCCAGCCCTCCCAGGGCCTCCCCACTCCTATGGCAGCCCCACTCCCCCATGGTACCCCTGCATTCCTTGACTGGGACTCCTGCCTCTTCCTGCTTAATGACCACCACAGTCCTGGGGTTATGACAGCAACGGGACTGCTGGAATTGTCATCACTAAGTGATGCAGTCACATGACATTGCACTTTGCAACCACATCACTTAGGAACAGGAATCCTGGTCCCAATTGCCATTGTAATTGAGGACTACCTGTATCAGTACCAGCCACATACCAGTGTGTCATAAGAAAGATGGTCAGGGATTATTTTCCATTGCCACAGATACTACAGCCAGAAATAATGGGTACAAGTTGCAGCTACTTAGATTTTGCTTAAATATGAGGAAAAACTTCCTGAAGGTAAGTTCTGTTCAGCAGTAGAACTGTCTGCCTATAGAAACTGAGAGTTCTCCATCTTTGGAGGTTTTTAGAGGAGTCTGGACACCCACCTCTGTGAGATGGATTAGTTGGTTTTCCTGCACTTGCAGAGAGTTGGACTAGGTGAACCTTAGAGTCCCTTCCAACTTGCAATTGTATGATACTATGGTTCTGTGAATGGCTGCAGGCTTCAAAGAGCAGAAGACAACCTGTCTCTGCAGTGGAACTGTTACCTGTGACCTAATCGTCTTTAGCAAGCAAACATAATAAATAGGCAATTAGGTGACCACACATAGCTCCATTTTGCATATTTATTTTGCTATACTTGTCAGTGACTCTGAATGAATGAGAGGATTCCAGTCTGAATAAATAAAATGGCAGTAGTGGGTTGAACATCATGTGTTAATTTTGAGCTAACCAGCCTGCCTTTGTGTAGCAAAGCCTTCCCTTCTCATATAAAATTCTTTGGTATTTTGTTTTGTTTTTTTAAATAAATAAATAAATAAATAAATAAATAAATAAATGTGCTGCATGGAGTTGTACGACCCACTGGATCTTTATTTCTGGTTGAAAATTACTCCATTTATTAAAATGTATGATGAAGGGCTGATGGATGAAATAAAGATATAGTTTACAACGCAGATATGCCATGCAATTTAGTGTTATCCCAATGAATTCCATTTCCAAATTCCCTCTGTTACAATTTTGTTTTCTGTTTTTCACAAGGAAAGGTTAACTGAGGACACCACAGATAATGGAAGTAGCCAATAAAAGCTTGCCCCCACAAGCAGACTTGATGTGATTTAATCATTAACTGCTTCATCCTGCAGGGCCATGAAGCAGGCAGGAGGACATGGCAAGCAGGATTTGGTTCCTTAATATCTGCCTACATTTGCCCAAGATTTTCTCTGTGGAAAACTGGATCAGTGCTAATGAAATATCATCAGAGAAAAGGAGGAGCTGGATGTTCTCCTAATAAACACCTGTCTCTTTACCTCTACCCTCAGACTATAAAATCCTTCTCTCCATAAGAAAACAGATTCTTTAGCTGTTTCAGAATGTTTCTGTAGGATGAATTCTAATTTGTTCCTGAAGCACAGATGGTGAGTGAGGAAGCCCTTTCTGGGGAAATTCTTTGCCTTTGGGGGATTCACATCCCACAAATGTAAAACTTTGACATCAGCTTTTAAAACCCAGTAATTTTTGAATGTATCGGTTTATAGCTATGCCAGTGGGACAATGTGAATTGTAGTCTTGTTCATCTGGAGGATGCTAGCTTGTTGTTTTTGTGACAGTTTTCTTTTATGGTCTCTCTCTTATGTTGACCAGGGGTGTCTGCAAGGGGGTAAAAAATCCAAGATGGCAGTTGTGGCACTGCAATCCAAGCCCTGCTCCTTTTGTGTGGGGGTGGATGGGGTTTCAGTCATGCAACCACAACCACCATCTTGACTTTATTTTTTCCCCTTTCAGTGACTCTCTTGTTCTAGAATAAAGGTAATCTCAATTTCAGTTGAGATTAAGGGCCAGTTCAAATGGGTATGGTGGTGGTGCAGTATACCATTCTTGATTGTACCACATCAGACTGGGGGAAAGACGTTTGAATGCCTACTTCCTTTCCACTCCCATTCTGGGTATGCCAAATCTTCATTCACCCACATACATATGCATGCCCTCACACATACTGAGAGGGTTTTTCAGGGTTTTAGAGCTAGCCTTTTAAATTCATGTCATTCAAAACAGCCACTATATTTCTCCTAAAGTGACCTTTTAAGGTGAAAAGAAGGGATCTCCATTAGATGGACACCTGTATGTATATCATGTAAAGTGTATTCAGACCTGCAACAGAACTGGTTGTTACCTTTCTCATCCATTTGGTGACCATATGAAAAAACTTTCATAATCCACTGAGCAGAGCATCTGGAGTCATATAGCACAAATGGTTATTATTAGACTTGGTAGTATCTCCTGGGATGGGAGATGACCATGTAATGACATGTATTGTTCAGTTCAGTGATAGAAGACAGGTGAGCTATAACTGCTTTCTATAAATAATCCTGAATTATTTGAGTTCTGCTCCCACTGTTTCCCACACATATTCAAGAAGTCTATCTTTGTTAGGAAAGATAACAATTGCTGTAGCCTGGTATTTCCCGCACTGAGCAAAAGGAGATGAATAAGGTGGCTTAAAAACAGGCCACCAGTTGTATGGATCCATGTTGTCTCAGAAATAATTTTTGTCATTGTTCCTTCCCCCCCCTCCACTTTTAAGCCCCCCTTTTCCCTTTCCAAAGAAATAATTCTATTAAGCAATTTTTAAAAATTGCGACCATTTCTAGTGGGACCTATATTAGATCAGTTTTAAATTCCAGCCAGCAGTCTACTATATTTACTATATACATTCTGTAAACTTGGTTTCTACACTGTACCCCTTGCAGGGACTATATAAACAGAGTTTAATGTATAGACAAGTAGCATTAAAGGCTATGTGATCTTGCCCTTTTAGTGAATAAGAAACAGATCTGAATTATTGATAGCCTTTATGCTTTCAGAAAGTGGGGGGCAGGGGGCATTACTTCTTTGGCCCAAACTCATGGCCACAGGGGTGTAAAAAAAAAAAATCAAGATGGTGGCTGCATACATATGGTCGAAGCCTCAGTACTTTGTTATGTGTGGGGGTTTTGGTCTTAAGACTTGTTATTACCCAGCCCTGAGATCTTTATTTGAAGTGGACAAATAAGTGATCACACACACTTAATAAAGAGAAAAATGATAACATTTGCATTTTACTCTCCTTTCTCCTTTATGTAATGATCTAAAAAAAAAAACCAGCCTATTTGGAAGTAGGGAAAAGGGGGATTGCCATTTGACTTTTTCTAATCATGTCATTTAGTATTAAGTATCTTGACTGCATTGAAAAGAGCAAGAATATAAGGAGGGCTGGAAAAAAGCTGTTGATTCATTACCAAAATATATAAGGTCTCACTTTTCATTATTCACTTAAAAGCAGATTAGATTTTATTGCCTGCCAAGAGGTTCGCCTTTCCACGCTTTAGGGTCAGCATAAATCAAAAGAAATCAGTTGAGCTTGGACTGGTTTTGACCACTTCTAACCGTTTCATAAGAAAATCTGGTTACCAAGAAGAAGAAGAGGAAGAAGAGGAAGAAGAAGAAGGAAGAGGAGGAGGAGGAGGCAAAACAACACTCTGCTCAGTAAAGAAACTATTATTAACTTTTAAGAGACAAATTTCCTGTTTTTTAACTGCATGGCCTGAAATAATATTCCAGGGAGAAGCTCCAATATTATTTTGTTTGTGAAATTCTGTAGAGAAGAAAATTTGTGTCAGAAATACAGGCCGGCTTGCAAGTTTCCAAAAGTGATTGAGGACTTCTTGGTTTTATACTTGAAGCATTAACAAAGCTGAGAATTACAAAATGCCATTAGTCATATTTAACTGAGTTACCTGTATGGAACTAACCTCTGTTAAGCTTAAACATGCAGGCTTATATACAGTAGATTCACTCACCTGTTAAAGAACTGCCCTAATTATTACAGAGACTAAACAGATGGTAGTATTCAAGGCTGGCCCATCAAATAAGCATGAGATGTATATACTAACTACTATTTTTACAAGAGGTAGAAAGGGGCCAATAACTGGAAACTCCTATCCTTGACAACTAACCATCAGCAAACAATAAAGGAGTTTGCTGACCACCAGTTTCTACTGTGGAGCCACTGAAAAGGAAAACATTTTCATTCTTATTTTATTTGAGTCAAAGCAGGCCATATAGTTAACATTGTGTTCTGTAGGCTTATCCTTCAAATTGCTAACAATATCTATGAAGCAACAATTTGAGGATATTTATGTTGAGCAATATCTTACCTGCTGGAATCATGGACTAGGTAATTCGCTCTAGAGGGAAACCTGCTTCATATCTTCTCTCTGCTATTATCTAAACAAAGGAGACTAGTTAGGAAAACAAGATTGGATGTGTTACCACTGACAAGTCTACAGGGCAAATATAAAGAATTTCTCTGCCCTTGTAGATCAGGAGCCATTGAAAATGTTATCCATATGCTTTTATACTGAGGTTTTTATTGAGATTGTCTGTGTTTAAGAACATTACTCCAATTCTGTTGAAATTCCCAGGCCATGCAGATCTGTCTTATTTTTTTATACTTTTATCAGATAAGGATTTTATTTATTCATTTATTCATTCATTCAATTTGTATAGCTGCCTACTTCACATTGTGACTCTGGGTGGCTCACATACTTAAATAATCAACAACACAACCAATAAACAAAATATAAAAGTCAATAAAAAAACAACCCCTTTAAAACCCAATTAAAACCCAATTAAAACCAAAATTTAAAACCAGAAAACATAATAAACAGGCAAGTACAAGTCATGTCAATCAATACAGCCATCTAGCAGGCTCCAAACCATAGCTGGCACATTCCACAGGGTTGTTGACAAAGCCATGACTTTAGAGGAGTATTGCTCAACCTCAGCAACTTTAAGACATGTGGACTTCAACTCCCAGAATTCCCTAGCCAGCCATGGCTAGGTGTGTGCACTTTAAAGCTGTTGAGGTTGAAAAGCACTGCTTTAGAGCCTTTTGGAAGGCAAGTAGGGCTGGGGCCAGTCTAACCTCCAAGGCAGTGTTGTCCAAACTTGGCCACTTTAAGATGAGTGGATTTCAACTCCCAGAATTCCCCTGCCAGCCATGCTGGCTGGGGAATTCTGGGAGTTGAACTCCACTCATCTTAAAGTGGCCAAGTTTGGACAACACTGCTCCAAGGGGATGATGTTCCAGAGGGCAGGCACTGTGGCAGAAAAAGCTCTCCTCCTCCTGGAAGCATATTGCACACAGAGTAACACAAAGATTTGTGTAGTAATGTCAGAGTGGAGAAAACAAGTTTTCAAGCTGCCATGAATAGCATAGTTATGTTAGTGCTATTGCATGTTAGAGGAGTGTAGCTTAGTAATTTAATAGGAATCTATTAAGTAGGGCTGAGGAGTTTTATTGTGCATGTTAACAGTTAATAAGGTTGGCCTTTGGCTGTAATAAGAATATGTTCTGTTTGTTCTTATTATCAATGAGAACCATGAATAGACACAAGGATATTTCAGTCATCACAATGCTGGCTAACTAGTAACCATTCTTCATGCAAATGCAGGGAGTCAGGAAGCCTATACTTGAATGATGCTATATCCCACTGTTGCATCCTAGTTGCATTTCTAGGTAGGATACATTATCCTGATGCTGCTGCTGACTTAAATAATCTTGAAATATGGGACTTATACTTGTTGCCAGTGTTTGCCATGATTTTTAGTAAACTGTACCAAAGATGAAGTCCTTTGGCTATTCAGCCTTTGGGAGCACCTTCAAAGATCATATATCATTCAACTAAAACTTTTTTCCCAGTACAAACTAATGCACCATTCATTGAATCTCAATTTTTAATATCCCATTAAATAGATTTCCTTTTTTTAAAATTAATTTTTATTGAAGAATTTTTTTTACAGAATAAAAACAATACAAATTTAAAGAAGGAAAGGGAAAGTAGAGAAAAGTGATAAGTAAATAAGAAAGAAATAAAAGAAAAGAGACAGAAAGCAAAGAAAGAGAAAAGAGAAAAAAGATATAAAGAAATGGTTTCCAATCTTATTTACAGGAGTTATAGATGCATTTATATTTTATCCTCTGCCTCTAAAGTTACATTGTGGCTCCCTTCTTTCTATAGTCTACCCTTTCTAATCATCAAAACCATAAATCACAAGTTAATTTTTTTCCCATTTTCAGCAAAACGTCCATAAAGGGTTTCCAGTCACTGCAAATGTAGTTGTTGTCCTTTCTCTAATCCAGTGTTGTCCAAACTTGGCCACTTTAAGATGGCTGGCACTCATAACTTGCTGGCTGGGGAACTCTGGGAGTTGAAGTCCACTCATCTTAAAGTGGTCAAGTTTGGACAACAGTGCTCTAATCAAATGAGTTAATTTTGCCATTTCTGCAAATTCTGTCACCTTCACCAGCCATTCCTCCATTGTGGGTATTTCAGAGTCTTTCCATCTTTGTGCATACAATAATCTCGCTGCCGTTAAACAGATCTCTAAGACAGAAATATCCTCTCAGAAACACTTGCCCCCTTAGATCTCTTTATTTCTGTCCCTTTGTGTCTGCTCAGCCACTCTGCCTTTTTCAATTCCTGCTCCATTCTCAAGGTTTGCAGATATGGAACCCTGTGGATCCCATGACATGGTAGAATCTCTCCCTCCATTTTTTCCCCCTTCCTGGAGCTTGCAATAGCATTCTTTCCCCCCTTTTTTTTCAAGTTCCTTTTTCTTTGCAAACTTCTAATGCAAATTTCATTAGAGCTTTGTCCACCACGCATCCTCCTTTCAGCAAGTCCCATTAGCTTCCTTGGATCACTGCCAATGCATCACACTGAGATCTAGAAGGAACACAAGGATTGTTAACAATTATTTCCTTTCATTTCCCTATTTCTCTTTCTAAGTCTCATTAACTTTCCTTTCCTGCTTATCATTTTACATAGCTGAAAATACACTGGACCATTGCAAACCAAACCTATTTCAGACCTTTTACTTTTATCTGTTCTTTTCTCTTCTGTAGTATTAGCTAAGAGCATTTGAATCAAATTAAATTCAGTGAATTGAGAATTTGGAAAACTTTATTTATTTTAGAAGAAATGTTGGCTGGATTTGCTGAAAATTGTATTTTAGCAACATATATACATACATACATACATACATACATACATGCAACCATACTCCACAACTTTGCAAGTTCTTTCTTTCTTTCCATCCAAAATGACATCATCTTTGTGATGACTGTTAAGCATCTAAGGATAAATTCATCTCTGCTCATACTTTCTCATGCCCCACAACGATTATTTCAACAGGCAGAATAGTGATCTATTTTCACTAGTTAACCACAATTAATACTTTATCATTTGTAATCATATTCTTCTTACAAACAAACAAATCACTCTCTGAAAAGTTCTGGCTTCTCTGTTGCCCCTATTTGAAATACTTCAGGAAAGCATTTCTCAGACACCCACACCTGGGTCCTATACTTTTTTGCATAAAGCATGTTATTTTTAGACCAGCAGTACCAAACAGAAGTCTGCTCTGCATTCCAGTGGAATACAACCATGATCCCACTGAGAAACAGGTTCCATAATATGTAAATAAAATAAACTCCATCCTATCATCCACACCCCATTAATCTGTATTCCAATAGGGTGGATCCCAGAATACAGAACAATATTCAGCAAGTGGGTTCTATGAGTGTTCTGGTGATAACTCCAATGATAACTCCAATGCTCCATGATAACTCCAACTTTCTTGGGGGGTGAAGGGAAGGCAGTTTTGTTGCACGTTAAAACAGATTAACAAATATATTGTGGTATAAGCTTTCCTAAACCATTGTCCACTTTGTAAGAGACCCACAAATGCTTATATTACAATACATTGTGATTTATCTGGTATGACATGTTTTTAACAAACCTATGTTGGCTTCTAGTAAACACCTTGTTCCTTTCTCAGTGCTTACAAACCCACTGCTTGATTATCTTTTCTAGGACTTTCCCAAGTATTGTTGTCAAACAGGTTGTTTCCTGGGTCCATTTCCTCCTCTTTTAAACATTCAACACTAGTTCTTCTCCTCAGGCACTTCCTCTGAACAGCAGGAGTTCTCAGTGATCACAATCAGTAGTTCTGAGATCACATCCACCAGTTTATTTAGCATTCTGGGACCATTAGGTCCCAGAAACTTAAATTCATTCAAAGCATCTAGGTATTCTTTCATTAGTTTCTTACATATGTGATAGATGCTTAAATGTCAGTTTGTCTGAGTCATCCATGATTGCTGGATGAGACAGTAATGTTTTGGATTAAATAAAGAAGTTGTTGAATTAGATAAAGGAGCTCACTGAGACCTTTTGGATTTTGAAATAGTGGGAGACCGCAAAACAGCCAAAGTGAAAAACAACTCCTTATATGTCTAAAAAGTATAAGTGTCTTTTGTTGATTGGCTAAATGGTGCTGACTTGTATTTTTACAGATTGTTGATATGTATTGTTCCAATAATGTATATAACTTATTATCTGTTGATGGTCAGGAGGGAGGAAGAGAAGGATAACCTGCTCCCCCTGCTTTCAAGCTAAAGCAATAAAGCTTTCATACTGAGACTTTATTGTGCTGGATTTATTCCTTGATATCTTTTATGCAGATATGCAAAATAGGAATTAGGTGATTCAGTGCCCTCCCTGTTCCCCATCACAGTCTTGTAATCTTCTCAAACAGCAGATCAACAGCTTCCTTGACTTTCTTCTCATTCTGCACATCCCCCTTTTTTGTACTGGCTTTGTTTGAGCCAGAAAGTTCCCAAGACAAAAAGACATCTCAATTGTTTAATAAACGTCCTATTCTAATGAAGCCATTTTGTTTGAGGACTAGAGAAAATCCTTCCCCAACACACACACACACACACACACACAGAATGAGAGAGAGAGGGAGGGAGAGAGAGAGAGAGAAAAAATCATTCCAAACTACACCAGCAATTTATACCAAAAATACCTGTGGAAGGGGGTATTACCTAGGATATCAAATTTCCAGTCGAGGGGTGGAGATGGACCCAAGCAAGGTCCATGATGTAGTGGGCTGGGAAGCACCAGAAACAAGGTGCCAGTTGCAAAGTTTCTTGGGATTTGCTAACTTTTACCGCCAATTCATTCCTAATTTTGCTCAAGTTGATCTGCCTCTTACTGACTTGTTAAAAACTAAGGGAAAGGATAAATTCAAACCCCAAAAGCCAGGGGCACCCTTGGACTGGACAGAAGAATGCCAAGAGGCATTTGAACACTTAAAAACACTGTTCACTGCAGAACCCATTCTAAAACAGCCAGACCCAGCTAAACCATTTGTAATCCAAGCAGATGCATCCAATTTGGCAGTTGGGGCATTGTTGTTACAAAAAACTGACAACAGGGTGTTACATCCCTGTGCCTATATCTCCCGAAAGTTTACCAAAATGGAGAGGAGATGGTTGGTGTGGGAGAAGGAAGCCTTCACTGTAAAATGGGCATTAATGAACTGGAGGCACCTCTTGGATGGATCTGAGTCGCCTTTTGAAGTTTGGACTGATCATAAAAACCTAGAGGCTTTGAAATCCCCACAAAAATTGTCTCCAAAACAGGTCCGGTGGGCTCAATTCTTCAGCCAGCTTAAATTCACCTTGAAATACATCCCGGGGGGAATTTCTTAGCTGATGCCCTCTCTCGACTGCTGCAACACAACAGCCAGAGAGAGAAGATCATAGTGGCAGTGATTCCAATTTGCCAGGATGCAATGGCAGCAGTCACCAGAGGGCACAGTAAAGGAGAAGAGCTAGAACAGGAACTGTTAAAGGAGATAAATTTGTATTTGCAAAAAGACGTGCGGTTCCTACAGAACAAAGACTCCCTAGCAGAAAGAAATGGAGCTTGGTGGATGAGGAACAGACCATATGTGCCAGCGGGAGCTAGGAAAATAGTGCTGGAAAGGGGTCATTGCAACAAAACGGCTGGACATTTTGGGTTTGTGAAAACCCTACATCTCCTCCGGAGACAATTTTGATGGCTGGCAATCAGAAAAGATGTGGCTGAATATGTAGCCAGTTGCCCTACTTGTGCTATGGCAAAGAAGCATGGGGGGAAACAAGTGGGCTTGTTACAACCTGTGGTGAGTCCCACCAAGCCCTGGAAAGAGATTGCTATGGACTTTGTTGTAGATCTCCCTGAAAGCAAAAAGCAGACTGTAGTTTGGACGGTCATGGACCTGTTTTCAAAACAAACTCATTTCATAGTGTGCGTGGCAATCCCGTCAGTGACCCAATTAACAAAAATGTTTATTCAACATATATATCGCTTGCACGGCATCCCCGATCAAATAATCAGTGACGGCGGAATTCAGTTCACCTCAAAATTCTGGCAAACTTTCATGAAACTCATCGGAGCCAAACAGGGTCTGAGTTCGAGTTATCATCCCCAGATAGATGGGGCATCTGAATGCTGGAATGCTGGTTTAGAACAATATTTAAGACATTTTGTGAATCATCAGCAAGATAATTGGGTTGATCTGTTGCCTTTTGCTGAAGGCAACAGTAATGCTGTGCACGATAATACTGGGTTAACCCCTTATAATGCTGTGCACGATAATACTGGGTTAACCCCTTTTAAAATAGCCATAGGTCAGGGCTTGGTACCAATTCCCAAACTTCCATGTGAAAAGACTGGCATCTCATCGGCAGACAAATGGGTTAAGCAGATGAAAGACTTGTGGCCAATTATAGAACAGGCATTGGAAAAGGCAAGAGAAAGTTACAAGAAATATGCAGACTGAAAGAGGGTGCCTGAAAAGAAATGGAAAGTTAGCGACAAAGTATTTCTTTCAACCAAAAACTTGAAATCGTCACAACCATCAAAGAAACTAGGACCTAAATACCTCAGACCTTTTGAAATTGAAACAGTGATTAACCCAGTGACTGTTCACCTCAAACTGTCCAAATCATTAAGGAAAATCAATCCAGTGTTTCATTGTAACTTGCTGAAGCCTTATATAAAATCAACACGGTGGCACGTGGCTCCATCAGTTCCAGAACCTATAATGGTTGAAGGCAAGCAACATTTTGAAATAAAGGAAATATTAGATGTCAAGAAATATAAGGGGGAAATACAATTTCTAGTCCAATGGAAATATTTTCTGAAGTCTTTTTCTGACTGGGTAGCTAGAAAATATGTAAAAGCTCCAAAACTGATTAAGGAATTTTATAAAAAATATCCTGATAAACCAAAGTAAAGTTATATTGTAGCAATAATAATGTGATATGCATATATATGTGTCTATTTTATTTTCTTTGTTTGTTTCATTGTAGGTCTTCGAGAACCAACTTTGAAGTTTATTTTTTTCTAGGTTTTTTTTCCCCTAAGTTCACTTCTCACCCCCCCTTTCCTCGGCCAGTTCTCATGTTGGTATGAGCTTGGACATTCCTGATCCTAGATAATAGTCCATCTGTGTTAACAGTTTCACTTTCCTTGTTCCCCCCTCCTCCTAATGAAAAATGGCAGAAATGAAGCAAGCAACTAATGAGCTGATAGATTGATTGCTGGAGGTTCTGACATGTAGGAGATTTAAACATAACAGCTCCAGCTACTGTGTGAGGGAGGAGAACACAAACACCTAGACATTCTGGGAAAACAGTTTTGTATAAAACAGATACAGGTTGCCATTCATTTATCCTTATTCTGATGGAAGGTCTCTGCAGCATTTGATTGACTGACTGATTGATTGATTAATTATGTGCCATCAAATCGTTTTTGACTTTTAGTGATCACATAGATTTTCTCCATGATGATCTATCTCTAACCTGTTCTTTCAAGTCTCCCAATGGTGCACTCATTGCCACTGTAACTAAGGCAATTCACCTTGTTGTTGGTCGTCCTCTTCTTCTCTTCCCTTCCACCATTCCCAGCATTAGAGCTTTTTCCAGAGAGCTAGGTCATCACGTAATGTGTCCAAAGTAGGATAATTTGAGCCTGGTCATTTGTGCCTCAAGTGAAAACTCTGGGTTGATTTGTTCAGTGATCCATTGGTTTGTTTTCTTGGCTGTCTACAGTATTATCAGGAATCTTCTCCAACACCAAAGTTCAAAGGTGTCAATACTTTTTCTATCCTGCTTCTTTAAAGTCCAACTTTTGCTTCCATAGAGTATCTCAGGAATACCATGGCTTGTATGATTCTGATCCTTGTAGGTATAGACACACATCATGGCATTTGAATATCTTTTCCAAGGTCTTGATGGCTGCTCTACCAACTGCTAGTCTGTGGTGTATTTCTTGACTGCTTGTTCCTTTACTGTTGATGGTTGATCCTAAAAGGCAGAAGCTATCCCCCACTTTGATATCTTTATTGTCAATTCTAAGGCTGGTTGTTCTACCTGTTGTTATTAGCTTGGTCTTCTTTATATTTAATTTTAGTTCAATTTTTTTCACTGTGCTCTTTGATTTTTAGTACTAGGGCTTGCAGATCCTTTTTGGTTTTTAGGGCGATGTCATCAGCTTAGCGTAGTTTACTGATGTTTCTTCCTCCAATTTTAAAACCACACTCATCTTCTTCCAACCCAGCTTCTCTTAATATACTGTATATTCAGCATATAGGTTGAATAAATAAGGGGAGTGTATGCAGCCTTGTCACAGTCCTCTGCCAACCTGGAGCCAGTCTGTTTCACCATGTTCTGTCCATAATGTGGCTTCCTGACCTGTATATCAGTTTCTCATGAGGACAATGAGATGTTCGGGGATTCCCATTTTCTGAGCATTTTCCACAGCTTGACGTGATCAGCCCAATCAAAGGCTTTTCTATAATCAATGAAGCACATACTAACTTCTTTTTGGTATTCTTTGGCTTTCTCAATTATCCAGCATGCATCAGCAATAATGTTTCATGTTCCTGAGCCTTTTCTAAAGCCAGCTTGAATATCTGGCACCTCTTTTTCCATGTAGGGCTCTAATCTGCATTGGATGATCCTAAGCATTATTTTGCTAGCATCTGAAATTAAGGATACTGGACAATAGTTTGCACACTCTGTTATGTCTCCTTTTTTTAATATTGGAATGTAGTATTGAATCTTCCAATCAGTTGGCCACTGTGCTGTTCTCCAGATTTGCTGGTATAGCTTGGTTAGAACCTTGACTGATTCTTTTTTCTGTTGCTTGCCATATTTCAGTGGGTATTCTATCAGTTCCTCTAGCCTTCTGACTTGGCAATGACCAGAGTGCTGATCAGATTTCATCTTCTAATACTAGGGGTTCTTGTAAATAAGGAATATCTTGTAAGGTATCTTGGATGTTGACATTGCTACTGTATAGTGTTTCAATATACTCCTTCCATCTTCCTTTGATCTCCTTTGAATCTGTTACTATCTGTCCATTGGTGTCCTTTAGCATACAAATTCGAGGTTGGAATTGCCTTCTGAGTTCTTTTGAAAGACTTTCCTTGTTTTTCCATCAATGTTTCTATCTCCAATGTCTTTACTGATGTTGTTTTCATACTGCTTCTTGTCTCTTCTAACAGCTCTCTGAAACCCTTTGTTAAGTTCCTTTCTGAGATTTTTGTCTTTCTTAGCTTTGGCTTCTCTTTTCTTCTTGGCAATTTTCATAGTTTGTTCTGACATCCAGTTTGCTTTCTTCTGTTTCTTTATTTTTGGCAGTCTCTTTTCACATTCATCTTTAACAACTTCTTTAAGTTCATTCCATAATTCCTCTGGTCCTCTATCAATGAAGTTCAGGACTTCAAAGTGATTCCTGATGTTCTTCTTGAAAATGGTGGGTCTATGTTCAAGATCATATTGTGGAAACTGACTGGCTTACTTCTTCTTCTTTAGCTAAACTTGGATCTTGCACATAAGCATTTCATGATCTGTTCCACAGTCAGCACCTGGCCATGTCTTTGATGCTATAATTGAGCTCCTCCACCTCCTTTTTAGCAATAATAGAGTCAGTCTGATTTCTATATAGTCCATCTGGTGATGTCCATGGCATTGTTTTGGTTGCTGGAGGGAGTGTTAGCTATGAAGAAATCACTGGAGTAGTAGAAATTGATAAGTTGGTCTCCTACTTCATTTTGGTTTCCTAAGCCATACAATCCAACTACAGTTTCCTCTTTCATATTTCCAATTTTGGCATTCCAGTTTCCAATCACAAGCAACATATCTTGCTTGCATGTTCTGTCAATTTCAAACTGAACTTGATCGTAGAAGTCATTACCTCTCTTCTTCCGCATTGGTGGTTGGAGCATAAACTTGAATGATTGTCATATTAAAGGTTTGTCCATGAAGTCTAATCAGTATTATTCAGTCATTGATTGCATTGTAGCCAAGTACTGTTTTTGCTATACCCTTTCTAACTATACTCTGCAATATATAACTCCCTAAATCAACTGCATCTCACTAAGTATTGTATCTTGCTAGACACACACACAGGTGCTTTTTTTTTTTTTATCACAGGCAGGCATCAAAAAATTATGTAGGCATGTTTTGCAGAAACGCCATGAGGGGCCCAAGGAGACTTCCAACTAAAACCACATAGTAACTGTTGCTAGAAAGGAAGTCAATTTCTCCAGTGACAAAAACTGGTAGTTTCGGGGCTTTGTAGAAGTGATAATTTGGCAAAGCCTGCTACATTATATCCAACAATGGATAATTACTGGGGGAAAAAAATAGGAAGGAAAGTTTATATTTAAATACTTCATACTGCTGCAAACAATTAGCACTAGAGGGCAGCAAAGCAAACATGTTTCAGTGCTTTGTAGGAAATAGCTGAGAAGGGTTTTTTTTTTTTAATCTGTTCAATCATGTCCGATTCTCGGAGACTGCCTGGACAAGTCCCTGCAGTTTTCTTCTTATAACCACCTTTTACTGACTGATATGTAGGGCATGGCGCTCTTCAGAATTTCTAGCATATATGGAACAGCTTAATCATAGTGGCCCAATAAAAGTGCCACCACATGCATCAAAAGAACCAGCATCTACTTGGTTCACTATACCATAGATCAAAATAAACAGTATACTCCAATCTCTCCAAAGCACAGCTCTTCATAACTGACTGAAGCAGATATTGTTTTTCCACTTAAAGGTAAATAATAATAATAATAATAATAATAATAGAATGTGCTTCCCACAAGCTTTAATTGTGAGACTGAGTAGACTTTTGAGCATCTGCATATCATTACTTTTTCACAGACATTCTCAATATTTTTCTGATTCATGGGGAAAGAGCATCCAGTCCCAGCGATCGGAATCCACCATTGTCTCTATCATACGGAGCAGCAACCTCTCTGGATGTGCCCTTTTCCTCCCATGTAGCAGGACAGGTGCCTGCAGAAGCCCCTCCTGTAGGAATGTGCTGGGCTGGACCAAAGGATACCTATTTTTCTTTGCCTCACAGGCTGACACAGAACAAGGTAGAAGGAAAACACCAGGCGTATCAATAGGGCATGTTACTGCCTGGTTCTGGCAATCCATACCTCCCTCACTTAGCCATACGTCTGCCATTGAGGGACAGCCTGTGACTATCCTTAACTGTAAATGCCTATCCACATGTTAGATGTAGGTTTCAAATGGGAATAGCATTAGCCTGTGTGTGAGAGAGAACAGAGTGAACATTCATAGGATTAGAAGGGGAAGTTAATTCTTTCTTTCCTGTCCACAGTCCTGAGAGAATTCTTTGCTTTATTCCACCTGGTCTGTCATGCTTGCCATCTTTTATCTTTATCTTTTATTGAGTTTGTTGTAATTTCTGATTGTTGTGAGCCACCCAGAGTTGGGGCAGCATTCAAGATGATGATGATGATGATGATGATGATGATGATATTGTTATTTACTTGGAGGAGTAAACATTGGTAGGTAGCATCAGGAGTGCTCCCAGTGATAAACATGGCCTTCCCAAAATGATGACAACTGTGTTTTTAAAATGTGCACCTTAGATGCAGATCCTTTAATGTCATATGCCATTTGGCCCAAGTCAGCCAGCTGAAGGCCTCTGCCCAGGACCTTTCTCAGCACTTGATATATTTGGATAGCTGCAAGGGTCCAACATCCTGGCAGGGCCTAAACTGATGCAAGCCCTGATTCCCCTTTTAATTATCTTTTTTCCTATTGAAGTACTCTAAGATGGCTCTTTCTTGGTCTTTTGCCCTTTATTTATTTATTTACTTACTTACTTACTTACTAACTTAAATTTATTATAGCTCCAGCATTCCAGCAACTCCAACTTCCCACCACCCCATTCCAGCAACTATTCATTATAGCATCACTCTGCGGCATTGTGGGAAATTAATATTATGGCTAGGCTAGATTAGGTTCCACTACTGAGCTGTTCACAGCACTGCTATTCTCCTCAGGAAACTTAGCAGAGCCCAGGGCCAGAAGAGGGAGACTACCTGAGAACAGGTGGAACTTCTATTGCACCCTTGTGGCTGCCATCTTGACTCTATTTTTACCATACTCTGAAGACACCCCTGATTTGCCCAAAGGTTCCCCAAATCTGGAACTATTCCAGCTCCTGTCCCAAACCTTGTATGTTTGCTTATGGCTGTTCCAGAAGTGTTTTCACTTCAGCTGGCAAGGGACCTAACTTCACAGTCTAGATGATAGATGATAGATGGATGATAGAGATGATAGAGATGGATGGATGGATGGATGGTAGATAGAGTGTTTATTATGGTTACAGACCAGAGTTAGTAATTTCACAGTCTTTTTACATCAAAAGCAGCCAAAGAACTTCCTGCTCAAAGATATAAAGATACTTAAAGTCCCATTGGTTTCTTTTTATGTATCAATATTATATATTTAAAGTAATATATAATGCCAGTTCAGGGGAAGGGGAGCTTATAAAATCCCCAAGAAGAATCACCAAATAGAAAAATTATTCATTTCTTTTTTAGAAAATTTATGAAAGACATCCCAATATTGGCCAAAGGATGTCCAGGGTTAATTCTTCCTTCCCATCTATGTATAAAATTCAGCAACTTTTCCATTTCAGCTGCATTCAGAACATTCTTACTCATTCAAATACTAAAAGGGAACCTTACCTTTGAAATTAAGAATCTCAATCATTTGAAAGATATGTTTGAGTTTTTTCTTTTGTGATTAATGGAAAGGTTATATTCAAAATGGATACATAGACCAGCCTTTTCAAACTGCTGCATTCCTGATACATTGGAACAGAACTCCCAATAATTCTCAGACGTCTCTTTGGCTGGGCTGGGTGAAATTCTGGGAGTTGCAATCCCCACAAATCTGGAAGATGCTAGATTTGGGCCCTGAATGTGACCTGGGGACATGAATAATAACATACAAGTATATTTGTATTACCCCAAGTCATAAAGGAAAAGCAAAGGTAACATTTGATATTTTGAAAACAGAGAAGGGGGAGAAAATGGATCAGTTAAATAAGAAAGCTGCAGTGTTGTTTTGTAACTCCCAAATCTGAGAAAACACTTAGGTGTCAACTGGCTTGAAATTACATGGTGAATTCTGCACTACAACCATCATCTACTGCATCAGACAAGAAATAATGTTACCAGCACAGCAGATGTGGCATACAAATCTTTCTCAGAGAATGATATAGTCAATATTCTCTCCTAAAATAAACAATATAGTCTTCTAACATTCTTCTCTTCTAAAAATAATAGATATGGTGACTTCAATATCTCCCTTGTTTCTTCTGCAGATTTTTTTTTTTACCCAGTCTTAAAATAACACAAGAAGAAACTAATATTATACTGTATGTGTCAGGACATTCATTTAATTTTAATTAAGTGTAACTACAACTGAACAATTACAAATTTGGCTTCTCTACATATCAACTGACGAAGCTGTTTCATTGTCATTTTTTAAACTTTTTGTTTTTGCACATTATGTAGATTTCTCCAAGCTAAATGAGTATATTGGGACTTTTGAAGGGGGGTAGAGGGAGTCATTCTGATTGAACTCCTTCTCACTGAAAACTGAATATACTACATTTTGAAGTTACATTTAGGAAATGGCAAGTTTTGAATATAGGAACACGTACAAATGGCAAAAATATTTACAATAATCTTTGCATGATAATTTACCAATTTGCAAGTTATCTATCAGTCTGCAGCAAACCAGCCTTGGCAGATCTCACCTTTGAACTTATAATGATAAAGTAATAATATTTTATTTCATTTTATTTAAAAATAAAATAAGCTCCAATGGAGCTACCGATTGTGCAATACTTGTTAGTAAAGTGTTTATATTGCTTCCTCCAATGACTGTCCTCAGTGAAATCATCAGCTTGCCTAATACGATTGGCTGCATTGCATTGTAATGTTCTCCCCTCGGCTACACATTCCCTGATTGGCTGGGCTTGCCCTTTTGACTCAAAAAAGGGAGGCAGAAATCATGCCAAAGCATCTGGAAATGATGAAATAATAGCACTGAACGGAACTGGAGTGGGGTGGGGAGACAAAAACTCCTTATAATCAGAGTATTTTTCGGAACATATTACTGACTTCATAACCCTAAATCACTCTTTTCTGCCAGAAAAATCAAATCAGCAGAATCCTTTGAACAGCTCTCATTATATATATGCTAATCATTACAACTGAGCCCATATTCAAAGGTTTTGAGAGAAAGTGATTGCTTTTTCTCTCCTCTCATTCTTCAGGTCTCTCATACCTGTGTGAACACTTAGATATATAGCCCTTCCTTCTCTTATCTTGTCCTCCCTGACAGACAGAAGAACCTCAAGCAAAAAGGAAAGAACGAACAAGGGCAATAAAATGAAAGGCATTTCCGAAAGAGCATTACAAGAGATGGGAGCTGTTTTATGCAGTCCATCCCTTTTTCCTTGCATGAATCTTAGCAAATCAGTTACCAGATAATTAGTGGAGTGCTAATGTTCAGGATGTAAAAAACACTAAATAGCAGACTCTTTAATTTTTTAAAAACCCTTTGGCACTATTTACAGAATCCTGATGGAAATTAAAATTCATAGATTGTTAATAAGCATGAAGAAAAGGCAGTGTCTCCATAGTTTTCCAGGTATGTCTTTTGGCTGGTTGTTCTCTTAACACTTGCAAAGAGATTAATGGATGAAAGAAAAAAAAGTAATTTACAAATATTACACCGCTGACCCTTTAAATAAGAAACTTCTGGAATCGTTTTATGAATGAATTCACTGTTTTCCTATGTAAATATTTAAGGCAGATGTCATCAGAAGATAGATCTGGTCTACCGACAGCTGAACTCTATCCATCCCTGTGTTTTATTGCAGTGGTGATTTAGAAATAAGACCAAATGAGTTCAGGGAGACTTATTCCCAAGTAAGTGAGCACAGTCTTGCAATTTAGGAGAGAGGTGCTATTAGAAGAGCAAAGTATTTTTTCCCCTAGAATAAGGAGGGAAAACCTGCAGAACTCCAAATGTTGTCGAACTAGAACTTCCAATATTTCTGCCCATTGGCTAGGCTCACTATAGCTCCTGGGAGTTGTTGTTGATCAACATCTGAAAAACTGCAGGCTCCTTATCCTGCTCCGTTGGCTCTTTAGTGCTCCTAATGTTTATTTGTAGTCATGTGTTTTGTTTCTTTATGAAACTCTATGTACGAGACACTAACAAAAATAGGAAACAGGATGTTCAATACTGAACTGTCACATTTTCTCTTAATTCAAGGATAGGCAATGTGCTGTCCATTGACCATATACAGAGCACAACTGCCATTATGCTCAGAATATCCTGATTACACAGCTAATATTTGGCAGCAAATACTAGCTGTGTAATCACTTTCCAGCAGTGATTTTTTTTTTTTTTTGCACTCCCCAAAGGCACGAAATAGGCGTTTCTATGATACTTTGCACTTTTAAAACCATAAATCACAAAAATGAGGGAAAATGCGGTAGATGCTCCATTCCAGCCATTGCTAAAGTCATCATGTCACTGGATACATCCTGTGAATTGTTGTGGCTTCCTCTTTAATAGGAAGAGTAATCTGCTCTACATATTAAGTAACTATATTTACTTAACATGCCCAGAGTCCACTGGAGTTGGATGGCCAATAAATTTAAATAAATAAATAAAATATTGCTCACCCAAAAACGCGAGTTATAAAAAAAAAAGAAAGAAAACGCTTTAATTATGCTCATCCGGAATTGTCCTTGTATTTTTACCAGTATCATATGAAAAGTTGTTTATTCTCCAAGATCTTGTAAAGATCTCTCTCTCTCTCTCTCTCTCTCTCTCTCTCTCTCTCTCTCTATATATATATATATATATATATTACATTTCTTAATCAGTGTATGATTTTAGTAAGTCTATTCCAGATAATAACAACAAAATATGGAACTAACAGAATATATCTTTATGCTGGAGAGCACCCTACACATTTCAGCAAATAACAGCCTGCTAGATTTTTCCATCTAAATATGATAGTATCCAATGGCCATCAATTCATGTTCTCATCTACATACCATACATCCTGGAAATGTCTGTTTCAGCAAAGGGAAGAAACACATTTATGAAATTCTTCTCTTCCGATGAATGCCTAGAAGTTCCAATAACAGAACCTTAATTGTAAGGCATCTTTTTCCTCCTGAAATCTGTGACTTACAATATTAAGTTAATACCCTCTGAGAAGGGCAATTCACGCATAAACAAATGTGTTTACATTGCAAGGTTCGTTCATTCTGTTTAAACAATTAAACTGCATAGGTTTTAAAATATTTAATAGCACCTCTGTGGGAGCAGAATTGGGACTACAGTGCATGCATTGGGAGACCTTTTTCTGCACTGTAACCTCAACATCTGGCACAAAGCTGATCAGTCTCAACAGTAGGAAGCTTTCCTCCTGAGGTTATAACACCTTTGTGGGGAGGAATGTACACTGGAATTACAACGGGAAAAGACTTCTCTGATTTTCCTGACTGAAGTAGATGTCTTTTTTAAAAAAAAACAAAAAACAAAAACAGCAATGGATAGCTCGTATTTGATTTTTTTCTTTATATCCCATTTTCTCCCAGAAGCTGAAGGTGGTTGTTCTCATTTAACCACCATGACAACCACATTAGTAGGTTACTGGTGCAAAATCACCAATGCAGTTCCATGGTTACTTGTGAACTTGGGTCCCATTTCTCAATCCAACTGTCCAATCACAATGTACGCAGTCACAATACTTGATCACTGGATATTACATGCTGACCATTACATTAAAACTACTGTTTTTAGTTGATGTGAAGTTATGCAAAATATATATGAAAAACTACTTATTTCTTTGAGAAATTCAGGACACTGGGAGATGGTACAGTCTAAAATGAGAGTTATTCCACTTCACCTCTCTCTGTCTGTATATGGACACTCCTAATTTGTCCAAAGGCTCTTCAAAACAGGCAAACTGAGAGCCAGTTTGGTCTAGTGGTTAAGGTGCTGGCCTAGAATCCAGAAGACTGAGTTCTAGTCCCACCTTAGGCATGAAAGCCGGCTGGGTGACTTTGGGCCAGTCACTGTCTCTCAGCCCAACCAACTAACAGGATTGTTGTGGGGAAAAAAGGAGGAGGAAGGAGGATTATGTATATTCACTGCCTTGAGTTATTTATAAAAAAATAATAAAGGTGGGATAAAAATCAAATAAATAAATGCATATGTGTCTGTGTGCACGTGTGTATGAGAGAGAGATTGCTATACATGTTTTAACTGTTTTTTTGAACAAGCAAAATATCAGGACAAAAACTAAAAAAAGTAAAACAAAAAACAAAAAGAAGAAAGAAATTTGAGAGTGGGTACAATTATAAAATCAAATGCACAGATATATGGCAGGGGTGGGGGGATGTAGATATCAGTCGGGATTACTAATCACCAAATGGCACAGTTGGAGAGTGAAGCCAACATGGTTTGGAGGTTAAAGTGCTGGACTAGGAGGAAGAGACCCACATTCCCATCTTCCTTTAGACATGGAAGCCAGTTGTGTGACCTTGGGCCAGTTACTCCCTCTCAGACCCACTCATTATCATGCTCTGTGGAAAGCCAGCAGATAAAATCCTGTCTTCGCATCATATGTTGATAACTTAACTGCAAAAAGAAGCAGATCCTGTAACCATGCAGGACAAACACTAAGAAAAAGTATAGCAACATAGTTGGAAAGGAAATGTGTATGAATATTGGTAATCTTACAGAGAAATGCAAAATTTTCAGCATTCATTTATAACATAGACCAAATATAAGTAAAACAAACTTTCATATCGTTTGAGAACGCCCTTGTTAAGCTGGAATACAAGTCTAAAAAAAGTCTTGGCTTTAAAAACAGTTGGCTCATCAAAAGTTCTGTTGTCCATTACTCTAGATTTTCAGCTTTGTGTCTCAAGCATTACTCTTATGTGATTTATTCTGACTACAGTTATGTCTGCTTAATGTTTCATTCATGAAATATTAGGAAATGTGCACTGAAAATAAAAATGGGATTGAAGAAGAAGAAACTAGAGAAGTAACCCAGAAGATACAAAAGCATATTTTCTCCGTCATATGAATAGTGTTTAATATTTTTACCCAGGGACATAAAGTAACGTTTGCCTCAGTTGCTTTTTGTAATTCCATTCTAAAATGTTCGTTGGCCACAATACTCTTTCGCATTGCACAACTCTCTTCTGCTTTCTGGTATATTGACACTGATTGGATGAAAAAGTAAGTTAGTTTTCATCTTCATGCATGTAGTTGCTTTGGGCATCAAGGTTGTTTCACATATGACAATTTGTCCATTTGGACATAATTACAGCCTTGCATGTACTTCAGAAATCAGTAACATGGCACCCATGGACTCCAAGTTACATGTGACACCCTAGATGTAGTGCATTAAATCAGTCAATCAAGTTCCAAAATGCAGTCTGGAAAAGTATACCCTCCTTTTCAAATGTGCTACACGGTTGCTATTACATTATGTAGTCAGTCTATGTCCTAGCATTTCTAATACATTTGCCCACATTAGAAAGAAAGTACAAAAATGGAAGGAGAGAACCAGAGATGCTTGTTGGATCAGAAATATGCTTAACAAAGCAGACCCAGATGGCTCCATAATGCATGCTGTGCCTTTTCTAATGAGGTCTGCTTATAATAAAGATATCAAGGAAAAGTCATTTTCTTCTAAAAACGAATGTTAGAGTTACTGAGGTTTACAGAAGTTTTGATCTTTTGCCAGCAGCAGCACTCAATGGAGTCATGCGCTTGCTATATTGCAGCTTCTATGTTGTGTGAATGTTCAGAAGACTAGGTGTGTCTCCCATGATTTTTCATGACCAACACCTCGTTTTCATGCACTTGTGTTGCATAATAATCACAGCATGACACACAAGTATAAACAGCTGTTCTAGGTATAATCCTAGGCATCTCCCTGGGGCATCCATGGCAGCAGGGGAGAAGGAAAAAGGTCAAGGTACTGGCCGTAAACACATGATCAAAGCCCCATCCCTTTTCATGATGCACATAAAAGGGGTCAGGGCTTTGACTGTGACAGTTGCAGCTGCCAACTTAATTTTTTTTTTTTTTAACACTTTCTTCCTGCACCATCCCTCCAGTGGGTGTCCCTGCATCTATCACTTTCATCTGGGAGAGATTCTTGTTAAACATCTGATGAGTCATTGCCAGCCTGTATAGACCAAGGATAGACCTTAGCACACCTGATTTCTTTGTTTGTTTAGAAGTTCTGTGCAATAATTTAAAAGAAATGTCAGGTTGAGGAAGAAATTCAAACAGAACAGGCTTATAACTGAATACATGTATAACTGCTGGAGACAAGATGTTCATCTCTACCATAGATGTATCTGGAACAAAACCTGCATTTAAACTGTGGGTGAAAAATATGCATCCAATAAATTATATCCAGGATATTGCAGCTGGAACGGGACACACCAACATTGTGCCTGTTCTATGGAATAAAACTTATCTGGCTACTAATTCAGAGATCCAACATGTGTTGTTGGTGCAGACGTTTTGGTTTCAGGTCCTGGCTTCAACAAACAAATGAATCAAATAACATCTATTGGAAAAATATGCAGTGACGTTGTTTTTCTAGTTTGACAATAATGGGTTAAACACAGGGTGTCTCCAACTGGGGCTGGCTGGGAATTCTGGGAGTTAAAGTTCACACATCTTAAAGTTGCCAAGGTTGAGAAGCGCTGCTATAGACTGTATGGGGAATCTGCCTAGGAAGTATCCTTTTAAAAAAGAGGAACTGCATATAAACAATATGGATAAAGAAAAAACACATCACTGCACAAACTGTAATTGTTTAACAGTAATGCTGCCATCTGGTTTTCTTCCTATCAGTGATCATATTTTTGTTACTTTTTAAAATATCTGTGGAAGTTGTCTTGAGTTTAGGTACATGGTATGATTAACAGTAGGCCATGCTGGAAGCTTACTGTGCATTAAAAAGTGGTACAACACTAAAAAAAATAAAAGGAAAGGACATAAGTGGGGCTGCCATTCCACTGCTAAGTGTGAGGCTTTTAAAAAAACAGTGTCAGCAGCACACTCTGCCTTTGTGAAGGGAGGGGCCCATTGGAAAGCTGCATCCTTGGCCTTCTAGATCAGGCTGGACCATCCCTTATTCAGAAAAAGAGGAGATCATAGATGGTAAAAAAGGGGAGGAAGAGGAGTTATTATCTGAGGAGTGCATGGCAAAATAAATTAAGGGAATCAATCAGAACTTCTTTGAATATATTCAAAGCATGAAAGTGCTTTCTGCTGTCAGAATGGAAAGGAGTGAAAGGAATGTGCAGCAAGAATATAAAGATTGCAGAGAAACTAAATTAATGCTGAGCATCTGTCTTTACTACAGAAGCTATAGAACAGATGTCTGAGCCTATCCTGGCTTTCCCATGGAGAACAGCTAAAGCAAATTTAGGTAACCAGAAATGACACTCTGGGCTAGCTTGAGAAACTGCACAGTCACCAACTATGGGGTCCTTACGGCTTCACCTGAGACTTGTTAAAGAACTCAGAAATGGAATTGCTAGCCTTCTAGAAAACATACATAACTTGTCCCTCAGATCAGAATCAGTGACAGAAGATCAGAAGGAAGCCAATATGAGACCAATATTTAAAAAGACATTGGAAGGAGAATAGAAAATTATAGGCCAGTCACCTTAATATCTCTTTTGGGCAGATGGGTCAAAATGGTAATCAAATGCAGGGGGGGTGGGGGGAACCTAAGCCTATAGAGGAACAAACTTCCCTGAAGGGAAAGTGGTATGGATATTGTGAAGGTAAATGCTCCCCACATACCTTTCAGAGGGTTGGTTTCATTTTGTTTTTCAGAGTATCAGCAGGTAAGTGAACGGAGATGACACTCACGAAGTTCTGTATTTGAACTTTCAAAAAGCCTTTCATAAAGATCTATCTCAAAGGCTGTAAATTAAACGTGGTAATCAAGGGATAAAAAACACTTGCTCTTTTATTGATTGTTAACTGGATAAAAAACAGAAAATGAAGAATAAGAATCAATAATCAAGTTTGTCAACAGGGTAATACGAAGTGGGAGCCCTCAAGGATCTTTGTTAGGATTTTTAACTTATTAATAAATTACCTTGATGACTTAGAGGTAAGCAGTGGGCTGATACTACACTATTGAGGGTAGCAAAAACCAGAAGTGATTGTAAAGAGCTTGAGAAGAATCTTTTTATATTGATGCATTTGACCAAATGACAAATACAGTTCAGTTTAAATTAGTGTACAGGGATCTATGTTGGGGCAAAACAACTATGCCCCCCATCAGCCACCCTAATGTCACATATACACTGATGAGGCTTGAACTAAGAAAAAGAACTTAGGGTCATAGTGGATAGATCAATGAAGATGTCAAGGTGCAACAGCTATGAAAAAGATAAATTCTTTGCTAGGGGCCATTAGGAAAAGAATGTATTTTTAGGCAAATGAAAACTGCCAACATTGTTGTGCCCGTATACAAATCTGTCCTAGTCTGCATCTGGAATACTGTTTATAGTTTTGGTCATTGGGACTGAAAAAGACACACTGCTGCTGGAAATTATACTGAAGAGGGAAACTAAACACCTTACTTATGAAATTTGGGGCTGTTTCACTGATCTGGGGCATGTTCAGGGTATATAAAATCCCACATAGTATGGAGAAAGTAGGCAGGGATAAGTTTTCCTCTCTCTAAACACTAAGTCCATGACTTACTGTTTTAAATTAGTGTTTTAAGCATGACCGGAAGACTTGGAACAGACAAATGAAAGTGCTACAATACATAATTAATAAGCTACGGGATTCATTACTCCAAGGCACACTAATCTAGAAGGCTTAGCAAGGGATTGGATTAGTTCATGGAGGACAAGTTTCTATTAGTCCTGAAGAGTCAATGTTATATCCTGAGTAGGGAACCATACCTCCAGATGCCAGTTGCAATGGAACAATGCAGGAGAGGGCTATGTTTCCATTAGGCTGCATAACACTTCAGTTTGGAAGGGACAAAGATGCTTTGGACACTCACATAACATTTGTCTGCACAGCCTTAAACTGTAAAATGTATTTTCCCAGGATCATGTTGCAACTATCAAAGACAGCCATGCAATCCTAGGAAAAGATGCTATTGTTTTAGAGCTGTTGACAGATGCTGTGTGAGTGCCCTCATGTACATTTTCCCCTTCATCTCCAAAGCACTAAATAACCTAGCCTCCCTCCAGCTTAAGAGCACCTCAAAGGCATTGTGAGAAATAAAATACTTAACTAAGATGGGATTTGGCCTGACCCAGCAGGGTCATTATTATGTTCTTAGGAACATCACTGCAAGACGAAGTTGGCCCTATGCATGGACTAGAAAAGGAGCATGTGCAAGATGTTTGACAGAACCCATTCCTTGCCAGAAATAGCACTCCATTGTAACTGCCAGTTGTCCTGGGACTTCCATCAGCCATAACCCTGGCAGATGGTACCCCTTGCCTTCCCGAAAGACTACAGTAGGAAGAAGAAGAACAGCCTAAGAAGAAGTAACTTCCATAAAAAAAACATTAAATATTCTAGATAGTGTGTGCATGTATACTTAAACAGAGGAAGGTCCATCTGTCAGTATCAGATGATGCAGATGAAGGTTTTTTTTTTTTTTACTGTATAGTTCCTGTTCCTTTGTCTTTTGTATTGCCAGACTGTAACTGTTTTGCTCTTTAATCTCCAGACAGAATTTTTAAAATGGAGACAGTTCAGGCAGGAGAAGGAGAGGAAGAAGAATAGGAAGAAGTGATTAGGTAAAACTTTGCAGACCAAAAGTAATATATAAATTAATAACACATCACCAGAATAGCCATTCCTTTCAGTCTAGCTTTTGATATATGTTTCTCAGTGAATGGTCAAATATGCAAGTCTCAGCATCACATCTGTAAAACTACTCCTTCACAAAATTGTAGAATGGAAAACCATCTATACATTGTTTCCACACTTCTGTATAGTTCCATTACTTTTGTAATGAAGATATTTGCTAGTTAACTAGTCACAGTTAGTTTTAACTGATCATAAAAATATATATTTTTCACCCATATTACATTTTCAGATGGTTCGTCTATTAAAAAAAAACTTTAATGTGTATATAGTTCCAGATTATAGTCAGGGGGTTAAAGTTAATATTATTTTAAGTATCGATTAAACAAAATGTGTGCATTAGCAGCATAGTTTCTGTTCATCAAAGTTATATTTTCCAAGAGGTCCTTAATTCTCAACTCTATAAATCCTAACTATGCCTTTCATTTATTTTTCCATATTTCAAATTACAGCTGTTAAACATTTGCTTCACTGAAAATTAAAAAGTGCATTTTAAAAAAATACTCTTTTCACTGGTCATCCTTACAAAGGAAAGGAAGCAAATTTTTAAGCTTGGTAGCTTAAAGTTTACTAGAAAAAAAAAATCCCACTTAAGATTAAAATATCTAATTAAAATGAAATAAAATAAATTTGAAGTTCCTTTTAAGATATGCCTTAAAGTCTAAGTGAAATTTCTATTTTTTTTTCCAGTCTCTCATGTGTATCTCAAACTGTGCATGGGAACAGGAAACACAAAATTGGTTTTAATCCCTTTTATAACAACTGAAAGTGCCTCAACTTATCACTTAAACTAAAGTAATCAGTAATGATTGATTATGTTTCATCAATGCAGTGTTGACTCTTAATGACCACATAGATAGAATTTTTCCAGCAAACTCTATCCCCAACCTCATCCTTCAGACTCTAATGGTGCACCCATTGCCACAGTAACTGAGTCTATCACTTGTGATGTGCCTCAAGGTTCAACAGTCTCACCCCTCCTGTTTAACATCTACATGAAACTGCTGGGTGAGGTCATCCATCAGTTCAGGGTTCGGTATCATCAGTATGCTGATAACACCCAATTGTACATCTCAACCACAGGCCGTGCAGGTGAAGCTGTCAATGTATTGGCCCAGTGTCTGGAGTCTATTCAAGTCTGGATGGGGAAGAAGAGACTTTGGTTCAATCCTGGCAAGACTGAGTGGCTGTGGCTGATTCGGCTTCCAGGTCAGGGATGCTTCCACCATTGGTCTTGCATGAGTTTGCACTTCCTCTTTCAAGACTCGTGTACAATTTGGGGGTCCTTCTGGACTCACTGCAGATGGCAGCTGTGCCAGGAGGCCCTTTGCACAGGTTCATCTTATGTTCCAGGTCTGTCCTTTCCTTGGGCAAGAGGCCCCTCAGACAGTCACTCACACCATGATCACCTTACTATTGACCTATTGCAATACGCTTTTCATGGGGCTGACCTTGAAGACCATCCAGAAGCTACAGCTCTTGTTATGCCCATATGTCATCACTGCTACATGATCTGCATTGGTTACCAGTTGACTTCTGGTACATACAGAGTGCTGGTTGTCACCTATAAAGCCCTTCATGGCATTGGGCTTGGTTGTCAAGGGACCAGCTGTCTCCAGTTGTTTCTGCCTGCCCAGTATGCTCAGGCAGAGTGGGTATATTCCAGGTCACTCAATTAAATGTCATCTTGTGGGACAGAGTAAGCATGCCTTCTCTATCGCAGCCTCTGCCCACTGGAACAGCATCCCCACCCCCACCCCGAGATATGTATGGCTCCCATTCTCCAAGGGTTCCAGAAGTCCCTTAAGACCTGGCTATGCTCCCAGTTCTGGGTTAGGGTGCTTGCGGAGACCCTGTCCTGTTTTTCTGAATATTGTTGTCTCATCCAGGCAACTAAGTTTTGATATGTTTTGAAGTGTGTTTTAATTACATATCTGATATTTTATAAGCTGTCCAGAGTCTTTGTGGAGTTGAGCAGTCTTAACAAATCTAATAATTAAAATAAATAAAAATAAAAACTTTATACAGCTGACAACAATTGATCTTTTGGATCTGTTATATTAAAGTTGTGTGGACTGGTCTATGGGAATCTAAGTTGAAAGTTGCCATAAAAAAACTCCCAATTCCAGTCTTTAGGTCAAAATAGGTTGATTGTGTTTACAGTAAGAATTGGTGTTTACTTTTTTTGACTCTTCTTAGCTACAAAGTTTTGCTGCTCTTTGACTCAAAGTATTTGCAATAGCATGCATTAGCATTCTAGCATTCTCCAATCCAGTTGTCTCTATGATCTAAAGTTGTAATCTAGCCTTTCTAGAAGGTAAAAGGTTAGGAAAACTTGTCATAAGTGCTAAATATCTTTTCTACCACCTGACTTTTAGAACATGTATTTTCATTTATTTTTGACACCAAAAGCATGTAATTGCATGTGAAATCACAGGTAAGAAGGTGCTCCTGTCATGTCTATCATTATTTTGCAGATTATTCTCACAGTTTTGGCATATAAAATAACGAGAAAGAGTCCTCAGACCTTGCAGATACATTGAAGTCATAAAATATTTTGCACAGGGTAGGAAGCAGGGATTTTGAAACAGAATATTTCCTAAAACATAAGCAATTTTAAACAATGTAAACAGTTACATTCAATGCAAGGATAGTATTCCCTTGCATAATTTCACTTTCCTGAGAAAACATTTATTTGATGTTGAGCATATTGGCAGTTCAACACATTAATTTTGACTTCATTGCTTTTGTATATATGCACTTTTCTATATGCGTATGCCCATGAAAAGACATTGTTTCTCTTAAAAAAGACATTCTGAAGTATAGATGCATTGACTCCATTAACATGGAGTGAAAATGAAGTACATATAATAAAGTCCTCTCTCTTAAGGGCTGTCGACTCTGAATTTTGCTAGAGATTAGGAACTATTGGGAAGAAGAACAAAGACCTTGATGTTGCCCATCTAGACGATGTACCTGGGCAGAAGCAGAGCGGGAACTCTGTCTCTGCACCATGGTCTTTTCCACTATGGTGGGATGTACTGTATTTTGCATTAAAATTACTCTATAATATATGCAAACATTTTGTAAACCTTTTACATCTTTTTTGTCCTCCTGACGTAGCATTTCTTTCTATTTTAGTGATGTGTAAGCAGATATTCTAAAAGTACAGTCAATATTTCTGGTCTTGAAAAAAAAAAGATATTTTGCCCTATCAGTAGCAGTCATATTGCAATGATGCTCTGCTTAATCTTTGACTGAAGAGAAATAAGAAATTTTTGCTGCATGATTTTCAGCTGAAAGTGCAGCCCTTGAGAGTCTACAGCTATTACTTTCCTTATGTGAAATTTGAAACATTTATTCCATATGTTATACACATTTGCTAATGTCTATTTTCATGACACCCCACAAAATATTTCAAGATTTTACAGAATAGTTTACAACAATTTACTTTATTTGTAATTGAGATAAAGACCAGCAAATGAAATGGTTAAGGTGCAAACCAAAACAAGAGAAAAAATAGCACTTTAACCAAAGCAATCTTCAATAGGATAAAAGAAGTTATTCCCTTTAAGCACCAAACATACTGGATAAATACAATAGCATTTTGACTGATAATTCTATCATGCTGATCCAAGAGCCAAAGGGGATAGGGATGATTTTGAGTGGGTCAAAAAAATCAAAGATGGTGGTTTGTGACACAATGCTTCTTGTGGATGACTACATGGTCCCAGCAACCATCTTGACACCCCATCTACCCACACCTCTAGAAAGGGTACATGCTACTCTTCCACAATCTTTGACCTATATCTTTGAATCAAGGGTATGAGAATCCTCTAGGCTGAGAATCATTCAGGGAGCAGTGCAAGAACTCATGACCAACCACCTCAATTGCTTTGGACCTGTGAGGCTGGCATGACTTTAAGGTGGGAATTTTTCAGAACATGTCTTCCAAAAGGCCTGATGGTAAGCTGACAGCTTTCTTCTGTTGGATAGCAAAATATATCAATTTTCTTGGAATACCACCCTTCTTTTCCTGAAATAAATTTCTAAACTTCTTTATGGCAGATATGAAGCTCAGGTCTATTTGCCACTCATCCTTTGTTTAAAAACTACTTTGCCTCCATCTATCCCTTGAATGAAAACTTAGATTTAAAAACCCAGCATTTGGGGCACTCTGAGAACCAAATTAGGGGGGAGGGGGGAAAACTTGAAAGTCATAGCTCTAAATTTCCCCCAGAATGCTGGCTGGGGAATTCTAGGAGTTGAAGTCCAGACATCTTCAAGTTGCTGAGGTTGAGAAACACTAGTCTATATGAAAGAGGAAGAAAAGTGGGCTGTGTTTTGGAACTGATATATAAAAAGCAGCAATACACAGAATCAGACCAAAGATCCATCTAGTTCAGTAATTATCTACTGTATGTCAGTCTCCCCCAACTTGTTATCCTTCATCAGACATAAACAACTCTGGAAATTACAGTTCCAAAATATCTAGATGATCCACTGGGGAAGGTCACTTTAGATTAAAGATGGAGGTGTACATAGCACAAGCTTCCCATGGAAACTGTAGGTAACAGTTCTAATATCATCCTTACACTAAGAAGTCCAACTACTGGAACAAAGGAATAAAACTGAACTTGGGGCACAATTCAGTTGTGAAATGTTAACAACTAGTGATTAATTTTGTGTGTGTGTTTGTACCCCCAATTTCATTCAGATCAAAAGAGAAATGTTTGTGTGGAAATGCAAACTCAGTTCCTATAAATATTTTCTTTCAGTCATAGCATCTGAACATTGCACACAAATACATTTCAGCCTTTCTTCCTCACTCCCCTGTGGTAACTGATCTTTCCTTTTTTGTTTTGATGTGTGTGAATTACATCTCAGTCTGGTTTGAATGCCTACTTCAAGCCTGTTATTTAAAACTGCTCCTGGTAGTGTGTATTGAAAGCAGAAGGCACCAAACTGAATTTGAATAATTCTTGCTCAGGAATCACTGAGGGTTCCCGAGGAGTGTGGTAGCTTGGCGCTTCAAGTTTTATTTTCCTCATTGGATTTGGCAATCCTACACACTCAGACTGATAATTTTCCTGATCTGCTGTCCCAACATTTTCTGGCTTCACTTGCTCCCTTATTAAAAGTACTTGAGTTCCTTTTTTATTAACTTATAAAACTAAAATAGTTCTTGGACTGAACTGGTAAAAAGAACTGGAAAATTAGTAACCTGAACTCTGCAACTGAAACAGCATTTGCAGACAAATATTGTGGCTGTGACGGTTAGTGTAAGGAGAGTTCCAAATATGAACTTTCTTTCTTTCTTTCTTTCTTTCTTTCTTTCTTTCTTTCTTTCTTTCTTTCTTTCTTTCTTTCTTTCTTTCTTTCTTTCCATTATTTTTCTACAAGGTGCTATAGGATGCTATCCTATTTTGATTTTATTGAAATCACACATGAAATTAACCCAAAACGAATTTAGACTTATTTAAAACTATGAAGATCAACAGGTTCAAGTATGCCTCCTACATATAGCATAATTCTTTCAAATTCTTGAATGGCCTTCTGGATCTTTTGCCCTCCCACTTCTCTGTCTTCAAATCCCTCTCCAAAGGAAATTAGATACATAAAAGTTTTTACAGGGCAATTTTTCAACGGCTGGCAAAGGGAGGAGAATCCATGAAAGAAGAAATTCCATTAATAATCTATGATCAGCTTAGACCAGCCACATCAATTGTAGAAGAAATAGCAATGACATATTCAGAAATATCTCTTCCTTGTATTGGTTTCAAAATAGGACAGGTAATATTCTTACAAAAACTCTTGTAAAACTCAAAATGCAATAAATTATAATCCACAGTTCAAGGTCAATACCTTTAAAGGACAACATCTTTGAGAGATGGGAATCTTTTGAAGTATAACAGTGGCAACAGCCAAATTTTTAACTATGGATGTCAAAACAAGGTCTTTACAAATTAATTAATAAGTTTGATATTTTAAATGTTTTATGTAATCAATTTATTTTATTTGTTAAACTTTGTCTTATGTCAAATGCTTAAATTATATTTATGCTTTGTTATTCCAGTCTTTTGGTCTTATATAAATTTGTTGTTGTTGTTGTTGTTAGCAGTGGCAGTTTCTTCATTGAGGAAATATCTAGAGAAGAAGGAGACTTTTGTTCTGGTGGATCCAACATGTGCTTCAGTTCACCCTTAGCACACCTCAGGAATGTCCCTTTTTTGTACTTTTCATCAGTGAGGTTCTGCCAACCAAATAGCCACCTTGTCCAGGGAGGAGTTTTGCAGTGGATCTCCTCCACTCCTGAAGGATACAATCTGCAATATTTTATGACTTCTGAAGATCACAGAATTTCACTTCCTGATTCACATTCGCCCATTGTTACTTCTATTTCTCCTTTTTCTCCTTTTTCTCAGTTATTTTTGACTCTGTCTTCATTTCCATTCTCTTCTTTTCTACACTTCCCATTACTAAATTGTAACCACCTTGGATTAGAAGCCTGTGAGACTCTTGTTGCCATTTTGCTTATGCCACACTGTGTAATAGACTACCAAGTATACTGAGAAACTAAAACATCACACATTTTTCCAATTCTTTGTAGTAAACAAAAGGTTAATCCTAGTTTTTAGCAAAACAAAGTGGTCTATTCCCACAGTGTTTCATTGTTCCCAGGAACATTCCTTTTCCCCCCCAAAAATGGGCCAATGCAAGCATTTTGGGGGTGGTTTGACTATTCCCAGATGCTTATCCAGGGAAGAATAGATGACCACATTATTTTACACATTAGTAGTTAATTCACCTTACAGGAAATGTGATTGCCTAGAATAAAATACAGAATGATTGAATATTAAAAGTTAATGCCTTCCTACTAAAATGAGCTAGTCTGAATCTTCTTTTAACTAAAACCCATTTCACAGTAATTTACCAACATATTTTCTTTGTTCTTATAAATGCTGTGCTGAAATTTTATGCCGCTTTCTTTGACAATTTCTTTGACAATTTAATGAAGATAAGTTGCTTTCAGTTTTTTCCCCAGAGAGAACTGAATTGGATGAAATTCATGAGGGTAAAATAGGAAGGGGTTGCATGTACCCATAATTTGTGAGGTAGCCAATGGATGTATGTGAGTGTCTTTTCTTTCCTTGTACAATCAACTCTCCAGAGTGTGCAGCTCCCCTGATTTCCCATGTTACACCAAAATCTTAGGGAGGGAAGATTTCATGTGGAACTGTCGTCATGGGGCTTTTTCTTAGCTCTGAAAGCATGGGTAGCAGAAGACAACAGAGTAATAAAGGGATGTGTAACCAGAAACCAAACCAGTGTTAATATCACCTTGTAACAGTAAAATAAGCTCAAAACATCATGAAAAATCTGCAGACTTGTAAAACACCTGACACTAAATAAAAATTAAATTACAGTAATCGTTCTAATAACAGTTCTATGAAACCTAGTGACCTCAATTAATACAGAAGCATGCATTCAAAAACCAGTTCTCAGAGACCTGATCTGAGACCTGTTCTAACTAATATAAGCAATTTTCATAGATGCTTTGAAATAGTTCAGCTGTATGTTTTATGCACTTCCAAACACTGAACTATACATACAGACACTGAATTCCACTGTTTCTAGAATAAAATAATTGCTGTATCTTTAAAACTTCCTGGCTGAGCTGATACCTGATCTTCTGTAGTGTGATGGCCTTAGAGAAAATGAGGTGTGTGGGGGGGCGGGGAGGTGTTTGCCAAGGCAGCATCTCTGTATGTGCTGTGTCTAATTCTTTTGCAATGTGTGCCCAGAATGTGTGGCTTTTGAGAAGATGGAGCTACTAGGCTGAGGAGAGAGAAAGCTATGTGGTCCTCTTCCCCCTTCTCCATGCATAATTCTACATTTGAAACTTGGAGAAACCAAACCCACTGTCCATTCATGAGGCTTATTCACTAGTAGACACCCGTTGGAATGTAGCTGTAGCCCAGCTGACAGTTTCTTTGACATGTTACCCTTCACTGTAATTTGTCCAATGAATGCTTAAGTCTACTTTAAAAGTGAATATTTTTGTATGAGAAACCATCCCTACACATATGTGTAACCCCAAATCATTTTCCTTTCCAGACAATTGGAATGCTGGCTCCATTTATTCATTCTTTTTATTGTTTTAGCATCCTTCCCTTCTTCTATAATACCAAAGTTATTTGGATTACAAATTGCATAAAAACCACAAAATGTTAATGACATTAAGCTTTGTCTTTTATTGTGCAAAGCCAAATATAGTAAGAATTCCTTTAAAAACATTTTATTGCCCATTTTAATACTTTGAAAAGCACACAGCATAGACAGTTTCCAATGCACATGTGATGTGGAGGAATAAAATCTGCAATTCACCTTGTAAAAAATGTAGTATTTTTTAAAAGCTTTAACCAAATGAAGTGGAAAAGACTTGAATGCCTTTCATTCTTTCATATGAGGATATTAGGTGTAACTTCAGCTCCGTATAACAATGTATCATCTGTTTGGCATTGAGAGGGTTAGGAAATCAGTTTTCTAATACTGCAAAGTGACATACAAATGAATTTTCAAACTGAAACCTATGATTTCAAACAGCAGTAACATGATAATCAATTGCTGATTGTTTCATATGGAAAATAAAATTCCACATAAGATTGAGTATATGAAATTTTATATTGATATTTTACCTGAGCAGGTCCACTGATCAAATGCATGCCATTATATTCTGATTTAGAAAAGGAAGCAACAGCAGCTAGGAAATTCTATATTTGTGAGAGATTATACATGCAATGGAAGAGAGAGGCTTGATAATATAATACCTTGGCCTGCGTGTGAAGAAAATCCCTATTTCTTCCATTTACAAAGATTGTTCATTTCAGTCCGTGTATTTTGGCTATAGAACATAAAGTAAAATAATTGTGATCAATAAAGCCATCACCAGCTTGGAATGGACTAAAGGACCTAAATTCTCCAAGGAGAAAACCACACCCCCACCAGCACTGGCAGGGCAAGCTACTGTATATAAACAGGGAGCAAGCCCCACACTCAATCTCACTGATGATGTTACCTAGTTGGGTAATGAAACATCTGCAAGCAAACAACCAAGCTCAGAGAGCACCAAGGACTCCACAGTTCAACCCTGAGCTACATATATATTCTCTTCTATTGGATTAACATACCATGCTACACAATTTTATTCTGGTTCCTCGGACAATCCAAGTGAATTAAAAACAGCTATGTGGTACAGAGCCAGTAACACTTAAAATGCTATTATTTGGGAATGAGTCTCTTATAAAGTAGCCCACAGCTCAAACTCAGAAGAACTGACCAAAGATTTCTGAGAAGCCTTACTCAGAGGAAGAAAATGTGTGGCTGTGGCACCAGGGCTGAGAAGCCTAATTTAGAAATAAATGAAATCCTAGCCAGCAAATATTTTTTTTCAGATCAGAAGGCAGGATTTAAGGTAATGGTTCCTGCAGGAGAAAGGGAGGAAGAACTAGTCCTTGAAGTGCTTTCCTTATTATTAGTCTGTTCCAAACAAAAGACATTTAACTCAGCAGGATTATTTATTCATCATTTAGAGCACTGTTTTTCGAACTTGGCAACTTCAAGATGCGTGGACTTCAAGTTGAAGTCCACATATCTGAAAGTCGCCAAGTTTAAAAAACATTGATTTAGAGTTTCCTCTGTTCATAGCCAAGATTGTTTTGCTACCCAGGGCATAACCTAAGAAATTGCCACTGTCAACATTCCATTGTTTCTCTGGTTTTACTGTTTGATTATTTGTATACTTATTTGATAGCTTTTATGTATATGAGAGAGAGAGAGCAAGAGAGAGCACAAACTTCCAGTATTATACAGTGCTGCCCCATAGGTATCTATCAAATAACTATGGATGGGATATCACCTTGGGCTGCAAAACTATTCTCAGACTATTAGGTCCATCTGAATAACAAAGGCTATAGAAAGGCTTTCTGTTTAAGGTGAAACTCTGCTGCTTAAAATATCAACAAATATTTTCCTAACTCTGGCACATTTCTGTATGCCCCCTCTGGTTCCAATACCTAGCTTGTTCCTTACCCTAATCCTGAACAGGGAGAACTCAGCTGGTGATGGCAGCTGTTGGTTGGAATGGTCTCCCTCTTGATATGAAAAAGTGCTCACTGTTGCATCTTTTAGTCTTAGATCTGCCTTCCCTGGGTAAATAATCAAGAAATATTTGTAATTTATTTATTTTTTTAAACAATGTCTATTGCTGCCCAGCTCAACAATAACTCTGGGCATAAGAGGACAATTATTCTGTTCTATTTATTTTTACAATTTAACTCACACATCATAAGGTATTGCTTTGTATTAATTGCTTTAACATTGTTCCTTTATTACTATGTATAGACTTTGATTGCAAACCACTTCAAAATATTTTTTTTTAAAGCAGTATATAAGTACTTTAAATAAATAAATGTCTTCCACACCTCTGCCCAACATGGCAGTTCAAAAGCTTCCTGGGCTGGATAACATTCTTGGGCCTTTGTTAAAGCCTGCAATGAAGTAGATTGCAATGCGCTGAAGTTGATATGCTCCTCTTTGAGAAATCACAAATTCTTGGGTTTTTTGTGGCTTTTTTTGGTGCCATAGACTAGCACAGCCACCTGTTTAGAAATTTTACATGTACTATTTAGTTATTTGGACTACAGGCTATTTTACCATTTGTGTTTGTTGGTGTACATTCACACTTAGCCTTAGTATCAGAGCCTGCAAGAAGCATGTGATTTCAGTGCCGTTGTTCAGTTCATGCAACACTTGCAGGCCCTAGACTGATCAACACAAGAATGAAGTTTAGGCTGTAAAATGAGTCATCACTTTAGATTGCAGATACCCCATTTCTTTAACTATTTCCCTTAGTTCAGAGCTAATCCTAAAATGAGGTACTATACACTGAGACAGGCTGTACAGGGAGCAGCCCTGAGAGCTGATCTGGCTTCTTCCGGCAAACAATGGTTTCTGAATACCATAACTGGTTACTTTGTCCCTGAGTTGCATGGGGAATAAATGAGCTCAGTCTATTTCACTGGACTATAACTACTTAAAACCTTATGGGCAGGAAATTCCTTGGAGCAGCAGAATGCCTCAGCTTGTCTGTCCTGTCTCGATGTTACCTCTCAGTCTTGCTCTGTATTTACCATAACAGGATTGTTGAAAGAATAAAGCAGGGGAATCTAGATAAGGAACCACGTACATTGATTTCTTAAAGAATTGGCTGTATGCAAATGGAAATTATTTCTTGTCCATGAATCTTTTATTGAGAAAGAGAAGACTGACATGAAACAACAAAATTTTGTGTGAGAAAGCAGGAGGAAAAGGTGTCTGATGTCATAAAACAAAGCCATTACATTTAAGTACATGGACTACTTCATGTGTTTTACAGTTGTGGATTAAGTTGCACTGAAGGTTTCAGTCTAAAGAATTCTGAGGTTGTAGTTACAGTATATCATTGTTGATCCAGAAAACTTATTGGGGTTAGAAGCTTTTTGCTGCTATGTCCCCATTACATTACTTTGATAGACTGATGATTGATTACGTGCCATCAAGTCATTGTCGACTCTTAGCGACCACATAGATCTCCATGGTGATCTGTCCCTAACCTGGTCCTTCAGCTCTTCCAGCAGCAACCCCATACAAGATTCTGTTAATGTAACATTACAGTAAAATAGAATTAGTCCATCTGATCATGATTCCTGTCTGGACTACCTTGCTAGGCTGACATCAATCTTATAAGTCTGCAAGTACATTTCTCCCCCGTCACCTTTATAGCCCAAGAAACTAGGGACAGTCCTTCCAAGATTTTTGCCATGCCCACATTCCTTTTGCAGGCTAAGCTGCCTCTTGTCCAAGTGTTCTCCTGGCTGTGGCTCTTCCCCCTGTCTCCCAAGGTCATTTCCACACACCATTACAGTGTCACAGGAAATACCATGGCTTGCAGGATTCTGATCTTTGTAGATATAGACATATCACAGTATTTGAATATTTTTCCAAGGCCTTCATGGCTGCTCTACAAGTGCTGGTCTGTGGCATATTTTTTGACTGCTTGTTCCTTTACTGTTGATGTTGATCCTGAAAGGCAGAAACCATACACCTCTTTGATATCTTCATTGTCAGTTCTAAGTCTGGTTGAATGGAGCAGCTAAGCACTGTTACATGATCTCCAGACAGACAAATTGTACTTGGAGGATGGCAAACATGTCTGGGAAAGTGCTGAGCTAGAAAAAATAAAGTGTTTTCATACGTACAGTGTTTCTCACACTGATACTCTGTGTGTGTGTGTGTGTGTGTAAAGAAGGTGAAAACATGCTGATGAGCTGGCAGGAAGAGAATTGTTGAAGCTGGAGAGATGGAAAAGAGGATAATGGCTGGCAACTAAGTTGGAATTAGGCATTTTTGGCTGCTGAAGATCTGAAAATTCCAGAGTGGACTGAAGGAGTTTCTGGGTGAAGGATGTTCACCAGAGTTCCATGATATGACTTCAACAGTCATACCTACCCATCACAGAATTCCAGGGGAAGTGAAAACTGAAGACCAGTGTTCTGCTAGCCATGAGAAATTGCCAGCTAAGTGTAATCAGTGTTCTTCATTAACTATAAGTGAGGGATCTAGCTGTAGCTATGCACATAACCATATTCTAGAATAGCCACATTTACTATAATAATAATCAAAACTGTACTATTCGAAAGCAGGAAGCTGATTAATCTCTGGATGGTAGAAGCAATTAAATCATAAAATTATTTCCTGATTTATTGCAAGTCAAATGTAGCAGAAAAAGGAAGGTTTATCCATTTTACATGATTAGCCTTACATGGCTATAAGGGAAACTAAAACTTTTCTATTTCTGAGTTATGTCACAAATAAAGAAAAAAATGTTCATAAAAAAGCCTTTGATTGCTGGAATTTGTCTGGCTGGATTCCAAGAACAACACCCCGCAACAGTTGCTTTGATTTTGCCAGCCCATGAGTGAGACAGGCTTTAACCATTTGTAACTGTTTAAAGCAGTAGTTTTCCCTGCTTACAGGGTGTGTAAAATTTGTTAGGCTTTGTCAGTCTTTGCTATGGAAGAAAGTCAGGTGGCTTATAAGACAACACAGTATAGATTTTTTGCAACTTGAGGATGGGTGGAGAGCACTTCAGGTCAAGTATATTTCAATAATGACAATAACAACATTGATGCATATTTATCTGGCAAAATGTCTTCAATTTAAACAGCCTCAGTAGGCAGCCATATGAGATGCAGGCTGGGAATATATCCTGGTTTAAATACAAAGAGATAAAGGATAGGAAAGATAAAAACAAATAATTATTTGAAGAACAATCTCTTATACATTTGCCTCCCAGATCCAGAGTGACTGGACCACAGAGTGGTTAGGTCAACAGTATGTGATAGGGTGGTTGCAATAACATATTGCAACTCTGAAAGGGGTTTGGAAATGGAGGTATTGTTTTGGTCTTTGAATACCACTCTATGTTTTTATGATATTTTGTAATATGCCTTGGACTTTGATATGTTCCTTGCTGTTGGGCCTCAGCTTAAGTGCCAATACTTATCTTTTGCTTGCAGTAAATCCCTACCCCGCTTGCCGTTCCATAGGCACGACAAAATTTTGTCTACAGTCTTCTTAAAATGCAGTATCTAGAACTGGACACAGCTGTCAAGACAAAACTTGCCTGCTGCAAATCAATTGAAACAGTATTAACATAAGTCCACTACAATGCAACATACATACAATGAAAGAACAGTGCCCACTACTCCCTCCCCAGTTCCCAGAAATATAGGAATCAAGAAAATAAGCGGTTCCTGAGAAATCTGCCTGCCTCACAGAATTTCCTCGTGTTATTCGTGTGATGTGGAAATTGGCAACTGTGTTACCAGGGCAATCCATGAATTAAGCTGAATTTGAATTCTACAGTAATCTGTCTATTCCACAGCAGGGGCTTTATAGAGTAACCTAATGAAAAACTTCATATATAAATTAATTCTTAACTAAAATGGGCAGTTTCAGATTAAGAGCTTTGAATCTCTATCAACACAGGGGTCAAAGTTTGCAATAAAAAATTCTTCTGCCAAGATATCTTTTTTACCGCTGTGTTCTAGTATTTCATTCTTTTTTTTAAACCTAGCATGGCAGAATCACCTCTAGCAAATGAGACCTGTTCATTCTGGCTGTGCTTCACTATAAGGGGGCACAGAATGACCACTGATGATGCTCTCACTTTTCAAATGGGTCATTTCCCTAAAAATGATGGGGGAAAAACATATTTCACAAAACCCTATAATAACCAAAGCCAATAATGATCTGAAGGTATCTCAGTTATTTTGTTAAACAAACAAACAAACAAAAATCCATTGACTATTAAGCAAATTATTGTTGCATTTTGATATATCAATGTATACTATTTATTTTATATTAGCAAGCACACTGAAGTGCATCTTACAATCACTTAAAAATTAAGGGTTGGATTCAAAGAACCTCAAGCAGAAGGAACATTGTCCCAGCGTTGTTCTGCAAATTCAAATGAATGGGTGCTATAATAGATAATCTGACTATTGACCATGCTGGCTAGAATTGACCCTAAAGTGCAGTTCTTAACAACTTGAAGACTTCACACTGGGAAAAGTTATATTAAGCTACTGAACAGGGACCCAAAACTGTATTCTTGATTAAATTTCACAACTAAACTTATGGGTCATCTTATTCTTGCCTAGGTGTGTCAGAGATAAGCCATCCACAATTAGGTGACTTACACTAAATGGACATATGCCTCATTTGGCACTTTAAAATGGCTTATGAAAGCAGTTAAATAAGACAAAGGGATATTTAATCAGCATTCTTTTCCACAGTGGCCACTCATATGCCTCCAAAGGACATGTTGAACATAACTATCCTCTGACAACTTGAACTTCAAATTATACTCCAAGAGTTGGGCTTCTGAACTTAGAGGTTGAACGAAACACCATCATGACTAATAATCAATGACAGTTTACCCTGCTTGAATAATCTCTTCTGCAGCCTTGAACTTTGCCTCAATCTAGCAAGAGTGTGTTTCTTTTTTGCATGCCTAGATGGATGCAAGACATCTGAAATTCAGGGCTGAAATCCAGAACAATTTCAGTTGGGAAACAAATACGACTGTCATCAATAAATCTTCATTTCAGTGAATATAGTTAGTATCCACGTTCTTTGTTAACAGAATCTAAGGGTATTACACATATTTGAAATGACAGCTGTATTTTGGAGGACCAAACTGTTGCCAGACACATTGAAGTGAGCCCCGCTACAGCTCCCATAGAGGGGCACATGCAATCCAAAGACCACAGACTCCTTCTTTACATAATACAAATACAAAGCACCAAACACCTGCTGAGCATATATTACAGCTCCAAGATACTTAAGCAAGGAATCCAAGCAAGCTATTTCCCAAAGCAAACCTTTAAGATGAAAATGTCAGCATGGGTTTGTTTATGTAGGTTTAAACTTTTCAGTGTGAGCTTCTTCCCTACAAATTCCCTTCCCTCCTCTTAACAAAAAGCGTTACAATTTCAGTACATGAGGATTATCTCATGTAGAGAAATAATATCAGAACAGCAGTCTTGTAGCCCATGGACTCTTGATGATGATGGAAGTTCAGTCTGTGACTAATATTTAGTTCATGTAAAAACACTTCGCAGGCCTGATAAACAACCCCAAGTGGGAAAGCAGGATTACTGTATCCATACAGCTGAACTTGGATGAAGAGACTGAATGATGATGACTTGTTTTCAGAACTTCCCAGTACAGCTGATGGCAAAGACAAAATGTGACTGATTGTCTTTCTGGCTTATAAACTGCAGGGAAATGTGTTTGTGGGAATTCAGCTAAATGGCTACACATTAAAGCAGAAGTGCACATTTTAAGAACCTCCCCCCAGGTGTTTCTGAATAGTAATTGTGTATGTCACAGAAGGGGGAAATTGTGAAACACGGGCCTGGGAAGTAATCATAATAACTAATTTAACAGTGATAGATGACATGAATCAAATTGAGGTTTTGCCCTTCTCCCTCCTCTTTTTGGAGTGAAGCCCCCAGGCCATCATTTAGAGAGCAAGTACGTCATCTGACCCAGAAAAGGTTGTGCAGCTTTAACAGAAAGATGCACATCCAATTTTTTTATGAGAGTTCCTCCATTGCATGGAGCTATAAAAACATAGCCTCTATGCTTAGCTGAATCCACACCACCCTCTTCTCTCATCCCATGACTCCAAAGAATGTGATTCTTATTCACAGTGGTGACAGTATTTTCATGGAAATATAAATCTGTGTATATATTCTTGTAACCATCCTTGATTTAATTATAGAGAATCCAGATTAATTTTATTTCTGCAAGAGCCAACTGGCCCTTTTTGATAGTATGTTTTACAGAAGCATAATTCTGTTATGCTTTTTAATATGAAAAGACAGGGTGTTAATGTGACCATCTCTGTAGAAAAAAAGAATGCTAAGAAATATTTGCTAATCAGACCATAAATACTATTTTTTGGGACGCTAATCGTAAGATTAATAGCTCTGCTTTGGCATCCAAATGGCTTTTGAAAATTCTTGGGTTTACAAACACTTTGTAAATCATTTCTTTTTCCTTGACAGCAGGGTGGGAAAACATTTACCAAGGTTTACTTTAATAAATTACAATGGAATCTTGGCAATTTTTCATCAAACTAAATGCATTTAGAATATCATGCAGGGTTTCTGCAAGTGTTCTGTTCTGTTCTCTGCTGTGGTAGAGGGGATATTCTATTCAGTCAAGAACTGGAAAGAGAGGAAAAGCGTTAGTCCTTTACTTCATCACTTATTTTGGCCCCTCTCCTCCTATCAGTGCAGCTAACAAACTGTCTCATATTTCAATACTGAATAGGAATAATTTTCTGATTTATCTCCAGGAAAACTGATGTAAATCTAATAATTTCATCAAGGCTTTCTTTACATGTCTTTGTCTCTTCTCTTATTGCCAAAGAAGCATGTGGACTTATGCACTACTGGTCTTCAGGATGTTGTTAGACTCCAATTCCCAGCATCGCTTCCCAAAGGTCATGATGGGTGGACGTGACAAGAGGTGGATTCCAATAACATCTAGAAGTCCACAGATTCCCCATCCATGCAATACTGGCTTGTCATAAAGGTGTTTCTTGTGATAAAAGATGCCCCAGTCATCAAGTTCATACCTGAATTTCTTTACCATGTCAGATGGGCATCGCGCACATCAGGTAACCATGTACAATGATCAAAGGCAACTGAGCATCTCTTTCTTTTAAAGTTGGAATAAATTATCGAATTGAGCCAAGCAAAGAGCTCTTCATAAAGCCTTAGGGCCTTATATTACCCAAAGTGCATAATAGATTGACAGATCATGTGCTCACTTTTCCTTTGGGGGAAAGAAATAGAAGCAGAGTGATTGTATGGACAGGGCTATGATATTTTGTATTATTGCTTTCTAAATGATGTGGAGCCATACTGAGTTAATATTCTTGCTGGATTCGATTTTGTGTATCAGGACTAAGTCATTTAGTCCTACAGGTTTCCATCGCTATTTACAACAGTTTTCATTCCCTAATTTCCCCTCGTGCTTTCCCTTTGGAAAACACTATTTCAGTTTCCCACTGCTCCTCCAAGGTTCGTGGTCAATATCATATAGCGGACATTATATTGTCATAATACTCAGATTTTATTCTGTATGGATTTCACTGAGTGCATACTAGGGTCAGAGTGAAGGCTTCTCTTCCTCTGCTGGTTATATCAGAGATCCTGCTCAATCTGTATAATTCTCAAACAGTTTTGCAGTATTTTCTTAGTTCTGAAAAAATCAAAACAAAATTGGAGAGAGAGAAAAAAAGCTTTCAATGTGTTAGAAAAGTTAAATGGTCCAGCCCTCTGTGCCAAGTTGGTATTATTTCATAGCCACACCTATCATAATCTTTGCAAAATAAGAACTAAGGAGCTGGAACACACTTTACAGTGGCATGGAATTACTCTAAATACCATGGTTTCTTCATACCATGTTCTGCAAGCGTGTACGTAAGTTAGGACGTTCTTGTTTTATGCTTTCTTGAATCTCACTAGATGGTAGAAACAAGCCTGTTTCTTCCCCTTCCTTCCCCCCCCCCCCCCCATCTCTATGCAATAGAACAATAATACTAGCCTATTTTATAAAGTTGTAAGGGTTGCTTAGACCATATACTTTAGGATTCAGCAACTTGCAGCCTCAGGGCTGCATCTGCCTCTCAATCTAATTTCAAAAATCCTTTTCAAGCAATCAGTTCAGACATATGATAAGAGAAACCTATCTCTCCCACAGTGGCCCATTGGGCAGGAAGGAAGACTAAAACAGTGAGAAAGGCTGTCACAGAGAGAGAGAGAGAGAGAGAGAGAGAGAAGCTGAAAAAAGAAGTCTGCCCAATTGAAAAAAAATTGTGCCCCAAATCACTGTTCAGTGTCAATTCCAGATGTCATAATAAATAAATGTATAAATAAATGTATACATGGATTGAATTTGTGTGCGAAAGAATTTGTGCACAAATTCCTGTTCCGATATGGGAAAATGTTTTTCTGGACTGAGATATCCTTAAAAGCAACAATTTCTGTTATTCCGAGTCAGCATCTAGCCAACCTTGGTTGATCTCAAAAGGCTAAGCAAACTCACTTGGATAGTACTTGGATGGGAAACCCAGTGCTGTAAATTAGACAGAGAACCCCCCTACAAAAAAACCCACCTCAGAAGACAGCGCTAAACAATCAGCTTTCATTTGGTTGCCAAGAAAACTGCATGGACATATTCACATCAGCAGTTATATCTGACTCAAGAAAGAGTTTACCTTTAGATAGTGATCTCAGAACTCCAATCTCACAGGCCTAATGTACATCCAGAGAGAGTTCTTCATTTTTCTTCCCAAGGGAAAGAAAAACATGGCATCCTTTCTAATTCCATATGTGAAAACCAAATATATTGGTGGTTGAATCTTTGACCCTTGTGATGGACAATGCATTCCAGTATGATTTAAGAAGCAGATTAGTTTAAGAATGTTAGAAACACCATACAGCACACAGCCATCGCCTCCAACCCTTCCTATTTATTTATTTATCAGTTGATCAGCATTTTTACAAGACTTACACTTCCTAACATCTGCTGCCCTAGGTAACTACCTGATCTGTCCAGCCTTGGTATTCTTGCTACAGTATGAGAACTACAACCAAGGAAAGAGAACTTCCATTGGTGTTTTTTTTTCCAACCACAGGATCTGCTAAATGACTTTAGGCCATTTTCATGGTAAAATTCCTCCCAGGGTTGTGATAAATGTAAATATGGAATTAGGAAAACCTTCAGGCCATCCTGAGCTTCTTGGATGGAGACCAGCAGCAATTTGTTGATACTTAGGAAAAAAAACAGCTATGGAGAAAGTACCATATATACTATTATATAGTATGTGATATATAATATAATGTTGATCTTATTTTTATTGTTCTTATTTATGCTTTGATCATGATATTATTCAGCTTTGTGTATCACCACATTCTACCACATTGCCAATCAGAAGCAATGTAACTCCCTCCTCCCTCCTTTTAAAGGAAGCATAAGGGACTGAGCCTCTATGTGTCACAGAGGTTTGGGTTTTCTTACTTTTATGGATTTGGACTCATTTTGGGATTACCCCAAATCTGCAGGGTCCAGATGTTTACAAAGGGATCGCTGCTCTAATGTATATTCTATTTAAACAAACCCATGTTGGCAGCTGGCTTCCTATCCATTCCACATCAGAGAACATTGACTTTCTCCACCACAGGGATTGAATAACTTGTGGGGGTAAAATGAACCTCATTGAAGTGGTGTTTGGAGAGAAGAAATTAAATGATCCAGGCACCATACCAAATATACCCTTCTTGGCCAAATTAACCCCCACCTCTACCCCTTTCCCCTCCATTTTCTGTAGCTCAACTATGACAAGTTTGAAAGATGTGGATTTGGAAATGAATACATTTATAAACTTTTCAGAATCATGAAGACTTTTAGTTAAGCACTTAAGCCCATATTCTAGCACTTTAAACTTTTTTATGGAGATACATGATTATAGGATTTTCTCACAGGAATGGAATGTTTATAGCGCCATCTACAGTAAATGCTTATTGACATTTTAGATCAGAAGGTAAATATTTGAGCGATTTGCAGTAGGTCAGCACCAATGTCTTATTCCCCATTATTTAACAATAGCAGCCCAAAGTGACTCTTATTCCACACGTACATATCATCTTGTTCAAATGTAGGCTTAAAGTAAGAAGAGTAGATTTTTGTCTGGGAGGAAACTGGTCTGCATTTGAAAGCTAAGCAAGAGTGGACCTGTCTCATAATTGGATGGGAGACTACCAGGAAATCTCAGGGTTGTGGATTAGACTGGGAAATCAAAAAGCAACCCAGAAGGCAATTGTAAACCACTTCTGAACTGTTGCCAAGAAAACTGCATAGATGGGCTCATACAGTCACCTGCTTAACTAGAGGGTGTTTTTTCCCTGCATCCCATTCTGTTCTGATCATCAAAAGCATTTCCTAGATACAGAATTCTTTTATTCCAATTGTTTTTCTGCTTAATTGAACTCTAGTGAACTCAAAACCCTTGGTGTAGTTTTTTTACGAAAAATAGCTCTGGCTGACCAGGCTGGGTAGATCATGCATCATTTATTATTTCTGTGTTGGATTTCTATCCCATTCTTCCTCTAGGAGCTGAAGACAATATATATGAGCCTCCTGCCTTCAAATTTTATTTATCACAACTTTGCAAGGGACATTGGCAGAGATATAACAATTGTCCCAGTCACTACTCATGTAGCAATTAGCTTTCACAGCTGTGGAGGGATTTGAAGCTGAGATGCCCAGATGTTAGTCCAATAGGTTAAATTTTATACCACACTGGATCTAGAAAACTAGAAGCAAATGGAGAGTCTGGAAGTCCAATCCCACAAATTGAGAAACAGAGGAAAGGGGAGACAGAAACAAACAAAGCATTTCACAGTATAATAAATAGAAGGAGAAGTCAGCCAGTAACTCATTCTCTCAAGCAAATGGCAGGTCCACTGAGAGTACCTACCCTTCCAGTGAGTGGAGGGACAGCAGAAGGCAAACCAGTGTGTCATGCTTCGGCAGCCATCCTTGACTGAAGGCACCACATGTGGAAGCATTTAGTATTCTGTGCAATCAGAGCTGGGCTGCTTGCCACACGAGTAGCACAAGATGTAGCCGCCTCTAAGGACTAAAGCATACATGTGTGCTTGGAAAACTGTTGCAGGGGGCTCTAATTTTTAAAGAAGAAGCAGGGCTGGAGACCCAGTGGTGCCCCAAGGGATGGAATAAATGAGCAGAGGCCTAGATACCAAGAGCTTGAAGGGTCCGCAAATTCAACACCAAACATGGTTTTGTTCTTTAGAAAAATGGAATGTGGTTCTCCTGACACTCACTCATCCATCAACCATCTAACCAGCTGGCTAATGGTCTTTGTCTCTTGGGTATGCTGCTCTTCCTCATCCTTTCCTTAGAAAAGGGGGAATGGGAAGAAGAAATAAATTGAGGTTGTTGAAATACCTTTAGTACATTTTGTGTACAGCCCCAGAGTGGCATCTCCTTAGCTTGGACACACGATGACTGGAGGAAGGGTTGTTTATCTTCCCCTTATTATTACTCGTACATAAAAAGCCTCCCCCCCACCCCCCAGGTTTACTATTAACCTCATTGGGCTACATTTTTTCCCACTTGTGAGGGTAATAAAAATTGGGAGATGGGAAGAATTAGATGGAAATGCAGTGTGATAGAAGGGGGAAAATCAACTTCTCCAGTACTGCTGCTCCAGTCATATTCAGAAGTCCACAGAGTAACTTTTAAATGTCCAAATTAGTCATCCCTTTTAATGTATAGACTTATCAAAAACTTTTCTGAATGAGAACTGGGGATCCATAAATAGAGGCTAGATAGCTATCAGTCCATAAAGCCATAACTGTATTCTGCATGAAATTAGGAATTCCCTACCTGTGGTGCATGACCACTGGTAGTCCATGAAGATTAAGCACATGGCATGGGGTGGGAAGGGGAAGGAGGGTAGGGGAGAGAGAGAGAGAATGAGAGAGGAAAAGCAATGTGGTACAGGGGTTAAGGTGCTGGGAGACCCAGGCTCTAGTCCTCCTTCAGGCATGGAAGCCAGGTGGGTGACTTTAGACCAGTTGTAGTCCTAGACTGGGAACATGAAAAACATTATCCACCCACCTGCATTGGACCATCATGGAAAATTACAATCCATAACTTTCAATTTGGCAGTGGACTGAATCTGGCTAACAACAGCAACGTAATTTCTCTCTAATATATTATAAAACTGTATATTATTTATTCAAAATTTGCTAAGATTGCCAAATCTTGTGAGATTTCAGCATTCTTGCTTGAAATCTGCAAAATGTTGGCATTCTTGCCCTAATTTTTGCAATGGCCCACAACCTTTTCAATATGTAGGTTCAGTGGATGGTAACTGGGAGGCTCAACTATGCAACAGAAAGCATAGGCACCCTTTTCATCTCGTTGTTGACTCCTGGCTTCTGTTGTGATGCAGTAAAAACTTTCAATAATGTTGCAGCGCTCCACATAAAAGAAGAGATCACCACCAGCTTAGGTAACCAGCAAGCTACCTTCCAACTCTGATTCTCTGTGTAGTAGAGATACATTTAAGGTATGAATGGGTTACAGATAAATTCAGACATGCAAACTGCATGAACTGGGAGACACAGTATGCTTAACCAAATCAGGTGAAGGCTTTGCAACATATAAAACATATAAGTTTGAACAGTTTTAACCTTGCTTTTTGTTTTGAGGATTTGTTGGCTGGTTAATTTATGGTTCAATAGAATGTGCAAATCCAGAAAATGGTTTAACTCAGCAATCAAGCAAAATGTGTTACGTGAATGCAGTCTTGAAGTACATTAGAAAGAAAAGAGGGGGCAGGAGTTCTGGCCACAGTCATGTAATGTTTATTTGAATAGATACTGAATCAGGCTTTTCTCCCATCTGATACTGTTTTTTCTTCCATCTAGTTCCTTAATTTCTATAGCTACAACATTTGGAGGAAAAAAAACCCAAATTAACTTTATTTTATTTTACAGGAAAAGAATTGCATTATATGAGTCAAATGAGGAAAAAACTATTTTCAATTGTGGGTCATGTCACACTGAAGACACAAATGCAATATGCAGTTCCCTTTGCAAGGGATTGCAATATATACAATATATATACAATATATTGTATACATTGCATTGCATATACTTTCTTATTTGGCAATAGTATGTTGGCTTGCATGCCAGTTTAATTTTTGGATTAGAGATCGTAGTTTGCATAGAACTGCAGGAGCATGCTTAGAGCAAAATTAGGGTTTAGTTGTTCTTTTGGCATACTGCCCCCAAATGTGCCAAAACTGACTGGTGCTATTGTTATTGTTAGCAGAGAATGCTGAATGTGGCACAGACTAAAGTGGATAGCCTCATCCACCTCTTCCCTTCTCACTAAAAAGCAATTTCCCAGCGCTCTTCAAGGGAAACTTCATGTAGAAAGCATTGTTTTAGTCCCGAAGAGTGGTAATGAGATCATAAGTCACTGTAGCAAGGTCCTCCTGCTCCAGGTAAGGCCACAACTGGCACACCATCCATGTCTAAGCAAAAGATTTCCTGGCCATGGCCTCCATCTGCCTTTCCTGCAATAGCTGTGAGACTAGGAGGACCCCCAAGTCACGGACCACTTCTCATGGGGTAAGGCCTCAAGGGACACCACTGGATCTGCCAGAGAGTTGCAGTAGACAAACAGCAACTCTATCTTGCTTAAGTTAAAATATATTTAGATAAGGTTATTTCTTGTGAACTTAAAAAGATACTGGTTTTTAGGGCTACAACATCAATTTGTTGCCTTGTACTTCATTTCCTGTTTGCCCATTTATCTCTCTTCTTGACTGATCTGATTCTTAGCGCTCTTTGATTCTTCCCCAAGCTTTTCATTGTATAACTATTTAAAGGGCTTTTCTCTTTTAGACAGTCAAAGGGACTATGGAGAAAGCTATTGAAAAACTTGGATGTGAACTTTGCCTAAATTAATTCAGCGTGGTGTAGATACACTCATTCCCTAAACAGATAATTATCAAGAGAAGGAAATATATGTAGTTCAGGGCTGAACTGTGGCACTCTCTGAGCTTGGTTGTTTGATTGCAGATGTTTCATTACCCGACTGGGTAACATCATCAGTGATAGTGAGTGTGGGGTTTGCTCCCTGTTTATATACAGTAGCTTGCCCTGCCAATGTTGGTGGGGTGTGCTTTTCTCCTGGGCAGTTCCTTGATTACGGTATTGTTTTCTGCTTGATTCTTTTTCTGTGTTAATCCCTGCTTATCTGGTGGTAAGTTGCTGGAGAGGATATGTTCTTGTCTTTCTGTTTCCTTCTTAGCTTTCTTATTGTCTCTTTTGAATGGTGTCTAAAAGTGGTTTATCTCGATGTGTCTATTGATGGCGGATGTGTCTGAGTACCAAGCTTCCAGGAATTCCCTAGCATTTTTTGATTATATAAACAGGGAGCAAACCCCACACTCACTAGCACTGTTGATGTTATGTAATCGGGAAATGAAATGTCTGCAATCAAACAACCAAGCTCAGAGAGCACCAAGGATTCCATAGACAATTATATTATTAGTCCTTGTGTTTTCACCTTCTGAACACAGAAAGTATCATAATTTTCTATGGGTTAAAGCAGTAATACTGAATTGACATTTTACTAATTGTCTCCCAATAATATATTCCTTTCCTTTCCTTTCCTTTCCTTTCCTTTCCTTTCCTTTCCTTTCCTTTCCTTTCCTTTCCTTTCCTTTCCTTTCCTTTCCTTTCCTTTCCTTTCCTTTCCTTTCCAACACTTTTCCATATCTGTTTTCCATGCATCAGTTTTATATTCATATTAAATACTTGCATTTTCTCCATCTGGGTATTGAAAATACAGATCTGCATCCTGGAAGAAATTCTGGGAATTTCTAATATAAAGTGTAGGAGTTTCCCTACAGACTCCATACAGTTTGATTCAGTTTAGAATAAATATAGGATGATGTTATAAAATAGAGTGATATTAATTGCTTTATGTCACAACATTTTGGAAGAAGCTGGTTGTGCTGTAAGTGACTTTAAATAGTTGTCCAATAAGGATTATATTCAGTTTAAATGTGTTTACAGGGATTACTTACTGGAAATGATAGACACATCAGCATGGTTTTTCAAGAGCATAATCACACTTGTCATGTGGTGCTCGAACATCAACATTGGTTCATATAATGTGGTCTGTTGTTATAATGGATCTGCTTTGGATCAATAGAGGTTTCCTCACACATTAATTTTGTTCTGGAAGATTTATTAGTTTTTGTAGATGATCATGTTCTTTTGAATTATATATCAGTAGTATTATACTGTATATGAAGAGTTGTTGGTAGTCAGGCAGTATATAGATTTGATGGATGGATGGATGGATGGATGGATGGATGGATGGATGGATGGATAAATACATACATACATATATACATACATGAACTTACAGGAGGACAGCAGAAATGGCCATTGTGTGTTTTATGATCACACACACACACACAACTACCAGGTTGGAAGAATGCCCATTCTCTATTCATTATACAATAGTCTGGAGAACTGAAGGAGAACTGCAAGGTTGGTCTATAATAAGTTTTGCCTCATCCATGGTTTAATTATAGATGAGAGGGCAAAGTGGTAGATTATCAAAACCTGATTTTAGGTTAATTGAGGGTCCTGCTCATAGTAGGGGTCACACGCTAGATCTGGTTTTTGTCTCAGGGCAGTAAAAATGTGATCTGGGATTGGGGGACATTTCCATTAGTCTCCTGTCATGCATGGTCATATCGTTTCCTGTTAGCCTTGGATTTCTCTGTGGCTACTCCTGGCTGCAGGGAGGAAGGACTTATTTGATCAGTTCACCCTTAGTTGTTGCCTGGAATGAAAGGGTAATGGTGGCCTTGGATCAGATCATACCTGTGTACACTTTCTACATGCCTGGATCCCAGAGAGCTTGACATGAAGGTGATGCATGCTCCCTACCCCTCCTGTCTCTCTCAGCAGCTTTCAATACCATCAGTCATGGTGTCCTTCTGGACCTCTTTACAGGGAGTGGGGGTTATGGTTTTCTGGTGGTTCTGCTCAAGGCCAGTTCCATTTGGTGTTAGTGGGTGGAGCGGTCTGGCTATAGACCCCCGCAAAATGGGGCACCTCAGGGCTCTACCCTCTTTCCACTCCTATTTAACATATACATGAAACTGCTGGGTGAGTCATCCATTGGCATATTGTTAAGTATAATTAATGTGAGAATGTTGTACATCTCTTCCCCAGGCCACCCACGTTATGCCATCAAGTTTCTTTACCAGAGGATGAGGAAGAACAGGCTTTAGCCAAACTATAGCAAGACTGAATGGCTGTGGGTTTTGAGCCCTGGATCTGGAGAATTCCGTTTTTGACTCTAGATAGGATAGCACTCCCTGGAATTAATGCATAGTTTGGGGGGCCTCTTGGACTCACAGCTCCTGCTCAAGAAGCTGATGGCAACTATGGCCAGGAGGTATTTGCACAAGTACACCTTGTGTGCCAGTTACGTATGTTCCCAGATCAGGAGGCTCTGCTCACAGTCACCAAGCTTTACTCATCTCCTCATTGGACTGTTGCAATGTACTAAGGTAGATAAGGCTGCCCTTGAAGAGCATTTGGAAGCTGCAACTGGTCCAGAATGCAACAGTGTGTGCAATGGTATGCCCACATAATACCACTGCTTCACAAGGTCCATTGGCTCCCAGTAGGCTTCCAGGTGCAATTCAAGGTTCCAATAATTACCTATAAAGCCCTACAAGGCACAGGTACAGGTTATTTGCTGGACTGCCTGTCTCCAATTATTTCTGCCCATCCCACCAGATCTAGCAAGGTAAGCATGGCTTGGATTCTTTCAGTGAAACAGTGTCATCTAGGAGGCCTAAGGAGATGAATCTTCTCGGTAATAATGCCTGACCTATGGAACAACATCCCCACTCCCAAAGATTCAGATGGCTTCTATAGGGCCTTGAAGAGGCCTCAGGGGTTTGGCCAGGTTGAGCCCCATGTGTAAGGTGGGTTAGTTAGTTGTTTAATTATTATGGGGGGGGGGGAGGGTGGCTTATATGTTAGCAACTTAACTGTTTTGTTAACTGCCTAGTTTTGTTCAGAACATAAGAGATGTGTGCTTTTGTGAGTGGTTTCTTTTTTCTTCTCTCCCTTTCTCTTTCTCTTTGCAACTTCTGACATGTAATTAAAAATAAAGTTTAATTGACCCAGAAATCTCTCTTCAGACTTTGAAACATCATGCAGTGTAGTTCCTACCTGCCCCCCTATAAGCAACCTGAAGGCACTATGCGGGAAGTACAATAGAAATACTTTAATTACACTCCCCAAAGCAGAATTATACTAACTATTCAAGAACTATTCATATCAAATATTGATATGAAAGAAATGGTAGAATAGTGATCAGAGTGTGAACTAGAACTAGAGAGATTCAATTTCTAATTCCTAGTCATGTTTTCTGAATAGGTTGAACTGGCGATGTCTGGAGATTAGAATTTGTTTGCATTGTTTTGTTGGAGCTAAAATTTTATCTTACCAGGTCCGTTTCTGAGCCGGGAGTAAAGACACTGACGAGTTGCATGAAGTTAGGAGGTTTATTCTTCACCCAAGAGCAGAAGCAATGACAGCATGCAGTTAGGTGGGCGGCCGCACTGGACCCCCTTCATACAGCACATTATATACCTTTCGTTACATTCAGACCCACTTTAAGATGTCATGACTTTTCTGATCCAATCAAAGCCAGTTACCTCGATCCATACTCCTCCCCTTACCCAGGACCCCTTTCTCTGGTGCTGATTAAGGTTCTTCCTTTCTGTATGTAAACTAATTTCTTGTCACCTTGAATGTTAACAGCCATATGTAAACTATTCTTTATCACTCTGATTGTCCACCAGGCGCTGTCCCGATTTACATCCCGAAGAAACGAGGTCAGGACCACTTTATCTTTCTTTGTGAGGGGTCATCTGAACAGGAAAAGACTATTAGGTCAAAACAGTTTGTCCACTTACATGACTGGACAACAATTAATGCATCCTTGAGATATTTGAAAAGTGTTGAGGGTCACATCCTCAAGAATGCAGCCTTTTTATAATCACTGTGAGGTCAACCATACAATTGGCATATTGCTGGGCCTGCATTTACTTCAGGTTATACAAGCAGGTAAAAATAAATGTCTAAATATCTAAAATGTCTACATGTCCCAACCTTCTAACAATCTCCCCTCTGTGCATGGGAAAAACATTCCCATAGCACATTAACTAACGATAACATGACCTACAAATAGAAAAAAAATGAGAGTATAAAATATGAGTTCTCAGATACAAAATGACAATTAATACAAACAGAAGGGCTGTTAAAAAAAACAAAATACAAACTGGGTGCAAGGCAAGGCTCAAGACATTGGAGAATGTGGGACTCCAACCGGAAAAAACATCCCACCAATGATGAGTAGTCAGAACACCTATTTCTTGTACGACATGTACTAATTCAGCTCCTTCATGATGTAGTTTCAATACTAGACCTTTATCAGAACGTTTCAGAGCTTGCAATTTCTGTTGCACAAAATCACTTTCCCAAGTGAGTTGAGCAAGGGAGGAAACATCAAAGCCAAGGGGCAATGAAAAATTCCATTCGGGGGCCTCCCACCCTAGTGTCCTAGAGGAATAGTGGACTGCAGTATAATGTCCCTCAGAGGAGTTCACATATGAAACATTACAGTGGCACTGTCGCACAGGAGAGTGAGACACCGTACCATCTTCCCAGCGAATATCCTTGAGGGAGACCACACAAACACACCCTCTACCATTATCGATGATGCGAGGGGCATCACTGGCCAATTGGGTCCAAACACAGGTTGCAGTGCTGAAATTATAGGCACAAGGTTCAAAAGGAGTGGTATAGGCAGGACAAAGCCATTTATGAAAACCCCATTGGTCACATCGAGTCATCATAAAAAAAGAGTTAGCAGTAGCTAATTTGGAATTGAAGGTGGGGATCCATAAATGGTAGTTGACAATGGAAGGGAGGGAAAGGAATTGAAATGCTTCTACTGGAGTACCTTTTACCACTACGGTAAGCGTGAAATACAAGGAAGGGTAGGCCCTTCTAAAATGGTCAACTTTAACCTACTGGCAATTGACATCATCGTCCAATATGATAGGCTTCCAAGCATAGCTGTCACTTTGCTGCCATTCTCTGATATCTGTGTCCATACGGAACAGATTTCCTAATTGGAGAATGGCACATCGGGTCGCAAGTGAGGAGTTAAGGAGGCCATTATGAAAAAAATAGAGGACAGAAGCAGTAAAGTTAAAATAAGCCATAGTGACTTGAATATCCTGGTGAAGAACGTCAGCACTCTGCAAAATCTGACGTTCCATGAGATGGGACATAGCCTGAATATGCCTTCCCAAGGAGGCTATTTTATTCTCAAGGGCTTCAATGTCTATAGAGTTGATTACTCCAGTGCCTGTGCCAATTCCTCCCAGTATCGTGTCCAAAACTGAACAAGTAGAACGACCACGAAACCAAGAAATATACATGGGCAAAGCCCACGGGAGGCAAGCAGGTTCATGAGTGGAGACATTGTAGGCAGAAACATTAATAGTGACATGATAGATACGGCGTAAGGAAGCTTCCATTACCTGGTGGGGGTGATCCCTCAGGAGTATAACAGTGGAAGGAGTTCCCAACACTAGAGAGTGAGCACGGATAAAATTAATATAGAAAAAACTATAATTGAAACCGATGAGACAGTCACCACGCAATCATCCCACCTTGGGAAAGTTCCATGAGGTGGCCTGTTTTTGGGTACGAATAGTTTGCCAAGAGCCATCAGTCAATGTCTGAAAAGTGAGATTCAGTGGGGTGGACCATAGCAGGTGAAAGCGAGGCTAATCCCATGGAATAGAAAAATAGAGTTTAGAACCAATGAGCATCCAATCACCCATTCCGTTAAGACTCATACAGTCACCCGTGGATCCAGGAAGCCATGGGTACTGTGACAGTACTTGTTGCTTACATAGCTATAAGGAAGCATTCGCAGGGTTAAGAATGTGCTGAGAGTTTGGAGAAACCCAGGTAGCAGTGGAAGAAAAGGGAAGTGAGAAAATAGCCAAAAAACTCTGATTGAAGCCTCCAAGTATGAGAATCCACAGTACTACAAGCCAAGACATTCCTTCAAGCCCCAAGTGTCCGAATCTGGATCCCGAACAAGTCGGATGTGCGGCACTGGTGGTGGAGGTGAAGGGTTATGATCTCGAACCGCTGGTTTGACGTGAGTCCAATGGATCCAGGTGTTTCGTTCCGCAATCCGGACAGCTGTTTGCGTTGTCAGAAGGACCTGGTATGGACCATCCCACTTCGGTTGCAGTGGCGTCTTCCTGGAAAAGGAACGAATCCACACCCAATCGCCTGGTTCAAAGGGATGAAGGGTTTCCTCCAATGGTAGAGTCTGGAGAAGGGCACTCTGTGTCCACAAAGATCGAAGAAACCTACACATAGAAACAAGATAAGAGAACAACGTAGAGTCCCCCCTCTCTAAATGGAGAGAGCGGGGATCCAAACCCTTTGAGACATCTGGTGGTCTGCCAAAAAGCAATTCAAAGGGAGACAATCCCACATCCTTGCAAGGTCGCATTCGCAAATGAAACAAAGCAATAGGCAATACCTGGGGCCACTTTAAATGCATTTCCTGACATAATTTACCTAACAATGATTTAAGTTCCCTGTTAGCCCATTCTACCCCCCCCCCCCCCGAAGACTGGGGATGATAAGGGACATGCAGATTCTGCGTGATGCCTAAAGCTTGCAAGATGTGGGTGATCACGTGTGCTGCAAAGTGTTGGCCACGATCCATATCCAAGATGGAGGGGACCCCATATCGGGGTACCACATCTCTCAAGAGATGTCTCGTGGTTTCGAGTACAGTCGCATGCTGGCAGGGGAAGGCTTCAATCCAATGTGTAAGCTGATCTCTGCAAACAAGAACATATTCAAAACCATTCGCTTTTGGTAACTGGATGTAGTCCAGCTGTAGATTCTTGAAGGGTCTCTGAGCCCAGGGTCTGCCCCCTTTGTGTATCCCTTGTCTGGAAGAGGCATTGTTGGCTTGACACGTGAGACATGCCCGTGCTACTTTTTCGGCTTCCATGTAGACCCCTGGGGCGTACCATACCCTTCTGACAGTGTCCACAATGGCCTGAGTTCTGCAATGGCCCTTTGAGTGGACTTGTTGACAAAGGAGGTATAATAGTCGTCTGGGGGCTAAGGGTCTGCCATCTGGCACCCTCCAAAATCCATCAGAAAAAGTTGCTTCATACTTTGCCTGCCACTGTTCCACCTCCCCCCTCTCAACAAAATCATCGTATGGAATAGATGATTGAAGGCGAAACTCCGCTGCTGCAACGGAGAGGGAAAGAGGCTGCAGGGCAGCCTATTTAGCTGCAGCATCTGTGAAAGCATTTCCCTTGGTAACCAGGGAGTCGTCTCGTTGATGTGCCAGGCAGTATACCACAGCGAGGGCTTTAGGGAGCATAACAGCTTCCAAGAGCGAAGCCACCAATGCAGTATGAGCAATGGGGGAGCCAGAAGAAGTAAGGAAACCCCGCTGTTTCCACAGAGCTCCTGTGGCATGATATACTCCAAATGCGTATCTTGAATCTGTATAAACGGTGACACGAAGGGAACAGGCAGCCCAACAAGCCTCTGTAAGGGCAATAAGTTCTGCAGCCTGGGCACTATGGGAGGGAGAAAGTGGAGAGGTCCAGATAATGTCATACAATGAAACCACTGCTGCTCCAGAGACACGGATGCCCTTGTGGAGGAAGGAGGAACCGTCAGTAAAATATTCACAGTCAGGATTCGGAAGGGGCTGGTCAGTGAGGTCAGACCAGGGGTTTTCAGTGTCCTGGATGACCTGAAGACAGTTGTGGAGGGGTGGGGAAGCCTCAGATTCAGGTAACAGTGTAGCGGGGTTCAGCGTAGAACACCTTTCAAAAGAAATATGGTTAGAGGTAAAAAGTTCAGCCTCATATTGAGCAAGGCGTTGATGAGTGAAAGCCTGCGTTTGAGACTTCAAGAGGATTGCAGCGACCTCGTGTGGTACCTTTAAAACGAGAGGGTGACCCAAAACCAAGTCACGTGAGTGCTTTACCAATTCAACAGCTGCAGCCACAGCGTGAAGACAGGGAACCGCCCCCCGGGCAACAGGATCCAGCTGGACTGAATAGTAGGCAACCGGATGGTGTGCTGGGCCCAAGAGTTGAGAGAGTACACCAGAGGCAACTCCACAGTTTTCGTGGACAAAAAAAAAGTTTTAGAATAGTCCGGAAGACCCAGGGCTGGCGCAGAGGAAAGGGTCCGCTTAATTTTGATCAGTAAAGCGTCCAGGTCGGGAGTCCAAGCAACGGATGTGGGGGCATCCTTTACAGTAAGGAGGATCAATGGACGGGTCAGTTCCCCAGAGGAAGGGATCCAGGGGCGGCAAAATCCCAACACCCCAAGGAGAGCACATACCTGACATTTAGTCACGGGCTGTTTCATGCTCAAAATAGCTTGGATACGCTCAGAGGCCAACCTGCGAGAACCAGGGGCAATAAGATAGCCCACGTATTTCACCTCTGATTGTAAATATTGAAGTTTGGTTGGTGATGCTTTATGGCCACGGTCTGCCAGTGATGCAAGGAGGGCATAAGTATCCGTACAGCAAGAGTCCACCGTGTCCAAAGCCACCAGTAAATCATCAACATGTTGGCTAAGAACGGCCCGGCAGAGTTAAACAATGGATGCCAAATCAGCTTTCAAAATTTGCAAAAACAAGGTAGGGGATTCTGTATATCCCTGGGGTAGTCGAGTCCAGGTATACTGAGTGGAGTTCCAGGTGAAAGTAAAAAGGTATTGCGAATCTGGGTGCACTGGAATAGAAAAGAAAGCAGCACACAAATCAATGACAGTAAAACATGTGGCTGTGGCAGGAATCATAGTTATGATGGTAGCGGGGTTCGGGATGACTGGTGCCCGTGGAATAACATATGAATTGATAGCACGAAGGTCATGTACAAAGCGATAAACAGGGTTCCCTGTGGAGTCTAATTTAGGCTTACGAACAGGAAAGATGGGGGTATTACATGGGGAAGTGCAAGGACGTAAAACCCCTTGTTTAAGATAGCTAGTAATAAGCAGTTGTATGGGTCCAATAGCTTCAGTTGGAATACTATATTGGGGCAGACACGGTGGTGGTCCAGATTTAGTCTGAATGACTACAGGTGCCGCACTCTTCAGGAAGCCAATGTCTGAAGATTCCCAGCCCCATAATGAATCTGGAAGGGCGTGCAAGTCCGGGGGCACCATATGGGGGTCCAAGTCAGCTGAAAAAAAGGAGAAGAGGCAATGCATGTATGTCAAGGGAACGTCCAAAATCAACTCATTAGGAGTGCATTTAATAGTGTCTCCAAGCTTACAAAGTAAATCGCGACCGAAAAGAGAAACAGGAGATTCAGAACAAATGGTAAAAGCATGTTCAATAGTAAGAGGACCCACTTCAACTTTTAGGGGATCGGTAACATTTACAGGGATAATCCTACCCCCAACCCCAATAATGTGGTCAGAAACATTAGAAAGAACAGAAGAGGAAGAAGGAGGGTGAGTTAGTAGGGATGCTGTGGCCCCAGTATCAACCAAACAGTGATACTGTTGGCCACCCACAGTCAGAGACAAAAAGGGTTCCCCCCCAGGTCCAGACCGAAGAGGTAAGGCGAGTGCACTCAAGGGTTTCAGTTCTTGGGCGTCCCCAAGATCCCGTCATTGCGTAGTAAATCCGGGCTGAGCTGGAGGATCTGTGGAAGGAAGAACAGGATATGAGTGAGGCCGGGAAGGAAGGGGAGGAGGTGGAGCCGGAGTGTGGAAACGAGGAAGCGGCACGGGTGGTTGCTGTGGAAGAAAGGGGTTTCCACTTCTCCCCCGCCGTTTCTCCGTCCGCCTGGTGTCCGCCTGGCGGGTCCTGCATTCACGGGAGAAATGCCCCTCTCTCTGACAATAGTAGCAGAGGGGGGGCTCTGTGAAATTCCCGACCTGGGTCTCATGTGTTGCGGGTGGCTGCGACGATCTGTTTGGAAAGCAGCAAACATTTTTAGGTCTTCTCGACAGTCAGCACAGTGCCGTTTATTTTTTTCCTCAATTTCCGCCTTACGTTTTGCTTCCTTCTCCTCCTCCTCTTTTTGCTTACGGTGATCAAAAGCAAAATTGGCAATGCGACGGAGCTCAGCAACCTCTAAACTTTGCCAATTGGAGACGATGGTTTGGAAATGGTTTTTGATATCAGCAGCCGCTTGCTCAACGAAGGCAGAGCAGACAAGCCTATTATCTTTGTCATTTTCAATATCCAAATGGGTGTGAGTGACCCCTGCCTCAGATAAATGGACCCAGAAAGCGTCTGGGGTTTCATCAGGTCTCTGAATTGTGTTATTAAATTCAGACCATTTCAAAGGCTTTTTTCCCATTTCCCGAAGGGCTTCAATGAGGTTTTCCTTAGCCCTGTTATACTCAGTCCAATGGTCGACATTGTTATAATCCCATTTAGGCTCATGAATTGGCCAAGGGACCCGGGGAGGGGGTGGTGCCACTTCCCCGGGGACCGGTAGAACAGGGCAAAGGCCAATTTCTTCACACTTTTCAAAAAATTTCAAGACCTCATCCCTGGTTAATAACATATTAAGGAGCTCCATCATATCTGCCCATGGAGGGTTGTGACTTCGAATGACTGCCTCTAAGCATCTTATGACAGCCAATGGATCTTTTCAGAAGGAAGGAGTGTCGGAGCACCATACTGCCAAGTCCACTGGTGAAAAAGGAGTATGATATCTTAGAAACGCTACCCTCCCAGCTGTGGCCGGTTGCCCATCTGTAGCAGGTGTGGGAGGTAGAGGTACTGGATTTAGTAACAGAGGTGCCATTATCTTGCTGGAAGGCAAAGTGCCTTCTTTCCCTTGTTCCAAACAAGTGGAGTCTGGAGCGCTGGCAATAGGGGATAAATCGGCTAGTTCATTCCAACAGTGCCAATAAGACAATTGTTCTGGACAATTTTGTTTCAACTGGAGTTCAAGAAGCTTCAGTTTCTCACAGTGGAATGTACCCATGGGGGGCCAAATTGCATTACCGCTTGTGTCTAGATATTGAGTCCATTCCATACATAATTTACGTGCACGTCTTTTCCTCATTCCCGGCTGGGTGGGCAAAATCCCCTTATCCCAAGCCTGTAACAACCTTCCCAGAGGGGAAGATGGGGGTACTGTCGACTTAGTATTCCCCATACCTTCTTGTGTCCCTAAGCGTGGCACCAGTGCCCGTCAGATTTGGGGTGTGTCCAAACACCTAGAGACTCCCTATTAGAGTACCGACCCTCTGCGTGCTTCAAAACTCCTAATCGCTTATCAACTTTACAATTTTCTAGCAATTTTGCAATTCCTAGCACACAAGCGGTAATCGCCCAGTTATAGTATCAGCCAGTCATTCAAGCACAACCATAGTCTCGGCTACTTATACAAGCACAACCTGCCCGGGCATGCAGATCGCCCTGGTCCCACTTGCTATCCGGGTTGCTCTGGCCATAGCAGAGGCCCAGGGGCATCTTGGACCAGTTTGACACACAGCCTTGGTCTGCAGTCGGGTTTTATAAAAGTGATCAAACACACATTCCCAGGTTCAGCTTATGGTCACTCACTCACACATGCACAGCCTGTTGAGGCACGCAGATCTTGTCAGCCCCCCTTGCTTTCTACCCGGGTTTTCCAGATAGGTGCAGCTGGAACAGACAGACACACAGCCCTGGTCAACAGCGGGGAAATAATTGAGTATACACACGAATCACTTCCAACCGAACACTGGGGGCACAACCAATTACACACAAACACTGGGCTTATAAAAGAAAAGAAAATTTTGGGTACTCACCCACTGTGACGTTGTCCTAAGTTCATGCAATCGGTTGGCACAAAACCAAAGTTCCCTTTACTACCTTCAGGGCAATCCCGCAGGAAAACCACAAACCCTCCAGGCAAATGGCCCGGTGCCGGCAGGGCATGTTATCCTCCCGGGACCCAGCCCATTAGGTTAGCCTAGTCCCATCTGGGGTGCCAAATGTTGGAGCTAAAATTTTATCTTACCAGGTCCGTTTCTGAGCCGGGAGTAAAGACACTGACGAGTTGCATGAAGTTAGGAGGTTTATTCTTCACCCAAGAGCAGAAGCAATGACAGCATGCAGTTAGGTGGGCGGCCGCACTGGACCCCCTTCATACAGCACATTATATACCTTTCGTTACATTCAGACCCACTTTAAGATGTCATGACTTTTCTGATCCAATCAAAGCCAGTTACCTCGATCCATACTCCTCCCCTTACCCAGGACCCCTTTCTCTGGTGCTGATTAAGGTTCTTCCTTTCTGTATGTAAACTAATTTCTTGTCACCTTGAAAGTTAACAGCCATATGTAAACTATTCTTTATCACTCTGATTGTCCACCAGGCGCTGTCCCGATTTACATCCCGAAGAAACGAGGTCAGGACCACTTTATCTTTCTTTGTGAGGGGTCATCTGAACAGGAAAAGACTATTAGGTCAAAACAGTTTGTCGGCTTACATGACTGGACAACAATTAATGCATCCTTGAGATATTTGAAAAGTGTTGAGGGTCACATCCTCAAGAATGCAGCCTTTTTATAATCATTGTGAGGTCAACCATACAATTGGCATATTGCTGGGCCTGCATTTACTTCAGGTTATACAAGCAGGTAAAAATAAATGTCTAAATATCTAAAATGTCTACATGTCCCAACCTTCTAACAGTTTAATCTTTTTTAGATGTATAAAAACAATCTGAAGATTTCCTTCCTTCCTTGAAAAATGGCAGGGAACCACAGGTCTGCAGTTTGGATTGTTTATCTCCAATTATCTTTTCAATGTTGAATTCTATTCATTCTGTCTTCATTCAACAGCATTCTATGTAAATATACATTATTCAAAAGTGTTCCTAAAAACACACAAGCAGAGACAGCTCTTCTGTCGCATCTTAAATTACAATTCATTGGTAACTTTTCGGGTGTCCCTGGAGACCATATAGCCTCTAATTCATTGGCAAATTGTACATTCCTGATATAATCCCCTTTTTTAATGATGACTGCTAAATAAATTGCACAATCCGTTCTCATAATTTGCTCCAGTGACTGACAGAGCTGAAAGAGCAAGAAACCCCAGAAGAAATCATTCTGGGTCCTTGCATTCCACAGAAGCCATGGGCGCAAATTTTGAGGGAATTTAATTTGCATGTTTTCCCTCCATTAAACCTTCTGACCTTCCCTCAAGTCTTTAGTCCAAGCAGTGAGGCTCACCTTAGATCAGATCACAGGCCCTCATCTACATATTTTTCCTCCATTAGTTGTTCCTCCTCCTCTTCCTCCTCCTCCTCCTCTCCACCCTGCTGGGTGACTTAAAAGGTTTAATACATGAGATGTCCATCTATACAGTTTATAACAGTTGTAAATGATAACTAGAGCACACGCAGCTTTGATATATGGCGCATTGGCTAACATTACCAGTCCTCAGAAGCCAAATGGTTTGTAAATATGATTGGCAATGACAGTTTGGCAGCCCAAAGCAGGAAGTATACAAATTGGGACTCCAAATCTGGCACAGACAAATACCAGGCATTATTTTAACAGCTCTCAGTTTACTGGGAAGGGTTTGATTCTGTCTATTTCCACTGCAATAAGAGACTGACACAGTGTTGGTCCCGCATCTCCCAGATATTCAAGTTGTGAGCAGGTGTTTTTATAACAGCATTTTCTTATGGATCCTGTAGCTTTCTTATCCCAAGGGTAATTACTTACTTCAGACACATTATTCGAAAACCCAGCTCTCTTGATAGCAGATGATGATGATGATGATGATGATGATGATGATGATGATATTCCTAAAATAAAATAACACCTTTACAATACATGTCTACTCAGAAGTAAACCATTTTAATTTTAATGAGACTTATTCCCAGGAAGGTCTATTTGGATTATATTTATGCAGTGCGATCCTAAGTAGTATATATTTACTTAGATATTTCCCCTTGCTATCTGTAAAGTATACTGCTAGCTGGCCTCAGCTGGTCTTGGAAAAGCTAAGCAGGGTCATGCCTAGTTAGTGTTTGAAGGGGAGACCAGCAGGAAAACCCAAAGCTATAGACAATCTGGGAAGCTAAAAAAATATTTCCAGAAGGCAGCAATGGAAAACCACATTTTTTAGAATGCCTAAGATTTTATAAACATTTGTTTTGTGATCTGCTTTAGAGGAGACTACAAAGAAGAAAGGAGAAGAGGGAACTTTGCTATGGCTGATAAATCCTTTCTGCTCTTTCAGCTGGTCAAATATAAAATATTTCACTCTTTAGTGACTTACCCACCCCTGCCCAGTTTCTTTTCATCAGCAATCACATAACAAAGTGTGGGATTTTAATGGCATAGCAAAATATGAGCAATGCCTAAGTACTTGACAATGATGAGTGCACAAGGTTATGTAAAACATTTCATCACCGGATGTTCTGACTTCAGAATGAGTGGTTCTGACCTCAAAGAGGGCCTCCAAGAGTTGCCTCAAAACAAGCCCATTTCCAGACCAAGCCACTTTTCAAACACTGTAAATAGCTCTGAATTTCAAGCAGTCCATCTGGAATCAAAATGTTTCATGATTATGTACACCTATATCTCCCCAATGGTATGACAGCTTTTGTATAAGTTCAAAAAGTGATAACGGATGAACAAAAGAGAGTATGAAAGAGCCTAAGTATTTCCATAAAATGTGTGTATGTTGATTTACACATATCAGTGCAAATGTAGGCATTATCACCTTAACTGAAATAGAAATTCAGGACATAGTACTACAGTAGGCAAGCCTATACCCAAATGAGTCAACTGCAGCCCAGGTTCTAAACTGTTGGTGGTCTCCTTAAAGGTTTCTGCTCTCCTTTCTTATGGTTCTTTATCCTAGAAGGGCTCTTCTGTAAAACAGGGTATGAGGTCTTCCTATAGAGTAGGCGCTATGTTAGAAAATGTATTCCTTCTAGTGTGTGTGCAAATGAGAACACTGGTACAAGGAATGTAGCATCTCCCACTTACATTAGTTGTAAGTGCAGAAGTACCTACCCATCCCAGAAAAACAGCAAGGAGCAGTGAGCAAAACACATGAAAGGCAAGAGATAAGAGAAAGAAACAGAATCTAGTTTATACTAATACTATTCACTATACCATACCTTTCTATCTTTACAAACATCTTTGTTTCTACCATATGCATAAACCAATTCATATATTGCCTTTTGTGTTTAAATTTCTTACTTGCTCCTTCTTGAGGATCTCATCAATGCCACCCAACCATGACTTTCTTAACCTTCCCCTTCCTTTCAACCCATTAGTTCTTCCTCCATATATTTGTTCTATTCCATTTTTATATATTTATTACAGCAATTGATATGCCACTCAGTACCCAAACAGCTCTGAGCAGTATACAAATGGTACAAGAATAAAAATAAAAATACCCAAAATAATAGCTATTGACCACCAAGGAAAAGAGTCCTAGCAGCAACAATTGTCTACAGTAGGGAGGGACCTGCCATGGCATCAGTTGCCAAATGCTTTCTGGAAGTCTTGGTGGCTTTCTGAACACCAACAGGGTTGATGCTGACCTGACTTTGATTTTATGATTCAATCTTCATTCATTTTCTGAATATAATCAAACAACCTCAACAAAACATTTTCTTCTGGTCACATTCTTTATTTTGATTATTCATTTCACATTAATTCAGCACCATTCATTCCTGACTCTATCTCGTCTTGTTTTTCCACACATACTTCTTAAGTAATCTATTCCCACTGCATTCAACTTATTTCTGTGCTTCTCCTGGCTTAACCAACTTTCATTTCACCTTGCATAATGGGAAGAAGAACATTCTTATATACAGCCATTTTTGCTTATTTCTTAGAACAGCCCACATACTACCTAATACTTTTCTACCAGTGGTTGTATGTCTAAGTATTTTTCCATCTTTAGCAAACATTTTACTAAGGTACACAAATGCATCTACTTGCTCTGATTTTTCAGTTTACCTATAACTATAAATCATTCTTCCACTTTCCCTGCTACAATTCACAATTACCTTGGTCTTCAATATGTACATGCATACGTACATGCTACCAAGTATATGCATGTTCATGAAACATTGCTGTTGCTGCATTTGCTGCATATCTGGAGCTACCATTAGGCAGAGTGGTCACAAGAGGAGGAGATCCTGAGAATGAAGGAATGGCAACGTCATGCTGTTGGATGATAGACCTGAGAGAGCCATGAGAACTTCTAAACCCACTAGCTTGCTGACCTCAGGCACAGATGATGATATTGCCTTGTCACCTTTATTGGATCACAACTCATCTGCTAGTGCCATCAGTGTCTGAAATGTAGGAACAGGATGGTTATGGGGGTGATGGAGAGATCACCTTATCTCTTTAGGCATCAGAATATCTTAAGAAACCTTCTGTCCTAATTTTCTGTCTTTCTCTTACACAGAGAGACACCCAGACATACTGTACATTATCTTAAATTCCTTGGTTTAAATAGCCACACTTTCTAACAATAGAGGTGGTTTGTTTATTTTTTGGCGTGGTTAATCAAAGTTTGATCGCTTATGAATTCTCTGTGGAGTCAAAACTACAGATTCAAGAAGGGGGAAATGGCTCTGTTTTCAAGGCTAAGATTTTACAATGCACATACCGTAACCCTCAGTGATGTGTTGCATTCTAGTTGTGCCTTGTAGCTTTTAAGGGGTTTACAGCCTGGCCATAATTATTCACCGCAGGGTACCATTTGGCACAAAATTGATACTTTCCAATTCTCTGCTCTTCTTAATGAAGAGTTATTTGCTCTGGGTCCTGCTCAGCTATCCTTGCTGTCAATATATCTACTGAGTTTATTTGAGGAGATTTGCGCAACATTATGTACAAGGTTTCATGAAATGATTTCTGTGATGTATTCCTGAATTTAAAAATTGCATTGCGGTAAAACACTGAGATTTCATTAAGCCAGGCTCCCTCCTGGAATCAGTGTCTAATGAACAAACGGCTGTGTGTTATACGTGAACCAAAATATTTTATGCTAGACCAGTTCTGCATACAAAAAGGACTGTGTATTCGCTATACAGAAAACCAAAGCTGAATGCAAATGCATAGCATGTTTTCTATGATGAATCCTTCATCCCAGAAGAACTCCTTCAAAGTAGTTAACAAACCGCTATCACACATATTTACTTAGAAGTAAACCCCACTGAGATTAGTGGGTTTTCTCTTCTTTAAGCATCCATAGAATAGCAGTGAATGCAACACATTTGATTATTCATTTTAGCTAGATTATTTTAAATGTCTGTATATAACTAGTAACAATATAATTTTCTTTAGGTGATTTAATTCTGCCTTAAGGATTTAAAAAGAGAGTTCAGTATGGTTTATATATTAAACTAAACCATTGTGTGAAAGGTCAGAATTTGAATACCAAATTTAAAAAATGGTTAAATAATATGTATATGCACAAACTACAAATCAGAACTTTAGTTCTGGGATCTATCCATATTTCACTACATTATGTTCTTTATTTTCATCTTTGGGGAATGTAAAAGCTTGAATTACAATTTAGCTATAGCACATGGAAGAAAGAGAGGAAGCAGCAGCAAAGGCTATGGCAGCTAACCAGGACGGGCCTGACTACTTACTACCATGAAATCCTAGGGCTACAGACTAGACTGGAAAGTAAAAAAAAAAAACCAAGATATTTTTGTAAGATTTTCCACATAGAATAACAAGAGATGCTATTCTAAAGCAAGAATGAAACACCTTTAACCGTAGAAAGGAAGCAAATTAAAATATTTTTACTCAGGAGTTACAGACAAAGAACTTCCTGTTAAGGGAAGGAAACCAGAGATGAAGAAGATTGGAAATTAAGCATAACTGCAGCATTATACTAAAATTAAATTGGAATCAGAATGGATAAAGCAGCATTAATCTCATTAAACATAAACGGACTTACTTTACCTATTAAAATAAAGTCAAATTTTAACAAGGTTTGAACACAAAAGACTGATATTGTTTGTTTACAGGAGACACACATAAAGCCAGACCACATTAGCTTAGTAAAACAAAAAAAATCTAGGTTAAGAATATATAGCATCTGAAAAAAATAATTTAAAAATGGAATAGTAATCTATTTCAAATCACCTTCCTGGGGAATAATAGAACAAATGAAGGCTAAAAAAGGAAGGATTCTAATTCTGACTTTAAGAAAAGAAAGCAAAATATTAACACTTGCATCCATCTATGCCCCAAATAAAGAACAACTTTATGGAAGTGTTTTTCTTTTTTCATATATTAATAGAAGGTGCAGAGAGAGAAATACTCATTGTGGGAGATAAGAATGGAGTGCTAGATTTGAATTTAGATATATCAGCTCAAGGGGAAAAAAGATGAAACCTTCCAAGAAAAGTCTTCCAGTATATGCACACATAGGCCTTGACAGATGCTTGGAGTCTAAAAAATCCAGAAGTAAGAAATTACAGATATTTTTCATCTAGCCACGAAATGTATTCAAGAATTGTTATGTGTTGGGTTTCCAAAACTCTTTTATCTTCTAGTAAGGAAGTGCAGATCTGTCCAATGACATATGCAGACCATAATCCAATCTTAATCTCATGGTTTCAAGAGAAAAACTACCTTTTAGATGGAGGATGGATGACACATTATAACTTCAAGAAAACATTTTGCAGAAATGTAAAGAAGCATTTTAAAATGCTTCTTCAAAATAAATATGATCCCTGGGATGTCAGAGACAACTAATAAATATATAATAAAAAAGTAAAGCTTATATGAGAGGAAACTATAAGACTTGCAGCAAACCAGAAGAAAGAACAAAATGGACAGAAATCACAACTGGAAGGAAAAATAAAGGAATTATAACAGATTCATAAAATCAACCTAAGATGTCAAGCATTCAAAGAGTTAAATGAAGTTAAACAATAATTAGACCTGTTAGAAGTACAAGAACTACAAAAGAAGATAAAATATGTTAAACAAAACTACTTTGACAATGCTAACAAACCAGGAAAACCTTTGGTGAATCAAATTAGAAATGAAAAAGATAGAATGATAACAGTGAAAGAGATAGGGAATAAACTGTTATATACAAGATTGGAAATAATAGAACTCACAGAATTGTTCAAGAAATTATATTCTAAACATAACATGTCAGGGAAAATGTGAAAACATACATGAAAAACTCAGAAATTAAAGAATTTACTGAAGAACATAGACAAATACTAAGCAAGCCTATAACAGTTTAAGAAATTAAAGAAGCCATTAAGAAATTAAAAATTAGGGAGGCGCCAACTGCAGATGGGCTGATAGCCCAATATTACTAAAAGTTAGATGATGTATTGATGGAATGGACAATGATGCAAGGACAATGAATGAAATTCAAACAACAAAAACAAGACCAGACATGTGAAGAAGAATAGATAATTTTAATACACAAAGAAGGGAATGACCTAAAGAAACCGTAGTCATACAGACCAACCTCTACTAAATGTTGACTGTAAGGTATTTACCACCATACTGGTTGAACATATAAGAAAGTGCATCCCCGAATTGATACCTACAGATCAGACAGGCTATATTCCAAGGAGAAAGATGACAGACAATTACAGATTTATTACAAACACACTAGAATACATCAATACCAAGAAGAAGAAAAAGGCAGCAGTAATAATTTTAGATGCAGAAAAAGCTTTTGACAATTTGGAATGGTTATTTTTACTGGAGACTTTAAACAAAATGAAACCCAGACAAGAATTTAAAATCTGGGTGGAGAGTATACATTAACTGCAAACAGCAACGATTATATGAATGGAATATTTTCTGCAAGTTTCCCAATTTCTAAACTTTCACACACAAGGCAAGGGTGTCCACTCTCCTCCTTGCTAGCAAACAAGATTCAAACAGATGAACACATAACTGGGATTAAAATTCAAGGAGAAGAATATAAGATGAAGTGTTATGCAGATGATAGAGTAGTAACAATTGCACAACCACAAAGTTCTATGTGATAGCTAATGCAAGTAATCAAAGACTTAATGGGAGGGGAGGGGAGGATATAATCCACTTTTCTTTTTTATTTAAATGTAGTAGTCTTTTTTGTATCATCCTGCTTTTTTTCTCTTTTTTCTACTTTCTTTGCACTTCAATATTTGCTTTTTTCATATTCTTTGTATTTCAACACTTTGATAATAAATACATTTTTTAAAAAGAAAGTAAAAAAATATCCCAGCAGGCAATGGCAAATCATTCATTCTTGTTGTTGTCAAATAAATAACATGGACATATCACTGTGGTCATCAGTGACAATCAGCATTGTTGGTGGGGTCATGCAAAGGTGTGGACCTGAATCACGCTCCCAGACCAAGCTAAAAAGTTCCATTTTTCCAATGAAAGTGATTATGGAGTTCAGTGTTTGTCACTCTGTTTTTAACTGCTCAAACTGTCCAGTAGAAGGGAATATATATAGCTCAGGGTTGAACTGTGGAGTCCTTGGTACTCTCTGAGCTTGGCTGTTTCCTTGCAGACATTTCATTACCTAACTAGGTAACATCATCAGTGCTAGTGAGTGTGGGGTTTGCTCCCTGTTTATATACAGTAGCTTGCCCTGCCAGTGTTGTTGGGGGTGTGATTTTCTCCTTGGTAGTTCCTTGATTGGGGTATTGTTTTCTGCTTGATTATTTGTCTGGTGTTAAGCCCTGCTTATCTGGGTGTTGATTGTTGGAGATGATATGTTCTTGTCTTTTTGTTTCCTTCTTAGCTTTTTTATTGTCTCTTTTGAATGGTGTGTAAATGTAGTTTATCTCTATGTGTTTATTGATGACCGATTTGTCTGAATGCCAAGCTTCCAAGAATTCCGTTGCATTTTTGGATTTAGCTTGGTCTAGAATGCTGGCAGTTTCCCAGCTGAAACTATGGTTGAGACTGTCCATGTGTTGTGAGATTAAGTTTTCATTGTGTCTTCTGACTGCTAGTTGGTGTTCATGGATGCGCACTGTTAGTCTTCTACCTGTCTCTCCTACATAGTGTTATACTGTATGTTGTAGATGACTCCTGGTTTTTTGTTTTCCTTGGGCTACTGGGTCTTTTGATTTACTTAAGATGTTTTAGAGAGCTTTAGGTGGTTTGTGTGCTATGGTGATGCTGTGTGGTTCTAATAGTCTGATGGTTGTTTCTAAGATGTTTTTAATGTATGGTAGTGTTATCCTTTTTGTAGCTTGTGTTGGTTGTGTCATAGTAGGTTGGGTTGTCAGGCACTTTTTGATAAAGTTGCATGGATATCCATTTTGTTAGAAGATTTTGTATAGGTGGTCTGTTTCCTTTTTCTGCTGTTCTGGGTTACTGCAGTACGTTTGTGCTCATTTGAGTAATGTTCTTACATAGCTCCTCTTGTGGGGGGTTGGGTTGTTACTTTGGTAATGGAGTACTTGATTAGTGTGGGTTGTCTTCCGATAGACTTGGGTTTCTAATTTGATGTTGTTTCCTCTGCTGATAAGGATATCCAGGAAGGGTAGTATGTTGTTTTTTTCTTCCTCTCTGGTGAATTTTATTCCTTTGAAGATGTTGTTGATGGTTTCATGTGTCTTCTCTAGTTGTTCCTTTTTTATTATAACAAAAAGCCAAAAAGTTAATAGAGGACAAAGAAACCTACATCCCAAATAACACCAACCCAATACAGAAACTAGACAACCTAACTAAGAGAACCCTCAGTGACCTAACCGAGAAAGGCCAGACCACAAAAGAAGAACAGTGGCAGATGAAAAGCAGTGGACCCATCCTCCCACGTTTCTATGGATGACCAAAAATACACAGGCCTGACATACCTCTCCGACTGATTTTATCTTTCCCAGGGACTCCAACATACAACATAGCGAAAGAACTGACAAAAAAGCTTGGACATCTCACAGAAGAGCCAATATTCTCACTTCAAAAGAATGAGAAGTTAAGTAGCCATTCAGGGCATTCATGGCAGTGAAATGTAGAGCACTTTTGGCAGGGCTGGAGGCGGGTGAAGAAAAGGGGCGTGGTGAACCCTTTGTCCATCTTCATATATTGAATACTGCCACGTTTCTGCCTTTGCACAATATTCTCATCATGTTTAGCAAGCCATAAGCATTGAACATATCTGAACATAACATCAGATTAACATGGTAACATGATACTTGTTTGCAACGATGAAAAGAGCGCTCACAGGACTATCTGCAGAGAAGCTTATTGTAACTCAAATGTCTTGCCCTGGTTTAAAATGAGACTTGAGGGAGGGGGCAGATGGGAAAGATTGTTAAAAGGGGTGGGAGGGTGTAAGGCCTACCAGTCACAAACAAAGCTAACAATGCCTTTGACATTTGCAGAAGTATTTTACAATGTAAACTTACCTATCCAACATATGTAATTATGGGAGAGTATCGCAAATTGCACATTTAGTTTGGTTAGTCATAACAATTTGGCAAGCAAGTATCATACAATAAGCATGCTTAGCACCCATAAGATAATGAAGGGAGGGAGCACTGACTGTAAGTCATTTTGTAGTAGTGAGGTTTTAAAATATGCTTTAAAAAAAAAGGGAAGAGAAGACCCTGCAGGCAACCTTGTCTGCTGAATAATCCCAGACTTTCTGACTCCTTTTGGATTGCTGCCCACACTTGGCATGGTCACCTGAGTCCCCTCTTGGCTGCAGAGTTTTGGAGTTTGGACCTGAGCTCCAATCCTAGCTAGATGGCCACGTTGTAGTAGCACCTCTGTTCTTCCAGAACACAGACTTCAGGAACAAAATGGCCACCTACCCAGTCTAGATGCAGGGATATGTGCAGAGGGAGGATCAAGATGGTGGGTTTTTTTACAATCACACCCCCCTCCCCCCGCCTCCACCAGATGCTCCTATCTAGAGGATTGTCTGAATGGGGGCATGGAGTGTCTCTTCTCTAGGTTGTTATAGGTAGTCCTTTAGGGATGAATGTGTGCTGAATGTAGAACATGTAGGGGACAGTCAATCAGGTATTTGCCCTAGTTTCAAATGTGCTCCTCATAAATTCCCTTCATTCATTTTAATAATACCACTTTTAATATGGTATTTTCCATATTCAATTTTGGTTTCCATATTAAATTTTTTCATTTGGTATTTTCACCATTAAAAATGAAAGACTATTTTTTTGTCAAAGATAGCTAAGATGCTGAGGTGGTTAATCACTTAAGGACCAAGTGCATAATTTAACATTTTTAAATGTCAACAGTCTGGGGGAAAATATCTTCTTGTGGTAGAATGACAGAAACAAAAATGAAGTGACACTGGTGGACAGGCATTTCACCATTACATTAGTTCCATGAAATTCCACTAAATGTGTGTGTGTGTGTTTAGATTAATTTGATGTAGATAATTGATTATTGAATATTTTTATTTCATTTGCATTTGTATACATTTTTATGTTTTTTTTCCTGTTGTATATTGGGTTATGTTTAGGGTTGTCACTTGAGCCATTCTTGCTATGATCTTTGATTCTGTGCAAAATTTATATTGGAATGCAGATATATCAGTGCATAAAATATTTAGAAGATAGAAACTGATTCATTGATACAGTTTAGACATGTAGCCTTTTATAATCCAAATCATACTTTCAGCTTTGCTGAGAAATATTATTCGCTTTGTGTGAGAAGAAGTGGGCAAAGAGTAGCTTTATGGTTTTCATGAAATTAATTTTGCCAGATATTGATTTTACAGGTCCTGTTCATTACATTCTGAAAAGATGAACTCCGTGTTTGTATGCTGACCCTGTGGGCTTTTTGGAGCACAGCTTCCTGGTTCCTTTTCTTGGGAGCCTGAAGTGAAGAAAGATCTGCTGCCATAAGAAAGAAGGAGTTCATATTTTCAGAACAGATTTTGGAGATCAAGGCAATAGATAAAATGCCCTTGTTCTGAGATACCAAGACTTTCCAGTTATCTTATTGTTTGTAACAGATTAGCATTTAAAGAAAATCAGAGAATGATAAAACTGATCACCTTGGATAATTTTCAGCTTCTTTGCAGCATGTCTTCATGCTAACAGTTCAAACAGTTATACTTCTTTAGGCCTTGACCCACTTGTACCTAATCATAGCACAAACCTAGCAGCAAGAATCTGTTTTTCTTCAGTGTCTGCATGATGTTGCCTTTACTCTATCCCCAGCCTATGAATGAGACAGGTATAGATCACCCTTAGCTGTATGGGTGTTGAAGTAGTGTTTACCCCCTAAGTTGATCATGCAAGGGCATCCTCAGCGAGCTTCATTTCCCTTCCCACTCAGCGCCATCTGCTGGTGGGAAAACAACCACCGATCACTGTCCTCAACTGGTGGGATCGGGTTGGGTGAATGTAGTGGGTGTGTGGAATGGCAGATTGAGCAATCTTTCAAGTTGTCATGTGAGAAGTCTCAGGCACAGAAATCCCTCAATCCACACTTGCAACCTATCAATCAGGCTGTTTCTGAACAGGTCTAGCTTGCTTCTGAAGAGTCCTGGGTAAAATTGAAAAGTTTAAAGAGGACAGAATACAGTAATGTCATCCTCCAGGCCCATAGCAAGAGATCTTCCTTACTTTAAGGAAGGGAAAGAATGCATGTACAGGGGAGGCTGAAGTTACACATCATGTGAAGATGGGACATGGTTTACCTTCTGGCTTGTCAGACCTGCTACTGGGATTTGTAAATTTGTAAATGAAGATTTATGATTTAGCTCAAGATGTTACCCTGTTGGTCTATTCAACAAGCCATGGCTTAGTGTGATGTATGAACCAGGTCATTATTTGAGTGCTTCTGCCTCCTCTATCTAGTCCTGCCACAGTGCAATCCTACACCTGCCTATCCAGAATCACTGGGACAGTTATGGCTGGACTTCAGGGCCCCACAGCCATGGGGCCCCAAGTAACCTGGCAGATGGCTGCAGGTGACAGGGGCAGGGGGGAACCTGGACTGACATGCACAGAGCACACCCAATAGATCTGGCTTCCCCCAGTATTCTTATGTTTATGGCATTGGTAATGGGGGGACTGAACATATGTATCTATGGCAGCTGCACCTTTTATTACTTCGATTGTAAACTTTTATTACTCCTCTCTGAATTCAAATGCTGCATCATCCCATAAAATATTGCCTAAAGACCCCACCCCACCACTACCAGCAGCAGCAGCAGCAGCAGCAGCAGCAGCAGCAGCAGAATATCAAGTCAGGGGTCTCAAATTACGCTTCGGAACCTTTTGGGATGTGACTGCAGCCTTCCCCTTGCAGAGCCAAATCTCTTCCCTACCCCATTTCCTCAAACCTGACCTGAAGATGAGAAGACCAATTTGCTTTTGTGCTGCAAAAAGAACAAGACAAAAAAAGCATTCTTTCTACAGATTTGTTCAGAGCAATCCACTTGCTGTGAAAAAAAATTGGGGTTGTGGCCAGAAGATTGAGAAAATAATATAGTTCCTCTTTTCCCTCATCTTTATGTTGTGCAAAAATCCCCAAATGCAACTCTCAGACATTGCACTGAAAATGCAAGGCTCTCTGGTGAGGGGACCACCTCATGCAACCACAACACTTTAGAGCAGATCCATGAGTATTAATTCACTGAAGAATCTTCAGATTGGAACCATATATGCATCTATGATGTCTGAGGAAACAGTGAGATAGAGAATGTGGCTTTCTGATAAACTGAAGCTTGCTGGGCAGTTGCCCTTTCTATTCTCTTGTTACTACAAGCATCATGGCCAGTGAAGTTGCAGAACTTTTCAGAAGTGCCTGTGAGTTATTTTTGTGACTTACAAAATAAAGCATCTCAACCTGCAGACCTACAGAAACACAAAGCACGTTTAAGTCAACTGCATCCTATTTAGCTAATATACAACTCATCAGACGGTGTGAGAAGAAAATATGACACCTTTTATAGATCTTCCCATCCTTTCAGGATTAGTCTTAAACTTGTCCCAAACCAGTTTTACTCCACTAGTTCTTAAATTTGCCCTTATAATTTATGAACATCTAACCATTCCTTTTGGGAAATTAGAAACTCATGAAGCATATTTCTGACTCACTGGTTCTTTTATGGGAAGAGGGGTAATTGGTTTTTTAAGTTCTGCTACTTCCTAGCCATAATGACAAGAATGAACTTTCAGTTGTAGGAACCATCCAAACATCAGCTAAAGTGTTTCACCTTTGACAGATAAAAGCACGTTGGCCTGGATCTTGACAAGTTGCAAGGAATTTGACTGAAATTTATCTGTTTTGCATCTTCCAAGAGTCTGGCTGTTCATATAAAAATGATGATCATGCTGATCCTTGAGGGAAAACAATCCAATATCCCCAGTTCAACAATTCATTAAGAAAGTGCAAAAGAGAGAAGCAAGTTTTTCACTTTCTCCAGGAGTCATCATCACACAAAATATTGATGAACAAGTGGAAAACTTGCATTGTCTCTTGAGTGATTTTGGTTGAACTTAATAAGGGTATTGCCCAACTCTGAATGCTGGATTGTGCGTGTGCCATTTTAACTAGTCCTAAAAAAGCTGTTGCTTATTATAATGTTAGATTACTCCTACAGGATTGTAACCCTGTGAAGCAGTTACCTGGGGGTAATAACTCCTTCTAGCGAAAACCTTGGATCTGCTCCCTTCCTTGCTTGGGCATTGGCATCGCAGCATCTTGGTGGTCCCAATCCTGCATTCCCCATGATCATATGAAGCTGGCTTGATCCCCTTTCTAGCCCCAAACTATCATACTGGAATTGTATGGAAAAAGAAGCAATTTTGTCCTGCTTCTGCCAGCACACCCCAAGCCACCCCAAGCTGGCTTTCTTTCCCCTGCAGCTTCCCCAGCACCACCCACTCTTGCGGGAAAGTGTGATCATAAGCCCAACCCTGCCATAGCCCGTCTTTTCCAGATTCCTGGGGAGAGATGCCTGTATCTTAGAAGAGGCCCAGGCAAGAGATTTCTGCCACTGCCTGATTTCACAATCAGCTGTTGCCAAATATTCTCCTTCCTGCCTGCTGGACAATGCATGGCATCGGAGAAAGGTGGCTGCTCTCTGTCCCAGCAAGCTTTCTCATGCCCAAGATCCCCAGGAAGAAAAAGCTCACTGCTGCAAAAAACAGCCAGTCAAATCCACCACTCGATCGTGTGTCCCAAGCCCAAGAGATTACTCCCAACTCATCCTGCATAGACAGGCAGCCTCAGCCCGCTTCCTCACTGTGGTGCTATAAAACTCACTAGTTCATGGGTCTATAAGCTCAAAAACGTCAAGGTGGCAGCCACGGCAGTGTGATTGAAACTCTCTTGCGATGCCCATGAACAGCGGATGGAGCTTCAATCGCACCACCCCAGCTGCCATCTTGATGTTTCTGACCACACCCTGTGGCCACCCCTGTCTGGTTTCTCAAGCGCAGAGAATTAGCATCTCTCCTTGGAGCCAGGTTGAAGGTGATGGGTAACAACCGCCCGGCAGAGTTCAAATGCCTTGTTCTGTTCCTTCCCTCTCACTTTCTCTAGCCACCCTAAACAAGCTTAAAGGAAAACAAAAGCCACTGAGTAAAGCCTCTTGCTTTTCTGGGGCTGCCCCATCAGAGGGCTCAGAAATACCCCAAGGAAAGACCCGCGGCGGGCCTCCGCCCGTGCAACTCCACCACCACGCATTTTATTTCAAAGTGTTGACCCCGGGCGATTGTGTACATTATATACAGATAGATCTATGGTCCCTCCTCCCTCTCCCCACAAAGGCAGAGTCTGTGCAAGAGCTGCGAGCATCTCCTCGTGCAAGTGGCCCAGAGAAATCTAGTCCAGCCCCACCGGCAACTTCTCCGGGCACGTCTGTGAGTGTCAAATACATCAGCTGTCGGAGTCCAAATCGCTTTTGCTTTCTTCTTGTCGCTTCTCTGGGGATGTCTTGGAAGTTTTATTCCATTTTTGAGCATTTTCTGACTCCTCTGAAGAAGACCTCTTTTGCCGCCGCCATTTTGCCCGGCGGTTCTTGAACCAAACCTGCATACAAGTACAGAAGGGAGGGGAGGAGAGTGTCACTGGCCGCGGAGTTCACAGGCAGCATGGTGTCTTGGGAAGCAGATCCCTCAGGTCATTGGATGGACCTCCACCCCACCCCCAGAGAGTCGGTTCACAGCCACATTCAATGGATATGTCCAGTGCTCAGGGAAATCTGCATGTCTGAATGACCAAACTTTGGGCTGAAAGGGGAGGCTTGTGGACGAGCCCAACAACCCTAGCCTTTTCTGGTTTGCACAGGCACTGAGCAGGACACTTGGTCGGCACTTTCCTGGGGCACTGGGACTCCAGCTCTCTTGGAAGTGGATCCCTTGCTACCTCTACTCAAGTGGGAAATGTTCATCACATATAAAGTTGCTTATTTTGAAGCCAGCATTGCAGGGTTGGCTGCTGCTAGGCTGGAGATTGTGTTTTCTATAATGGATCCCAACCAATGGTGCTACTGCTTCTCCTACAATAAAACACTAGGCTCTGCCAGCAAATCCAGTAGCATGGGAGTTCTGCCTAGGAAGCCTCCTATCTACAATAACATCAGCTTGGCAAGGGGAGAGACCCTCACCCTAAAATCAAGGCAGCGGAGACGCCTGGGAAGTGAGGTATCGCACACTACTTAGAAACTGCAGCACAGGATGGATGTAACCATCCGGATCTGTTCTTTTGCCTGGCCAGGACTGTCCTGAGCCAGAACTACCATGGCTCTGAGCACATAGCCTTGCATGCTCTTGGGCACCAAGAAAAAGTTAAGGAGCGACTGTCCCTGAAAGCAAGTGGCTTCAGTTGACACTTTCTCAAGATTTCTGGCTCCACAACAGAGTGGACTCACAGGCAAGTTTCACACAAGCAGCTAAACCCAGCTTATGAAAGCACATAAAGCACATGTCCACATAACCATTCAATGGCTGAAGATGATGGCCTGGTTCGCACAATACGGCATTTGGTGGGTTCCCACAATCACGCTGAACTACGAAGCACCTAACATTTGTATGTGTAGCCTAACAGGTTGCGCAAAGCAGAATTTAGACTCTCTTCAGCTTGGATGTTGGGTGGTGGAGGTAGCTTGCCCTCATGCCTTCGGGAATAAGAACTCCCTAGGACTAAGACTAGGACCACTTACTGCTGAGGAGACCGGAGCGACTTTCCACTCCTGAGAATTGGAGTCAATAACCTCCAAGAATTCTCGTGCCACTTCCTGAGGTGTGTTTATTTGGAGAGAAGCTTCAGTGTATCCAGTGGAGTTTACTCTGAGCAGTCATTGGCTATATGATAGCAGGGTTGTCGCTGAGAGGAAAGTAAATACCTATCCAATTGAGTAGTCCAGGGAGGGAAGCTGAGATCCCAGGCGGTCAAAAACCGGCCAGCTAATGCAGCCGCTGAAGTCTAGTCCTGATTTTCAATTTCTACAGCTTCAGTTGCCCTTGAACTTCAGGCATCGGGTATAAGGATAATGATAAGAGCAGCCGTGCAGTTCCCAATAAGAAGCAGCCCACCGCTATTCTTGGTGCTGCATTTCCTGCGACAATCACTGTCAGGCTCTGCACAAAAAGATCCTCAAAGTTTGCCAAAACTTTCCTCTCCCCACTTTAAAGCCAGTGGATCGCTTATTCTCCCCCTCCCTCCACTCCACCCTTGTGTCAAGCAGCCACCGCCGCATCAAGTGCCACAACTCTAATTTCCTTCCTTCCTTCCTTCCTTCCTTCCTTCCTTCCTTCCTTCCTTCCTTCCTTCCTTCCTTCCTTCCCTCCCTCCCTCCCTCCCTCCCTCCCTCCCTCCCTCCCTTGTTTAAGCTTAGAAGAAAGATCACATTACCTCCACTTTTTCCTCCCGTAAATGTACCCTTCTGGCCAGCTGTTCCCTGGTGCCCACATCGGGGTATTTGGTTTCCTGGAACAAGTTTTCCAGCGCCTCCAGTTGTTCGTCCGTGAAGATGGTGCGGTGTCTCCTTTTCCGCCGACAGTGGAGCTGGTTCAGAAGCTGCAGCTCAGTCCGGGACAAGGTGCTCACGTTCATGTAGGGCAGGATTTGATGTGGGACCGGAGACATTAGGACTGAGCCCGTCCCTTCGTAGCCTGAAGAAAAGAGCAAACACAGGGGGCGCGCCTTTGAACTGGCCAAGTTTCCGGGTCATGTCATGTCATGTCATGTCATCCCACCCCATCTCATAGGGACACGGAATGAGGTGGAGGATTGATGTATGACCGGTTTTGCAGGAGCCTTTCAGTTCCGGACTTGTGGGGAATTGGAGTGGGGGAGGGGGGGGAGGATGCGGAATCGTCAGCTAACCATAAAGCTGAACCTGTATCGTTCACACCAGTGGAAAGGGCAAGGCAGGAATGCAAAAACCCTGGGCTTCAGTCCTGACCTCACCGGGGGTGCATAACCCTCTCTTTCTCTCTTAGCCCTGGAGACTCCCAAGATTTCAGAGGGTCTTAAGCCATCTCACCCCGCGCTCTTATACTGAAAATGCACCCCAAAGACTTCATTCCCCCCTCCCCTTTTGAATGACTTAACTAGGGCATTCACTAAAGGCATGGGGTGGTTATTGTCCTAAACATACCTTTTTAGTTATGTAGAGGAGAGGAAGTTGCATTTATTTAAGGGGCTGAGAATGTACATTTGCAGCCACTTCTGCTATGAAGTAATAAATCCCGCTGAAGTCAGAACAGCAAGTCCAGGAGCAAAAAGTGTGATGTTGGAAAAGAACAATCCCGTACATTCAAGTCACTACTTTCAAATAGGGGAATTACTATTACTAAATCGTGTGCTTTAAAGATTTCTGCAACGGAGCGAAAACTGTATTAAACGGCAACTTTCAGGACTTGGAGAAAGGGAAAAAGAGCTGATTCTGAGTATGTTTGTGGGAAAGACCCAGCTGGCTTCAAGGGGTTGACAGCAGATCAGTGCAGAAACGAATCCTGCTAAATCGAGGAGCATCTCAATTTAAAGTAATTTCCTCCCTAGGGATTTATACGGTCTTTCAATTTCATCGTGGTGATATAAAACATTATCATCATCATCATCATCACCACCACCACCATCATCATCTCAGCACAAGGATGAGTGGTTAACACCATAAATCACTAGTGAGAAAATAACTTAAATGAATATTTAGGACAAATCGGCTCCGTGCCTGTTTTCTCCCCCTCCCCATTTAACTCAGGCTGAATCTATTTGTATTTTGGTTGATTCTCAGTTCTGGGTCTGTCACCCTGTTGCTGTTGTTGTCTAATTGGGGGTAAGAAAGTGGGTTCTCGATTTTGAATGTATTTATTTGGAAGTATATTCCATTTAATATGCTGTTTCAAAGAAACATTTGGTTAGGACAGGAAAGTTCAAATCGAATTAAGGAGCATGAGGGTGACTGCTTCAGAAAGGAGCAGCTCAGTCCTAACTAAATGTGCATTCTCTGTTTACTCAGAAGTCAGTCCTTATTTGAGTTAGATTTAGTGCCTGATAAATAGGCTCTGGGGCAGCACTGACATTAGGAAGGCAATCTGAACGCTGGCAGAAATATTTCCTAGGAAACACGTGGGATGCCTTAATTCCAAGTACACGCGTTTGTCAAGAGTGTGGAAAAACAATCGTGTCAGCAAGGAAACGGCCCCTCGCCCCGATTCTCAAGGCAAAGTCATCTCGAGTACAGATCGCCCTGGATCCAGGATCCAACGTCACTTCCAGCCCGCGCGACGGAATCTACCGCCGAATCCCAGCGTGGCGTTGCATTCCGTCACACGCTGCCGCTGCTGCCGGGACCCGGGAAGAGGAGGAGGCGGGGGCAACGTCCGGAGGCTCCGTCCGGAATGGCACCTGGGCTCCGCAGCACCTTTACCTCGCACACTCCTGCGCCCTTCAAACTTTCTCCAGTCTAAGAGAAGTTTCAAGAGGAGGCTCTCCCTTCCCACCCTCGGGCAAAGAAATTGCGCTTCCCTGTTGCGGAGAGAAATCCTTTCAGTCCCCGCTTCTCTCTGTTACTTTCCTAAAAAGTAGCAAGCGCGGGGGCAAGAGAGTGGAGGGGAAGGCAGGGGCATTCCGGAGGGGGTTTTGATCACTCTCTCCCGCCTCTCCCCACCCACCGCTAGAAAAGGCCCTGAGCAGCACAGACGAATGGGGCTGGGGCGGGGGGGGGCATTTCTGCCTTACCTGTTGCAGGGACGCAGGAGCACTGCTGAGTGCCGAAGGGCTGCACGGCGCCGCAGCAAGAGGGGCCGACGGCGGATGCTTGGACGTGAAGTTGCCCGTAGTAATAGTTGCCGTAGCCTCCCAACCTAGATCCACCGAGGGCGGCCAGGTTGGACGCCGGAGCCACGGCCCGCGAGTAATATCCGCCGTAATCGCCGCCAGCAGGACCGTACAGGGAGTCCCCTCCGTGCAGGCTGGCCGAGAAGACGACGGGCGCCGCGCTGGGCTGAGACTGCTGCGCGGGGTGCTGCTGCTGCTGCTGCTGCTGCTGCTGCTGCAGCAGCCCCGACTCCTTGCAGCGGGGTCTGGCCGCCAAGATGTTATCGATGCTGAACATGCCAGCAGGCATCCCCCCCGGCGCTCTGCTCGGAGGGAGGAGGAGCGGCGGCCGCGGCAACGGGACCTTCCCCTGGAAGAGGCAGACCGAAGCGTGCGCGGGGCTGGGCCGGCCGGAGGGCACGGGGACGAGGGCGCCGAGAGCCTGGCTTCTTGGGGGGAGGGGGCGCAGGGGCCCTGCTGGCAAGCCTTTCCTTAAGAGGCCGGGCGGGGGGGGAGAGGAAGGCCCTTCGCCTTGGAACCGCGGGCCATTGCCCCCCTCTTCCTTTTCCTTCTTCTGCAGCTCCTCCTCCTCTTCCTCCACCTCCACTGCCGTCCGTTTCCTCCTCAGATCTCAGCTGCCTGGAGTCTCTAATCCACTCCGACCTCTTTCCTTTTTTATACCCAGGCAACGTCATCCTGGATTGAATTCCCGGGTCTATATCGGATCGCGAATAAAACTAGATTTCACTCTTTGGGCGGGGGGAGGGGACGTGGAGGAGGTGGAGCCGATGGGCGTGTCCGCAGGAGAGGGGGAGAAATCGGGGATTAAGTCTCAAGGAAAGGCACGTAATCCTGGCCATTAGTGGGTCGCTCTTCGGTCCTCGGCTCTTCCTCGCTGCGGGTGAATCCCTCGCCCGCCCCCGAGTTAGGGCTGATCTCTCGCTGACTGCTGCTGCTGCTAATTGCTGCTCGTGTTAATCTGGCTAATGGCGTTGCAGAGAAGCGGCTAACACCCCCCTCCCCGCCGCCTTTTCTACCTCCTGCCCCAACCCCCTTTTCTTCTGAGCCCTTTTTCTGGGACCTTCGGGCCTTAGGAACCCAGAGCACAGTGGAGGCAAAGATGAAAGACTTCTTGGGGTCCTGATTTCTTGCCCAAGGTTACATTACATTGAAGCCCTGCGCAATGCTATGCTCACAATTCCCGGCAAGAAGCCCTTTTCTGCTTCTTTCGGGCACGCTGCCCAGCACGCAGTTTTCATTCCCAGCCCCTACAATAAGGTCTGTGGCCCTCTTCTGCATACTCATATTCTTATAAGGCCACACTTTCCACAGGCCTCAGTTCACAGTATTGATCCTGAATGCCTTTATTTGGAATCACATTTCTAAGCTTTCTATTAATGCGAAATTTTAGGGACTCCCATCGGACGTTCACAGGACGTTTCCTGATGACTTTAGCGAATCTCCCGTCTTCCAAGGGGAAAGGAGGCTGCTGGCGAGAAGGGCCAAGGGGCGCGTTGGGTCTCGGCTGTTCCGTTGGGTCTCTGCGGAGCTCCTGCAAGCCTCAGATCTGAAACACCGCCGACACAGGATCCTACTGCAATCGTGTAAGAGGCACAAGTAAGGTGCGCAGACATTAGTGGTACAGGTTTAAGCGTCCATCTCAATGCCCCCCCACCCCAATTCAGTCCCAACTTCAGGAGTGAAACCGACTGAAACCTGTGGGGAAACCTGTGGGATTTAAGGGGTGCAAGTGCCCGACCTACGATTGCCGTTTGGTTGGTGCAGCAGCAACACTGCAGAAGAGGGCCAGAGATGAACAACCTTTTTACATGGTTTAAATGGATCTCTGTCTTCACATTTCTTTAGGAGCATCGGGAGGAAGAGGGGATTTGGTTTTTCGGGGGCGGAGGGCAACCTCCACATTTCCCTTCTCTGGTCACACAGATGTGAAGCCCTGATCCTGCCTTTTATATGTGCTGCGCCTTCTGGGGGAAAGGTGCCTTCCGTCCGTTAAAGCCTCTTGTTTATTGAGGCTGTTCACTCCTGGAAGCCGGTTCCTAGTGATTTGCAAAATGCTTCGTCTGTCACGATTGTCTCTGGCAATCCACAGGAGGTAAACTGAATCAGATTAGAATATTTACCTCCATCAAAGAAGGTAGGAAATTGGACGTGCTAACGAAAACAAGCCATTAGGAGCTGTTTATGAGGAACAAATTACATTCTCTTTTTCTTTTTCCCTGTCTTTCTAGTCTTCTTTTTCAACCTACCCTTTTTGATTTTCCTCAATCTGGATAAACCTCAAGCAGTTTGAAAACGAAATTGGAAGGGGTGGCAGAGTGTGGGGTCGCCAGTTTCTTGCCTTTCCCCCTCCTTATTTTAGACTTCAGTTCAGGCTATCGATAAGCATACGGACTGAAATCATTTTAATTGTGGTCTGCCGAGCAGCACTGGATATATTTCAGTAAGTCTAAATAAGAAAGAAATAGGGTCCATTTATCGTGAATGGTTAGCCCCTCTGGGCAGATACTTTTTCTTCAACTCCAAGTCAAGGGATGGATGGATGGATGGATGGAAGGAAGGGAATGCTACGGTTTCCAAACACTAAACTATCAGAATGAAATATCACACAATAAGGATGCGCCGCGCCTGACACGTTTGTTCTCGCTCTGTCCCTATATCTGCCGGCGTGGTAATAACCCTTTCCCCAAGGTCCTTCATCTGACATTCGCAGATGAGTTCCACTTTGCCGGTCCCTCCTCTTTCCCACTCCCACCCCCAGAGAATCCGAAACATTTGACATGAAGCTCTGGGTTAGACGCATTCCGTGACACTGGAAGTTTCAGGCAACTCTCCAGAACCCTAAGCTCAAAACTCTTCACATTAATGCAGCTGAGTGGCTCGTTAGCGCTGGATTAGAGATGCTGAACCGAAAAGGGGGGAGGGCCAGGTGCGAGAGGAATCCCCCAATGCTCCGTGGCCAGGGTTCCTTCAGGTGTCGTGTCCTCCTTTTGCAAAGTGGCCGACTGAGCCGCAACTCCGTCTCCCCGCCCCCCCCCCCCCCGCCGTTACATTCCCCTTTCCAGACCGTCCCGCCGCTGTTTGCCGCGGCTTCCCCATAGACTGGCCTTTCGGCCTTAAGAACCAGACCTTTCCCCTTCCCGCGATCAAAGCAGGCTCGGAGCAGCTCCTGGAAGCAAAAATAGTCCCGGGCGGCGACCTGACAAATGTTACACAAACCTTACACCAAAATGGCTACCTCTTGACCGAAGCCCTGAGTGCTCGATCTCTGTGGCACTTGGGTCATTACATCCACGGAGCCCGCGGGAAGCAGCAAGAGCCGGCTTGTGCAGCGAAGGGATCTGCAGTTACTCCTTTAGTTACTCTTCCAACTAGGGATTCAGCTCAGGCAGCGGGTCCTGGCTTCCTTTCGGAGAGGCGAAGCCGTTTCGCGGCGCGAAGGCCGGTCAACAGGACGCCTGCGGAAGGCTTCCCAACAGGATAGGACGGGGCTGGCCGTCGCTCTAACGCATAGCGCTAAACCCGAGGTCTGCCGCGCTGCACGTCTAGGCTAATTGTGTTCAAATAATAGCCATAATCTAGCTACTCCCCGCTGTAAATGTTCCCCTTGGCAGGGCGCGCTCAGGGGGAAAAACAAATTATCAAAGATCATTTCGGGGGAGAATTCCGATCTATGACTGCAAAACAATTTGTGAAATAAGCATTTTTGTGAGAGGACGCGCACTTGATCCGGAGCATTCCGAACCGCTGAGCTGCTTCAGCAAGAAGTCACTCGCGGGGTTTATGTAGATAATCAAAGTTTTGATTACGGATTAATTGGAAAGGGGGTAATCAGCCCCCTCCGTCTGGACAGTTCCGTCAGGCAGAGGCCACAGCAGCGATCCTTTGCGCCCCAAACTAGAAAACTATCCTGTTTTCCTTACAAAGTGGTTTCGGATCGCGGAACCAGAATGCTAGTTCTGGCTCTGCCTTCTTCCAAGCAAGCGCTCCGGCATTTGCTAACAGTGTCGAAGAGAAATTCTATAGGACTCACTTTCTTTGGAAATTCCTAATATTTCCCATTGCATTTGGGTGTTCCTTTTTTTGCTTCCTTCAGCATCGGAGTCAATATTGGTTGCAAACGCAACCCCAGCTAAACTCTTTTGGAATGAACAGGGCTTGGTACGTGAGCTCCGGGTTTTGAACGGAGCCGAGGTCCCGATCTCCCGACCTCCCCTTTCTTTCTTTTGAATCTCCCACCATCCCCAGTCCCCGTCCACCGCGGCTGCCTCTTGGTGGTTAAAGCTGCTAACTGGCGGCGCGTACTTCGGGGAACGGGACGGACCCTTGTCCGTGCTAGCCTGTTTCCAGCTAAGCAACCGCTTTACTGCAGATCCTGGTCCACCCAAGTGTAACTCTCATAGGGCCACCCCCCACTCCGCATCCCCCCAAACCCTTTGAATGGACTTGGGTGAACTTGTTCAAGCCACCATTCCGCCGTTGCCCCCTCCTTTTCACTTCCGCTTCCCCCAAAGCACCCCGGTTCCAAGTCCCCTTTTAAACAAGCCGTCGCTTGTCACTCATTGGAAGCGGCTGGAAGCGGAATAACAAATGACAGCGGAGCAACGCGCGTTGCTAAGGGCTGGTTTCTTCCTCGGGGCCGGCATCGCAGCGTGCGTTGGGAGCGGCAGGCACAGCGAGCCCCGAGGTCGGGCGCCGGAGCCGGTAGGTGAGGAAGCAAGTCAACACGCGGCTGATTTTCGATATTAGGAGCCAAACACGATTCCCGCCCGCAGCTCCGGTCAGGCGGACGGCGAGGTGGCTCGGTGAGACGCCTTTCCGTTTTGGCCAACCCGCCCTCAGATGAAGGAGACCGAAGAGCCGGGCAGCGGGCTGCACCTCGTGGTTATTTGATTGAAATCGGGGTTGAAATGTAGACAGGATTTTCTCTCTTCGGCCCTCGTTCTCTCCAAATTAGGCAAAGATACGCAACTCGACGCAGGGATAATGCAACTATTATTTCTCTTAGCAGCCTGTCCGGCATCCGTTGGGACCCCAGTTTTAGTATAAATTGGATCTAAGCCTGAAGCGTTTCTCCTGCCGTTCCCAACATCCGCATTCAAAGCAGTTGCCACGAAAAGGGGCAGGAGAGCGAATGACACCGAAAACCGGCGTGCCTTAAAGGATGACTTTACTATATAGGTGTGCCGTTCCTATAGACGGTTTGTTTAAAGGGTTTTTTTAGGGGTCAAAAAAGCTGCCACTTTCCATCTTCGATAGCTTCAGGGGATAAGGGAAACCAGGATTTTACGCCACATGTGTAAATCGGTCTACTTCAAATAATCTATGCTCCGACGGATGGAAATGGGGTTCCACTTGCATTAAAGACCCAGACTTTGGAGTGATCATTTTTCGTGCCGTCTTTGAAACTGTTTCAATCCTAAATTGACTCGGATATGAGCGAAAGCACAACCCAACGAAAGTTACTCCCTTAATGTCACCTGTCTGTTAAGTGAGGGAGTTTTAAACAAGCTGGGGGGAAAAAATCAGCTCCCCATAGGGGGAGCAACGGGGTTATTTGGATCATTCTCTTCAGTTCAAATATCCTGATTTAAATGACAGCCATAGGATTTGGATAGGGCGCTGTTTTGGATTTTGGATGTGCGCTATCAGATAATACTAATATTAACAGTGATGGACATTGCAATACTTGGAAACAGCAGAAGAGAAGAGAAAGAACTGGAGAAAATCACAAAATATAAAGACCTGAAAATAGAAGTATAATGACTATGGCAAAAGTAAGCAAAGATAGTACCAATAGTAAGAGGCATGTTGAGTGCAATCCCAAAACATCTGGAACATCACTTGAAGACCATCGGCATTGACAAAATCACCACCAGTCAATTGCAAAAGGCAGCTTTACTTGGAACAGCTTCCATCCTGCAACGATGCCTTTAACACCATCAAACAACATCTGCCTGTCCCAGATAGGGAAGGACTCGATAGGTGGATAAAAATGCCAATTCCAGTTTAAACATCTGGCTGACTGTGTGACCAACTGTAAATAATAATAACAACAACAACAACAATAATAATAATAATCAATGACCACAGTAGTGATAACATAACCCATTTACACCCCGTGCACACTTATTTGAAAATACTTTCTACTTCAAAATATGAAAAAGAAATCCTTTTCCACTTAAGGCTTTTTCATTAGCTCCCCACTCCCCCGGAACCTCCTGCCACTGGAAAGGGTCAGGAAAAAAAAATCTAAATGATCAAAAAGTTAGGCACCACCTTCTTTGCTCCAGCAAGATGGAAGCCATTTGTAGCTTCTCTGTTTGGAAGGGAGAAAAAGAGAAAGGAACGAGTTGTGCGAAGGAATGGAGGGAGGGGGAGTAATTAATTTTCCTGGACTTTGTGGTGGAAGGAGACTAAAAGAATAATAAAGAACTACAGGAAAAGAGCAGTAACAGGAGCTGTGGGAGAGGTGTTTAATTTGAAAGGCCCGCGGCTCAGCAGGGCCAGGCAGGATTGGGGTTTCAGACCTCCCTCCAGCCTTCCTTTTAGGTTCAGCTTTATCCAGCCTCCTGATCTCCCACCACATTCCTGGCCTAACTTCTTTTGAATCTGTGAGCAAAGTGGCAAGTGGGGCCAGTGACCAAGCCTCACTCTCTCCTTCGCCCATGGGTCCCTGCCACAAGAGGTTGGTAAGAGGCATTAGTGGCTCTGCTGTTTCAAAGGATCCTGGCAGATCAGCATCAACTTCTTCCCATGAGTTTCATTTCGCAGCTTTCAAGGGCGCCTTGAAAAGGCAGATGCCTCCTCACGTCCCATGGTGAATGCCAAGTGCTCCGTGGCCGGGGAGCGGAGAATCCCGGACCTGGGGCAAATTAATCGGGAGGAAGAACGGATGCCTTTCTGGCTAGCTTGTAGTCCTTCCAGGGCCGCCAGGCTGCTGCTGTCAATGGGAGGATGGGCCCTTTGGTCTGATCCGAAAGGCCTCCCTGCAGAGCCTTCCCAGTGCCTGTGGAAGAACACCTACAGAGAGAAGAGGCTGCATCAGCAAAATATAACAGCTAAATATGATTATTTAAATTATAGCCTTGAACTAACCTGACACGCTGGAAAACTGACTGAATTGACCTGATTAGGACATTTTTAAGAACAGAGTTGAGAAAGCAGAGATGCCCAGGGCTCCATCCAACATAGCCTAGAAATTACCGACCAATTTTAAAGCAGTACTAGGGCCAAGGCTGAAGTTTTCCTGGGAGCAACTGCTTTTCACACAAGCTAGACCCAGGTTATTCAAGAAGGTGTTTTGCACAAATTCAGAGCATGACTAGCTTTATTTTATGGCTCACTTGAAAGCAACTTTCCAGCCAAGTGTTAAACTTTGTAAGCCTGTCCTGATGAAAGAACACAATCCAACAGCTATGCTTTCTTCTTCTGCTTCTCCCTTCCCCTTTATTGAGGGGAAGATTTGGGACAAATCTGCAACAAAGATTAGGACTACAACATACATTTGTGGAGGGAATCTTAAACTGAATGGATAGGGGTCTAAAAGATAGATGTCTACGGTTAGGAGGCAACCCTTTGAAAGTGTTCACTGTAACCTTTGGCATGAGCTACCCGAAGCTAAGCACTTTAGAACCATGTTCATGTCAGTAGCAGCATGCAAGTCTAAGCTGAAACATAGTCATAATATTTAGCTGTATTGTACTCCACTGATCTTTGTTATAGTTATTTTAATGTTCAAAGTGCCTCATATATATCAGGGCTTCTGTACATCAGGTCAGAGTTTTGATTGTGCCCTAAGTCTGTAAACATTTCACCTTTCAGTCATTCTTAATTTCTTAAACTTTGCTTCAACTCTTCTCTTCCTCCTTTTCAAAAGTCCCTTAGGACTTGATCCAGTCCACTAAAGGCAGAGTGCCTCATGAATCTCAGTTCAACTTAACACAGATGTGGTAAACCTCTGGCTTTATCAGCAGCACCAGCTAGTACAGCCAGTGGGGAGGGATGCTAGAGTCATAATTCAGGAGCATCTGGAGGGCTAAGGTGTATCACCACATCTCCTTGGCATCTGGTGTATCGTGCCATGATGAGGAAGTGGAGAACCAAGTCTGTAATGTCAAACCTTCCTTCTCCGTTCAGTCCAGCTAGTTAGGCATCAGTGAATATACCCTGAGCAGAGAGAGAGGAACAGGACTCTGCAATGCTCTTTGAGGACCTCTCCATTTCTAGGTATTGTGCCCAGAGTGGATTGCACCAAGTTCTTACAGTGCAACACTCAGGGATAATTTGTTTCCTAAATAAACTTCTCTTGAACTGATTAGGAAAGTCAAATCCATTTTGAAAACACACAGCAACACACATGTGTGCACACACACACACAAACACTTCTGCAAAAAAGTCTGATCCTCAACTCTTCCCTTGAATAATATCAGCTTCTAAAGTTTTCATTTATATATAAACCTTATTAATGAAGATCTTTGCTTGAAATGTCAGGGGGGATTTGAAATTTTGAGTAAATTATGAAGCTTGCATGTCTTGCCAAGTCATGGGTCAAATGCATTTGTGGGGTGGGTGTGGGGGGAAACTGCTAAAAAGAGCATATGGTTTGGAATTTTTCTACAATGACTAGTGTTTAAATAAATTGCTTGTACTGCTTAACTTCATGTATAATTTTGACAGAAATTGGCCTATAGCCTTTTGATATGTAAACATTTCAGGCTCTTTTATGCGGTAGAAAGAGACACTTGCTTTTTAGGATCAGCTAAAGCAGTCATCCAGTAATGAGAGAGAGAGAGAGAGAGAGAGAGAGGAAGAGGAAGGAAGGAAGGAAGGAAGGAAGGAAGGAAGGAAGGAAGGAAGGAAGGAAGGAAGGAAGGGAAAGAGAGAGAGAGAGAGAGAGAGGGAGAGACTGGTACACTATTACAGTTTTTCCTACATTTTAATTATCAAAGTGGGACATTTTAAAAGTAATGCCCATTAGGAGATATATAAAGAAAATGAGGTGAGAATGTGCATTTATTCTCTGAAATGGATGAATCACAGCATTAAAGTGCAGCTTCTGTCATTTTTTTTTCCTTTTTAGAGAAGGGAAAATTAGAGAGCAGAAACACTTAATATAAGACTCTGACTTGTAGGCTCTTGAATATCTGTCTTGCAACAAATCAATCACTGGTAAAGCATTAAAAGGCATTGGAAGAAATGGGTGGGAGGTTACCATTTCATTTCAGCTCAGACAGACATTAGGTTTGGTCTTCATTCATTTGATTCACTGATTCATTTTCTTTTTTTTTAAGTCATGCATCTAGAGGGTTATGGTGGTACTTATTTTAATATAAATGCAGAGACTCTAAAAAGTATTTGTTAAAAATATTTTTCAAGTTCACTTTTCAAATTCATATAATTCCTCCATTGCGCTGTAGGAGAAACTATGTATATTGTATATGAACAATGAAGAAGTTTGAAAACTTTTTAGACCATTGGCCATTTAGTTTAGTATTTTCTACAATGACTGGCAACAATACTCCAAGCCTTTCCCAATCTGATCTAGACATGCCAGGGCAGAAATGGGGCCTGGAATCTTCTGTGTGCAAAGCACATGCTCAGCCACTAAGACCATGGCAGTCTACCAGGAGTATGTTAAGACACTGATCTTCAGCCTCTGGATCATGCAACACTACAATGGGACATGTCCTAATCCCAGCTAAATCCTATTCTAAAGTTTTGTTGTTGTTTTTTTATAGTTTTAAGTTCTCTTTTTCTTTGACAAAAAGGGATGGGCTTGGGTGACAGAAGACAGACATGGAACATGCATCCTTTTTGAGTCATGTTATATCCTGCTCAGTTCCAGTGCATCTGAATAGAAGTTACTTGGAGTTTTTTTTAATATTGGAAAAGAATTTGTATTTTTTTTCTTAAAAATTCCAGGTATGCACAAGAACATTACACAGGTGGTAGAAACGTGTGATATAAATTTATAACTGTGGAGTTCTTGGTGCTCTCTGAGCTTGGTTGTTTGCTTGCAGACATTTCATTACCCAGCTAGGTAATGTCTTTAGCGTGAGCAAACAATCAAGCTCAGAGAGCACCAAGACCTCTATAGTTCAACCCTGAGCTACATATATTCTCTTCTATTGGACTACATTTATAAATAAATAATCAGTTCATCTCCAGCATGATTTCTGCAAATCTGCTGTTCCATGAAAACAACTTTTTTCCTAGCATTTGAAATTGCTCTTTCTTGCTATAATTGGGACTACGATTGCAGAACCTCTTGGCTGCTCTTGAAAAGCTGAACAAGGCAGACCTGTTAGTACATGAATGGGAGACTACCAGAAAACTCTGGAGTTATAAGCTAAACTGTGAGGGCAAAGCACATTCATACTGTTTCCATGAAAACTACATGAGCATATCCCTGAAATGAACAGGAATTTACCTCAGCTTGAGGGAGTCTTTACTTTCTTGTTTCTAGTGACTAAAACCAGATTGTCCTATTCCTTGTCTCTTCTGCTACAAAGCAATTTTTCATATGTAATAATCAACAGAGGGTCCCATGTGGCAGCTCCAGGACTGAACAGCCTCATGACTGCGTTTGAAGTCCAACCTTTCCATTAAGCCTGAGATATTTGAATCTGCATCAGCTTAGGTTTAGATGAATCCTTTCTCCCCTCAGGTTCTAAACACATTTAGTAGGAAAGATGATTCATTCATTCCAAGGGCACCTACATCCATGTGGTTTGGTTTTGTTTCTTCAGCTGAAGGGTTCCCCTTTCTCTTTTCCCAAAACTCATAGGCAACATTCTTAGCAATTTCAGAAAGCTTCACTTCTCCACAGAGACAGAGAAAAGTCCTCCAAGATATGATGTGTCATAGAGAAAGTGCTTAGCAAAGTAAAACAACTTGCTTTCTCCTCAATATTAAATATAGAAGGTCTTACTTGGAAGCCATGGACTAAAGATGTAAGGGCAATTCCTCTTGTATTTATCTGCTTACTTTGAATACCAAAGATCTGGAAAAGAAACCCAAGTAAACCTAAGTATTTACTCAATTTTTTTCTGTTGTATCTTTGAAAATTCTAGGTCTTTTCCTAGCTTTCTTAAATGGAAGAGGTTTAGAATGTGTATAAATTCTACAAGCTACTGAAGAAATTCATTTATTGCTAATAAATCTGTCTGACATAAATAAACCTCCTCATGTTGATTGGGGGGATAAGTCTCACACTGGTGCTAGACGGAACAGGACCTGGAGAGTTGCCTGGTGCCAGACAGCTCAATGTGTTTATTTCCTGTGTGCTTTAGTTGGGGCTACACCATAGCGGGGAAGGGGATTGGAATGAATGATATAATTTCAATCTGTTAGCCTCGTAAAAGAAATGCAGATTTATTCTATGCGGCAGTTTGTTATACACAGATTTCTTCAGCCACACTGCACCTTTTGTTAGCTCCTTGAGGTAATAGTCTCTGTCTTTCACACAAAACAACACATGCAGAATTAAAACAATTAGGAAGGTAAGACACTTTTCTTCCTCCTCTGCCATTCAGCTGCTAGAGTGATTTTGACAGCATTTGTTAGAGGAACACATTTCACAGGGGCGGGAAACTAATTTAGAAGTCAGAATCACATAAAGGTATCCATAAAGATGAAAAGCCTGTGTGTGCTGGCATTTACAGGTGAAACTCGAAAAATTAGAATATTGTGCAAATGTTCATTTATGTCAGTATGGCAACTCAAAAGGTGAAACCAATATATGAGATAGATGCATTACATGCAAAGCGAGATATGTCAAGCCTTACTTTGGTATAATTGTGATGATTATGGCGTACAGCTTATGAAAACCCCAAATTCACAATCTCAGAAAATTAGAATATTACATGACATCAATAACACAAGGATTGGAAATAGAACAATATCGGACCTCTGCAAAGTAGAAGCATGCATATGTACTCAGTACTTGGTTTGGGCCCCTTTTGCAGCAATGACTGCCGCAATGCGGCGTGGCATGGATGCTATCAGCCTGTGGCACTGCTGAGGTGTTATGGAAGACCAGGATGCTTCAATAGCGGCCTTCAGCTCCGCTGCATTGTTCGGTCTCATGTCCCTCATCTTTCTCTTGGCAATGCAAGTTTGCTGGCCAATCAAGCACAGTAATCCCATGGTCATTGAACTAGGTTTTGGTACTTTTGGCAGTGTGGGCAGGTGCCAGGTCCTGCTGGAAAATGAAGTCAGCATCCCCATAAAGCTCGTCTGCGGAAGGAAGCATGAAGTGCTCCAAAATCTCCTGGTAGATGGCTGCGTTGACCCTGGACTTAATGAAGCACAGTGGACCAACACCAGCAGATGACATGGCTCCCCAAATCAACACAGACTGTGGAAACCTCACACTGGACTTCAAGCATCGTGCATTGTGTGCCTCTCCATTCTTCCTCCAGACTCTGGGTCCTTGGTTCCCAAATGAGATGCAAAAGTTGCTCTCATCAGAAAAGAGGACTTTGGACCACTGGGCAACAGACCAGTTCTTTTTTTTTTTTTTTCCTGTAGCCCAGGTAAGACGCTTCTGACGTTGTTTGTTGTTCAGGAGCGGCTTGACAAGAGGAATACGACATTTGAAGCCCATGTCCAGGATCCGTCTGTGTGTGGTGGCTCTTGATGCACTAACTCCAGCCTCAGTCCACTCCTTGTGAAAGTCCCCAACACTTTTGAATGGCCTTTTCCGGACAATCCTCTCCACGCTGCGGTCATCCCTGCTGCTTGTGCACCTTTTTCTACCACACTTTTCCCTTCCACATAACCTTCTATTGATGTGCTTTGATACAGCACTTTGGGAACATCCAACTTCTTTTGCAATGACCTTTTGGGGCTTTCCCTCCTTATGGAGGGTGTCAATGATGGTTTTCTGCACAACTGTCAGGTCAGCAGTCTTTCCCATGCTTGTGATTCCTACTGAACCAGCCTGAGAGACCATTTAAAGGCTCAGGAACCCTTTGCAGGTGTTATGGATTCATTAGCTGCTTAGAGTGGGACACTTTGAGCCTAGACTATTGAACCTTTTCACACTATTCTAATTTTCTGAGATTGTGATTTTGGGGTTTTCATAAGCTGTACGCCATAATCATCACAATTATACCAAAGTAAGGCTTGACATATCTCGCTTTGCATGTAATGCGTCTATCTCATATATTGGTTTCACCTTTTGAGTTGCCATACTGACATAAATGAACATTTGCATGATATTCTAATTTTTTGAGTTTCACCTGTATATAAGGCTTTCTGTCTGTTTCACGTTCAACACCTTCAGTTGCAGACATTAAACAGAGGGGAAAAATTAATATAGATACTGTATCTTCCCCTTATTCCAAATGCCAGCACTGCATTCTTTCCAACTTTCAAATTATTTCCCTAGAGGAAAACATACCTTACCTTGTTTCCATTTTATTCTAAGCATTATTACATTTAAAATTGGTCACTACTTTGCAATGACTTCCCATGTAAATAGTTCCACTGAAAGGCAAGGATCCTGTAATGCTTTTGGTCAGATGGAGATGGCAAGTTTTTTCCTCCTTTTCTGCTCTTCATAGCTTTGAGGTAAAAAGCCCTTTAGGACTCCTTCGGTGATAGCCAAAACCCTGAACCGGTGCAAGCTTTCTGCCCCCTTTGCTTGGTGCATCCACATTTTGTGGTCACTTGTCACTGTTCCCTCAGGTCTCTCTTCAAGGTGCTCAATTATATAGCCACGATATCTAAAAAAAACCATAGGCTTAAAGGCCATCTAAATATCAACAGACTTGCATGGTGACAAATGTTGCCTGGTGTGAGTGATAAAAGCAGAGAATTCAGGTGTGGATGAGTGCAGCATTTTTTGCCTTCAGTAGCAGAAAAGGCTTTGGCCAGTCTTAGGCACCTCCTGCCACAAGATTTGGTGACAGGTTTAGATAGCTTTAATGTGGAATTAGGCACAAGTTAGATGGCTTTAATAAGGAATTAGGCAAATTCAGTGTATTTGAGTCTATCAATGATCAGTCTGTTATCCATGTTGATCAAATATTTTGCTCTTTACTGGGTATAATTCAAATTGGTATCCTTGAATGATAGCTTAAGGTTTGCTGTCCTTCCCGGTGGTACAGACCATACACAGAAATCATCTAATTAGGACCTCCTGCATGACCCAATACCTTTCAAAGTATTCTGGTGGGAACACATGAGAAAGTCTTTACTATTGTGACACCCAGTTATGGAAACTGTCTGTGCCAGGATATCAATTCAAGCTTTCATTTTCTATTTCTCAATCAATTTTTATGTGGATAAATCCTACCATGATTAATGTTTGTTCTAGTTTTGCTTTGATTAGCTTGTTCTGATTAGGTTCTTCTTTGCCACCACTCGACCACCACCACTCTTTTTACTAAAAATTTCTTACCATCTATTTAGTTGCAAACCTGCTGTGGTCATGCAATAAATCAGTCAATAGGATATATTAAATTGCAGGTAATTTATAGGGCTATTTTATTTATGGCATTTTTACCCCAATCTTTAGTTAGAAAGGCTGAGTAGTTTACTGGTGAAAAACAAGATATGCTGTATTTTAGACTTAGAGTATCAAATACATGATACAAAAGGATAAAGAGAAGAAGGAAAATCAGTATAAATACATCCAGAGATTAATTCTACTGCAACTGGGTTATTAAAATAATCTCTGGTATGGAAATGACATACTCAGTAACTGAGTCTGCACACTATGCTTAACTAAGTTACTGAATTATATTTTCTGGGCTGCAGTCGTACATTGGATCATAAATTAACCAAAGAGACTTGGTTCACACAACACGTTACACAACTAAAAACTAAGGCTGAAGCTAATGAAGTCCAATACATTGTGCAAATTAGAGCTATCACTTCTGGGATGCAGAAATGCAGGCAATCATTAGACTGCAGCGAAGAGGAAAAGAAAAATCTCTTTGCTGCCACCTGCTGGTCACCCAGAGTTTTACAGCTCTAGTATGAATGGAACTTCTAGCTTATTAAATTACCTGGTTAAGGGTGTAGTATAAATCCAGCCATATATAGGTAACAAATATATATAAAATATTTTTTATCCTGTAGTTTTGGTGTTAGGTGAAGACTCCCTCCCCGACTCCTCCAGCCAAGCTTTCCTTATCTGAGTTGTCTTGAACTTTATCGTAGTATCTCAAACAAATGGGGAGAGGGACTCTATTCTATTTTTATTCTATTGTTTAAATTTATAAACATTTATAGTTACACTAATAAAGTATTTGGAATGGAGAAGCAGATACGATAGCCCTCACTTCCTTTTTTCTTTCTGCTGAGCTCTGTATCCCTTCCTAGCAAATAAGAAAATTATTCAGTGTGACAAGGGGAAGGGTGACTGATTAAAAATGGCCATTCTCCTCCTTCCGATAGGAGTCTCTACTAGACTGGAATCTCTTTCACAAATCAAAGGAGCTGTTCCATTCATTTATGAAAAAGCATGTCTTGATCTAGTCTTACAGATACTATTCCCTGAGCCTTGAGACATGGAGAGGTTAGAGAAAGAAATCTGAATATATGAATTAAATGAACTATTAGGAGCAGTAACATAAATGGATAGTTTCAGAAACTAATGACTAGGTCAGATGGGTAATAAAATAATGAAACAAATATCCAGGAAGACATAATGATGTTTCATATAACCAGGAAATCTTATCCTTAGATCAGGTCTCGTTTAAATCACAGCACTGAATTCCACTTATCCCTGTTCTAGGCCTAATTTATGTATTCTGGAGGGAGGAGTAGTCTGTTTTTTGTAATGATAGTTTGGGGAATTCAATGCAATTTCCAAATGCCTAGAAGCTAAACTAAAACCCTGTGTCTACATGATACTGCAAAATTAAGTGCTCCCAGTAGGTCTTTCCCTATCTCCTTTTTCTCTTTTTTCCCCATTTGTGATAGTAGTAGGCTTTCTGACCTCTACCTGATAAAATTGATAGGCAATTCTGGGGTGGGAGATGGGGGTTGGGGAGGAATGGCAACATTTTCAAAACTTGACTCAAGACATGATTCAGATTTAAGTTAGCCATGATATAATTGAAATAACTTTAGAACTGCTATAGCAAAATATAAGAACAATGCTATAATACATTGAGGACTAATAAGATGCATACATTTAATGACTGCGACCCAAATTAAAACATACAATTACTTTTCAGTGACTCTTATTTCCCTAATTACCTATTTTTTTAATATGCAAACTCTGCTTTAATTATTCCAGAAATGCATGCAAACTTGTGTTAAAACAATGCTTTTTCAGGTGATACCTTCCCAGTGAATCATGCTGATAATGTTGCTATGAATCACATAGTTTTATACATCAAGTTGAATCTAACCAAGAGGTTTGGCTCAAGGCATATACCAAGCCTGCCCATTTTATCCAAATCCACATAGTTATGCCATAGATAAAGAACCTGCGCTTTCAGATGACATACAGAGAGCCATATTCTCCTTTTCTGCTAATAGCCATATTGGAGACTGAGGGAACTCTGGTCCTGGGATTCAGCAATGAACAGGGGAGAATTTACTAAGTGATCTCAATAGCCATTTCAAAAATAAAGCTAGCATTAGGTCATTGAGCTTCATGTCTGGGCAATTTTCGGGTTGAGGTGGAATATATTTCCTCAGTTTTTAACATTTAAATCAATAGTTCATAAACTGTTTCCAGGACCAGAAGTGTCTGCACGGGGAATAAAAAAAGTCAAGATGGTGACTGAAGACAGGAGGCCCCACAAATAACCAGGCCCTATTTTACCTTTTGCCTGTAAACATAGAATCAATCTGCATATGTAATTAAATCAATTACATTAAATATTAATCTCTGTAATTAAAAGTGTTCTGTCAGTCCTTCAAGGTAGACCAGTTTTCTTGGCAAGATTTTGGAAGAGGCCATTGCCTCTTCCAAGGGCTGAGAGAGAGTGACTGGCCCAAGGTCACCCAGCTGGCTTTGTGCCTAAGGTGGGACAAGAGCCCAGTTTCTAGCCTAGTGCCTTAACCACTACACCAGACTGGCTGTCCTCTTATATATTAGGACTGCAATATTATACCCGTTTACCTGGGAGTAGGCACCATTCAAGTCAGCAGGATTAAATTCTAAGCAAGACAGAAATGTATAAGACAGAAATGTATCACACAACGTACTTTAGTATGTGTTGTGCAGCCAGATTTCCAAGCAGCTCATTTCATTATTTAGAGAAAAGACCCAGTTCTACAATTCCATACTGTAAGAGTTAGTGTATGCCTAATCTTATCTGATACTGTTCAAGAGAAAAATTGTTTTGTAAAACAAGTTTTTACATTAGCTTGAATGCAGTGTTCCAGATTCCTTGCATATCGAACATCAAGTAGCCAGGCACTTGGCTGAACTCCAGCTATCTTATTATATACCATGAAAGCCAAATATCACCCCCCCCCCCAATCCCATATGCCCATAAATTAAATGCTTCTTTCATGAACAATTCAATGGAAGTTTTTTACCAGTCAGCATGCAAATGTTTTATTGGTTGTGTGTTTGTAAGTAGTATCATATACTTGATGGCAGTTTAAGGTCAACTTTCCAGTTTTAATAACAAACTTCATAATTCCCCCTCCTCCTTCTTTTCCTTTTTCTTCTTCTTTTTTCCTTCTCCTCCTGAGCCTTCTCTCCCTTTCTCAAATGGTGAGAGGAAGAAAGTGATTTCCAAATCAGCTTTGATCACAACATGCTAATATCTCATCCAACGCTACCGGGAAGAACCAGGCTCTGCAGACTGTCCAACTTCCCATCAGATTGATCAGAACAGCTGAAGCTACTCAGTCCTTGTTTCTGAGTAGCTCATACTAGGTAGAAAAGGAAGAGGAGAGTTTCCAATATGACCCTCAAACGGCAATTGCATCAGACAGAACAGAATGTGATAGTATGAGTAGTTCTGGGTGAAGCTTGGAAAGCTCATCTTACATCTTTGGTCTGCAAGCTTGACGGGCTTCCAGGGTGCTTCCAGGTACAATTCAAAATGCTCCATTCATGGCACGAAGCAGGGTTATTTGTGGGACCACCTCTTTCTGACTGTTTCTACCTGCCCCATTAAGAGTGACAAGAAAGGCATGCTTTGGGTCCGATTGATTCAAGAATGTCCTCTAGCTGGACCCAGAAAGTGGGCATTTTGTGTTGCTGCGCCTGCCCTTTGGGCATAGCCCCGAGATTAGACTGACTCCATCCCTGCCAGCTTTTCAGAAAACTCCAAAGACTTGGATATGTTTCTGAGCATGGAGGTTAGTTGGAGCCGGCACAACATTGTCATTTTATTGTTGATAGGCTTTTGCCATCAGGTGCCATTATAGACTTCAAGATATCAAATTAATGAAATAATAATAAATACCCAGTTCTAGCAACATGAGGCTATGGCCAGTTTCAGTCCCCTTCTTGCATACTTTAAGTAGTTTAGTGGTGCATTATTACCACTAAAATTGTTCTATTATTACATCAATGAAACTATAGCAGCTATTATTGTACCATGGTTTATTGAATAAGCCATCTGTGGCTTTAGGTGCCACAAGAATGAGGCAGGGTACTGTATATGCCCCACTGGCTGTGGGCTGTTGCCACTGTTCTAGAAGGAAAATAACTTAAAATATTCTTAATGTAACCTACTTCCTATTTAATAGACACAAAATATGGTCATACATTCCACTTAGCCCTAATGTGATCTGTTTGATTTTGGCATCCTGTTTTGTATAAGCACAGCCAAATTGGGTTATTCTATAAAACATGGTTAAACAAACCATAAGTTAGTTTGATGTATGAATCCAAGCAAAGAAGCCCACCCTTTCACATGTGCATAACCCTGATCAACCCTAGCTCCTCTTAGAGTTAGAGGAATCTTCACCTTAGTGCAGCCCATAAGGCTATTTTAAGACTGACAGATTTGGGGTTGCTCTATGCCTTTCACTATTTTATCTGTTACTTGGATTACGGAGAATGAATTATAATGGTGCACATTAAAAAAAAAAATCTTCATTTTTCCCCTCCAAGTCCTCATTCAATTTGAGGGGGGAAACTGTGTGGAACTTTCTGTCAAAGGAGAAGAGGATTTCAATGAAACTCCCTTGAATGGAAAATAGCCAAGGTGTATGTGGGTATAGTGGTTAAGCACCAGTCTAGAGACCAAGAGGCCACATTCTAGTTCGGCTCTAGGCACAAGGCCAACTGGGTGACCTTGGGCTAGTCACTCAAAGGAAGGAGGCAACAGCAAACCACTTCCAAAATCTTGCCAAGAAAACTGCAGGAACTAGTCCAGGCAGTCACCAGGAATCAACAGTGATTCGAAGGCACACACGCACACACACACACACACACAGAGAACACAGTTAAAAAAGATATTAGAAAATGAAAATAAAATAAGAAATGAATGCTAATGAACACCAAAATTATATATCTACAATTATTTAGGGTTGCAACATTTAGCTAATGGCCATTTTGAGACATAAGAATGAATAAGTGTTCCGTGAGTATCTGCTTAGAAGAAGCTTTCAAATATATGGGTTAAGCATAGGTTTATTCATAGATACACATGAAGAAGGAATGAATAATACATCTAAACACATGATTGATTTGATTGCTTAGGACAAAATATCGAGAGAATTTAGTGAAGGATATAAAAGCAATAAGACATTCTGATCAGAGACAAGTCAGTTTTGGTAGTGTCAAGAGTAGTAAAAATGGACATGAAAGAAAAAGAAAGTGAAGGGAATAAGAGTGAAAATAGAACAGTTGTAGAAAGAACAATAAGTTCGATACAAAACAGTATTAGAAAATAGATTAATCTCCCAAAAGAATGAATGGAAAATGGCTGTAAAGAAAGAGGATGTGAAAGTTGTTTGAAACAGAATGGAAAGACTTATGCTACGGAGTGCCAAAGAAGGATGTGGAATGATATCAATGGAAAATATGAAAAAGGATAATTGGTGAAATGATGAAGTCAAAAAGGCTGTAGATGAAAAAGAATGCATATGAAAGAATGATTGCCTCAAAAATAAGAATGAAAGATATTGTATAATGTATGGGAGAAAAACCTGCCAAGAATGTAGTCAAAGAGAGCAAGGACAGGGTTTTAAGATTTTAGAAAGGCAGAAAAAAGGCAGAATAGTTGAGAAGGAGATAAAAAACTGTTTTGGAAGTAGGTGAAGAGGCTAAACATGGAGCCTTCAGGTATGTGAATGGAATTCTGATCGAAAGGGTACAAGAAGTGTCAATGTGCATAATCTCATGGTTCAGTACATCATGTTAGGCCACGGAGGTGTATACTTTTTCTGTGCCTGCATGGCTGGCTGCCAAGGAGTAATTTCCCAGACTATAAATCTGTCATAGGCTACAGATAAGGGTTACAGCTCTACCACAATCTAGCCAAGGTTAAAAATAAGCTTTTGGGAAAGCCCTATCACAATACCTGTGAGGAAAAGCTGTCCTCATGGCATTGAGGACAACCTCAAGGCACAAACCCAAAGAAGGAGCAAGAGATAAGGTGAGAAAAAGTCCATGGTCCAAAACCCAGCAAAGCAAGCTATTCCTAACAAAAACTGAGTTTTGGATAGGTTGTTATGAGCACTTTCCAGAGGGAATGAGAACAATAAAGAAGCCCCACCAAGCCTCACCATACTCAGTGTACTGCTGAGACTCATCAAACTGTAGCTGCAGAGTCTGTTCTCCTGTAAGCACTCACATGCCTTTGGCTAGCCTCTCAACTATGCTAAGTTCAGCTCTCTGATCCTGGATCTTGATTAAACAACTCTGCCTAGGACTAAGTGGCTGAACCTCTGAGTCTGAGTTACTGTCACTGGAGGCAGGCAAGGGGTCCTAAGAACTTGCTGGATCTGTCAAAGAATGGGGTCACTGGCTCCAGTACTGCTGGGATCTCCAGAGACAGGACTGCTGCCTCTTGATGCTTCTGGTTCCATTTCCTCTCCATCTTCCTCTTCTAAGACACATCCCCTAGCAGGACTTATCAATACTAGGCTTTTATTCTGCAGCAGGTCCTTGAGAAATAATGAACGTGAGAAAGAAGGTTTATTGTACATTTGATGGTTTAGTGAAAGTATACGATGAAGTGTATATGCTTGAATTGTGGAACATTTTGTGTGAGGATGGAGTTGAAGGTTGGTTGTATATGCAGTAACAGCAATATATGATGAAAATAAAGCATACGTGAGAAGAAATGGAACACTTAGAGAATGATTCAATATTAAGTAGGAAATAAAAGAAGGATATGTGATATCACTTTATTTAACATACCTACAGATAAATGCATAATAAATGCTTATAGTAATGATGGCAGAGGTGTGTTCATTGGGGACATGAATGTACATTTACTTTTGCAATGAGATGATTCTGCATTGGCTGAGAACCTGAGTGATTTACAGTCTAGCAAAAGTTAGATTGTATGATGCAACAAGGAGTACAGTTTTAAAAATTAATTCATCAAATACCAAGATATTTCAAGATTCTGTTACAATATTCTCACTCCATTACATTACTTTCCAAGACCTATTGGCACCTATTTCCTGATCTTATCTACCTGAAAGGGCTGACATCAATCTTGAAAGCCTGTCAAAGCCTCTTTCTACTTCAACTTATAATTAATGTAATCAATACAGAGTTGTCTTGAGTTTCTTTCTCACTCTTTCCATTTCCCCAGGACTGAGATATCTTTTTTGAAATGGCTCCACATGCTCCTGACATTCCATCACAGCATGGATGTAGTAGAAACAAGCATGGTTTGCAAGGACAAAAATATATGGAAAGGTATAGTGAAGGGCATTGGTAAACTAGGTTTTACTCTATTTTCTCTCTTTACCTCATCAGAAATTTAATTTCAATATGCTGCTACATTTCTTTATGGGTTAATAAGATGGAGGGCCAAAGGTGTGCATAAGGGAGGTTTAAAAAGTCAAGCGGGCAATTCCAGCTGCCATCTTGACTTTTATAACCCCTTCCCCCTACAGAAGCCCTGAGACAGGCAGAGTTTAAGAAAGGAAGGGCATTTCAACTCACTAGTACTTCAAAATGGAGGCTGGGTATTTAAGCCACAGCATCCCTGATTGTTGGGAGGCTTATTAGATGTCTAACAGTGCCTGCCTGCCTATCTATTGATGCCAGCTATGTGGGCAGCTCCTCTTGCAAAGACAGTATCAATTGATTATGTTGGACATGGGGCACACACTGTGTGCATGCAAAGGAATACACTTGAAAGAAGGATGCCAGATGTATGATGCAACTCCAAGCTGGTCCTCAGCAAGTGGTTCTGATACAAACATTTCCATATGCTCAACTGTTTTTTTTTCTTTTTCTTTCTTTTTCTTTTTTTCAAATAGAACTAGACTGTTGACGTGGGGAAAAAATTAAATATGTCAGACACACTGTGTACATTGAAACAAACAGAACATTGGTTATATTCTTCATCAGCTTCTGCAAAATAGCATTTCATACTGGATGTCAAATCTCTACTTTTCTCTGCCTGACTGTTAACATACATTTTATTGTGAAAGGTATTAGCATGCCAGCTTTCCCCTATATTTGATTATAGCTGATAGCAATCAAGGTAATTTTACTGCCAATAGCAATGATGCCAGAAATAACATAATTTAATAGCATGCGGTTTAGGCCTTGTTTATAACTACTCTCTACACTCTTTGCAGTGATCATATAAATAGCTAATATCTAATGCCCTGAATTCATTTTTAACAAATGTTGACATTGCTTGAGTGCAATCTGATGGAACTTACAATCTTGTCATGAAACAAATTGTTTCATAAAAAAAAAAAGTATTTTTATTACAACATTCTGAGATTTGCTGCTTTTAGAATGGATCACTGGCTGTGCTTTTAAAGCTAATCATAGACAAGTACAACATTGCCAGTTAACATGGAAATGTAATGTAACAAGGCCAAAATAGCCCCCCCCCCATTATTAGTGTTTTATGAATATGAGCTGACTAAGGGCTCAATGATATATACCTGAATTCCAACCTTAATTCCAACCATATATACCTGAATTCCAGCCACATTAAATGTGATATGTTGGTTCTTTTTCTTAAAAAGCAGGGATGATTAAAACTAGAAGCATAGAAAAAGAGAGCTTGAGCTTTTCCCATATTATTGCTGCCCTTATCATGGGTAGTAAGACTCATTTCTAGAGTAATCTAGAAGTTAAAATAATTGAATCAGACAAGACTTTGAAGGTCATCCAATCCAATCCTTTACTAACATAAGAAAGACCCTGTTGACAGATGGCCTTCCAGCCTCTGCTTAAACTTTTCTATGGAAAGAGAGAACATCTTCTAAGTAGACTCTTCCATCCATTACAATGCTGGCACTAGTTAAACAGGAGATCCTCCTGCCAGTTTGTTCATCTTGACCTACAGAGAGAATGAGCCTTCTTCCTTTAATAGATTTGGAGTTAAAGACAAAAAGAATTGTGAGGTTATTTCCAGGATTATTAAATTACATATCTAATATACTTCCTGGGTATTAGGAGAGTTTATAACTGAATTCATCCCATCCATGCTCTGGTTACATCTAATGAGGATAATTATTACAGGGCTTAACTATAATTCTCTATTGATTCTCTTGCGCATGAAATGCTTCTGCTGGCAAGCCAGGCTGGAGAATTTCAAGAAAGGGCATCTTTAACTTATGTAAAAATTGGTAGGTTGAGGGCTTGCTCTAGCTTGCTTGCAAACTACGAGCCCATTCTTCCAGTGAGCCAAAATGAGATAAGGGTGGGAATGGAGAATGGCACAATGGAGAAGGGGGAGGAGGAGGAGGAGGAGGAATAAACGCAGGACTAAAAAAAGAAAGGAAAAAAAAGCAGTTAATTCCATCCTGTCAGCAGTGGATATTAAAGATTATGAGCTGGCATGCTCAGTTATGTGTAAATCACAATAGCAGCACTGTTAAATTTTTATTTGATTTTACAGAGGTAGGTAGGATTCAGAACACAGACTTGGTATCTTCTGCTGTAATTGCATCTGGCCTGCTGCGATCAGAGCTCTTAGAGGCATTTTCATATGACAGAAAGGCACCTTCCCCAAACATTTTAAACCACATGGGTGATTGACTTTTCTTTTTTTAGTTCATTTCAGTCATTGTGCCTTCAGTTCATAACTACCAGAATTCATTTAGTTAAATGCAACTGGTATCATATTCAGACTCATTCTATTTAATAAACCATTCCTATGCTGATTTTTCCCTGTTAAAAAGGACCTCATGATGGTATGCAGCCATTTAACATTTCAAAATTCAAACAAGTCAAGGAAAAACAACTAACATCCATCAGAGGAAAGTTTTTAAAAAATCATTAAAAACTTGGTGACAAAGAAATGTCTCATTTTGTCTCCTAAGAAGCAGCAATCTAACATCTCTTTGGAGAAACTTCCATAATTAGAAAGTTCCATTGAAAAGAACCTGCTTTACATCTCTTTTGCTAGTGGAATAAGGAGCAGAACTCAAGCTGATGAGTAACTCCAAAAAGTAAATGGTAGTCTTCCAACATAGCTTGATTTCAGGACAATAAAGGCTTTGCACCTTTAGTAATATATTGAATTAACCCAGAAAACTAAGCTATGATACAAGTTATGATAGTGGTTAAAGATGTTGAAGAGTCTCAAAAAAGCAAGCTTCTTAGCTAAAGGATGAAAGTTGGAAAGAACTCATGCTCCCAGTGATGTCAGAGGCTGAGCCAACAGATCTACTACAACTAGGTAAAAGTACATAAAAAGAAGTTGAATGTAATGGGAATGGGGAACTTAAGATTTGTTTGTGACAAACTATTAAAAGATTGAATCAAGAATGAATGGATATTGAATGAATATGGTGTGAATAAAAGGTGAGTGAAATAAGCTGATGTGGTTTCATCATACCTGGGTTAGGATCCTTGTTGGATGTGTTTTGCCTGTATTTTTGTATAGAGTGACCAGATCCCATCTTGTATGCCCAGTCAGGTTGGAGGTGGGAGGTGCCTAAATGGAATTAAATAAATAATAAAACAAACACATGAGGGAGGAATGAATGCCTGACTCTTGGGAGGAAGGGTCATGGATGGATGGAACTGAGATCCTTAAAAAGAGGGAGGTGCAAATTTTAAACAATAAAAGGCAATGTATAAATTGGTGTAGGGAAGTGTTGGAAGTAAGGATGGGTTGGTCTAGTTCCTTTTCCTCATCTTATGCTTTTCACGTCTTTGGTTTACTGTCCCTTATTCTGGATTCTAGCTGAATTTGCACAGAATCTTTTGAAAGTTCAGGAGAGGAGTGCCCACAGTGGGGGCCAGGGAGGGGGGAATCCAAAAAAGTCAAGATGGCTACTAGCAATGGAGTGATCATCTTTAGTTTTTCTGGTTCAGGAATAGATTAGCTTAGAAAGCTCTCTTCTAGTGAGTCTGGCCATTGGTCCATCTAAACTGGCGTTTCTCAATCTCTGCAGTTTTAAGGTGTGGTGGTCTTCCTGCTGACTGGGGAATTCTGGGGGTTGAAATCTGTACATCTTAAAGTTGCTGAGACTGAGAAAGACTGGTCTAAATTGTCCTGTTAACATAACTAGCAGTAGCATCCCAGAGTTTTAAAAACCAGTTTTTCCATCTTTGGATATACTGGGATTGATACTGGGAATTTCTGCATCCCAAACTAGGCTTGCAATCTGAATTGAACCCCTAATTTTTCTGAGCTGGAAGAAATTAGATCCTGCATACAGTAACATTAGCCTTAAAAACAGTGTAAGGATAAAGTACATTTGGGAGGCTTGAGGCAATGCATTCTGAACCTGTGCCGATAAAAACATCCTCTGATGAAAATCTTCTTGGCTACTTTGTTGTCATTTGAGGCAAAGACAGAGAATCACATAATCCAGTTTGAGTTGACATTTATTATATCCCACTGTTTATTTTTCCCTGCCTTTATGACTTACTTTTCAGCAAAGGATTTATAAACCAAATATACATACCTAGCATAACTGTATATGCATTTCTTTCTTCAGAGAATGTGAAACAGGTTGATCTGTTTCTATGGAGAAATATACCTCAAAATGTTTGTGTTGATTACCTTCGTTGGCATTTATTACAGGCCTACTGCTCCTAAAATTTAAACACAGCCTTGCAAATTGTACAGAGGCTACTCAGTGCAGTTATTAGTCCCAAGACTTCCAATCTCAGAGGAATGAGTTGGATTTTGCTTTGCCTGTACAATGGGGTTTACACCTGAAAGAGATTAGCTGGGGACCACCAGTAGCTTGAAAACTTAATATCCAGTATTTTGTTTCCAGTTTTGCTCTAAAAGATACTCCAGGTGTTCTGATTAATTAGCAAGCCCAAGTCACTGTGTCACTGGCCTGCGTGCAACAGCTGTTTGCTGATCACGCCTTCTTTTAGGAGTGGTTTCAATTAAGAGCTAGTTAGCAGACATTTTCCAACATTTCAAAACATTTATGAGAACTTGTAATGGAAATGATTCCAAGAAAAGAAAAACTAAAAGAAAAGTCAGTGTTGGGGAAAAGGAAAAAGATATGTATTTTTGAAAAAAGGTAAAGTTACACCATCATCCGCTGGGGGTGGGGGGAGAAATGTCAAAAAAGGAAAGTTGGTGGCAGCATGATCAAAGCCCCACCCCTTTCTATGGGGGTATAGTATTGATGTATGCTCAAAAGGGGTGGGACTTGATCATGCTGCTGCAACTGCCATCTTTCTTTTTTTTTAGCCACATTTCCAACTCATGCCTCCCCCCCACCCCCAATTTATAACTGCTGGGGCCCATCCATGCCCAACCAAATGGAAACATATCTTGGTGCCTTTGATGCCCTTGATTTCAAGGGGAAAGTTAGTTGTCTGTTTGTTTTCTGTCACTGAAGTTAGCTAGATGTAGAAGAGCATAACTTTGGTTCGATTATCAACAGTTTTCTATGAAAAAGTTAACATTTTACAAAGACAGAATCACATTTCCTTCCAATCCAATCCAGTCCAATCCAATCCAAAAGAATCCATCTTATCTCACTGGCAAATGCTGTCACAGCAGTTTACAAATTCCTTCCTTCCTTAAAACATTTATGAATGTAGGCCTCCTGTCTCTGATTTTCATGAGACAAGAAGGTGATTCATAACTAGTTTTTATTTACCCATCTGTACTTTGGAGTGTTATCAAGATGGTGTGTATATCATATTTCAATGGGAGTAAAGAGCAGAATGTGATATAGTGGGCACAGCTCCATCTTCTCCTCCTCCATCTCCATTCCCTCATGACCATACAAATATAACTGTAGGCAAAGTGGTAGAAAATAGTAAAACTCCCAGACTAAATTCATGTCAAATCATCATCTTCAGGTACTGGTGACAGGATGTCCAAGGATGTTTTATGTTTTATCTTATCCTGAATCGAGCCATTTGCCCACTGATAATTTTTTATAAGATGCTTTTCCTTACTGTAATATAAGAGTTACTAGTAACTATCTTGGGCACAATCAATAGTGGAAAAAGCAGAATGTAACAAAAGTAAATAACATTTACATAACAAGTATATAAATAAATAACACACAGTGACTTGCAGTGGCTCTCTAGAGTTTCAAGAAGGACTATTTCCCAAGTCTACATTGGGATGTTTGGCAGTTTACCTGAGACTTTCTACATCAGACTTCCTCAATCTGGGCTCTTTCTGGATGTATGGCCTTCAATTCCCAGAATTCTCCACACCTGCTAGGCTGGCTAGGGAACTCTGAGTATTGAAATTTACACACTTATTGGGCACCCAGCTTGGGGAAGGTTGGTCTACATGCAAAGCATATATATTACCAGTGAGTTATATATAGCCTTCCCCTAACTCTAGTGGGTTTGTCACAAGATGAGATCTCTATCTGGGTCTCCCTGCCCAGATATATTGCACTAGCATAAGGGAAATCACATGCATGCTTCAACTGGATATACATAACATTCTGTAGAAGGTGGATATGTTCTCATCTGGACCCACACTATCAACAGTTTGGAGGGACCTATAATGTCTAGTGTGGAGTATGAGGAGTGAAAGTAATGATGCAATGCTCCTGATTCAGATAACATGGGTCATTTGAATGCAGGTTGCATATAAACAGGCTCATGCATTAAAAAAAGGGACGGGAGGAGGTAAAAAGGTCTGCCTGATCATCATCTTGTTCTATATAATATAAATAAGAATCAGACTTTGACATTCCATCTGGCCATCCAACAGCGGGATGTGTTAAATCCTTGCTGATTGCCTTGGATTGATAAATGAGATGGTCTGCTGCAAAGGACAATTCAGTGATAATCGAGAGACAGAGAGGAAAAATAAGGAAAGATATCATATCACTCAAGAAGAAAATGAAGTGGTATATAGAATATTGGCATTAGATTTACTGTATTATATATTCTGTTAAGAAAATATTTCTAAATGTGTGGAACATCTTTTTTCCAAAATAATTGTTTCTGTTAGATATTATTCTAATGAAAATCTGTCAAAGTTTAGCAAACCTTCCTTAGTGTAATGTCCTCCAGATTTGTTGGGGACGCTGGGTCAGAAGGAGTTGCACTCCCAATATACCTGGAGGATTTTGAGGAGAGGGGAAGTTAGTCTAAACCTACAGTTTGTTTGTTTTAAAGAGATTAAATAACATAGGTTACTGTTTATGTTATTTGTTAGATTTATATTTTGCCTTTCCTTCAGGCGCTCAAGGTGGCACATAGAACACACCGTTCTCCAATTTTCCCCCCAACAATAACCTGGTGAAGTAGGTTAACTGATAGAGAGTACCTGACTCCGTCATTCAGCAAGCTTCTGCAGCCGAAGGCGAAATTAAACTCAGGTTTCCCCATTGCAATACCGTATATACTACATGCTAGTCCCACTAGGTAGACCAGATCAGGAAACCAACTCCACAGGATGGCTAAAATTACTATCTTTATTGAGATTGGCTATAATAACAGAATCCTGCCAGTCTGATTGCACTGTACCTCTTCCTCCTTCTTACATTTCAGGGAATTAGGGAGGAGTTCATCTAAGCTGCTTCCAAATGTTACTTGGATGTTCTAGACTTTAAAAAATGCTTTAGCTTCTGTTGCTTAGACTCTGCATATCTCCATCAAGGTCATCTTCCTTACTCTCTCCACTACACCACGCTAGTTCTTTTGGTTACTAGCCAAGTATAGGGTTTTTGGTTTTGATTCTTTGGATCTTCACAGTACATATACCAGCACAAAAACTGAACAGTAGGAAAATGCTGAAAACACTCTAAGCAATAAGAACTATGATATTAAACAACAGATGGCAATACCAAAAGAGCAAAATTTCATAAGCAGGAAATCACCACTGACCTATCAGCTAAGAGGAAAGAATTTATTCTTTTGAGTTTCTATGACTGTTGATTAATAAAGGCATTATTAAAATGATACACCACATCATCAAGGACAGAGAAGCAGCACATGAAAAACTGATTCTACCTCCATACAGGGTGGGACAAAGGTGCTTTTGCAGTGCAGTGTTATTAAGCCTTTCTTCTGGCACCAATGATGGAAAAATATCAAATCTGGCAAGAGTGAAGGCTGAGCCAGGGATAAAATATGGGCAAGATAATTCACATTGATAAAGTCTTCCAAAACAACCCAACCTACACAGGAGAGAGATAGAGGTTAGACCTTGCAGATTGGAGTCAAGAACCCAGTTTCAGTTCAGATCAGACTCTGTTGAAGCCAACCAAAGTCAAATTTAGGGCAGATAGGCCACTAAATGTTAGGTTCAGATTAATGTCTGACATCCAGGATGATATAAAATTGTCTTGTAAAGTCAAGGAGGTCAGAGGACTGTGGCATCTGCAGCATGGGTCAAACAAGTCAAGGTGGTGGGTGCAATAGTGCAACTGAAGCCCCAGCCCTTTTTGCACGTGCATCATCATACACACATACAAGGTGGTGGGGCTTTGACTATGCTGCAGCATCTTGCCTTTTTTTACACACACACACACACACACCACCCCATATAGATGCTGCTGGTAGGGAGTTCCCAAAGAAGATTAATTTAAATTGATTTTTCAAACTTCAAGTGCCATGCAGAAGCACTTTCCTGCTTCCCCCCCCCCCATTGGTTTTCATTCCATATATCATATTCCCTATGATAAAAGAGAATTCACTTAGTTTGATTATGGCTGGAGCATGGTATTCTTGTTTGTGTTCATTTATGAGTTACGGTATAGCCAAGGGCTACGTATGCAAATGCACTGTCTTTTGCTGTACCATCATTCCTCCAGCCATCTGCAGCCTCCCTGGCTTCTCATGCTTCATTTCAGTCCCAAGGAACTCCTCCACTGGGCTTTTTCAGATTGATGAGTAAGGGTAACCAAGGAAGTTTCAGATGGAAAAACTAATTGGAAACAATATCAGTAGTACATGCTTCCACCATCTCCAACAATCAAGTCATTTCAAAGTGCCATTAAAATAAATTCAGAATAAGGTAGAATAACAGAAACTTCCTTTAGTAGAGGAAAAAAAACCCTTCTGAGAAATGAAAAAGGTTGGTTTATAGAGTTGTGGTCAATCAGACCAAATGTTTCTAGCCTATGTGGACCAATAGTCTGAAACAGCATTAGGTAATTTCAAATCCTGAAAATGATTGTAATAAAGGAAATCATAACTGCTCTCCTGCATTGCTTGTTAGCTACGGGGACTGGGACTTGGTGGAATTTCAGATGAGGCTTTCCAGCTGAAGATAGGAAAGAGGATCCGCAACTCTCTTAGCAGTTGGGATGTAAACAACATGAAGGAACTACTACTTGAATGAACTAGATCAAAGTTGTCATCTTTCTTCCCCTGATGTTCTTCCTGTGCCTTTTGAAGCTCCTAAAATAATAGGCACATGTGTAACAGCTACAGCTTTTTTCCTATTATTGGAAGAAAAGACAAAGCAACATGATTGGCTTATTAGTTGCTGCTCTCGGTGCCTCTACACTGAAAGGGCCTTTGGTGATGCAGAGGCTAAAACAATGAGCTATTAACCCATCCAACATAGTAGGCTTGTATAACATGCTAAACCACAAAAAGATAAACACTGACCTTGCTTAGCTTGTTATATGAATGCATCTGCTAGATCTTTATCTGGTTAAGCATGTTGAACATATAGCATATAGAGTCGCCTTCTCCAATCTGGCTGATCCTGTAGTAATGTTGGGGCTACAGCCCCTAGAATGTTGAGCATATAGTTAAGCAGATGCATAACTCTCTTTCTTAATGAAAATTAAGATTGCAAGTGTGAGTGGCCTTAACTTTTTCTGAATTTCACAATGTATATAAATAATCACCCTAGGAAATAAGTGGCATCTCAAAGTCTACTAAGAAATGTCAGTACTTGAAGCCAGCAGACATGTTTGGTCATTAAATGTGCAACATCCAAACAGAATTTATAACAAATTCAATGTTAATGCACTCTAATTTGATTTGACATCAATCTCAATGCCTCCTTTGCCTTTTACATGATCACCCTTGCCAAGATACCATTTTATTGTGAAGGCTTAAATTTTAGCTTTGATACATTTCCCGCAGATGGAAATTGAAAAGGAAACTTATAGTGAAGAACAGCAGACACATGTAAATCAATCTTTGACTTTCTGAGATACACACACACACACACACACACACACCATTGCTTTATCTTTGGCGAATAGTTGTTCTAATGGCTATCACTAAATAATTGCTTGGTGTCAAAGTTCTTGCTCTTTCTTTCCAATGACAGGCAATTTGAAACCTTCATGAAGGTCAGTTGTTAAGATGCCAGAATTTTAAAGTTTAATCACCACCAAGGGTAAGAATTATGCCCTTAAGAGAAGCTGCTATTAACTCAAGGAAAGCATTTATACATACACAGTGATCATAGTAATTTCCAAACGTGAGCATCTGAGAATTTGCTCTGACTTATTTTCTGGAGAAAATGGTCAGCTATTCAGTTGCTCAGAAAATTTGGTGATGGACAGCCAACCAGCAATCAAAAGGCTGTGTGCAAAACATCAGACAAAACTGCATATTTTACTTTCTTTGGTCCCAGGTATGTCTGGAGCAAACTGAAGAATGGTCTTCTGTTACCTGAATACTCTGTTCACATAGCCATTTAGCATTGTTTTACATATTAAAATTCTATTTATTTTCTGGCTTCAGTCATACCTGTATAGCTGCTCATGATATGATGAGTGTCTTTGTTCCGCATTCAGAGAAAAGTAGCCTGGCTAGGAATATTCGGTTAGCATGTATTGGATGGATTGGGCTTTGTTTCACTGGAAAAAAACTCTAAACATTTCGAGTGTTCTACCATAGGGAACAATGGACACTCAAAAGGAACCCCTTCTTCACTCATTTTTTCTCCACAAAAGTAGGTGGAGTGCTACTCTGTAGATACTTCTGACCACCCAACCTACATAAAAACAGGCCAAGAGGATGATTTTTCTGATTTTTTTTAATTACTCAAAACATTTAAATAATCTGATAACAAATAATGAAAACAATTTTGTAACTGTTTGATGTAAATTACCCTGGACGATATCAGAGAATGACGAGAGTAATCATTTGGAGGCTGCGTATGTCTTTCCTTTTATACAGTACAATGGAACTTCCATTTTATAATAGCTATTCACATGGTGAACTTTTTTGCACTTCTGTAAAAGCTAATTATTACATTTCAGCTGTCTGATTATCTTTTATGAAGGTTCAGTGTGTTTTTCAAATAGAGCTTTGCTGCCATTCCTTCCAGATTTTTGCAGCCCAAAATTATGAGTCCCAAGGTGGCTGCATGTAAGATTTTAGCTACACCAAATGAAGTTAACAAAAGAATGAATTAGTGATTTGTATGCTTTTATTTATTTTTTAAAGCAGAATATTAGCTGTTTAAAATACAAATAATAAAAATCAAAGTAAATATATTTATATCTAGAGAGAGAGAGAAAGAGACAGCATGCAATGGTCAGATCCATCCACCCATCCATCCATGTGACAGAACTATGGATACCCCTTAGATACAGTACATGGTTATGGCTGTTTTTGTAAGAGTTCCTACATTTCATACTTTTGAACTACACCTATGCTACTACCTTCTTCCAGTTCACCCTAAAAATAGACATTGTTAGAAAGAAAAGCCACCACGGTTCCTTTGTTTATGAACAGCACAAACTTGACTTCTTGGATTTGCAATTTGTAAGAAAGGGATACAAATCAAAATCTGTTTTTGTTGTCAACCATATCTTTCCTTCTGTTCATCATTTAAGACATCTGTTGGTTAACTTTTTTTGTTTTGCAAAAGTAACACATGATTATTTCAGCTGGAAAGAGACACTTTTGCTTAATCTCAGTTCCTCATTTTTCCAATCTTTAATTTATTTTGTCCTAATTTTGGCTTAGTTCACAATTTTTCTTTAAGCGAATGAAATGTAGCCGACTTTTAATATATTTTAATGCATGTTTTATATTTTTTTTCTCTTTAAGTATATACTTGTGTTCACATTTTTGTTTAATATGCACATATTTGATGGGGCAGTTTTCTCTCTTTGGGAGGGGTACATTTTTCACAAATACATACATTTTTGTACATAGTTTCTTATACGCTGTTGCTTGGAGAAGAGTCTTATGGTATCTGAGTGGTGCAGTAAGTTTTTATCATAATGTTACCTGAATAAAATAGGTCTCCCTCCCAAGTTTCAACAAGAACAACAACAAAATATTTACAAAACTGCTTCAGGTAGGAGTAAGAACATGAGCTCATAGAACACCAACCACTAAGTATCTTTCAGAGGTAGTTTTTTTGCATTCAAGTGCTTCTCAAAACTTGCACAAGTTTATAATAAATTCCTCTTGCATTTTGTGTACAAGGGAATCTTGCGCTTGTATGCTGCTCAGTATTTCTCTGAATATTCATAAAAGAGCTGCCGAGCTGCCATGAAGTGAGATACAACCTGCATTTGTGATGCAAAGTAATGACATTTAGTGATACTGTACTTTCCATTATACAACATCAGTATTAATTATCATCAAACAAACTTTTCCTCCATTTTGTTCCAATGATTCCATCAGATAATCTAAAAGTTGCTTTAACCATTTCAGATAAATTGTTATGAATGGAGCTTTTACACTTACTAGGTTACAAGGTAGTGGTCTCTAGCCTCCCTGGCTTCCCACACTTCCATTAATTCCCAAGAGAAGGTATCTTCAAAGAAATCCTCCCACTGGGCTTTTTCAGTAGCAGTTCTTCCACCTTCAGAAGTGATTAAAGATTTTCCCCTTTTCTCAGAGACATTTGGAGAAATCATCTTCCCAACTTGTGGACAGAGGAATTGGATGGATAACTTTGAAAACCATGTTTGCCCAGTTCTAGTAATAATGGGGAACATCCCATCAATGCTTTTTTATTCTGGAATGGGCTGAGGCTTAAGTTTGTTTTCTCATCATGTAGTACTGTCCATAGAACGTAGAGATAATCTGGATTTCTACCCTCCAAGGAGTTTTTTATATTTAACAGGAGAAATCCAGAAAGTAATAGTGTTACTGAGATTCTACTTTGTGGGAGAGAGTGGGGGTGGGTGGATCATGTCATGGGCTAGAGGCTTTCTGCCTAAATAGAGCAGAACCATCTCCTCTGGAAGTTGTTTACAGTGAAAGTCTAGGGTTTCCAAAGAAGCAGAAGTCTCCTGAGTGCCTACACTCAATATAAAACAAATGGAAAATGACAAATCAACAAGGTCACTGCCCCATCTAATTTGCTGCATTGGTTCTGCCTGTTCACATATGCTAGACATGTAAAGTTTTTTTTAAAAAAAGAAGGGAAAAAAGAAAAAATGCTAAGTCACCTCTATGTAATTTAGTTGATTAATGATGATGTGTTGTAAGTGGAAGATATTTACTATATCCTAGTGGGTGTTCATTTCACATTTTGAAGGATACAGATATAGTCTTAGTTTATGTCTGTAATTGGGAATATTTATTTATTTACTTACTGGCTTGGCTTGATGTCCCTCTTTAGTCCATACAAAATGCCTAAATACAAAAGGCAATATAGTACAATTAAATCCAATTAAATATATTTATTTAAACATTAAAAGTAGACACAAAAATAAATTAAATAAACTAAAAGAAAACTAAAGCTTCAAAACCACAAACGTTGAAAAACTCAAATATAGTAGGAGAGGCCTCAGTGCAGAAAGATAGAGCATAGGCTTTCAAAGGCTTGAAAGAATAAAAAGACCTTGTCTAGCACAAAAACAAAATAAATTAACAAAGTAGGCACTAGATCATAGATAACCTAAACTGTGGCATGCAACTGTAGTCCCCAGAGCATTCCCACAGCCCACAAAGTACAACTAAGGTGGACTAGACCAGAAACTGGTTGAACCTTAAAACCTTCAAAGCCCCCAAAACACTGGGTTGTTTTTTCCCCCTTTGAAAGGGGTTCAGGACCAAAAATGGGTGCATATTCTTAAAAGAGGTGGTTACCTATCCCCTCTGAAAGAGGGCATCAATAGACCCAACAGATCTGGACAATTTTTTTCAAGTCTCCAATCTTCCCTTTTGGGGGAAGGTTGTTGAGAAGGTGGTTGGCTTATAGCTCCAGAGGGCCCTGGAAGAAGCAGATTATCTGGATGCCTTTCAGTCAGGATTCAGGCCTGGCGATAGTACTGACATGGTATTGATCAGACTTGTTGATGACCTTTGGAGGGTTCAGAATGGAGGTAGTGCATCCATCCTGGCCCTCTTTGATCTTTCAGTGGCCTTGAATCCCATTGATCATAGTATCCTTCTGGGCTGGCTCAGGAGATTAGGAGTGGGAGTCCTGTGTTACATGATTCTCCTCCTTTCTCCAGGCCAGTTCCAGTCAGTGTTGCAGGGCGCGGGGGGGGGGGGGGGATAGAGGTTGAGACCTCTGCTTTGTGGGATGCCTCAGGGTTCTCCCCTCTCCTGACTTCTATTTAACATCTACATGAAGCCACTGGGGAGGTAATCTGTTGACACTGGGTACAGTATCATTAGTGTGCTGATGAAACTCAGCTCTACATCTCCGCCCTGGGCCAACAAGTGATGCTGTTGAGGACCTTTCCCAGTGCCTGGTGGCTATGCGTGTCTGGATGGGGGAGAACAGGCTTCAGCTGAACCCTGGGAAGACTGAGTGGCTGTAGGTTTTAAGGCTGCCCATTTCTGGAGATTTTCCATCCTTAACTTGGCCTGGGAGTGCACTTTCCCAGACAGAACTGGTGTGCAGTTTGAAGGTTCTCCTGGTCTCTTGGCTTCTACTTGAAAAATAAGTGGCAGCCAAGGCTGGGGAGTGGGGGGTGGGGGGTGGGCTTAGCACAGGTTCAGCTTGTGTACAAATTGTGCCCATTCCTGGACCCAGAGGTCTTGCTTACGCTGATTCACCTCCTGCTTGGATTACTGTAACATACTCCACATGGGACTGCCCTTGAAGAGTATCAGAAGCCACAGCTGGTCCAGAATGCAGTGGTGTGGGCAGTTTCTGGCACCTCTCAATCTGCTCATATAACACCCATGCACTGTGAACTGCACTGGCTCCCAGTAGGCTCCCAGCCATGATCCATGGTCCTAGTTATCAGCTATGAAGCCGTAGATAACATAGGGACAGGCTATTCTCCTGTTGTTTCTGCCCACCCCACCAGGTCTAGCCAGAGGCGTGTGCTCCAGGTCCCATCCATCAAACAATACTATTTTGTTGGACCATGGAGTCATGCCTTCTCTGTGGCTGCATTTGCCCTGAGGAATAGCACCCCCCTAGAGATCCAGGTGGCTCCAACCTTATTAGCCTTTCATAAGGCTTTGAAGACTGGGCAGTTCCTCCAGGCTTTGGGGCCAGGCCAGGTAAGCTCTGTTGGTGATGGGGCTTTTGTTTTGGGAGTTATTGTTTAACTGGGGTGTAATGGGTTTTAATTGTTATGATCTGTTATGTTTTAATCTTTGAACACTGCCCAGAGTCACTGCTGTGAGATGGGCAGCTCTATAAACTGTATAAATGGATGGATGGATGGATGGATGGATGGATGGATGGATGAGATCTTACTGAGATAATATTCAAGCACCTGAATGGTTGGCACCAAAAAGATCTGCTTGCAAGAAGTTGCCCACCAAATTGGATACACTGGGACATTACACAAAATCTCTGATTATGACTTCAGAAGGCTGCAGTGTGATCTGATAAGTGCTGTTATGGTGGCTACTGTAGGGCTAATTCACATAATCCTTCTCTCAACTGGTACTGTATATTTATCTTACCTTTTTCTATGCAACTCAGTTTTCATACAGGCTGGTAGCTAGTATGTGAATGAAATCAACATTCACCCACATAGCTAGCTTATGTATTATATGGCAGGAAAAACAATTACACATTCCATTATGGGGATATCAGTATTCTTGTGAAAAATCAGAGACTGAATTCATTACACAATATAACTGGTAATGAAAAGAATTGAATGTGAACTGGCTTCTGCCCATCAGTGATTTGTTTTGTCCTTTCGACTCAAATACATATATTAATTCATAAGATTTTGAAGGTTAATGTACAGTCAAAACCAGAGACTTTCCTTTTGGGACTGATGGATAAACAACTGGAAAAAACTCATGGACTTTTGTTTTTGTATATGATAACTGCAGCTAGATTTTCATATGCTCAAAGGTGGAAAGACTCGATGATGCCTACAATAGAAGAATGGATGGTGAAGCTGATGGAATTAGCTGAGATGGTGAAATTGACAGCTTTGCTTAGGAAAAAAAATGCTGAGTAATTTTAATGCTAATTGGAAGCCCCTTTTGGACTTTTTGCAGTAAACAGAAAAAATGAAATTATGATATATGCATTTGGTGATTAGTTAAATTAATAGATTATACAAAATATGTATTTTAAGATGTAGTGTTAGAGTAAAAGGTTATTTTATGATTCATTTATATCTGCTGTATAAGAAGTTGGAAGTTATTCTTTTTGTTTTTCTTTTCTTTTTTTCTATTTTCTATCACCTTTGTTCACTTCCTATATTTCTAGCTTCTTTGCTTTCTACTTTTCTTCTTGATTATTTGTTATTTTTTTATCTTTATGCTTTTTCAAAATTTAATAAAGTTATTTAAAAAAAAAATTATGTTGTCCTTTTCTCACCAGTGAAACTCCAGAGTTTTCAGATCTTACAAAAGATTATTGTTGTGAGCTGCGCTTTTAATAGTAACAGTAAGTATTCCTGGATTGACATTGAAATATAATGACATGCATGATAAATAGCTATTACTCATTAAGCTTTACAGCATATATACATCTGAAATAATTTCTTAGAGACAAACAAGTCTGAGAGATGCTGGTTCAGGTTCAGTGAGGTAGCCTTATTGTAATGTACATGAAAGGTCTTATTATTAAGTATTATAATGTACATGAATGTCTGCCTGAGAACTTGGTCTGTTCTGATTGCAGTCTTGGTATGGCAAACATGAATTGACCTGCCAGGAGTTGACCTTGCTTCCAAATCCAGCCTAGAAACTTTAGCTCATATTCCCACCTTGCCACTCTGTGAATCGTCTGTGAATTGATTTTTGAAGTCTGGCTAGCCAGTCAGCATAGTTTGGAGTCACCCTCAGGCTCAAGGAACTACACTTTTCTGCCCCAGATTTCAACTATGTCCAGCTGATAATCAGCTCATAACCAGAGCCAGTATTTGGTTTTAAAGGAGGCTGGAATGTTAAAGCAAAACAAATTCACCAAGAACCAGCACTATTTATCTACCTATGCATTAATTCATTGTTTTCACCTATATTTTAATGTCTCTTTCTTGTGCTATAAACAGTAATTTCCATGAGTTATTATTACAGATGATAAAGAATAGAAGCTGAATTTGTGTGTAATTATACTATTGCATGTGTATTTATTGCTTCCAGATAAGGTCAGGAGATTCTGCATAAAAAGGCATGTACATTAACAAAGACGTAAAGCCGAGCCACTCTGCCTTGGAATCCTTTGTCTGTAGTTCAATCTTTGCCTGCCTAGGAGTGACAGGATCAGGGAAGAATTTTCTGTGACTAATTAGGTTTCAACTTGCCAGAGAGAAAATGGACATTGGCAGACTATTGTAGAATGGTGAAGCTGAGTTTGAACTAGATTGAACTTAATTTCCTTTTCACTGAAAGGAAAGAAAGATTAATGAAATATCCCCAAATCCATCCTGTTAGTTTTTATTAAATCAGCAAATGAAATTTAAGCTCCAATTCTGTTATAAAATCTTTTCCTGTAGATTGAGTTTCAGCAAATACAAGTGAAATAGACGTGCTTCTCTGTTTCAGGGTTTTAGATATGAAAATTACATTATTTCCATCAACAGTAACATTTCTTTAGTCAAATGCTATGTTAAAAACCTAATCATTTCTCGGAATAAAGGCACAAAAGTTGCCTCATTAAATAGTCATATATTTTGCTTTTGTTCCTTTCTTTAAAGAAAACCTTGCATCTGTGTTTTCCAACATTGCTTGCTGGTTCTCTTGTTGATTTTAAAACTCTCTTGAATAAAAACATTGTTTGCTTTCATGCTTGAAAAAAATGCCTTAGTTTAGCTGGAATGCAGGTTAACTCACTTCTGCTACAGGAAAAATTATAGCCTCTTTTGAGACACAAGTGCAAAGAAAACTCAAAGAAAGTCAGAACATGCAATTTCTCCTAGACTGAAGAATAATCTCTCTCTCTCCCTCTCCCTCTCTCTCACACACACACACTGAACTGACCCTGATATTAGATAGAGTGAAGCAGGCAGTGAAGCAGATGTTTCAGGCAGTTAATTGGAGTGCTATGAAAAAGCAGCAAATGATTAATTATTGACTCAATGTTGCATTTGTAGTACCAAAAAGAAGGAGAGGCACTTGCTGAAGTTTCTGCCACAGGTGCCAAAATAATCTGGCTGGCTTTGGGCAATATACACCTTGACTGCTTTGTTTCAAGTAGCGAAGTTACTTAGACCAGTTCAGTAGCCCGCAGCCATATTCTTGACAGTTGGATCAAGGAGAGGTCAACACCTTGCTTCACTCTTCTCATTCTCAGGATTTTCTGTTCACACTGCTACAATGATGATTAAAGCCATATTGGGTTAAATTGCCTCCTGTCTGTAACTCTTAAAGATACAGGAGTCACTGGAATCCAAGGCAAGCAAATCCATGTCTCCAGGTGCACTAGCCGAAACTCAGGAGAAACTCATAAGAAAGATCTCTTCCATGTGCCACATAAACAAGTCTTTGATAGCGGAGGCATGTCCATTCTCAAAGATCTTAGTAAGCAGACAGGCTCATAATGGAAGAAGTGTCCCAGAAATAGCAAGGCCTAATCATTTAGAGCAGTGTTTCTCAAACTTGGCAACTTTAAGATGTATGGACTTCAACTCCCAGAATTCCCCAGCCAGGGGAATTCTGGGAGTTGAAGTCCATACGTCTTAAATTTGCCAAATTTGAGAAACACTGATTTAGAGCTTTCAAGGTTAACACCAACACCTGACATTCTGCCCTGCAAGCAATAGTTTAACCATTTGATGCTGATGGGCAGTGTCTTTTATGGCAACTGACTTGGAAGATTCAGGGCCAGCTATGTGTTATCACGCCAAAGCGCAGGATAACCAATGGACTTTGGCTGAATGGCCAGAGGAAGTGCTGCTGTGGCTTCCTTCTCATATATACACTGGCATCTCTCAGCTGAAGCAGCCTGTTCTCTGCCAGTCATCTATCTGTTGTACCTGCTCCTCAGCTTTACCCACTCTACCCCATTGTCTATTGTGTGCTTCTTGTAAATACCCTGTTCTTTCCTCCTTTACTTCCTTCATCTTGAAACATCCCTCTCTTAAATTTTAAAAAAGTTTTAAGTTTTAGAACCTCCACAAAAGGTTTTATTCTTTATTTGAGGTTTATTATTCCAGTTAAGAGGATAACTGTCCCTTTTCAAATAATCCATACCATGAACATTTTATTTTGTTAATATTATTCCTTAAGCTGTTGAGAATAACATGTTGTGAAGCCATATCAATTTGCATTATGCTTAAAATAAGATGGGGGTTTTGTTTGTTTGTTTTGTGGGGGGGGGGGGTTGGTGCCTTTGAGTCAGTGTTGATTCCTGGTTTTCTTGGCAAGATTTCAGCAGTGGTTAGCTATGGCCTTCTTCCTAGGGCTGAGAGAAAGAGAGACTGGCCCAAGGCCACCCAGCTGGCTTCGTGCCTAAGGCAGGACTAGAACTCACAGTCTCCTGGTTTCTAGCCTCATGCTTTAACCACTGCACCAAACTGTCTCTCTAGTACTACAAGTACAGGACAATACTGTCAAGTACAATAGTCTGATAGCAGGGCTTATCTTCTATCTTACTTCCTCTAATCTAACTTGAGCTCTGAGCTTTGGCTCAAAATGAAGACCTGCCTGTTTCTTCATGATATCAGATGTTTGAGACTTCACAGAGGAGTGAGAACTCATTTTGCTCATTTTTTATTAAAACTATATATTTCTTCATAAACTGGGCAAAAGGAATTTGGGTTTTAAAAAAGCATTCTAATGTTGGAAAAAGTAAAGTTTATATATTTGCCTGCTAAGATATAGGATTTTGGGTTGTTAATGCAGACAATTTGGGTTTGGATTCTAGCTTGTTCAATCACATCTGTGATGGTGAATTAGGATTGTCAACTCTTTTTATTCTTTCCAACCCAATGAAATGTAGAAAAGAAACCGTGTAAGGGGCTCAGCAGTCTGTCTTTCGATCTACCAGCAAGATACCTCTCCAAAAATTGAACAGAATAGGAACAAATTTGTGTGGGAAGAAAGAAGAAAGAAGAAAGAAGAAAGAAGAAAGAAGAAAGAAGAAAGAAGAAAGAAGAAAGAAGAAGGAAGGAAGGAAGGAAGGAAGGAAGGAAGGAAGGAAGGAAGGAAGGAAGGAAGGAAGGAAGGAAGAAAGAAAGAAAGAAAGAAAGAAAGAAAGAAAGAAAGAAAGAAAGAAAAGGATAAAAACTGGACTGGATCCACTACTCAGAGGCTTCACTGAAAAGCATTCCAGAAAAAAAGAAAATCTCCAATGCATTCCTATGGGACAGGCCATTGGAGCAGTGTTTCTCAATCTTGACAACTTGAAGATGTGTGGACTTCAATTCCCAGAATTCCAGGAGTTGAAGTCCACACATCTTCAAGTTGCTAAGGTTGAGAAACCCTACACTGGAGAGTTCAATTCTAGAACCATCAGCAATAAGCCTCTTACTTCCTGATCACATGGCCCACAGCCTTCCTGTGCTTCTCTGTGAAATCATACATTCATAGAGATGCAACAGGAGGGGAGGAAAACACACGTACACGTGCTATTTTTGTTTCCCAGAAGAAAATACACACTTCCTATGGCCACTGTTAATAAAGACAGAGTTCCGGAAGCCACGCTCTGCATGCTTTCCTTAGCTTGTTCCCAACAGTCTCATCAACTTTGGTAGCTACCTGGCAGTTTTACAGAAGCATAGGGTGCTTCTTGATGCTGAGTCAGATCATTGGTCTGTGAAGCCCCAGCTTGTCTACATTGATTAGTCACAGCTATTCTGGATTTTAGGCAAGAAACTAGGAACCATCTGCTTTCAAAGCATGTGTTCTACCAGTTTGCTATGGCACCTTTGAACCCATTCTCCACTGTTAGCAATAACAATACATACTGGCTTTGGGGGGCACAAATGGTTGAGAGTTTTGATTTCTTAATAAGAATATATCAACAGTTGCGAATCACATCATCAAGATGAAAGAATTAATCTTTTTAAAGTGAATCTGACAGATTTCTCTATGCCTGGTGTAAGGTCTGGACTTTGTTCACTAAAACCAGGGAGATATTTTGCACTTGCTTAAACATACTCTTCATATATTTCAGGATGAGGTCTTAGCATAAAATCTAGAGTCTAACCCTTGCTTCCTTTCTCTGTCTCAAATTAAACCTTGTGGGGTTGCAGATTTTTTCCCCTTTTTCTTTGGTTCAGCATATGACAACATGGAATAGATTAACTAATGCTGCCACCAAATTTAAAGCATTAACACTGCCTCCTTCAAGCCACAGTACAAAGCTCAGCACTGTGAGATGGCATAACATTTTTGCAATGGTTGCCAAGAAAATAGATGCAGCCGGTGCTCCCGAGCACATCCTCTGGAACTGATTAGGCCTAATCCTTTAGAAAATGTATAAATAAAATGATGCCAAGACTGATGGACAAACTGGGGCACCTACTCAAGTTTCTAATATATTTCTTGCTCCCTCCCTCCCTCTCTCTCACTTTCCTTTTGCTTCCTCCAACCAATTTCTCTCTCTTTTTTTTATAGAAAAGTAACTTAAGCTGACAGTCATGTAAAGAAATCAGACTGTATAAATGAATGTTTTAGAGCATGTCCCAGCAAAGTCACAAATGCTTGAAGACTAGTAGAGCTACAGGCGTACTTGCTCATACACACACAACACACCAATGCCAAGTATTTAAACCTTTCTTCTTAGAGCTATTATTTCTTTTCCTATGAAAAACCACATTTAACAGGAACACCAGAGGTGTTTACACTTGGTATTAACTTCTTAGTCCCTACCTTAATCACAGAGCCCCAATCTATGTTACTGGGAATGTAGTAATTAATTACCTTAATGAAAAAGTTTGTTGGGGAGGACTGAGGGGGCGGGTGGAGATTGGTCAGTGGAGAGATCTCAATAGGAGGATAATTAGTTTTACATACTACCATTCTCTGCAATGAGGCCTGATTCTGGAGCTCTTAATTTGGCCCCATGTTTCTATTGAGCTCAAAGGGAGTTTAGTCTGAGTAAAGGCTGCCCAAATCCCCCTTTAGCCTAGAGTTTCCAGACCACCAACTGTGATGATCAAGACTTTTTGGTTGCACACTAGGCAATGCATCAATCTGTTCGCCTTGATTCAAATATGTTGAAATCGACATTTAAAAAAAAAATCAAAATCATGTCAGAGGGGCTTCAGCTGCAAATGTTTTATTCTGCTCAGAACAGCAGCTGTATCTTTAGAACAGATGGATGTTACAAAACCCTCTGCCAAGATACTAAGTACAGTAGGAGCAAGTGTATTTAAAACTTCTGGACACAGGCTCCTTTACAAATAATAGATTATATTAAATGTCATTCTCTTGATGGTCAAGTGAAGTGTCAGAAGCAACGTGCTATAAATGCAGGGCTATATTTCTGAAGAAGCTTATCTAAATTTTTGCTACCTGGGAACAATAGTTGTGGGAGTATTAATTCTGGCTTCCCCCTCCCCCCCCCCACACACACACAAAAGAAGGGAAGGTAAGATATGTAGATGTGGAGTCCCCAAGATGGCATCTATCAGTGGGTCAGATAGATCTCTAAGCACCCAACACTCTCCCTGCCCTGTCTGACTTTCTATACCTTTAAAATTATATATGTGTGTGTGTAGGTATGTATATACATAAAATGTATGTATGTATACATATAAAATGGGAAGCTGTCATGTTACAAAGCAAAGTGCCAGACTCAAGCATTACCTTTATTTCCAAGAATATATTTGAGCCCTGAAGTCCTGTGCTTTGTTTGAAACTATGCTTATCTGCCCATAAAAAAGAGAAAAGGCCTACAGAGGTTACAGTGAATATTGTATACACAAGGAAACTAGAGAATGTGACAGACAGCATACTAGTAAATTGTGCTTTAGAGCTGCTCATGTCTCCCGTGGATGTCATTTTGTCAATGGGGAAGCCACCAACACCCATTTCTCAAGTCTACTGATATGTTCTCAAATTTCAAACATGCCCACCAACTCAATAAGATTGGGGACTTTTAAGATAGACAATGAAGCAGTTTGATGTGTTCAGATTGATGGAGAAACTCCTTTTCTGGTTATAGTTTCTTGGAAGGTTTGTGCATCATGTCTCCAGTTACTTTACCATACTTTATAAATAGCCCTTCCAGCCTGCTTGCTAAGCAAACTTCTGGGAGTGGTTGGATTTTCTTGCATTCTGGTGTGATCATGTATGATTCCCCATCCACCCTGTTGAAGCCTCAGCCACCAGGCCCCTCAAGCTGGGCTGGGGAGCCCTGTGGTCATACTCTCTCACCTGATTCCTCATGGGCAACTCTTTTATTCCTCAGCCAAGGTTACTTGTGGGACTGCCTTTTCCTGAGGGTATCTGCCCTGCCATGTAGGGCTTTAAGGGTGATAATCAGCACCTTGAATTGTACCCAGAAAGCAACCAGAAGCTAGTGCAGCTCACTCAGCAGTTGTGTTATTTGGGTGAACCATGGGACACCCAAAATTGCATGTGCCACTGCATTCTGGACCAGTTGCAACTTCCAGATGGTCTTCAAGGGCAGCCCCATGTAGAGCCCATTGCAGTAATCCAGATGGGAGGTGACTAAGGCAGGGGTGACTATGAGCAATGCCCCAATATTTATAATAAAGAGATGGGGAAAGGGGATGTCTGATGACCCTATTAATGAACCATATGGAATCTCCTTTTCTTACATAATTTGGGGGCTGGGAGTTGATTGAAGTAAAGCCTACAACTTTAGCTCAGTGCTGCTAATACTGCCTCACTAGAAAGAAATGCCTCCCTTTTTCTGCACCCCAGGTAAATAACTTCTGAGTCACTCAGTGACATGGAAGAGTTTCTGGCACTTTGTACCCTTGTGACTGCTACTGTGGCTACCCCAAATTTATGTTGGCAAAGGAGGACAAAAAGAAGAAGAATATACTATATTCTCACTGGATTAAAATGAAAAGCACACTTTTGATGTGACTCCCCTCATCCTGTAAACATGTATAGTCAGATGTTTCATTCTGCTGTTAGAAGTGTGGGTAAGCAATCCCCTACAGTTGTAGTTTATTCCACTTCATATTACTTTGAGTCATTGTGCCATTATCTTTGTCCAATCCATCAAAATGAGGAGTGATCCTACACTTGCCCATTCTGAGCTATGGAAGGATGCTATAGGATTTGACCTGCCTGTGAACTACAGAAAGGCCCGTCTCACTGATTCTGGTGTAGCCATCCTCTCTCTGGGAATCACTGCCCACTTATTGTCATAGAGGAACAAGAAAGTGGATGGAATCTTTCTACTCCAGAGTTAGTACTGCCATTAGGGACAAGGAGGCAGTGTACAAGCTGGAAGGTGACAGCAGATTTTAGAATAGCTAGTTGTACAACGTGCTGCTTGCCCTAATTTCTCGCAATACCTTGCTATTTTGGGGTGCAGTGCAGTCCTCCTTTGCTCCATAGCCAGTGTTGAAAAACAGATGCAAAGTATCATTTTGTGCTTGGCTTAAGACAATGAAATGTCTTGGATTGCCCTGGCCCCTCCCATCCACTTCACCTACTACATGGCACCATAGCTGCTAAAGGCAGCACTCTTGCAGCACATTGGTGGGATTCTGCATTCCATTTGAGAAGCACAACCAATATTTTTGTTGCAATGCCAACCAAAAATTCCAACAATATAGAGCTTTAAAGTATTTCTCTGATGTTCTTTATTGTTCTGCATGAAAGGCAATTGTGTGCACTCAACAGCACAAATTTGGCACTGTTGAAGCTCCTGGAAGGCATTTCACAGGTTACTTGTTTTTAAGAAGGTACCACTAAGTCAATTCAGGTGATTGTATAGACAAATCAATTCATCTTCAATAAATCTGTGGGGTTTCCATGGACAAAAGTTCATCAGTTTGATATGTCTCTAGTAATAACTCATAAGACTGTGTACATTGTAGCTCATTTACATTTACTGTGATTTTTAAAATAAGCACAACTTTTTATAGACTTTCATAGAAGCCTGCTGCTATAATGAAAGAATTACCCTACACTCATGCAAGATTAGAAGCACTTCCTCCTAGCGTGCTTGAAGTTTGCACAGCCGTAATAATTTTTGGCTCTTTCAAGTATGGTCTTGTAATTTCTTTCGCCCAATATATCCACTGCCCACCTTAACAATCTGTCTCCTTCTCCTCCATCATTCATTTGCATCCCATATCCAAAATATGTGAATTTTTGTCTGTTGATCATGGCTACAAAGGCACAGTTTTTACTTGGCCCAGGATCTTTAATTCAAAGTTGTTCATGACCTTGTCTAAGCTTGTCACTGTCTTTTTATTTTATTTTCACAGATATTTAAAACGAAGGAAGGAAGGCAGGCAGGCAACAAAAAGAGATCTACTGACTGCATAAAACTGAAGGAGAATTTTCAAACCAACAATGTCTATTTTATTTCTCCAGGACACTGTTCTCCTCAATTAAATTTGAGCTCAAGAAAATAAAACTATCCACTGTTTTCACATTAATTGTACATTCACAAACATGTTGGCTGATGTTGCCTTTGACTAATTTAAAATTAATCCAGATTTTTCATTTTCCACTTTTTACCTTCCCAATGAGCACTTCTAAGTTTTCTGTACTTGGGGATTACAGTGTGGAACTACCTGCATATGTCAGAATGTTTGTATTTCAGACTCCAGTTTTGATTCCAGCTTCCATCTGTTCCAATCCTGTCCTTTTTATAAAATATTTACTGTACACTTTAATCAAATGTGAATATAGTATATATCCTTGTCTCATCCCTTTCCCGTTCTGAGCCACATTGTTTCTCTAAATACAATTCTTAATATAACTTGATATTTCTCAGAAGAATAATCAGATTTTCTGACACACCCATTAGGCTTAGTATATTCCATATTCTGGCATGATCTGGCCTTTTTTTTTTAGTTAATATAGCAAAGGTAAACCTAATATTCTCTGCTCTCCCCGTTATCCACATTATGTCAGCTTCTTTTTGGGGGAAAGAAAAAGAACCTCTTCATTTGGCATTGCTTTCTCCACATATGCACCGATATTTATTTAGTTATTTATTTAGCTAGCTAGCTAGCTAGCTAGCTTGCATCCCCCAATTAGTGAAATGGTTTGGGAAATTGCACATTTTCTTGTATTTCTGTTCGTCTAGCATCATCATTTAGTTTAGCATCATTTTTTTTTCCAATCTCTAGGCCATATACTTTTGTTCCAATTTTGTTGGCTCTTAGCAATTTAATTTCTCCTCCTCCAGCAGGTTTAAACAATTCAGTGGGCATTTTGTCTGTTCCTGGTGATTTCCTGTTTGACAGCTGGTCTATTGCTTACTGTACCTCACTTTCTGATGGAATATATTCACTTTCTGCAAATGTTTCTACAATTCTATAATCTCATTTAGTATAGTATTTCCAGCTTCCTTTAGCTGCATATGTCTCCATTAGATATCTTCTGTGATTACTCTTAAGTATTACTATATTAGCTGTGATTTGCGTATGATTTGTCTGATATTCTGAAAACTCTCTTTTTTACTTGTTATTTTCTTCTATTTGTGGAAATTCTTGATTAAGATTTTTTCCTTGTCCTATTTTTCTAACGTGGAAGGCTGGGTTTGACTGCTGCATATTCTATTTGTTGCCCAAGACGTTCACTGTCCATCTTTATTTGGGTACAGCAATAGTTCATTCTGAAACCTATTTAAAACTTTCCTGTTTTGGATTTTGGGAATATATATATTCCATACATACATACATACATATATATATGCTTCAGATATATATCTGAAGCAGATATGTGTATATGTGTATAAAATATATATATCTGCTTCAATGTTCATATCTCTTCTCTCTTCTCAACAGATTTTCAGGTTCTCTTTTGCATAAGTTAAGCATCTGAACCTACTCCTTATAAATCTTATCCCTACCACTCCTTATTGGTCTTAATTCTAATGATAGCATGTTTTAAAGGTATATTAAATTTTTGGATAATTATTTTCAGGATATATGGGGTGAGGGCGGGGGCAGAAACATACGTTGTAGTGTAGCTTTCTCTATTCAACTTCTCTGATGACAACTCTATGGAAAACATACATTCAGCTGACTGAATTCCCTACTTTGTGTAATTAGGAATCCTTCTACAGTGAGAAGTCTGGATCACATAAATCACTATAACCACCTTCAGTTGAACGATGTCCATTATCCAACACAGGTTAGAGAGCCAGAACTAAACGTTACTCCATTCCAGGTTGCAAATCTAGTAGCATAGCTAGGCTTGCTGTTGTACTGTGTGTGAAATGTCCTAGGTAGTTTTTGGTTTTCCTCCGTAACTAGGTATAACATCGTAAATGCTACCTGGGGTAGTTTCTGTGTATGACCTGTCTCTTCCTATCCCCCCTTTTGCGATACTTTGTATCACAAAGGAGGGACAAATATTTACATGGAATAGCAATGGGATTGCAAGAGCTTTCCAGCTTTCCAATTCTCAGCCTTTGTAAGTTGCTTTCTTTTACTTAAATATCTGTATAGCTCAGCAACAGTTGTAGCCTTCATTAAGCCAGGAAACTAATTGCACAAGGCAGAGAAGGTGTCAGGTTTTGTCTGTGTAAAAGGGTTTTGCACTGGAAGAACAGAAAACAATCTCCTGTCACTTAGGTGGCCATTCGCACATTATGAGTAGCAGAAAAGAAGCAAACAAGCAGTCTCTAAACCTCCTGTAAGAGTTAATTAGAATTTGTGTAGTCTGCTATTATAAATAAAGGATAATGTTGGGAATCTCAAAGCCAATTTGAAGTAGGGTAGTAATTTCTACCGAATTCCTCAAAGAGGCTTTAGGTTTTCTTAAACTGCATCTCTTATCTAGGCTAACCACGTGACCTATTTTAGAGAGGACAGCTATCTACTTCAAGCCATCTTTCATTTGAAGGACTGACTAACCCAAGTCTGGTCTGAAGATACTGAATCATCAGAAAGCAGAATCACAGGCATTGTTGTTGCCCATCAAGAGTTGTTACCTCAGTAGACTGAGTATACTGATTTCTTGATCACTGTCTTCCCCACTGCAATGAGATACCTTATATTTCCAATTCAAATTATGTTTAAGACTTTATGTTTTTCTTACTCTCTCATATTAGCATATGCAAAGGTTATGCAAATTGCTGTTCTTCTTTTCAAATCATCCCTATCCTATTTCATGTTTTTTCAGACTGATTCTTTTCATCTTGTTCACTGAGGAAGGAGACATTTTTCTGGATGGGGCCTTTCATGAACGGATGTTCCTCCTAAGAGGAAAACAAAGGTTTATTTTTATTGGGAACTGTTACATGAGAACAGAAGACAGGATTGATGTCTTCTTTATCAGAACAGAAAGTATGGTTGTTCTTCCATGTGAGGAAATGTTTGTTGTTTGAAGAAAAATTCAGACAGTTGAGCCCCAGTCCCCAGTCCCATTTTATCACCTTAATAAGAATTTCAAAGGTGGCAGAAAAGAAATGATAGCTTAAATCACAAGGATTCAGAGCAGAATCAAGGTTTAAGATCTAATGATCTGGGGAGAAAAATCAGTTCTGTGAAATATATGTCATGGAATACATTCTGTTTTTTGTTTGTTTGTTTTGTTTTGTTTTTGTGCCTTTGAGTCAATGTTGATTCCTGGTGACTGCCTGGATTAGTCCCTGCAGTTTTCGTGGTAGGATTTTGGAACTGGTCTGCCATGGCCTCCTTCCTAGGGCTGAGAGAGAGAGTGACTGGCCCAAGGTCACCCAGCTGGTTCTGTGCCTAAAGCAGGACTAGAACTCTCACGGTCTCCTGGTTTCTAGCCTGGTGCTTAACCACTACACCAAACTGTCTCTCTATACATACTGTACAAGCCAGAAAACTAGATAAAATTGCTATAATCTCAATCCAATATAGGAAATTTCTGACTTCACCAGATATAAGCATAATGCTAATGAGAGAACATGCCCCATCTACTGGACGGACAGATAGTACATCATCATTTGCATGATTGTAAGGACACCTTATGTGGAATGTTAGAAAATGACAGCTATCTCTGATGAAAAAGGAGGGTGTGTCTTGCACTAAACTACATTTTGCTGAACTTTGATTTTGGCAGAGGACCCTCATTTATTTGTTGACTCAGGATATATGGTGGATATTGTGATTCAACTGAGCATCAGTCCAAATACTCGAAGATGGAATCTGCTCTGTACCCCATTGCTAGATACAGATTGCAACCTACTCCCAAAGTTTGTATTATAGGAAGTAGGGCTACAGGACACAGACTTCAGATCTGCCCAGTGTATGGAAACGGAAGTGTTGGGTATTGAGGTTATTTGTAACATTAACCTTATTTGCATTTTCTTGTTAATTTATTTTCTGTTTGACAGTGTTAAATAAATAGTATAATATTGAAGTTATGCTGAAAGGGAAGAAGAATTGCTACTTAGCCAGTCAAATAGCATGAGCCCAAGGGTTATATAAGTCTAGTGCCATCTGATGATTAATTTATATAATGACACTACCCACATGGTATGGATTAGAAATTGCTTCCTCCATTAAAGTTTCAGATAAGTTGAGTAATATATTGAAATACACAAGATTTGTAAAATACGGTTGCCATATGGTATGTAATCTTGTTCTCTAAAAACAGAAAATTATGATATATTAAATGTTTTCCTCAAATGTTCTCCAAGTGTTTTTGTAGGTCCAACAATAAAACAGTATTTAAGTCACTATTTACTACTAAAATAAATTGCTGTTAACACCCCATTTTTAAAGGGAATGTTAAATATGTGCTGGTATCACTGCCCCATTGAAAATAATGAAATTTAAAAAATGTATTATTTTGGCTGGATTGTGTCCGTATATTGTTTCTAACCTATATTTACATTAGTCTGAAACTGAATTTTTGAATAAATCGTCTGTCACTATTTTCCAGCTTCCTAACTAGACGCTAATTTACTTGGTACTCTTAGTAATTGTTTATTAACAACATTCTTACAGTGCAATGATATGAGTGCTTATTCAGATAAGTCCCATTGTATTCAATGGAACTTATCCCCATTAAACATCCATTGTTTAGGACTACAGCCAAAATTCTTTATAGGAAACAAAATACATACAGGTCATTTAGATCAAAGTGTTCATAGTTAATTTTCCATTATGCTTAGCTTGTATAAACCCCTCACAATCTCATTCATAAATCTATCTTTTTGACATGAGTCATTTGCTTATTTAAGAAAGGCAAAAGCTTCTAAACTTTGCTATAATGGATTAGATCATGCTTAGACATTTTTCCAAGGCTTATGAGCAAATGGATAATTCTGAAACGTAGTACAGCAGCCACACAAAAATGTTGGCAGATATACGTGCATCACCATCATCAATGATATTCTACTTTTTTAAAAAGAGAGAGAGAGAGAGAAAGAGAGAGAGAGATGATATTCAATATGAGTCAGGGGAGCTCCTAAAATTTTAAAAGTTAAGTATCAATTACAAATAAATAGGATTAAAAGTTTTTCTACATAGAAAATGTTGTCTGGTTTCTAAAATCTCACCAGGTGAGATGTCTGTGGATATAACTCATGGAGGCCCCTAAAACTGGAAGAACTATTGAAAAGCCCCTTCCCTCTGTCCCATCAGTTGACGACTCGAATAGAAAAGAGAGAGGACACCTTTTGATTATTTTACCAAATCCATCTAGGGACACATGCACACAGAAGCAAACAATTTTTAGTTGGATGGGGAAATTTCTCAGTCTGACAGCAGATCAACCTGTATATAACCAGGCCTGTAAAATTAGTTGCACTTTTACCAATCGTCCATTTGAGTGGGATATAAAATCTAGATTTAAACTTTGCTCCTGCCCTCCCACCTCTCCACCTTCCCTGCAACACAAAGACACATAATTGGCATTATCACAGCTTCTTTTACTGAGCTGCATAACCCTAGCACAGGATCGAGTCCTTTTACTTTTAGACATATGCTTACAATTTTACATACATATTTGTGCTGAATATCTTCAGAAAGAGTGTTGTTGTATTATGACCCCTGCACAGCTTTTGATAATCTTTGAATTACAGAGGCACAGCCCAAAGAGCAAACAATTTAACTACAAATTAATTAATCCCATATAGTGGTTAGGGGAAAAAAATCTCTCAAGGTATTTAATTAAAGCTAAGAGGATTGAGCAGTTCTTTTGCTCTTACGGTATATGTTTACCGTTAGATTAGTTCTGGTTGATTGATGTACAAGTCTTAGTACAGAATGCATTCGTTAAGAGCACACCAACATCTTTTTTTCTCCCTGACCATTCCCATTGCAGTCCTTCTCAATACTGCCTTGTCTCCCCAGTATTAACCAGCATATAGCCAAGAGTTTAAGAATGACTTATATTTAATTTGCTTAACCAACTGAGTCATAAATTCTATTTATGATCAGCATATTCTACTTAGTCAGCTGGGGGAGACAGAGAGAGATGCAACAACTTCGCTCTTGAATTTGAGGCAAGCTTGGCTTCAGTGACTATGGATAATAAATATTTTTTACTGGTAACTAACACAGACTATAAACGTGAAATTGTTTGATTCAACAGCCATTCTGAGTCAGGTTTGAAGCAGTAGCATAATTTCCCAAATGTGGCACCTTCCAGATGTCTTGGCCTATAGCCTCAGCTCCAAGAAGACTGGAGATGCTCAGAGTTAGAGTCCAACAAGCTGGTGAATGTCAGGTGAGGGAAGGCTGCTATTGTCATGCATATTACAATGAGACATAGCGTGTGATATAAAGAAGATCATTGGGAATGGAAAAGAGCAATACACACGTTGCAAACTTGCACTTATTTTAGAATTGTCTATTACTGAAGCGATAAAAGCCATATTTGTCTCCAGCCTCGAGATGTATGAAGTCTGGTAAGTTTTGTCACCCCACACTTTGATGGGAAATTGGGTAATTACTGTCAGTGAAAATAGAAGCAATAGAGATAGGACAGAAATTGGCAATGGGAACAGCACATTTCATGCCGGTATAGTTTTCTGTCAATTCAAGTATAAGTGGAGAGTGCTTCAGTTCAGTAGTGGAGAAAAGCCCAAAAATTCAATAGAAAACAAGCATTTTCAAAGAAATCACAAGTGTTTGGGAAAACTATTTCCGAGCATACAGGGCACCAAGGGGTAACAAAGGAAGCTTGGAAATATAAATGTCTATAACAAGCCACGTGCACATCTTTATTCCAAAAACTGAAATGAGACTCCAGATGTCTGCACTTCAGCTTCCAGATTTCTCAGCTATGGCCATGTTGGCTGAGAAAGGCCAGGAAATGAAGTCGACATATATGAAGGTGCCCAGAATGAGGGAGGCTGGTTTGGGCACTAGAGAATTTTTGCCGTTCCTCCTGGCTCCTCAGCAATTACTTTCTTATCCCTGAGACAAGTATGGCTTTCATATCTCCAGTAACAGAGAATTCTAAAAATGATGGGAGTACAAAATAGTTGTTGCATTAGAAGCAGTAAAACATTTCAGAGTGCAGAATTCCAAATGGAAGGAGAAGCCGTCTGGCAATTTTTCACTCTATCGTTGCTTCTCTTTAAATGCCTGCAGTAATGACTTGCTGAAAGCGTGGGCTCTGGTACATTGTTTTGAAGTTCAGCCTGTCTTCAAGGCCCTTTACCTTCAATTTCACATGTTGTAAACCTTTCGAGTCTGGTATTAATAATAAATATTATTGCCATGCATCCTTATTTTTTGCTTAATGTAATTATGGAAAATGTAATAGTCTTATGAAAACAATATATGAGTTTTCAAACCTAATTATCATGACACAAGTGCTCCCAGGTCACTAGAGCTGTTGTTTTATCTGGAACCCTTCCATGCAAATAGATAAAAACAAAACTGCATTTAATTCAGCAACTCCAGCTAAAAGTTAAATCAAAGATGACTAGTTTTGGCCTCAGGGTGCGGCCTTCCCGGTAATAAATACTTTCCTTTTGTCATGATTTTAAGGGTGGAAGGAAGGAAGAAAGAGAAAAGACAAGATATGCATGCTCTATCAAAAATAGTGTTTAAAAAAAAAATAACAAAAGAAATGTATAACTCAGCCATGACAAAAGCTTGGTTATTTGAGTAGCTCTGGGTCACTAAGGAGAAAATCATTCCAGATGTAATGAATTGTTTATTGGAATACATACATATGTGTGTTTGTGTGTGCACACACTCTTTTACCAATCCAACACATACCTTCTTAGGTTCTGACCTTGGTCCTAATCTCTTAGAGACTAGGACCAACAACTGGCAGTCCAGTTTTACTGATGTTTAGAGGAAGGTGCTAGTCTAGAATTTGATTAACATTTGCATACCTCGTTATTGTGGTTCCCACTGCTGGATTAGAGATACTTCCATGAAATCGCAAAGAAATTATAATAGTGAGTCTTCATACAGTCAGCTGCTCTAAACAAAGCTAAATGGCATATGAATCCAGCCACTGCATGAACGTGACAATCTCTATGGGAAACTGAATCTCATATGCTTCCATGATACATTAAGTCAAGTTTAGTATTTACCGTTTGGGTAACCCAGCAAATGTTTTCTAAACAACATAGTAAACAGCCATATTTTGAGAGCTGACTTCCATTTTACACGTAAACCAGCAATCTTTGTAGTACCTGGTCAATTGCTATTTTCTTTTTCTTTTTAAACTGAATTAATAGCAGCAGATGGTGATGACACATGGGTTGAGGAAAAGGCTGATCCTTCCTCCAGCCTCTTTGTTCATTTTGTGGTCATTCCTTTTTATCTTGCTTCTCTGGAGGCTATTTAAATATGTTAGCTGTTTGTCCAGGTTCTGATAACATGCTCCCAGCTATCCTGTCAACTAACTACAAGAAGCCTGGGCTTATAAACTGTAGTTAAGGCACAGTACCTTAATCCTAATTTAGTATATGGTTAGGGTTCTCAAGGATGAATCTTTTCACGCCGTGACTTAGCAAGTTGTGCAAAGCAAGATAACTGCTTTTCTCCTAGAGGCCATCTAGTTTCAGTTCCTTTGTGAATCCCTAGTGAAAGCTCTGCACAATATAATTGAGTGCTAAGGAAATAAGATAGTCTCCAAGTAATTGCCTTTTCATGTGGAAAGGTTCCCTGGATTCCAACCAACAAATGAGCAATTCAAGTCAGATATGCTATCATGTTCACTCCGACCGACACTGGAATGCCTAGGACAGGCAGGGAACACCAGTGCTTCTCCCACTGGCAAGTCAGAGAGAGAAAAACCCATCCTTCCGCCAGTGACCCATCCCTATGTTATGGCAGTTCTTGGGGTAACCATAATCCCCTTGCTCTTGCTTTGTTTCACCTCCCACCAAGCATCACTTGCCAGCAAGTACCATTCACTCTCTTTAGTATGTGCTGTGGTGGGTCAGGTCATGTGTAAGTGGGTGCTTTGAACAGCAGGTTTAGCCAACAGTCAAGCTGCCTAACAAGTGACAGGTGTGGAGGTGCTCAGTGCCTGTGACCTGTCAGTCAGACTGTTTCTGGCCACTGCCTCCTATTACTCTTTTGGGAGAGTGCTAAGCCCAGGTGTAAAGCTAAGAGGGGCATATCCTGTCTAAGTGCATGATCGTTTGTCCAGAGATTGGAGGGAAACCTGTGTGGAATGTTAAAGAAATGATAGTTGGCTGTGAGAGAAGAGAAGGCTGCCAGGAGTATGAACAGCTAGTGTCAAAAAGTCAAGATGGTGGATGCAATAGCACAATTGATGCCCCACTGGTTTTCCATATGTGTTGCACGCGCAACACACATTTTAAAAAGGGTGGGGCTTTGTGCCGTCATGGCCATCATTTTGACTTGCTTGATTTCCTCTGTGGACACCCTTGAAGACTGTGCTTTGAACTAAGACATTTGAACATTTCTTTTGGCTTATTTGTGGTTTCACTGAAACCCCCCTGCTATTGTTTGTGGAATCCTTATTGCAATCCAGTCTCTTCTGGGCGTCGTTGCCCATATAGATGCTTCTCTATCTTTGACATCACAACAAATCTGAGGACACAGGATTTAAGTTCACCCAGGCAGTTCCAAAGAGTGGGAAAGGAAGTGCTGGGAATTAGTAAACATTTGTAATATTGATTGTATTTGTATTTTCTTGATAATTAATTTGTTATTTGACAATGTTAAAATAAATAGTAACTGTCTCTTATGTATTGGAGTTTTGCTAAAAGGGGAAAGGACATGAAGCACACAGGTTTTGTCAAATCTTGTGGAGTGGGCAGAAACGATGGGGGAGAGGTAGTCCCTCAGATAACCAGGCCCTGTGTCATGAAGCACAGCATAGCAACCCTTGAAGTAGATAACCAACACCTTGAATTGTACCTAAACGTTCACTGGTAACCAGTACAATTCACATAGCAGAGATATTATATGGGCATATGGAGGTGCACCCATGATTGTTCATACCACTGCATTCTGAACTAGTTGTAACTTCTGGGTATTTATTTATTTATAAATTTATTTATAAATCAAATTTATATCACCGCCCAACTCCCCCACAAGGAGGGACTCTGGGCGGTTCACAACCAGTTAAAACCAATAAAAACATAAATAGTACAGCATAAATACAATTATTAATTATGATAAAAACCAAGTGATGGTGGTATTGTTGCAGCCTGGGACCAGATAATATTGGTCAGGTAGGACTAGGGAACCAGCCATCCCCAAAACTGACCATTCCCACCCCCACCCCATGCATAATAACAAAACCAGGTCTTCTGGGTAGTCTTCAAGGGCAGCCCTCTGCAGAGTGCATTGCAATAAATCTCAAGCAAGGTGACCAAAGCATGAGTGACCATAAGAAGGCACTTCTAGTCCAGGAAAAGCCTCAATTGATATACCAGATGAATCTGTGTGAAGGCCTTCCTGGCCGTAGCTGCCACTTGCTTCTGGGCAAGAGCGATGAGATCATGAGGACCCTCAAATTGTGCAGCAGTTATGTTTGAGGAAGTACCAACCCATCTAGAACCAAAGAAGGAGAATCTCCAGCACCAGGAGACCCATGTACTAATACCCACTTATCCTATCAAGGGTTGGATTTAAGCCTGTTCATCTTCATCCAGACTTGAACTGCCTCCAGGCACAGGGACAAGACTTCAGCTTGGTTGACCAGGGATTGAAATATACACCTGAGTATCATCACAATACTAATGATACCTGATCCCATGTGACAGATGGGATCAGAAGTTTCATGTAGGGGCTTTTGGCTAGAACTGGAATAATAGGAACTGGCCATGGAGAAAGAAAGAACACCACTGCAACACTGAGCTTCCTACTCTCAAACCCTGTAGGCAGGCCAGAATAATATCATGATCAATAGTATCAAAAGCCACTGAGAGATTCAGAAGAACCAGGACAGTTGCACTATCCCTATTCTACCTCTGTCAAAGCTTATCAACAAGTGTGTTCAATGCTGCCTCCATACTATGTACTGACCTGAAACCAAACTGAAATGGGCCCTGTAATCTGCTTCTTTCAGGGCCCTCTGGAACTGCAGTCCAACCACTTTCTCAGCCACCTTCTCCAAAAAGGGAAAGTTGAAGACTGGATGAAAACTGTTCAGAACTGTTAGGTCCAGCAACGACTTCTTAAGGAGGAGATACACTTTCAGTGCAGGCAGAACCACCTCTTCTCTCAAGGCTGAACTTACCACAGCATGGATCCAACCAGACATCACCTTCCGGGAGGTCTTAATCAAGAGGGACATGGATCTAATAAATAGGTGACAAGACTAATGGTGACAGGATCCTGTCCACTTCCTTAGGAGTCACAGGATCAAACACTTCACATATAAAATTGGTTACTGGAGCATGTTCATGCAACAGTTAGTTGAACATGAGATGAGCCCTTAACAGCACAGTTTTATGACTAGTATTGAATGGGGCTATTATGCTTGGGATTTCAGTCTAAGAAACAGAAATGATACCCTACTCAATCATCACAAGCAAAAGTAGAGAAAAGAAAGAAAAAAAGACTTGTGGCCTACAATTTAGTTATCACCATCTTTTTTTTTTTTTAAGGAGAGTTTTAATAGTTAATTCATAACAAAAATGCAAGTTTTATGAGGACACATAAAAGTTTTCCAGGTTGACTCCAATGTACGTATGAAACCCAAAACTGCTAGTACAACAAAATGTAATCATATGGCCCACAGCTGTAATCTAATAAGTAGTAACTATCACCAATGTGTTCCCACTTCAGTAAGAATACCACAGAACTGCAGGGGCAAAGGCATATTCCATTTTTCATAGAACATGAGCAGGTGATATTGATTATTCTTTTAAGAGCCAAAATGAAGAGTTTACCCATGCATGGCTAGAGAGGCTACATACTATGCAGGACAGCAGGGAGCAGATTTCTCCAACTCCATTCCTGGAGACGTGTTGGATTACAACTCTTAGCAGTCTCAGCACTTGAGGACACAAGGGTTGAGAAGAATGTCATGAAGTACACATTTGAACTGAGGTATATGATCCTCATTCTGTCAGATATTTTACCAGAAAAGCAGTAATGGCATACTCCATGCACCAGCACGCCCCCTCGAGGGTTAAATATAATTTCACAGAATTGTTGCCACATGAGAACAAAGGGTGCTGATATAATTAGAATTATTTACAGTAAGTAAGTGAAGATGTCCAAGAAAAGAAAAAAGTTGTCTGGGACTGAAAATTGTGAGCCTAAAGCTCAAAAACCTGAAGAAAACAAGAAACAAGGGGGTGCTTTTTTGCCTAGGGGACACCATAATATGACTTTGCCCTGGGTTCCAAAATGCCTAGAGCTGGCCCTGGTAGAAGGTGTAGCTGTGCAACATAAGAGGGAGCTATGCTGGATTAGGCCAAAAGCCTGCCTAGTCCAACACTCTGTTGCTCTAGTAGCCAATCAAAATGTTTATAGGAAGCCAGCAAGCACAACAATAGTATCCTTCCAGAGACCTCTTTAAGAGGCATATTGCTTCTGACAATGGAGCAATTTATTCCCATCATGTTTAGCAGAAATATATAGACTTACCCTCCAATGAACTGGTCTAATCCTTTCTTGAAGTCATCCAAGTTAAGGGTTATCACTATGTCTTATGTATGCAAATGGCATAGTTTTACTTGTACTGTGTGAAGAACTGATTGACTGATTTTGTGCCATCAAGTGACCACATAGATTTTCTCCATGATGATCTGTCCCTAACCTGGTTTTCAGGTCTTCCAACAGTGTACCCATCGCCACTGTAACTGAGTCCATCCATCTGGCTGTCCTTTTCATTCCTTCCACCTTTCCTAGCATTACAGCCTTTCCTAGAGAGCTGGGTCTTAGCACAGTGTGTTCAAAGTAGGACAATTTGAGCATGGTCATTTGTGTCTTGAGTGAGAACTCTGGGTTGATTTTTTTGATGATCCTTTGGTTTGTTTTCTTGACTGTCCATGTTGTTCTCAGGAGCCTTTTCCAACACCAAAGTTCAAAAACATCAATACTCTTCCTATCCGGATATGAAGAACTTCTTTTTTATTTGCCCTGAGTCTCTGATTGCTCAGCTTTGTTCAATTGTGCTGCATATTATAATTATGAAATGGGCAGAAAATTCTCCCTATTCCCTTCGTCTATACAGGCTTTACTGTATAGCCTTCTATCATGCCTCTTCTTACTCATCCATTTTAAGCTAAAAACCCCAAATGAGATCTTTCCTCAAAAGAGACCAAACTAACCCTTTGATTTATGGAATTTTCACACACTGAGGGAAAATAATGTTGATGGTAAAACTAAAGTAAAGTAAAGTAAAGCAAGTCACACCCCTATTGCCGCAAGATAAACATACAAGGAGTCTTTTTGCATGAGAGATTCTTTTAACTGAACACAAAAGTTCCTTGTTATCACAAAAAGGAATTGCATGACTTTGCTTCCCTGAAGATCCATCTGGCTCTTCTAATTTACAAGGAGAAATGTGAGTCAGAATCTTCCTAAATTGAATTCTGGATTACAAGGATTCTTTTTTTCTCTCCTTTTAAGGACAAGATTCTAACTTCTTTAATCACATTAGAATAATGTGGATTATCCCATGAATACAAAGATCTCCTGCCTGAATTAACCTAGTCTCTTCAAGCACTGTGATTCTTCAAGCAACAGTTTACAGTTAGATTAGCCTCTCTCCTATCCTCCCTGATCCCATAGTATCCTCTTTATGTGTCTATTTGACTTTGCTGACTTCCCATCTGGGGTTTTAGAATAGAGCATAGGATCATTACAATAGATGAATTTAACTAAAGAAAGCACCTTTAAATCCTCACTGATTTCATTGAGCACATTATCACTCAAATGTATCAAAGTTTTAAGACTGCCATCCCACTACTATGGAAAACCCATCTGAGTTCATGAATAAGTTCACACATCACACTACGCCACAATTTAGCCAGAATTTATTGAATCAATTATTAGGCCATAAACCAAAATGTCTGGGTTCATAAAATAGGCTACTTTAAATTCTGCTCTTGTTTTTAAAATGTTTATTCTGAGTCCAATTGGTGGGAAAAACAGAATATAAACTTCAAAAATAAATCACTAAATAAATACAAAGTTATTTTTCCTGTAGCCCATAAGACTATGTTGTCAGTTACTGATAGCAAATTGTTTCTCAGTCTCAGTATCAATTTTAGGTTGATGAGATCTGGCCTGCAAAAATTTTTCTAGATTTTCTAAATCACTTTTGCTGCCATCTAACAGCTATCAGGATTTATGCAGCCCAGACCTGGCAGCCCTAATCAATCTACAAAGAAGGTTTTTTTCAGAAAAAAACATTGGTGAAAGGCAGGGTTAAGGGCGAGATGTTCAAACACTTATTTCAGGGTGAGAAATTGAATGTAAATCATTTTATATCAGTAAATAATTTGAAGTTGTTTTCACAAAAGAACATTAAATCACCACATTTTTGCAAGACCTGTTACAATAACTGGGGGTCAGGCAGCATATAAATTTAAATAACAAATAAATAACAACATTATCAACAACAACAACTTGGGCTTAAATGGCCCTATGTTCCATTTTCAAACCTTTTCCCCTGGGAGCCCCTCCAAATGTTCAGAGAAGAGTACATGATTAGAGTTCACATCTCAGCCTGCAAGGGGAGAAATGACTTATACTCCCTTCCTATTAAAAATTAACATCGTGTGAAAAACCCAGGTTCAGACTTCTGGTGGAAAAGTAGTACACCCAAAAATTATGCCAATCTGACTCTCATACACAACTTTGTGGAGCAGGGACGTATACGTATATGCATATGCATATATGGAAAAAGGGATCATATGAAAGAGTTAGTTTACCAAGTGTATGTAATGGTGGTAAAAGTTATATAGAAAGCTATTTATATTAGCCACTTGCTCCTCTTTAGATTGCTAATAATGACCTCAATCCATGAAGGCAGAATCAAAGTGTGAGCAATGTCAAATATCTTTTATTTTTCCCAACTTTGAAGAGGTAATAATAATAATTTGGTTTTAACACACACACACACACACACATAGAAAAGAACAGCATACATGAAGCACAAACTTTCTATGCTTTGCATTTTGACATGTCCTTGTATGAATGTCTAATATAATTCTATGCATTTTTACATGGAAGATTTCTGGGCCAATCAAATTGTTACATATTTCTTTCAGGGTTAAGTGGTAGCAAGCAGAGAATTCTGACAGCTGTATATTAAATGCAGGTGGCTCTGTGAAAGCCATTCCCATCTGATACACTACATTAACCATATCCTGCAATTCTTCCAGAATAGTGCTGCAATGAATTAGATGCTTTAATAAAATCTTACTTAGCTGGATAAGCTAAGGCCCACTTTGAATTTAGGTTCTCCTAATGTATCTATCCAAATTCTTTTTTTAAATGTGTTGCATTAAGTGTTTGCTAAGAAAATAAATATGCTAGGGTAATCTAGCAAAGAGAGTTACAAAAAAGAAAAAAAAACACCACCACACATTACTTTATCATATTACGCACCGTTACATATTTCATTTAGCATGAATTGATAGCTTCATCCCTGCTCCAGATCTAAATTAAAGACTTATGGGTTTAGTTGATCTTGGTGAACAATTTACATTTCATTATGCCTCTTTTGAACTGCCAAAATGAAATCTGTGATGTATCAGCTACTAAAAAGTAATGAAAGACTTTTTTCTCCCCAATTGCTTTCCTTTAAAGCTACAGGAAGTAAAATATGGAACAAAAAATCTGTCCTGGAAAAAAATTCTCAGTAAGAAAGAACAACTTAAATAAATACTTAACATTGTTAAGGAACAACTCAAAGGAAAGTTAATATCATATGGCTATGTATATTTGCATATATTTGAGGCTATAATACTCTAACTATTAAAGCCATGGTGTAGATGTATGAAGGAGAACTGTGAGAAGGATCAGAGGGTAAATCATAACAGCACCTCTTGGATGCTGGGAAATTATAGTGCACCCTGAAGCTAGGGACTGACCTAAAAACATACGAAGATGTTCTAAAATTGCATCCTTTGGAATAAATAGAAATACCTACTTAGGATGGAATGCTTTTACAAATGTGCTTTTTGACAGAGAAAGAAACTTAGAAAGGACCTGCCATAACTGATCAGGCAGTAAATAGGGACAGCGGAAGATTTGTACTTTCAAACTTGCAAGATTCTGTTAATGTAGTCTATCAATAAAGTAGAAGTAACTCATCTGGTTATGTTTCCTGACTGGTTTACCTGGGAGGGCTGACAGTGATGAATCCCTGGGCTGCCTGCTCCATTTTGCCCTTCCCTCTAGTCATATCCATGCCAACATCCCTTTTCAAATAAATAAGAATTCCTGACAGGCAGTAGCCATTTCCTCCTCCTCATCTGCCTACACAAACTTTAAACCTCTGGTTCTTCTTTGGCTTATGTATACTGCTGACCACTGGCCACCAATCAAAGTCACCCAACTATACAATGTAAAACTATTAATATGCTCTCGGCCATGGTCCTGGTTATTCCAGTCTGTTCTTGGAATCCTTGGTTAACTCACTGAATTAACTAAGACCAATGCATAAGAAGAGTCAGTCTGGTGTACAGGTAGTCCTTGCTTACCAACCACTCATTCAGTGACCATTTGCAGTTACAATGGCACTGAAAAACAAGACTTCTGATTGGTCCTCAAAATTGCAGCTGTTGCAGTGTGCCCATAGCCACGTGATTGCAATTTGGGCACTTGACAACTGGCATGCAATTACAATGCTCGCAGTGTCCCGTGATCACCATTTGCAACCTTCAAAGCCAACTTCTGACAAGCAAAGTCAATGGGGAAGCCAGCAAGAAGTCACAAGTCACGGTTGTGTGATGTTGTACTTAACGACCTGTGGTAATTTGCTTAATGACCACAGCTGGAACTGACATCATAAGTCAGCGTGTTCATGTGACATCATGCTTAACAACTGTGCCACTTAGCAACCAAGTTGCCAGTCCCTATTGCGGTCAGTGAGGATTACCTGTAGTGGTTAAGGCATCAGGCTAGAATCTGTGAGACTGTGAGTTCTAAACCCACCTTAGGCACAAAGGTAGCTGGGTGACTTTGGGCCAGCTATTTTCCCTGAGCCCTAGGAAGGAGTCAATGGCAAACCACTTCTGAAAAACCTTGCCAAGAAAACTGCAGGGAATAGTACATGCAGTCACCAGGGACTAGGACTTGTAGTCACCAGAAGTCAAGACTTGAAGGCATAAAAAAAAAAAATGCATAAAAAGTTACTGAATCAGGGGTCCTGATTTATTCATGGTGAAGTGGGTAGCTGATATAGATTTCTTTCCAACTTTAAGGGTTCATCCTTCTATGTACCTGAATAGCTTAGAAACATTTACTATACAGTGTTTATTTAGCTGTGCCAAAGAGGAAATGTCTGGAAGAAGCAAAATTTCATTCTTACTGCTGGACAGCTAAATATGTAAAATTTCTAATGTATTCCCACTCCTGTAATAGATGCCATGAGCGGGGAAGATTCTGGAATGGAACTTCAAGGTTGTCAGGAGGGGGAAGAGACATTCCAGGGCAAGAGCCTCCTCAGCCTGCAGCAAGAGTGTGGGAAGACGAAGAGAATGAGGCTGGCCCCTCCCTAGAGTCTCACAGGTTATAGCCACTAGTTCCTTTAGCATAGGTTTAGTCTGGCGAGATTTTGTCTATTAGGTGTGAGCTAATAAAGGAACTGAACTGTACTGGATTGCCTCGTTGCTGTTCTTGGGCTGAACCTGACAACTCCATAGCTAAAGAAGAAAGAAAAGTTGTGACCTACCTTACAAGGAGGTCAGGAGTCAGGGAAAGTGGGGTTTCCTTTACACCATTACATTTTGATAGGTGTACAAAATGGCATAGTATAGCATCCAGTAATTCTCTGATGGTCCTATAGATATCAATAGAAGAGACTATCTGTAGCTCAGGGTTGAACTGTGGAGTCCTTAGTGCTTTCTGATTGCAGACATTTCATTACCCAACCAGGTAACATCATTAGTGCTAGTGGGTGTGGGGTTTGCTCCCTGTTTATATACAGGAGCTTGCTGATGATGTTACCTAGTTGGGTAATGAAATGTCTGCAATCAAACAACCAAGCTCAGGCAGCACCAAGGACCCCACACTTCAACACTGAGCTACATATATTCTCTTCTATTGGTACCACACATGGACATCTAACACTTCAGAAAGCACGCAAATGGGAGAAATTTGCATGTAGGCAAACCTCCACCAAGGAACAACTATTCTTTCTACACAAATGCCTACAACAGCATGCCCTGCCCACCAGTGTTGGATACAAGCCTCCAGTAAACTGCACAGCTAGATGGAAAATAGCTCAACAAAGTGGCTGAAAAATGATATGGCTAATGATCATGGATGCTCACCTCAGAATAAACAAATACCGGCAAACCATAGATAACTTCAAGAGCAACTGGAACAAACCATTACCCCAGAGCACACAAAAATGCTGACAACCACCATCAAGACTACATCCCTAACACAAGCTGAAAAAACAAAAACAAACCTCCAAACTAAATTGCTCAAGCTAAACCCCGGAAGCAAAGAGGTACCTGAACCCGAATCGGTAATCAACTTGTCCAGCTGCCCACTATCCACCACGGAACACAATATCCTCCCAGAAAGGCCTCAACTATAACACAGACAATGCTTGCAGCCTTAGAAGCAGCATTTAAAACCACAGGACTTGCCACAGAGACCCAAGAAAACATAAGGTAGGCAATCATACCACAGGCCAGAAGAACACAGAATCAGAACCAACTCAAAGCAGAGGACAGACCAGGCCTCAATAGCCTAAGGAAGGACCAAACCATCATCATCCTCCCAGCAGACAAAGGCCGAACCATGGTTATCATGGACAGATCACAATACATACAAAAAGCCAAAGAATTACTGGAGGACAAAGAAACCTACATCCCAGTAAACACCAACCCAATATAGAAATTAGACAACCTGATCAAATGAATCCTTAATGACCTAACCAAGAAAGGTCAAATCACAAAAGAATAATGGCAGATAAAAAGCAGTGGACCCATCCTCCCATGCTTCTATGGATGCCCCAAAATACACAAGTCTGTCATACCTCTTCGTCCAATTGTATCATTACCAGGGACCCCAACATACAACATAGCCAAAGAACTGACAACAAAGCTTGGACATCTCACAGAGGGAAGCAAATATTCTATTGACTTCCCACTACAATGCCCCCAGAAAATCAAAGACCTAAAAATAGATGAAGATTAAATTATGGTTTCATTTGATGTTACAGCACTCTTTACATTCATAGACCCAGAACTGGCAGAAGAATCCATGGCAGATGTTCTACACAACACATCTGACCTAACCAAATACACCAAGATCAAAATATGCAGAATCATGGACCTCATCAACCTCTGCCTCACTACCTACTTTCAGTTTGATGGACAAATATACCAAGAAATCAGAGGAGCACCCATGGGATCACCACTCCCAGGACTCATAGCAGAGACTGTAATGCTGCATCTAGAAACTATAGCACTCCCATGCATACAACCAAAAGTATGGATCCGGTATGTAGATGGAACTTTTGTCATAATAAAAAAGAAACAACCAGAGCAGACACATAAAACATCAACAACATCTTCAAAGGAATAAAATTCATAAGGGAAGAACGAAACAACAACACACAACTTGTCCTGGATATCCTCATTAGTAAAGGAAATGATGGCAAATTAGGAGCACAAGTCTATCGAAAAGCAACCCACACTAACCAAGTGCTCCATTACCAAAGTAACAACCCAACCTCCCACAAGAGGAACTGTGTAAAAACATTATTCAAACAAGCACAAATGCACTGCAGCAACCCAGAACACCAGAAAAAGGAAACAGATTGCCTATACAACATCTTCTAAAAAAATGGATACCCATGCAACTTTAAGTGCCTGACCACTCAACCCACTACAGCATAACCAACACAAGCTATGGAAAGGATAACACTGCCACACATCAGAAACATCTCAGAAACAACCAACAGACTATTAAAACTACATGGCATTACCGTAGCACACAAACCAACTAAAGCCCTCTAAAACATCTTAAGTAAACCAAAAGACCCAGTAGCCCAAAAAGAAAAAATAGGAGTCATCTACAATATACAATGTAAGGACTGTAACAGCCACTATGTAGGACAGACAGGCAGAAGACTAGCAGAGCACACCAACTAGCAGTCAGAACACACTATGAAAACTCCGTAATCTCACAACACATGGACAGATTCAACCATAGTTTCATCTGGGAAACAGTGAGCATCCTAGACCAAGCTAAATCCAAAAATGCTAGGGAATTCCTGGAAGCTTGGCACTCAGATACATCAGCCATCAATAGACACATAGAGATAAACTACATTTACACACCATTCAAAAGAGACAATAAGAAAGCTAAGAAGGAAACAGAAAGACATCCTTTCCAGCAGTCTACATCCAGATAAGCAGGGATTAACATCAGATAAACAATCAAGCAGAAAACAATACTCTAATCAAGAAACTACCAAGGAGAAAACTACACCCCCACCAACACTGGCAGAGCAAGCTACTATATATAAACAGGGAGCAAACCCCACACTCACTAGCACTGATGATGTTACCTAGTTAGGTAATGAAACATCTGCAATCAAACAACCAAGCTCAGAGAGCTCCAAGGATTCCATAGTCCTGTAGATGTTTGCAGCCCATATATATTAGCTCTATTTCAAGTAAACATGCATAGGATAGGACTGGGAAACATTACAGCAATCTTCAACTTTCAAAGGACCTAGACAATAGTGAAGCAAACTTTTAAATTTTTATTTTGTTATTAATCTAGAACCTGCGTGCACTGGTTATGAGTCTTGCAGAACCATTACAATCAACTTCCAAAATACTTACAATAGCCAAGAAATTCAAAGTACTTCCTATTCTTATCCTACCATTCCCTTAGATCTAGACAAGAATTGTAATTCATAATCAATAACAGAAGTGAGAATCAAACTGCATATAATGCTATTCATGTTTTTTTAATTTTTTTAATTAAAAAAATATGTAAATATATATTTACATTCCTGATAATCCTCCACCAATCTGCTCTTTGCCCATGGAGCTGCTTGTTATTGGAGACACCTAGCAGTAGAAGTTGGGAGTCCCATAGCTGTGTTTTCTTCAAAGTAACACTGGCTGTAATTTATAAAATAGACATGACTAGCGTATCATTTTGTCAACCGTCAATGTACATTTCATCACAGTGAGTAGCAGCACATAGCCAACCTTGACTGACCTTGGAAAAACTAAACAGGATTAAAATTAGCCAGTGCTTAGTTGGGAGTCCACTAGGAATCCCAGGACTATAGGTTCAGTGTTTTTCAAACTTGGCATCTTAAGATGTGTGGACTTTAACTCCCAGAATTCCCCAGCCAGCCATGATGATTTCATATTAATGATGAGCAAAGCGAAAAATCAATGATGACTTCATATTATTGATGAGAAAACAACAAGAATGTATCCATGTAATCGCCCAGTAGAACTCTCCCTGAGTTTATGATACTTACCTTCAACTTCTTTATGGTGAAGTAAAATTAAAGCCAGCAATCTTACAATTGAGGGAGAGTATCATCTGAATACTTCTGATGCATATATTTTCAGTTTAATACACTTGATTTGACAATTACATTTTAATAGTTATTTTAATAAGGATGGGACTGTTTATACTTTTTTCATACTTATATTATAATCATTTTGTTAGTCTTCTAAGATGCCAGAAGACTCTTTGATGTTGATGCAAAAAATAGGAATTACAAATGCAATAACCACTTTTAAGTTCTCAGTAATGCCTAAGGCCAGAATCATTACCTCCATATTGTGAAACATCTAAAGGCTGGCTAAAAAGAGGAAATGTGTCACTCCACCCAAAAAGCAAAAAGTATGCAGGTTGGTATATGTTTATTTTATGTACAGATGGAAATGTATAAACAATACATTTGAAGATACTAGAAATAGAAATCCAATAACTCTCCAATAGTGGAGAAGATTGTGACTAGACAATTTTTGTTTAAATGAGAAATTTCAGGTTGTCCTCAATTGCCTTTTCGATAGTTCTTTGGTCTTTAAACTGGACTTAGCCTTTCCAAAGTAAGATCTATTGGGGCTATCATCTCTCTCTTGGTTGTTGTCTAGTAGCCATCTGGATTTTTGTCACCTGGACATAGTAGCCCTGTCCTCTGTAAAGCTGGGCCACTACACAGGCATGGTGCATGGACTGGGATGAGATTCAGAGATGATACTTACCTCCAACTTCTTTATGGTGAGGTAAAATTAAAGCCGGCAATCTTGCAATTGGAACCCACATCTCTTACTTCCATATCCATTGCTGGAATCACAGGGAGGCCTGAGAAAGGGATCTTTTGTGAGACTGTTTTGAGAGGGCCTCAGTCCACAGTGGGTTCCAGGGCCCATGGCTATACCTGGGAAGAATCAGAGGTCCAGAACAATGGATTTCATTAACAGCTTCCTTGTTTCCCTTAACTTGTATTATTCAAGGTCTCTTGTTATTGTGTCCTGTTGATTCTACAATGTAGAGTCTTGTAGCATCTTAAATATGAACAAATGTATTATTTACTGTGCATGCAGATATATTTATAACTTGTAAGAATTTCCAAGGAAGTAGAGGTTGAGATATGGACAGATGCACACATTCTTGCATGCTCTATTTCTTCCATTTCTATCCCTTCATTTTCCATGCTTGGCACTTTATCCTGCCCTGCATTACTTCTCTCCAGGTTTTTACATCTTGCCTGTTACCCAGAATTTGGCACCTCTGCTGATTTTTTTTCTTTAAAAAAAAAGATACAGTATATGTGAAGCTGACACGAATCCAGTGATCCAGCCCTAGAAGCAGGAGAACCATGTTAGTTTATGCTAACCAAGAATCAGGAGTCTAGTAGCACCTTTGCAGATTAACACATTTTATTAAAAGGCATAAGCATGAAATGTATTAGTCTGAAAAGGTGCTACTACCGTAGACTCCTCCTGATTTGTTGCTAGCAAGACAAACTCGACCATCAGCCAAGACAATAACCCAGCTTGTTTTAGTGGAAACATTTTTCTCAGAACAAGAAGTACAGTTCAGCTTTAACCAATGAAAGCATCAGAATAATAACTAGGGTAGAATTAGTCCCTGTGCAACATATTGCTGCTCTATAGCCTCTTTGGCCAGGCATTCAAACACTGGAAACTGATTGGCTGAGGTAGCTATTACTCTTACTTGGGTGGGGAAATAAATTAAAGCGGCATGCAGCTATAACTTTGAAGTCTTTTGGGGATGTACTGTGGTACATGAATTGGCAGGCAATAGCCAACAGCCTGGCAAGCTGGCCTGTCTGCCTGACATCCTGATTCTGCCATCCTGCCCAGCAGGGAAAAAGGGAGAGGGTCACCTCTATAAGTAAAGGAGAAAAAGAGACAGTGGCAACAGACAAGGAGAGAGAAAAGTGGTTTTGCCCCCAATAAAATGTAAAAGCAAAAGGGGACTAACCAGCGAAGCAATTGAAAAGCAGTTACTGTATTCTGGGTCCCCTTGTGGTCCAGTTTCATCCCTCAACATAAAAAGTAATAACTTCCCCAGACACCAGGATTCTGAGACTGTTAAGTTGTCATATGGCTGAATAATATTCATTTTTAAAAATTAATACAATAGCTTTAATGCTATCACCTTCATTTTTTTTTTAATGGATTGGATCCATAGTATACATGAACAGATTTCTGTTCACAAGATAATTTGCTGAGGGAATGTAGGAAGGCAATTTTTAAATTCTTAATTCTTTTGGGGCCCCCAGAAGCTGCTTCAGAGGATCCAGAATCCTCTGGAACAGCATGGGATGCAGTACAGGAGGCCACAAATAATCTAACATGGCCTATTCTAGGGAAGTGTAAGAAGCTAAAAAGTCTTTTAAAGTGCAAATCCTCCCTCTCCCTGTGTGAGGTTTCTTTTTAAATATGACTATTTACTAGTTTTCACACAACTTTCATTACAGAACTTCCTTTTAAAGATGCAAAGCTGGTGGGGGAGGGGGGTGGCTCACAGATCTTTGAGGTGAACAATTAAATGCTAGTGGCCTTTTTTAAAAATATAGATACTGGCTTTCACTTCCTTGCAAAGTCCAAGAAGCAAAACTGCTACATGAAATTTGCTTCCGCAGAAACCTGTGGCAGAATTGTTTAAATCCCTAGCTGCTTCTGCTGTTCCTCCTGTGGGAGTCCCTGTTGGATAGGAGACCTTTGCAGAAGTTGTCTGGATCCAGCCCAATGAATCTACAAGCTGCCTTGAATGCTTGCGTGGGTGAATTGAAAACAGCTTAATAAATAAACAAAGAAATAAATATTGAAGAAGATGGCCATAATTTAGGACTGTTAGAAGCTATTTCATTTTACCTGACTCTGTGAGGTTACTAAATGATGGAGGACAGCCCTGTTATTCAAACTTCTAAAAAATCAAAATTGTGTTGGTTCTGTATTCTCTTTCCCTGCCCAAAGTGATGAGCAGTGTCATTATTACACAATTCGTGCACTGGATACCTTATAATCAAATTTTCACTGCTCTTTCTGACAGGTTTTTAAGTTACTTAGGAGGTCTATTTATATGTGGAAGCATCAACATCATGCAGTAAATCCAACCACAACTCAGTCACATATTTTATTAAGTCTAAGTTCAGTGAAAGTGCAGAGTAAACTAGGGCCCTCTGTCTCTCCATTACATCTGATTTGCGGTTGCTATAAAAAGGCCCACATGCCGCTCTTTCAGATGTGTTTTGGATTGAAAATAGGATTAATGTGCTAAAGTGTGATTAGAATGGTTAAACACGATTAATTGGAACAGACTTGTATTGCCATGGGAGCTCCGCTGTTGCTGGCCTCCCTCCAGTTTACCAAGTGAACAAAGCAGGCCAACTGTCCAACTTTTTTCTGTGTCTTTTGCTTATATGCCTCCCCCCACCCCCTTTTGTATTTTCTCATAGCCAGCTTGTCTCAGAGCAGATTAAATGCAGCTGAGAATGTTGGTCTAGGCCTGCAGCAAGGCATCCTGGGGGAATAAGCAGGAACCTCGGGCCCAGACGTGGCTGCTCTGGTGCTGGTTGAAAACTGCCATGCACCTAGGGCAAGGGTCCAGGTGGATCGACAGGGGAGTGGGAATAATTGGGGGGGGGGGGTTAAATGATCTATTAAACCCCCAAACTTTAATCAAGCTGCTACCATACTGGCAGCTCTGATTTACCTCCAAAATGACAGTAATGGGCAGAAAACTGGCCTGGTCTGAGCACTTGCCCTGAGTTTTATGGAGTGCTACACTGAGGTAGCAGGCAAAACAATGTGGTGAGGTTTTGTTTTAGTAACAGCAAATTCACAGGTATATGTAGGCCATTTTTTATTCTTCTCTTCAGCACATGAGCATCTACACACACACACACACACCTGTGCCTCCAACACAAATAAAGATCTAAGCTTTGAGGTTGTAATTCTATAGGCACTTGCCTGGGTGCAAGATGTACAGAGCCTAAAGAGCAGTGTTTGTCAACCTCAGCAACTTTAAGATGTGTGCAATTCTACTCCCAGAATTCCCCAGACAATTAAGGAAGATACCTAGATCCCAAGTCTGTATTCATATGCTGGCTATGGAATTCTGGGAGTTGAAGTCCAGACACTGTAAAGTTGCTGAGGTTGAGAAACACTGCTAAAGAGGCTTCCTTATAAATACCAGGCATGCACAAATTTGTCCCAAACACACTCTCTCTCTCTCTTCTCTCTCTCTCTGCTTCCATTGGTTTACAAAAGTAAAACAACAAAAATCAACACACAGCTCTCTCTAACTAATAAGGACAATAGTAATAGAGGTTCAAGAGAATGCCAAAGATAACTGATGAGGCTTCAGATTTTTCCTAAAAGTCCTGCAAAGTGGAGGTCTAGCAGATCTCAGAGATATCAAGAATTCCAAAGATTTGGGAAGGGTAGCAAAGGCTCTTCAATGCATTGTGAAGCATCCTACTGAAAGGTGTCAAAATTATTTAGGACAATTTCATTTTTAAAAAGAAAACATGTTTTAGACTTTTCAGGTTGAAAGGTAAATAATAATTATGACAACAGTAATAACAATGGAAAGTATATGTTGCCAACTCCATTCAGACTCCTAGCAGATTAAAAACAAAAATTAAATCTTCCATGGTATAGCATCAGTGTGAACAATGTCCACAGTTAGTAAAAGAATAATATATCCATAACATAAAAACATCCCCAATAAACTCTAAGTAAAAACCAACCAACAAATCTAAATAACATAATTAAAATCAATAACTGTAACAGTCTCCCCATAATCACATAGTAAGGTCTGAATCTCCAACAATGATTGCCAACAGCTAACCTTCAACCTCCAAAGGCCCTCTGAAACAACATAATCTTTAATGCTTTCTGGAAGGCCATCTTTGTGGGGATAGTTTCTAGCACTATCATTCTAAACATAGTTGTGCAGCTATGCATCTTTTTCTCCTTAACAACTTTTGTATGGAAATAAAAATTTTTAAAAAAAGAAGCAACAGTAGTAAAGATAGCTACATCAGCACTGTATATGAACATACAGGAACACTTAGGTCAAAATATGATGGTGATGATGATGATGATGATGATGCTGATGATGCTGATGATTGTAATGACTTCCAGGTAATGCTGTGTGAGACAATGAATATATGCTGATATTTCACACATTTGTATTGTCTCACACAGCATTACCCAAAAATCAATTCACGAACAAGTAGCAGCCATGAAAACCTAAATGATGACAATTATAATGACAATTACAATAATAATAGTAATAATAGTACAAGACATATGCCCATCAACTGATCATCCTCATGAGCTATTCTGCTAAAGAAGGTTTTCCCTCCCATCAGGGAAATGCTCATTAGTGTGTTGCAGAAAAAATCTCCTTCACTTTTTTCCCTACTATTTTTCATTCAGTTTAATGAAGGAGCTGTGATGTTCTTTTAATTATTTACATACAAGTTGGGCAAGGTGTGTGTATGTGTGTGTATGAATGTTCTGTCTTTCACTGCACAATTATCTCTGCAGTGATCTGCAGATTCCTTACATTTCAGTTACATCATGAGGGCCTGGGCTGTAGCCTGCAGTGAAGAGGGGAATGACAAAATGTATGTTGCAACACAAAGACTGGCCCTTCTGTACTTGTGTAATGATGTCACCTGCAAGTACATAAGGTATGTAGCTTGCATTGTGAGCCATGATTTCATCCTTTCGACACTTATGTTTATGAGCATAGATGGAGGGATGGCAAAGGGAGGCTAATAGTGAAACTCCACACCATTTATACTTGTCCTGCAGTGTCACACACAAGTATGTAAAGAGTCGAGCTTTGACAAAGCCTGCAGGTTCACATGCACAAGGGGACCTCCCTCCTTGGCTCATTTCAGATTTGGCACTGTGGGCTGCCAGGGAAGTTTTAGAGTGATAGCAAGTTGTACAGCTGAAAATAGCATTACCAGCTGTAGCATTCTCCTCCAACTCCAACAATAAAATGTTTTTGAGCTCAAAAGCATCCCCGAGAGAAGTGTGAAAGAAATAAGGAGAAAAACAGAGGCTTATTTCAAAGGGGAATGAAACTTTTGAGAAATTGCAATACAGATTTTGGCAGAGCATTATGGAATGGCTCATTGTTTGTGTGCTTTTTATTGAGAAAAGCATCAATTCCAACCATTGGGTCAACAGTACTAAATCTTCTTGCAATATGTCCAAAGCATACGGTAAAAATTTAGCTTTAAGATGCAAATCTATATACTCAAGTCCCAATGAATACAGTGGGACTTGCTTTGATGTAAATGCGGGTGTATATTTTGGCACTTCAGGAATACGATTTGGTTTCATATGGGCTATAGTCCTTCTCTCAGCTGGTAATTTGACTCTGAAACTACTTCGGTGTGATTTAAGCAGTTGTGTGGCAGATACCAACATCTCAGGACTGTTCACTGGCACAGCAGCAAATGATGCTAGGGCTTATAAACTGAGGAGCTTTCTGCACTGAATTGTACAACAGTATAGCATAGCTTTGTCCCATGCATCTGTACGGTTGCGTGCCTGTCATACGTCAGTCTATCAACATAAAATTACATTTGTGTATAGCCCTTATTAGATGAAATCTACTTGAAAGTGACTGCTCGGGTTACCAGTAATTACTTTCCAATGATTGCCTGCACCCTTTCACTCTCCCTCAATCTTACTTTCTAAGTTTGAAGTTTGCTGAGCCTCAGGCAGTAATCTTAATGTTGCTGTATGTCAGATAAGAAGAGGTCTGGGTTTTTTATACATTCATAATACGTACTGTATATTGGCCATTGCTAAAGGGAATCTTATTTTAACCAAAGCCAGATTTTATGTCCTTAATAGAGTTAGGAATAGTGTATTATTTTCCAACTTGGACCAGCTATTAATACTTTATAAGTTGTGAACATGGAAAGAATTCCCATAAATTGAGATACAATATTTCAGTGTGCCGTTAAAAAGATAAGGATGGATCAAAGGTACACAGAGATTCTGTTTCTCCAGTTTAGTCCTCCTTGCTGCAGACCCCAGTTCTGATGTTACTTCAGCACTACTATACTGTCAGTTTCCAAAGAAATTATCCCCTTGAACTAATTGTGGCATACAAAGTACATCAGTTCTGAGATTTCTTCCAAAATTATAGTTCTCAAGCTCAACATGTTTTCGGCATTTATAATGGCAAATATGCTAAATTCCTGGTTTAAAGTTGTGCTTTTGGACACAAATGGAATGGTGGTTTGTTTTAAGATAACTTCAGATTCTTTTTCCCTCTTAACTGAAAAAAAAGCACAAGCTTAACATGTAATTTATCTGAGCTGATTACCATATTAAATAAATGGATGTTAAAGCATTTGAACTTCCTCTAGCTAAATGGAAAATAAGAAATGCAATAATTAATATTGTGGGAACCACTGAGAAAGATAGTGCCTTGGATTATTTTATTTTATTTTATTATTCTTACCAATGTTCCACTTTGGCAATCACTAAAAGTGGATATCCCCTTCATGGATCACTGCCTTGTCGTGGCGAAGGGGCTTGTGTAACTCAGTGAAGCCATGAGCTATACCGTGCAGGGCCACCCAAGACGGACAGGTCATGACAGAGAGTTCTGACAAAATGTGGTCCACTGGAGAAGGAAATGGCAACCCACTCCAGTATCCTTGCCAAGAAAACCCCATGGACAATGTTAAAAGGCTAAAAGATATGACGCCGGAAGATGAGCCCCTCAGGTTGGAAGGTGTCCAATATGCTACTGGGGAAGAGCGGAGGGCAATTCCAAGTAGCTCCAGAAAGAGTGAAGCGGCTGGGCCAAAGCCGAAAGGACGTTCAGCTGTGGATGTATCTGGAAGCGAAAAGAAGGTCCGATGCTGTAAAGAACAATATTGTATAGGTACGTGGAATGTAAGATCCATGAACCAAGGCAAGCTGGATGTGGTCAAACATGAGATGACAAGATTGAACGTTGACATCTTGGGAATCAGCGAATTGAAATGGACGGGAATGGGTGAATTTAATTCAGGTGACCACTATATCTACTACTGTGGGCAAGAAACCCTTAGAAGAAATGGAGTTGCACTCATAGTCAATAAGAGAGTGGGAAAGGCAGTAATGGGGTACAACCTCAAAAACGACAGAATGATCTCAGTGCGTATCCAAGGAAAACCATTCAACATCACAGTAATCCAAGTCTATGCCCCAACCACTGATGCCGAAGAAGCTGAAGTTGACCGGTTCTATGAAGACCTACAAGACCTTCTAGAACTAGCACCAAAAAAAGATGTCCTTTTCATCATAGGGGATTGGAATGCTAAAGTAGGAAGTCAAGGAGTAATCGGAATAACAGGCAAGTTTGGCCTTGGAGTACAAAATGAAGCAGGGCAAAGGCTAATAGAGTTCTGTCAAGAGAACAAGCTAGTCATAGCAAACACTCTTTTCCAACAACACAAGAGACGACTCTACACATGGACATCACCAGATGGTCAATACCGAAACCAGATTGATTACATACTTTGCAGCCAAAGGTGGAGAAGCTCTATACAGACGGCAAAAACAAGACCAGGAGCTGACTGTGGCTCAGATCATGAGCTTCTTACTGCAAAATTTAGGCTTAAATTGAAGAATGTAGGGAAAACCACTAGACCACTCAGGTATGACTTAGATCATATTCCATGTGAGTACACAGTGAAGGTGATGAATAGATTTAGAGGATTAGATTTGGTAGACAGAGTGCCTGAAGAACTATGGACGGAGGTCTGTAACATTGTACAAGAGGCAGCATCTAAAACCATCCCAAAGAAAAAGAAATGCAAGAAAGCAAAATGGCTGTCTGATGAGGCTTTACAAATAGCTGTGGAAAGAAGGAATGCGAAAAGCAAGGGTGAAAGGGAAAGATATAAGCAACTGAATGCAGATTTCCAGAGAATAGCAAGGAGAGATAAGAAGGCCTTCTTAAATGAACAATGCAAAGAAATTGAAGAAAACAATAGAATGGGGAAGACTAGAGATCTCTTCAAGAAAATTGGAGATATCAAAGGAACGTTTAGTGCAAAGATGGGCATGATAAAGGACAAAAAAGGCAGGGACCTAACAGAAGCAGAAGAGATTAAGAAGAGGTGGCAAGAATACACAGAAGAACTATACAAGAAAGATCTTAATGTCCCTGATGTCCATGCTGGTGTGGTCACTGACCCTGAGCCAGACATCCTAGAGAGTGAAGTCAAGTGGGCCTTAGGAAGCATTGCTAACAACAAAGCTAGTGGAGATGACAGTATTCCAGCTGAGTTATTTAAAATACTAAAAGACGATGCTGTTAAAGTGCTGCACTCAATATGCCAGCAAGTTTGGAAAACGCAACAGTGGCCACGGGATTGGAAAAGGTCAGTTTACGTTCCAATTCCAAAGAAGGGCAATGCCAAAGAATGCTCAAACTATCGCACAATTGCACTCATTTCACATGCTAGCAAGGTTATGCTCAAAATCCTACAAGCTAGGCTTCAGCAGTACGTGAACCGAGAACTACCGGATGTACAAGCTGGGTTTCGAAGAGGCAGAGGAACTAGAGATCAAATTGCCAACATTCGCTGGATCATGGAGAAAGCACGAGAGTTCCAGAAAAGCATCTACTTCTGCTTCATTGACTATGCAAAAGCCTTTGATTGTGTGGATCACAACAAACTGTGGCAAATTCTTAAAGAGATGGGGATACCAGACCACCTTACCTGTCTCCTGAGAAATCTGTATGCGGGCCAAGAAGCAACAGTTAGAACCGGTCATGGAACAACCGATTGGTTCAAAATAGGGAAAGGAGTACGACAAGGCTGTATACTGTCCCCCTGCTTATTTAACCTATATGCAGAGTACATCATGAGAAATGCCAGGCTGGAAGAATCACAAGCCGGAATTAAGATTGCAGGGAGAAACATCAATAACCTCAGATATGCAGACGATACCACCCTAATGGCAGAAAGTGAAGAAGAACTAAAGAGCCTCTTGATGAGGGTGAAAGAGGAGAGTGCGAAAGCTGGCTTGAAACTCAACATTAAAAAAACTAAGATCATGGCATCTGGACCCATCAATCCCTGGCAAATAGAAGGGGTAGAAATGGAAGCAGTAACAGACTTCATTTATTTGGGCTCCAAGATCACCGCAGACGGAGACTGCAGCCATGAAATTAAAAGACGCTTGCTCCTTGGGAGGAAAGCTATGGCAAACCTAGATAGCATATTAAAAAGCAGAGACGTCACCTTGCCGACAAAGATCCGCATAGTCAAAGCTATGGTTTTTCCAGTAGTAATGTATGGCTGTGAGAGCTGGACCATAAAGAAGGCTGAACGCCGAAGAATTGATGCCTTTGAACTGTGGTGCTGGAGAAGACTCTTAAGAGTCCCCTGGACTGCTAGGAGGTCAAACCAGTCAATCTTAAAGGAAATCAACTCTGATTGCTCATTGGAAGGATTGATAATGAAGCTCAAGCTCAGATACTTTGGTCACCTAATGCGAAGAGAGGACTCTTTGGAAAAGACCCTGATGCTGGGAAAGATGGAAGGCAAAAGGAGAAGAGGACGGCAGAGGATGAGATGGCTAGATAGCATCACTGAAGCAATGAGCATGAAATTGAGCAAACTCAGGGAGGCAGTGAAAGACAGGAAGGCCTGGCGCAATATGGTTCATGGGGTCACGAAGAGTCGGACACGACTTAACGACTAAACAACAACAACAAAAAGTGGATAACACTTTTATTACTACAGTCAAGTAGCTGTTAACAGCTTGGTAAAGAGAGATGTATCTCTACAGTTGTTTTTTAAAGACTAAGATGGTGGGGACCAAATGCAACTCCTGAGGAAATGCATTTCATAACCTTTAGTCAATGTAGAAGACCTTTTCTTGAAGGCTTTAAGCTGATTAGGGTTTTAAAGGTGAATACCAATCCATGAAATTGTGCCTGGTAAGCAACTGGCAATCAGTAGAGCTACTTCTGAATAGGCATCATATGATCCTTATAACTTGTACTAGATAACCACTTAGCTGCTACATTTTGCACCAGCAACAACTTCTAAATATTGGTCTATCCATGAGTGATAATATGACAATGAGAGGTGTATTCAGGTTGTGTGTGCTTTGGAAATGATTAGGAAGAAGTGTTTTGGATCTTATGCAAATGTACTGGATCCTTTAATGAGTGGAATTCTTAAAGCAGGGACATCATTTCTCAGGCTAGTGAGGAAGCCTGAAACAAGTTATGCTGCATTTATCAATACCAGAGAAGTGCTGTGTGTATGCCTGCATGAGGTCCCAACCCTTCTTCATCATCTTCAAAACATGCACAGCCCTGGTGTGTGTGTATATGATTTATTTTATTTTATTTATTTTATTTGCTGCCCAACTTCAATGGACTCTGGCTACAATACTGTATGGCTACAATGTGTCTGTATGAATGCATGCATATATGTACACATACCCCAGCCAAAGTAATTCTGTGATAATCAGTGATAATTTACTTTACACCTTTAGCAGAACCTCAAATTATATTTTAGATAGAAAACAGGGCAAATAATACACCAAAAAAGACTTCTACAATTCACAGGAATTTGGTGTTCATTATCCACAAAAGACGCACTTAATTTGCTAAGAGATAAACATAATGCCGAAAGCCAACATTTGTTACTAATAGAGCTAAAATTCCAGTGCAGTGCTCTATAAATCAAACCTTGGCTTGATAATCATGCTTCCAAGCTTTGCAGCGTACAAACCTAGGAATTTCTAAGAGTAGCTGCTGGCTTAGTCTATGCTTCTCCAATTCTCTTTCCCCCTTTCTCTTTTTGATCTGGGAGAATGGTAATAACCAAACTTGGCAAAAAGTTCAGTTTTTTGCTTCTTTTTTCAATGGTCACACTTGGTAAGTTAGCAAATTTAAAGATCAATGGTAGAGTCAATGATGGAATTAAATGCACATACCAGAAACAAAACGCATGTTCCGAAGGAGGTTCAGATAATTATCTCATTTTGCAATTACCTCATGGATCTGGTCTCTTGGTTGGCTTTTGCCCTTGGAGAAATCTGAACTGTTTGGCGAATCAGTGGTTCAATTTCCGGCTTGTGTTTCGAGCTCTACTGTGGGGGGAAAGCTGCAGTGGTTTAGCAGTAGTCTAGCTTCAGACAAACAGATTGGCTTTTTTTCAGTCTACATTTTTGTGTGTTTCTTCCTCTGGATAGGAGATTTGAACTACGGCAAATGTTAAGTAGACCTGGATTTTTTTATTGTATTCTAAATAAAATTCAGCTGCTAGCTTTGAACTCTGGGCCATATAGACTTTCTGCTGCAAGGCGTCCCCCTGTCCTTCAGAGGGCAGTCTGGCTCTGGAAGGTCCAGCTGTGTTGCCAGCAAAGGGAAAGGAAATTCTTGAGGCTTGTTTCAACTACTGCAGATTGCAAAAAAGATAAAGGCAAATTGTTACAGGCTAAATAAGACTGAAGCCAGCAGGAATCAGAGGAAATAAATTTAGGACCCTGTTTGTGTAACATTTTTTCCAGTTCTCAAATTGTAAGAGATTCAGTATTGGGATGCCTCAGAGAACAATAGTCTCTACTCCCTAAGCAACTGGAACATTTATCTCTGACACAGCCCCATTTTATTCTACTGGTAATATTGTGGCCACCCAGAAGTGGTTCAACTGGACAAAACTTTTGTTAGAAGATATCATTAAATGATGATAACTCTACATTCTAGTCATCCAGTGATTTCAGTAGCATGGTCTTTGAGCATAATTAACCTGTGCTTGGCAAGTCTGTCTCCTGTGCTGCCTTTATTAATAGATTATGCAATACTAACTGCATTACTGAAACATCTCAAGAGGTTTTGATGGACAAAACATCTGAACATTAATTATACTGTAGTTATAAGAGCTGCATAGCACTTCATATTCAGAGAGGAAAAGGTGCTTCAGAGCATTGTGTAGCACCTCCAAAGAGCTGTATCTGTTCCTGGGATTATGTGGTTGCCCTCCATAACTGCAGTTTGATCCTAGGAAAAAATGAGACAACATATACATATACATATACATATACATATACATATACATATACATATACATATGGATGCCAGTACATATACATATGGATGCCAGTGAGGAGCAGAATTGTCGGGAGGGGCAGGGAGAAGAAACAACTAGAAAGGGCTTTTTGGAAAATGCCCACTTTGTTAAAGGAAATGATACTTCATATATGAAATGTTTAGACAATCAGGATAAATACATTTACTTTAAACAAGTTGATACTCCTAGTACCCACATTATTCAATATTTGATGCATCACTTAACAGATAATAGTTTTTTTAATGAAGAAAGCAATTATACTTCACAAAAATGTGAACAGCTAAACATTGTGAGATGCATTTTGAGCATGCATTAGTTCTAGAGTAATGAACAATTAATATTGTTAATTACAATTCTGATTTTTGCTATTGCTGAAGCCATGGTTTCGTTCTTCTGCTTTCTCTAGTGATTGTTTCATTTTGGCAAAGCCAAACTCATGCTGAAAATCAGCCTTCCCCAACCTGGTACCTTCTTGATACCCTGGAATTTAGCTCCCTCCAATAATCATCCAGTCATGATGACCACTGTCTATGCTGTTTTCAATTTATGGGAATTGAAATGCAATGTATCTAGAATTTTTTGTGCTGTGTTGATTGCTAAATTGAGAGCTACTAAGCTAGGTGAAAGACAGCCAGTTTGGTGTAGTGGTTAAGGCATCAGCTAGAAACTGGGACACTGTGAGTTCTAGTCCTGCCTTAGGCATGAAGCCAGCTGGGTGACCCTGGGCCAATCCCTCTCTCTCAGCCCTAGGAAGGAGGCCATGACAAACCACTTCTGAAAGTCTTGTCAAGAAAATTGCAGGGACTACTCCAGGCAGTCACCAGGAATTAACACTGACTTAAAAGCACATGCACATACAAAGGTGAAAAGCATGGGAGAAGTATATACAACAATGATTCTTTCCCAGATTTATGAAAGGTAACAGATGCTCCTTCTTAATCTTTCCCTCCTTCAAAGTGAAGGAGACACTTACAAAATCTGCAGATGACACAAAGCTGGGAAGTATGACTAATAATTTAGATAAAAGAGAGAAGATTCAAAAAGATCTAGACAGGTGGTCTGAATTGTGGTGGGCTAAACTGAATAAGATGGCATTTAATAGGAACAACATCCTGCAAAATGTATTGCATACATATGAGATGGGGGACACCGGGCTTGGCAGGAGTACCTGTGAAAGGGATTTGGGTATCCTTGTGAACCACAGGATAAACTTGAGCTAGTCATGTGTTGCAGCTGCTAAAAAGGTAAGTGCTATCCTGGGGAGCATAGAGTCCAGATTACAGGAAATGATTGTTCCATTCTACTCTGCTCTGTTCATACTCCACTTGGAATACTGTGTCCAGTTGTGGGCACTTCAGTTCAGAAAGTAATTTGTTTCATGTTCCAAGGAAGGCTACCAAAAAGATCTGGAGACCAAGTTCTATGACAAACAATTCTGGGTATGTTTACCCTACAGAAAAGATGAGCAAGGGGAAGTATGATAATAGTCTCCAAATAACTGAAGGGTTGTCATGTGGAAAGGGGGGGGGGGACTTACTCTTTGTTGCCCAAGAGGACAGGACCAAAACCAATGGGTAGGAACTACCAGGGAGGAGAATCAGGCTAGACATCAAGAGGAATTTCCCAAATAAACAGGCTGCCACCTGAAATGGTGAGTTCTCAGTCCCTAGATGTTCACACTGGGGCTGCATGGTCATCAGTCAGAGATGCTGTAGTGGATCCTGCACTGACCAGAGGGTGGACTAGATGGCCTCTAAGGTACATTCTAACCCAATGATTCTAAGCTTCTTGATACTTTCTACAAAGGAAGGACAAGTTCTCCAGCAATTTCTCAAAGACAGTAATGCCATTGCAAAAGCCCTATGTATAGAGTTCTGTGATGATATTTCCCTTTCAAATTGAACAAAAGTATGGGAAGCCAGGGAGGTTGCAGATCACCAAAGAGAGCAGATTGTACAATTAAAAATACAAGACAGTGCACACACACCTTGGTCATATCATAACTAAACTTCAAGAATACCATCCTAAACCAAGAGTTAAATACAAAATGCTTCAAGATGCAAAGGAACAAGGAGGATTGGGACTGCCTGATTTGAAATTGTATTTTGCAGCCTGCTGCTTAGTCTGGATGAAAGAGTGAGTTCTGCTGAGAAACAAGAGAATTTTAGAATTAGAAGAGCACGATCTGAGGTTTGAAGGTACGGTTTTCTATGGTGTGATAAAGTTAAGGTTAATGTAGATTTTAAGAATCTGTGCCTGACCACTCAACCTACTACAACACAACCAACACAAGCTATGAAAAGGATCACACTGCCATACATCAGAAACATCTCAGAAACCACCAACAGACTATTAAAACCACATGGCATCTCTGTAGCACACAAACCAACAAAATCATTCCAAAATATCTTAAGTAAACCAAAAGACCCAGTAGCACAAGAAGAAAAAACAGGAGTCATCTACAAATTACAGTGTAAAGACTGTAACAAACACTATGTAGGACAGGCAGAAGACTGGCAGAGCGCATCCACAAGCACCAACTAGCAGTCAGAAGACATGATGAAAACTCCTTAATCTCACAACACATGGACAGACTTAACCATAATTTTAACTGGGAAACTGTCAACATTTTAGACCAAACTAAATCCAAAAATGCAAGAGAATTCTTGGAAGCTTGGTATTCAGACAAGGCAGCAGTTAACAGACACATAGAGATAAAAAGCATCTACATACTATTCAAAAGAGACAAAAGACCAGAAGACCACCTCACCAGCAATCATCACCCAGATAAGCAAAGGTTACCACCAGGCACACAATCAAGCAGTAAACAGATGCTAACCAAGGAACTACCAGAGGAGCAAAACAAAACCCCCACCCCTACCAGCACTGGCAAGGCAGGCCACAGCACATAAATAGGGAGCAAACCCCATACCATTTTAGCACTGAAGATGTTACCTAGGCAGGTAATGAAACCTTTGCAAGAAAAGAACCAAGCTCAGAGAACTCCAAGGACTCCACATTTTAAGAATCATTATATTAGAAGTGTCATATTGAGAATATGGAACAGATATAAACCCAGACTGTGCCTGAAAATGCCTTTATGGATCTCAGCGCAAGAAGCATTTTACAGGAAAGAAACAGTAGGTAAAGAAAAATGGTTAACTGATCAAGAGTTGTTAGACCCCCAGGCCTGATCACATACCCAGATCTATGTGGTTAAAAGGATTGAAATTTACATTATGTTATAACTTAAAAGATAATTTTTATAAAACAATTGTACTCTTGGTATATGACTCCAGAAAAATTGTGTAGAATGTATAAAGGTACTTCCAAATTTATGTTGGAAATGTGGACAACATGAAAGGTCATTTTATCATGTCTGGTGGACTTGCAAAAATGCCAGACATTTCTTGGTTCGAATGCATATAATGATACAAAGAATTTTAAAGATCAGCATTCAACTGAAACCAGAATTTTTCTTCCTGGGATTAATGGACTGTCAATTATAAAAGAGCCATGGAAGATTATTTTTATATATGATTACTGCTGCAAGACTATTATATGCACAAAAATGGAAAGACTCTGAAATACCCAAAATGGAGCAATGGTTGATGAAGAGACAGAACTATCAGAGATGGCAAATTAACTTGTAATTTGATTAGAGAAAGATCAATAACGATAACTACATTTATTAATGCCTGGAAACCCCTTCTGGACTTTTTGCTGAAAAAAGAGAAAAATGAATTTGTGATTTATGGATTTGAAGATTAGAAAGGTTAATTTATGGAAAGAAGGAAATTATGATGTAACCTGAGAGAGAGAGGGTAAAATATAAATGCATTTATAACCACCTTTTTCTCAGGCTTTTATATGATATATTTTGAACCCTACATAATAAGACTGTGACTGGCTCCAGAAGTCTTTATCTCCCCACTTATGGTTATTGATTACCTGACTGTATTAATATGGTGGTTTGGTTTGGTTTGGTTTTTTATGCCTTCAAGTCAGTGTTGACTCCTGGTGACTGCCTGGACTAATCTCTGCAGTTTTCTTGGCAAGATTTCAGCGGTGGTTTGCCCTTGCCTCCTTCCTAGGGCTGAGAGAGAGAGTGACTGGCCCAAGGTCACCCAGCTGGCTCTGTGCCTAAAGCAGGACTAGAACTCTCACGGTCTCCTGGTTTCTAGCCTGGTGCCTTAAGCACTATCACATGAATATTCATTATTGTTTGATTTATGTTGGTGTGTCATTAGATTTCCAGTGTAACCCACCTGAAGAATAATTTTGCATGTTTATTTACTGTTTTTGTGGAGCTTCCCATATAATCATCTTAAAGTAATATATAGAAACAGAATTAAAATACAGCAATGAATTTATCAGCTCAGAACTGCTAATGTAAAAAATACGCATTGAAATGAGCACAGGAATGGAAAAGAAAAACGTCAACAACACCCATCCTTAAGATTTACACATTGTATCTGTGTTATGGTACCCTTCTGAGTATGTTTCATAATATTAACCATTTTTTGATAAAATCTTACATTGTCCCTCTCAGCAAATATTCAAAATATAATGAGTTAATAACTATTTTGAACCACAGATGTTGACTTTTTTTGTTTTTGTTTGTGTTTGTGTTTGTGTTTGTTTTTGTTTTTGTTTTTGCTTTCCATAGCCCATCTATAATAGGTTTTTCTAATCAGCTTGACAAATAGGGCCCAATATAATACTCTTGTTTGTATATAATAACTTAGTTCTAGTTAGTCATAACACTTACATAAGTAGCTATAGGTATTAAATATCCTCCAGACACAGGATTCCTGACTGAGCATGCAAGACTGTTGACAGCCAGGAGAATATTTGGAATTTCTTCTGCCACTATAAAAATATTGTTACAAAATGTATGAACTTGTTCACTTATTAAATAGTATACTCATTTTCAGTCTGCTGAAGTATAGTTAAGATTGGAAAAATATGTATCTACATTTCCTTAAATGCAATTAAATTGCTCTTTGCATTACTTTCTTCTGTTTGCATTCTGCTCTTTGAGGATTGTTTGACTGATTATGTCCCATCAAGTCAGTGTGGTCTTAGTGACCACATAGATAGATTTTTTTCCATAATAATCTGTCTCCCACCTGGTCCTTCAGATCTTCCAACAGTGTACCCATACCACTGCAACTGAGTCCATCCACTTTGCTGCTGGTCCTCCTCTTCTCTTTCCTTCTATCTTTCCCAGAATTAGGGTCTTCTCTAGAGAGACAGGTCTTCACATAATGTGTCCGAAGTAGGATAATTGAGCCTGGTCTTTTGTGTCTCAAGTGAGAACTCTGGGTTGATTTATTCAATGATCCATTGGTTTGTTTTCTTGGCCGTCCACGGTATTCTCAGGAGCCTTCTCTAATACCAGCATCCTGCTTTACTTAGACTAATAACATCTTGCCTCTGCTCATATCTTAAAACCCACAGTGACAGAAGTTTGTTGAACAGCAGACATGTTAAAACACTATTAGCTTCCCTCAGGTCAGCTTTTTCCCCATTTATTTATATTTGTTTATCCCCTACTTTTTAATTAGGAACTCAAACAGTGTAGCCAAGATTTTTTATACAGTTATTTGTATGGCTATGAATTGGTTGTGAAAAGAAACTGTTTTCTCTCTTTTTCTCTTCTATTTGCAAAGGGAACAAAAGTGGCAATGAGTAAAGAATAAGCCTCAAACAAAATGAAATGGTGAATGGTGAGATGGAAGCCAGTGACTTTATAGCAGGAGTCCCCAAACCCTTCAGCTCACTGACCCCTTCATGAAATTTCAGATTGTTCATTGACCTCCAAACATTTATTATATGAAAATAATGTAATAAATGCTACTTTAACTAATAGTACTATGAATAATAATAATAACAATAACAACATCAACCCCTTGGATCATCCCATTGACCCTTGGGAATCGATACTGACCACTTTGGGGAATCCTGTTTTATAGCCAACAAAAAAAGCCGTTTTATATTGTGTTAGATCAGTGGTTCTTAATGTCAGCATGCTGGGGAATTGAAGTCCACACATCTTAAAGTTGCTGAGGTTGAGAAACACTGTGGTAAATCACCAGGACAGCTGTCTAGAGCAACATAGTCAACATGGACAGCCAATGGCTTCCAGACATTTAAGACCAGTTGTCTATTACAGCCCTACCAGAGAGGATTCTGGAGATACATCTTTGGCCTTTCAATGTGCAAAGCATTGATCCTCCCACTAAGCAACAGTCCTTTACAAAAATGTAATAGCATCTGAAGCCTCTCACATACTGTAGCTAACATAGAATCTAGAACCTATGTTATTATTATTGCCTATCACAAACACAAATTGGACTTAGACGAGCCATGAGTGCTCTGGCCAGATATTGCTCAGAGGAAGCATTCGAAATTAACTATAGCAAGACTAAGATTTTGACTTTTGCTAAGAGACCTAAATTGCACACCTGGAGGATAAATGGCCAGAATATTAAACAAGTCAAATCTTTTAAATACTTGGGCATGGTTTTTCATAGCTCCACTAAATGCAGTGCACACCAAAATTATGTGATACAAAATGCTCAAAAAACAGTGGTTGCAATCCAATCCTTTCACTTTACCAGAGAAGCACAGCATATCCCAGCAGCACTGAAGTTATACTCAGCTAAGGCTCGTATACAATTACTCTTTGGTGCCCAGCTAAGACCTTATTCTTCCTTTACTCCTCTGGAAAGGGTTCAATCCAAATTCCTAAGAGCCATATTTCAGGTACCCCCCTGCACTCCAAATGTAGTATTAAGGAGGGAGGCAGGGCTGCCCAAAGTTGAAACAGGTGCATGGATCTGTATTGTAGCACATTGGTTGAAACTATTATTTTTTCCTACAGGTTTGGGTTCTTTCCTTATTAAGGACAATTATCAATCAGTATGGGCCAGGAGCATTCTACAAGAACTCCAACATCTTGGCTTTTCTAGGGAGGCATTCCTAATGATGGGTTATAAGCGTGCACTCAGTGAATTCAAACAGCGTATCAAAGACCTGGAAGTCCAGCAGGACCAGTCTGCTCTTCCTAAGAATGTTTTTTTGAGCAGTCAAGTCTTTTCTTATAAGCCAGTGAGATACCTAAATTACATAACCATCCCCAAAATTCAAAGAGCATTAACTCTAGCACGCTGTAATGCTCTTCCTACAGCAGTTTTGGAGGGCCTATACAAAAAAGTCCCATACGAGCTGAGATTGTGCCCCTGTGGACAAGGGGCTATTGAAACTACAGTACATGTCCTGCTATACTGTATTTTCTATAAGGATTCACGAACCCATTTAATAACTCCTCATTTGGTAAAATATCCTGGAAATTCTGATCCTTTTTATGTGCGGTTGTTGCTATCTGATCAGAATGATATAGTTTCCTTAAACGTAGCTAAATTTTGTTACACTGTTTGTAAAATCAGGCAGACATTGACTGCCCATTGATCCACCAATCTGCAAAGATATTATGTTTAGTTTTATTTTATTTTAATGTATTTTAATTCACTTTAATGAATTTTTAATGTACTTTTGTTTGTGGTTCTGGTCTGTGACTGTAATAAAGATGATGATGATGATGATGATTGTTATTGTCATTATTGTTATTATTTTCTAATGGAGAGGTGGGATGGGCAAAAAAACTGCAATTGTTTTCTTCCTTGTTCAATATTTCTTCCCACTCTACCTTCCTCCCCATATGTACTATATTTTTGTGGTATATATGAATGTCCTCAGCGACGTGCTTGACTTATCTGAAGGAATCTGCAATATATGCACCTAGTAGTATACAAAAGAATATTCAATAAAAATGCTTGTGTAAATAAATGGATCAGTAGAAGCCAGAAATCGACAATGCAATCTTTTACATGTCTATTCCTAAGCCAGTCCCAGTGGTGCTTACTGCAATGTCCTGTAAGCATATATGACCGGTTCTTAGACTTATGCCCTTAATATTCTTAAATGATCTGCTACTTAATCATTTTGTAATTAAATAATGCTGTTAACCCAATTAACAGACCCACTCTTTTGCTAACATACTCTCTTAACAGACTATCACTTGTTGCTCCTGATTTAATCTTACATATTTTGGACAATGCTTAGAAAGTATTAGAAATTCTTCCTCACCTTTCTTCCTGGCTTCCACAAGAATTATCATAATCCTTTCTTTAAAAATAATAATAAAAAATAGCTAAATGTTAATCCCAGTTCACCAGCTATTACAGCTTCATAGATATTTCTTTCTGATTGGTGTCACAGTGAGCTGTTGCAAAGTAAGATAAGTTTTAGCAAAACATGGGATGATTCATATCAACCATAAATATTATATTGGTCTGAATTTTATCTGAAGTTTTTCCAACAGTGTTGAATTTGCTGGAAACTGTAATTATAGGCATGCAAATTGGAATCAGACAGCAACGTCCAAGAGGCTGTTGCCCATTTCAGAATACTACTGTGGCTAAAAGTAAGATAGTGCCATATTGAAAGAGTTCCTAGCAGCATTACTTAGATTTTTAGACCAGAAACTATATTTCCAGAGTATTCAACTTCATGGGTATTAAAACACCCCACTCTCTGTCTATTCACAGTAAATATGAACATTAATAATCTTCCCCTCAATTCAAGAGATCAGCATGTACTTTTCTAAGGGCATCTCTGATACTCTAGAATCAGGATCTCTGATCCCCAGGACATATTATATAGAACAGTGTTTTTCAAACTTGGCAACTTTAAGATGTGTGGACTTCAACTTCCAGAATTCCCCAGCCAGCATGTTGACTGGGGAATTCAGGGTGTTGAAGCCCACACATCTTAAAGTTGCCAAGTTTGAAAAACACTTATCTAGAAGGACCCCTTCAATGAATGAACTGACAACAGTTCAGGGTCTTGAGGGTAGGAGAATAATATCCCAATAAGGCATCCCTCAATTTATAAAAATGTGGCTATAGAACCAGAAAGGCTCATCTAAATGTAAGTAGATAAGTGTATCAGCATCCATATTTAATTATAGTTGTGACTGAATTTGCCTTATATAATATTTGAATTGACACTTTTCTAGCACTTACCAAACAGGGATGAGAAGTCAGAAATAAAAAAGTTTGATTGATTCTAGTGGAACTTTGAAGAAAGAAACCCCCTTAGATAATTTCCTTCTTCAAATGAATTTACAGGACACTGTGACTATCTCTGAAGGCCCTGTTCCATGTACATCCAACAATAGAATTAAGGGGTGAAAAAACACAAGACAGAGACTTATAGTGATCTTACTAAGATTGTAGAATTCTTTCTGAAAGTAAGATTCCTTAGTGTTCAAATGTAGAGCAAAAAAAAAAGTTTAATTACCAGGGAGGGGCAAATCTGGGATCTACTGAAATATAAATTGTGTTTCTTTGAGATTTTTCTGGCCATTTTTTAATGAAATGTATAAAGCTGTTTCACTCTTGAAAAGACTTTAAGTGGGACTTTTGGGGAGGTATGGCAAACTGAAGATGGCTCTGCAAAAGCGGAGCTTATGACCATGGTAAAGACCAAGAAACCAGTCAGTAGATCAGTTTCCTTGAACCTCTCTGGATAAGGAGAGGACAGGAGATCACTCACATGTGCTCAGGACAGCTGCTTCTCATAAGAAGACCACAGGACAGAGGTTTTCTGTGGGTCTGAGTGCCAAGAGATGATGTGATCAGCCAGCTTGCTTGCAATCTCAGCACAGCCTTTTAAAGGACACTAAGTTTACAAACCTCACTTTCTAATTACTTTTAGAAATTGCTTATTAGCCATCTTAAAGCTATTACAGACCTTCAGAATGACAAGTTTGAAAAGCCTTCATTGGATGAGTTTATCTTCAACTGAACAAAAGAAAAAATAATTATAAGCTTAAGAATTTAAAGAATTTGAAATAAACAGCAAAAAGCTAAATAAGATTTTGATCTAAGAAAGTTACAAATGGATTAAGGATCCAGATAATGGAATATTGACTTTTACTATAAGATTTTGGAATTAACTATAAAAAACAAACAACTTCTCATGGGAAACAAATTTATTTTGGCTATCCTAGCTATTGCAAGTGATAACAAAAGATAAGTGATTATTTAGAAACTGGACACTTTTTTTTTTTATCTGCTTAACAGTCATTACTGACCCTGCAGTGACTGCCCCCTAGCCGTTTGCAAGGCAATTGCATCTTTCTAGTTTCGGAATTAGACTTTGCCAGAGCCTAATTCCTAGAGCGTCAGCCCAGCTGGCAGCACAGGAGGTGGGATTTCCATTGCTTCGCGCCCCTTTTTCGGACGAGCGCGGTTTCGCGCTTTTTACCAGTAACTTGTCCCGTCTCTCTGTTGAGCCGCTGCCAGCATTTTTCCTCCCACCGGAGTGAGAGTGCTCATTTATCTACTCACGTACGTTTTCAATCTGCTGAGTTGGCAGAAGCTGCGGGTATAGAAACAAGAGCTCACCTTGTTAACGCGAGGCTGGACTCGAACCGCTGAAGCTTTCAGCCATTTCTGGCCGGCACTTTCAGCGTCATTAAGCCACTGCGCACTAAAGATTTTAAGTAGGAGAAAAAAAAATACAAGCCTTTTCTTGATGTCAGTTAATACCAGGACTTACAAAATGACACAAAACATTATAACATTGGAAATATTAAAGGAGATCATTGAAGAATGGAGCCAGAAATTAGTAACTACAATATCAACACTGTCAGTAATGATGTCTGCTTCTATGGATAGACTATGTCTAAAAGATATTAATGAAGGAATAACAAATGTGGAACAAATTTTATCTGATAAGACAGAGAAAGTACCAAAAGTGGAACTACAAATTACAGACCAAGAGAATGATTTGGAAAAGGATGCTTTACTGGATATACAAAAGAAACTGGCTGAAGTTTTAAAAATTAAAAGGGAAATACAAATGATAACCCAAGAAAATGACCTGGAAAATGTTTTCTTATAGGATCTACAAAGGAGGCTTGTTAAAACCTTGAAGAAATCTGTGTGATGGGATAAAGAAGAATTGAAGAGAAATCAAGTCCTATAACAATATTTGATTGAATTAAAGGCTGTTAGAAGTAAAAGGAAGGAATATAAAGTTGGTTTATTTGATCAAGGTTAAAATAAGACTTTTTTTTTTTTTTGGCAAAGTTCTGGCAACCTTTTATGGACTTTTGGTGACACCCAGATTGAAAAGTTGATGTTTTATGTATTTGCTTATAGATAAGGGATGGGATATAGGATGAAGAGATATCTGTTTAACCTTATAGGGGTGAGGAGTTATTAAATTTCTTTATACTTGTTATGATGAAGGTTGGAAGTCACTTCTTTATATATTTCTTTTCTTTTTCTTTATTATATTCTTTCTTTTCTTTTTCTTCTTTCTTTCTTTCTTTCTTTCTTTCTTTCTTTCTTTCTTTCTTTCTTTCTTTCTTTCTTTCTTTTTCTCTTTCTCTTTCTCTTTCTCTTTCTTTTTCCCTGCACTTTTTATTCTTTCTTTCCATTCTCTTCTCTTTCTCTAAGTTTAGTTTGTATTAGTTTTTACTACTGTAATTAAAATTCTTAATAAGAAAAGACTTTAAGTGACACCCAAATGGCAACAGCCTCAACAAGATGTGGTAAACAATAGAAGACACAAAATACAATAAGCAAATATTAGACCATATTCTTTTATACCATAATTAACTTTATACCTTTAGCACTGATAACTCCCTGCCTCTTATGCTTCCAGAACAGTTAGGCCTTTGCAAGTTTCCAAAAGGTCATGAAGGTGGGAGCCATTGTTGCTTTGGGGGGAAAGCAATTCCTGAGGGGGAGACTCCCAAACAGAAAGCCCTATGGGGCTTCAAAAGTAGGTGGGGAACTTCCTTAGGCAATTCTCTTCACTCATGGTAGACAGGCAGAATTTGGCTCAGTAAAATAGTCTCGTATCTACTTAGGACCTGAGCCATATAGGGCTTTACAGGTGATAATCAGCAGCTTGCATTGCATTTGGAAACAAGCCAGTGCAATTCCATAGCAAAGATGTTACATGGAAGTAATGAGATTGTCCTATAAATATACAGGCTGTTGCAGTTTGCCCTAGTCTCCAAGAGTAGCCCCATATAAATCAAATTACAATAATTCATACAGCATATGACAAGAGCATGAGTGTCCATCTTCAAGGCCTCATGTTCTTGGTCAGTTTCCTCAACCTTGGCAACTTTAAGATGTGTGGACTTCAGCTCCCAGAATTCCCCGGCCAGTGCTGGCTGAGGAATTCTGGGAGTTAAATTCCATGCATCTTAAAGTTGCCAAGGTTGAGAAAGATTGTTTTAGGTAATGCCACAGTTGGTGAACCAGCTGAACCCAGGCAAGGGTGTCCTGGCTACAGACTTCATCTGCTTTTTCAGCAGGAGCTGTGAGTACTGGAGGACATCTAAATTTTGAGCCATCTCTACACAGAGGAGCACAACCTTGCTGAGAGCCAAAGATGTTTTAACCCAAGAATCAGAAAGTTTCTGAATGAATAGCCATTCCACCTTGGTTGAGTTGAATCTGAGTCTATTTCTTTCTATTCAGACTCTGACAGAATCTAGACACTGGTTCAAGACTTCTACTGCATTCCTCATTCAGCCCAGGATGGAGATATGCAGCTGGATATCATCTGCATATTGATGGTACCTCACCCTAATCCAGCAGATGACCTCTCCTAGCAGTTTCATATAGATGCTAAATGGAAGAGGGAAAAGGGCCAAATCCTGGGGTGCAGCATATTAGAGCACCCATGAGCCAGGCTTCTCCTCCTCTGCAAGAACTGACTGGACCTACCCACTCAGAAAGGATGGAACCACTGAAAAACAATGCTTTTAACCCCAGGCCCCCATAGGCAGGCCAAAAGGATACTGTGGTTAACAGTTCAAAAGGTGCTAAGGGCTCCACCAGGACAAAGATGGTCATATTTCCTCCATCCAGTTCCCATACCAAGTCATCCATGGTAGTAACCAATGCAGTTTCAGTCCCATGCCGAGGCCTGAATCCTGACTGCCAAAGGTCCAGATAATCTGCTTCTTCCAGCGTTCTCTGTAATTGCCCCACGACCACTATCTCTATAATCTTCCTCACAAAGGTAAGATTGGATATAGTGTGATATAATCTTATTTATTAAGAGTATTGGGGTTACATATAGAGTTATATTTACATTAATAATCTCAATAGTACACTTTATAATAACAACATTCATTGATATGGCTGTACAGTGACATTGGTTTTTTAAGCAATTTTTTAATTACAAAAATATTGATATTGTTTGCCTGAATTGCTTTGTATGGACCTATTAAGGTCAAAAGGTGACATAAATTCTATACAATAAAATAAAATTATGACCACCATTTGTCCAATCTTTTGTCTGTTGCCTCTACATCACATGGTGTGATTGTAGCATCCAATGTTTGTACAGCTTCATAGTTGTTTAAAATCACTAAGGAATCCTTCACTTATTACAGGTGTGGTTGTTTGCCTCTGACACTCATATTCTTCCTCACTTGCTTTCTATTAATTTATCTTTAGAAAAGGTTTGGCAAACTTCACAAGCAATGCCTAGTCCAGGAGGCTGCACAACACAGAAAAAGGGCTGTTTCACTCCCAACCTTTCACTTGGCCATTCTGTCATTGCTATCAGAATTTTTTTTTTTAATCCCAGATGGTTATAATAAACAATTGACTGTAAGAGCTGAGATTATTCTTGCCTTTTTCTTCTACCCACCCCATCCCTGTTCCTTATCACTTAGCTTGTATTCTGAGAGCAAGGACTGTCTTTATAAGTCACTTTTTGAGCCATTTTCATTTTTAAAAAAGCCAGGGTAAAAATGTTTTAATTTTTCTTTTTTAATGGCCAGTTGGAGGTGATGAATTGTCTGTAGCTATGAGTACATAGCTGCATGAGAGAGCTTTTGCTTGATTGCTGATACCCATATTGTATTAGTGAAAAGAGAATAGTAAAAGTAACCAACCAGTTCTCTAGAGATCTTATACCAATACTTCTGTTAACACCAGTAAGGCATAGTAATCAAAACAAGACAGGTCTCCAAACCTTTAACCACAGAGTTAAAGAGAGATTTCAACAGTTAACTTTTTTTAAGCTATAAGCAGTAAGTGCTTAATTTTATGTCTCCTCCACTATTAAAGGCATGAACAATATACCATGTATGATTGCTCTACGCTTATCTCTACTAACAGCAGAAGAGCTATGCTGAATCAGATGAGAATCCTGCTTAATCCAACATCCCTGAGAAAAATACCCTGTTCTATCCCTAGAAACTGGTAATTAAGAAGCCTATATCACATACACTTACAAAAGGGGTAGAGCTTGCGTTACAGAGCTGTCTCCACCATCTTATGCTTTTACCAGTACCATCCCCATTCCCATGGATGCCAGTGACAGGAGCAGAAGGTCTAGAACTTGGGAAGTAATTGTCTCATAGTATTCTGCCTTCATCAGACCACACTTGGAATACTGTATTCAGTTCTGGGCAGCACCATCTAAAAAGGACAACAACAAATTGGAGCAAGTTTCGAAGAGGGCTGTAGAGATGGTAAGAAATCTGGAAAGCAAGTCCTATGAAGCTATAGGAAAAGGGTATATTTAGTCTTCAGAAGAGAAGACCAAGGGGAGATATGATAGCAATTTTCAGGTATTCCAGAGGGGTTTCATATAGAGGAGGGAATGGACTTGTTTCCTGTCAACCCAGAGGGCAGGGCCAAAGCCAACATGTTTAAACTATAGGGAAATAGTAAGAGCTGTCAACAAATGGAATAAATTGCCTCCTAAGTGGTATATTCCATTCACTGGAGATCTTCAGACAGGCTGGATAGACATTTGTCTGAAATGCGTAGCAAATCCTGCATAAGGTAGAAAGTTGGACTAACTTCTGAGGACTCTTGCAACTTCATGATGTTGTTGTTGTTCAGTTGTTAAATCGTGTCCGACTCTTTGTGACCCCATGAACCATATTGCACCAGGCCTTCCTGTCCTTCACTGCCTCCCTGAGTTTGCTCAGTTTCATGCTCATTGCTTCAGTGATGCTATCTAACCATCTCATCCTCTGCCGTCCCCTTCTCCTTTTGCCTTCAATCTTTCCCAGCATCAGGGTCTTTTCCAAAGAGTCCTCTCTTCGCATTAGGTGACAAAGTATCTGAGCTTGAGCTTCATTATCAATCCTTCCAATGAGCAGTCAGGGTTGATTTCCTTTCAGACTGACTGGTTTGACCTCCTAGCAGTCCAAGGGACTCTTAAGAGTCTTCTCCAGCACCATAGCTCAAAGGCATCAATTCTTCAACGCTCAGCCTTCTTTATGGTCCATACATTACTACTGGGAAAACCATAGCTTTGAACTTCATGATGATTGCCCTTTAAAGCTATTTAATTTGGTAGCAGCCATCACATTTTATAGCAGGGGATTCCCCAGATTAACATAGGTTCTACCTTTTCTTCTTGACGATCTCCTATCTCAAGGTGCTAAATATTGTTAGCCATGCCAAACATTATCCATGAGATGGATAGATCATCTCTTTCTTAGAATAAAACTATTTGATAGCGTGCAACAGACTCCCCCATTTTCTTTTTTACTCTATTTTAGAGTTGGGCCCAATGCGGTCCAATCCAAATTAAGATCACACAAGCAGTGGTAATGCAATCTTTTCCCCATCTTTTGTTTCCAGAATTATTGCTGTATCTCTAAAGATAGATTAGAAAGAGAAAAAAAAAAGGATCAAGTAGTGCAAAGGATTTTTTTTCTCATTTATATTCTTAAGCAAGATGCGAGAAATCTTTGGGAAGCAATCAACTGGAGAAAAGGTTTTTAGCTCTATCCCCACCTATAGTCACCCCGATCAGATCAGGGCTATGCATTCTTACTTAAAGAGAAGAAAAAGCTGTGTATAATTTATTTATTTAACATACAGGTAGTCCTCGGTTAACAACTGCCCTGTTTAGCGACCATTCAAACTTAGGACAGCACTGAAAAGTAACTTTGCGACTGGCCTTCAAATTTACAACCCTTGCAGCATCCCCACAGTCACTTGATCACCATTTGTGAGTTTCAGAGCTGGCTTCCAACAAGCAAAGTCAATGGAGAAACCAACAGTAAGTTGCAAGTCACAGTAACATGATGCCGCACTTAACGACCATGGGTGATACACTTAACAACCACAGTGGAACTCACATCATAAATCCAGCATGGTCATGTGATGTTTTGCTTAACAACTGTGTTGTTTAGCAACAGAGTTGCCAGTCCCAATTGTGGTCATTAACTGAGGACTACCTGTATTGGTTACACTGACTTGTACTGACAGTGATCATCTGTTGCCTATCACTCATGTTATTTTATTCTTCCATTAGGTGTGATCATTAATATATTCCCCTAAAGGATATGCAAAGACAAGAAAAGAAAATGACAGCCAACTGCTTCTCCATCAGCACTTGTGATCATAAGTTATGTTTATAAACTTTATGCATCACAAATATTTACACACAGATCAGCAATCTCCCTTATTAAGAACCATTTTCCCTACATCAGTTTGTTCTTCAGATAGCAACACTTTTTGTGAAATCTTTTAAGCCTTCAAGGTTCTCTAAAATCATTTGAATGTGCCTGTCGTTTGTCTTAGGAAATGTCAGGCCTATTGCCTTCTCTAGAGTGCTAAACTGTAGCAAAGACTCCCTCACTCATCCCATTAATTAAGGGATTAATTAAGATTAACAGGTGCTAAATCCTGAATTAAATGGTTTATTCTATTTTTCAAAAAAAAAAAAAGGCTGATGGAATAAATGTCACTTTTCCTCCTCAGGCTGATAGCTGCAACTAATTCTTCAAGTAAGTAGAAATGGTACACATCCAAATGTTCTCAGCTCTGTGGGTGGGAGATGGCAAATATAATTTTCCTTTCTCCATAAATTGAAATGAAGACATTTTTTGCCTATTCCTGAGTTGGTCCATCAGATCAGAGGAAGAGGATCCTACCCTGTAATTAACGGTCCAAAGCACACTAGAGACAGCTGGGAATAATTAGACAGTTTAAGTGCCGTTAAGAGGAATAATTTCTGCAGCCATTGTAATAAATCTTATGCTGTCCAAATTCATACATCCTGCATGAACTTTCTGCCTATCCACTTCTTTTTTTGTGAGAGTGCATTACTCATAAAAGAAACAGTATCCCTTTTGTTTTGATAGGGTCTGCTTAATAACAAAAGAGCATATCCTCACAAAAGGGAATATGATGAGAATGAGAATGGGCCTTTACATTTCCTTAATTTCTCAAAGTTGTGGTTCAAATCCTGGGTCAGATTCCTGGCATGCGTGTCAGCTTGAAAAGGGAAATATTGCCTTGATTTATATTCGTAAAAAATATTAATCTGTAAACCTCTGAATATATTTAGATCTGGCTTTAAAAATGCATCATCCTTAAATGCCACCCATATCCCATTGCAGTTGTGGAATCCCATGGACAAGAATGTAAGTCAACCCTAGTGGTTCAAACCAAAAGCCCATCTAGCCCAGCAGCTTGTTTTCCATGGTAGCCCATCAGCAGATGGTAATAACTTCTGGCCACATTTGTTCCCAAGCACCTGGTATTCAGTGGCATATCCTGCCATGAGCAGGGAAGTTGCATTCATTCTGAGTGGGAGCGGATAAAGATGTGACAAGCATATTGCATTATTCTTGAGGCCAAGAAGCACATTCTTTTTCAGCATTGTGCCATTGAATTCTACTGTTACAATCTTGGATGGATTCAGGTCATAAAAATGGAGATGAGGGCTGCATATTTTGCACGTAAACAGTTTTGGTTCAATGCAATGGCAACTGCAGGGGATATCAAAAAGTCAAGATGGCACCCACATGAATCAATGCCCCCACCCCTTTTAAGAAGTTTGTTGTTGTTGTTTTTTAATGCACATTGCACACATGATGCATGTAAAAAGTGGGCAGGGCTTCAATGCCTAGGCATTACGTGACTTTTCTGACATCCATTGCAGACATCCCTGGTTTAGTACCTGACATATCTTAAATAGGATGTTGTTATTTCAACAAAACAATTTCCAGGGCAGGTGATAGAGATACAGGTACTGTATATGCAACATGTTTCCACTTGCACTTTTTCTGGTGGTAAGGGATTATGCCCCCAAAGTGCACTGTAATGGAGGAAAAAGAATGGTGGGAAAGATACAAGCCACTAACCCCGAAAGAAAAGACAGCGGTGCAACTGCTGTTCCCTGGAAGCTTCAATCCAAACACACCTGAAGAATGCTATTTTGGGAAGCCTGCCCTGAAGCATCTGTAACTGAATTTTCCACTCCTTAACAAATGCTGCCTCCAATAGCAGCACTTCCACGTGCATTGGAAGTACAGGTAATCCTCGCTTAACGATGGTAGTTGGGACTGGCAACTCTGTTGCTAAATGACGTGGTTTTAAAGCGTGGCATCACGGGACTGCACCGACTTATGACGGCAGTTCTGGCAGTTCCACTTGTGGTCATTAGGCAAATCCCATGTGGTCATTAGGTGCGACGTCACATGATCACCATTTGTGACCTCCTGCCAGCTTTCCCATTGACTTTGCTTCTCAGAAGCCAGCAGTGAAAGTTGCAAATGGCAATCTTGGGACACTGAAAATGTCATAATTGCGAGCCATTGCCAAGCACCCAAATTGTGATCATATGACCACAGGGATGCTGCAACAGCTGCAACTACAAGGACTGGGTATAAGTCTCCTCCTTCAGTGCTGTCATAACTTCAAATGGTCACTGGATGAGTTGTTAAGCGAGGACTACCTGTAAATCAAAATAAAGCATGTAATAATGTAATGGTATGTGGGAAAGACATTGGGAGACAGGGCGAAGAGATGCTACCTAGGGAATGGTCAGATAAGAGACAGCATAGCCTGCAGCTGGAAAGTGGGTGGGACAAGAGGCTCAGAAGGGACCCTCCCTAGTTTCTCGGGCTGTAAAGGAGACAGCAGGAGATTTGTACTTTCAGACTTGCAGGATTCTATTAATGTAGCCTAACAATGAAATAGAATTAGCTTATCTGGTCTACTAGTAAGTCTGACAGATAATGATGGAACTGAGCATGTTCCTTTGGCCTCAAGCAGGAATAGAATAGAAATGAAATTTTGAGATTGTTAGAAGAAACAAAGTGTACCTATCTCAAATTCATATCAAATTCTGAATATACATAAATATTCAAATTCTGAATATATATGAATATACATGAGGATGTCTATGTTTCACATCCATTTACTAACATTTGTGAATTCATATTAACATTTAAATGTTGATCTCACACAGAAAACGTATTTTATGACATTATATTAATTCTTAAACTTCCAGATCAGAGGGAATTGGAGAATTTAAAATCTAAAATGGGCCAACTTCTGTTGTGCTAAGATAAAGAGCCATCACAAGGTGGTAGAGCTGTTGCTTTCCCTGCAGGCCACAGATACATTTTTTTTGGCACTTTTAAAAGATTGTTCTTTTAAGTAGCAGATAACAGAGACGGAAAAAGATTCTTGCCAAACTTATTGGAGAGCTGCTTCCAGTCAGAGCAGACGATATCAGACCAGATGGAGAGCTGCCCAATGTGATATTCTAGAACATCATTTATGGAAGTTTATATTTTTAACAGGAGAAAGAAAGATAGGAAGGGTGATGACTCCACGCTCACACATGGTCTTTCACAGGGTTCTTCTGCCCTGCATTCTTCAGCTACTGGTCTTCTGTGCGTAGACCAGTTGGAAATGAAGCCGGTTTAAGCCCTGGGAAACAAGATAATATTTGGAAGTGGCTCAGGCAAATGCCTTCCTGATTCATTGAAGTATAAGAAGAAGTCAGGGCGGGGGGCACAGGGGAGTAACAGTACAATCAAATTTGCAAGATTCTGTTATTATTGTCAGGATTTTCTCATGGGAAGAAATTTCATCTCGTTATCTGTACAACAACATTATTATGACTAGCTTCTGAGTTAATGTAAACAAAGCATCTTGTGACTGTGTTGTGCTATTTACTGCCACCTATTGGCATGTGTATGCTAGTTATTCAGTGGGGGGAGGGTACATACTGGCAATATAATGGGAGGGCTAGATGCCTAGCCTGTCAGTCGTGTACAGTTTTATCCATCATGTAGTTTTATAGGTTATGTAGTTGTAACTAATAACCAAGTAGTGTACCTCTTCTCTGAGAGTTTTTAGCTAGAGACTTTGTTGTGGATAAGTCTTGGATGCTAAGATGAGAAGAAGTTTTTGTTATTTCCTATATTTTGTATGCAACTTGTATTTTATGGAATTTTGCATTTTTATCAATAAAAACCAGTTAGTATATATTTTCTGACTGGACTTTCTTTGGGGAGCAAAATATGGACATTGCATTTTGAAAGGTCTCATGCTGATGTGTAGTTTTCCTGAGAGCAGAGTTTTTGAGAGCTTTGCTGCGCTCTGCACAACAATTATAGCCTATCTCAATAAAGTATAGTTCTGGTCTCCTTGCACAATTTGTTTTCATGTAACTAAGGGTAGTGAATCTGTTCCTTACACTGACTGTATATTTTGAGTTGGTCAGAATTCTTGCCAGCAGACTTACAGTCTTTAATCCATATACCGTACTTGATGCTAATGACTCATGGCCTGTCCCACAATCTGCACCTGAAAATGTTCTTGCTGACTGGACTGCTCTTTTTCATCTCTTATTTCCTATTAGGTATTCAGTTTGATTGCAATATTGTGCATCCATTGATATCTATGTGTAGAATCTCTCCTTATATTACTTGAAGCAGCTATTGACCATAAGCAAAGCATTCTCCTTGCCAAACTGTTAAATTGCATTCCAAATTGTTGTTAAATTCCAAACTGTCTATTAAGCTGCATTCTTGCATTTACCTAATCCAAATCGTCCTATGATTCTAGATTCCTCTATTTCTTCAGCTTTTGCATTCCAATGATCCATTAGAAATATTGTAGCCTGTTGTATATTTAGTACCTCTGGCAGTTTGCCATAGAACTCTCCATGTTTTCCACAATTGCATTGACAGGAGGTGCATACATATGCAAAATGGACATCCACTGATTCTAAGAGACATGGTTCAGTTATTAGTTTATAGCCACACCCATCTTTAGCAATGTACCTTTCATGTATCCTTGTTACTCCATTTCTTTGTGGTCTCATGCCTCAACAGAATGTCATGTAATCATCTGATTCCTAAAGTATCCAACAATCTCAACAACCAAATGAAAGCAGAGTTACAGTTTTTGTATCCTTTTGCTGCCATCTAGTGGTGTTCTGGAGTTTTGCATCATGGTTACTACAACCAGAAGTGTGAAGAAGTGGCATATTCAAATGGGAGAAGGCCGTCCTTCAGGTACTGGAGGGAATTTAATAGGTTAGCTGCTTTGTCCAAACACCAATGCTATCACACCACTGTGCTGAGAGAATAGGCAGAAAGAAGGAGAAACAGATGCTATACTTTGCGCAAGTGGAGCCAATTAAGGGGGCCTGGTTCACTGCAGATTCCCCATTAGCCATACAGATAGCCTTTTAACAGGCAACAACTATTCAGAGAGAACTTTCCGTTGTTTCAAGTTCTTTTTCAAAGAAGTTCTGCTGGCGTTACTGATACTTACCTTGAAGAATGTTTGACAAGCTTCCTTGGAAAGCAGATTAACAACTACTATCAAGGAGCACGTTCTTGGAAAAGAAAATAAAGAACATTTACAAATACTAAAAGAAAAGACTTGTAAAAAAAAAATCAGCTTGCCTAGGCTTTTCTCATATAAATTAAATATCACCTGGAGGCTTAGCAAATGGACTTAGTTAGCTAAAAAGAAGATTCTCTGGTATTTATAATTCTAGTAGGTATAACATTTCCTGATGGTTAACACATCACATTGCATATACTTTTGAATGAATGACTCATTTCCAGATAATTTACTAGCTTTGTAATCTGGAAAATAAAATTCACATTTATGAATCCCTGGAGCAAGGGGGGGCGAGGGTCTATATTGTTGTCCCTAAAAAGTGCATTTTTTTTAAACACAGCATTTATTAATTTATTTGATAAAAGCTTCTATTAGCCTATTACATATACAGTAGAGTAACACTTTTTAAATACATGCAGCTGTCTTAAATTGCTAGTGCATTTTTTTAGATCAAATCTTCATCGTGTATCTTGGAGTTAAAATTACACATTGGCTCTAATAATCCTGTCTTTTCCTCTTTAGGGGTCATTCCTTGGGAAGACATCTCTCAGTTAGAAGCCTGTTCAAAAGATCATTCTTAAATATACACAAATGCTTCAACCTGTAAGCATTTTTCAGTTAATCCAAAAACTGCTGATTATATAAAGGGAAGTTAACCAATCACCATGGACAGAGGATAAAAGGCAAACATTTGGGAATTAGCAAATGCTTTTAAAATGAAAGCTCCTTGAACCAGAGTATATTTAAAAGTGGTAGTTACAACCAGTAGCAAGGGGAATTAATACTGTCAGTTGAGGAGCACACCCAGAATGCATGAAAGTGTCTTTAATTGGGAGAAACCATTTGCTTATATGCCTATAATGAGTGCTTGTTACTAGTGCTTTTAACTGGCTGTCCTTGCAGTCTGGACTGGAAACAAGGCAAAAACACTGCAGCTTCAGCTGCCATCCTGTTGCCATCTGCTTCATAAGCCGACTTGAGACACTCCAGTCCGGATTGCAATCGATTGGCAATAGCACTGGGCTAGTGCTTGGTCCAGGCTACAGCCACTGGAAGACCTGCCTGGTTCTTTGCCTGTTTCCTTCCCTTTCCATCTCTGCAGGGGAGACTCCTGTATGGGCTGGTCTACCAGTGTCTGTCTTTTCTGCTTTGGACTGTCCCTTCCTCACTAGTCCCCATGTTTTTCCTTTGCTTTCCCTGAGGTTTGCACACGTGGATGCCTTCACCCCACTCCAGCTTTCCCACATTATGTCTTTCCTATTTTTTTTTTTTTCCTTCATGGTACCATCACAATTTCAGTGATACAATCAATAATCAAAATAGGAATCTTCCCTTCCCTTGTTCTTTCATTCCTACATTCCTCTGTAAGTTCATGGAAATGTGATAGTAGCAAGGAAGATCTGATAGTTCAGCTTCATGGAAACATGATAGCAATGTTCCTATGTTGCAACTTAAAGGTGTTTTAAAAATAAAGAAAAGGGAGGGAAAGCTTTGCAGTACTGTGGTTAGGGGGTAGGAGCATGTTTTACCCATTCTGGGCAGAAATGGAAGGGGTACCCACTGAGAAATGTAAAGGTTGAATGGACCACTAGCCTCTAGAGTTGAGGATAGTTCATTGATTTAATGAGCTATTGTTGGTTCAACTACAGGATTATAAAAAGACTAGTTGCTGTTCATCAGCAGACAATATAGCTGTTCATCAGCTACACCAGGCAGTGACCAACAATTGGAGAGAGGAGGTGTGCCAGGCAATCAGAGCTGGGGCTGCTACTAAAATGGAACAAAGTGCTGGAGACCATCTGCTCTGAAGGGCTGAAGACAGCTGGGTCAGAAAACAGCAGTTTTGAACCAAAGCTGTAAAACACAAGGAGGGGCACTTTTGCAATGAGCTGGGAGTGGAAGGACGAGGAAGTGGTGAATGGTCTATACTGGAATGGACCAAGCAGAAAGTGCAGATCTGCCCCTAATCCCCGGAACAAGAACCTAAGTCCGATTAAGAAAGGTTACATTTACAGCAGGAAAAAGAAAATCTAAACTAGTATTCTACTCCCAAATGAGAAACCCACAGAACACAGGCAATCTAAGGTGGCAAAGCTTTGTTAATTTTCTCATGTTTTTTCACTGAAGAGGGGAAGAGGCTTGCTTCTTTTGTGAAGGCAGGGCAGTCTCCATCTGCTCAATCTTTGAAAGCTGTTATTCCTTTTATCAATGTGAAAGATAATTCTTACACCTGAGGTGCCTGGAATTGATCCTGTGTCCTTTTGTACAGTTTATTTTATTTATTTATATTTCAAATTTAGATACCACCCATCTCACAAAAAGTGACTCTGGGCGGTTCACAATAAAACAGCAATAAATATTAAAATACAATAAAAACAATATAAAATACAATAAAAATCGAATAAAATCCAAACACATACACAAATTATATAACGGTTCCACTGAGTTATAGACTAATGCTCCAAAGATTGTACTGAGGCATAGCTTATGCTTTCCCTTGGCTATAGGAAGACCAGAATTCAAACTAAAATGGAGCAAATTTATTAGAGGCTTGGGCTAAACTATTTAGCAGCTCTTTTCTCTTGCTCAGAAGGCTTCCATGATTGTTAGTTGATTTAATAAGCTTCATAGCATAGGAGGAAGACATGGTGCAATGCACCTACATGATCCCATTAATACATTATCTAATTATAAAAGGTATTAATTATTTAAATAATCCTTTCTGATGTTCAAGTATAAGTGTTGACACTTTGGGAATTAACCAACACAAGTCTATGCACGCCGATGCATACAACAGGAGGGGAAAAGCTAGTTTTGGGCTTTGTGAATAGTAAGACAAATCTAAACATTAGTCCAGTGAGGACTAAGCATACATACTGACCATTTGTTATTAAATAGTTATTGGTAAGCTTGAAACAAAAAGCAGATAGAGTAACATTTCATGAAGAAAGGTATGTTCAACTGATTGGAGCATTCAGCTAGAGCAGTCCATTCTATAACATTTATTATTGCAAGTCCCATTTTAAAACAAAGTTACTCTGTACTGGCATTTGCTCCAGGTGTTAATCACTAACTTCAAAAAGAAGGATTCTCATGTTTCTGAAGGTGATTAGATTTGCCCCTTGACTGAGCTGTACTCTCTAAGGATACTTTAGGCAACAACCAGCAGTCCAAATTGTGCTAAGAAGTTAACAAAGAAACAGTACAGATCCTAAAACAATGGTATAATGTGATTTTAAGTGGCCTAGCATTGTCAGGAGACATCTTTTAAATCACAAGTATCTTCCAAATTTTCTAAAGAATAAATCATGGAGTCTCTACAGAGAAGATCCATAGTGGGTGAGAATGCTCTCTGGGAATTAAAAAAATGATGAGAATGTTGTTCTATTGATGCCAACCAGACTTAAGATGAGATTTTATAACAGGGGTGAGCATTCTTAGTACGGATAGGGGATGGCTACACAGTTGATGATACACAGTTTTTTTGCCTTTGTCTTGGAACTGGGGAATTTAGAGTTGTTTTCAATTATGCTTTCAACTATGTTAAGCCTAGTTTAGGGCACAGAGTACACTTTTTCCTTTCCTACCTCAAAATAATGATAAACATTGCAGTAATTTGGGGGAATTGTGGTTGGAGTGGGCTCTGAGGCCACACTCTGGTCATGCACTAGGTGTTTAGAAAAATGTAAACCCCAGTGTCCCTGTATTGGAAATACTCACACTCAGTCATCTTTCCTGCTAACGCCCCAAAGAGCTGTGGTTATTCTGCAGTGGAGGAAGTGTATCCTGCATATTTTTAAACAACTCCCTACTTATCACATATTACAGAACTCATCCCTGGGATTGAAACAAGTTCTGGTGTTGAGATTTTGTGATCACCAGTTTAAAATTAAATCCTGGGTAGTATCTACACCAACGTCACCCAAGGAATCTTCAAACCAAATAATGAAATTGGGTAATAATTGGGTCCTTAGTGGGATTGCTCTTTTATTTGTGATGCATTTGAAACCAAGAAGCCCCCTTCCAATATGCAGCTGCTTTTCCCCACATTTTTAAGAGTACTGTAAATGAGTTTAGTATGCTTGAAAGACCCTGTAATTGTTTCTCCTGTTGTTGACACGCCAGCTTGATGCCACACAGAACAAGACAGGGTTCAAACCCTTTGGTTTTGCAGCACCAGTGCATTTCAACCATTTGACAGGTCCAGTGCTAAGATGTTCTGAATTAGATTTGAATTACAGCCACTAAATGCCCTTGTCAGAGCTAGTTATGGCTGACACTAGCCATTCCCATTTAGCTAACTGTTCCTAAGGAAAGTATACAGCTTAAACAAAGACATACTCCAAAGTTTCATACTGAATTGTCAAAATGTAATTGAGTTTAAAAAGCAACTAAACTATACAGAGAGCAATCTTTGCTGCTCCTTATTTCTTTTTTTCTTCTTCTTTTGAAAATAAATCCATAGGAAATTTTAGTGGAATCTCAGAATAAAAGAGTTTATATTGGTTCCATGGAGTCATACATTTCCATTAAAAGTTAAACACACACACACACACATACACACACACACCAGCAACATTCAGTAAGGTGGGACATTATGGCTCCAGCAATAATCCATAGGGGAGGAATAGTTGTTCAAAAGGTTGCAGAGGCATTTCAGTGAAAGACATTGGCCAGCTCTGTCTTTTTTATACTATGAGACCACTGTAATAGTTGCACCCAGAGTAATGGCTATATGTGGGTTACATATTAAGTAGTATTAGCTGTGAATTAATAGCAGATCATGACTACTTAATGTTTTCATGAAGTTGGCTCAGCTGTGGATATTCTCCAATAAAATTCCAACTTGTGGAAACTACATTTTGCTTCATACAGACCTTATTCCACCCTCTTTTCTTTACTTGAAGACTTTTTCTGGGTTTCCCCTTCCCCCTACCCGACATCTAAACTGTAGTAGTGGAAATTGAAAAAAAGGTTTTATTTTTTTTTAAATGTGGCAATCTATATATGGAATATTCTAACCAAGGAAGCTCATCTGGCAAGCTTGTTATCACTTTCAGAACCAGACAAAAGACATTTTTATTTGCTCAAGCATTTCAGCAGATTTTATAACTTACTTTAATTTTATGAAATCCAGTTCTGCTGGATTTACAGCTTCTATTTTGGTGCTTCTGCTTGTTATTGCTTGTTACTGCAATTTTATTATTGCTAATATATTAGGAAATTTATACCAAGCGATGGCCTCAAAATGATCCATAATGTAATATAATCTATAATATGCCAAATAGTAAATATATCATTTTATTAGAAGAAAAAGATAAGATGAAGAAGTAAAGGACATCATATACTGGATAAGGTTTTAATGAGAAGTGTGACATCTGTATGATTTCAGTAGGCATTGGACATTTCACAAAAATCTCTGCTTCTAAATTTCGAGTTATGCTCTGAGACTGGACTTAAAGGTGCCTGTTCTAAGAAAGTACCTCTAAAGATGAGAAGGGGAGTGGAATAGTGAACCATTCTGCTCTGAGCCTTTTGCCATGTTATGCTCTGCTGGTGACGTTCAAATGTTCTGCCTTTATGGAACACCTTCCACCACACTTTGACGGTCCTTCAGGTTCTGCATTAAGGAAATAATTCTCATGTTTTAAAATAGGAAGCGCTAGTCAGTTTAAAAAGTCGATTTAGCTACTACTTGTTAGATTTATATCCTGCCTTTTATTCAAGAGTTCAAGTTGGCATACATAATACTCCCTCCTCCTCTTTTTTTTTTCTGCACAACAGCAATCCTGTTTAATGGGCCACATTATTGGGTATTATTATTATTATTATTATCATTATTATTATTATAACCAGACATTTGCTGACTTTATATAACACACCAAATCAGTTAAATCATTCCTCACTTTGCTTAACGGTAGAGCCGATTCTAGTGCAAGCTAACATATTGCCTAATGGGTGTCAACATAAAAAGAGACCAAAGAAACATAAAAGGTGAGAGTAGGATTGCATGGTTGAGACACAGAGTTTGGAACAATTAAGCATGAACCTAAACATTAACGTGCTATTTGAAGAGTGTGCTCTAAGAAATATGTTTTTGTCTGTTACTATACACAAAAGGCAATTCTAACACAGGATGCGAGAAGGATGCACAGGCATACATATTTTTTGAGGAAGGTAGTGGATTACTATTTACTATTGGAAATTACTATTTATTTTAATATATTTCTATACTGCTTCCCAAGCAATCACATGTCAAAGCATTTCTGTGAGGAACTGAGATTTGTGCTGACATCCAACAGGGCTGTATAATCGGAATTTAACAGAGTTTGTATCTCTTCCAACCAGAGATGTAGTTAAGTAATTTTAGACTTTGGACTTAATGGTTAAACTTTCAGTGCGGTTTCTGGACTAAATAATCTTACAGCAGTGTTGTCCAAACTTGGCCACTTTAAGATGAGTGGACTTCATGGCTGGCTGGGGAATTATGGGAGTTGAAGTCCACTCATCTTAAAGTAGCCAAGTTTGGGCAACGCTGTCTTACAGGATATTGCTCTTTTGATAGTAATTTGGATGTAAAATGTAATAAACTAGTTCAACTGTATTGTGGACCATCCTATTTATCCTGCCTCAGAGACCAGCCTCTTTGCCTCTGAAACTGAGACTGGCTCATAAGGTTAAACTATTGGTCTACCTAATTCATTATTATAACACTGGCTAGCAAGGATTCTTCAGGATTTCTTATAAACATTTCCCAGTTCCATTTGGATATGCAAGGGTTTTTCTCTCACTAAGCATTATCCTTTCTCTAAATTTGTTTAATTGTCTAACGTTATTAGGGCTCTTTCTGACCTAATCTCAAGTAATGTGGGAGGCATCATAGTGGGACTTCCAAGCCTCTGATTCTGTTTCTATGACTCCTTTACAGATCATTTGGTCACAGTGGAAAGTAGACATCACATGGAAGGAAGGATTTTTATCATATCTCATTTCAGTGGAAGTGAAATTACATATTCACTTCTGTTCTGTCCTGTCCTTCATGTGCCCTTAGATTCCACGTGTAGCAGGGGAGAATGATATACTGAAATCATCACACTGCTACAGAAAGGGGCTTCCATTAGGTCAATAACTCAATCATCTCCAGAGGTTTCCAGTTTGGTCCAACCATCCATCTCTACATGGTGATCCTGGCTGGACAGTATTGTGAATTTCTTAGTGTGATTTCAGTGAGAAGGAGGAGGGGAAGAAAGGAAGATAAACAGAAGAAAAAGAACAATTAACATAATGGTTAGATTTTTAAAAAGTTCAGCAGACTTGCAGTTACAATGAGTTATTTGCTCACACAATTGGTCCAGCACAATAATCACAGGCAGCAAATTGGCACACACTTGTGACTGCCTGAAACCTTTTGAAAGTTTTAGTCCTAAGGGTTCTGTACTAAATAAGTGTAAAGTTTCATCGAAAGGTACTGGAGGCTAAGGGAGGAGGGAGGCCCAGAGAGGCAAAGCTATTCTTTGTTAATTTTTTTATTCAATTAAGAAGCACATGCTGATTACTTTTAGCAGCGTCCCCCTGATACAATTCAGATGTAAATCACATTTCTGCAGTCAGCTGCTGCCGCTTAAGCAGAAATATTTTGACACAATAATTATAGGGCTGAAACTATGCTTTGCATTCGTGTATAAAACACTCATTAAATTAAAATTCTTCCATGAAATCATGAAAATAAACAGTCTGTCTGAGCTGGCATCAACAAATTCGCAGGATACTTCTGCGTTTTCTCAGAGTTGGCCTTCAAGTGACTGCATTATGGGGCCCTTCTCTTGCCGTCAAAGTGCTAAAGTTCGCATTCTTTTGAAGGTTCTCTTCTGCTTGTTGTTCTTAATATTATGGCTATGATTGTTTTTACAACTTGCACGGTTTTAAAGCTATTAGCTTCAAAGGTATGGGAGAAATTAGAAAGGTGATCACTAGCAGCATTAAAAAGTTTGGCAATATAATGGCCGCAATACTTTCACACCAGCATGGATTAGACATGGATGAGGCCCGGCACCAGATACGGCACTTCATGTCATTCTATTATGACTATGAAACAGGATATACATTTCATTCTCAATTCAGTGAAAAGTTCAATAGAAGCCTGGCAACTGGGAGAAGGAGATGAGGAGTAGAGGAAAGGCATGGATTAAGTGTATTTACACAACCTATCCCTCCCTTTAATTTCTATTTTCATTTCTGGGTAGGAAATACAACACAGCCCAAAAACTGTAGGACTAAAGTAGAAATTATTATTTAACACTTATAAGCAGGATTAACATCAAAATGTTGCATTGTCATAGGAGTACTACTGTTAGGAGGTTCCAGCCAGCCAACCATGCCTTTTTTCAGCAAGCCATTGTAAGTCTCCTCTCCGCCTTCCCTTTCCACTTTTTCTTTTCCAACTGATTCATAGACTTGCAACACTGGAAGGGATCATTTACACCAGTGTTTTTCAAACTTGGCAACTTTAAGATGTGTGAACTTCAACTCCCAGAATTCCCCAGCCAGCCAATCTTACGGTTGCCAAGTTTGAAAAACACTGATTTATGCCATCAAGTCCAACCCCCACCTCAGTGCAGTTTCCAAATTAAAGCACAAATGTCTACCTAGCCTCTGGGTGAAGTGGCCCAAAGAATGAGACCTTGCCATCCCCCTAAATCATTGGCACCACCATCAAACTGCTCTTTCCGTTAGGAAAGATGGTTTGCTCAGCATTCTCAGTTCTGAGCAAGAGGTTGTCTTCTCTTTTTTTAAAGTTACTTTGTACTTTTGCAAACCTCAGCATTCCCCTGAGTATGCCAAACTATCTTTCTCTTATTTTCAGTGGCTTCATTTTGATTAGAAAGCCCCTGACATACTGTCCCCCAGTTTGTTGCTGGACAGAACAAAATAAGGAACAGTGTAAAAAGTGTAGGAATGATAGTCTTAGTCCAGAACATTTATAATCAAATCAACATGGAATCTAACATTCTATCTTTGCCTATGGTATTGCATGTAGGGTGGCAATGCTCAGTTCAATGAACGTGGGGCTGCTTACAAAAGCACCTGATCTATGTGACTTCCGTCTACATATTTCAGACAATTTAATCAGTATGTCAAAGTGATTTTGTTGTATGTTTTCCAATTCTTGTTCTGTACTGTTTTCTGCTGCTTTAATAGGATAGGGAGCCACAAACTGTAATGATGCCATCAAAGAAAAAAAGTGTCTGGATGTAACGAAAAAGGCAAGGGAACTTGACACAGACCTGCCAGGTTCTACTGAAAGTCCTCTTCAGTACTGTATGCAGTTCTCTTCTGAGATCAATCAGTAGTGTCACTGTAAAGATATATTAGCTAATACATAGATTTTTCTCTTCATTAAAATTCATTTGCAATGCAACCTGTGTGATTGGTTATGACCTATAAAGCCCTACATGGCATGGGGCTGGGTTTATTGAGGGACCACCTTTCCCTGGTTACATCTAACTGTCCCATCAGATCTGGCAGAAGGATCATGTTCTGGGTCCTTCTGCAAAGGAATTCCATATGATGGGACCCAGAAGGAGAGCCTTTTCTGAGGTTAGATTGGTCCCAACCTTTTTGACCTTTAGGAAGTCCCTGAAGATGTGGCTGTGCCATCAGGCCTGGGGGTCCCAAGGATGTGGGGACCTTGCAAGATGGCTGTATTTTTTGTGAGCTGTGGTTGACGCTCTCTTTCATTTTTTGTTAATTTACTGTTTTAATTGCTTTTTATTTTATTTATAAAAGTTTGTTTTTTGCTGTTTTAATTTGTAAGCTGTCCGAATCACACAAATGAGATGGGTAGCTATATAAATATGAATAAATAATGTTCAAATATCATATGCATGATTATTCATTAGCAACATGAGCCCTGATTTGCTGCACATATTACATTGGCCCAACTGTGTGATGCTAAAGAAGCAGCTATGAAAAGCAACCAAATTATTTCACACATCCAGTTCATCTCTAGTTTGAAATCTCATGGGAAACCCCTTATGGACTTTTTGCACAAAAAATGAAAAAAATGAACTTGTGATTTATGGTTTTGATAATTAGACAGGATAGATTAAAGAAAGAAGAGAGTCATGATGTAACTTTAGTGAGAGATGTTAAAATATAATTGTACTTATAACTACTGTGAAGAAGATTGGAAGCTATTTCTTTATATCTTTCTTTATATCTTTTTTTCTACTTTTCTTCTATTTTTTTCTTCTTGCACTTTTAGCTTTTTCTTTTATTTCATCCTTCTCCTCCTTTTTTGTTTTATTTTAGTTTGTATTAGTTCTTATTATTGTTGTTAAAACTCAATAAAAATTATATTAAAAAAATGAAATCTCATGGGGAAAAGGTATTTATCTGTACTTTTCATCAGGAAAAGTATTAAGCACCCTCCAAATTCACTGTTTCTCCAATGCTCAACTGGCCACCTCCAAACTGGCCTAAACAACTTCTTTAAGAACTACCATTATATCCATGTTGTGTGTAACATGTAGTTTAGACCAAAATACTTTATAATTCCAGAAGATCTCTTCATAATTCCACAAGATCTCTAGGACTCTTATTCATGGAAGAATTTACCTCAATCCAATCTGAAATCAGAATAGGGGAACAGGAAAAGGATTCTGTGGTAAGGCTCAAGCTGGCACTGCCTGGATTGGCCAGATCAGGATAGGAGGAGAAGGAACAACTACCCTTCCTCCTTTGCTCATGGAATGGCTACTTCAGAAAGCCCTATCCAATTCTTTCTTGCCCAGCTCACTTCATTTTCTCTTTTATATTTTGACTTGAGTGAAGAAAGAATGGGAAAGATGTCAGAGTTGGTTCCTATTCTGTTACTGATTGTGTTATATCTGAATCAGGCCTTTACAACTTTGATGCAGTATATTGTCATTAGTGGTAGGCAGAAAATTATCCTTTTTTTCCCCCTACCAGTTATTCAGTTAGATGAATGAGAAGTTGTATCCAAAATTCCAAGGAGAAGAAAATAACATTCTCATGAGTGGTTCATGATGTTCTTACATTTATTTAATTATGAGGTGGTCAAGAGGGCATGTGTGAATTATCCTGTTTTTCATTTTACAATCATGTCTCCAATGATCTGCAGCGTTTCTAACTTAATTAATTATTCATTTTCTTAATTAGAAAATGAATAATTAATAATAATTCCTTAATTAGAATATTAAGTTTCTAACTTAATATTCTAATTAAGGAATATGGGTAGCCAAGGACCATCCATGTTTTCTGTTATGCATCTTTATATCACTCTTGAACACCACCAGCAGCACATTCTGTCACTCTTAATTGTAATACAAGCCCAAAAATACCACTAAGAGAAATTAGAAATAAATTTGGAAGCACCCTGACAGAGGAAGAAAAATGTTAAGAAGCTGCAAGATAAATTTGGGGATTCTATTAATTTTCAGCCGTGCTAACATCCACAGAAAATGTGATGTCCTGAGTTACAAGTACTATGAATTATGTCATTGCTGCTGCCACAACAGGCATCTATAGTTTGCTTTTCTTCGAAGAAAGAGTGGCTGAATCCTCCTCCATGGATACTTAAATTAGTGGCGCTTGAAAGTCTAAACTAAAGTTCAAACCACTAAGCCTTTTCCTTTTCCTTCTGGGTGTGCAAGTAAGCACATATGTATATATACACTAATCCTTATAAGCCCTAATTGTGTTTTGTTTGTGTTTTTCTTCATCTGCACAATGTCACTGATCTCTATGACATAAAAAGCAAGCTGTGGTTTCTCTGGCTTTGGGAGTGAACAACATGGAATCTTTTGAAATACAGATGATGTCATCTCAGTGGTTGAGAATATTTTTGTTACATCTATATTCCACTAGAATCCTCAATTATGGTTGCCTGGTCCTCCGACTGAAGAGATTCCAGAAAGATGCTCTGCCACAGTAATTGCATCATTTAATCTTCAAATGTGAATCTTATACTGATCTTGCCGGTTTGATGAAATTACACACACCATGTTATTTTCTCAATTTGTGCAATGCACACACACACCACACACATTGAAGCTACAAGAATCTATACTTAGCTTTTAAATTGCCAGAATATCTATGCCTATGAATAATAATAATAATAATAATAATAATAATAATAGCCATTAAAATAATTTTTGGGAGTGGGAATTTTTTTTCTCCAAAATCTTACGGCTGAGTTGTTTCATTTATTTCATTACATATTTATTGCCACTTTCCTCCAAGCTAATATACACAATTCTCTACTTCTATTCTCCTTTTATCATCGGAACCACCCTTTAAAATAGGTCAGGCTGGGTGACAGACCATCCAGAGACTTTAAAGCTAAGGCTACCCAGTCCTTCTCTATCCCTCTAGTCCACCCTTCCCCAACATTCCCAAAGTGCTGGATTGTAACTCTCATAATCCCCAATCCGCACAGTTGATGGGGAAGACTGATGTAGTGCAATGGCATGCTTCCCACAGCATCCAGGCAGAGGGTCTCAGGAAGCACAAGAACTATGCGTGGAGTCAAGATATCTCCACTGCAACTGCAGTTGCTGCTATTTGTGACATTGTGTCTCTGATTCAGGTGATCGTACGATGCAATGCCCTCTCCTATTCCCTGAATTTATGTAATCAGTTTTTGGCAATCTGCTATCTTCCTAGATGTGTTATATCTACAATTCCCAGAATTCTTAGTTGCAACAGTCATACTGACAATGAATTTTGGGAGTTGTAATCCTAATATTTCTAGACAGCACCAAGTTGGGAAAGGCTAGTCTAATCCCTTTTAAAAGCTGTACAAACCAGCAGCCATCATAACTATGTGAAATCCTTTGTTTGTTTGTTTAAGTTTATCACCATCCGTTGCCAACTGGCTTCTGCTAACTGATAATGGAGTTAACAAGATTAACCCAAAACAACTGACAAATTGCCAAAGCAACATTTTAGTCGGTCATAAGAATTTGGAGATTTTTCACTCCCAGTGATAACCTTAGATATTTGTAATCATTGCATTTGCTTAGAAATAGCTTTCTCCAATTCAGCACCCTTCATATACAGCTTATAACTTCATTCATTGGGAGCTGAAAAACAGAAGATTGGACTGCATTATAGGAAGAAATGCTCCTTTTTAGAGTTTAGGTCTAAGTTTATGAATGAGTCCCCAGCAGGTGATTTTTATGTTTCCATTCCTCCTTCATGTTATACAGCTTTTTAAAAAGAGCATATAAAACATTCCTAAAGCTTCCTTCAGCATAAACCATAACTTCTTGACAGGAGAAAGAAAATATTCTTGGTTCAGCTTCTGAATCTGTTTCCTTTAAACTTAATAAAATATTTGTTGTAAGGCTTAAGGGCAGAAAGCTGCACAGAACAGAAAAACAAGCCTGTAAATGCAAAACATGAAAAAGAATTATCGGTATATGATTCTTACATTTCAATATTTCTTTGATAATTTCACTATGAAACCAACACTTTGCTAAGGCTTTATGCATTTTTTTTTCATTCTCTCTCCCTTTAATTTCCTCCAAGTGTTTCCTTTTGGAATAACTCTAATGCTGGACTGGAAGATGCAAACTCTTCATCATAGGGCATATCCACACTTAACATTTAAACTGCTCTTATCCTGTGCTCATGCAAGCTTGACTCTAAACTGGCTTAGGAAAATCTTGTCTGGACTAAGACACTTTGGCAACATTTTGCTCCTTAATATGTCCAACGTTGGCATTCCAGTCTCCAGTCACAAGCAGCTCATCTTGCTTGCATGTTCTGTTAATTTCAGATTGAACTTGACCATAAAACTCATCAATCTCCTCTTCTGCATAAGTGGTTGGAACATAAACTTGCATAAGTATCATATTAAGTTTCTGCAAAGTTCAACTGATATAACTCGGTCATTGATTGCTTTGCATCCAAGCACTGTCCTTACTGTATCCTTCTTGATTATGAAAGCAATGCTGTTCTTTCTTTGTTTTTCATGCCCTCAGTAGTAAACAGTACAATCTTTTGATTGAAAGTGTCCAGTTGTAGTCCATTTCAATTTGTTAATGCCTAAGATGTCAATGTGTAGCTGATTCATATCATCTTTCTTGCGTTGAGCTTTCCTGTGTTCATTCTTCTTAAGTTCCATGTTCTCACTTAAATTCTTTATTTGCAGCTTTGGATTTTCTTTTCCTGCATGGCAACATCAGCAACTAGACATCCCAAAAGCCACATAATAACCTAGCCACATCATAAACACCATGTTCCAAAAGTTCCTCAGCAGCATGTTGAGTGCCATCTGACCGGAGAGGCCCATCATCCAGCGCTCTATTTGATATTTTCTATCTATGTGGTTTTCTTGGTAAAACACAAGAGTGGTTTACCATTGCCTTCTTTCATGCACTATGAAATCCTGGCTTTGCATTTGTCACTAAAATGATTACCTGCCTCCACATCTTCCTATGTTGTATATAGGTGTCTATTTGCTTTACTTGGGCAGCTGGGATGACATTCGTACCTTAGGTGATCCTGCTGGGATTACATACTCTTGGCATAATATCCCAGAGTTCCTCATCCATCCATCCATCCATCCCTCCATCCCAGGAACAACCCCCCTCCCCCCATTGCCACAGTGAGGCACCACAGCAGAACTTGAGGGGGAGGCGTCATCAAATAGTTTTAACTGTCCATTCCTCATGGTTTTCAGGTCTGGATGATACAGCTGGTTTTGATCCTGAAAGAGAGAGGAAGGCAGAAAAGCCAATGCTTAGCTCACTTTAACAATTTGGGGAACCGTGACTATCCCAGCAATCAAGGGGAGGATGCAAGTCATCCTGTCCCCATGTACTTTACCTGTAATTCTAATAAGTAAAGGTATTGGGGGAAACGTGTAAAACAGAGAGCCTATCCATCTATATAGGAATGTATCTCCTAGAAAATAGGTATCTTTTGCTGGCCTAGTGCAATATTAAAGATACTCATAGATGAAGTAGTCTGCAAAAGATCGGCTTAGGGCCTTTTCATGGTTGAGATATCCTTTAGAATGATAGAGTGCTGGTATCCAATTAAAACCTTGTGGTTCAGCATCATCAGCAAGACATTGTTTTTGTCATGAACTATCAGAAAGATGCACCAAAACATATTATTGAAGTGGGTTGTAGTAAAGTTCTCCAGCATATTCTTCTTTGTTTCTTGATGTAAAATATGGTAGAATTGCACCACAGCTTGACAATATTAACTTTAAATATTAAATAAATATTTAATAATTATTACATAAATAGATATTAAATAAAATATTAAAGTATGAAAATGATGTGGTGACATCTAGTGCTGCTTTCGCTAAACTGCTAAACAGGTAACCTGGAACTGAGACAGATTTTAATATAAGATGCTACAGCAAAACAAAAACAGAAAAACTCTCAATTCACCCAGTACCTGAGTTCACAAGAGAGAGAACACAAGAATCCCTGAATTTTGTAGATTGAAGCAACTCTTTTATATATGATATTTTTTTAGTCAATTTATGTATACCATGGGATGTAGCAAGATTGGTATAACCTATACAGGTAAAACTGGGAGCTTATGGAGAACCAAACAAAACAGCAGGGATCCTTTTCAAATCAAGTGTTGCAACTAAAGTTCTTTCATGGTAGGAATGGATCTTGCTGTTGGGACCATTTGAAAATTCTTGAGGGTAATTAAATATCAAGTATTGCCCTTCTTCAGGACTGTAAAGTATGGCATCAGAAGTTCTGCTTGTATCTCAGGATACATATATAGCTCCTTTGAACAAAGACTCGTCTATGCCCTTGAAAAGGCTGGGAGAGAATGGAATGAGACACCATTCCTATGAAGAGGAAAACCATAAAAATTGATGGCACCCTGTGGCAATAGTAAGGACCCACAGGTCTGATGTCATCTACTTGCCAGGCCTCCAGAAAAAAAAATGTCTCTAAATATTATTGTGCCAATCAGTACAAAAGGGCATGAAAAGTATAGTCAAAAATATCAGTAGATTTGTCAAGGAGATCCCCTAGTGAAAAAGATTATCTCTTTTTGGTAGAAAGGCACTTCTAGAGCCTTGCTCTGCAGTATCTGGAACTGAAAATGATACTGTTGCTTAGAAAACGTTCATTTATCCCATATTCAACAGTGATAGAAAGAAATGGCACTGGGGAGTCAAGGTAGAGAGGCTCATATGTTCCAGTCAGTTTACTAAATAATTTTTACTTTAGAAGGGAAGTTTCTCTTTCATGGTGTGAACTTCTGCAGAAAGACTCAATTACCTTAATCTTGCATGCTATTGCAACACAATAGCTGATGCCATAACCTGCAGCACAACACACATGATGTCCCCAAGTACCGATTGCTGTATGGACAAACCATTAGCCTCAGTCTGGAATCCTTGTGTGAGCAATTATTTGTCCTCTGGAATATGCTCAAAAAGACAGGTTATTTTTCCCAGAGACAAAAAGAAAAAAAGGTTACTAACTAGCTATATATGCTTGATAATTGGCAATTCAAAAATCTTGGGCTGCTCTTGAGTAAAAACAGCAACCCAAACCACCAATCTTCTTTATCAGTTGGGACAGACAGCGATTTAGTTCAAAACTTACTTTGTGCAGCTCCTATGATGTTTGAAAAGAAAATTACAGTTTTATTCTTGGATATGGAACAGATTCTCCAGCCTTTTAGAAGTAGGAGAAATAGAGGATGGGCATCCCCATTTTTCTTCAGTTACATGCAGCAGGAATGATGATATAAAGATCACCACTGGTAACAGTGAGCCATTACTGAATCAATTTAAACATCAGATCTTCAATAGGAGGAAGAGTTTGCTTTATTTTCAAATTCAATGCCGAATATATTCAGACTAGTTGCTCTGCCCCATACAGATGTGTATGTTGTTGCTGTTTTTAGTGGTTTTGCTGTGAGCTGTCTAGGATTACTGTATGGCCACAGAAGTTCAATCAATCAATCAATCAATCAATCAATCAATCAATATATTCAGTAGGAATAATGGGAGTTGGGCATCCTATCATCAGGTCCAACAAGAGGATTAGTGGCTGTGTCAAGGAGTTTGATGCTGAATCAGATTCATAATAATCCAGATCCAAGGAAGGTGAGTGGTCAAACCAGGAGCAAAACCTTGAGGCAGAAGAGTAAGCAGCAGTTAAAGCTGAGAAATGCTCCAGAATGGTGGGCAAATGACAGTCCACTGTAGAAGACAACAGGACTTGTCCCAATGGAGGTAGAGATAGAAATCAGTAGTAGATAGAACTATTGGGGTAGACTGGATGGGGAGGAGATCCATAAGAACTGATCCTAAGCAGAGATGATTAGCAACCCCGAATGCACCAGACTGGAAGGTAAGAATATGAGCTTTTGTGTGGCCACATAAATAGCAGCATTGGTAGGCCTCAAAATTGTAAAGGGAGTAGTAAAAACAGAATGATATTGATGGGGCCATGGCAAGATAAAATCATAAGAAGAAAAATATTGCAATCTGTATCTCATCAGGGATAAAACCAACAATAGCATTCCAAATGCCAATATTTCCCCCTCAATTCCAATTCAAACAAGAGAGTTACAGATCACTCCCCACTCTCCCCTTCTGAAATAAAGCCCACTCATTTGGGATGTAATGATTGCAGCTGGACCTCCAGTGTTGGAGAGATACACATAGGTGGAATTGAAGATACCAAGATCAGCACTTGAAATAGGTGCAGCTGTAAGAGCAGAGTCCCCTGATTGCCCTGAGATTGTAGATGTTGGCATGCTCTTCAAGAGCCTCTGGTTTTTCCCCTCATCTTCTTGGACTTCAACTTTGCCTTTGTAGACAATGGAAAAAAATAGAGGTACCTGCTCTTGGGTAGCTGAAGAGAGGTATGATGGAATCAGTTTCAATACTGAAAAAACAAAGTTGATGCAGATGCCAATTTGGAAATAGCTGGTGCTTTGATGCTGATTGTAGGAAAACCACTGATGGTGTTCCATTTCCAACTCTGCCCCATTCAGCCTTTATTTGGATTTCATTTCATTTTTTTTTAATTATGCAACCCTTGCTGTTGCTCCAAGCTTGCTGATACACTCTGGTTCTGTATAGCTGTTTGTAATACAACTGATTTTTGGAAAATTGAATTCACTGCAGATAAATAGGGTGGTCAGGAAGTGCCAGCACATTGGAGTAAACATTCAGGTCAACACAACTTTTTATTCTATATTTAAAAACTATTTCCTAAAGCACTCCTAGTAACCAGCATGGAATAAAATCACAATTTCCTCCTTATACATAAGGTTCACATACAACATTGTTTTCATTCATTTCTGAATAGATAATCCTATTCTGTTGAGGAGGAGGAACGGAAATAGTAATAGTAGTAGTACAAGGATTTTGTTTTTTCATGCCAGTCACTAGGAGATATTTATTTTTGGTTTTTAAATCTCAGTTTGGATCCAAGGGCTAAGATGAGCTGGAGTTAAACTGGGCTGTATTCTGAACTGAGGGGGAGGGCTGAATGAAAACCTGTGATTACAACTGAACTCCAAAAATTAGAAAAACAGCAACAGTTTAGCAGCAGTAATTACAAAAAAAAAAAAAGTAATTTGACAAAGGTTCAAAGGTGGAGCCATGCTTTGCATGCAAAAGGCTACAAGTTCAAGTCCTGACATCTCAAAGTAAAATGATCAAGTATCAGGTGATACCCTGGAGAATAGATAGTATTCAGTTAAGTATATAAATATAATCCAGTATAAGACAACTTCCTATAACTTAAAAAAATATAAACACCTTGAATTACACTAGAATTTCACATTCCTATTATCTTCCTGCTTCAGACTACTGCTATGTTCCAAAAAGAATTCACTTCTAATCTGCAAGCTGGAAGTAAAAATGTGTGGATTGAAATTGTCAGCATGATTAAGAGTAAAAAAAAACCGTTATTACTGATTTTCCTCCCAACCAAAATGCTCTGGAAATATTTCCTATTACAACCCAATCCAAAGAATGTCCTTGTTATATAAATATAAGCATGCAATGTTGTGGCTTCTTTTCAAAAGAACACAATTCTGCTGCTTATGTTTCAAATTTTGAAGCTGTTCTGTTTTCTGGTGAAGCAGTAAACACAGCCTTTACAAGGACTGCTATATTTGGGCTGCAAAAATCTGAATGACCAATAGATGGAAGCAAAGAGATAGAGAAAGCTCTCTTTGCTCCTATCTAGTGGTTATCTGGATTTCTGCAGCCCAGATATGCTAGCACTAACCAATACCTGTTTATTCAGACAGAACCAGGAATAATTTGACACATCTATTGGCTTCTCTATAATTTGCAAGTCATCATGTCATATGCTGCTTAATGCATCCACCCACATGGCTAAGATGCCAAAAATCAATTTGGCAAGTATTCATTACACAGAAATCATTTTTTAAGCAACCCAGAAAGGTCAGCAGAAGAATCACAGTTATTAAGGAAGTCGAAATGGAATAAGGTGTGAAGTACTACAAGCATGTGGCCTAGCAAAGGCTGAGAATATGCGCCTCTGAAGCAGCTCGGGTTTTCACACAGCTCACTTCAAGGTTACTATTTTATCTGGAAATAGCAAAGAAGACTGAAATTTCATAGCTTTTTATTCTTGGAGTTCTATTTCTACTAAATTTCCATGCTCTGTTCTATTCGCTAGTTGCTACCTTTAGCTGCCCAGAGTCATTGGGAGTCAGGCAGCATACAAGTGAGAGAGAGAGAGAGAGATGATAGGTAGGTAGGTAGGTAGGTAGGTAGGTAGGTAGGTAGATAGGTAGGTAGGTAGGTAGGTAGGTAGATAGATAGATAGATAGATAGATAGATAGATAGATAGATAGATGATAGATATAAAATTTTAGAGGACTCATCAGTATCAGGGATCAGTAGCAATTGGCCTGAGCGTATAATTCAGCCCACCAACCTGGACCATCAATCTCAGGTAACTTTAAGCGAGGCTCCCCCCTTCACCCTTCATCAATTCTGCAGTAGGAAAGACACAAGGCAGTCAAATCTGGGTCTCAGGGAACAGATGTTTGTAGGTATTCCAGGCACCCCCATTCTCCTTTGGGAAAAACAATTGAGTTCCCCACAGTATTAAAAGTATTTATAAATCAATTGACTTATGATTTGCTCTAGAATCATCTCAGGTATTAATATCAGACTAATTGATCTACAGTGCCATGGACATATGGACAGCCTTTTTCCCCTTTCTGAAGATAGGGACAAGACTTGCCCTTTTGCCCTCCTCCAACTCTTTGGTGCATCACCATTCTCTAGAACTTCTCAAACAGTTGTTTGGGGAAGACAAACACTGCATGGACAGAGCAATGATGCAAAGGAATGAGGACAGGATTTTTTTTCTTCTTCCCTTTTTTGGTAGGGTGGGTGAAGTAGTTTTGGGCTTAGATGGTGTGTGTACAAAATAGGATATATATACAGTGCATGTGTGTGTGTAAAATATAAACCTTGTTAAGACTACTTTAAGGTGTTTCTTACTGTTTTGCTATATTTCCTATCTGAAAATGATGGAAAACCATGCCACAGATTTTCTTCATTTTATGCCAGAACAGGTCCTGGAGGCATAAAAAAAAGAGAGTTATGGGCTGCTTGCCCCCCACCATTGCATTATAAGGATCTACATTCTAATAAATGAGAGACAAAAGGCTGTTAGTGGCTTCCAGTCATGATGGATGTATACAGTATTGGCTCTTCCATCACTGGGAAAAATATGTTGCTTCTTATTTGTTGCTGGGCAATATGAGCAGAAAGAGATTTTTCCATTTCTAGACTTCCCATTGGCATTTGGTTTACCACTGTCAGAACAGAAAACTGGAGAGAAGTTTAAACAATTCACAATGGCTCTTCTGGTTGGTTGGTTGATTGGTTGGTTTGCTACATTGTCCCATTTTGCAACTCCTGGTGGTTAACGAAAATGATAAAGCATTACAATGAAAACATCCACAGTAAAATATAAATAAATTAATCAGTCCAGTCATTAAAAATACATAACAATGTCACATTAACAGTCAAAATCCCAAAACACTCAAAACCCCCAAAATTTGATTTGAACTAACTCCTAGAAGGCTGTTACTGATACAGCCACTCTCACCTTTGGGAAGGCCATTCCAGAGGAGAAACAACGCCTCTCAGCCTTGCCACCCCCTCCACCTCACTTCCAGGAAAAGAGGAGTGTGCTTGTATTTTTAATGTGCTATTTGTGACAGTATTGGACAAGATCCTGATTCTTGCTCCTGTTTATCTTCAGTCAGAAGGGAACATGGGACAAAACCTCAGATGATGGTTACAGTGGAATGGGGAGTAATTCGTAAGGTAGGGTTGAGCAGAGTTTGGTACAACTCAGCCTCTTGTCCTCCCAGAAGGCTGCAGGAGGCTATTTGGTGACATCCTGATATCATCAGAAGGGCTAGAGCTCATGGTTTCCACGGGGGTTTAACGATAGAAATCGAAGTAGAAGGCATACTGCTTCCACCTCATTCCTAAAACCCTCTAAATAATGAAAAACATCTCCAAATGCCCCACGCTTACAATGGCTGTTTAGTCATCACCCAACAGATGAAAAGGAGCAACAAAAAGAGAAAAAGTATATATATATAACATTTGTGTTTCTTAAAATATACATTAATGCCTTTTGCTACATTGTGCTTCCTTACCCCAATAAGGAAGACAATGGCCAGCAGACTGGCATGCCTGTCTGCCTACTCCATCAGCTACAAAGCTGCTGGCTACTGATAGGCAATTTTAGACCCATTGAATGGCAAGAGTGATCAGGGTCTATGCTAGCAACCTTCTGTGTAAGAGAAGGAGGGCCAAAAGAGAGAGAAAGAAAGGGAAGCAGTATTTGGTTCTAGCCTTACTATCTGTATATACTTCCTAAAATATTATTCATTTATTTGTTAGGTTTATATCCTGCTTTTCTTCCAGATTCTCAGAGTGACATATATAGAATCATAGAGTTCTTATAGATGAACTAGTCCAACCCCCTGTTCAGTGCAGGATCTCCAATAGATGGCCTTCCAGCCTCAGAAGATTTCAGTGAAAAACTTACCACGTGGTGACCTTATCTGACTGTCCTCCAGTTTTCCTATAACAACCCTATGAGAGGGATTTGGCTGTCAAAACATAATTGAGTAGTTCAGAATCACCTATTGAGCTTTTATAGCTGAAGCTGAATTTGAATCTTTGGTCTTCCTGGTCCTAATCCAACATTAAACCACAGTGGCTTTTATTACTTCTGAGGGAATGAGATGCTCTCTCTTTCACTAAAAAAAAAAAAAAATCATCCTTGCAAGATTTAGACCACTTTGTAGATCCCATACTTTTTCATAATGACGTCTCATTTTGGAATGTTAAGGCTCCATGATTTTATATTTTCTTTGAAAGAGAAAAGAGGTGGGTATGTTTGTTTCGGTCATGTTGAACTGATAATTTTCATGAGCCAAAGGTTTTTGAGTAAAAAATGTGTTCCAAAAGAGCTTTTGGCCCCCATTTCTGTTGTCTACAAAACAGTAAATCAACTTGTTTTTATTTCTTTGTTCTGTAAACATTTCTCTATCTCATATGGTAACCACTATTTACAGAAAGTAGTAACAGCATGAGACAGATGGGATTGTAGGATTATTTCAATATATCCAAACCATCATCACAACAATAAGAACAGAAATAGGAATAATATCACATCTTTATAAACTAGTATCTCAGTAGGTTTGAGGTCTATATGACTTATACTGCAGAGTTATACTTACCTATTGAAAACTAAGTTTCATTTTGTTCCATCAGGCAAGCTTCCAAGTAAACATTGAGAGGGCAATTTTAGTCTGCAATCCTATACCAATTTATCTGGAAGCAAGCCTCACTGAGTACAATGTGATGGTTTGTACTATAAATAATCCTTTTTATTCTTCCCCAAATGGTGCCCACCTGAAATGTTATAATTCTTGGTCATGGTGATGAGAGAATTAGTTCAATGTATATGGAAAATGCCAACTTGGGAAGACTTTTCCTCATGATGTGGAGCTGTTGAACACGGGCACAATATCCCCCCCCCCCAGACTTTATTTAGAGTTGTAGCCTATTTATTAGGTTTGAATCCGTTTCTCCTTATTACCTGTTTAGTAGTGTTGATTCACTGATGTATATAAATCAGTCAATGAGATCTGATCACTTGAAGGGAAATTGGACAAAATAAGGGCCAGTTGCAAATTATTGGCCATAGTCAGTGCTATGAATGGGTAAGTCATCCATAGAATTTCTCATTCTCATTTCAAGAGATGTAAGAAACAGAATCAGGAAGTTTTGATTATGAACACGCGTGTGGGGATTCACCTTATAGTCTCTACACACATAAAACTGATTAGAGACCCAGTGTGATTTAATAGGAACAAGTCTTTCTCCCTATGAAAATGCTAGAATTTATGGTCATTCAAAGAACGATCAAGTACTGGTAAATGAAATGTTTCAAAATGAACCAAACTCATTGGCAGGTAACTTGGTTTAGCAGAATTCCATTCATCTGTGAAATAGTGTGGATATTCACTGTCAGAAAATGGGCCTGTTTTCTCTCCATATCCTCTGTTGACATGGACTTTATTATTTCTGACAAGACAGAGTTTTTGAGGGACATTAATCCTAACTCAGTATTTCTCAGGTGCTTTATCTTGCCCCAAAGTCTACTAGTCCCTGGAGAGTTTGACTTGTTTTGTACCTTTTGCTCATGCTCTAAGAACCAACAGCATTGCTTTCTTGCCAAAGCCTTGCCACGGGGACCTATTTGTCATGTTTCTCACACGCCGCTCTTTCAAGAGGGCAAAGCAGACAGACAAATGATTACCCTCTAGCAACAATATACCATACAGCCAGAATTGTTTTTTGGGGTGTGATGATAGATGATAAATAGATACTGATACAATTCTGGCTGTATGGATGGATGGATGGATGAGAGAGAGAGAGAGAGAGAGAGAGAGAGAGAGAGAGGCTCAAGTCAGGGCTGAGCAATTGCACACAATGTGCTCTTCATACACCTATCCTAAACCACCTATTAGTAAGAGCACTTAGGAGGCTCAGAAGCTATCATCTGCAATGAATCCTCAGTGTTATTCTGAAATCCAATCTGTCAGTATGCTAACATCTGCCATTAATGGTGATTGAGATTCTGGTCTCATGATACAAGAGGACTTGAACCCCACAGAAATCTGGTCCATATCATGCGATTGCAGTTGAGCTATAAATGCTACTTTCAGGTAGTGTTTTTGCATGTTATGCCTCTATTACACAGTGCAATATAGTTTCCTAGCACTAGGAGACCAGGGCTGCAAAACCCAAGATGATTACTAGAGGACAGCAAAGACTTACAGAAAATTCTAACTATTTGCTGCCGTCTAGTGGTCCTCTGGAATTTGCAATCCAGATATGAGAGCCTTACTTAGCTGTTTTAACTGAGTTACATTTTAGTTGTGATTTTAGCTCTATATTTGTGAACCACTTTCTTGTGTTCTTATAGTTTATGTTAAGTTTTATTAATTGGTTGCAAATTGCTTTGTAAGGACTTAGCAAGAAAAGAAGCTTATAAATACATGCAAGAAATAAATATTTTTCCAGCTCATCCACTGTTTTCTATTCTGCACAGCACTAGTGTTTCGGTGTCATTCCTATCACCCACTGATTCTTTTAAATAGAGCTACTGGGCATTAAAGCTGGAATCTTTTACATATAGGGCATCTGTTCTGTCAATAGGATTCCCCCTACCACTGTTTTCATGCCCAAACCCTCAGAACAAGTTTCAAGTAGACTTGCAATCGTCCTCATTATTGCAAGCACACAATGCCGGGAACAAGGAACAAAGACTATCAAACAATTGTTGCTGTGGCCTCACCTTCTGCAGGTTCTAGAGTAAAACAGAAACAAAACAAACCACCAAGAGCTCCTCATGTTCTTTGTAGAAGAAAGAAATAAAATTGCTAGCATCCTTCTTCCTCTTCATAATCTAACTTCATGCTGTAGGCATTTGGCGGTATGAAAAATACATTTGAGTGAACTGCAGAGCCATCAAACCACCATTCCATATGAAAGTCCTTCTAAGGAAGATAAGAACAAGAACTGGGCAGTGAGTGAGACCAGAGTTTCCACAAGTTCTGGGAAGCTGTAGCATTTCAAAAAGGTTTGCTATAGTTTCAACTACATACTAGCTGAGCTGGAAATAAATCAGTTCAGCTCTCCAGCACTGATGACACTGTGGGATTAGAGACATTCGGAGCGATTTTCAAATCAGGATAGAATCCTTTTGCCTAAAGGCCTTTCCCATGACCTACAGAAAAAACTTTGCTGATGAAAATGTACATATTGAAGAAAATGTTTATAACATTTGCAGATGATGCATTAGCTTAAAAATGGTTTTTGTTTAAAGATTTTTACAACTGAGCACAGTTTTATGAGCAGACTAGTCTCAGAATTACAAAGCATTTTTACATTCTACAGCAGTGTTTCGCAAACTTGGCAACTTTAAGATGTGTGGTCTGGCTGGGGAATTCTGGGAATTGAAGTACACACAGCTTAAAGTTGCCAAGTTTGAGAAACACTGTTACAGCAAGAATACTTTGGGGTACTTTCATAGACCACAGAATTGCTGAATCTGCAAGATGATGAAACATTCAGTTCAGGATGAGTAAAATATGTAAACACAAAACAAGGTATAGTAGTTGCTTACAGTGAAGTGAATAGCCAATTCATAGTCCACATTGGTTTCAGTTATCAAAAGGCAGTGGTTTTTCCACATTCTCTAATCAGTTTATAACAAATTATTTAATCACTGCTCATTTAGCACAGTAGACCTATACATGTTCCTCCAAACACTGGGCTTTTTGTTGCAAAAATATTTTTTTCTAACACTCAAACCACAATATTTTGCTGAGCCAGCTTCATATGAGTGTATGTCAATGTTGTGTCACCATTATTAATGCATGCACTATGTGCAATGATGTGATTATGCAAGTGGTGTGAACATCTATTGGATTAAGTAACTGTGACATCAATGAGGAGTGCAGACTTACATCATACCTGAATAATTCTGCAATTGTTTGTAGTGTTACTGTTCAGTTTTAGAAGTTTTAAAAGAAGCCAAGCTGTCTTGCACTGTCCCTCTCCCACCCCAAGTCTAAAAGCACCTGCATAAACCAATTTTAAAAAAAATTACAGAAGAAACACTACCAATTCTCTTCCATTTTGGGAACTCTGCCTTTTTCAGGACAGTTATTTATTTACTAATGCCATCTATGGCCTGCTGCCCTTCACTTCCCAACAATTCCAGGTGACTTACACTATGATGAAAAATTACATCGATCACCAAAAGAAAACAAAAACAAACATCACCCAGACAGCTTTAAACAGCATAATTGAAAATCTCATGAGATTGACAAACAATTTGGACACATCCTGCTAACAGGTTTAGTTTCTCTTCTCAGGTTTTGTGCTCCCTGTTAGAGCTCAGGGGATTACACACATGATTTTCATTATTTTGGTTTTAATTCAGGTGGCAGACACCAACTGTCATCACTACCATTACTGTACATGGATTACATTTTTGGCTTTGGACGGGGTCTTGAGGGACTGCTCCACAAGGGCAAAAGTGTTCCTTAACCCTTGAAGTATTCTTATGGCAATTGACAGAGAGGAGGCTGGTGTTTTCCCTCACCAGTATCAACTCTCCATCACAAGGCTTACGCAGATAGAGATTAAGCAATTATGTGGTATCCAAAAGCTCATCTCCCCTGAATAATGCCACCATGTACTGTTACTCAGCAGCAACCGCCAAACCCTATAAAAATAAGTTCCTCAACATAATTCTCTTATTCCATCCACACCTTGCAGATGTATTTATTTATTACACAACCATTAACACAAGGTTACAGTTTCCTTCTCCAGCAGGTCTATTTTGCTTGGATTTGCTTAACATCAAATGTAACTGCTGCTCTGTTTTAAATCCCAAGATCTGTTTGTTTTGGGGAGAACAGGCAATTAAGTGGCAAGATGTTTACGGGCTTTATTTCAATACCATTTCAGTTTATTTTTATATTTAATTTGAGGTCTATCTGAAAGGTAGGTGAGTGGAAGGGGTCAATCTAATGGTTAAAGTGTTAGACTAAGACAAGGGAGACCCAGCTTCGTGTCTGTTCTCAGTGGTAGGAACCTGTTGGGGTGACTTTGTATGCTGCCTTGAACCCTTAGAAGAAAGATAAGATATACATCTAATGAATGCATTAACATCTAAGGATACACTCCTCTGTGTAATTGGTTCAGCTGTTCTCACATTGGTAACCCCATGATTTAGATTACTGAAATGTGGCCTGTATGGGCTACCCTTGAACTTGGTCTGGAAGCTGCCATTTCCAGAATGGGGCGCTGAAATTGCAGAGTGGTGCCTAGTCTTCCTGCAGGAACTCCACTTGCTGCCAGTCAGCCACGGAGAGCCAGATTCAAGGTTATGCTTTCCAGATATAAGGCTCCAAACAACTTGGGGCTACTCTGACAGACTGGGTTTGCCATTAAAGGCCTAGTGGACTGCTGAGATAATCAGAAGGAGTCCTGCTGGGTGTGCTGAGTTTGAAGTAGTATCATTCTGCAGTTATGGTTTGATTGTTATCCATTTGATTGTATCCTGTTTTTGAGTTGTAATTGTACTGGAAGGTTTATACAAATACACAAATGCACGAACAAGTAATATTGGTGTGACTATGGCTGCCATGATTCCCAGCCAGTATGGAACTATCCGCATCAGTCTGCAATTCTTTTCTTTTAAATGAATATAAATATTTACATAAATATAGATTTTGCATGCATTTTATTCTAAAACACTTCTTTTGTATTCATACTACCCAAAATAAATATTTTTGCGCTCATTCTCCCAAATACATCATTTTATTTGCATTCTGTGTGTGTTTTTTTTTAACTGAGAGCTGAATGAAAAATTCAGCAAACTACATTGTCTGAAAAACGGCTGAGTGCTAACCCATGCTAGCACCCTGAGTGTGAATGTCTGTCCATGAAATGTGGCTCAAACCGGCAGGATTAAAACTGCAGACTTAACAAAATGCTAAAGCATCCTTAAATGTGTCTAATTATAGATTCGGAGTGCATACTTACCGGGGACAACTTCTCCATCTTTGAATAAATAATTTATTTATTGGGGAGATTAATCCCTCCCCCCAACACACACATACTGGTCTTTCCACAGAGAAAAAAAGCTTTCTTGTTAAAAAAAAAAGAAAAAGAAAAAAGGTGGGGGGAGATAAAGAGCTTGTTTGTTTATTCCTGGTATTTCTCTGCTGCTTGACTCCAGGATGGCTCTGAGTGGGTTTATATCTGTGCCACTACCCCACTCCATTTACATGTGTCAACCATAATTTATACCCTGCCTAAAATATAGACCCAACCCCAAGAGAAAAATTCCGGGCAGAATTTGAAACCTGGTTGGATTTTTGTCTTTCAACTAGCCCCCCGCAGGTGCCAAGTAAATGGAAGTGGTGGTTAACTTCAGTTCCCGTCGCATTAGCCTTCTCTGGTAGTACCGAAAGCAGACAGCCTCTTCCTTCTCCTTTTCGCCAGCTCTGCTGTGTCTCTGCCTGCCTCTTGGTCTTTCCTACAATCGCTCCCCATCGAAATCTTCTATTAAAACCACCTGCCGGGCTTTGTCAGTGGAGCTGAGGGCTGTCAAGCCCCGGAGCCGCTTAAGCCCATACAAGTCATTAGGAAGAAAAGGGTGAATTAGAGCTCTTGACGTTGCCAATCGGAGCTATCTATGATCAATTGATACCTTCCTCTGATAAAACGGGGCCCTGCAGCCCACCTCCCCTTCCTCCCCACCAGCCTCCTCTCCTGCCTCATCCAGCCCGGGCTCAAGCCCTGGATCCAATTACAAGTGAGGAATACCAGGCCCGATCTTGTGCTGAAAGGCCATCAGTAGGCCTATCCATTAATAACTCTCCAGTGCGCTGTACATTGTAATTGTCAGGCTGCAATTTACAGTAATCCTCCGATGCAAAGAGAGAGAGGGTGGGAGGACTGAAAGAGCTGCAGCTGATTTGAAATTCATACAGCCAGTTGAAAGAGAGAAAAACAAGATGCACGGGTTAAAAGGCCAAGCCATGCGTGTGTGTGCGTTGAGTGACAGACATTTTAGTACTAGCGAGGGACCATATTTTAAAAGGTCACTGAAAACTTTTGGCTTGGGCCCTCTGACAAACAATGAACTTTCCATATATTTATTTGCCATCTCTTTGTTTTTACAGCAAGTAGAATAAATGAGTTAAATGACGTTGCGGGGGCCTGCGTATTGTCAGCACAGGTTATAAGTCATTATTAAACTCCATCAAATCAGACCAAACCTGGTCTAGGCAAGCAGACTAAAAGTTATTTGCATTCCTTCTGTCATAAAAAATCATATCCCCTTACCCCAAGACTTTAGTTTCTTTATTAAATACAGCCACAAGAGTATTTCAGGTCTGGCAATGCGAACACAGGAAACCTTACTCTCTATAGCTCAGTATAACAGCTTAGAACCGATTCCACTAAAATGTCCCAGTTGAGTGTATCTGGGCGCTCAATCAAGAAACACATATTACTTTTAAATAAGATTAGCCTTTCTATTTTGCTGCTTAAGTTAAAACTTTTCATGTCATTCTCTGGCTTTGAATAAACTTCATTCCGTGTATGTGCGTGCGTGCATGTGTGTGTGTGCTATACAAATACTTAGCTGAAAATTAAAAACCTCAGACTCAAGGTGTCTTAACAAACATTGCCAAATGGCAGGACAGGTTGCGTGGTGACAATCAAGCGTTATTAACTAAAATAAATTTCTCTTGTGCTTCTCTGGGTTTGTAATTACACTGGAGCAGTTTAAGTGCCTTTTTACAATGGCAGAAGCAGCCTTTTTTAGTCAAGGACTTAAATGAACTTTTCTCCTGCTTTCTTTTTCATGAATGTTTACAACTTTTTTAAACAAGCATTGTATTCTTCTGGATCCTTTCATGATCTATCAAGCCAGGGGAGGGGAGGAATCCACAATTCGTTGTGTCCATGCCTGCCAACTTATAAAGCATATTGTCTAGATATCTCTTGCTCCTGTGGTCTTCCTTCCTATAATTCTTGAGATCTAGTCCCTTTGACCTGTTTTTCTATCACTAGTATTCTATATTTTGGAGATGAAAATAGACACATATTGACAATGCCTTTATTCTCATAACGAGAATAATTGGCTAACTCTTTACCATCCCCATGCACAAACCTATGATGAAGGCTCTATTTCAATCACCTTTGTGATGTGATTTATTGTGCAATGATCTTTCCACCATTGATTTAAAAACTGTTTTATTTATTTTTTAAGGTCAAGGATGTGGAAGCCTGTGGTTCTCCAGAAACTGCTGAATTACACCTCACAGCATCCCTCACCATTCTGGCTGGGGCTGCCGGGAATTGTTCATCAACATTTGGAGGAATGCAGGTTTTCCTGACTTTGGGTTAAAGAAAACTTATAATAGGTTATCAACCATTCAAAAGGAGTATTTCCATGTCCAGGACAGAAAACTCAGGAAACTATGTCTTTTTGATAGAGCTGGGCAGTCCATAAAGTGGGTGTATTTACTTTAATAAATGGGACATTCAGCTGGTGCAATTCTTTCTACTTACTGGGGACAATCCTATTTTTTAATATCTGCCCCTGGTATCCCTGCTTTGCCCTTCCCTCCCTGCTTCTTGGAGTATATACACATCATGTTAAATGTACAGTATCTTCAATTTCTCAGAGGGTCCTATGAAAGATATTAAAGTCATCATTTTTATTTATTTAAAGAGTTTATATGGCCACTCAACTAATGTGACTCTGGGCAGTTTGCAAGAAAAAGCAACCCAAGATAAAACAACAATCAATAATAGTCAATAATAGGTGACCTGGCTCACATTTGTACACTCTCCCAATAGGACTCCACTCATCCTGGACCCAGTGCCTGGGCAGTAGCCAAGCCTTTGAAGACTTTCTAAAGACTAGCAGGGATGGAACCAATCAAACATCAGTGGTGGTGAGGAGCTCATTCCAAAGGGCAGGCACTGATACAGAAAAGGCATGCCTCCTGAGCCCCGTCAGATGGCCCCAATTCAAGGAAGGGACCCAGAGTGTGCTCATCTTATTAGAGCAAGTGGGGTGGGCAGATGTCTTTGGGGAGAGGCAGTCCTGCAAATAACCCAATCCTGTGCCATGAAGGGTTTTATAAGTGATAACCAGCACCTTGAATGACACCTGGAAACTGATAGGAAGCCAGTGCAGCTCACAAAATGGTGATGTTACATGGGCAAAGTGAGGTATGCCCATAAATATATGTGCTGCTGCATTCTGGACCAACTGTAGCTTCCAAACGGTCTTCAAGGGCAGCCCCATATAGAGTGCTTTGCAGTAGTGCAGTCAAGATATGACTAGGGCATGAGTGACAATGAGTAGGGCCTCCAGATCCAGGAAGGGGATTTAGGCAAACTTGTGCAAAAGCCCTCCTGGCCACAGCTGCCACCTGCTCATTGACTAAGAGCTGTGAATCCAGGAGGATCCTCAGATTGCACACTAGGTCTGAGCCCTCCAGAACCAAAGATGGAAAGTTTCCAGTTCCGGGATCTGGAGGCCCCAAAACCCACAGCCATTCAGTTTTGGTAGGATTGAGCCAAAGCCTGTTCTTCCCCATCTTCCCCATCTAGACCCCCACAGCTTCCAGACACTGAGATAGAACCCTGACAACTTCACTTGTTCAGCCAGGGGCAGAGATATACAATTCACTATTATCAGTGTATTAATGATACCATGCCAAGAGATAAACTCCCCTAGTGGTTTCATATAAATATTATAAAGAAGTAAGGAGACAGTAGAGCCCTGAGGCACCCCACAAAGCAGGGGCTTAGGGCTAGGCCACTTCCCACCTCTGAAACTGACTGGAACTGGCCTTGGGGGAAGAAGGAGAACCATTGCATCACAATACCTCCCACTCCCAACCCCTTAAGCTGGTCCAGGATACCATGGTTGATGGTATCAAAAGCCACTGAGAGATCAAGGAGGACCAGGATACAAGCACCCCCACCATCCCAAACCCATTATAGGTCATTGACAAACATGACAAAAACTGTTTTGGTACTGTGTCTTGGCCTGAATTCCAGCTGAAAGTCATCCAGATAATCATGTAAGCATATGCCCATGTGCTTATGGGTGTTACACTGTAGACCAACTTTTTACTGTCTGATGTTTAGTAAAAGCTATGCTGGCTGAAGATGATGGGAGGCTAACATATCCAACAGTTAGGCTGCTGCATACAACTTTGCCATTTGAGATCAGCAGGACAGCAGACCAGTGATTTTATTTTGGCATAACCTAGCTTGTGAAACACATTGTCTAGCGAACTTATGGAAAAGACAATGCTGGCTTCTTTTATAAATGAAAAACTATTTTTAAATTAGTGTTTATATGTATTTGTGTTGTTGCTGCTATTTTTTATTGAATTTGTATTGTTTTTAATGTTTATACTATCTATATGCTAATTATGACTTTGTCTCATACATTAATAAGACATCGAGTACTTTCATAGAAAAGCAGCTAATTGAATTGTTCCTTGAAGGAGGAGAAGAAATAAAAAAATAGTACCTATAATGTTCTACCATCCCTGATCTTCTTTGCATATATGTATGAAACAAGGAGCTTATGAGAAAATAAGCAGGGCTTGTTAGTCCAACTTCAACATTTAGCTCCACTGCTTGCGTGTGTAAACTAGCACACAATAGTTGACAGAAAAGAAGTCTACATGTGATCCAGTTGCTCATCGATAAGCTTGTTTCCCAAATAAGCCTGCTCCATTTTGTGTTCACACACAAAGCATCTTTTAAGGAAATTCATTTTGTGTCTAACTTCCTTAACAGATTTTAGACAGTAATTGCAAGATCATTTTCTCCAGCTCACTCATAAGAGGAAAATATGCTTGTTGCAAAATAAAATATTTTCCATTCACTGATTTGGTACCACCATCTGTACATGATGTCTGAAATGATTGATCTCAATAAATGGCTATTCTCATAGACCAATGCTGTGATTGTTTTTTCAGTGCAGATTACCATGCTACAGGAAGTTACTTTTATTAATAGCCAAAAAATAGGGTAATTTAGCCTAATTGCCTGTGTGTAAGATATTAAAGGAGGCAAAACACATTTCTGAACTCCTACAAAATCAAGTTTCTAAGAATAGAGAGGCTAGACATCTCTATTCTATGCAGTAGCCTGTAAGAAAGGCAGACAAAATTAGTCTCCTTGAGCAGCATTTTTGGTGAAAAGGTGGGGTTTACATTTAATATTTTCTCTCCAGTTGAGTGCAAAGCAATGGTACAACTGGAAATGACCAGGAATAGTTCAGCTGCTCACATGTTATTTCTGCCATGAAACCACGAAGTGATTTTGATCAGTTTTCTTTCTCAGCTTGAGTCTTCCATTCTTGCCTACAATGTGGAGATATTAATCCTGACCTACCTTGTATTACTATTGTTAGGACTGCTAAAAGTAAGATATATCGAGTCCTTGGAAGAGTAAAGAATTTGGGGTGAGCTTGCAGCCCCAGATCTTACATACTGTCCTTACTTATAATTTCAAGGTAAAAGGCCAGTCCACTCAAAGCTAACTCTGGGCTTTCAAAACCCTCGAGTCATTGACACTTTTTAAGGTAGGAAGGAGAGACACAGCAGACTTTTCTTCTTTTTTTTTGTGGCTACCCAATTACTAGTGTGCAGTTGCCAGCTGAATGCCTCTGTGGAAGAACATCCATACAGCTGGGATGCACACAGTATAACTTCATTCAGGCTAAAAGCTACACTTATGTATTGAATCGTGTACTGTGGGCTATACTCCAAAAATGAAGAGACAGGAGAAAAACTAAATTTGATTGGAATTCAGTGAGTCCCATATATTTAACAATGTTTCTATTACGTGAAAAATTACAATTGGGTGATAACCATTGTGGAAGTTCTAAGTGTTGCACCCAAAACTTTTGGGGGCCACACTAGGTACTAGAAACTGCTCTCAAGTGTGCTAGAGACTTAGGGTCTCAGAGTATGCATGTTACACTCTGTGTAAACTTTACAGAACTTTACAAACATTCTAGTTCTTATGCTCAGTTGTGTTTCCTTCCAGACAAATACAAGCAATGGGAAGGGGAAGTGATTGAAGATGAGAAAATTACTGCAGTTCCTTAGTGCTTAGAGAAGTGTGAGCTTGGGAGTGATTCAGAAAGGGATGCATCTTTTTGTGAAAGGAGAAAATGAAACAAATACCGTATAAAATATATATTCTTTCAAAAATTACATAGACCAGAAAGCTACATTAATTTTTGTTAAATTCAGAGGGTACACATCCTAATTTAGCTCAATTGATCAGTTAGTGGATGGTTTTTGTTTTTTGTCAGAACATTGTAGCAACAGACAGGCCACTGACTCTGCCTCCCCTGACCAGACAAGTATCTCTCTGATCCATTGGAGTTTTCTAGCAAAGGACACGGGTCATGAAAAAACATTCTTTGGTTAGGAACAGTGAAGCTGGGAAGACAATCTACAGTTAGTCCTCACTTGACCCTAATTGGGACTGGAATTTCTGTCGCTAAGCAGTCATTTGCCTAAGGTAATTAGGAAAAACATAATGTGACTGCACCACTTGGCGACAGCAGTTCCAGCAGTCCCAGTTGCCGTTATTAGGTGAGGACCTCACTTCTCCTGCCCTGTGCAAACTGCCAGTTCTGTCCCGCTGCCTCTTCCCCAACCAGGTCCAGTGAGCTTCCTTCAGCAGACGAGGCTCCGCTGCCCTGCCATGCTAGCTTCCCCTTCAACTCACCTCACCTGCCTATCTCCCCATCTCTGCCCTTGGCTGCCCTGCACTGTGCTGCCACCGCCTACCCCCCCAGCTACCCCCAGCTGGCCTTTGCCATCTTCCTTCTGCTGCTGGCCCAGGATCCAAGTGGTGGGCAAAGCACAGCCCTGGGATGCACATGAGTTCAGCTAAGTGGCGGAGCCTTGTCTGCCAAAGGGAGCATGCCGGGCCTGGCCTGGGAGAAGGCAGCAGGACAGAGCCAGCAAATGGGTCAGGGTGGTGGTGTGGGTGGTGGGTCCCCAGGTGAAGGCCTTGCACAGCGCTAACAGCCACCATTTTCACCCAGGGAGCTGCCACCCACACTGCCATCCTGCTGCCTCATTCCTGGACCGGCCTGGCGACGTCCCTTCGGCAGACGAGGCTCCACCATCCTGCCACGTGCATCGCAGGCCGTACCCTCACCCGGCACCTGGATCCCGGGCCAACAAGGGGAAGAAATTGGCAAAAGTCAGCTGGAGGTGGCAGTGGAGTGCAGGATAGCCAAAAGGGCAAAGATGGCAGGGGAGATAGGTGGGTGGGGGAAGTTGAAGCACACACTGCAGTTGTAAATGTGGGCTGGTTGCCAAATGCCCAAATTTTGATCACGTGACTGCAGGGGCACTGCAACAGCCATAACTTTGAAGACCAGTTGTAACTATCATTTGTTCATTGCTGTCATAACTTCAAATGGTCACTGAACGAATGATCGTCAAATAAGGACTACCTGTATGGCTATGTGTCTATACCCTAGAAATGCACCCAACTTCTAAGAATATTTGGTGATCAGAGTTTTAGCTTTTGTTCATAGATCTGTATTGCTTTACAATAGCAATTATAAAATTAATCATACTTGGTACACATACACATTTGTGTGTAAAAGGGTATGTAATAAGGCCTGCCATTATTTCAACCTTCTAATTCATTAAGGATCATTATACAGGTGAAACTCGAAAAATTAGAATATCATGCAAATGTTCATTTATGTCAGTATGGCAACTCAAAAGGTGAAACCAATATATGAGATAGACGCATTACATGCAAAGCGAGATATGTCAAGCCTTACTTTGGTATAATTGTGATGATTATGGCGTACAGTTTATGAAAACCCCAAATTCACAATCTCAGAAAACTAAAATAGTGTGAAAAGGTTCAATATTCTAGGCTCAAAGTGTCCCACTCTAATCAGCTAATGAATCCATAACACCTGCAAAGGGTTCCTGAGCCTTTCAATGGTCTCTCAGGCTGGTTCAGTAGGAATCACAAGCATGGGAAAGATTGCTGACCTGACAGGTGTGCAGAAAACCATCATTGACACCCTCCATAAGGAGGGAAAGCCCCAAAAGGTCATTGCAAAAGAAGTTGGATGTTCCCAAAGTGCTGTATCAAAGCACATCAATAGAAGGTTATGTGGAAGGGGAAAGTGTGGTAGAAAAAGGTGCACAAGCAGCAGGGATGACCGCAGCGTGGAGAGGATTGTCCGGAAAAGGCCATTCAAAAGTGTTGGGGACTTTCACAAGGAGTGGACTGAGGCTGGAGTTAGTGCATCAAGAGCCTCCACACACAGATGGATCCTGGACATGGGCTTCAAATGTCGTATTCCTCTTGTCAAGCCGCTCCTGAACAACAAACAATGTCAGAAGCGTCTTACCTGGGCTACAGAAAAAAGAACTGGTCTGTTGCCCAGTGGTCCAAAGTCCTCTTTTCTGATGAGAGCAACTTTTGCATCTCATTTGGGAATCAAGGACCCAGAGTCTGGAGGAAGAATGGAGAGGCACACAATGCACGATGCTTGAAGTCCAGTGTGAAGTTTCCAGAGTCTCTGTTGATCTGGGGAGCCATGTCATCTGCTGGTGTTGGTCCACTGTGCTTCATTAAGTCCAGGGTCAACGCAGCCGTCTACCAGGAGATTTTGGAGCACTTCATGCTTCCTTCCACAGATGAGCTTTATGGGGATGCTGACTTCATTTTCCAACAAGACTTGGCACCTGCCCACACTGCCAAAAGTACCAAAACCTGGTTCAATGACCATGGGATTACTGTGCTTGATTGGCCAGCAAACTCGCCTGACCTGAACCCCATAGAGAATCTATGGGGCATTGTCAAGAGAAAGATGAGGGACATGAGACTGAACAATGCAGTGGAGCTGAAGGCCGCTATTGAAGCATCCTGGTCTTCCATAACACCTCAGGAGTGCCACAGGCTGATAGCATCCATGCCACACCGCATTGCGGCAGTCATTGCTGCAAAAGAGGCCCAAACCAAGTACTGAGTACATATGCATGCTTATATTTTGCAGAGGTCCGATATTGTTCTATTTCCAATCCTTGTGTTATTGATGTCATGTAATATTCTAATTTTCTGAGATTGTGAATTTGGGGTTTTCATAAGCTGTACGCCATAATCATCACAATTATACCAAAGTAAGGCTTGACATATCTCGCTTTGCATGTAATGCGTCTATCTCATATATTGGTTTCACCTTTTGAGTTGCCATACTGACATAAATGAACATTTGCACGATATTCTAATTTTTCAAGTTTCACCTGTATATCATTGAGAAAATATCAGTGAAAACATTTGACCATTGAATCAAGAGTATAAATCCAACATCACTTCTTCCTGTAAGCAGTTGTAAGACTGTATTTTGTATAAAAAAGAATCACAAAGGAAAGTCATAAACATATGTCATAACCAAGCTCTGTGGTATTGCATTGAAGTCACAATTATATTCAGAATGCAGAGTCAGTATTCATTATCTATGATGAATGGAATTGCATTTTTAAAAATTGTGCATCTTTCTACAAAAGTGTGTACTCTTTCTCCTGTATATAAAATACATGAATAGAGTGTTATGTCCTGTTTCAAGCCACTTGGTGTGCCAGAGAATTCAAACAAGAGCTATTTATTCATAAAGTGGACCCAGGGTTGGCAGTACAGCTTAACTGCATACAAAAGCTCTGGCATAGCTAATTAAAGAACTCCAGTAACTGCTGATAGGAAAGACAGGATAAGATAGATCAAGAAATGTCTCTGAAACTTTGCATTCTCATTCCTAAGTGAGGACAAGTTCTGATTATTATAGTAAGTAGAAGTATCTTTTACAAAAATGCTTTGAGTTGAGATGGCCCGATACAGGACAAATTACTGCTGCTGCGGAAAAAGGGTACTGTCGTATGATTAAGGTATTGGACACTCAGGATTTTCAACTTAGCATGACAGCTCATCTGCCACATTTTATATCTTTAGTGGCAAGTGATAATTTTTGGAGACCAAACAGTCTTTCACTGCTATTTAGACAGAAAAGTTTACCAAGAGTTATCAGCTCAATTACCTTGCTTCCAAATCAGACTACTCATTAGCAGAAAAATTCTGGGGTAAAATTAGGGCTTAGAGCTTTGCTGGCTCAGGCCAAAGACTTATCTAGTCCAGGATTGCATATTAGTTTAGCTTTATTCCTAGAATTCTATTCCTAAAATCTCAGTTCTTGAGGATTCCAAGGGAATTAGTGCTTTCCTCTCCTACCACTCAAGATAATGTAGATGAAAGTGTCTCTTGAGAAGACTTATTGAATTACCTGTGTGAGGTAGTCTATAGTCTATGATTTAAGAAGGAGACTCAACAGTGCCTGAATAGAGATAAAGATTTCATACATTATTTATTGTACAAATGTATGTTTGAAATCAGAAGTTTCCAAAATATTGTGTATCCTAGGCTCCTGAAACAAGGATAGTATATACAATCAACAATAATCCAATCTGATATATTCATGCAACACATGCATTGCTATATTAAATACAGAAAACAAAACACAAGAATGAACAGAACATAACTTTATTGGGGATAGATTCAGCTACAATTTTACAAAAAAAAAAAAGTATTAAAGATAACTGTGATCCATAAGGTGCAGACTGCAAATTTCTGCAGCATGATTACAGTATGAATGGATTACATTTTATGTCCCTTAAGACAGGCTGCAGCATGTGATGGGAATCTTTTATTGTCCATAAAATTATGTTATTCATTCTACTTGATTTTAACCATCTTTAAAGTCAAACTATTTACAATTAAAAAGCCTGCAATTTTCAACTTTTTTCAACTTCTGTTTCTCCAGATAACTTCCTTTTGTAGTAAACCAGTTATATAAATGACATCAGTTTAAACAGTCTATGGTTATCCAAATTATAAAATACAAACAAGTAGAGGGAACCTGTAAGCAGACTTAGAGACAAACAGATATATGTAGAATTATTCTTCAAAGACATTGTGGCTACTGTTTTGTATTCTACACTGACCCCATGGAGATCTGTTATCAGACTTCTGCTGGTGAATGTTGTTAGGTTTAAGTTATGTTTTATAGCAGTAAATTATAAAGGTTTAAAGAAACATTATATAAATATCATCACATCTTTCCTTACTGAATATGAAATTTGCCATCAATACCCTAATACCATCCTTGATTCAACCTTGTGTTCATTAGTCACATACAACTAATTCTACTACATTCACTGAAGAATATAGAAGAACAACGTACGGCTCTAGTATGATCAAATAACTTCCAATTTGAAAAGGCCTTGACTATTAATTTATACCACTTACAGGTGAAACTTGAAAAATTAGAATATCGTGCAAATGTTCATTTATGTCAGTATGGCAACTCAAAAGGTGAAACCAATATATGAGATAGACGCATTACATGCAAAGCGAGATATGTCAAGCCTTACTTTGGTATAATTGTGATGATTATGGCGTACAGCTTATGAAAACCCCAAATTCACAATCTCAGAAAATTAGAATATTACATGACATCAATAACACAAGGATTGGAAATAGAACAATATCGGACCTCTGCAAAGTAGAAGCATGCTATGTACTCAGTACTTGGTTTGGGCCTCTTTTGCAGCAATGACTGCCGCAATGCGGCGTGGCATGGATGCTATCAGCCTGTGGCACTCCTGAGGTGTTATGGAAGACCAGGATGCTTCAATAGCAGCCTTCAGCTCCGCTGCATTGTTCGGTCTCATGTCCCTCACCTTTCTCTTGGCAATGCCCCATAGATTCTCTATGGGGTTCAGGTCAGGCGAGTTTGCTGGCCAATCAAGCACAGTAATCCCATGGTCATTGAACCAGGTTTTGGTACTTTTGGCAGTGTGGGCAGGTGCCACGTCCTGCTGGAAAATGAAGTCAGCATCCCCATAAAGCTCGTCTGCGGAAGGAAGCATGAAATGCTCCAAAATCTCCTGGTAGACGGCTGCATTGACCCTGGACTTAATGAAGCACAGTGGACCAACACCAGCAGATGACATGGCTCCCCAAATCAACAGAGACTCTGGAAACTTCACACTGGACTTCAAGCATCGTGCATTGTGTGCCTCTCCATTCTTCCTCCAGACTCTGGGTCCTTGATTCCCAAATGAGATGCAAAAGTTGCTCTCATCAGAAAAAGAGGACTTTGGACCACTGGGCAACAGACCATTTTTTTTTTTTTTTTTGTAGCCCAGGTAAGACGCTTCTGACATTGTTTGTTGTTCAGGAGCGGCTTGACAAGAGGAATACGACATTTGAAGCCCATGTCCAGGATCCGTCTGTGTGTGGTGGCTCTTGATGCACTAACTCCAGCCCCAGTCCACTCCTTGTGAAAGTCCCCAACACTTTTGAATGGCCTTTTCCGGACAATCCTCTCCACGCTGCGGTCATCCCTGCTGCTTGTGCACCTTTTTCTACCACACTTTCCCCTTCCACATAACCTTCTATTGATGTGCTTTGATACAGCACTTTGGGAACATCCAACTTCTTTTGCAATGACCTTTTGGGGCTTTCCCTCCTTATGGAGGGTGTCAATGATGGTTTTCTGCACAACTGTCAGGTCAGCAGTCTTTCCCATGCTTGTGATTCCTACTGAACCAGCCTGAGAGACCATTGAAAGGCTCAGGAACCCTTTGCAGGTGTTATGGATTCATTAGCTGATTAGAGTGGGACACTTTGAGCCTAGAATACTGAACCTTTTCACACTATTCTAATTTTCTGAGATTGTGAATTTGGGGTTTTCATAAGCTGTACGCCATAATCATCACAATTATATCAAAGTAAGGCTTGACATATCCTGCTTTGCATGTAATGCGTCTATCTCATATATTGGTTTCACCTTTTGAATTGCCATACTGACATAAATGAACATTTGCACGATATTCTAATTTTTTGAGTTTCACCTGTAGAAGTAGACCTGTTCAGAGCGGAACAGAGCCTATAGTTACACTGACAAGAACTTTTATAAAAATCAGATCCCTTCACATCCAAAATGAAGGAAAAATGTAAGTAACCATCATGTAGACAAGTGAATTTACATCAAGGGGAGGAAATCAAAGTTAAATTTAACATTTAAACCGTTTTATCAAAAATAAAAATGTTGTATAAGAAAGAAAAAGATAAGTGGGAAGATTGAGGGAAGCACTTAGCAAGTTTCTGCTCGCACAACGACACTCCTCTGACTCCTTCCTGTTGCAGCCTCCTGTATCCACTGAAATATATATTCCTGTGGAGTTGAGAAACTCTTCCAAAAACTAAAGAAAACTCATGAAATGGAGGAGCACATACTTGAGGAAGTATCTTTTAATCATACAAGATACTGGAAATTTCCCTGGAAATTCTTCAATAATCAGTCATTTAAATGAAACAAATATAGTAACATGCCATAGGAAAACAACAGCAAATGGCCTTTCTCATTTGTGCAAGTTAACTGACATACTGCAAACACTCTAGTGGTCTTATTCAAATTCAGTAAACCAAAGCAGCAGCAAGCCCCGAACCATATTTTCTCGTTTAAGGGTATTTCTCCTTGAAATGAGGTAAAGCATGGTACCAAGTGCAATGATTCTTTGTGCTACATGAACAGAATAGCACAAAACAAAGCCATAATAAAAATTAAAAAATGCAGCATAGTTAGGAGGACTATAAGCAGGACAGTTTAATATACAGACAAACATTTGAAAATAGGTTTATGCCATTAACCCCTCGGTTGTCTACATGAGGAATCTGTGTTATAGAATTTGAAGACAGGTTTGCAACAGTCCCTTTCGTTTCATGCTTGTGGTGTATCAAAAGATTTAGGCCCGAATTTTCAAATTTAGGTTTCAAAAATACCCCAAAATACCCAACTGTATTTTCTAGAAAAGGAAAAACAGTTGTGCAAGATCAAAATTTTATGTGTGGATTTTGTGTTATATTTGTGCATTCTAATTGCTTTATGAAATATTTGAACTAAATGATAGAACAAAGACAATGTGATATTATACACAGAGATGCACAGCAGCAGGACCTAGATTTATAGTTGGTCCCTACTCAGTATTTTTAATTACATGGCTTGATGTATTGTGGAGGCACTGAATACTTTAGATTAGGGAATCTAATTATCAGACTCTTCAACTGCCATCATGTGATATCTTACTTTTTTGAAATTATTCAAATATGAAATGTGTTTACTGAATATATTTGGATCTTATTTTAGGTATGGTATTTTATAAAATCACAGAACTTTATGTATGTGATTGGGATAATACATACTCTTTTTTAAAAACTGTATGAATATTTTTAAAGGCTAATCTGGCTATCAGCAGAGAAAAAAAATAATTTTAGTAACAATTATTTACTAGCATTACAAGATGTTTACTTTGAGCCACAACCATGAATTTAACAATATTTATTCTGAAATTACCTTTACAGTCTTATTGTTCCATAAAGAGGGCTTATATGCCCTACTTCTGAAATATGGATGCAACCAACTAAAGAGTCAGTGGCTGAGGGGGATTAAAGTCGTTTCAACACTGTAACAAATATCCGCAATCCAAAACACACACGCTGTCTATGTCTATGTATATGGAGAGAGCACTATGTATGTTGCAGGTTTTTTTTTAAATTTTTTAAAAAAATTAATGGTAACCACTCATGCTGAAATGAAGAACAGACTATTTTAAAGCTGAAAGGGAAAATTACTTCTTCATTCATCTGAAATGGTTGTGCTGGACACACACACAAAATTGAGTTGCATGTGCAATTCCAGGCATTTTATTCTCTCATTGAATTAAGCCCCACACAAATACTATTTTGATTCATTATTATGAATTTAAACAAGGTATCTGTCATTCAAAATTAATTCCTGAAATTTAACTTTTTTGTCACTACGTTATGGTTCTATTCTTTACAAGGATAAGCCAGATGTTTCTCCTCTTTACAGTTTGAATGAATATGCTTGTGTGGGAAGGAGGGGGTCTTTAAAAGCAGAAAACAGGATTATCTGCAATTTAGCACTTAAAATAGCGTCAAGAGTAAACCACTGTGCTGGAAAACATTAAAAACTCTGCTCAGTTCTCTCAAACTTCAAGCATAATTAACAGGGGTAAAATTGCAGCAAACCTCTATTGATATTGGTGGGAGTGCAAGATGACCCACAGCTTCTTATAAAGGTAAATTAAGAGGTATTATAGTTACAGTGCAAAAATTAAAATTTCAAGCATAATACATACACATAGCACCAAAAACAAACAAACAAAAAACAATGCATGCAAAAAGGAGAAAAAAGTCATAAAAAGAACAAAGAACTGAGGTATTTAAGTGAAGGGTGCCTACAAATGTATAAAGAAATTGAGGCATAGCCTAACAATTTACGATTTCATATCAACTTAAACAACAATAATGAGCTAGTTACTCTACATTAAAGAACCTAAGTCACAGATGTATCAAAAGTATGGCAGTTTCTCTCACACGACAACTTCCATGGCATTTTAACAGCACAGCTTTGGTAGGTGAAATATGCATGCAACTCTGAAAAGTACAGTAAGAATTATGTGGAAATTGCTTTTAAAGGTGTAAAGGTGCTCCATTTGTTAAATAGGTATCCAATAAAAAAAACTGCAGCATATTTTAGGTGCGATATGTCAAAGGTTCTTTTTTTTTTCTTTTTTAAAAAAGCAACAGTTCACACTGTGCAATTATCATTACTAAATTCCAGTAAACTATGGCAGTAATCCACCAAGAAAATCTCCTGCACAAGCCCCTTGAAGTGAAAGGAAGTTCCACAAGAGTAATGGACACTGCTCAGTCTAGACTCTTGGTTTCTTAACAATGGAAATTAAGAAGAAACATTTTCTTTGCAATATCAAATAAACTCTGTACTAATAATTTCCTTTGAAATGTTAAAAATAACCTCACTACGTATATATGAATACAATTCTATTACAGTTGCGTAATAAGTTAAGTCACAGCTAAACTAACAAGTACTGTAAATACAGAGATTTATCATTGCAAAATGCATTCTAAAAGTGGAGGGAATATAATACAGTTTGTTCCAAAGAGATAAAAAAATGAATGTTTTTAATTTTGAGGGCATATGTACTTTTAAGGCAAGAACCTTTAATGCAAAACTATGTGGCATCAATTAAAATTCTATTGGATGCAAGACATTTCAATTAAAAATCTGTCCCTAACAAATAAGTGCAATAATGATTGGGAATGCCATCTTAATGCAAAGATGACATGGAAAGAACAAGGACAATACTGGCACACTTATTCTTACACCATATTATCCAGCACAGTTTATAACTGCTTTGTGACTGGCACTAGTGCACAGATTAAAGGAATTTCAAGATATATCCATATATCTAGATAGAAGTAGAGATATAGATATTTATCTCACAAGAGACATAAGCTCCCTGGCCTTTAAGCAAAGCAAAGCTGTACTGTAGTGAAAAAGTAAACCAAAGAACCTGACAGTTGTTTTGAACACTTGCTAAATATCATTAAAGCACTCTTGTGATTAAACAAAGCAGAAGTGAGGAAAGAAGACAAGATTGTGTTTGCGCAAAAAAACCTATAACTACAATTAGTTCCAAAATTATGTATACATGTTAATGTTGTTAACTACTTTATTACCAAACTTTAATTGCTGTCTTCAGTTTGTTCCTCTCAACATATATTTTTTAAATTTCTCTTTATGGTATATTTGTTTTTTTTTAAGAAGGTGTCTCAGCTATTCGGAACCTGAGGTTGATTTGCTTTGAGGCTTCGTAGAGCTCTTCTTGCTGCTGCTGATTTGGCAATCCGATAGCTTCTTCCAACACCTTTGAACTTTCCCTTCCCTACAACTTCCACTGTTACTCTGACCTTTCCATCGTATGTTCTTTCGGCAGGACTACATGAATTGTAGGGGGAACGAGAAAAAAAAATTACAATGAAAATAGCAAAAATGAAATTAATTCCAAAGAGTAACAATATTTAACCCCACAGTACCGTTAAATATTCCCTTGAGTTGAGCTCAACTCCTGGTAAATACACAGATACATTCATGTAGACTTCTTGGCAACAATATGATAACCAAGTAAACCCATGGACCTTAAAAAGTAATTTACTGAAAACTTGAGCAGAAGAAACACAATGTCAAAGTTACTATTTTGAGTATTTCATACCTGTGTTCTGAAATTTGTCTTGAGCTCAAGTCTAAACATCTCACTTCATTCCACATTACTTTAAATGTTCCAAGATTCCATTAGCTTTTTTTAAAAAAAAATATCCAGTCATGGATACTTGGAGGGTGCACTAGCCAATGAAACAATGTTGAAGGAAAACATGCAGGGATGAGGAAAGAAGTTAAGCACTTAGAGAAGAATCACTATGGACATAAGAAAAAGACTGCTGTCTTTTTGTATGCGGATTATTTTTTTTCTACAAGAAGTTAACTTTCGTAGGTAGTTATTGTGCTCTTCTTCATGTTCTACTTTCCTTTTCAGGCTGGTTAATGTAAAATGTAAAAATGTGCACTGTGCATATGCATTAATAGATAGCATTCCAATGCTGTTGACCTTTCATGTTACTGAGAAAGATATATTGCTTTATTTGCCAAACTGTGCGGTCATATTATCAAACACATAGGAAGAATCAGTAGCGAGACCAGTGCATTTTTACTATTATGATGTTCATGGGTGCTAGAGATAAAGTTGCTAGCATGAGAGCTAGTTCTCACATTGATAAGAAATCTAGTGGTCACGTTAAAAATAATCAAGAGGTACAGCCTATCCCATCTTCACAACTAAGACAAGCCTCCTTCCCTTAACATGGAAGAAGTACAAAAAAAGCCTCCTTAAATTACCTAAATTCTCAGTGGAATTCTTGTGCTGTAACCTTAATTTCCTTTTTAATAAATATTACCAATCAATACTGAGAAGAGTTGTTCACTGGAAAGTCATGAAAAAAAATTCTTGTTTGTATATGTACGTAGTTAAGTTGTACATATAAACTGATATCTAATGGCACATAGGAAAAGAGAACCCATGTTTACCTACTTTTGAATGGGATCAATTTATACTTAGAATCATAGAACCAGAGGGTTGGAAGGGATCCTAGAGGTCAAATAGTGCAACCCCCTGCCCAGGGCAGGAATTCTCAAGACCATCCTGAACAAATAGCTGTCCAACCTTTGCTTGAAAACCTCCAGTGACGGAGCACCCATTACTCCAGGAGCAGAGAGAGCACTGATCCCTGAAGCACCACTCACAGTGCACCCCCACACTTGACATTATACAAAGACTGCATTGGCTGTTTTGGCAGCTGCAGCACACTGCTGGCCATCCTTAATCTGCAGTCTACCAGGACACCCAGATCCTTCTCACAAGTAATGCTGAGCCAGGTACCACCCATATGTTGTACCAATGCATCCAGTTTTTCCCATCTAAGGGCAAAACCTCACATTTCTCACCAATGAACAGCATTTTGTTGGACAGGTCCCAATGTTCAAACCTATTAAGATCCTTTTGAACCTTGAGCCTGTCTTCTGAAGTATTAACAACCCCTTCCCCAACTTTGTGTCACCTGTTAATTTGATGAGCATACTTTCCTCATCACTTACAATTTTCTCCATATTATCTTCTGAAGACTTTGCCCTTAGACATTTGTGCCATTAAAATTATGACAAAAGTCAACATAAAGTTATTATATAGGTTTATATAAATATGGAAGGCATGAATTCTTACCTAAATTTAGCTGTCTCTGGCTCCATCTCCAACAGCTCTCTTACTGGAGAACGGGGCACATTTGCAGAGAATTTTTCTATGATAAATATATATAGAAATCTGTAATCCCCTCTGATCAAAATAATAAACTACAGAACCCTTTTTCTGAGAATAATTACATTACCTATTAATGGCCTCATCATTGGATAGTACACTTGCCAAACCATTTCCAGAGACATTCCACTATCCATGTAAATTGCACCAGCAAGGGACTCAAATATATCTCCCATAGCCTTTGGTACTTCTATGTCTTCTTCTTTTTCTTCATCTTCTTCAGATCTTCGGAGCTAAAAGTCACCAAAAACAGTTCCTCAATAAAAGCAGTTGCAAAGTTTATATTAAAATACAACTGGACTGTATCCAAGTTTGTCTAACAATGATGGGACTGGTTAGGTGACCAGTTGGATCTAGAGAGTTCTGGAGAAAGGAGAGTTATGGCAGTGGCACTATCAACATCACTACTGAGAAGACTGCTAGTTGGAACAGGATAGACAGGAAGCAACAGCAGTGAAGAAGGTAAGCAAAATTTTAGCAAATTTGCCTTCTTCTCATGGGTAGAATCCAAGCCTCAGAGTTGCTCTCTCCTCCTAATAAAAGAGTAGTTCAATTTTCTTTTGCCTTTCGAAGTAAAATTCTGATTTGTTTTGTTTTTTACAAGGGAAGGGATATTTGCATGCATGTGAGAGATCATCTGTTTTTTTGATTTGTGGAAGAGTTTGTGTATGTATAATCTTATTTGAATACATACTCATGTACTTTGTAAATATATACTGCAAATGACACAACCTTGAATTATAGAAGGTTGCCTACTCCAATCTTGCTATTCTTCATGTCCTGTGCTATGGTTTTTTTTTAAATGATAACATCAAAATTATTGGCATTTTTTGCCACTAACCTCAGAATCCATTCCTTGCATTTCATTCTTTTCCATCTGGAACTGTACAAAATCATCAATAACATGAAACAGCTCAGGAGAGACAGCTTTGAAATATTTGTGGTAGTCATATTTTACAGCCAATGAGGCAAAGATGGTATTGTTAACGAGAGCCGATCGCAGGTCTGTTAGAACTCCTGGAGAGTGCTGTCGTGGGTCTTCGTAAAGGTGCTTAGTTATGAGGTAGTCCAAAATTGCATCTCCCAGAAATTCTAACCGCTGGTAACAATCTTAATAAATAAGGATTGAGGGATTGGAGAGAAATATATAATGATACAATACAATTAACATCTATTTCAAATGATTTCCATTCCTTCAAGTACACAAGCTTAGAGAAAAGGAGATATTTTATGTGACTCACCAGTAATGGTGTTGTAATGATACGAGGCATGAGTAAATGCCTGAAGTAGATAAGCCTTGTTCTTAAAACTGTAGTTAATCTTCTTCTCAAAGTTTTCAAAGCCTGATATAAGGTGATTTAAGGTTCTCTCAGCATCTGGATGATCAAACATACATCTTGGAGGAATCTTTAAACAGCCATATACCAAATCTTTATAGAGAGAAGATTCTTGATTAGCTAAAGAGGCAGAAATGCAGTTTGCTGAAGAATGCTTCTGTTGGCTGTTAAAACGATCTCTGTATGAGTACAGAACACTATCCCAATCAGTTTTTTTAATAACTGGAAGCACTTTCAGACCCAATGAACAGAGGAAAAGCTGGGCAGCTCTTTCCCCACAGCTGGTCAGATAACATCCCAAAAGGGCTTCTACACAGTCTGCAATGCTTTTGTCAGCAATGCATTGTTCTGTATGTAAATCATATGAGATAGATTGTTTTCCAGCATCAATACCACAGTTTTCCTCTGATGGATTCCAGAAACCTACAACAAAATCATCTTCTTCAACAGCTTTGCTAGGATCTAAGTAGCACATTGCATCCCACGAGCTGTAGTCAAAATCATCAAAATCTGATGAAAATTGAACATTAGTTAAAGATGATTTTTTGGGTGCTTTCCATTCATAACTGCTATCAGCAGGTGAAAATGGGGACAGTGATATTTTCTTCACAAATGCTCCGGAACCCATTAACATATTGTCAATAAATTTGATATGCTCTTGATCATATTCCAAAAAGTCATCTTCAAAGTCAGCTTCCTCCTTGGGTACCCGCCACATTAAGTCATCGTCATCATCATCATCATCATCATAATCATGTTTTCCATTAGACAGTAAGCCCTCTTTTGTCTAAAAGTAGAAAAAATAAAACTTCATGTTGAAAATTTTGCAGTAATTTTGTAATTTCATATAAAATAGCTATAGATACAATTTAAATGCATTAATGTTGTCAGTCAATAGGAAATATTCTTCTATAGTGGCTCTGATTCTTCTTAGAAGGTAGAACTTGGAGTAAACATTTTTCCCACATAGTCTTTGATGCATGGTTTGCTGTTAAGTCCCATAATTTCATCCATGCTTTTATTTAACTTCTAAATAAAACCATTGATGGATATTTTGATTTGGAAATAATTAGGATACAGACAACACTTATTTTTGTCTCATTTCTAATGTCAAACTTTAGGGAGGAAATAAAAATTCTAAACTGGTGACATATAAGGATGGAGATGAAGACAAGACTAATTCACACAAAAGTACTATATATCAAAAGATCTGATTATTGAACTGGACTCTTACAAGTTATTTATACTCCCTAAATTCTAAGTTGGGAACCCTTTTAGACACCAAGATCTCAGAAGGACACATGGGCATAAAATAAGTAAATAAAAATGGTCAAAAATGTTTGAGATTTCCATTATCTCATGTGAAAACACTTAAGTTTCACCAGACTTTGGTCATTCAGGAGTTTTAAGGGTTAATTAAGTAGTTTTAAGTATGCTTTAATGTCTAGAGACACATACAGGGCAGAGTGAAGGCTTATCTAGCCCATGGTTCTGTCTAACCACATACCTAAGGTAGGCTGAAAAACAGGGTATGAGGGCAATAGCAACAATTTGCACATCTGTGATTCTGGATTTTTTATTCATAATTAGCATCAGGTGTTTTTTTTTAATGTGGCTTGGACGTTGCTGAACGTAGAGACTGCTTCACAGTGAGATATACACAGGAGAAGGAAGACTTCAGTTTATTTTTGCTGGGACTTTATATTCTGTTCTATGACCGATGCCTAATAAAAACTGAAATTACTTCCTACTGTAAATATGAACACTTCCCTGTTGATTTTTTTTCTGTATTCCCCACCACAATCAAGGGAACTTTGTATATCATCCAAGATTAAAAACAAAAAACATGGGACTCAAATAGAAGATATACATTTTTCTTGTCCTCTTCCTAACTAACTTTGAAAAGACTTAGCTTGCAATCCAGTACTACCCTGTATCAGGTAAGACCTTATCTGCTCAGCTGGAGGCTCCATCACTGCCTCTACAAATACAGCTCGGTACCTTCAGTGCTCCACTGTCATTTTCCAACCACCTCACTCCCTAACATGTAACCATTTTATCTAATGAAAACTTCTGAGAAAGATGAAAGCTTACAACTGTTATAAAACTTCAGCTAGTTAACACTGAATCTGTGATTTTGGATTTCATATCCCTCAATAAATGATCCTGAAAATAACATACAACAACCATGACAAATAGTCACTGATTTGTCTAATTCTCTTTTAAAAATGTGCATAGCTTTATATTATGAGGAAGCATTTCCTTTGAACAACTGCAAATCTCCATAATTCAACTTAACTGGAAGCTCATGGATTCCAGTCTAATAAAAAGGGAGGTTTTTTTTAAAATTTTAACTAAAAACCCTGAATACAATTTCACCTCACAGAAGAAATGATTAATAATTTTGATTGTCTTTATTCACCTTTTTTAACTGTACCATATCAATGTTGTGGTGTGGTAACCAGAACTGTTCACAAGTATGGAACACAACAGAGATCGACTAGAAGTATTGAAGTATCAGTAGTGATTTTCTACTCCTTCCAAAATTATTACCAGAAATCTTTATCTGCATAATTTCCCACAAGTTTACATTGGTGATATTAAGGTATTTACTCAGTTTAAAGAGATCTGGACTTCTACACTTTTTAGTCATCTTAAATAATTGGGTATAAGCAGCTAACTTTGTGTTTTAACCTCACCTGATATTAATACATTTTTTAAAAAGTGGTCATGATACAGATTTTTGGGGCATTCTGGTGCTTCCAAACTTTATTAGGGTAATTATCCATTTATATTTTCAGGCTAGTGCATAGTGCTGCTAGCAACTTTATTTTTTAATTACCCCTCTTTTTCTATATATTTATGCAATACTTAAAATGTTTTACTGTACGATAATATTCCTTTGTAATATTTTTGGTGTGCCCTCTGGTGGTTTTGTAGTCAAATTATGAGTTTCAGAAAATGGATAAGCACAAAAAATATTAATTCTTTCTAATCAATCTTATGACTTTTTATTCCACCCACAAAATAATAGAAGCCCAGCAATAAAGCATTTTGGCAAACAGTATTCTTTATCATAATTAATATGAATTATAGCAATTCATAATAATACAAGAATCCAGAATTTGGTCTAAAATAATTTGCATCAAAGAGAACTACAAATAAGCATTTCAAGATTCCATTATATTTATCTTTGTACCAAACATTCTGACAAAGCAGGGCAAATATTAAATTCAAACTTGTAATTTCAGAAGTTCTGATTCTGAAGGGCAATATAACAACCTGTAGTTACATAGCAAACTATTACAAAGCTTAATCAAGATAATCCATCCTGAAATAGTATAAATAGAACCCTTATTACAATAACAGTGAAATAAAATGAATTGAAATCTTAAATTACGGCTTCAGCTGTAAACTCAGAAAACTGAAGACTGGATATTAAAGAACTCTAGGGCTAAAAGGACAGCTAATTCCAATATCATCAAACCTATTAATTTTCCTTCCTATGCATTTGGATGTATAGGAAATACCACATACAAAATTTGAATGAATATAGTAGGGAATCAAATATATCTCCAAGAAAAAGCATTTTGTCACAAAACAAAACAAAAAGATCCTGAGAAGAAAGAGCTAAGAGTTAGTGTGATAAAAGACAACCTGTATTTCTTACACTAACTCTGACCCTGGAATCTTTTGATACCTTATCAGTAAAACTGAAGAGCCAGGAAATATGATAAAATAAGGAGTGTTAGAGTCGTAAATTCCTTCTTACATTCTTATATAGGCAGACTGATAGACAGAAAAATTGTTAGGTAAGACACTGTACTGGTATTGAGTGTATGATATTTATCTGTACAAATGCATCTCAGAAATGAATGAATGAAAACACACAAAAATGAATGATTAAGAAGTCTGACGTAATTCAGAAGATAAGATGATATTACCTTAGGTTATCTACCCATAAATATCTCTGAAATGTTTTATATGAACAATTAAATATACCAGATTAGGAAGAAAATAAAAGGGCGGCTTATGCTGAGAAACTTTAAGCTATCTGAAATGAACAGCTCAGATTCTTCTAATTTGCATATAGTTCAGATAGACCTATGTGTTTTTTCTTTCAAGCACTGATAAAGCAATGTGTCAACAATTTGGTTGTGTGAATATTGTGCCATTCTAAAGCACAATAGCTCTGTAATATTTTGATACCACTTTGTTCTAGCCTGGAGCATTTCTTTGAATAAATAGATACTTTTATTCATCTAGCACTCCAAAAAGAAGATATGTCCTCAAGGAAGTTTCTATTTCAACACAGAAAGAAAGAAACAAAAATCTCTAAAGTGCACCCAATAACTCTTTGACTAATAGTTGGGAGCTGGGGATGTAAATGTTTTTTTTTCATAATGTTCTTTGAGATTATACAAACGCTACACATATCATAGGTTATCTATAACATAGGATGGGGGGGTGGGGAGGAGATAAATTTCAGGATTGGTTTCAGCTACAATTGGCAATCTTAAGTTAAAAAGGTGAGGAACTTAGGCACTAAACCTATACACTGGGTTTTTCCTAAAGGGAGCATTATCTTAAATTAAGATTCATATTCTTCTCAAGTAAATAAGGTTATAACACACTACTATAACTCTTGCATAAAGAAGATATATGAAAATACTAATGTGCATTCAAATTGAGTTCTTTTTACAGAGAACATCTGCATTTTCATATAGCATCTATACAGGAATTAGTGGTCGTGAGAAGAGGAGGCTCCTAATTGCTATTTTGTGTTAGAGACTATCTGACTCAACTCTTCAAAAAGAGAACCCCATCACAATTTTCACTAAAAACTACATAGGTGCAGTCTACACACTTTCAACACTGAACTATGTTTTCACAACAGAGGGCAAAGGGATTTTTTTTCCACAAATATTTTTGCTTAGTTCCATTTTATTATTTAATAAATTTTCCTTCATAAGTCTTCCAATATTACCTTTCAGCCTTTTATTACAGAGATGTTTTAAGAGAAATAAAAAAGATGTAGTAGGCAATATTTTGTGGAAGACTGATATGTAAGGACCTCATTTTCTTGTTTCGCTTGCAGCAACATGTTTGTAACTGAGACATTTAATATTTCAAAAGTCTTACCATTTCATCTTTTTCCCATTTGTCTGCATTACTCTTGTCTTGGTTTACTATGTAACCAGGAGGAAGCCAGTTCACAGGAGGATCAAATATAGACACTACCATGCGACTAGGAAGCCCTTTCTTTTTTCCAAGACGATACAAGTTACAATTGCTGACCTTTAAAAAAAAAGTTTATCATAATCGAAATATTTAAAAATTCAAAACATGTAATTACAACAGGCTTTGGATAGCCAAATCTGCCTCTACTAAATTTGTAAGTTTTTGAAACACAGCTGTAATCCATCAGATAATATAAATATACAGGCAGTCCTCGCTTAACACCCATAATTGGGACTAGAATTTCCACTGCTAAGTGAAATGGTCATTAGGTGAAACATCACGTGACCACCCCGCTTAGCAATAGTTCTGGTAGTCCCAGCTGAGGTTGTTAGGTGAGGACTGCACTGTCATTAGGTGAGGACCTCATGCTTCTCCTGCCTTGTGCAAACTGCTGGCTCCATCCCACTGCCTACTCCCCAGCTGGGTCTGGCAAGCTCCCTTCAGCAGACGAGGCTCCGCCACCCAACCATGCTCACCTCCACTTCAACTCCCCCCATCTGCCTATCTCCCTCCCATCTCTGCCCTTTTGGCCTCCCTGTACTCCCCCGCTGCCACCCACTCCTGCCACCCCCCGCTGACCTTCGCTGTCTTCTTCCTCCCACTGCTGATGAGGTGCACCCAGCCAAGACAGCTGCTGGCTCTTCATGATGCCTCCACAATGCCTCATGCCTCTGCAACACTCCACAAGGCCTGACCCCTCTGCAACACCTCTGTGAGACCTCTGCAACACCTCAGAGGCAGTGCAAAGGGCCAGCAGCTGCTTCGGCTGTGTGAACCTCATTAGGAGTGGGGGGAAGAAGACAGTGAAGGTCAGCTGGGGGTGGCAGGGATGCAGGGCAGCAGGGGTTGCGGAGTGCAGGACAGCCAAAAGCACAGAGATGGGGAAGAGATAGGTGGGTGGGAGGAGTTGAACTGCATTCTGTGGTTGTAAATGCGGGCAGGCTGCCAAGCATCCAAATTTTGATCATGGGATCACGGGGTGCTGCAACGGCTGTAACTTTGAGGACCGGTCGTAACTACCATTCATTCAGCGCCATCATAATTTCATCGTAAGTTCTAATGGTCACTAAAAGAATGGTTGTTAAGCAAGGATTACCTATAAACTGTAATACCATTGTTTCTCAAATGACAAAAAGGCAAACAAAGCTGCTCTTCACTTATCCAGTTCCTTATGGAAGCACATACACACTCAGAGTATGGACAAAAATTAATACTGGTAATCCTCACTTACTGACCACAAGTGGGACTGGTAACTCCATCACTAAGCAATGTGGTCATTAAGTGAAACTTCACATGACCATGCTGGACTTACCTCAGGCCCGCTGCGGTAGTTAAGCAAATCACTATGGGTCATTAAGCACTACATCATGTGACTGTGACTTGCAACTTCCTGCCAGCTTCTCCATTGACTTTTCTTGTTGGAAACTGGCTGTGAAGGTCACAAATGCCAATCACATGACCGTGAGATGCTGCGACCATTGTAAATGCACAGCGGTCGCAAAGTGACTGAATCATAATCACATGACCACAGGGATGCTGCGATGGCTGCAAGTTCGAGGACTGGTCATAAACCTACTTTTTCAGCACTGTCGTAACTTTGAGCAGTTGCTGAACAAGGCAGTCAGTAAGTGAGGACTACCTGAACATACTCCAACAACATTGTAACATGTCACTGGATTTGTTGGTTTGTACGCATACCAAACTCACAGAGTCAGAAATCATGGATACACTACTCACTTTTTTGCTTCTCATATATGACAGGCGTCCCTCATGAGCATCAGGATAAGTGCAAAACAAATATGTAGTGATGGCATGCTTTAAAAATGAATCACCAAGCATTTCAAGCCGTTCCAGATTAAATCCATCACTAGCATTTGAGAGAGTCAATGCCTGAAGAATGAGACCAGGGTTCGGACCAAGGGTTTTTGAGGAATAACCGCTGGAAGGGCTTGTTACAGAACCCATGCTTTCTTCTGAAAGTTTGCAAGCTTCTGAAGCACTGGTGGTCATTGTCATTTTGGGACAATCATCTGAGGTAGATTTGTTAGCATTTCCATCAAGATATTTATTACTCAGAGTACATTCATTGCTGAGCTTGAGCTGGTTCTCACTGTTGTATAAATTTTGAATAGGATACGAGGTAGTTGATTGTACAGGTATTTCTTGCCTGCAGTAATTTAGCTGATTTTCTTGGCAAACGTCTCTGTTAGATAAGTCACAATTGCCGTTGGCAAGGTTTTTACTATAAGAAACACCATTAGCTGTTGCCAGTTCTACTGAGACATCCTTTTGGAGTTTGCTAGGTGACTCTATCAATGCTCTGTAGTTCACAGACATTTGGTCATGCTTATCTGCAGAGGAGGTTTTAATAGCACCTTGATGTGCAGCATTTTCAGGGACTACAATTGTGCTGTGCTTACAATAATTTTCATTCTCTTCTAGAGAGGAATTAGGAGCAGAGATGAAGGATTTGCTGTCAATAGATTTTTTCCACCCAAAGTCCAGGTTAGGATATCTGAAAAAATAAATTATCTAATTAAAAACTTCTAATTGATACACGTACAGAAGGCTTAGGTCCATAATGCTGATAACTGATTTTCAATATACCCATCCCCAATGACACTATAGCTATATTGCATTACAAACTGCTTTTAGACCTCACAAAATCCAGAACAACTTGACTATAAGAATTAACAACTGTACAACAGAATTAAAAGATGGGAGCCCTGCTGTTCACTGAATTCTAGTTGTTGGCCATAGTACTAGCAGCAACTATAAGCTTGAAAACAAAATGGACTGATTTCAAAAATGTAATGAACAAAGTAGATTCTATCATTGTTCTGCAACATTTATACAAATATAATTTTAATAGTTTGTACAGTGCTGTGAAAAGTTAACTATTTTCTTGTCCAATTTAACTTGGGCAAGTACATCAGTATATTTCATTTTAGTTCTTGGAAAATATGCTAGTAAAATGTAAAAACTTCCCTTCTATAGGCAGAAAACAAAGTTCTGATGGGGCATTTATGTATCCACTGAGGAACTATTTGAGAATGTGTTAAATTGGCCTAACTCTAGACTGGTGTTCATACATAGTTAAACTACAACATATTCAATACCTGAAATCTATAGGAAGTGATTTAACTCCTACACCAGCGTCAATAGCTGTTTGAGATCTGAGTTCCTCGGCTGTCAAAAGGCAGTGAAGACGATAAAGGATGCTAGGGAGACAAACCGCTTTTCTCCACAGTGATGCTGGAATAGGATGTATAGCACAAAGTTCTGGAACCAGAATCTTTAATAAAAAACAAAAACAAAACTTCATTTTAAAATCATACATATTTTAGAGTAGTAAGGTGCTGCTGAGCACTATAAAATAGAAAATATACTATTACCTGCTTATTTTGCAGACTTTCCCACTTAGCTTTCCGTTTCTCTGCACTGCTTAATGGAAGAGCTTTCCCCTTCTGATTTAAATGTCGAGGAGTCAAAAGATTAAGTCTAAAATAAAATGAACAGGCTTCTTTAGAAGGCTTACTATAATAATTCAGATTCTATCTTGAAAAATGGAAACAAAAAACCCCCAAACTTGATTTATAAGATGTTAGAAGTAGGGATGTGTTTAGCCCCTCCTAGACATTTTTGCTTCTTTTGAAATTTGTTCATCTTTATCATAAGCAGAAAAACTTGGAGATTTTTCTGTAGGAAAAATCTAACCATATGGCTAATTAATACTTTTTTTCTGAGACACAGATATTGCACTGCAATTCTATTCAGGGGGGAGATGAGAGAAAGTAAGGTAGAGGAACCAACTTATTTAGTACAGCAACTTTTTCTATTTTCTTCTTCGACTTTTCCCAGTTGTTATTTTAGTATTTTCTGCTTATTCTGCTCCCAGAAGTAAGATAGTATAAACTTTTTCTTGTTCAGGGACCTATGAAGGAAGGGGAGGACAGCCGCCCCCCCCAAATCTAGACCACTTCCCCAACAAACTTCATTTTTTAATCTCTGATAGAACAGGTTTGGTATCAGAGTTCCAATATGTTGCTCCACTGATGCAACTAAGAGGCCTTTGAGAGAGTAATTGTCTCTCTCTCTTCACTTACAGAGATCTGAAAAATCCTTGAGAAACTGCATTGGCCCAGGTTTATCCCCTGAACACAATTTTTAAAGAAGTAACATTAAATGTGCCTAAAATCACCTTCTATTTAGAAACTTGACACTATATGTTTTTAAATCACCACAAGGAAAAATATCTGTTGAGTCTGTTGATTACTAGATTATTAAACTGACTTTACCTTGAAGATGTGTGGTCCACATCCAGCAATGGCTGGTTGAGATTGGTCAGATCAAGGTTATATTTTGTTTTATAATATTCAGCAAATGTTTCATATTCTGGTGAAGGAAATTTGCTCAGTGGTGTAAGATCTGTGTAGACATCAGCAACATAGAACCGATGAGGCTGATCAAAATTTCGATACCTAGATAGAAACAGATATTTAGCTGCCAACGTCACACACTGTGCCAAATAAATTTTTTATCATATCCTGACATTGGACTTGACTACAAACAAGTCTAAAATAATACAATTTAATTCCATTTTCAAAACAGTTGCTGATCAATAAACAATGAGCTACATACACCAGTAGGAATCTCTGCAAACACGCCCAGATATCAAAATACTATTGAAATCCCCTCCTTTCAATATTGGAGGTGAACACATTCTTTGGGAGAAGAAAATTAACTGAACAGTTATTTTGATCTTGGCTACTGCATTTTTACTGTAATAAGGGGGAAATTTTTCCAAGGAAAAGGGAAGCATTCTATGTGTAAGAAGATAAGTGTAAGACAATATATTTTAGCTTTTATTACTATTCCTTTTTTTAACCCAGAAGTTTTCATATTGTTTTTTCCAAGTTATGCTTAAAATATTCCATGTTTTATTATTTTTATTCCACTAGAGTTTCACATCTATGCTAGCACAGCTGTAAAACAATCTCTTTACTGATATGTCAAAAATTTCTAAATAATACTTTGCATCTTACCTATATCTGTGATCAACTTTCTTTTCTCTTTCAGAGAAGCCACCTCTTGTATTAGGAAGCCTACTGGGTAGTAGCATGCAAAGCATTTCCATTTTCAATTGTCTCAAAATTAAAATACCCTATTTCAAGTTTGAAATGTTTCTCATCTTAAACAGCTGTTTTAAGCTTGAAGCGAGGTATTTCCAATTTAAACATGAAGCAGTTTAGTTTGAAACTTTTTGCATACCACTCCTGATGGGCAATTCTTCATACTAGCCAATTACTAGGATCAACCAAAGTTGTATAATATTTTGATATTTAAGATGCACTTTTTTTTTTTTTTTTACGTTGACATGTAACCTTTTCAAGAAATCCAGAATCCAACTCCTTTAAGCCAGACTTAATCACTATAGGATCTTCTAATGTTTGCATTTAAACTGTTAATAGTTGGAAAAATGCTAACTACTTCTAAATATATAGAGATGCCTGTTTCAATTTTCAGAAAATACTCACCTTGGAATGATAACTGCATCCTGATAATCCTCTAATTTAAAAATAAAAGGTGTTTCTTTTGTATATTGTGTACTGGGAATGCCAGTACGAGCTTCAGATTTCTCAATATTTTCCATGAATTTAAAATCAATGTCCAAAGTGCTGGAGCCATCAACTTAAAAAGAAAAGATTTTATTTGAATTTCAAAACTGAAAATCTTTGTTTTTTTCAGGTTTTTAGCATATATTTTTTAAATGGCAGGTAACCCCCAAGAATTTCTGTCAAAATCAATTTGGTGATTTCACAGGGCTTTTGGTGGTAATCAGTACTTCAGATGGACAGAAGGCAACCTGAAATACTGTTCTATAGATCTATGTTTATATACTATAGTAGTTCTCAAGCTTCTGCTTTTGCAAGAAAATGTGCAAAGTTTAAAGCAGCTAAAAAGAACATAACTCATTTATTTGTTAAATGTTTATGGCTGCCTATTTGTTCAATTCTGTTTTATTTTTCTGCAAAATGCTCTAACACAGAAGGTTGCTGAGGGGTGTTAAGCAGTCCCTCTACAACTGGAAGAACCTGCATGCAACTGGGCACTTATCAATCCCATCAACTGTATGTAACTTTAACTAATAAATAAAACAGCACTCTTCTCACCAACATTAAGAGGTAGAACACAATAGGCTGAATCAGCATCAGTGGGTCTGAATTCTAGTGCAGGTTTTTCAAGTCGAAGAATGTGAGAGAATATATATTGGTGAAGTCGTGTGATTAACTCAAGCATTTGTAAAGACAAAGTGAAACTTGATTTCTTTAACTCAATAGATATAGTCACTTCTCCTGAGCGGGTATATACAGGAAAATGAGGAATCTAGGTAAACAGACAAACCAATCAAAGTAAATATAAGATGGTTACAAGAAGGTATTGGCTAAAATTTGTGTCTCTTGTTAACTATTAACGTACAACTAATATTCAAACCAGCATAATGGTGTTTAGATTTTCAGCCATTCAATTCTAGATTGGAAACACACACACAAAAAAACATGTTAATGTCAGGTTCAAACTGAAAATTGGCAGAAAAATGTAATGGATTCAACCAAGAACCACAAATGGTGGCCACACAGCAGCTAATATAAACCAAATATTTGTGCAAAGCCTTGCATATACATTTATGAAGTTTTTTTACAATTTTCTTGTAAGAATATGCACTACAATTTCTCAACAACTATAATCTTTATATTTTTGCTTCTCTTGTGCAATATTCTTACTATTTATAAGATGCTATCTTAGAAAGGAACTTCTTGATCCAAACCAGGATTAAGGAGCATATGTGATTTACATAAAGTTAAGCACAAATATTTTTTTATTAATATTATTTATAGCCCATTCCAATCCTAACCTATTCTGGGAGGGAACACAAGGATAATAATGTAAAAACCAAAGAAACCATCAATCTTATAATCATAGATGCCCAAATAAACTAAGGGCTGAAAGCATGCTGGAATAGTATTGCTTTAAGTTGGTCCTGAAATAAAAGAAATGTTGGGGCCATGAGAACCTCTTGGGCAAGAGAAGTCCCTAAAGTTACCTATTACAGTCTGGTGGGAATGCCCACCAGCAATCTTGCCACCCCATTTTGTATCAGCTGTATCTTCTAAACTGTCTCCAAAATTAGGCCCGTACTTGAGACATATGCTTGCTTTGGAAGATAACAGGAGCCAGAAAGAACATAATGCTCTGATACATTAGCTTGGCTCAAAATATTAATCTTGATTTAGTTTAATTCATGTATATGCATTCTACAATAGAAGGTGTTGCTTAATCATATGTACTAATTATAGAAGAATAAGAAAGGATTTAGAAGGTCAATCATATATATAAAAGTATTTTCTTCCTGTGAGCAATTTCTTTACAGAGAGGGAATACATATAACTATATTCTCTATTTCACAAAATTCCTATATAAATTGCAAAAGCTGTTACATTGTAACATAGTGATGAAAAAGAAACAAGCAGCTGAGCTACTAATCTGGATCATTATATTATTTCAGTATTTCAAACATTTCAAAACATAAGTATTATTAGTCTTTTTTAAACAGTTAACTAGGTAACTATGGCAAGGTACAGTAAGCAAGAACGTTCCATGAAGTTGTACTGCAAAACATTGGCTTGAACATCTCAAAGCAAATTTAAAAGGAAGGAAAGAGAAATGCAGTACAAGCATGTATTTCGCTACCTGAGGTATAGGTTTGGCTGTCAGTATTCCAAAACATCTTGTAGTATCTTCGGGAGGATATAGCTTTCGTCTTCTGAAGTTGAGCTCATCAGGTAGAGGAGTAGTTAAGACCATACCAATTACATAAAGATAACAGGGTTGATCAGGTTTGGGATAGCTGTCCCTCAAACATTCTGGAATCTATAGACATAGTGTAACAAGCATTTTTTTTAAATGAAAGTTGCCTTTAGATACGCAGAGAATCAATACAGATTTGAAATAAATCATCTTTGTATATTTTTTTAAAAAATAGAATACAGGAATTAGTTGGCAAATATTTATAGAATTATATAACTAGAAGCTAAAAAATTGATGCATAGTTTCTGCTCCATGGTTTCAGAGTTTCTACTACAATGTATAACTAATAAAACTAATGAACCATAACGGAATGAAGCAAGGATCTCATGAAAGAGGCTCTAGTCTAGAAAACAATAATGCTTCGGTAAGTTAGTGAGTCTTTGCAAGGATTCTATTTAAGCCGTTTTGGACAAAAAGATAGCTTATAATTAAATTCTTGTAATGAAGTCATTCATTACCCACTACAAGAGCAGTGTTCATTACAATATCCCTGAATTGTAAAATGCCTGCAGCGGGTCTGCAGTTTTGTACAGCACATGCTCTCATGCAAGAATGTATAGGTTCAGTCCCAGGTTTCTCCAGATAAGGCTAAGGAAAGACCTCTTCCTTGAATCTACATTGTTGCTGTCACAAAGCTGGATGGACCAAGGATCTAACTTGTTACAAAATAACTTCCTGTTAACTGAAAGTAGTTTCAGATGTGGCAATGTGATATTACAAATAAGAAGTGTTATTAGGCGATATTTCCTATTTGTTTGCAACACTTCAAACTTCAAAATACATCTTTACTTTAATTGGTTCCTCTCTTGGATTGTACTGTGTACTTTTCATTCCTCTAGAATTTGTCATGTTTCCTGAATATGTTTTCCCTGAATTGTATTCTGTACTAGGGACTCTGCAGTAATCCAGATTCAAAGGGGCAAATGATCTAGAGTGTGAAGGAATGCTCAGATAACAGCAGTTGACAACTGTTTAAATATGATGTCTCTTTTCCTTGGGTCATGGGGCTGACCTCCCAAACTGTTTCCTAAACCTAAAAGAAAAATGCATTTGATTTAAAGAGTTGCTAACAGATGCTACATGTTCAAATACAGATTGCTGCAATGCTCTATTCTACAATTTTCATTTCTCCTTAACCACATCATATCCAAACCTGTACCTATGCATGTGGCTGCGATACTGGACTTTGCTATATCAATGAATAATTAAATTAAATACTGATTGTGTATCCTATTTTTCATCCAAAGACTCAAAAATAGCACACACAGCTTTCATATTCATCAGTACTCATGTAGCATCAAAGTGCTCTGTCTCATACTAGAAAAAAAATTGAACCACCACTTTACTGATTGTGTCTGCACTGTAATTTACATGTGGAAATGAGAAATTAAATAATGAAAGGAAAACCACGGAGTGTGCATGAAATGGAAAAGCATGTCTTATGGTGAATCAAAATACATGCAGTCCCCAGTTTAAGAACAAATTCCGTTCCCAAGGTCTGTCCTTAAGTCAAATTTGTATGTAAGCCGGAACAGTATTATTGTATAATACTGTATAAGTAGTATTGTGTAATTAACTCAAACTATTGTGTATTTAACTTGACTTCTGCTACAACAGACTCTGTTCTTAACTATGGGTCACCCTTAAACCGGGTGTTCTTAACCCAAGGACTATCTGTAAACAGATTCCAAATGGGATGCATTTTGGCAGAAAAAAACCTGGAACATTTTTCTTGTTCAAGGTTTTGGCTGTAACAAAATCTGTGTGAATCCTGGAGTGATTTAAGTAAAGGAAGGCTGGTGGATGTTATCCCCTCCTTCCTCACAATATGGCATATCCCACTGACCCACCTATGCTGCGCTTCCCTTCCCTCATTTGCTACTGCCAATGTTGAAGTATGGCATATTCAACTGGCCTGCCTTCCATACAATCTTCCCAGTGCCGCTGTCATTCTTGACTTTCTCCTCTGCTCCCCACTCCCATCCCCCTTCCCTCAAATCTTTTGCCTGAAACAACTGCATTTTGCCTGGAACGTTTGCCTGGAATAATGTGTATTTTGCATATTTTGCACATATTACTTTTTCAATATTCTACATTAGGCTTCCAGAATCAAACAAACTTTATCTAAAACAGAACAAAACAGCCCTGCTTCATTTCATAGCCAAACCAAACACACATTTTAGTTTGGGGATGAAACACCTGAAAACCTGAACTATTTTGTACACTTTAGTTTTTACACATTTTGCACTTATTACTTTTTCAATATTCTACATTAAGCTTCCAGAATCAAAAAACTTTATCCAAAATGAAGTTCCATTGTTTCCTACATTTCTCCTTCACATGTTTTCTTCTGGTCTCACTGGAAAAAAATCCACTGTCTTAGCACATATAAGGAATCTTATTCTACTCTTGTTACTCTGTGTTGCAGAAATGCACATGCTTGCCCAGTCCTCAATGGAAACAACAATCTTTTTGTTATAAACACTTATTACAAGATCCCCTGATTTGTACAAATGTTAAAGAATCAGTATATCTTTACTATTCACGTCAGAAAAACCTTAAACATAGGAAAACCATAAAACTATACTAACAGCTTTAGGATAGCACTGCCGTCGTTTTGTAGAACCTGGCCTTCCTGGAACGCTGGTTTCTTCTTCATCATGCAAATCAAGTTCCTCTTCATACTTCACTGTTTCTTTTCCAACAGGCATTAAATGATCATCCAGTTCACCTAAAATATAAATAATGAACAAATTATAAATCAAGTAATTCCATAACTAAGAAAGAATTTGCTCATCCAAAAAAGTAACTTTTATCCAGCCTTTTGAAAAATGTATGTATAAAATCCTGAGGGACTGTATCATTGAAGGTCTAAAGTTCCTCACCTGTTTTACAACAAGCATGGTACAATTTTGGAGTACAAATAAAAGAATAAAAAATAATAATCTCTTCATTAAAATGGAGAGAATTAAAGTTACTGCAGCAGCAATTAAAGGAAACTGCCTGAGTTTAAATTACTGAGGATTTTTTTTCAAGATTTTTAGTACATCAATTGGGATGTTATTCTTTACAAATATAGTATTAAGTGTCTGAAGTCCATTCAGATTGATTTTATTCATATAAAATCATACTCTGAAACAACTCACTGAAGTACTCAATGAACAACTTACTATGAAATACGTATACATGGGATTATATCCTTTCTAAGACTTTGAGAATGCTAATCAGTGTGCAAAACTGGGCATTCTTTACTCCTTCTTCTAATAAGAGGCCTGAGCCCCTCAATAACGATATTACTAAGTTCCACAGTATGATCTTAATACATCAAGTAGCATAAATAGAGGATGCAGGAGAAGGCAACTGGGAAATGGATTAAGGGAACTCCACACCACAGCATTATGTTTTAACCAAGTGTTTCAGGGACAAATTAAATATATATTTTTTAAAAGGCTAAATTATGCACCAACTAAATTCCATGGAAAAGGGGAAGTTTCATTTTAAAAATTTTGCTTCTCAGACCCTCTTAGACCAGAGGGTCAAGGAGACCTCTTTTCATTCTGGAAGCAGAGCAGTCTATTGTTCTCTCAGAGAACTACAGTGGCTGAGAATGGACTGAAGTGTTTCAAAGTAATTTCGATTGAACAAACGGAAGACATTTGAAGGGGAAAAACTTTTTAAAAGAATTATACATGGAAGTTTTATCCTCAGGTTTTATGTCAAGTATTTAACTCACTTAATACAATTTTTGTATTGTGTGGGATGAAAAGAAAGAAGCAAATAATGGGAGAATTAATAAATAAATGAATTACACAGTCATATTAGATGGTTAAACAACTGATGGGGAGGAAGGAGAATCCATATGGAAAATACAAAGAATACTAGTACTGTCAGTACAGAAAACACTAGATCTTGTTGATGCTTGCTACTACTGGCCACCAGACCCAAGAATGCTAAGTATCAAGAATTCAAGAAACCCAGCATAAATGATACTAGGTTCTCTTCTTATAACTACATACATGGATTTCCAGTACAGAAAAATACTAAGTGCAAAGGCTGGATATCAAAACTATGGTTAATAGATAACTGTAAAAGTGACTTTAAAGGAGACCAGAAGTAAGAACTAAGGCTGTCAGTTCCAAAAACCCTGGAAGGGCATTTTTCAGATATTTCTTTCCCTCTACAGTACCTCGTACCATTTTTAAAAAATCAGAATAAACATTCAAGATAATATCAAACTTTTGTTAAATAAACGATATTGCTTCTAAAAACACTTACCAATTTTATGCAATTTTTCACAACAAATAAGAGCAACAACTCTTTCTGCTAATCTCACACAACTCATTGGAGGACCCTGGAAATAAAATTTGAAGCAAATATATTATAACTTCCTATCAATATGTAATAATGAAATTAATTGCTTTTATTTTGGGGGGGGGCTCAATTTTATATTTTAGATATTATTTGCTAGATTAATGCCCTGTCTTTCCTTCTGGAGTTCATGGTGAAATACACAGCATTTCTTTCTTCCAGTTTTTCCGCACAGCAACCCTGAAAAGTAGGTTAGCCTAACAGGCTCAAAGTCATCCAATAAGTATGCATGGCTGGGGTGGACTTACAGCTGGGTCTTCACCTCAACTAGTATGCCTCACTGGCTCTCTAATAACTAAGTACTGTCATGCACTAAAATATTTAATTGTTGTACAAGAGACAGGTTTAAGAACATAAAAGAACATTTTAAAAGGCCATACAGCTGTGCACAGAACAGATGTTATGTATGTATTCCAAACATAGCCAATAGTTGCTTTTGCAAAAAAGATACATCAGGTTATTATAAATGTCAAACCACATCACTATTTAGATTGAGCATTTAATATGAAAGGAAAATAATTTTTTTCTTTCTATGCGAAGATACTTCCATGCTGCTAACAAAAACATATCATTAAGACTTAGCCCTAGAGTTTCTTATAACTTTTGCACACAATGTTTTTTCATTCAAGCATTAATATGCTAGTCTGATTCAAATGGAGAGAAGAAAGTAAACTTCCTTCTTTGCAACAGTGCGTCTTTCAGTGCTTCAAATGGCCTCCCATTTGATTGATTATCCCAAAATCTAGTTAAAGACGCCTTCGAACACTGTAGCTCATATCAAATCCATGGGACCAGCTACTTAGCAAAAACAGAGTAAACCTGTATATAACAATAACATATGCACTGCAGGAAAGCCAAGTTGCAAGTCAAAGCCAGAGGAAAAACACTGTACATACTCAAAGTTTACTTAATCTAAGCAAACAGAATACTTACAACTATTGATGCTCGAAGAGGAGAATTGATAGGAAGATAAAGTGTTGCATAAAATGTGTTATCAAGGAGTTCTCTAGTTTTACACTTAGGAGCCAGATGGGTAAACGGATCACTAGGTAATCTAGCACAATACCTATTTGACACAAGTTTAAAAAAAAAAAAAAAGAAACATAAATACATCATTTTAAAATGCAAATGATATCTTATGGCTAACATATTCACAAGTTAACAGAATTCAACAGGCAAAAGGGTAAGTCAACAGTTTGCAGTTATTTGTAAGATTTCTATCCAGTTACAAGCTTTAATTTAAAATAAATAAACAAACAAACAAACAAACAAATATTGCGCAACTCTCCCAAACAGAGGGTAATTACCTCCAAGGGGGCAATTTGGGCTTATCCTGGGGATATGGAGAAATTTGTTAATTGCTTATTTGTTAACCTAGGATCCAGTTTGGGACTGCCACTGCCAAGATGTCTGTGTAAAACAACAGTCTGTTTTTTCATAGAGGTAGTAACATTATTCAAGCCTGGGAAAGGGAATAATTGGGCCAAACAGTTTAAGAACCATTAACAAAGTGGGAAGGGTTCTTCGTTAAAAACAAAAAAATCAAGTAAATAGAAAAAACTCGTCCTTCTGAGTATATGAAATGGCCCCACCTGGTTTCATGACTGCACCACACACGGCAGCATTCATTCTCTCCTAAAAAAGCATGGTTTTTGGCTACCAAAAGATTGCCCAGCACTGATAAAAGTGAATGAATTTTGAGAGATCTAGCAATGATGGTGCCAAAAGCCTTTTTCCTTAGGGAAGTGGTATTTAAGGATATACCAAACATTCCTTCAAACTGGTGAGGATACTAAATCTTGTGCTAACACCTATATCATTCAATCCCTGCCTCCCAAAGTAACTGGGTAGTTTAACCTTGGTTGGATGCCTCCTTACAGCAAACAAGGAAAAATGAGCAGGAAAGTTAAGAGCAGGAAGAGTTCAATATATTGCAGAATTATTATTTATTTTAAGAATATTATACTGATATCTCTCTCCCATTTTATTCCCTCCCCGTACCCCAATATTAAACATTTATAGGTATATTTCAGGAAAAGTAATAACTATCAGACAATAAATGGAATTGGTTGCCTTATTTCTTGTAAGAAATAAAATCCTTAGTGTAACCATAATAGACAAATGCTTAAAATAGACACAGTTGTCAGCATTTAATTAAAAGGCTACTCTATATCATATCAAATACAGAGCTAAATAATGAAACAACAATAGTCTCATACCGATTAATGTGTCCAATAGCAGTGTTTATTGTGACTCTTGGACCACCATCTTCTGGCCTCAACACATATGGTGGGAAGATGTCATCATCATCTATAATGGGCTCATTTTCTGTTTCACTAATATCAACAGACTTCGAGCATTTGTTCCTCAGGATCTTAAAAAAATTAAATTAATAGAGAATGACAAGAACATTCTATGCATGTCAACTAGATAAACATTAATGGGAAGAGTGAAAGATATCTATTACAGTCAGTTCTAGAATAATTAAGGTAGAATGGTATTTTCTATGGGCAATATCTCTACTAAGTTCATATTAGTTCCCAGCCCTTTTAAAGGGAAGAATTACCACAATCCACAATTATGGAAGAGGCCACACCAACATTAACAGTACATACCAGCTAAGAAAAAGAAACTAACAACACTGACTCAGAGACAATTGAACGTTCAGATTCCATGGCTTCTGTCGGAAAAAGGATAATAGATCAGAGTCTTTTTGTATACTATTTATGAATATTAGCATATAAATGTATGTCTATTTTTATACGTATCTGGGCAGTCCAAATCATTCAAAAGATGTGCTTTGGAACATGCAGGAATATATATGAAGCACTATTTTCCAACAGTTAAAGTACCTGTGTCTTTATAAAGGCTGGCATAACGGCTTCAGAAGTTACTCCCAGCTTTCTCTACAAGTGGGTGCATGCACAATTTGCTGTTTTCAAATCACTTCTTTTGAAGCATTTACAGTGTGTGTATGTATGTGAATAAAAATGTATGTTTATAATTTTATGAAAATATAAATATATAAATAAAAGAGGTGGCCAGTCTACTGAGAGATGCCTATGAGCTAGTTATGCAGTCATTTGAAAATCCTCTGCCTACTTCTTGCTGCACTCAGTAGTCTCTCTGTGGATCCCTTATCTGTCCCCCCGAACCCCCTTTGGCAAATAGTCTTCTATGTGTATTCTCTTAGCTCCTCTAGTCATCAAGACATCTTTCTCAATTAAACTTGGATTCCCACTGCTTCTCTGCATTTCTTCTCCCTTTAAGAATAACTGATTGTCTGATAACTAAACTACTGAATCACTATTTACTACGATTACTATGATTTTCAGAGTCATAAAACCATGGTTCTTTTTGAGAGGCATTTGGGGATGAGTAAAATCATGCTACCCTGCATCAGGCTGATTGTTATAATTATATTAATTGATTTTTGTTTTTAATCTTCTGATATTAATACTGTAAGCCACTCTGGGTATCTGGAAGTGGAGTGGCATAAACATTGTACAGATAAATAAATACTCCCATTTCCCTTCTACTTCAGTGTCCTGGACTTCGTCACATACCTTCTCAATAGCTTTGTAGGTTTTAAGATCTTCTTCAAAACATTTGATTTTGTCTGAATCAGCTAACATGATGTAATTTGAGATTGGTGCCCTGGCTCTTCCTTTGGATTGCACATAGGAACGATATTCTGTGGGCAAATCAAAACGAACCACCAAATTGCATTTTGGTATGTCAACACCCTCTTCTACAATACTAGTTGCAATTAGCAAGTTGGTTTCATGTGCTCGAAATTTTCTAAGTACCTACAAAGTAACCAAGAAGACATATTTCTAAGACCATCTGTTGTAAAACCATTACCTAAACAAAAGTTTAATATTTCAGTACTTGCAGAAGTCTACTTACAGTCCAATGGTTAGGAATAAAAAGTTATAGTTTTTAATATAGCTTCAATAAAATTAAAGACTTCAATATTTTTTTTTAAAAAAAGGAATAAAAGTTATAGTAAAGACAAAAATAACATGTTATAATTTTACGGAATTGTGAATAATTTTAGAAAAAAAATTATAAATTATTTGGTTCACATCTTAATACCACTTTTTGTTTTTGTTCCCTAATTTATGCTGCATTATCTTTAAAACATTCTTATAAAACCCACCCCATATTTGACACTATGTCACTTTTCTAAAATTCAATATATTCTAAAATGCAAGCAAAGGACTCCCCAGATTTTATTTTGTCACTTTGAAGACAGAGGAAGCATTCCCACAGTTCGATCTAAGTGCAGATGTAATTCCAAAGAGGTGTTTCAGAGCACCAGCTGCCTCTTTTCCTGGGATTTCCTGGTGGCTTTAACAAATTTCAGACTAGTGCTACATTTGCATCCTTGAGCTGAGAATTACCCACTGGTTCTCTTATTTACCATCACTTGCTTCATTTGAAAAAATATACTAAGCACTAAAATACATTTCTAGTTTATTGACAAGCTCATTTAAAGAGCTGCACTGGAAGTTACTACCATAAATAGCAACATTTTTAATAATGGCAATTCTGAACACTATTTAACTGTGATGGAATGGAATTATGAAGGCCAAACTCAGGGTTAGGGTTAGGGTTAGGGTCTTGGAAGATTCTTGCTAGAGGTTGTAGCTAATAAACATTGCTGGACTGAATTTACATGGTCTCTTGGAGTTCTTTGGGCTAGGCCTGACATCAATCTTCCCAGACTCCCAGACTCAAACCCCAGTTCCCAAGTAATGCCAGCCACAACACTGTGAATTCCTCAGGGAGGTGCCAGTCTCATCCTCTTATCTTTCCCTCGCGCCTCAGGAGATGAAAGAAAACGTTTTTCTCCCTGAGTTTGGGCTTCATAATTCCATTCCATGACATTAACTATCTTTAAACAAAGTTTGGTTAGAGAAACATGATTATTTTAAACAATTCATATTATTTAATTCTGAAATATTAATCACTTCCATTTTCCATTAAGCAGAAATAATTCTGCCAGAAACAGTAAAACAATCACAGAAAGTGGTACAGCCAATGCAATTCTAAGGTCCTTGAATCTCAATTCAGTGAGCTAGCAACTAAGAACATCCAAAGTAATAAAAGGCTAATGAGCTTAGTTTTCTAAACACATCTTATTATATTTTATAACATAGCATATTGGTCTGATTCAGATGGATACTTAACACTCAAACTTAATAGTTTAAAAATCCTTAAAGCAGATGCTTAAAAGTCCAAAATCATAGAATGGATAGAGTTACAAGACAAAATGCAACAACCAAGTTTCACTATTCCAGTCCATTTTAAAGCAAGATCCAGGTATAAAAGCAGACTGATGTGTTTGCCTAACTTGTACAATTAAAGCTAGCTACATTTTCTGGGCTAAAAAGCTCACTGTCTGCTAGCTACATTTTATTATATATGACATGAACAAAATGGAGTTAAATGAATCAATTAATTTGGATAAATAGAAAATGCCTGAACTGAAACAGAACTCCCCTAAAATGAGTTGAATTTGAACCTCTCTGATGCTTCATTTAGCACTGGGAAAAAGAGACCTAGGATAATGTATTAAAAAAGGACAGATTTCTATCTAACCTTTCTGAATAACAAAACCACTAGGAGAGGTGGGAAGGAGAGGGATTATGGGTATAGCTCCCATTGTTAACCAGAGTGAATGGTTTTATTGGGCTTGTCATTTCAGAGAAGAAAACTGATTATATCACCAGACCATTTCAGCGCCTAGTCCTCCCCAGTTCTAGTCTAATACCATGACTACTACACCACATTGGCTTTCATTCTGATTCCTCTCCTTCCCAGGAGCAGGATCATGAGAAAAAGTTTGGGGAGTTCACAAGACCTTGAAGTGTAGCACTGGGTGTTTGTTTGAAAAATGCTGGATTTTCAAGTCTCTTTGTAATAGCTCCACAGCCATAATCAACTCAAATCCTTTCTAAGACTTTGGTACAAATTGGGGAAAAAAAAAAAAGAAGGGCTTACTATTTCTCATTCATAATATTTTCCTAGGTAAGATTTTATAGGTTGCTTGCCTAGGGACAACTCAGAATAGAATATTTTAAATGTATATTATACCCCCTCAAAAGAGTCTGTGATGTGAAGGAAAAAAGGAAACAAATCAGTCCCATATGTGAAAGACTCTCCTGAAATTTTTACAGCTTTCTATGCTGTATCTCATCTTGCCCATTAAAAACACACGGGTATGAAATTATTTATTTAAAAAACATAAATTACAACCTCCTCTCAGTAACTGAAATTGTCAGGTTTGATCCCAAGTGAAAATTCTGGCTGCAAATTTCAGCTGGTTCTGTCAAGAATTACAAGAAAATTGAGATAAAAGAGGCATGCATACTACAAACACGCCTATGTTTCTTTTGTAATTGGACTTCATCCCATGTAACTGCATATCCAATTTAAAAATGTCATCTAATTTTATGGAAAGAAAAAATATATTATAGTCATGATGATTCCTAATCTTAGTCAATGTGTTCAAATCCAAGGTGAAATCAGAAAGGGAAGGTAGCTCCAAATTGCCCTGAGGCTAAATCAGGAACCAAACTGAATTGCATGGCTGGTGCACAATCCAGAAATTGTGGGAAGAGGGTATTTACATTGACTTCACAGAGACAGCAAACTGGGTTATAGAACAAAAGGGGGGGGGGGGGGGAACAGCAGCTACTGCTGCTAAAAATACTTATTTTTACCCTATAATATTTCCAACAACAATCTTAATTTTTAAATATTAAGATAAATGCTATCATTCAAGAAAATCAGAGATATTAATGCTTAGCCTTGCTTTTCTATTTATGTTTTAAAATTCATATATGATTTGTTTCAGCAGCTTTAAATACATTCCTTTTAAATACTGATTGTTCACAACATTCAAGAAGGGGAATTTCTTAGTGAAAGGTTCAAATGCAAGAAAATACACCACATTTTTAGACAATTATTTTCATTAGAGTTACCTCTTCCTGCTTTCGGAATTCTACTTCCATCTGTTTGCTACGGGGCTGATTCTTTCCAATGCCATGTCCAGTTATAAAATTGCTGCTGATGTAAGCCAGCTCTGGGTCTTGTTTGCCAGCTTCTTTTATCAACCTAAACATATTACAATATTTTGGAAGTTGCATAAAGTTGAAAAAATATAAGTTAATTTTTGGGATATCCAACAATACTGAAAACAGAGGTATGATAATTGGCTTTCTTACCAGGATATATACACAGGTTGCATTCATTCTTTTAAAATTATTTAAACTCGAGTACAATTGACACTGACAAAGAATGTCTTACATGTGAAACAAGAAAGTTAACATCAAAAAAGTATGGTTCATGTATGTTTAAATCTTCCCAAAATCTAGTGAAGTAAGTTGTAATTTTTTAGCGACTTATGTGGAACCAACAGAAATATGAATCGGACAGCTTTCAAAAAGCAAACTAGCAGTTTCCTTTTTTTTAAATCCCCCTAGAGCAGAAAACCACCATTCTTCCTTGATAATTTGCTCTTCAGCAAAGTAATTCCAATAGTCAGTTTTCTGTGGCTCATTTTGTCCATTACCCACAAAAAAACTGCATGGCCTTGTACCTGAAATGGCCAGCAGCTTCAACCACCTTACAAATAGCTGTGGCGGTCTCTGCTATGTACTACATTCCTACCAAGGATTGTACTGATTCATATTCAAGTTCATGATGTTATTTCTTTGGCTGAGACATCAAATAAATTGCCATATTGCATATTTCTCTCTTCTGGTAGCAACTAATCTCCCCCACATGGTCAGCCTTTATGGCTTAGTCAACATGCATATTCTCACATGCTAGAGAATTAATCAGATGGTTACATGTATTATTCCATTTATTTCACATAAAAGAGACAACCAGAAGGCTGGGAAATTCCAAGGACAACAAACCTGTTTTGTATTAAAAAAAAAAAAAAAGAAGTCCTAAAGGGAACTCAATTAAGGCTACATATGTTCAGTAGTGAAAGAATACTAATGATACACAAGGAAGAATGGACTGAATAACTGGAATCCTGAATGGGGAGTATTACACACTGCAACACTCTGCACCAGGTCACACAGTTCATAGAGAATCCTCATTATCTTGAGAATCATTTTACAACAACAAAAAGTTTTAGCTATCAAATGTCTAATTCAATTTTTGTTTAAATTCCTACGTAATTTTCTGTTTGTTTTCCTGGAGTTATTTGGGTCAAAACAAATGTATATCCCTCCTCATTTCAACAGATTAAACCCAGTTATTGTGAATTACATGAAACCATTTTAATACTAATATCTGTATTTCAGGCAAAAAGCATAACAATTCATACTTTTAAAGATTCACTTTAAGTAAAAATCATCTAATTTGGGGAAACTTTTTGTTACCGCGCACATGCCTATGAACTTCTGTAGGAATGTGTATGTGTATTTTTACTGTACACTGTACGTCACAAATCAGATAAAAATAAATTCTCATTTTATCAAATTTTTAGTTTCTTCAATATATGAATATATGAAAATAGTAATACATATCACTAAATGAGATTTTAAAACAATAAAAAGGATTTCTGTGGGTCTATGTCCTTTTCTAATTTGTTAGTATGTGTATCGTTGCTTTCTCTGAATGGCTGAATAGTTAGTTATTCCCAATGCCCATTTGTTATATACAATATTTTTCATTTTATTAAAGAAATATACCTGTTTAAAACAACTGCAGTGTATCTTCGTTCCACAAAAATAATTCCACATAAAATATTAGTAAAGGGAGAAGGAAAGTTAGTTTCTGTCTTCTCTTTCTCTTCTATTTCTTCATCCTCATCATCATCCTCAGAATCACTCCAAGATACATAGTTATCCTGATTCCTATTATTATACCATTCAACACTTTCAAACTGTTGCCGTTCATAGGGTTTATATTTGCGCAAGATTTCAAGCAGTTTTATTACTTTTGGGGTTACAAATTTCAGGTCAAGTGAGGAAGGCGAGAAGTGCTCTTCACAGAGTGCATGAATTTTCCTTAGGAAAGTATCTGTAAACAATAAAAATTTCCTGTGCAGCTCCTCTTGCTCATGCTTAATGTACTTCTGTAGCTCTCTCACCATCATCCCAGCTACTTTATCTGCACACCACGGTCCCAGAACAAGCAACACTGCCCGACAGTCTGACAGTATCTGCAACCAAAGAAAAATTTATCAGTTCAGTATAGCACACATGTGCATGTGTGTATATTCTATTATTAGTTTAGCCAGTAATTAATTTCACAGGAATTCAAAAGGATAAGATCAATAATGAATATGCCTAAGTATTCATTTCCTATGAGGTTCAAATGGAGTAAATTATCATTAATATAAATCACAATGTGTTTCACATCAGACTTAGAACTTCATTTTTTTCAACCCAGTGTAGATACCAGAATAAACTATGAATATGCAAACAAAGAAATTAGGGAAAATAAATCACAGTACTGTGGTAGTGATTGGATCTGGAATGTATGAATACAAATCTGATTCATGGATAATCAGTTCTTTCTTTAAATTAATTTCTTTTGTCCTCTGCAGGTTTAAGAGAACTCAGTTGTTACAGCTCATTTATATAATTACATCCCCTAAAATTAATCTTTAAACTAGCCCAAAAAGGAACAGGTTACACCACATATATTAAAAAAAAAGAGAGAGTCCCAAATGGTTCTTTACTTTATCACCAAAATTATACATTTTATATTATTGTTTCTTGGCCATTCCTAATAAAATGTTAGGAGTGAACTCTGCAACTTGCCTCTAGTCAATCTTAAATACAATTCTTATACATTTTTTAAATGATCAGGTTTAATCTTTAGAACTCACTGAGAGTTTACATTAATTTCCCAAACTGATTAGCTATTAATACAAAATTGATGGTGAATAAATGAAGAAACTTAAAACATTTCTGTATAAAAGTAAAAATTTCTATGAAATTACATGACCTAAAATATAGTAAAGCACTTAAATAATATAACAATGATACAAAAACCGTGGTCTATACCTGCTTAGAAATTAAGGTAGAATCTCTCTCTCTATAATGTATAGATATGTTGCAATCATTCAGAAAGCCAAGTGCGTCATCCAGCTCTGTTAACAGTCTTTCATAGAGCCCACTTTTGTCAGAATATGGTCCACAATCCACCACAATCTCACATGGCTGAGAAGTATATCTTAGCATGAAAAAACAAGAGGTTTTGCTCATAACTGCTGAGAATTGATAAATACAAGACATTAATAATTAAGAGACTGCATGGTATTTAAAAACTATATGGGATTATGAAGACACAATATTCAAATTGACATTATCAAAATGGATTTAAAACTCCAAAATTAAAAAAAAATAAACTAAACCAAAATGCTGACATTCAAAATATGCAGATTCAGTTCATCCTTTCCATATAAATGTTCATGAATGAGATTCAACATTCATTCAAATATATGACAATATACCTGTCCAAAACCACTAAATCAGTTGCGGTTTCAGCACTGCTCTTTAAAATTTTCTCCAGTTTCTGAATCTTCTCTTCTAACTCTGCTGGATCACATTTTCCATTTAAAATGGAAGCGGTTAATCCCAAGATTCGAGGACAGGATGGACAACTTTCACAAAGCTGAAAATAAATCAGAAGGAAATTCAAGGGTACATTCAAATACATGTAACAGGCAAGAAGGAATCCAATGACAAACTGTGAAATTCTACATCTCTTCTTTCAGTATGGAAAATAATTTCAGAGGAATGAGAGAAAGAGAAGAAATTGATTCACTGTATATACATAGACCTAGGTTTGATTTTTAATACGGTGCTGATATTAAAACACAGTAACTCTGGTAATACACAATCAGTCTGAAGTTAGAATTTTGCAATGGTTTTGAATCCATTCCACAGGACGGATCAGCCCACCCCAGCCAAATTCTTATTGTGCTGGAGTTTTAAAGTCCTACAGATTGACTCAGATTTACAAATTCTGCAGTGACTTGGTTACCTAAATAAATTCCCCACAGCTTTTTATTTAACATTTGGCAATGAGAGGTCATATTCTCCAAATCTCCAAATGGATAATTTTAATAAAGTTTGCAAACACCAGTTAAGCAACAAAATAGACCTCCTTGACAAAGGAATGTGTGTACACCAGGCTCCTTTCCACCTTATATTACCCCCAAAAACCTAGAGCAAAGAATACTTCCAAGCATTTTTGCTCTGTGAATTAAAGCAAAAATAACTTTGCACACTTGCCAAAAAAAAAAAAAAAAAGCTTGCCACTGGCCATTCTGCTTGGATAGATTCAATTCTTCTCTCATTCACTTTAGCAGAATTTGCTGAGCAAATGCATGTATTCTATTCACCTGTGAATCTTAACAGGAGAAATAATCTGTTAATCTCTTCAATGGAAAAGCAGCTATTACAAGGATGAACAATGTATCATTATTACATCAATACCCAGAGAGTAGTATAGTATAAGATGATACTAAACCATATTTTCTAACCATTGCAATTTCTGCACTGGAAGGGTGCTTCTTCCAAAACTGAAACAATTGCTTAATGAAATTTATATCCTACCAAGAGTGGTGCATAAACACTAGAAGAGAAGGATATGAATGTTTAAATATAACTAAGTTAGGGGTGTGCAGCCCTTCAGATTTGAAGTCAAAAAGGTCCTTCAGCATAGACAAAGGTGCTCATGCAACACCTGTCATTACCTCTGTAAAGAAGCTGCAACTTTCCCAAGGTTTGCATAATAGCTGCAAGATCCCAGGAAAGTACACATTTGAGCTAAGGAGACACCAAGAGCATACTCACTGCCCGCTTCAAAGGACCTTTTGAGCTTACTTGTAGTGCACATCTTAAAATAAATGGTTTTTCCTAATTGATGTAAACTGAAAATTGAAGAGTAAGTGTTTGATACATAGCTGAGTAATGACGTACCTTCATAATTTCTCGATAAGGATGATCCTGGATTGCAAGATGGCACTCATCAAAAATAAGGAGATTAATGTTTGAGAGGGCTAAATGTTCATTTTTTAAAACATTCAAAGCGACCCGACAGGTCATAACCAGAACCTGAATATAAAAAAATGTAAGACAAAAATAGCATTATTGCTGTAGAAAGAACTAATGGTTACTCAATTTAGTCAACGTTAAAAATTGAATCCTTGTTTCTTTCTACATTAAAACAGGCTGCAACAGAACTTGGCCTTTCATTTAAACTTCAGACCACATGAAGTGAATGCATTTTAATCCTATTCAAAAGATGCTCAAATTGAATAATAATATCCCATTTTTATCGAACTAGACAACAATATTTATAGAGCTGTTCTATAATACTCATTCCCAATAAAGAAAGCCAAGGGAACAAAATAGAAAAGAAACTGCCATTGTATGATTTTAAAATTCTGTTATGTAGAGAATTAAATCTTACATTTAAAAAAAAACTGCAGACATTTTTAGCATAACATCTAATTGCCACAGATTCAGAGAAATACCAGCTAAGGGCAAAAATCCCTTAAAGTTGTACATTTGAGCCACCTTTCCTCTCCTTTAGAAGAAACATAGCTTTCTGCATCTCCCATCCCTATGTAGCACAAGTAGCCTGAGAATGTCATTAGTATACCAAGCTCTGGTCTGAGATAAAGCAAAGATTAACAGATTTTTGGGGGGGGGGGGGGGGGGGCTGGTGTCTTCAAGTCAGTCTTGACTCCTGGCGACTGCCTGGACTAGTCCTTACAGTTTTCTTGGCAAGACTTTGGGGAATGGTTTGCCACTGCCTCCTGCCTAAGGCTGAGAAAAAGTGATGGCCCAAGGTTATTCAGCTGGCTTCGAGCCTAAGATGGGACTACAACTAAAGTCTCCTGGTTTCTAGCCTGGTGCCTTAACCACTACACCAAACTGGCTCTCTAATAGACTTCAGGCCTTCTTATTCACCATCCTTCAAATCTACTTCATTCCAGGGACTTGCTTCTGTTTATACAGAAAGAGCAGTCTAGAGAACCACTAGGATGTTTATCAAAGCAATTTTTATTCAGAGGACACTATTAACAAATTTCTCGTATAACATTACACAAGTAATAGAGTAAGCTACAGACTTTGGCCGTACATCCCATTTAAATGGGTAAGGCTATATTTAATACCATATTGCCAGTCTGCATATCTTTCAAAATTCTATTCTGGCCATATTCAACTTAAAAATACTGCACAGTACATTTATGTCATTTATATTTTACTGAAATAACACACAATTTTTTAACAGATAAAATTAACCATGGTGTCAGTTTATAGCATAAAAAGGTATGATGATACCTTACCTGGTACTTAGCAAATTCCTGGTTCCATCTTTCTTTTGTCCATGCTTCTGTTATTTCTAAACTTGAATACTCTCCCACTTTAAGATCTGAATGAGTCTTAACAGTTGATACTTGCTGAGCAACTTGGTTTGCTTTATAGAAAAAAAAAAAAAGACAGACTGGAGGTAGCAAAATAAACATTTTGACATGTATTCTCAAATCCACATGCAACTAGATTCATCCATATTAGGTCTGTAAAAAGTAGACACTTTGCAGTTAAGTTTGACAATTTCTCACACGGTGATTGTATTAAAATCCTTAACACATACAGCCATATAACTTCAATTTCATCTTGCCTGTTAACAAAACATTATTTCATTTTCTTGTTTTAAAACTCTAGCCTAATTTTATGGTAAAATTAAAAATGATCTGTTCCTTATTTATTAAATTACATTACATCCATACCAGAGTTGACCAAAAATACTGTTCTTTTTCCATATTTGTTGAAGTCTCCCCTGATCTGATAAGATAGTTCTTTAATGAGTAGTACTGCAATAAAAGTCTTCCCTGAGCCAGTGTTCAAACAGACTATAGTATTGTGATCCAGAGCTGCTTCCAGGAGTTCCACCTAAAACAAATATAAATATATATTTTTTAAAAATCCCTAAATTATATATAAGTAAGATTTCAGACTAATCAATCAAGTATCTTCAAAAATACTTAACTGGTTAGGGAGAGCCAAATCAAACATTGTTTCTTGCTTTGAAAGAACATTTTGAAGTCATAGATACTTGAAGTATAATGGCTCAACATTATGGGGATTTTTCTGGACTCACAACACCTGCTTGAAAAGCAGGTGTAGGCTGTGACTGGGAGGGCTTTCAATAATTATACCTTGTGCTCTATTTGCAGCCATTTCTGGGACAGGAAGCTTTCCTCTTGGCCATGCATGGCTTTGTCCCCCTGTGGAGGGACTAATGCAATTTGTTCTACATAGAGCTGCCCTTGAAGACTACTTGGAAACTTCAGCTGGCTGAGCATACAACAGTTCAAGCAAGTATGGGAGTATTTAGGTTCATTCATGCACCACCACTACTGTATGAGCTGCATTGGCTGCCAGTCAGCTTCTGCCAATGACAGATCTTCTAGATCAGATTACACTGCAATAGGATGTCTATTTCAGGGCTCAAGTGGGAACCTCACAGACTTCCTCTATGAATGGTGAACATTTGCTTCACAAAGGCTATTTATACGTTCCCTGTCCTTTAAAGGAACAGGCAATGCAACTCTGCCATCATAAAAAGACAGCTGGACATGGAGCAGTGTTTAAAACTTTGCATTGGGTACTTTGAGAGTTCTGGTGGTTCAGGGTGAGAGTAGATGTCACATTTGTCACTGAGCCAAGACTGTCCCTGGGAAGCCATCTGGTTTGCTTCAGCCCCTCCCTTCATCAGTAGCACCATGGGATTCTGTTTCAATGGATTTTACTAAAGATATTCCCCTGGTACAGGGCTTACACAACCATTTTTTTGTTGTAGTCAATTTGTTTACAAAGATTACTCATTTTATTGCTTGCATAGGCCTTCCACTGGCACAGGAGATGGTGCAACTTTTTCTAGACCAGTGTTTCTTAAACTTTTCTCTCTCCCTTCAGTCTTAAAAATTACGGAGGATCCCAAAAGAACTTTTATTTATATGGGTTATGTTTATCGATATTTACTGTATTAAAAATTAAAATTGATGTATTCGCTGCCACTACCACTTCTCATGGTTGTTTGATGGGATTTTAACATTGTATTATTTTTCGACATAGGCTGGCAAATAATTTTGATTTCACAGATCTCTGAGAGGATCTTGAGGGACCTCCAGGAGTCCTAGGACACACTTCAAGAAACACCATTCTAGACCATGTTTTCAGATACCAGTGCATGTGTGTGTTCATTAGTGAATCATGTAATCTCGGCTTTCAGTTTACATCAAAGTTTTGGAAGACCCTCTTTTGGCTATTAGACTTTCTGATTAATTTGCCATCCTTGAATCATCGGGCCTCTAATGGGCAATCAGAGAGACTGAACCAATAATTAGAACAGTGATTGAGTTGCTATGTCTCTTATCAGCAGGAAAAGTTGACTGAACTGTTGCCTCCTGAAGAATTTGCCTGTAACAACTCAATACATTCCTCCATAGGTATGTCTCCCTTTCAAGCAATCTATGGCTGCCATCTCCACTTCTTGCCCTCCAGAACTCTAGCATCCACTGGAGTTCCTCATGTCTTGGACTTTCTGCAGAAGAAACAGGTTGCTCATCTCTTCTTAAAGGTGCACTTAGATTTGGCAAAGACTGCATACAAGCAGGCCACAGATGCTGACAGTAAAAAGGGAGCAGCATTTATGGTAGATAGATAAATAATGTGTCCTAAATTATGCAAATCAAACAAAAGTCAAGGAAACATTTTCACACTTAGATAAGAAGAAAGACTGTTGATTTCCTTTTACTTTTCTTCTCCATTTCTCATTACAATGATAATCTATTAGGGAGGGACTATGACTCCCAGATGTGCCAAGAGAGAAATGGGAAAACCCAATACGAACATGATATTTCATGCATTGTTTTTTCAATTAAAGCAAATGGGTTAATATAATCGTAAATGTTGTATCACTTTCTAGATTCTATAGTACAGTATTTCAACTTTGAAATTCCTGGTCAGATAATGGAAACACACAGATGCCAATATCTTTCCTGCTTCTAGTGTTAACAAGAGGAGACAAAAAAATAACTGTAACGAACAGGTAATTTAACAGAAATGCACTCTAAGGACATAAACATATTTTAATTATTAATAATATTAGCACTATAATTAGTACCTGATATTTTCTTGGTGTGTAAATGTTATCATGAATTGCTTCTTGTTGCCATGGTAGTCCAAAAAAAGGACCCATTGGAGAGGAAGCTGGGGTCATGAGTTGTAGTCCTGCCATGTTGAGGGATTATAAAGCAGGACTTTTCATTCATTCATCCAGTGTTTCTTTCATAGCATTTTTCCTGCACAGCTTACTAGTGTGGAAGAGATTGCAACAACATTAAAACTATTTACTAATCATTTATGCATATATACAGAAAATACTTAAAAGTTTAAAAAGTAAAAACTGACACAAGCATAGAATTCCAAGAGACAATCCAGAAACAAAAGGTGAAAAGCATTACATTGCCACCATGGCTATGAAGCATTCTTCCAATTCCTAAAAAAGAAGTGTACAATCTTTTTTCAGGAGAGGAGAGGAGAGGAAAAAGGCTTTTGGGTGGCATGCTAAGCCCATACGTCAAAAAATGTGTAGGACCAGGACAAAGAAACAGGCAAGCCCCAGACAAAAACTGAACCTGAACTGATTTAAACTAAATTATATTACAATAAGTATGACTAAATATACTGGGATTAGTCAAATTCTCATCTGTCAGGTTAAAACTGACAATTCAGCAACTTCTGGGGGAGGAATGGTGAACTAGCACATCTTAGAATGAGTGGAGATGATGACTGTAGCAAAGACCAAAGAACCGGCAAGCAGACCAGTCCTACAGAAACTCTCTGGGTACGGAGAGGATGGGAGATTGCCCGCATATGCTCCAGATGGCAGCTCCTCATAAGGAGACTGCAGGACAGTGGTCTCCTGCAGTTCTGAGTACCAGGAGACAAAGGAAAGCCATCATGCTCTCAACAGCAGTGGAGCCTTTTAAGAGACCCTGGGTTAGCTAACCTCACTTTCTAAATACTTTTGAAAATTACCTATTTAACTATCTTAAGGCTAATGCAGATCTTCAAAATGACAAGTTTGAAAGCCACCTCGTGAGTTTACCTTCATTCTTCAATAAAAGAAAAATTAACTATAAGCTTAAGAATTTAAAGAATTGGAAATAAATGACAAAAAGCTAAATGAGACTCTGAGCCAAGAAAGTAATAAATGAATTAAGAGACCAGACAAATTTGGAATATTAGGATTTTTGCTGTAAGATTTTGGAAACAATTATATATATAAACAGCACATTCATGGGAACAAAATTGTTTTATTTATTCTAAGTCATAACAGAAATTTGAGACTTTATGATTCAGAAAATGGACACTAGATGGGATTAAAGATTCCAGGTAGAAAAGGAAAAAAAAGTGAACGTTTGCCTTTTTTTCTTTTTTTGTTAGCATTGGAATTTACAAAATGACACAAAACATTATGACTTCTAAAATACTCCAGATCTTTGAAGAATGGGGTCAGAAACTACCAGCCACAATGTAAGCAATGATGTCTACAGTCCTTTATATTTCAGATTAAAATATAGCTTTATTTTAATTTTGTGTAAATATTCATAGTTACCAATGAATGTTTTTACAATAAAATATAATTTAATACCAACATCTGACATATAAAATTTCAAAACATACACAATACAGACAGCTGTTATTACAATAATCTTTTCAACATCCCAAAATGTTTCACTTTAAGTAGGCAATTTTGAAATAATAGCTACTAATTAATTTATACATTCATTTCTTATAACAATTTTCTCTATGATCTATTTTTCCAAAAAAATTATTTTTAAAAATATAATAATTAACAGATAATAATTTTGAGCATGTTAACTATCATCGACTTACTGTATTAATTTCTGAGACCTCTGCGTATATGTTTTCTGAACTGCATTTTGACACCATTATATCTGCGTGTATGGTAATCACATCACTGCCAAGCTCCTGCTCAATTAATAGAAGAAAACTCTTGTTAGAAGACTCTGAACATTTTAAAATCTAACTAAAAAATTCAACTGCAATAGATTATCCTTTTGATTTCTTCTTATACCAAGTTTTGATTAGACTAAAGTTACATGAAATATTAATTTAATACTAAAACTTGATTTTAAAAGGTATAAAGGATCAAAAGAGTTGATTACATGTATATTTAGATGCATTCAACTACCTCTTTAAATATAATTACTGTTTCCAAATAATTTTGTATCTATCTTACAAAACCCAAAAGGGGAAGTAAATTAACGAAGTGAGTAGAATACATTCTGCATTATAAACTCAAGCTTCAAAACAGGTAAACTAATTTAGTAACAAATACTACAAGTTTTCTCTTGTTCATCAATTAACAGGGGTAGCGTGTCCCTCCTTGTCTTACTGGGCCTCTTCATGGCTTTTGATACCATCGAGCAGAGTATCTTATTGAACTGCCTGTAGGAGTTGATTGTTTTATGATAGTTTCATTCTTTCCTTAGGGTGGAAAGTCAGATCACTTGTGGTGGACGAAGAGAGGTCGGTCCAGTGGCTCTTAATATGAAGAGTGCCAGAGAAATCAGTCCTCTCTCCCCTGCTTTTTAGCACCTGTTGGAAGCTTCTGGGAGAGGTCATTTGGAAATCTGGAGTTTGGTATCATCAATATGCTGCTGATATCCAACTATATATCACTACCCTGGGCCTGAAGGAGATGCTATTGACATCCTTTCCCAGTATCTGAAAGCTGTCAGGGTCTGGATGGGAGAGAACAGAACCCAAGAAAGACAGAGTTGCTGTTGATACACTGGGGGTTCTCTGTCATCATCACTGATGGGATATCTCTACCCATCAGAGAGCAGGTTTGGGGGACTTTCTGGATTCACAGCTCCTTCTTAAATAGCCGGTGAAAGCTATGTCCAGAGGGACTTATGACAGCTTCAGCTACTGCACCAACTGCAACCTTATGGGGGGCAGCAGAACCTGGTTACAATAACTCATAGCCTCATTATTACCCAGTTACACTACTATAATACATTCTACTTAGAGCTGCCCTTAAAGACTATGCAGAAACTACAGTTGATCAAAAACACAGTAGCCTGCATATTTTTTGGCTCCTAGTCTTGGCAGAATGTAACATCGTTTTTGCAAACTCTGCACTGGTTGCTGATTGGTCTCTGGATACAATTTAAGGTACTGGTTTTGACCTATAAAGCCCTTTGTGGCTTGGCACTTGGATACATGCAGGATCACCTACTCCAGCCACTATTGGCTGGGCTGATTAGAACATCTAAGACGAAGCTGCTACAAATCTCACATTTTCAGGAGGCTAAAGCGCCAATGCTGTGGAACAGCCTCCCAGTGGAGATCAGGTTAGCCTCCTCTTGCTAACATTTTGGAAACTGTTGCAGAAGAATAGTTTTAGATGGCTTTCCCCTGAGTTTATGCTATATTTCATTTTTCTTTTTATTATTTTTATTTTTGTGCTTTCTGGCTGATTGTTGGTTTTATTGTTATATGTTATGTGTTAAATTCAAATTATTTCTATTTACATTCCATATAACCTCTGAGAGTCATTTTTATTGCAGTGGGGTAGAAATGTGTTTAATAAATAAATACAAAGTTTTATAAGCAATCTTGATGAATATGCATATTACCAGGGAGATGATATAATTTATTACATATATAGATTGCAAAATTGTGTTCAGTAGTGTTATATATTTCTGCTATACAAAACGTGTAACTGAAAAAGTCCAATTTCAGAGAAACAGTTTTCTCTGCAAATGTTTGTCCTCTCGCCTACAAAAAAAAGCAACTTTCACTTTAAAAAGTCAGTTTGTACTTTTTCCTTGACAAAGCACCTGCCAAGAGAAAACAGAGGGTTATACTGGATATCTTCCTGAGGATTGCCTTTCTAGATTAGTTATAATACTTTCACGAGCAAATTTAGATTCAATGAGCAAAGGCAGTAAGCATGGTCTTCTTCTCCCCACACAACAATGCCCAACTGCAGAATAAATTTCTTATCTAGCAATTTGGAGGAATTACACTATATATCATCCCCAAGTAGGAGACCAATTTCCAGTGCAAGTGGAGTAAATATTTTCATAACAATGCATATAACTCTAAACAAGCAAATCATTTTAGGTTCAACAGAACGTTGATAACTATTAGTGTTGTTTTATCCACATAATCTTTTTTGCCCCCTTGTCTCCAAAGAGAGAAGGCAATGGATATTAGTTGAAAATTATGTTTTAATTCAATTTAAAATCAATTATTTTACCCTGTATGATCTCCACAAATAATAAGCATATTATCAATTTCTAACAAATAAAAATAATAATGAACTTTAATACAGCCTCTTAGATTTTTTTTTTTAATATTTAGAATAGATAAGATGTTGGCACTTCTTATATATTTAGCTATACTGATCTAACCATCAACTGTCTCTGAGCAGTTTACAATCCTCCCATATATAAACAAGATTAAAATAAAAATAGTCAATGATAGCCAATACACATAAAATATTCCTACACTCAGGAATCATAACCCCATACAAATATACATTGTCATATAAGAGGAATCCCTCTCAAATAATCTCCCTCTCAAAGGCCTGTTTAAATGACTTTGCTTTAATAGCATACACATTATTCTATGTATTATAAGATCACATGTCAAGATTAGAAAAGCTGCAAAGTTATCAACAATACTAAGATGTACAGAACAAAATCTTAAAACCTTAACATTCTTATAAAATCATTCTTTTTTAGAATTCAAAGTAGGTTACAGTACAATATATAGGTTACAATAATATTACAGTACATGAATATGGAATTTTCCCCACATGACGATCAACTAGGGAAAATATTAATATTCGGAAGATAAATCATTTTCAAGTCAAAGTATACTTAGAATAATTAAAAGGAAATAACAGCAACACCGAATTGCTTTAGACTATTTCTCTGCCTTGACACAAAATATTGCTTTCCCTGAATTTCCAACCCTACAACTTGTTTCAATCTAGATATCCCAGAAAATAATATAAAAGTAGGATAGTTTAAAATGAACTCTATTAAAACTTAATATCATGTAGTAATTTGTTTTCTTGCATTTAATATTTAACTCTGGGGTAAAGGCCCACTGATCTTTGAAATCTAATCAACCTATTTTCTTTGTAATGAAGAATATACACAGTGAGTATCTGAATGATGGGGTGTCTGAAGAGCCAAAAATTATCTGCATATTTCCTTTTTTAACCTACTGAAGTAATTGTTATTAACATCTAAATGTATAGTTGATTCCACTTCGTTGTTCTTTCATTATGAAAAATAAAATCATAAAGAAGCTTTATATTCACTGACATCCAAGATAGTGAAATGTATCCTTTCTACAGTAATTTCAAAGCAAGTACTTTGGATTACTGCAATTACTGAAACAAACAGGGACACCCATTACTATTTTTATGCATAAGATGGTACTATAACTCAATCTATTCTCATTTCAAACCAGTGAACAATTATTAAGATAGAATGGTTTTTCAGTTCATTTTTTAAACTTTCAACGCAGCTGAAAGTTTTGTGGCCATACATTTTGTGGCCATACTATTAAAAATATTACTCAAAACCAGTTTATTGGTTAACAAGCTAAACTTCATCCACAAGAGTTAAAAAACCAACTAACTAAAATTTGTCAAAATCTGGTATGACATATGGATGTTCCAGAGTATGACCCAAAATATAGAGTATGTTTGAGAGAATACCCAAAATAGGATTTAGGCACTCCTGTTCATTCTAGCATATCAACGGTATTCCAGTTCAGTTCTAGAACAGAGGCCACATAAGAAAAAAGGTTATTCTGCTAAAATGGATAAAGCTACATCGAATGTTGACATGAACAGCCCAATTATATCATGAGATAATACAGACTGCAATTCTCCTTCTACCATAGGGTAGGCAAGCTGGTTTTGAATTAATTTTACTAAATTATCAGCAGACAGAAAATCTTGAAAAATATGCCATCACAAAAAAGAAGGGAGCAGATGTCATCTATAACATGGCAAAGCCAAATCAGTATACCAGTACTTCTATAATAAATAGGGTAAAGTCAGAAAACATAAGATTCTTCTTTTGTATCTGTAAAATCATATCATATCACAGATAATATAACAAGTATCTGCTTTATAATTCACTGTGTCATATGAAGTAAGGAACAAATGGTAAAACGTGCTATTCTTCCCCAAATATGAATTCCATCTGCTACACAAATAAGTTATGGTAAGTTTATTGTGCACACATTTGTATAAAGTGCTTCCTTGCTTTTTGGACACACAGTTACTATTTTTTGTCTAATAAAAATTTCCCTTAATGGGGGAGGCTGGGGGAACAGCTACCAGCGATCATAAAAGACCAACAAGTATAATACTGTCTTTTATTGGTTTCTGAAAACAGAAGTCTCATTGATGCTTCTTTTTTGCCTATCTTAGCATGACATCTGTTATTTCAAAACAATAGTAAAGTAAATAAATCCATTGCAAAATCATTTTATTTTGACAGTTATGCCTTTTCTCAAGTAAAAATAGAAAATTCAAACATACAGTGTCTCAGTTTCTAAATTAAAGTACTATTAGATAGTCCTGATACCAAAACATGAGTAAAGTTCTAGTCCAGACCTAACTTACATTGCATTAGCATCTCAATAGTCTTGGTATTTTCCTATGGATAAAAGGCCTGCGGTAACAATCAGACCAATGACACAATTTACAAGCAAATACAACCTCATAGTAAAAGCAATCTATTCTTTGTCTTACTACAGAATCATGTCCGCTTTTAAATTTCATATGGGAGAATATCTATAAAATGTGAAATATGTCTCTCTATTTGCAATACTCCATAACTTGCACAATCCAAGGGAAAAGACCTTATAATCATGTTAAAAAATGCATTCCATTTAAATAGATCTTAAATTTTGTAGTTGTTAGAGTATTAACTTGCTATTCAATAATAAATCCTAAGCTTAAGAATACTGTAGATGCTAAAAATGTAACTTCTTCCAAATAGCATGGATTCATTAAAATATGAGCATTCATAAATTCAACTGCTGCCTAAATATGACTATTTCTATTGACACAATTAAATATAAGCAAATTATAATTTTAACATTCAAAACAATGAAGTGCCACATACATACAACATATTGTGAAATATTTGTATTCATATATCATGGAAGAATTTTAAAACACAAAATCTGCCTGAGCTGCTCTTACAGATCAACTATCTACAAATATACTTAAATAATTATCCCTAGTATTAAGTTTACCCAAACAATAAATAACTAAAATTGAAATTTACTCTTGCAATAAGATTTGCATAGCCAATTACTTGAAAAAAGTCTTGCAAATGTTTCTTTCTTCAAGAAAGTTGAAGACAAAGCTTTTCAGAGCTCCTAGAGTTTTGATTTCATGGAATGTTAACAGCAGCAACAGCTGCTGGCATAGGTTCATGTGGGAATTTCAGGCAAGAATTTGCATAAATGTAAATCATATACTTCTCCTTTTGACTCTGCTCAGATGAAGATGGCAAAATGCCAATCCGTTTAAAGGAACTGCAAATTTTTGTTTCTTTTCTTTTGCTTTGAAACTCCTTTTGCAAACAAGAATAATGATACACCTATCATCACAAATCTCTGTTTTAACTATACTCTTTCAAATTAGAGGATGATCAATCCATTATTAACACTGATATTTAATTTATTTTAAACATGCTAAATCCTTTGGCACTTGTATTTTTTTTTTTTTTTGGCTACAGAAATAAATTACTCCCCCTCCAACTCTCATTGAAACTTTTCCAGCATCAAAACAATCTGCAAATACCAAGACAGCTTAATTGTATGTGGGGGGGGGGGGGGGAGAGGGGAGAGACAGAGGTGTAGAAGCTTGCATTTTGAAGAATTTGTTTAATAATCTCAACCAGTTGATCTGAGCAATTCTTAATATTTTAATAATTGGACCATGATGATGGTGGTGGGAAATAAAGAGCAGAGACAATTGTATATGCAGATCATTATGAAAAACACTCCACTGCTAAATCCTGATAAAAAATATTAGATTTATATGTTGCCACAGCTGTAACACTCAGCAGTGTACACATAAAACAGTAATAAGTACATATCAAGTTAAAACAATTCAGCTGAAATAAATGAAAACTGAGCAATATATAATTATATAAAATACCAATGAAGTTATCCAACTAATTAAAAAGGCCTCCACAATAGTTCTGTTTTAACCTGTTCCCAGAGTGCTAACAAGGTTGTAGCTAGTCCAATTTCCTTGGGGAAGCTGTTCTATAATGTGGGGCCATCACAAACAAGCATCTCCTTCTGGCTCCCACCCTTTCCCCTCATATCCCAATAACTGGGGATTAAAATCAATTTTTCTTGCAATATTTGTATTGGACAAGTCCATTCTAGATGAAGAATGTGTCCCAACTCCTTTTTCTTCACTTCTTTAAAGTCAACCATCTTATGTTAAGAAGAATATCTTAATCACATCTTAACCAATTATTACAAGCAGAAACAGGGCAACAGTGAAATCTCATTCTGTCATCCATCAAAGTAGATGTTAACAATATACAGCCAGTGTACATCTTGCAACATGTACTACAACCCTCAAAAGTCCTTTGTAGTTTTATTTAGTGGGTTGTAAGGGTGAGCTACCACATTCTTCCAGTCTGCTGAACAGGCAAAGATACTGTGAAAAAGCACTCAACAGTGCTGGAAAACAACATATTCCAACAACATATTTGGCAGACATTTGTAATTGCACATTTCATTCCCCATCTCCCAGCTGATCTTCCACAGATCACTGTTCCAAAAATAACCCACAGAAGTATTACAAAGAAGGACAAGGCTTCTTCCCTGCAACTGTGTTCAAGACCTGGAAAGAAAGCATGTCTGTTTATGTGTGTATATATACAGAGGGAGAAAGAGGGATAGACATGGTGCTGGACTACTTTATGCAAATCTAGAGGCAAAACAGTTTCCCATCCCTGCACTAAGCTATGAATAGAGACTATCATATTATGCAAATCCAAATGAGATCAATTTAGATTTCCAATACTTTATTCAAAGCAAATAATATAAAAATTAGAAATGATAAATATATTAATGACTTGGAGCCCTCAACAGTTTTCCAAATTGTATCTGCTGTACATTTTCTACAATTTTGCCACCATGCAAAACAGTGCTCAAAAATGTATATCAAGTTTTGTTCTCCTGCTAAACAAAGTCTCTGAAACATTACTGGTGCAATGATTTGAACTGCTGAGTATAATATAATTTAAATAATTAAAAGCAGTTATATTATGTGAATAATACTGGAAGGCTGCACTGCTATTAAGATAGTTTGCTAATCTTTGGTCTAGTGGTTAAGGCATCAGGCTAAAAACCAGGAGACTCTGAATTCTAGTCCCACTGTAGGCATGAAAGCCAGCTCAGCTGGGTGACTTTGGGCCAGTCACTGTCTCTCAGCCCAACTCACCTCACAGGGTTGTTGTGGGGAAAATAGGAGGAAGAAGAAGTATTAGGTATGTTTGCCACCTTGAGTTATTTATAACAATAATAAAGATGGAATAAAAAATCTAAACAAAAAATAAATAAAATAAAAAATGCAGTCCTGAAAAGGCTGCAACATACTCTTTGAATACACTTCTTGCATTAAAAAATGGCTGTTCTAAAAGGGATAAAACTGTTTTTGAATATACAAGAGATAATCTGCATTCCAATTAGGATCACTAATAATTGATTAATTTCCTTGTGATAATTTGATAGTAATGAATCTTTAAATTCTTTCTGTTATGTTTTTGCCCCATAGAGGCTTTGCATATTTTTCAAGGCATTGTATAAATTGAGCAGGAACATATACATGTGGAAAATTAACTTTTGGTATACCCTGTGGACATATCCTTCAGCTGTTAAGGGTAATGGCAACATTACAACAGGACCTTTTGAATAAAGAGTGGATTGACAGAATCCTGATAGAGTCAGCTTGCTCATTTTATTCACCTTGCCTAGAATTTTAATCTCTACTCTTAGAAGTTGACATGAAATTTCATTGTAAAACTAAGAATTTGTTATAGCATTTCCAATTATCAGTCCATTATTTTCATGGCTCAGGCAAGCGTTTAAAATTTACTCCTTATTAAGAGTAGAAAAAAAAAATTAAGATTATACTGTAAAGCAATATCAATCTTTACCGTTTAGCTATCAGAACTAGTAGGGTAGAGAAATCAAATGCAGAAAAGTGTGTTTGAATTCTCTTTGATATTAAAAAGCAGAGACAAGTCTTTAGCCTTCTTTTAGTAGTTTTAGTCTCTCTGTTCAAAAAACCAAAATATTTCAAGATGAGCCAGAAGAAAATCTATAGGACTAATCAAGAATGAGAATTAGTCTTTTCACTAAAGCAGAATATAATGATAGTACAATGTATTATATCCTTCTTGAATAATCTTGTGCTGTATTTTTTATATTTTAGCAGCAGTTGTCATTATGCTGCACATTACCTCCACTTTCTCCTAGACAATGGAATATAGAATTTAAAAATAAATGCCATCCTAATTTTCTAATTAAGTGATGATCAAAAGGGCTGAATCTGATTGTGATGCTACATCAGCAATTATTTATTCAACACTGAAGCAGTATTATATCTGGTAAGTTATGTTTTTAGAATTTAGGTTTTATTAAAAGGTATAGATTCACTTCTCCTTTTCCCTGAAACTCATTCCAGAGGATACAGGTATGGGAATGAAGAGGGAAATTTGTTGCATGAACAGACACACACCTGCCTGGCACTGATTATATCCTTTTGACTTACTTAAGACTCTTTTCCATTCTGTAGAACATTTTCACTATATATTAAACACCTGCTTCAGTTTGAGAAGGATCTAATCTTACGGGAATACATTCATATTATTAGATATTAGCCAGTCCTAATATTTTGTCCATCTCCATCTTTAATAGGACTAGCATTTACACCCATTTCTCTGCAAATCTGTGTAGCAGGTCCAGTTCTTATACTGAAAACAAATGCCTGTGCTAAGCATATACTCTACAGCATCTTGTTCTGCAATTCTGTATCTGCTTTCCTAAGCCACTAGTTTCAATGACTTAATTTCTTGGCTTTCAAGTTCTAATAAAAAAAATAAAGCAATTCCTCGTATCTGAAATTTGTCCATCTCCAATGCATGATCAGTTTTACTGTAGCCTATGTCTGGATTCAGAGTATCACATTCAGTTATAATATTAGTTCCTGGCTTAGGACAATGTGTGATCTGGTCATCCTGGTCTGTATCCCATGGTGTATAGTTTAGAACAACATGTCATAACAATGCCAAGTCTATCAAACCTGTAGCCTAATATAATGGGAAAGCTAGGTTTTTCTCACTACTGAGGCCCAAAGTAACTGCAGATAAGACAACATATAAATTGTTGCCTTTGTATCAATGCAGCCTCCCTAAGAAAGTATTCTTCCTACACTACTTAAACATCAACTGAATTTAACTTTAAAAATATTCCTCATCTGTAACAAAATAAAACCACCACAAAGCACTTAAGGAACTTTCCTTACAAACCAAACTCAGAATATATGCGTTAGCGTTACCTGAAGCTTGATTTATGCATTAAAATCCTCATAAACAAATCCAATCTCTTAGGGCTTCGTACAACAGCTTAAATTTTTAAAACACAATGAATCTGAAGCATTAATTCAATATATATTTAAGTACGTTATTTCAAGAGATAAAGTAAAATACTTTTTTAAAAGCCTACAACAGAAAATGCATTACTGTTATTTCCTTTTTGTTAACAGCCTTGTTTCCAACCTGCCAAACACACAGAAGGGCTACTGGAAATCAGAAACAAACAGTTCCACAGTTCAGTGGCAAGCTGAGAAGGATAAAGAAGATAAAGAGGAATGGATCCATATATTCTGAGAGAAGAAAGGTAGTTTACGAAATGCAGTGGGAAAGAAACAACTCTTATAACAATGTCCTAGACAGATTTTTTTTAAACAACAACAAATGTGGGGTGATGTGCATAGGACTAAATGAGGTTAATAGTCATACATGCATATTTCAGCCATCTAGATACAGATAGATGGGCATTACTTTAATAAAATCCCTGTAATCCCACATTATACAGAGGCATTCCTATTTCTTGGAAACTGCACTTTAATACCATCAAAGGACAACACAGGGAGAGGAAACTGAAAAGAGAAAAAGCAAGGATAAGGTAAAATTTTCCTATGCTCTGGCCCAGACACCGCAGGAAGGTAATCTGAAAAACGGCAGCTAAGCACTCTTTCTGTATGAAGGTATATCTCTAAATACCATGTCGAATATTCCTCTTCTCCCTCCACGGTAAAAGGAGAGCTTAGCACTGCAAAAAGAGCCTTATGCAGCTTTTCAGAACTCAGGGCTAAGTGCAAGTATAACAAAGCTAGAGGCCTGCCTCGAGCTTAAAATAAAACGGCGGTATTGTTGCGGTATCAACCCCCATTTCACCGCACCCAGCAATGTGGCTATAGTTGTGTGAGATCGATGTGACAGACAAGTACAACTGGCAGATGTTATTGGAAAAATTCATCAGTTACTATCCCTTATTTCCTTAAAGAATACCCAATGCCAAATTATTACTTACATACAAAGACATATGTACCTGGAGTAACCGATTTTAATTTCTTAAATTTGGGGGGAAAAAAGAGTAAAAAAGGGGGGGGGGTCGTCGGGAGAAGAGAAGAAAACCACGGAAGCTCTTTCCAAACCGCGCCACCTCCGGAAGAAGGCAGGGCGGCGGGTAACTTAAAGGGAGGCCTCGACCGCACCGCTTGGGCGAAAAGACAAAGGCTTCCTTTTCCCCACGTTCTTCGACTCGGTGTTCCCAAGCGGCGCCCAGCTGCTCTGAAAGGAAAGAATGGCGAGCCCAGCATCAGGTGCTGGGCCCCCGGCCCTCAGGCTGGGGAGCAAAACCTGGAAAGCTCCAGCTCGACCCAAGGAAGCGAAACAGACGCGGGGAGCAACAGAAAAGGGCCAACGGCGCCTCCTACCTGCCAGGTGGGACAGTCCGGAGTTTACCCGGTTACAGGCGTCGCCTCATTGTGCCGCCATTGGTACTGCCGCCTCCATTTCACCTTGGTCGCCGCCTCCTCCGCCTCCTCTTCCTCCGCCTCCTCTCAACTGTCAGGTTCCTCCATTTACCTGGGGCCGGCTACGGAAAGCTTCCTCCCCGCCCCTGCCTACGCAAAAAGAGCTCCACCCTCGCTTTAGTCGAGAAGGCCCAACTCCACGCCGTTGGCGCAAACACAGTCTGAGAATTCAAACTCTCCTACTTCTCCACCAGCGTGTCCCAGCTCGCGGCGCGCGCGGCGCACTCACCTAACATCACGTCGTATCTCTTCCTCTCACCGCGTGCCCCTTTCTCCCCCGTCCGCCTCCTCACCGTTTACTCAATAAATAAAAGAACGGGCGCGATTGGAGAGGAAAGCTGGGTTAGAGGTTAAAGGTGGAGAGATCGGCCAATCGGATTGCCGGAGACGGCCAAGACTTTGGAAAGCTGCTGGGAGAGGAAGGAGGAGTTTGGAGAAGAAATTCACGTGCATGTGTGGCTGTATCTTAGTTCCTGAAGTGCTTTCTTGCTCTTCTCCAGCCTGGTGCCCTTCAAATGTATGAAACTGCAATCTTCTTACATTTTTAGCTAGCACTGCGTGATCACAGAGAGCTATAAAAAAGCTAGTGCATTTAGAGGACTGAGTAGACGGCAAAATTTAGGTAGACGTGTTGGCTTGTTAGACATTAACAAAATGAACAGTGTATGTATGGACTCATATTTTCAGGATATGCAACATTATAAAGAGCACGGAAAAAGAATTAAATAACCCAAAGAAATTAAAGAAATAAGAAAAATACTTGAATCTAGTTTACACTCTCATCGTACCTATTCATACATTACTATCTTGACAGACAATCCTTTCCACCATCTCTGTATTTCATGCTTCTTTAAATCATCTCTATTTTTTTAGAATCTAATCAACTACATCCATCCATAAGTTTCTCTGTTACCATTCCTTTTTTGTGATTTGCTATCCTCCTAGCATTTGCATGTCTTAAAATTTCTGCATCTGTTTTACTTCTTTAGTAAACATGGTATATTCATGTGCATGCTCTAGTTTTTCATTGTTTACTTGCAAACGTTTATATTTACTTGCAAACTTGCAATCATTAATTTTCCATAAAATACAACAGCCCTGCTTTTCTATATATTCATTTTATGATCTATATGCCTTATTATTTCAGACAATTTATGTAACCTGCAAATAATTCAGGTTCTCAGCCAACAACATAGCATCATCTGCACACATGTCCATGCTCCCAACCCACACACATCTACCATCACCACAAGCATTCCTTATATGTTTATCTAGAAATAACTTAAATAACCAAGGAGAGATCACATACCCATGTCTTACTCCATGTTCAGTGCTGAACTATTTGCTAAACAGTTAATTTTCATACAACTTTCTTCTATCATAAACTGCTCTTAACTGCATTCAGTAACTAACCCTCAATTCCATATTCACATGAAGCATTCCAAAATTCAACATGAAGCATTCCAAAATTCAAGCATCTTTGCTTCATCATGTTCAAAATAAAAAACCGTACAGTAAACTTTCTCATGTTCATAACATTCTAAATTGGTAAAGAGCAAAATTCTGTTCTGCACGCTCTGATATAAAATACTCCCCAGTTTTGTTCATTCTTTCCTCTTGTGCCTGTTCAGTCAAAAATCTGCCAAATGTCTTCTCAGGCACATTTTAACAAACTGATCCATCTACAGATAGTCCTCAAATTACGACTATTCGTTCAATGACCATTTAAAGTTACGATGGCACTGAATGAGTGATACTTACGACTGGTGTCCCATGGTCACATGATCGCAATTCGGCTGCTTGCAACTGGCTCACACTTACAATGGTTGCAGCATCCTCTGGTCATGTGATCGCCATTTGCAACCTTCCCTGCCGGCTTCCCACAAGTAAAGTCAATGGGGAATCTGGCGGGGAAGGTTTCAAGTTGCTCTTGTAAGTTGCTCCTGCCGCTTTTTCTCCCAAGGAGCCCTACTATGGACTACAAGATCCCCTTGTCTGCTCGCACTCTGTAGCATGCGCTTGCATACAGCACTTACCCGCCCGGGCTCCATTGTGCACGCCTGCAGCTTCCACTGGCCCGTCTACACTCTGTAGTGCCCACCTGCAGCCCCTGCTGGCCCATCCACAGCCCTCGCCAACCCACCTGCATTCCATGGCACATGACTGTGGAACCCCCTACCCCACTCCCACAGCACCCACGCACCCCCCCCCCCCGTGCTCCTTGCCTGGTTCCTCTGCCTCTTCCTGCTTAATGAACATGGTCTTGGGGTTACAATGGATTGCCATCACTAAATGATGCGGTCATGTGATGTCACACTTTACAACCACATCACTTAGTGACAGAGATTCCAGTCCCAATTTCCGTCAGAACCCAAGGACTGTCTTTATAGTTTTTGCATTCATTCATCCAATCATCAAGCACAAATGCAATCTTCACAAACACATTAAACAGATTGCAGAGCTACTCCATAAGCAAACCACTTGTGTATTTTAACATGTATTTTACATGTGTCACCTTAACTTTTTCAATTTGCTACAAGTTGTAAGTTGTATGCAACATACCTGTTATAAATACTTGAAATTTATAACTTATTCTTAAGCAATTTATTCTTGAACACTAACATTTATAGAACTGATGTCTATCCTGCTCTATGATATATTGTCATTCCAATAAATATCTAAAAATATTATTTCTTACTTTAGTTTCATCCGAAATCAATTAATCACTTCTTTAAAAATTCCTTTTCATTCAGTCTGCCCTCCTCCAACAAAACAATTTTAATTTCTATCAAAATTGCCCTGCACTTTTCCTTCTTTTAATTTTAACTATTCCTTGCTCTTTTTGACTACATATTTGCAACATTTATTTTCTCTGGATACATTTTGCAACACTTGTTATCATATGATTTTTTTTCCTCATCTACATTTACTCCATAATTCCAGAAAGCTTTCCTTGGATTAGTGTAATACCACACACTTTTGTGGCATTCTGTAACACAATTCATTTCACTCTTTTCTAAGCAGCTTGCAGATCCCTTTTCTTAAATCCACTTTCCTTTCCAAATTAATAGTACAAACAACAAAAACATGACAATAAACAAGCTTTTTTATTCCTCAGAATGTTTCAGGCTAGATGTTAAGCAAAAAGGCTTAGAATGAAGGAAATATTCAGACTAAGTCTGTAATTATGTACTTCTATTTGACAGTACATTCTCAAACTTTATTCTGAAGAGGCAGGTATAAATTATGCTGCCTATTCCTATTGCATTGCTCTTATTAAATAGTAATGTTAATTAGTTCAAACTGTGGTAAACTAGATCTGCAGCATTTGAGGGACTTAATAAAATCTTCTAAGCATTTCCTGATAAATCCCCAAATCCTCTTTAGGAAAGTAAAGACAAAAAGGAAGAAATGCTTTACAAGATACATCTTTATGTGGATATCTTGTAAAACATTTCTTCCTTTTTATCTTTAATGCTGCAAGCTAGTAAGATTTTACATTCACAGAGAAAAGTGGAATGGTGAAAGATCAATTCACCGTCTGTCTCACTATCTGAAGTTCAGCAGGAAATGGATGGTATGGCCTTCCTGACCTCCCCCCAACCATCTGCAGTGAGGCCACTGAATATAAGTATGTGAACTAATGTTAGTTAACAGTAAGAGAAATAAGATCATCATCATCTTTAAGTTGCTTTGAGAGCTTGCTTAGCTGAAAAATGACATGTGTAAAAATGAATTTCCCTTTTTTCTTATCAGGAAAGAACAATATCCTAATCTTTTTCTGTGTCCTAAAACGTAGAAAAGGAAACCAGAGTATAGGAGAAAATCAGTGCGCTTTCACTAAATCATATGTAAATTGATACGACTCAAGGGTACAGTCTTGGAGCTCATCAGAGAATTTAAGGGCCTTTGGATCCAGCAGATCCCCAACACCCCATTTTACAGGCCTTACATTGCTACTGTCAATCTGAAAACTGCCACTAGTAGCTTTATCTCCACATAGCTCTCTGTGTCTAGAACACCAGGGCAGGCAGAGAAAACATGTATCTCTTGAGAAATCTTTTATCCAGTGATGGTGTGTCTCTGTCTGACCCTCCCAGTAGATTTCCAGAAATTATGATTGTGCCATAAAGCTGTGATCCTATATATTCATACAGTCATCAAGGCTAGCAGCTGGGCATAACCCAATCCAGACTGAATTTGTCTTGCATTCTTTTAAATCCATGTCAGCCTACATGCTCAGTGTGCTTACAGATGATGGAGAAGAAGTAAAGATTTTGTTTTCTTGGACTCAGGACTGGATCAGAATGGACAGTGCAGTGTGATTTTTTTTTCTTTTGAGGTAGGAGACATAGATGATGGTTCAAAATCAAAGATATTCTGAGCAACTACCTGGCATTTCTGAGCTACTGAGATGTCACAGAAAGATAACGTTTACTGGTCAGGGGGAAAATAAGATATAGAATGTCAAATACAGCACAGTTGCTGTATGAGAAATGAGTAGAGAGGAGATGCATTTTTGGTGAGAAAGGATGCACTGAGGTAGGGAGGGAAGGCATCTGCATCATACAAAATTGAAATAGCTGGACTGATTTTTGGTGGCAGACCTCTAAATACATCTTTACTATATTAAATAGCAGGGTAAAAATTACTGTAGTAGCTGATTTGAGCCAGATTTGGCCTGCAGGTCATTTTAGACCTATTCATCAGACTAAAACTGAAAAGTAAGGGCAGAGCTCATAGTCTCTGCAGGGTTCCATTTTTCTGCTATGAGGAGGAAACAATTAGGAGCATTCCATATAACCATTCATTCAAGGATGCAAATTTTATGTGAAAACTTGAATTAAAAGGCCATGCTGTTGTGATTGTAAATACTTTAACATTTGAAATAATGAGTTCATAGAAAACATGGCGCTACTAAATAGAGCTACTGAATTATGTTAATCAAACAATATAGTTACTCTTACAACCATCATAGAGCATAACCAATACACATAGTGCATTACATAGTGAAAAAGGTCAGGTATTGCCCAGAAGAACTTTCAATCTGAAAAATTCAATAGTTGGAGACAACAGAAAATGGAAGAGGAAAAACCTGTGGGCACTGATAGATAGGGATGGATATGTTACTTAAACATAATTGGGCTATGCTCGATAGCCAGTGGGGTTGAAAAGGAAGACGAGCATACCCCTAGGACTTCCTTCAGAGCAGGAACAATTGCATTTGGCAGATCCTCAGAGCTTGGCAAGAGAATGGGGTAATAAAGAGGCTTTCAACATCTGTTACAGTTGATGGTGGAAAAGTCAGAGAATGAAAAAATAATAAGCAGCCAGATATTTCTTCTCTTTTTGATGGCCCACATACTCTTGCTAGTGGTTTAAAGGCCATTTCATTGTAGAAAATTAGCATTTCTGATTAAAAGCTGAAGGTTGCATTTCAGTTGGCTGAAGCTCTTTTGTGCTTGGTGGGCTTTATTAATGGTATGCAATCAGAAATGAATATCTTGTATTGTGGAATTGACTTCCAAGTAACTATGAATAGGATTGCAGGCATATCCCCTGAAATTAATTGTGAAATGTCATAGTTGTGCATGTTTCAGAGAGTTTTACCAAAGTCCTAGCAGCACCTTTGAGTATAAATGCTAGAAGAGAAGAATAGATTATATATATGTTTTGATTTAAGGAGTATAATTATTGAGTGGAGGCTTTCATGATATATTCCTGTACTTCAAATTTACTTCTTTATCACTGTTCCTAGTCTGTTTCATGTGATTTTTCTCTTCCTTAATATAAAGCTAAACATTCAGTTTATCATGAGTATAACTTTAAAAGGCTGTTCAACCTACTTAAATGTTTAATATTATACTGCTTCTTTCAGAAGAAAATGAGAAGATAAAAACGATTTAGCATAGAAAATCCATCTTTTTTATTTGAAGATTTGGGGCATAAAAATGTTTTAAGCTGTTCATTATTGCATCCTCTTTTTAAAAGTTGACTACAGATCAGTTGTTTTGCAAACAAACAGACATCTCATTTGCTGTTCCAGCTGTGTATACAATATTTATTTACTCTGAAATATATAGTTTTTAAAATTACTCTTTAAAATTGCAAACATTCATATGTTGAAGCAAGAAAAAATAAGCAATGTATAGAAGGTGCTCACATTTCTATTTTTTAAAAATACATTCTTTGCTAAAACCTTATTTCGGATTGTCATCGCACAGGAAAAATGCTATCATATCTGCAATTTTTGAGGCAAATAGAGTTTATTCCCAATGGAAGTATGTATAGCACTGGAGCCTAAATAAATGTATTGTACTGTACAACTTGGTGAGTGAATTGGTTAAAGTGCAACTGAATATATAAAAAAAGTTTTCTTCTGTTTGTCTAGTATACTTTAATCTGTTATTTTCTAATAGTTTTGTACACTGCCCAGAGTCCACTGGAGTTGGGCAGCCAAAAAAATTTGGAAGGAAGGAAAGCAATATTGATTATTAAGCCCCCCCCCCCCCGCCCCATCAACATCATAACAATCCTGTGAGGTAAATTAGGCTGAAAGATTACTCACTCAGGTTTATTGCTAAGTGGAAATTTGAACTTATATCTCCTTCACCTGCTGATCTAAAGCAGTCATATCAATTTCCCTGGTCCTGATAAAAAGTATTAGACCTATGCATGACAATAGCTTTCCTCAGTTCAGTAACAGAGATGATAACAGGACAGAGCAGAAAAGTAAGAACCGATAGAAAACTATAGGTGTCCTCTGATTCTTAAAAGAACCTTCTCAATTTTTTCTCACCGATCCTAATACAGTAACAGAATGTGTTTAATTAATGGTGTTTCAGGACTTTCCACTAGAAGCTTCTGCTTGTTCAATTTGTGCTGCTACAGAATGTAAAACTTTAAACTAGTTGGCTAAACAATTGTAAGAAAATATTTTGCGACAGTATTTTATCTTAAAAGCAATTCAGAAACAAATTGCTGAAGAGGTGCTACCCTTGCCCCCTTCCCTTCCACATCATAACAACATTTGGGAGGCATTTGTCAAATACTTTGGATATATGTGATATTGCTCTTCTAATCTAGCTTTTTTCCATGGAGTTGTAAATGCAGCCTTACCTTCAGTTCTATGCTGTTACCAGGGAGTAAGCCTCACAGAATACAATGGAACTTGATGGTTAGGATTGCACATTGATAAGAGTGTTCAGGAGGGCAAAGCTACAAATGTACTGAATTTGCTGGGAAGAAAAGTACTTTCTTGGTGTTGATTAATGTATCCCAGTTCATACTAAAAGCTGCAGGAAAGGAGAGAGGCAGAGAGCAACAAAGATTAATGCCATGTGTTGCCACTCATATTAGACTATTCTTCCATTTCTAATATGACATGATTCTTAATTCAGACTAGAAAGAAGACTGACTAAACCCTGCGTTTTTACTTGCAAGATTGCAACATCAGATCAGAATTCTGATGTTTGGGACAGTAGCTGTAGATGCTGCTGCTGCAGCTGCATTTAATCTAAGCACTCTGGTGTTTTAATGGCTATTTGATAGCACAGGGGTAGAATGAGAGGAAGGAATATACAGTCATCCTTGTTTTTTCTGGCAGAAGCATCGTTCTGGAAGGCAGTCAACACCAGACAGAAATAGAGTTTTTGAGGGTTTGTGCTGCTCTTTATGGAGGACTTCAATTGTTCAACATACACCATGTTTACATAGCCAGCATTAGACAAAAATGTTGAGGATTGCATTCAAACGATTTCTTGGTGATTGGGATGCTTGCCAACTAGTAATGCATCATAGCAAAAGGACCTCATCCTGCAGGGTTAATATGATGCTGAAAAAAAATTGGAAAATTGACTTCTGGAGGTCTTGGTGTGGGCAAATGTATGATTTTTAATGGAATTTCTTATCAACTGAGTAAAGTGTAAGTTAACCCCTGATATATTACAAATTGCTTCATGGACATACACATAAAAATCAGTGTTTGAATCATTTAAAATTTGGACATGAGTGAATGTAGTCACTATAATAGCCACTATAGTAGGTTTGGTAGTTGACTTCAGAATTTTTCCCATTGCTTCTCCGAGGCTGAAAAGTATTCAGATGAAAGAATGAGATGGCAAAGTCACAATGATTCCATTTCAAACTCTGAGTGGGTAGCACCTTTTTTCCTGCTGCCCCCCCCCCATGCCACCATAAAAACAATCTGCAATTAAAAAACAAAATAGCACTGAGAGAGAGTAAAGTTCAAACCTACCTGGCAATTTGCTGTTATCTTCTACTTGTAGAGACTTTGGAGAAGGACAGAAGAGGGATGGGATTATTTTTCAATTCTGCCAGCTGCAGATGGCTCTTGTGGTACCTTCCCCCAGCAACACCTAGATTGCTTGAGCTACTTCCATACCAGCCAGTCATTAAACAAACATTTTATACTAGAACTAATGTCCGTGTTTACTTTTCTTCCCTTCTCATGCATCGTCCCTTCCCTGGGATCTTCTGCCTGTGGTCATTAAGTGTGACATCACATGACCACAACTTGCAACTTCCTGTTGGCTTCACCATTGACTTTGCTTGTCAGAAACTGGCTGTGAAGGTCGCAAATGGTGATTATGTGACTGCAGGGATGCTGCAACTGTTGTAACTGTGTGCTGGTTGCCAGCACCCAAATTGTGATTGTGGGGATGCTGCGATGGCCACAACTTTGAGGACTGGACATAAGTCTCCTTTTTCAGTGCCATCATAACTTAAAACGGTTGCTGAGTGAGTGGTCAGTAAGCAAGCACTACCTATATGTTATTTCCTGAATTAAGCTTATCTTTATTTTCTTTCATGCAAGCACCAGCATCAAGAATACTGACAGAGTATAAAAGTTATACCCTTAAGTTACATTCCCTCTGTCCACGCATTTTCTCTATTGTATAAATCTATCCAAAGTTTACTGAAATTACAATACAGGAAACACTTGTGCAATGTAATGTAACTTATGTAGTGAGTATTAAGTGGCACATATGATAAACAATCTGTAATCCTCTGTCTAGTCAGTTCCTTTACATGAAGTGACCCAAGAAACAGCTTCATGCTTGAGCAGGGATAATGCACGAGTTATCTTGAAAGGACCACAGACTGATTGTTTCCCCACTTTTTCTAGTACAGAAGCCACAGAGCTCTTCCTCACGGCTGAAAGTGCTATTTGCCTCCTTGAGGTGGCAGGAAAATATGCTGGCATCCCCATTCCTATTCTGCCACTTAATAAGGTTGGCGAATGTTGTTCTTATTTGATGTAATGGCTGTCAGTCAGACTGATAAAAGATTAGGAGACTGTTATGTCAACAAGAAGTTCCTTTATAATTGGTGAAATGACCCAAGAGCGATTAAAAGTAAGTCTTTAATGTACTTTAGGAATACATTGGTTTCAGAAGGTAAATTATTAAGTTGCTGGAATTCATGTATCCCCAACCCCTTCTTTCCATTGAAAGAGAATGGGATTCCTTCCTTTATATCTAAAGCATCACCTGCATTGATTTTTCATATATACTTTAATACACAGATGGGCCAATCCTAAACAATATCATATGTTTCTGAAACAAATCTTGGAGCCAGTTCAAAATGTGTATATATGTGTGTACATATATTATCAGCCCAAATCAACCCACTGCAGTATCAAGGCCTCTGTGTTGAAGGTTATGGGCCATAATCTACCACATTTGTCCAGTGTGGGTTGGTAGATAATTGTTTTTCAAGTTCTCAGTATAGGACTGAGAGAGAATGACTGGCCCAAAGTTACCCAGATGACTTCTGTGCCCAAGGGAGGATTAGAACCTGGGTCTCCCCAATCCTAGTCCATCATCTCAACCACTATCCCACACTGGTTCTTTGTGTGCATGTATGTATTAGATTTCATGGCTGTGCAAATGAACTATAAATATAGGAATACGTTTGGAAGACCAGAACACTCTAAATACAGATATCCCTACAAGATTATTCATTTTATTTTGCATCCTATAAAGCAAGGCAGAGATGTACAAAAATCCTGAATTGATCCATTAACCCAATGCCTTCATTCTGTGTAGATCTCTCTATACAAATATATATTATGTACACAAAAGTCTTATAATGCAACAGTAAAACAGTTAAGAATACCCATGGAACCAGCTCTGAGCCCAGTAAGAAAATATTACAAGATCTGGAGCTTATTGACTTAGAAAAAGGTGAATAAGGACAGGCCAATGTAAAGTTATGCAACATGACAAAATGGACAAAGTATCTTTTCTTTCATTATACTAGAACTATGGTTTCCAATGCAGTTGAATGATAGATGATCAGGACAGACTAAACAAAAGTATTTCCTTCAGCAATTCTATGAAATTTGCTCCCACAATATGTAGTAATGTCCCCAACTTGGGCAATGTTAAAAGAGTATTAGATCAATTCATGGAGGCTAAGTCTACCAGTGTCTACTAGTCAAAATGGCTATAAATTATCACAGGGAATATGTATGTGAGTATCCGTTGCTAGGACAATATGAGCAAGAGGATGCTATTGCCTTATTATTCTGCTAATGGGCTTCTGGTTGGCCTTTGCAGGAACAGAATGCTTCACAGATGGGCTTTCTTTCTTTCTTTCTTTCTTTCTTTCTTTCTTTCTTTCTTTCTTTCTTTCTTTCTTTCTTTCTTTCTTTCTTATCATGGCCTGTTATTTTGGCAGGCATTACTACATCCTGAAGAAAGGATTATGGGCACATAAACATAAACTTTGAGCTGCTATCTTTTATTACTCTGATGCATTCACAGAGATCAGAGGGGGCTGCTAACAAGCTGTGGAAGGAGTAATAAGCAATAAACCAGTATCCAGAGGAAAATAATGAAGTAAAACAGCTCAGGTTGGTCTGTCCGTGAAGAGCTATTACATAGAGCCTCCTTCTCTGGAACATCTTCCTCTTCAAGGTCTTTCCTCTTCCTAGAAAGAGCACAGAAAAATAAATTATGAATACACGTGAGCTGAGATGATCAGTGGTGGCCCTTTTCCAAGCATCCTTGTCTACAGATGTTAGATGGGTGAGTATTTAAGATAAGGCCTTTGAATCCCCACCTCCCCACCCCGAATATCTGCCAGGCACTTCAACTATTATCCATTAAATTCTAAGGAAAGAACTTTATACTCCAAATTTGGTATTTTGATTGTTAACTCTAGTGGTCTAATTTAATTTAACATGCCACTTGATTTGCTTCTCTAATACGCAGGTACGCTAAAGTAGTTAAGAGAGGCAAGAATAATTATATAACATCCAAGGCACAACTTCTCATTTCTACAGCTTATTTCTTCCTCTGTTTACCTACACATCCACTTATTCTCTGCTTCTGTATTATGCTTTAGATTGTTAAGGCTCTTGAAGCAAGGCCCTATCCTTTGACAATGCTCTATAATAGACATCATCAATGTGAACAAATGCAGTTGTGCTTTCTGGATAGAGCATGTTACTACTGAGGCAGGCTGATGAGTGGGCAGGGGGAAAGAGGAAAGGAAGGAAAGACTACAAGCCATCCTTTCACCCAGGTGAGTTCAGACTGACAATTCTAGAGACTGCAGAGGGAGGAGGAAATTGGTAAAGATTGCTGTGGCCTGTCAGGGACCTGAAGAAATTCTGTTCAAGGGCTTTTCAACAATGATGAGAATGCAACACATCACAAAATAACCAAAGAGGGGGCTGCAGATACACTTCATAAACAGCTGCAAGTTATAATGAATTCCTAATTACAGTACTGTAACTGCGTCGTAATGATTGAGATAGTAACTATGTTGACACAACTTTATATTTTAAGATTTATACCCAGTGTTCAAATTATGGAGGCAAATATAACTAGGTTCTTAAAAAAACTTATTTAGGAATTGTGGTTTATTCAATAAATCATGGTTAAGCAAACAATGGCTTAGCACAGTCTGTGAATATGTGTAGAGATAGAGAATGTACATTATTCTTACAGTCCTGGATGCCCTTCAGAGATGTGCTCCTCAGCTCCTGGAATTCTGCAGTCAGCATGGCTGATGGTAAAAATTCAGGGAGCTGAAGTCTACACATTTGTGGGCACCAAGTCTGGGGAAGGATGCTGCCACACATTTCTGGACCTACCAACTGCCAATAGAATTGAAAAATTGAAAGTCCAGCAGTAGTGAACCAGGAAACACAAAAACAATCTTATGGTTACAGTTTGCTGCATCACTTATTTCCCTCAGTATTAAGCTTCTAACTGTGCAAAAATGGAAAACAGATTAGTGACAATACCCTAATATTTAAAGCAACATTGCAATAGATTCTTCACCCACAATGTGAACCTGACTTTCAGCTCATGCTCTTACCAGACATACATTTTAACATGTTAAACATATGAGCCTGCCATCCATCAGCCTCACCTCTCACTACTCTCATCCTTCAAATCTGTCTCTCAACTTTATTATTTGAAGAGCACCACAATTAAGTTTTTCTATTGATAAGTTCACATTGAACAAAAACAAGGATTTGTTGTCAATGTCACAATGGCTAAGTTTTATTATATTTTAGCTATATATTACTAAAACTCTTGTGTCTGTAACCTTCAACTGGGTGAATCGATGCTTCACAGAGCAACAATTTTTGAACTAAGATATCTCAAATGGGCTAACTTACAGAATGCATCCAAAATCTGGGACTCATTACTCCTGTGGATTGAAATTTGGCAAAGTTGTGGCCACTTCAGCGCCACTGCATCTTTCAGCTACACTTCCCAGGAACCTGTAGGTTGCATGGCACAAGGGAAGGTGGGAGGGGCATACCCCCATCCTTTCCCCACCCACTTCTGGCTCCTGCACCCAATCAGTTAGTGGCAAGGCCTGATGGGTGAGTGGCAATTGGCTGCTTTGGAACCGAGGCTGAAATTTGAAATCTCTTAACAGTACCGTATTTTTCCGACAATAAGATGCCCCCATGTACAAGACGACCCCCATTTTTCCAACCCAAAATTAAGAAATCAATATTTTAAAGATAGTGCAGAACACATTTTTATTTAGTAATTAGTTAACATTTACCTGATACACTCGGTGGGAGGAGGTCCAAACCGTCTCTCTGCAGCTCTATTTCCAGGCTCTTTTGCATAACTGATTACATTCAAGCACGAGTGAAACTGCCGATAGCTCGTCTCTGCAAACAGCCTTCTCTAATTGGTTTGTTCAGCATCAGCTGACATCAGTTACATCAGGCTCGTGATTGGAGGAAGTCTGTTTGGGAGACAAGCTATTTCACTCGTGATTGGAGGCTAGTAATAGGAGGAAGCCCATTCGCAGAGACAAGGTATGGGCAGTTTTGCCACCGCGCGATTCTCTCCTCGGCTGACTTCCTTGAATAAGACGCCCTTCAATTTTTAGGGTAAGGATTTTAGAAAAAAGTATCGTCTTATAGTCGGAAAAATACGGTAGTTGGTGGTGAGGGAAGGATGAGGGAGTGACTGGGATGCCTGCTGGTGAGGTATGGCTGGCTGGGGGGCACCAGCAGTTGATGGGTGAGCCCTCTTCCTCCCTGGAGGGAGGGGGCCCTTGGGGACATGCCAGGATGTGGATCAGGAGTGCAGTTTTCCTTGTGGTCCATGGCTCCTTTTGTTCTCTCTCCCCCCAGCAAAGTGGCAGGCAGTTCCGTGGGTCAGCCAAGGAGGAGGAGTGATTTCCTACACTCCTTGCCAGCTTCTCACAAGCAAAGTCAATGGGGAAGCTGGTAGGAAGTTGGAAGTCACTCCTGCTCCCACTGCTACACCCAATCAGCTGGCGGCAAGGCACAATGGACAAGCAATGATTGGCTGCTTTGGAACTGAGGCTGAAATTTGAAATCTCTTAACAGCGGGGGGTGGCAAGGGAAGAACGAGGGAACGACTCAGATGCCTGCTGGTAAGATAGGGTTGGCTGGAGAGTGCCGGCGGTTTATGGCTAAGCCCTCTTCCTCCCTGGAGCGAGGGGGCCTATGGGGACACGCCAGGATGGGGAGCGGGGGTGCAGTTTTCCTCATGGCCCACATTTCCCTTTGTTCACCATCCCCCCAGCAAAGTGGCAGGCAGTTCCGCAGGTTAGCCAAGGAGGAGGAGGAGTGATTTCTGGCGCTTCCTGGCAGCTTCCCACAAGCAAAGTCAATGGAGAAGCTGGCAGGAAGTTGGAAATTGCTCCTGCTCCCACTGCTTTTTTGCCTGCCTGTGGTCATTCTGTTCCTCTGTTTAGGTAAGGAAATATCTCTGAAAGGATGACCCAAAGGGTCACGGGTTGTCTACTGTGATATAATTATATCATAATCATTTTATATAGTATTATAATTTTGGTTAGGGGCTTTGTTCTAGAGAGGAACACCTATATGGCTAAAGGTACTTTTCAGGCAGCCAAATGTTATATTTGTTTTTACCTTAAGGCTCAATGTACAGAAATGAAGGAATGTACCCACCTGATAGCAGGACTTGTGTATTCACTTATGATTATGCTCTTTTGTACATCAGTGCTGCCACTTTCCTAGAAATAATTAATTCAGAAGTATAGCCGTATTATAACTATGTAGACTAAGCTTTAACACAGGTGATAATAGCAATCGGATTTTTTTTTTGTGCATCAAATTATATTGTTTACTCTCTAATCTCAGAACAGCATGGGTATTTGCTAAAATAAGTACATTTATAAATTTCATTGCAGTTTGTTTATACCATGGATTTCAAAATGGGTCTTAAGAAGCCAACTGTCTTGGAAGTCAACTCTTAATACAGGTAGTCCTTGTTTAGTGACCACAATTGGGACTGGCAACTTGGTTGTTAAGTGAAGCAGTCACTAAGTGAAACAGCAACTGTGCTTATGTTCTTACTTCAGCTTTCTTTTGCTTTAGGTTGTAAATGCGAGGATTGTTTGTAAAGTTACTTTTTCACCACCATCATAACCATGAATGATCATTAAATGAGACAGTCACTAAACAAGAACTATCTGTAAAACATTCCTTTATAGCAACAAAACTTATATTCCCAAATTGCTGGAAATGTTTTGATTTTTCTTGCTATCTATTGAATCAGCTTTCCTGAACTTACTATGCTTCAGATTTGTTGAATAGTATCTCCCATCATCCTTAGACAACAGACTGTTGATATGGTGGGTAGATATGATGTAAATTATAGTTCAACTCCTTTGAAGGACACCAGATTTAGGAGGTATACTATAGTTACAGGATGAATTTAAAACAGGGTACACAATTTTTTCAAGGCCAGAGATATGTTTGGACAATATGAATGTTAAATTAACATGAGAGTCAATTAATTAGATACAGCTAATATTATTATAATATATCTAATTGTGTTTCGTTTCTGGTATCTTTATAATAAGCCAGGGATTTCAAATCAGTTTGGAGGATGTTGATACACAGGATTGCTTACTTTACCAGAGGTACTTAAAACTATGCTATTTCAATTTCTGTCAGCCTTCCCAGGTAGATCAGACAGGAAAGATGAGCTAATTCTACTTTATTGTCAGGCTACATTAACAGAATCTTGCAAGTCTGAAAGTACAGGTAGTCCCTGGGTTAAGAATGCCTGGTTTAAGGACAACACGTAGTTAAGAATTGAGCCTATTGTAGCAAAATTCGAGTTAAATACACAATAGTTCAAGTTTACACAACACTACTTATACATTATTATATAATAATACTGTTCTGGCTTACGCACAAATTTGACTTAAGGACAGACCTTGGGAATGGAACTCGTTCTTAAACTGGGGACTACCTGTACAAATCTCCTGCCATCCTTTACAGCCCAAGAAGCTAGGGAGGGTCCCTTCTGAGCCTCTTACTCCACCCACTGTGCAGCTATAGGCTATGCCCTCTCTTATCTGACCATTCCCTAGGCAGCAGGTCTTTATCCCATCTCTCAAGGTCTTTCTCACATACCATTACAGTTTCATACAGATATATATTAGGGGTATATGCTAATTATAGAAGTAAAAGCCCACCTGCTTACCTTACTTGCTGAATCAGTAGTATTTATTTGGAAAACAACATTGGGATCACTGTGGCTGATCCTGAAATGCATAAATGAATCCATATATAAGTGAGCCATGATTTGAACGCCCAGATACTGTTGCAGTCTTCCCCAGCCTGAAAGGTTTCAGGTATAGAAGTGAAATTTTCATTATTTCCATCCAATATGGCCAATGCAAAATACAATGACCATAATATGGGTGAGGGAATTACAGTCCAGCTCATCTGGAAGGCATTGCTGGAGAAGACTGCTCTAAAAGAAAGAGATCTCCAGTGACACAGCACATTTCCGAACTCAAGTTTCAGCTATTCAGATCCTCAAATTATCCAGATAAATGTATCTCTAGTGTAGTCGGTGTTCTCTCTCTGCAACATTTCCACTTACTACAATCTATTAATAGTTTCAGTCTACCTTAATAAGTGATGTTCCGGAACAGTTACTGCTCTTGGCAAGAAAGTGAGCCAACTCCCAAGTTTGCACATCCACTAAAAGTGCAGTAGATACTTTCCATTACATTCTCTATTTATCTTGACATGGCAGCATAAATAGTTCTTAAGGAGAAATGTATACTTAAGGAAAGCCATAGACTGATGCGAGGCGTGTTTAACATAAGTCCCACAACAAAATAGGAAAGACAGAAAATGAAGAGGTGGCTGACTACTGAAAGCCAGGGAAACTGCTGAGTGAGAATGCAGTTGGGGGAAGGGTTAATCAATGGCAGGGGATTAGTTAGAAGACTACATGACTGGAAAGCATAATGTTTGTTTACCTGCCATTGTACTAACGAGATTTAGCCAGTTTGGTTCAGTGCACTGAATAATGGACTAAGGAGAACACTATCAGAAAACTCAGTTGTGAGTCCCCCAAGAGGCTTGGCAAAGTCTCCCTTCCTTCCTCCTCCTCCTTTTGACCTCCTCAGCTCATCTTGACAGCATTAAAAAAAGATATACCACTAAAGGCTATTGAAGTAGATTTCCCAAATTGAAACTGTAAATTAGAATGAATTCACTTTATAGATCTAGCCTGCTCTGCCTCTTGGTCATGGATGTTATTCTGACAGGATAAATAAAATAATAAAACTCTGATTACTGAGTAGCTCTCATGACAAAATCCTGCATTTAGCTTAGCAGATCACAAGGGATTCTGGTCTGCTGCTTATGTTGCATTATTGATCTTCCAGTTAGAGAACAAGTACCTCAATCCAAGGCAGCTATAATGAAGCAGCAGTGAAAATATATCCATCAGGCATTGTTTTGAGTACAGCTGATCCTATGGTTGAATGGATCCATTTTTAATGGAAAGTTACCTACCTATTCTCCTAGGTGATCAGCTGCCATAAAACATAAGCAATTAAAAAAATTAAATTCTACAAGAACAACCAAAACGACAGCACCACTAAAATTATTCGGTGAAAAACAGATGCAATTGAGTCTAAAAAATATCTTCCCGAGAAATATTTGAGAAGGAGAAGGGAAAGAACTACTCAGATGTTGTTGGAAGAAAAGTATTTTGCTTTACTATATAATGACTAAACAAAAATTTTAAAAAGACAATATTGTCTTAAGTTCATCTTTGTTTTTTAATGCAAGAAAAAAAAGATGGTTACTTTTAAACACCATTCATTTCCTTGGAAAACCATGTACTCAATGATATCTCCCCTGATGTGCTTGAATATTGGCCATATCATGTCCTTCCAAAATGCATCTAGATGTATATCTATCCCCTACTATCCCCTACTCACTTTCCATGCTACAGCTTTTAGGACTGGCCTATCAGGAAGGCCAGTAAAATGTGAGATGTGGCAGGTAACTGCACTTTATCTGGAAACTGGGCAAGGAAAGTGGCCAGACAGGTTTTGTGGGTGGGGATTAGACAAAACAAACAGAAAGCACCTTGGCAGACCCTGATGGTCTATAGATTCTTCTTCCAGCTTATCTAATAACCGGGTAAAGCCAGGTTTTGAACTCTGGGTACTTTCTCCTTGGAAGATTGCTTTGTTCTTCCTTTTTTCTTTCCTTTTACTTCTTTCTTCTGGCAGTTTCCTTTCTTCATCTGCAGTATCAGATTGGTTTGCCATGATCTATAAAAACAGTGTTAAACATTCAGATTAAAAACACAAAGAGGTACATTCTTCCACCAGGAAATTATCTTCTTTAATGATAAACTACATGTAATTGTTTATTCTATTTTCTAATCCTTGCACAGTCCTATTTTCTTCCTTGCACAGTTTGTTTAACTGTGCAAGTGAACTGAGGACTAAGTGCAACAACTGTATACAACTGGAAACTCAAAAGCCTGCCAGATGAGAAATGTTTTTAGGTGGCTATCTTTAGTATGCATTCAGATAGAAATATACACTGCCACATTAATAATGCACAAGACATACATCTGATTTTATCTATATCAAAAGTAAAAGCTGTAGAAAGGGGAATAGAGCTTGCTGTTGTTCTTAGCTGGATTTCTCATTTTGGATGCTGTTTCCTAAATAATTGCATAAAATGTCATTGCCAGATGGTGGCTAGCTCAAACAGCAAGAAAAAACAAATCTCCTTCATATCCTACCATATCATTTTTTGAGCTATGCAGCAAAAAATATAAAGTAGAATTCTAATTGCCACTAAAGTCAGCATTGGTTACAATTTTGTTTAATCATGAATAGATGGCAAATTTGTTTAATTATCCAGCAAATCTGGCATGTATTGTGAAGAACAGCCTTTGGAAGTGCATATATTTTCAGCATTCTTCTCAGAAAAGCAAGCAGGTCTCCACTTCCTAGGATTAGTGCCCCAAACTCAGGTAATGTTGGAATGATAAACCAAGCCCAAGGCAGTGAGCCCAGACTTATGTAGCACCTTAAATCTACTTTATGCCTTGATGGCCATGCTGGCTGAAGAGAATGCAGCAATAGTGCAACTACATCTGAAGAGAATGTGATGGGGAAGCCTAACATTCATCATGTGAATGCACTACACCATTCAAAAAGATTCCAGTGTAACCTGCAGCAATCTACACTCCCTGGCTCTCTGTTCCATAAATCATAAGAATAAGACCTGAGAAATTATCTTACTGTGAAAGCAGCTATAGGAGGAGCAACTATCTATTCTGCTTAGCATGTGCTAAGTGAATACTTAATTAAAATTTCATTTCACTATTCTCAATCATTCTTCCAACACATTTGGCCAAATCAGTCCCTGCCTCTGGCTCCCTAGTTCACTTCTGTCCCACAGATCTTCAAATGTTCCTGGGCAGTTTTTCTCTTCTATTTTTAGCTTTCATTCACTTCCTCCGTAGCATATAAGCCCTCTATCTCTAGTTGCAGCTAAATATTCTTAAAATGTCAGCAAATGTTTATAATGGGGTCGTTCCTGAAGAGTTTAAAGTTTCCTTTAAGTGGTTCCAAGATAGAAACAAGGTTCTGACCAAATCTTTCAAAAATGTAATTATCCACCAGCTATAGAGGATAATATGCGATACACTTTCAAAAAACTATTGCCTCCTATATGTGTTACTTGCCCAAAGAGGACAAGGCACATAGGAAGGGCATTGGTCCCCATATTAAAGTGGCTCTTCCCAGCTCTGCCCCTGCAATCATGTTACTTACTGTAGATTTCTCAAATGGGGACGCCTACATATACAGACCTCTATGTACAAAGGCCTCCTTAGATCCCGTAACCTTGCATGCCCTGTTCATTGCTATGAGGTTGGCTCTGCAATAACATACACTGAGGAAGAGCATTATTTCATATAATAAAAATGCTTACATAATGGAATCTCTTTTGTAAAGATACAGATCATGAGGATTTGAATATTTTCATTCATAGAAGTTGGACTGACACTTCTCTATTGCCCAAACTAATCACAGCTAGACATATTTATTTGCATTATAATGTTCAAACTAAGTATCAGTTTGGGGCTGTTGAATCTCTTTTATGCTGGATGGTAGGAATAACTGTGCACTGCTAGAGCAGAGTCACAGGTATGATCCCCAAATTCTTTTTTTCATGCTATAACCTTCATTTTTTCTATTGGAATCAAATGCCCAATAAGAGCATATATCAACTTTTGATGCTCTGAACCTATAGCATACTCAAAGAAAAATTTATATCATTTCACAAGTTCCACATTTTCATCTAGTTTATGTACTTCTCTATAGAGGAAATACCAAAGTCCCTATTTAAACATTAAATCATCAAAGGAGGATTAAGGAGTCACAAAACCTGTATGGACACTATTTCAGAATGATCAAAGCCCACCCCAAAACAGAAAATAATCACAAAAGAGAATTCACATAAGGGTATGCAAAACATTCTGTCATGAAATGCTTAGATCCTGGAATGGATTGTTCTGACTCTAAGCAGGGGTTATCTGAATGTTTCAGAAGTAGCTTGACCTTAGATTAGGCCCAAGTTTGGAATAGCTTGTTTTAGGTTGGAACATCTTGATGGAACCTTTTGTATTCCCTAATTTTAAACCATACATACCATGTAAAATGCAATGAGAGCAAACAATAGTTACATGTGAGAATCACAATGAATATACCTGGCTGTAACTAATTTTGGCTACAGAGATGCTAGCTGAATTGCTATTCCTCATATACTGCATCATTAGTATGAGATTCCCATTATGCAAAGATTGAATAAACTACAGTTATCTACCTCTTCTAAAACTCATCATCATCCAACAAAAATATTACATAGCAAAGAATGATTCATATTAATAATTCAATGAAAGCCTGAAATATGACAATTGGTATTTATATATAAATGGTGAAAATCTCAAATTTTGTGAATGATATTGAAAATAAGCATCACCTAGATGACATACACCAGTTAATGCTGACTTTCACTGTAAGTGTCCCTAATTTATTGATATTTTCAAGGGTTTGGATGTTCACAAACCTCGTAATAAAATGTCAGTACTTGCCAAATTGAAAACACTCTGACATACATAGCAGTCTTCCCCACCCAGTTCTCCATGTGCTGTAACTTCTATCACCCCTACCCAGTATTGTTACTGGCCAAAATGGGAGACAACAGATTAAGAAAGCCTACTACAGAAGGCCAGCTGAGGACACTGTTTCAAAGCTAGCCAACAAATGGAACTCCTATCAACCGATTTGAGAGTGATTAGTAGAAAGTCAAAATCCAGAAGAGAATAGAGCTGAGAGGCAGGTAACTAACCAGGTGGCAGGTTGCAGAAAAGTTTCCAATGACATATGAACCTCACTAGAGGGAACAGAACCAAAAATGTTTGGTGTTCTGTGATTTTCTGTTCTGTTATAAAGATGGGAATGGAATTGTTCACACCTATCAAAATGTTCCCATTCCCACCCTTATTTTAATAATTTAAAATATTTTAAAATCTAAAACAACACCATTGAAATTTAGTCATTTTGCCCCCCAACTTTAGCAATATGATCTCGGTGTACTCTAGGAGCCATAAATGAAAGGCTAGTGGCCACATGACATCCATCATCCACTCCTGACATATATGGCAATGATTGTTGGATGCTTTGTATCAATGGTTCCGAAATCAATCCTTGTCTGAGGTGTTCGGTCCCAATATTTAAATCCAAACTCACTATTAAAACAGGGATAAATGTTCTGATGTCTTCTTATGAGCCAGTAAAAAAACATCAGGAGAGCACCTAATCCTGCATTAAATTTAAAAAAAAAAAAAACCTAAAATAGCCATTCTTTAAAGTTATTTGAAAGTAGCATGTATGAACAAAAACAAAACAAAACAAAACCATATAGCAGTATATAACTCCCTGAATCCAGGTGTACAGCATATAGTGCAAGTTAAAATAAGAACTTTGCTGAACTAAACAAATAATGGCAAAAACAAACTTTACCACAGGAACATCTGGGTGTGCAGAATCATTCTGAGTAGCAGCCATATTGCTGCTCTTTTGGGGCGATGTATTTTTCCCCACCACAGCAGCCTTGTTAAAGGAACATTTGGTATGACTATGAGAATTTCTTTTCTGCCTTCTCGGGCTTTTATCATCCATCTTTTTTGGCACATCCTTCATACTGCTCTGTAGATCTAGCTTGGGAATATCCCCTTCAGTGCTTAGGCTAAGGGACTCATTTTCAGTCAAACAATTCACTAGAATTTCTGAGCAGATTTTGTTGTTTTCTAAAAGGGAAAGATCTGTATCGGAGGTGGAGGTAGCAAAGGCATCCAGCACTGCTGATATGGGGACATCATAATGTGGAAAATAGAAAAGGTCATGAGGAATTATGGAAATTTTAGAAGGATTTGGTGTCATCATTGGTTCTTCTTCACTAGCAATAGTAAGGTTTCTGGAAGTATTACTAATTGGTTGAGAAAAATATTCAGATGTACAAGAGGCCTCTGGATTATCTTTAAAGTCGTGTTCATCAATTTTCTGATTAGTAGCTGGGATTTCCTTGATGTTAGATGCTTGTTCTGCAGAGTCATCGTTTTCTGGAAGCTTAGATATTTCCTGGTTCAACATCTGTAATATGTATTTCTGTGCAGTCTCTTGTTCTACAAAATCTGGAATTTCATACTCAGGTTCATTTCTCAGATCTTCCGGTACATTTTTAGATGAATGGGAAGTCCAAGGCAAGGAGCAAATCTTAGTCTCAGATGATTCTTTTGTTTCACTGGATGATTTCTGCATATCTGAGTAAAATTCATCAGAGTCAACTGGCTCAACAGAATCTTTGCGGTAAGTAAGAACAGTTGATGGGAGGTCATCGCTCTTTACTGAATCAGACACATTCAGTTGATTTCCTTCAGATTGGGTTACATTATTGGCAAGATTATTAGCAATCGGACTCATCTGAAAACCTGTTACTGGCAATGAGCTAGGCCTTTGAGGTTGTTCTGTAGAAGAATCCATATGATCAGCTAGGCTGTCATTAGGTTCTTCACTCATTGTATGAAAATTTTGATTCTCCTCGTGAAGAGGCAAAGCAAGACCATCGATTGGGGGGGATGGTGATTGGCTTCCTACTATGTGAGAAATGTGTTCTCCATTTTCATTCAGGAGTAACACTTTTTCTTGTTTTTCCTCCCCTGGTATCTCTTTGATATGGACATAAGCAGATTCAATTGGAAATTCCTTGTCCAGATCTGAAAAATCTTCCTATGTGATATTAAATATAAATAATGACAATTAATACATAATCATAGAACCACAGAATCAGAAAAAAGTTGAATTGTTATATTTTCCAAAACACTGGGAAAATAATTATTCTATTTCAACATAAATAAAATGTTCTCACCATGCAAACTCTATTACAACTGATAATAATGGAATGAAATTTGGGAATTTCACACCTATCTGTTCCTCTGCTTTTTTAACTCTTACAACATAGATGTCAAAGTTACTTTTTTTAGTCTATATTGTTTATTTCCTACCTCAGATAGCTCTATAGGACACAACTTCTACCACTAAAAGTTGAAGAGAGGGCATGGACAGAGTCCTGGATGAAAGTGGACAGTATATGTCTGATTCTCATATGCTGAAAAGTGAGGGTGGGGGCATATGACTATATGCATGAATTAGAGGGTATACTGATTCCTGTATTTTAAAAACCAGATTCCGAATACTGTATATTTGCATGTAGGAAGGTCTATGTCCAAGGTCCAGTGCCTTCAACAAGCCAGTCTCTGAAGCTTGATATCCTGCACCATATATCAACCCATTTGGATGACCTTTATAATCTGAATCAGGTTCCAAAGGGTTCAAATAGCCCTATCAGTCAGTCATCAACTCAATTTGGGCAACTCATCACAAAGCTACCTTTCCAGAGCAACAAAGTCCTCAATATTTGCCCAACTCAATAGTACATACTTGTAGGAGATGTGATTGGATTACACTTAAATTTAAAATAATGGCTGAATCAGCCTATGATCATAATGCTGGAACATTAATACCAATAGCTGACAAAAGCTGACATAAGTGGGCAACAATGATGCAAGGGTGAAAGTCTGAAAATCAGTAAGCATTCTTTATTTAATCTATTCAACATGACAATATATCAGAAAATCACAAAGAGAGAGATGATGTAAATACCTTAAAAAGAAGAAATGTTAAACAGTGAAGGGAAGGAAAATACATACCCCTTCCAGTTCTGGGAAATGCTCCAAAAACTGTGCCACATAAGTCATGATGGACTGCTCATCAGGTGAATCAACCATAATGTCTGGGAAGAAATCACATGAAACATCATTTCAATATTAACCTTTATAAAAGCATCTATGAATGAAAATGCACAATAAATGACCATTCCAATATGCTGTCTTTTTTCAAAATGCACCTTTACTTTATTCTTAATTAATATCTTTGTACCTTAATATTTTTCTCCAGGTACAAAAAGAACAAGCATGGCCTGGAAGATGATTCTAGATCCAACCAATGCTGGTATCTTCCCTGATAAAGAGTTTGCTAAATTAAAAATATTGTTGATTGTTTTATCCTTTTTTCCACAACCTTCATATCACTAAGAGTGATTTTTGTTCTAGGAAGATTCGAAATAGTGTTGTCTGTCAGACTGAATAGTTCCATGATTTCTGTTTTGTATTAAATGCCATGAGTGTCCTAAATCTTGTTCTGAACCATCTCTCTTAAGGGTGGAATGCTAAATGTTATGATTTATCTGCCCTGCATGCTTTATCTGTTTCTGCTGAATCTTATATGCATGCTGATAGCCTTCAAATATGAGTAGGCTACCTTCTGGTTCCAGGAGCCTTGGAATACCCAGATGGTCTTGTGCAGTACAGAATGCATCCTCTAAGTTTTCCCTGGGAGATTTCTCCAAAGCTTGCTTCATATCTACCAAGCTAGAATCTATTGCTTTGATTACAGCTAAGAAGGCGAGGCCACTTCTCCAACTGCTGGTAAAGTCCTGAATTGCAACACCATATCTAAAAGAGAGAGAGGTATTGTGAAAATTCATATGCAAAACACACAAAGCTTAACAACATTTGGAACATGAAAAATAGTTGCAATAAAATAACTACTCAGCTTTAGGAATCATACCTCATAATCATGAGCCCACAACTAAATCTCCAGATGTCTTTTCATATATTTATTTCTTTGCTATGTTTTAATATTGCTTTTCATCAAAATTTATTCCATGCCAATATTTATGTTTAAGAAAAATATAAGAACATATCCATATATATGATATGATGCTGGTTAACTCTGATGCACTTTAAAGCTTAAATACGCTTCTTATTTTTACTGAACTAATTTAGGGCTTTTTAAAATATATATCTTGCTTTATTAGCTTTTCATGTGTATATAAAAATATACATCATCCAGAAACTTCCTTACTTAACAGATGCCTCTCCTCCAGATAGGCAATGATCATAAATTAACATGCATGGAAATGCCATCAACATAAAAAAATACTGTATAACAGAGAATGTAATAGGCTGATGCTCAAACACCTTTGGTGGTATCACAGTACAGAATGTTACCTGTGAGACATGAAGTATTTAAATACTATCATGAAATTAGGGGTTGAAACGATTGATCCCTAGAAGTCCCTTTCAAGTGAGTAGTATTTCATTCTATGGGCATTACAAAATGCAGCTTGGAATCCACCTAGGAAGTGAATTGAGTCCACCCTATGATCAATTGACAGCACTGCTGGACACTATCCACAGCACCAAAAGCAAGCTGGGGTTGGGTGTTACAGAAAGTTCCCAGGGACACCGTCCACTGATCAGTGGGTAACTCAGTTTGCTTCCTGTGCCTTGAGACATGTCTGATAATGTCATAAGAGAAAGGCCTGCCTAAAACCTGCTAGGTAGCCTTTGGCCTAGGCAATCCACTGAGATTTAAAAATAGGCTAATGGGCCTTCATGACCAGGAAAATGAGAACAGGATCATTCTCCATATCCAGCAATGTGCATCTGTGGGATAATGGTGCTTGTAACTTTTAAGGCAGAGAGACTAAGATTTAGGTAGAGACAAAAACACAGAAAGGGTTTGGGGGGAGTTGCTCTCTGTAATAATTTGGAGGAATTATAAACTACTTCCTGAAATCTAATGGGCAAGGAAGCACAATTTGTTCGAGTGATTTAATCTGTGAATGTCTATCTCTGCACAAGATTTTTGAAAATGTTGCCATAAACTTTCTGTAATATTCTCCCAAGGGGAAAAAAACCTGGGTAGACAGTTCTCACTTAGAATACATTTGTACAGAAATATGATGTGCATAATAGTGTCATTCTACTGACCCACATCACAACTGTCCTATAAGAAGTCATAACACAAAAAAGACATGGAAAGGCAAGCAGGCATTACTTGGAATGTGCATGGAACCTGCTAGCATTTTAGAATAGCATCTTAACTGGCAATGAAGCCACTGTCTATTCTCAGGCACAAAAGACTGGCCTCTGGGCTACATAAACAGAGATGAAAATTAATCTGGGGAGGAATGGAGCTTCCCTCCAGATAAACAGATTATTATACCCCTTTTCTTCTTCAAGACTAATGGATAGAAGCAGGAGAATGGAATCACAAAGCTGAATTCCAGTTCAATTTCCTGATAGATAAATTAGGATTCTCCCCACTTTCTCCAAGAACACCCGCTGAGAGAACTGGTACATTTACTCTGGTTTCACATAATCTTTGTATGGTAATGTGGATTTGCACAGAGTCATTAATTGCAGGGAAAATCAGAACAGTATTATCAACACAAAAGATCACAGAACAGGAAGGGTCATGAAAGCTGATCTCCTGCTTGATAACAGGCTCAATTACATTCTGTTCTTGCACTAGATCCCCTTTACATTGCTTTACACAGATCAACAAAGGAATGTTTTCTTCCAGCTAACCGGCAATGAAACTGACTTATGTTTTAAAAAGAGAGGAGGGGAATCAACTTACTTTCTAGTTTTCCTTTGAACCCAAGTTAAAAGAGCCTTGATTGCTTTTCGCTGATCCTTCACTGAAACAGACATGTTTCTCTCAACATTAGGTGTGCTGGGATGAGACGTGTCCGAATCAGGGCCACTGGGCCCTGATGACAGGCTAGATGAGGAGGAATTCCTATTGAGGTTGCCTGTAAGTTCCTTAATCTGTCATGAAAAAGGCAATTGTTAGGGTCAGAAATACAAAACAAACATCTATCATCTGATCATGCTGCCTTCCGGACAAACAGCCCTTTTCATTGCTTCAGGCAAGTGACTGTTTACAGGCACCTCTAAAAGGCAGCTCACCCTCGCTTGTTCAGTGCTAACCCAGAGTTCAGTTGAGGCCAGTTTGATGCACCTGAAAATAGTTGTCCAAGCCCTACACCACTCAGCATCGGCAACTGGCACTCCAATATTTATAATAAAAATGCACGACACCTTTCAACATCCAATCTTTTGCAATAACGTGGTCCAGTTCTGAGGCAAAGTATGGTCACTGTAAGTACACAATCCACAAACATGCTCACTTAAAAAGTAACACATTTATTCTGTGGACAATATTCTACTATATTTGTTCAGCTTTAAGAGGCTACAGAAATAAGTAGATTGCATATATTACAATGGGGGCAAATGAGTATATATGTGCAGCTATTGTTAAGTAAAGTGCCTTAGCCATTAATAATTTAATTCCACAGCAAAGACAGGAATACAGTGGTACCTCGAGTTATGAACGCCCCTCCTTACGAATTTTTCGAGATACGACCAGCTCCGGCCCCAAAAATTTACCTCGACATGCGAACTCCCCCTCGAGCTACGAACCAGATCCGCGGCCATTTGCCCTGCTGCCACGCGGTCGCGGCTTCCTGTGGGCGAGATCGCGGTAGCAAGGAGACGTTCGGTGACGCTTGTGGTGTGTTTTGTGGCGTTTGGAAGGTTTTTGGTGTGCTTGTCAGCATGGCTCCAAAGAAAATGCAGAGCAGGCTTGGCAAGAATAAGGCTTTGTATGTATTTGCATTGAACCTTATGGGGAAATTTCTCTCGTGGTGTGACCAAATTCGGAGGGCGGAATGGATTAACTGTATTTACACTGAACCTTATGGGAAAATTTACCTCAAGTTGCGACCAACTCGAGATGCGATCAGAGTCACGGAACGGATTAAGTTCGTAACTCGAGGTACCACTGTATATATGTGAACTGCTTTTGCTCACCACATCAAAGAGGTAAGCTTTTGTATTTTTCTTTTTCCTATTATTATTATTATTATTATTATTCAATAATAAATCTATCCATCTTTCTATCTACTGGACAGAGCCACCTTTCCATAAACAGAACTCTTTCTGTTCATGAAAGGGATTGTGTTACAGCAGAAAATCCTGCTTAAAGAGAGGGAAGTGATTCTGCTAAATCTCCCTTAGTTCTGTAGGCTTTCATGTACAGGTAGTCCCCAGTTTAAGAACGGGTTCTGTTCCCAAGGTCTGTCCTTAAGTCAAATTTGTATGTAAGCCTGAACAGTATTATTTTATAATACTGTATAAGTAGCATTGTGTAATTAACTCAAACCATTGTGTATTTAACTTGAATCACTGTGTATTTAATTCGAATTTTTCTACAATAGGCTCCATTCTTAAATATGGGTCATCCTTAAACCAGGCGTTCTTAACCCAGGGATTCCCTGTATCTGCTATGCTATCTGAAAGTCCCACATCCTCGAACATAAGATTTTCAGGGGAATTAATATAAACTACCTCTCTGCCTTCCTATAGCAGAGTTTCCATGAACTCTGTTCCAAACCCTTCTTGTTTGTGCCAGAACAGAGCAGCACATTTTCCCCCTATAAGCATTCATGGGGGGGGGGAGGGGGGGAACCCAACATGTTAAAAAAAATAGGATTTCTACTAAATATAGATTACCTCATATACTGCAATAACATGATTCATTAGAATGCAGCAAACTGCTTTTTTAGTGGAAAGTTACCAAATGGTAGAATGAAAGAAAAAATTACTCCAGAGTTTGGAACAGATAATAAGTGGCAAGGAGCAGGCACAGTTCGGAGTCCAATGTTAGTTAAACTTTATGAAGAATTTATTTTCAGGATGACATAATATCAATGAGACAATGCTAAGATCAATGCCAGTGTCACTTTGCAGCAGAGCAGGCTAAACAACTTGATCTTTTGATGAGCAATAGCAATAGGCAGCACCAGGCATGGAAGATTGTCTTTGCCTTTCAAAGGCCTTACATATTTACTTTTTAACAGATGGGGGGGGGGGGGTCCTCTCATGTTTCCTGGCTTGTTAGCTTCCATTTTGCCATTTGAAAATTTGGCTCACCTTTAAAGGAAGAATCATGTTTAGGAAATAGCAGCTGAATGGAGGCAGCCTGAAGGAAACTTGTAAATGGTAAAATAGTTGAAAGGAATTGGTAACCTTTTTTCTTCCTTACCAGATTCACAGAGCTACTGTATGATTATCCTATCAAGTTTGGCCCATTCTGAATATATACTCAGAAAGTGCTTGGTTGGAAATTATGTTGTCAGTTTTTTCCCTTCCCCTAGCAAAGGATATTTATTTTGATTTGGCCTTTTTGAGGAAAAATAATAAAGATTTTAAGCATTGTACAGTAGTTAGATTTTTTTTAGCTGACTGAATATGTTTATTTTGTAGCTATAATGGTTTTAACAACACTATAAAAACACATCATCATCATCACCATCATAATCTGACCAATCCTGCCCAGGCAAATATTCAGTTTAAATCTGCAAGGCTGAATGCTGCACTTCATACTTTTTGAAGCACATTCATGAGAATAATGATGCTCGTGATTTTAACAGACTCCCTTTGTCACCAACAGGTATTGTTTTTTCCTTCCAAACACTGCAAAGTAATATGTTCACTTTAAGTAATGTGGTTGATCATTGACCATTGAGCAGAAATATGGTTTCAATAGATATTTTTTAAAAAGCAATGTAAATTATTTATGTTAGGTACAAGAGAGCACATTTTCATGTGCTCTCCTGCTGGCTATCAAGTTCTCATGTAGACTTAATCCTAAAATGTCACTGCCTTCCTTAAAATTAGAGAAAAGATGATCTAGCAAACTGGGGTTCAGTTTCCAGAGGAGTACTTCCCTAATTTGATACCCTCCAGTTATGCTGAGATTACACTTTCAAAATAGTCCCTGCTATACTTGGAAGACACCAGGTTAGGGAAGGCTAGATTAAAGAACTATGACCATTTGTGGCCGTTCTAAAAGATAAGCTCACTTAATAATGCATTACTTTCAGGATTGTGGGGAGATGGGCGGGGACAAGTCCACTAAATAAATAAATAAATAATTATGGTGTATATATAGTTAGGGCTGTGCAGTGCTTTGAATTTGAGGGTAAAAAGGTGCTTTGGAGCATGCAGGAGCACCAAAGTCATCACATCCTTAATCTACACATGTCTTTTTGTAGGCTCATCCATCAGCTATAAAGGACAGATGCATGATTCTGTAAAGGTGTGGCTGATTTAAGAAGTTTCAAAAAGGTACTATGTTTTTGCTTTCAGATTCAGGCAGTGCAAAGCCCCAGTTCAAATACATACAATATTTTAACAAGTATAACTAATAGCAAGAACTTTTTCATTTAAGGGAACTACAAGGCTATACATAAAGATGACTCTTCTGAAGATCAGCACTTCTAAATTTCCCCAATCTTCCTTACATTAAATCCACAATGTTTTATCTAATAATTTTAATGTGTTTTTGTTGTTATTGTTTAATTATTTATTTGTAACTGTTATTTATTCTTTGATTATTCATTTATATCTGTTCTGTTTCGGGGATTTTTTTGTTTGTTTTTGTTTTTTAACTGTGTGATCTGCCCAGAGTCATGTATGTGAGATGGACAGCTATATAAACTGAATAAATTAAAATAAATAAATAAAATCTAGAGAATATACCAAAACCTTTTCACTGGCTGGAGGGGCTTGTGAATGTCAGCAAAACACAGGTGCCCAAATTAGAATGAACAGAAACAATTCCCACTTAATTCAAAGCCATCAGTGGATACAACCTCTAACATCAACCAGTTTCCTAAAGATATATTTTAATACATCTAGAATTAAGCTTGACATAGTTACGCAGGATATAAATATTTTTTTACAATGTCTGTAAAAAGGAAGAATTTTAAGACGCATGCAAGATTTGTCCAAGACAAATTGGATTTTAAAATTTTAATTAAGGTTTTATGTTAGTATTCTACTTCAGTTATTTGTACTATTGGTGTATGTGAGCTGTTCAATGCTGATTGCTACAGCTTCTGGCTAAGACAATAATTGAATAGGCTATTATGATTAAATCTTTTCTACAAAACTGACAATTCTCTCCTCCTGGAAAAGGCTCAAATTTTCTCAAGAGCCATATGAACTGCTTAGGTGAATCCCACAGTGTACTGATTAGGTTTGAAGGACTTGCTGTTCTCCTTCCTAGAAAGGTTTTCAAGTCCTAATTTCCACATTTGGCTAATCTGGGTAGCATTTTCAATCTATCGAAGTGGCATAAATAGAACTTTCAATCACATTAAAGGTTATTGGGGGGGGAGGAACAGCAACATTTGAAGAGGGTAGGAATGGGTGAGTATTGTGGCCCAAAACCTGGTTCCCAATGTATAAAATATGGTTAAGATGAGATGAGTCAGATCTGCACTGGACTGGTGTTTTTAAATAGTTGGAAGCATGTTACCTACATGGATAAATCAATGTGTGGCATTTCAAGGTTTAATTTCAATCTTAATATAGTGAAACAAAACACTTCTAAAACTGTTTTAAAAAGGAGTGCGCAACTTTTATTTTTTGACCGAGTCTTGCACTTGGCTTTTGTGTGTCATGCTGGGGAATCACATTCCAAAAATTAGATGAGGACAGGGCATAATATGGATTAGGCCAAGAGTAACACCTAAATTTGATTTAACGTTAATGTAAATGTAAGTAAAAATGCATTACATTGATATGTACAGGTGAAACTCGAAAAATTAGAATATCGTGCAAATGTTCATTTATGTCAGTTGTTGTTTAGTCGTTAAGTCGTGTCCGACTCTTCGTGACCCCATGAACCATATTGCGCCAGGCCTTCCTATCTTTCACTGCCTCCCTGAGTTTGCTCAATTTCATGCTCATTGCTTCAGTGATGCTATCTAGCCATCTCATCCTCTGCCGTCCTCTTCTCCTTTTGCCTTCCATCTTCCCCAGCATCAGGGTCTTTTCCAAAGAGTCCTCTCTTCGCATTAGGTGACCAAAGTATCTGAGCTTGAGCTTCATTATCAATCCTTCCAATGAGCAATCAGAGTTGATTTCCTTTAAGATTGACTGGATTGACCTCCTAACAGTCCAGGGGACTCTTAAGAGTCTTCTCCAGCACCACAGTTCAAAGGCATCAATTCTTCGGCGTTCAGCCTTCTTTATGGTCCAGCTCTCACAGCCATACATTACTACTGGAAAAACCATAGCTTTGGCTATGCGGATCTTTGTCGGCAAGGTGACGTCTCTGCTTTTTAATATGCTATCTAGGTTTGCCATAGCTTTCCTCCCAAGGAGCAAGCGTCTTTTAATTTCATGGCTGCAGTCTCCGTCTGCGGTGATCTTGGAGCCCAAATAAATGAAGTCTGTTACTGCTTCCATTTCTACCCCTTCTATTTGCCAGGAATTGATGGGTCCAGATGCCATGATCTTAGTTTTTTTAATGTTGAGTTTCAAGCCAGCTTTCGCACTCTCCTCTTTCACCCTCATCAAGAGGCTCTTTAGTTCTTCTTCACTTTCTGCCATTAGGGTGGTATCGTCTGCATATCTGAGGTTGTTGATGTTTCTCCCTGCAATCTTAATTCCGGCTTGTGATTCTTCCTGCCTGGCATTTCTCATGATGTACTCTGCATATAGGTTAAATAAGCAGGGTGACAGTATACAGCCTTGTCGTACTCCTTTCCCTATTTTGAACCAATCGGTTGTTCCATGACCGGTTCTAAAGGTGAAACCAATATATGAGATAGACGCATTACATGCAAAGCGAGATATGTCAAGCCTTACTTTGGTATAATTGTGATGATTATGGCGTACAGCTTATGAAAACCCCAAATTCACAATCTCAGAAAATTAGAATAGTGTGAAAAGGTTCAATAGTCTAGGCTCAAAGTGTCCCACTCTAATCAGCTCATGAATCCATAACACCTGCAAAGGGTTCCTGAGCCTTTAAATGGTCTCTCAGGCTGGTTCAGTAGGAATCACAAGCATGGGAAAGACTGCTGACCTGACAGTTGTGCAGAAAACCATCATTGACACCCTCCATAAGGAGGGAAAGCCCCAAAAGGGAATTGCAAAAGAAGTTGGATGTTCCCAAAGTGCTGTATCAAAGCACATCAATAGAAGGTTATGTGGAAGGGAAAAGTGTGGTAGAAAAAGGTGCACAAGCAGCAGGGATGACCGCAGCCTGGAGAGGATTGTCAGGAAAAGGCCATTCAAAAGTGTTGGGGACTTTCACAAGGAGTGGACTGAGGCTGGAGTTAGTGCATCAAGAGCCACCACACACAGACGGATCCTGGACATGGGCTTCAAATGTCGTATTCCTCTTGTCAAGCCGCTCCTGAACAACAAACAACGTCAGAAGCGTCTTACCTGGGCTACAGAAAAAAAAAAAAAAAAGAACTGGTCTGTTGCCCAGTGGTCCAAAGTCCTCTTTTCTGATGAGAGCAACTTTTGCATCTCATTTGGGAACCAAGGACCCAGAGTCTGGAGGAAGAATGGAGAGGCACACAATGCATGATGATCTATGGGGCATTGCCAAGAGAAAGGTGAGGGACATGAGACCGAACAATGCAGCGGAGCTGAAGGCCGCTATTGAAGCATCCTGGTCTTCCATAACACCTCAGCAGTGCCACAGGCTGATAGCATCCATGCCATGCCGCATTGCGGCAGTCATTGCTGCAAAAGGGGCCCAAACCAAGTACTGAGTACATATGCATGCTTATACTTTGCAGAGGTCCGATATTGTTCTATTTCCAATCCTTGTGTTATTGATGTCATGTAATATTCTAATTTTCTGAGATTGTGAATTTGGGGTTTTCATAAGCTGTACGCCATAATCATCACAATTATACCAAAGTAAGGCTTGACATATCTCGCTTTGCATGTAATGCGTCTATCTCATATATTGGTTTCACCTTTTGAGTTGCCATACTGACATAAATGAACATTTGCACGATATTCTAATTTTTCGAGTTTCACCTGTATGTATAGTACTACATAATCCCCATGTATTAATTTTTTCCCCTTGTACCAAAAGAAAAATGACAATTTGTTGGCAACTTGTTAAGGGTTTCTGGGACCTACATCTGAGAATTGAGTGGTTCGATTGCAACCTAACTGGGCCTCCAAGTTCTGCATCTCTGTTTTAAAGCATAATTGGCAAGATGCACACTACTGAAATAAAGAATGCAATGATCATTCATTTTCAGCACAAAAATGGGAGACTGATCTAAGATTTGGATGAGAACCAGAAGTATTTTGGCCAGACTCAAGTAATTTGATGAAGCAAACTGTTTGTGAGGGCAAAAGAAAGGGCCAGAGGAGGAAGGGGAATGGAGGAAAGAAAGAGGTAATAAGGTGTTGGGATCACTCCCGCTGACCCAAACTTTGCAATGCTTTTAATGACCACAAATCAAAGAGCTAGACAAAAAGATACAGATGATAGCAAGCATCTATTTAATTAGTATCCTTTTAGGCATACCAATCTGTTTTCTGTTGAAAGCGAAAAGCATGTGAATTACAGCATCAGTTGTTTTTTTACCTGAAAAAACAGGATTATGTTCCATATCAGGCCCAATACCATGGAGGAGTTCCCATCTGCTATCTCAGATGCATCAATGCTAACCAGCTTTACCTAAAGAAAAGCAGTTTGCATGTTTTTTTTTTTAAATAATGTTTTCAAATCAAATAAATTCATCAGATAATTGATTTTCAGTTATGGAACTATGGAATGTATGTACCATCTACATTTTTCAGTAAGACTAGGCAATTTTTGGTCACATTGTGCTTTTTTACTGTGCAACAGCCATTGGCTACTGTTTCTATTCACACTTCTGTATAAGCTGTGCTAGTTTACAATATACAGTAATGTAGACCCACATGTCTTCTCCCCTGCAGGACGTGCAATTTCCCTTCTTGCTGCCTCCTTTTATCAGGTGTCAGCCCTTTGAAGTAGGCCAGGTCAGGAAACAGGCTATTGGAATTCTACTGTTACAGGGTATAACCACAGAATTTTGAAAACTTGTCAAAGTTTCCCTCTGCCCCTCTTATACCAAACAGAATCAAGTCACGGTTATCTTGAGTTACTTTCTCACCTCTTCTTCCTTCCAAGGATAAGTTGATCTTTACTTAATGACTCTTGCATTCTTTCCTCTCCGTATTCCTCTACACCAGCCAGCAGCAAAGATAACAAGTTACACTCTCTATTTTTATTTCAATGAGAAGAAAAGTCTGGCCATATTGAATGAATGAAGCTGCACATGTGCCTGACATTTAGATCCCCAAGTACCCCTGGACCCCAGGGGGGAGAGACAGGAAGATGTTTTACCCAGGCCAGTATTATTGATATTGCACTTAACAACTGCTTTGTGAGTCAGTCACTGTTTATAGGCTAAACATCACTGCCAGTACCTTCTGCATTTTCTTTTCTTCTGACCTCCACAATCCTCCACTACCATACTTACTGCCATAACTATAGATGTATTATTATAGATAGCTAAATCCCTAAGGACTCTCAGTGCTGTACAGATGAGATATCTAAGAAACAAGATATAATGGTGTCAAGATCCAAATGCCCTCCAGAAGAGCTCCGTTTTGAGCAGCTTCCAAAAGTCTGCAAGGTGAGAGCCAACCAGAGGCCCACTGGGAGGTCCTTCCAAAGAATTGGCCCAGTCACCGAAAAGCAGTGTTATTGAGCTTTGTCCTCCGTCACATTCCTAAAGTTGGGCAATACTAATAGTTTTTCTGGATAAACTGGCCAAGCCAATTCCTTTGGGAGCATGCAGTCCTGCAGATAACTAGACACCAAACCATGTAGGCCTTCATAGGTTAGTACAAGCACTTTAAATTGTACCCAGAAGCCTGTTGGCAATCAATGCAGGGCCCACACCATTGGTGTAATATGTTCCTACTGATGAACACTGGTCAGCACATGGGCTGCTGCATTTTGAACTAATTGAAGCTTCTGAGTGATCTTCAAATGCAGCCTCATGTACAGCATTTGCAGTTTTGATGAGGGTATGAGTCACTGTGACAAGATCCACTCCAGGTAGGGTTGCAACAGGTGCACCAGCTAAAGCCAGGAAAAGCCCCCTTTGGCCACAGTCTCCACCTGCTTTTCTAGCAGGAGCCATGAGTCCAGAAGAACCCTCAAGTCACAAGCCTGATCCTTCAGATAAAATGCCGCTCTGTCAAGATATACTGTTGGAACAAACAAAGAACCCCAATGGATAAACAGTAATTCTGTGTTAGTAGGATTCAGTTTAAGCCTATTCTCTCCCATTCTCTCTATTCGCTCAGCGCACTAGGTAGACCAGACCATAAAACTGACTCCACAGGATATCTACAACTACTTTTACTGAGACTGGCTATAATAATAGAATCTTGCAAGTCTGATTTTACTGTACCACTTCCTCTTTATAATTCAGTGAATTAGGGAGGTGGTTGTCTGAGCCATTTCCAAACATTATCTGGACATTCTGTGAGAGTTAGAGCGAAAGGGGTTAAGCACATACTCTTATCCCCAGAGCAGAGAGGAAGAGATAAGAGAATGAGACTGGCACCTCCCTAAGGAATGCAGGATGTTTGTGGGGTGACCCTGGGAATTGCTCTCACTCTGAGAAGATTTCTGTAACGGGAGTGAAGCCAATAAACCTTGCTGGATTGAATCTGTACTGTCTCCTGGAGTTTCATGGGCTAATCCTGACACATTCTGGGCTTAAGAAATGTTTTAGCCCTTATCATCTTGGAAATGGAGCCTGCATGTCTCCATCAGAGTCATTTTCCTTACCTTCTACACAGACCCACACAGCCTCTAGACACTGGAATAGGACTTCAGTGACATGTCCAGTCTAGCTTGGGGTAGCATATTGATAATACCAAACCCTAAATCTTTGGATGATCTTTCCTAGCAACTTCATGTAAGTGTTAAATAGGAGGGGTAAGAGAACCAATCCTTGCATCACCCTACAAAGGAGTAGTCTCCAGCCAATCTCTCCTGCCCCTCCCCCCACAAGTGGAAACATCCATCAAGGAAAGAGCATAACCACTGCAATATAGTGTCCTCATTTCCCAATTGCTGCAGACAGTCCAGAAGGATATCATGATTGATGGTACCAAGGATGCTGAGAGATCCAAAAGGACCAGGACGGATGCACTTTCTCCATCCAAGTCCCAATAAAGGTAATCCATGACAGCATTATGTGATGATGCGGGCTTGCTCCATGAAATGTTTTTCGTACTATTTTTATTTACCTTTACTCTGTCAAAAGATTATTGCAGATACAGATGAACATAGCTGTTCTCCAAAAATGACTATACTGCACCAAAGAACTAAATATGCCCTCTAAATATTTTTCTAACATTCTCCTATCTAAAATCTACTACTAATTCACTTATGAAATGCCACTACATGATCACAGATTATGCAGTTTACTACCAACAAGTACCAAAATCAACATATTTTAGATTCAGCATCCTTATCAACAAATACATTGTAAGACAAAAGCAATACTACATCAAATGGATATCTGCCACCAGAACATGACACTACTTGTTCTTTTTCTCCATTCCTCTATAACTCACTCATAATTAAGGCTATTCAAGGAAGAGTTGTCAAAATTCAATCAAGGAGAGTTTGGGAAGGGAATTAACAATAGCCTGCTTGCAGACTTCTGGAGGAGGAAATGGCGGACTGAAGATGGCTTGGAAAAGTGGAGCTAACAACCACAGTGGAATGAAGAGCTGGCGAGTAGACCAGTTCTTCAATAATTCCTCTCCAGACCTGGAGAGGACTTGAGATCGCCCACAAGTGCTCCAGACAGCTGCTCCTTGTGAAGCTAACTCAAGATAGTGGTCTCTAGTGGGCTTAGACCTCTAGGAATAGCTATCTTACTCAAACTATGATTGACACCTTTGAAAGCACACTGGGTTCACATACTTCCTTTCTAATCACTTTTGGAAATTGCTTGTTAACTGCTTGTCAGCTATTAGGAACCTTTGGATTGACAAATTTTACCACATTGGGTGAGTTTCCTTCAAACATCTCCCATATAGACTATTGTAATGCGCTCTACATGGGGCTATGCTTGAAGAGTATCTGGAAGCTTCAACTGGTCCAGAATGCGGCTGCATGGACAATTTTAGGTGCATCAATATCAGCACATATAACACCTTTGCTCCATGAGCTGCATTGGATGCCAGTATGCTTCCAGGTCCAATTCAAGGTGTTGGTTATCACCTTTAAAGCCCTACATGGCATGGGTCCAGGGTACCCGAAGGACCGTCTCATCCCCATTACATCAACCCATCCCACCCGGTCATGCAAAGAGGACATAGTATGGGCCTGTCTGCAAGAGAATTTCATCTGACAGGGTCCAGGAGGCGAGTGTTCTCTGCAGCTGCCCCTGCCCTTTGGAACATCCTTCCCCCAGAAGTGAAATTGGCCCCCTCCCTTTTAGACTTCAGAAAAAAACTGAAGACCTGGTTTTGTCATTATGCATGGGGTGGGGATGAGAATAGTCAGTTTTGGGGATGGCTGATTCCCTAGTCTTACCTTTGACCAATATTATCTGGTCACAGGCTGAAATAATACCACCATCGCTTGGATTTTATTATATTTAATAATTGTATTTTATACTGTATTATTTATGTTTTTATTGGTTTTAAACTGTTTGGTTGTGAACCACCCAGAGTCCCTCCTTGTGGGGGAGTTGGGTGGTGATATAAATTTGATTTATAAATATAAATAAATAAATAAATAAACCTTAACAAAAGAAGTTTTAACTACAAGTTTAAGCAATTTTTTTTTTTTTAATAAACAGCAAAAGGGTGATTAAACCTTTGATTTTAGAAAGTTACAAATGGACTAAGGGTCCAGATAAATTTAAAATAAGATTTTGAAATTAATTATAAAGAATTCTTCCCATGGGAAAATGCTTTTGTTTTTAATTAAAAAAAAACAAAAGATAATAAGATTTTAAAAATTGGACACTAGAGGGAACTAGAGGGAACTAAAGATTACAGTTAAAGGAGAACACATAAACTCAAATTACAGTTACAGAATGAACCAAAATATAACACTGGAATATTGAAGGATATTTTTGAACAATGGACTTAGAAGTTAGTGTCAGTGGAGACATCTGCCTCTATGGAGAGATTGTGTCTAAGAGATGTTATGGAAGAACATCTATGAATTGAAAATGGATTTACAAATGACAGGCTACAAGAATGACATCAAAAAAGATGCTACACTGGGCATACAAAAGAAACCAGCTGGATATACAAAAGAAACCAGTCTTAATAATTAAAAGGGATATACAAACTATAAACCAAGAGAGTGACCTGGATAATTTTCCTATTTTGGATTCACAAAAGAGGCTTGTTAAAGTTTTGAAGAATCTTGGGAGACAGGACAAAGAATAAATGAAAAGAAATCAAGTTCTACAATATTATTTGAATGGACTAAATATTAAGAGTGTTAAAAGTAAAAGGAAGGAATATAAGGTTGGTTTATTTGATGAAGGTTAAAATAGATATGTTGTTATCTCTGGTAACCCTTAATGGACTTTTGCTGACACTGGGACTGAAATGACAATGCTTTATGGATTTGTTTATAGATAAGAGATGGGATATAGGAAGAAGAGATCATTTGCTATATTTTAAGAAAAGGTGATAAGTTTCTAAAATTGTTTATATTTGTCGTGATGAAGGTGGGAAGTCACTTCTTTATATAATTCTCTTCTTTTTCTTAACAATATTCTTATTTTTTCTTTCTTTTCTCTTTCTCTTTTTCCTTTTTTCTTTCTTTCCTGCACCTTCTGTTCTTTTTTACTCTTCTTTTTCTAGTTTGTATTAATTTTACTGTTGTGATTATAATCCTTACTAAAATATTATTAAACAAAACAATGGCCCACTTGCCAGTTTATTGGACAATTTACATTTCTACTGGTTAGAGGCATGCCAAATTCATTGGTTTCATTAAATTTCTCCTGCTTCAATGTTCTCATTTTTTTTCTGAACGTATGTATGTGTGTGTACACCCACACACACCCACACACACATTTCAATCTTAGTTCATGAAAGCAGCATACAGCGTGGGGTTTACAACATCACTTCCTGCACCTTTTGACACAAATTCTGTTATTAAAATATATAAAGCAACTTTCATTATTTCAAGCACAAACATGGTAAACATCTTCTGTTGTTGGATTTGGACAGAAGCCTGCTCCATTCTGGTCAGACTGAATTGATGTCAGGGCACACACTTTGTCTTGCTCCTACCTCCCAACTCACCACTGCCAAGAGCAGCCAATGATGCGGAAAATAAAAAAGAGAGAGAGAACAACATGATATCAAGATACATCAACTAGTGGATTCAAGGGAAGGATTAAAATATGTCTTTGTTGTGCATTACCACCATTATTACTTTGATCCTCAGTTAGCTACCTGAATTTTTTATGCTAAAGCAATTAAGTATTTATGTTTTGTATCTCCATAATCTGACCATTTTATAAGGCTACAAAATCCATTGTTCTATTCAAGTTATATTCATCAGGTTACTTTTGCTAAATGCTTTCCAGCAAGCTGCATAAATAGAACAGGAATCATTATTAATTTGAGCAGCCATATGAGCTTGTGGGTGTTTGGAAATGTGAACATAGCATGCCTCTAATGCAGATGGGGGCTTCAAACACCTCTCAGTTATCTTGGAGGCATCTGCTTTCTCCATTCATTTTTACTTCATGGCTTTTAAAACAGTCACTGATTTTTAGGGTGTGATCAGTTTTCTCAAGGTTAGGATTTCAATATCGGGATTCAGGGTTCCCATACTGAAGCTTATTTCACAGGATAAACAACAGCATGCATTACTCATTCAAAAAATACTCGCTCACTACGGGCAAAAACGGAAACAAGGGAATTTCTGCTGCTCCCAGTGACAGGGTTAAATTCCAGTACGATGCCTCCGGTATTTCTTAAAGAATAGTAAGTATACTGGAACTCTCCCATGACCCTTTCAGATTCTGCATAACTGCACACCATGCAAGTTCCTTTCCACTTCTTTCTCTTGTGGTTTAATATTTAAACTAGCAACTTTTCTTACTGCCAAGGAAATTTGAAAATGTTTTCCTATCTGCCTTTCCCTTAGGGCAGTGTTGTCCAAACTTGGCCACTTTAAGATGAGTGGGGCTGGCTGGGGAATTTTGGAAGTTGAAGTCCACTCATCTTAAAGTGGCCAAGTTTGGACAACACTGCCTTAGGGAGTTCAATTAAACTGTCTCCCGAGGCTTACAAGAAGAATGTACAATCTTAAGAAGACATCGCTAGTCTTCTACCCTTCCTAATTCAACCTGGACCACATCAGCTCCAGCCAACATGATGATTGTGGGAACTGCAAGCCAACTTATTTGGAGTACACCAAGCTGCAGAAGGCTGCCCTGGGGTGAGATCAGACACGTGATTGATTACATGTTAAATGTTTAAGTTGGCAACATTGTTGTTTAAAATGAGCCCAGAGGAGGGGAGCTTGGGCCCAGATATTCACAAGGAATGATGCCGTGCGAACCAACATTTGAAACACTCCTTGCTTGATGTTGGTTGACTTCATCCATTGTACTGAGTTGTGGGTTGCATAACCATTGTTAGTAAAGAAGCACAATTAGATGAGTTCACGTTTTTGGGCTAGTGGGCAAATTTGTAACTTCAAGAGCATGGCATGGGCATTGTCACCAAGTGGCAAACTTGTTAGGTTGCTCCCCACCACTTCAGTTTACCATTGTCTCCTCCCTCCCCCACCAGGCAAATTTCTAAAAGAACACACTGGTCTGTATTTTCCTATCATTCTCCCTTTTGCCTTGGTCTCTGAGAGTCCAAACACATTCTAAGAATAAAAGTGATGTCTGATGCTGAAGCTTTGCTTCATAGCATACAAGCTTCCCCTTTTTTTTTTTTTAAAAAACTGAACCTTAACAAAAAATAGAATATGAAGCAGTGAATTTATCAGGCACTAAGGGAGGTGTTGGCAAGCACACTGGGATCCATGGGGATCAAATTGAGAAATCAAGCATTAATTTATCAACCACCATGGCTAGGTTCACACAAAATGCAAAATCCAACAATCCACATATAATTTCCAGAAATAGAAGAATGCAATCAATGACAACATTCAACTCTGGCACTAAGAGAGTTGGACTTATTGACTGACATATTCTCACAAGCAAAGTGGTTACTCTAGGAAAATCCTGCAGACAACTAATACTTTAAGAAATAAAGCAGACTCTGATGTTTCCATTAGCTCCACTGCATATAATATTGATTATAGTACTTTAAAAACTTGCTATTTTTGAAGCCTTTGCATCTTTCATAGCTGAAGGATTGGGGAACCTATGTAGAATTCATTCACAAAAATCTGAGTCAAACTGAGGCTAGGTACAGGTCCACAGTGAAGAATATCTATTAGAATTTGAAAGTTGCATAGTCCTTAGTGTTTTACTGGCTTTCATTGCAACCAGAAGTGGATTATTATGCCCATGTTAAAACAATATGAAAAAAATGATGGAATTAAAAGTTGCCTTAGCTATATGGAGCTATATGCAGCTAAGCTATATCCATGAAGTCATGAGGAGTTGAGGATAACTTAAGGAGATTTCAAAAAAACATTAGGGAATGGAGAGTTATGCTGGGAGATGTTTCCTGTGTACAGCTTCACAGCTCTTGAAGATTCAAGAGTTCCACTTAGATTAGGACATACTCTGATTACTCTATCATAACTTTTACTTTTCAAAATCCTCCCAATATCAGTCACTTACAAGTATTAGGGGCACTCTCAGGAAGGGCTGGACACACAGATCAAATCACTCCATCTGTCCTTTAAAAAGTTCAATATGTCTAAGAGCAGCTTCACCTTATATGCTGAAGATGAAGCACCTTACTATGACATACTAACCCCCTTAGCAACCAGATAAGTATGTGTAAGTGAAGTGTGATGTAACAGCACATGCAGAATTTAATGATATAAGAAAAATAATCCAGGAAATCAATAACCCCCAGGGTCCACACAGCTGAAGCTTCATTTTGAAACCCTTTGAGTCAACACCTTCGCCAGACTTTTTCCATTTGAGATGAAGTTCATTTGTCCAAGGCTAGCAATGGCCTCTTTCCAGATCCAGAATATAAGGAATTTAGATTCTCTAGTAATATTGGTCAGGGACAGCCAGTTCAGATGATCAGTTTAATAGTAAGGATCTATGTCTACTGTGGGTCAAGGTTACACCTTGAAGGATTTATTTGTTTAAAAGGTTTACAGGTGAAACTCGAAAAATTAGAATATCGTGCAAATGTTCATTTATGTCAGTATGGCAACTCAAAAGGTGAAACCAATATATGAGATAGACGCATTACATGCAAAGCGAGATATGTCAAGCCTTACTTTGGTATAATTGTGATGATTACGGCATACAGCTTATGAAAACCCCAAATTCACAATCTCAGAAAATTAGAATAGTGTGAAAAGGTTCAATAGTCTAGGCTCAAAGTGTCCCACTCTAAGCAGCTAATGAATCCATAACACCTGCAAAGGGTTCCTGAGCCTTTAAATGGTCTCTCAGGCTGGTTCAGTAGGAATCACAAGCATGGGAAAGACTGCTGACCTGACAGTTGTGCAGAAAACCATCACTGACACCCTCCATAAGGAGGGAAAGCCCCAAAAGGTCATTGCAAAAGAAGTTGGATGTTCCCAAAGTGCTGTATCAAAGCACATCAATAGAAGGTTATGTGGAAGGGGAAAGTGTGGTAGAAAAAGGTGCACAAGCAGCAGGGATGACTGCAGCCTGGAGAGGATTGTCAGGAAAAGGCCATTCAAAAGTGTTGGGGACTTTCACAAGGAGTGGACTGAGGCTGGAGTTAGTGCATCAAGAGCCACCACACACAGACGGATCCTGGACATGGGCTTCAAATGTCATATTCCTCTTGTCAAGCCGCTCCTGAACAACAAACAACGTCAGAAGCGTCTTACCTGGGCTACAGAAAAAAAGAACTGGTCTGTTGCCCAGTGGTCCAAAGTCCTCTTTTCTGATGAGAGCAACTTTTGCATCTCATTTGGGAACCAAGGACCCAGAGTCTGGAGGAAGAATGGAGAGGCACACAATGCACGATGCTTGAAGTCCAGTGTGAAGTTTCCACAGTCTGTGTTGATCTGGGGAGCCATGTCATCTGCTGGTGTTGGTCCACTGTGCTTCATTAAATCCAGGGTCAACGCAGCCGTCTACCAGGAGATTTTGGAGCATTTCATGCTTCCTTCCGCAGACGAGCTTTATGGGGATGCTGACTTCATTTTCCAGCAGGACTTGGCACCTGCCCACACTGCCAAAAGTACCAAAACCTGGTTCAATGACCATGGGATTACTGTGCTTGATTGGCCAGCAAACTCGCCTGACCTGAACCCCATAGAGAATCTATGGGGCACTGCCAAGAGAAAGATGAGGGACATGAGACCGAACAATGCAGCGGAGCTGAAGGCTGCTTTTGAAGCATCCTGGTCTTCCATAACACCTCAGCAGTGCCACAGGCTGATAGCATCCATGCCACGCCGCATTGCGGCAGTCATTGCTGCAAAAGGGGCCCAAACCAAGTACTGAGTACATATGCATGCTTATACTTTGCAGAGGTCCGATATTGTTCTATTTCCAATCCTTGTGTTATTGATGTCATGTAATATTCTAATTTTCTGAGATTGTGAATTTGGGGTTTTCATAAGCTGTACGCCATAATCATCACAATTATACCAAAGTAAGGCTTGACATATCTCGCTTTGCATGTAATGCGTCTATCTCATATATTGGTTTCACCTTTTGAGTTGCCATACTGACATAAATGAACATTTGCACAATATTCTAATTTTTCGAGTTTCACCTGTATATGGCTACCCATCTTGTGGAATACAACTCTGGGTGGCTAATGACAATAATAAAATCATAAACAACAAAACAAAAACTAAGAAAAACCAGAAAATTAATCCAACATCTGTGTCTATTCATCTATAAAATCTCTGGGCTCCAACCTTACCATCCCAACACCTAGGGGAAAAGCCAGCTCTTTAAAGCTTACCAGAAGGTTAAGAGGGTAGGCGTCTTTTGGATCTCAGGGGAGTGGGTGTTCCACAAGGCAGGGGCTGCTAAGGAAAAGGCATGCTTCCTTAGATCCAACATTTAAGGGGAGGGACCTGGACTGTGCCTACTCTATCCAATCTGGTGGAATGGACAAATACCCTCAGGAAGAGGTGGACCCACAAATAATCTGGCCTTGTGCCATCCAGGGGTTTAGGTGATAATCAGCACCTTGAATTGCACATGGAAAGAAACTGGGAGCCAGTGCAGTTCACATAGCAATGATGTAACATGGCAAACCAATGGGTGCCCAGTTCTGCATGAGCTGCTGTGTTCTGGACCAGTTGTACCTTCCAGGTGCTTTTAAAGGACATACAGCTTACTTTTGCATGAAAGACTTAGGTAGGAACTTGGCATTTGTGTGTACAAAAAGGTTGTTATCAGCTCTGCAAATAGATGAGTGAATAAAGCAATAGTTAAGTAGGAGAAAGAACAGGAGTAGTATCACTTTTGAAAGGAGAGAGAGCTAAATGATACATACTGTAAAGCAGTATGTTTGTTTTTTATACAGCATGATGTACAAACGCTGCCCAGGAAAGAAACCATGATTTACAAACTACAGTTAATCAGTTCACCCACTATCTGTGTCACGAACCAACCAACTAATAACATTTTGCTTTAGTGTTGTGTATGACCCTGGTTAATAAGGCTTTATTTTAATAACACTGTCATTTGGGGCTACTATATTACCATATCTGGGCTGCAAACCTCCAGGTGATCACTAGAGGGCCACATATAACCTCTCTTTGCTGCTATCTAGTGGACACAAAGGGTTTTGCAGCTCAAATATAGTAAACCTGTTAGTAGAAAAGAGAGATTGACATTTAAAGCATCAACTCACATTATAATTCTAATTTCTTGCAGACCTCTGGGAGATGACCATTTTAAAAAAGAAATTCTTAATTTCCATGGGAGCATGCAGAGGAATTTTCTAGGAAGAAAAGCTGACTTGTACCAGAATACCAATCTACTATTTTTCCCATTCCTTGCTGCTTTCTGGGAAAATCTATATAGAAAAGCAACAAGCACCCTGTTCTTTATTTTTTTTTTTTTAATCAATGGTTAACCAGTGTCCAAACTATGATCCTGCTGAGTCAAAATAGGTAGATGTGAACTCCTTAAATAACACATACTTGCACAAAACTTAAGAAAGAGTGCTGTCTTTATTCTCTGAAGTATTTGTTTTATGAAGATTACTGTTATTTTATATTGCATGTACACAGTGTACACATTATTTTCTACAGAACAGCTTTTCTCAAAGTGGTGACTCCCCAGTTCCCAAGCTACATTTCTAGAATTCAATTGTGGAAATCAAGAAGTCATAACATTCTGAAAGTCTTCTCCAACTTAACATTCTCCAATAACTTTGGACTTCAACTTCCATAGCACTCAAGCAACAAAGACCACACATTGGCTGGGGATTATGGGAATAGAAATCCAATACATCTGGAACAAAGCTGTTCCAGATTTTCAGGATTATTTAACAACCCTATTATTTAATAGAAAAGTATAATACTTAACATAACTGAAAAGACTTTTAAAAATCAAGCAATTCAAATCAGAGCAATTTCAGTTGTTCAGAGCCTGCCAGTTAAAAGCATTTTTTGCTTTCTTCTAATCATTTAATCCAACTGAAGCCTTTACAACATTTTAGAAATAATCTAAAGTGGATTTTAATGTCTATTATATGCAGACCTGGCATTAAGACATATTTTCGCAGCATGTATGTTCCTTATTTAGCGTAATTTTTGCTAAAAGAATGAATCACCATCTCACAAATTACTTACATTGCTGTCCTCCAAAAACTTAAGGGCTTTTGCAATATTGTTCAGTCGAAAAATACGATGGGTCGAGGGCTTGTACTCGTGCAGCTAAAAGAAAATCAGAATGGATTGAAAAGGAAGAATGGTAGTTCTTCATGCAGATATATACTCACATCAATCCCTGCCTTTTAAAATTTTAGAAACTTCTAAATCATTTGACCTGTGGGGAGAGCCATAATCAGCCCCTTTTTTTAATTTGGCAAAGGGTTTGGGGTACTGAATGCCTTACAGAGTGTTAAAGCACCATTTTATTTTAATATTAGTATATTACTCGAGCCTTGATTGCCAAAATGAATAATTCTTTCTCTAAAAAATGCTGGAAATGTAATGAACAAGTTGGATTCTTTTTTTCACATGTGGTAGCAATGTCGTAAAGCCTCAGAATACTGGGAAATTATTCATAGTAGAATGGAACAGATTTTGAAGGTTGTCATTCCATATCTCAACCTGAGATATTTGTATTAAATATCACCAAACATGTTCTTTCCAAATTGGCTGAATCAGCACTGTATGTGATAATGCTGCAAGGATATTATATACTTATACTGGAAAAGGTCTGTAATTCCTTCCTTGGAAGAATGGCTAATGATACTGTGGGAGTTGCTTTGATGCCAAGAATAACTTCCTAAATAAAAAAGAAATCTAACGCAGAATTTAATTCTAATTGGAAAGCATTCTTGGATAACAATGGTATATACAGCTTGTGTACACCCAAGATTTGGGTTTACTTTTCCATAGAATCCTATTTATATCTGATCTATAGTTTTCAGTATTGATTTATTGTTTACTGTTTATAGTTCTGTTAGTGATTTGTACTGTGTTAATGAACTATATTCAATTTCAAGTTCAGTAAGGATAACTATCTGCCTTTTATCTTTTGTTTTCTTGTATGTTTTTATATCTTTCTCTTTTATTTATAGTTTCTTTCATATCTATATTGATATTGATATTGATATCAATATCAATATAGTTATATGTGTGTGTGTGTGTGTGTATGTCTGTCTGTCTGTCTGTCTGTCTATACATACATACATACATACACGCACCCCAAACTTAGGATTTTGGTTCAGCCTACTTTTGGATTACGGCCTCAACACAGCACAAAAAGACTATTGTAGCTCTTAAGGCAGGAGAAATTGAACCACTGCTTCAGAGCAACACATGCACATATACAATAACACAAAGACCACAAAAAAAAATCTTGAGTTCAAAACTTATGTGCAATTTACAGAGGAGTTTATTTAAATGCAGAATAAATAAACAATTTATACAAGGTCTGGTCACAGTTCCATAACAGTTATATGGAATTTATACAGTCAATGGGCATAAAATAATCAAACATTTTTACTTATCAAAGAGGCAAATTGCATGCACCACCAAGCTCTCCAATAGGCTGAACGTTTAGGCCATCAGGCATTTTCAAAAGTTCAACCCCTGTCCCCCATGTGAAAAGCAAAGGCACCCGCAGCAGCTAGAGCAGGGGTTCTCAAAGTACGGCCCGCAGGCCGGATACGGCCCGCCAGGGTCATTTATCCGGCCCGCCTGCCTGATTGGCCACCGCTGCTGTCTGTCAGAAGCAGAAGTGTCGGGGCTGTGTTGGGAGCTGCAGGCGATGCACGAGGAGGGAGATCGCTGAGCCAGACTATTCTACATGACAGGTATGCCGAGTCCGGCGGCTCTCCTCCTCTCCTCAAACTACAGTCCGGCCCCCCAACATTCTGAGGGACCGTGAACTGGCCCCCTGTTTAAAAAGTTTGAGGACCCCTGACCTAGAGCTTTCGTCAGGATGATGAAAACAGTATTGTGCCATCATGCCACAAACTGTACTCATGTTGTATGTGCGTGCAGTGTCATGACACACATGCAAAAAGGGGTGAAGTGCATAATATCAGCACAACACTGCTTTTGTCACCCTTCCTCCACAGATGCCTCCGAAGAAAAGGGCCAAAGACTCCCCCCACTTATCCTGAGAAGCATGGTTTTGAATGGTAGCATCCCAGTGTTTCAGGCAATGAAACAATCATAGCATCCCTATTGCCTTTCCCACCAAAAGCAACAGGAGCAAAGTGGAGATCCCTGATGACTAAAAGGTTGCTAGCTCTAATGAAAAGGAAGCTTCCCCGGGCTTATACCCTCCAAAACTGAACTCCCAAGTTAAGAATTAAACATTTGAATGAATTATTACAATTAAAATATTTTGTTTGAATTTAAATGCTTTAATTAATCCTTTTGGTTAGGTCAGATTCTACCATATTTGATCCTAGCATACCCACTTGGAACAATACATAGGTAAGATAAGGTTGGTGCTGTATTGTGGTTCCTAGCACTTGCTGCGTTTGTGCAGTTTCATTAACTGCATGAAATCCAGGAGCCATCTTGATTGTACCCATCTGGCTTGGGAAACATTTCAGATCCTTTTAGGAAAGAGGAATCTATCAAGTTTCATTTTATCATAAATTTGGGACTACATTACCACCTCAGTAATTTCTTTTTACACGTTATACATACCAGATTCTGTCCAGATAGCACTTCCAATAATGCCATCAGAATTTTGCCATCTTTAATATCAACCAGCAAATCTTTAACTTCCAGAGGAGGGCTACACTGTGGGGAAAAAAGGAAAATCATTTAATAATAGCTTTGGGGTGTGCATCCTCAGCTGCTTCCAATGTCTTCTACATCAATCAAATCAGTCAGCCCTCATCCAGAAGAAAAAACAGAGTCAAGGAAAACCTCCGATATAGTATTGCCGATGTTCAGAAAACAATGGTGTAATATTTCAGTTTATTAGGGCATTTTGTAATTGCTCACGGGGGTGGGGAGGCATCTTTGAACAAAAGGAACTTCATATAGAAGCTTATCAAGAAATTATATCCTGTTAATTTAGGTGTGAACAAAAACAATTGTTTGCTAACTTTCTATAGATATTAAGTTACTCAGCAATTCTAACATAACTGAATCATCAGCAATTACTGATGTGAAGGATCTCTATGTTTATTTTTAGGGCTACTATATTTGGGGTGCAAAAATGCAACCAACCAATTTAGGGCAGCAAATAGGTTTTTCTTATATTTCTTTGCTGCCATCTAGTGACCATTTGGACCTCTGCAGCCCAAATAGAACCCATTCTTTTGCCTACATAAATAAGTGCTAGAGCGGTGTTTCTCAAACTTGGCAACTTTAAGATGTGTGGACTTCAACTCCCAGAATTTCCTAGTTAGTTTTTGAAAAACACTGCTCTAGAGTAAATGTCTCAGATTTGCTGGAAGGCCCTCAGCTTTGGAAAGGCTGATATTTGCCATCAGTATTGTGTCTTCACTGCATTTAAAAACATCTTCATCATTATTTAAGAACATAAGCAAACTAAACTTGATTCTTTGGGACAGTATTCATGAGTTTTCTTGGCAACAGTATGGCAGTGATTTACCATTGTCTTCTTCTGGATATATTTTGATTTCTGAATCTAGCCAATGGTTCCCCATTCATGTACTAGCCAGGTCTGACCCTGCTTGACTTCCTAGATTGGCTAAGGGTGGCTAGGATACTAAATCAATAACCTAAGGATTCACACACTCTCCTGCCTATCAACCTCAATTTTCAGGGAAGTTAACAGAGTATGAATGTGTTTAGCACTCTTACCTTTTCCAAGTGTAAATTAATCCACCGGGTGAAAGTCCTTTTCTGCACATTTTCCCTCTCCACTTAAGAGAAAAGAAATCAGTTAATGAAGGGGAAGTGTCTATAATTTGCCTATATTAAAAAGGCAAAATTCCATATTTAAAATATTCATTAAAATATGCATTCATACCACAAATGGACAACATTTTTGGGGGTTGGGGGCACATTTTTAAAACAGACTCTGAGGACCATGGGGGAATGGCAATAACATCACAGGGGAAACAGGGCCATACTTTTTGAACCCTTTTTGGAGAGGCATCAGGGGAGATACCTTTAACATACCCATTTAATGGGTATGTTAAATCTACTGGAGACTTAATACACCTATTTTACTATTTTCTAGAACAAAAGAACTCTGTCTACTATATTTCATAGGGACAATCTTAGGGGCTTTGGGGACTGCAGAAAAAGTGTTGGAGGGCACAATGCGGCCTACGAGTCACAGCTTATCTATCTGATTTATAAAATCTACCAAACTATAATAAGACAAGTAAAATCACAACTATCCAATGACATCCCAAACATCAGCATCTTTGAATCAATTTGATCATGCTAGAAATGCATGGACATATTTTCTTGTTTAAAAAGGTCTTTAGACTTGCAGAGGTGGTGAAGGGATAAAGATTGGTACTGAAAGAAAGAGGAGGGATTAAGATTTCTTTATCACATTCTTTAAAATGTTTCTACCCACTTTTTCAGTTAGACGAGAGAAGGCAGCTTCCAAACCATTTTTTAAAAAGATATGGTAACAGTTCTGAAACATGGAAGCTGAATCAAGCCTTAAAACTGAATTGGCAAAATACACTTATGAAAACAGTCACAACCAGATTCTTAAAACAGGATTAGATTCAAGGAAACCCTCCAAGAAGGTTATGGTGGCTCATGAGACTCCTCATCCCATTTTATTCCTGAAACAAATCTGAAATAGATTCAGTTGAGAGATGTTTCAAGGTTGCCCAGTGACCTTGGTAGCTGAGCCATGATTTGAAACTGGGTCTCGCCAGTTCTAGTTCAATATACCATCATGGTTTTCATCCATCACTGTTTTCTCTGTGCCAGTCCCCCCTCTTTTACGGAAGTCTCACTATGAATTGCTTGAACTGGCAAGCCGTGTACACACTCCACAAATGTTGCATGGTTTCAACACATCCTACAGAATGTGTTTCTTTGCATTTACCCTTGTGAAAAGGTGCAGCAAGAACCAAAATTAAAATTAAATTAGATGAGTCCAGTTTTTAGATTGCTGCTCGCGTGTATATAGTTTACAGCCTCTCTTGAGGGATCTGAGGGCATTGAGAGAATAGGAACAAGATTATAAATATTTTAATTACGTACAACATACAGCCAAGCCTGTTCTTTTAGGCACTATGCCAGAAAAAAGTAACAGTTGTTAGAATTCGATAACATAAGCAGGAAAAGGAAAATAGACTAGTTTGGATTTAAATTTTAAAGAGTTTCAGGCTTCATAAAAATATATGGAACTCAAGTTAAGAAACCTCCACCAGACTTCATTCTTTTGCAATTAAGGCATGCAAGCGAAAAGGTGTTGTACAGTTCAGTATGGGTTAAGGCAGGGACGGGCGATTTATCAGTCTCATTTATCCCTCACTTCACTTAAGTTGTCCCCTGCAAGTGATCAGTTTAGAGCTGAATGAGAAGAGGAAGGACAATCTTTGGAAGCCCTTGTCTTCTCCCCAGGGGCTGGTGTCTGATGCTTCTGGATGTGCACTGCACTAACCAGCCTCCATGATTCAAAAAGCAGGAAGCAAGTTTTGGGGCTTTAACTCCATCAGTGTGAGTTGCTACCAACAAGAGAATGTGGATTTGGGCGGGGGGGGGGGGGAATCCCCATCTCTAGTTCAAAGAATGCTAGAGTTTCAAAATGTGGTATACTGTATTGGTTGTTTATATGTCACCTTCGTAATGGTGATAGATTTATACAGAATAAAATAATTCCTAGTAACTGTGAAATGAAAGAGAGCATAAAAATACATTAAAATAAAACAGTCTGCTCTCATGAGAATCAGCATTAATACAATAATAGCAGAATTCAGAGCATTTAGGAATGGAGGAATTTCTAATTTCATGCTTTTTGGAGTGTCAAATTTCAACTAAGAAAACATCTGCCTTTCACATGGCAAACAGAACATGTAGCTGGTTCCTAACTGGGCAATGAGGGGCAGATGCAGAGTCCAATTTGTATTGATCAAGAGGAGTTTTTAAAGTTAAAAATTGATTAAGAGACCTTTTTAAAAGCTCTCATTCAGGCTGGGAGCGGTTCAGTGAATTCTCCTATTCATATTGCTGAGACCATGTCAGGGTCTTTCAGATCTGTTTTGAAGTCCATAGGCTTGTTGTTGTTGTTCAGTCGTTAAGTCGTGTCTGACTTTTCGTGACCCCATGAACCATATCGCGCCAGGCCTTCCTGTCCTTCACTGCCTCCCTGAGTTTGCTCAATTTCATGCTCATTGCTTCAGTGATGCTATCTAGCCATCTCATCCTCTGCCATCCTCTTCTCCTTTTGCCTTCCATCTTTCCCAGCATCAGGGTCTTTTCCAAGGAGTCCTCTCTTCGCATTAGGTGACCAAAGTATCTGAGCTTGAGCTTCATTATCAAAGTCCACAGGCTACCAGAGAACAAAAGCTACTACAAAGCAAGTCCTAGATTTGTCAAGACATTTTAATTTGGTGGCTGTGTTCATACAATGTGATGAATCACGAAACAGTCAACCACACTTTAGTCTATGGTATGAACCAAGTGAGGGGAGTTACTTCATATTTATATTTTATTAGAATTACATCCTGCATTTAATTCAGAAGTCCAAGGAAGCCCAATTTCCTTCATGAGTTCAGGGATATCAAGGCAGCCCAGCTATCACTCCTTCTTATTGTTCCCTTAAACAAACAAGACGCCTGTGGAGTAGGCAGGGCTGAGAGAACATTTTTAGATTTTGTATTTATATTTTGTATATGTTTTAATATGATGTGTTTTTTGGTTTATTGTTCATTTTTTGTTGTTGTATGCCAGGGAATTCTGGGAGCTGACATCCATATATTTTAAAGTTGCTGAGGTGGAGAAGCACTGAACTAGTGAATGAATGAATGAATGAATGAATGAATGAATGAATGAATGAATGAAATTGGTCCAGAGCTCCTGCATGAGTTTCCATGGTTAAGAGTGGACCAGAACCTGGGTCTCCCCTCTCCTAGTCCAACATTTTCACCACTACACCATACTGGCTGTATAGGGCAGTATGCTGTGCATACTAAGTAAACTGGGTTGAGAAAACGCTAGTTGCTACCCACAAATAAGCATGTTGTAAAAACATTGCCACTGTATGGCTGGTGGACATAACCAGATTTGTCACCCACTCAAGATTACTAGCTTAACAACAAGTATATTAACTATGGCTGATTCATCCTACCTTTGAGTCTTATTTAAAACTAGTTTTAATTCTTACTAATAGATTTAAAGCAGGTCATCGAGGCCAGTCAGTGCCGGGTCTTTCGATCACCGTGGGCTCCAGAATACCTTGACCAGTGAGTGACACCGAGCAACAATGCTCATGGACATTCTAGAGTCTGCCTCTCCATGGCAATCCAAGCTGAGCTGATAAAGAAGATTAACCTCTCCACTCCTTTGGATTTGCACTGCCTTCGGTTGCCACTTAATAAGATGATATTATTTACTAAAAATAACCTCTCTCGTTCCAATGAGATTAGAACAGTAAAGCCTAATTTAATTGAAAAATAACTTCATTCTTATTCTCAGTAGCTGTTACGGTTGCACTGCACAAGATATGGGGTTGCTTACCTGTTATTTTAACAGCATACAAAGCACAAACATACCGCTATTCTTCCCAGCAGCCCTCAGTTTTGGCATTCTGTATGAACATTTTGGGGAGAAGTAGAAAACAGTTCGCTGGATGGGCTAGATAGTACTGACTTAGAGGGTCTCCAACCTTTTTGGTTAAGTCGACACATGGGAGATTTGAGAACACGTGGTGGCTTGCAAAATGGCTCCTGGGCAGCCTATCATTCACAATGGGGATCCAGTGTGGGCTCCCAACATTGGGGGTGGCTGGGGCCTTGAGGATGCTCTCTCCATCTTTAAACTTTGTCTGTAGTCTTAATGTGCTTTGTAGTTTTTAAAAGTTCTTATGTTTTTTACTTGTGAGCCGCCTTGAGTGACCAATAGGGAGATGGGTGGCATATAAATTTGATTTATAAATGAATAAAATAAAAACATAGCTGCAACAAAGTATGTAAACAGTTACAAAGCACCCAACTGACCAGAACGCTACCTGTTATCCTCTCTCAACTGTCCCTGCTTACCTTTGCCCTTTTCTGGAAGGTGACACAGTTAGATAAAAGACCTTAAGTTATGAGGTCATTTGGGGCCTTATTTTTGGAAATAAAGTAATGCTAGCAGTTGGTATTTTGCTTTGCAGTACACCAGCTTTATATTTTTTACTTAAAAGAATTTTTAAAAAAATAGAAGAGTAAAGTTGGGCAAAATACCTGGAAGGCACTAATGGGGATGTCTGCAAGCATCATATTAGAACAGTGTTTCTCAACTTTGGCAACTTGAAGATGTGTGGACTTCAACTCCCAGAATTCCCCAGCCAGCTATGGGTTTCTGGGAGTTGAAGTCCATACATCTTCAAGTTGCCAAGGTTGAGAAACACTGTATTAGAGACTCTAGTGCCAGAAGCATTCATCTCATCCAAAAGGGCTCTTATATTCTGAGTTGGAATAGACAGCAGGGAAGAAAATGAACAAATCAAGGCATGCCATGCCTAAGCCAATAGCGGAAATCCAGCTCACACAAACACCTTATACAATCTTGTTCTACTACAAACAAAGGAATGCTGCCAGTACATTAGTATGAATCATCTGCTGGCTGCGAGTGGACAAATCTACACATCCACACCTCCTCCACAAACAAAAGCTCTAATTTGCTCATGCATACAACCTACAGAGACCTAACACCATAAATTTTCTATGGTTTTTTTTTCCCTTAAGGAAGTTGTGCAATAGTGTAGCAATTACCATTTAAAAAACAGTATGGCCTGTCCATTTCAGACTCTTTTTGCAAGGAATTCTGAATTTTCATATTGATTGTTTTTGGTGTAGTCCCAACCACTACAGTGAGACCACTACAAAATTCAGGAGCAGGTTGGGGTTTTATGCATGTAAGACTTGTCTGTTTTTCCTTCCAACAGCAGGATCCCTTTCAAAGAATCCCTGTTCATCAAGAGACTTTTCAGAAATATAAACGGCAGCCACTAGAAGACAAGGCCAGAACGCACAGACCATTGACTGAGATTATGAGCAGGATCCAGCAAGGAGGTTATCATCCTTCACATAAAGCAACTTTCCCAAAAAGGATATCCTTCAGCTGTAATTACTTCAGTTCTTGTTACCCCCCAAGAAACATGTCTATGGTAGCGAGGAATGATAATTATTTTTGATCTGCTGCATTTAGAATGTGTAAGACTGCCAGAGACTGCTTTATTTGTATGCTTCCTCTGAAAGATCTATGTATAACTTTTTCTTCAAGCAAACCGGTATCTAAACGTTGTACAGATTTAGGACTGCCATCAGCGACTACCACTCCTGTTTGCTTCCACTTTCTCTAAAAATCTAGATGTCATTCCATTCCAGATTTATTTTTGGCAATTGTCAGCATACTACATATTTAAAAATCTCTTGCTATCTTTAAGAAACCTATACAGTTTGCTATAATTTTCTCTGGTAAGAGTTACATAAAAATTCTTAACAAGACTGGCTTTTTTCTTGTTAATTATAGTTAAATGAATCCCAGAATCCTGAAATATACCACACAACTGATAATTATCCCAACCTGTATTACAAAAGGTAAGAGTGTTCTTCTAGACCTTACTACTCAAGGTGAAAGTAGATACAAAGGCCTAATCCACAAAACGTTTATGGGGATTCTGTAGATTTTCACTAGCTGAGCACTAAGGCTTGTTGTATATATGATTTTCTGAACAGCTTTTAAGTTTCCCCATTGTCAGGAGTTCTTTACCAGACTTGTGTGCTATGGGAACATTTATAAGTACCCCTCCAGAGATGCTCATGTTCAATATGGCTAAGATATGAGGGGGGGAACTGCCGTCAAAGGCAGAGCTCTGACACACTTTTCACGTCCCCCAAATGTCTTAGCCAACATTTGCACATTGATCATTAATATGTATTGAAGTACAGAGAGGGTTGGCTATGTTCCCTGGATGTACTTAACTGAGGTGTAGGCAGGACTAGCATGTCACAAAAACACTTAAGTCCAGTGAGTAGGGGCATCTGTGGGGAGAGGGTTAAAAAAAAAAAAGATGGTGGCCACGACCATGCAATCAAAGTCCTGCCCCTTTTTTATGTACACTGCACATGTGACACATGTAAAAAAGGATGGGGCTTTGATTGTGCTGCTGTAGCCACTATCTTGATATTTTTTTACCCCTCCCCCCAGTCCCCAAGATGTCCCTGTCAGTGGACTGTTTTGGGTTAGAGTGATGAAACAGCCATTTCATGTGAGCAGTCTAACCCAGCCAAAAGTGGGACAGTTGACCACCCTGCCTGCTCAGTTTTTTAAGAAAAAAGTTGGGACCAGACAGCAGTTGGAAGAACCAGGTTTTCCATTATACAATGCACTGCCAGAGTCCTAGAAGCTGTTGAATACAATTTGCTACAATTGATTGGATGCAGGGGTTAACCAAACTACTCCTCCTCCTGTAGATCTTCCTCCAGGAAGCACTTACCACCAGCCCTGATTCAGATAAGGAAAAGTCTTCACATCCATTCCCAACAACAATGTTCCGAATAATGCTATTGGCATGCTTGGCATAAATAATGGCAAGGTCCCTGGTGTCTGCTGCAATCTTTTTCGGGGGAGATCTGCCAGTCCTGATTTATGGTGTATATCCTCTTGACCCTCCCTCTCTGCCACTTTGTGCTTGCCCTATACACCCCATGAGGGTTGTTGTAGAGGGGTTGCTTTTCTTTCTCATGAAAGGCCTTGTTTCCCTTGAACAGAGTATGAGAAGGTTTCCCCTTTGATCAGCCATTTTGGAAAGACTGACCTGACAGTCAAGGTTGTGGGAGAGAGAATGGGACCTTTCAGTATATCCTCTGATGGCATGTCTCCCATCCTCTGAAGACATTTAGGGGTAGGCAGGCATTAGCAAAGTGGATAATGTGTAATGAGGGTTGGGAGAAGGAGCTTGCTGGAAGAAAAAGAGAAAGATGCCTGCAATCAGAGAATAGCCAAACTGTTGAATCTGCTTGTGAGCATATACCCCCTACTTTAGTAAAGTAGGTTGACTTTGCACCTTAGAAGAATGACATGAAAACTCAGAAATCTGGTTTGTTACTTTTTAACTCTCAATATCTTAATTTGCTTCAACATTTATAGAAATTCCAAAACTGGAGCAAGATGTTCTGTCAATTAAGGCAGGGCAAATTTACATTTGTCCCAAGAGTCATGCAAAAGGCAACGTCCCTGATTGCCTGCCAAGGAAAGCAATCTTTGTTCATAAAATAAATTTCTAGATTGAGTTGCTATTACTTTTTGATTAGAAATGCCATCTGTCCTGGATCTGCAGAGAAGGTCAAACCTCCCATATCCTCTGTGCCTTATGAAGGTTTTTTTTGACGACACCATTACAATCATATCACTGTAAAATTTTTAGGAGACTGTACTTTTTAAACAAAATGGAACTGTGTGTTTGAGCTTGGCCAGATTGCCACATTAAAATGCAATCCACTAGTTCTTCATACTGTAGAAAAGTATGTCAACGTAAAATTTGCTGCTCTAATGGCTGAGCCTATTCTGCCTCAGTAACAGGGAGGGGGTGGCACGTTCCTATAGTTTTAATATGGGAAAAGCTGGCAAATCACCCTGGTTTCATTTCTAGTCCCACCAAGTATCACTTGCTGCTTGGAAAAGTAACCACCAGTCACCTCCTGCTATTTCACCCCCTGCTTCTCCTCCATATGTGATCTGTCAGCCAAACTATTTTGGATGGGGTTTAGTACTCTTTCAAAAGAGTGCAAGACCCATGTTCAGAAACAGTCCCATTGACAGGTCACAGGAGTAACATTGGGGGCACTCCCACTTTATCTCATGCCTCTACTCCATGCCTGTGACCTGTCAAGTGGGTCATAGAGCCAGTTGGTGTCTATGACCAAATAGGAGTTGGGGGAACAGGATGACACAGGAGGAACAATCAATAGTTACTGATTTCCATTCTCACTTGCAAAAAAATTGCAGGCAGTATTGAAAGTACTCTGTGGAACAGGCAAGATGGCATTGCCTGCCCACTAAAATACAGGTAATCCCTGGTTAATGACAGTAATTGGACCAGGAACTCCGTTGCTAAGCAAGGCGGTCATAAAGCATGTTGTCACATGACCATGTCGACTTGCAACAGCAGTTCTGGCAGTTCCAGTTGCGGTTGTTAAGCGAATCCCACATAGTCGTTAAGCGCAGTGTCATGTGATTGCCATTTGTGACCTCCTGCCAACTTCCCCATTGACCCTGCTTGTCAGAAGCCAGTAGTGAAGGTTGCAAATGGTAATCACGTGACCATGGGAAACTGCTACCATCGTAATTGCGAGCCAGTTGCCAAGCACCTGAATCAAGATCATATGACCATGGGGATGCTGCAACAGCCACAACTTTGAGGAATGTCTGTAAGTTTCCTAGTTCAGTGCTGTTGTAACTTTGAATGGTCACTGAACAAATGGTCATTAACCGAGGACTACCTTTAATAAAAAGAGTGAAAAATACAGCCATGAAAAATGTCTCCTTGGCAGATACAGCAAAACACCTCTAATGAATTCACTGGTGGCAGAACCAGCAATACACAGCTGGCAGAACCTGGCTGCCTTTCCTGACTTAAATCAAACTTCTATAGAACACAGGATTATGTACCAATATGGTACACAGGCACTTCTGCTTGGAGCCCACCATGCTTCTTGTCCCACCTAACTTTTTAATTGCTCTGATCACATTGTAAGTCTTGGCACTGAAGAATTATAGGATAATTTTAAACAGTTTACAAACTTTCTGTCACCGCAGTATAGAGAATAGCAGATAGCATACCCGTATAACAAGTAAAGCACCTCCAGTCAAACTTCTCTGGCAACTGCATCCATGATGTTTTCTTGGCAGAATTATGGAAATGGCTTGTCACTAACCTCTGGAATGTTTTTTGACCTTCCAACGTAGCTAATAGAACTGGAAGTCCCTAGTGATGCCCCATTCAAATACTAAACAGGACTGAGGTCAGTTAAGATAGGCTAGCTGCTATCACCTGCTGAGGACATAGAGAAAATAATTTTCTATAAACAGGTGTTGAGTATCTAGCTATGTCCTATATAGCTGCTGTTTTGTAAATGTTCCTACCTCCCATCCCCCCAGCATCTATTTGATTGAGAGTGCCCACAATATGCTTTAAAAATTCCAAATGGGCCATCTGGTCCCCAAAAGTTGAGGATCCATGGTTTCCATGTTGGTATGGGCACAACTGTACCAATTATTTCATTCTGCTGGCAGCTGAGCATGCAGAGTTAATGAGAATTCTTCCATATGATCAACATGTTTTAAGTCCACAAAATAAATGTATATTTTGAATATTTACCATCAACAATGTCTAAAGTCTAAAGTGGTATTTGAACGGCAATTTCCTCAAAATAAATCCCCACCTATAGAATAAATGAACCATTCATATCCCTTATCTTCCTCAGCTGTCAATACTCTGGTACATAAGTAATATGAAACACGCTGACAATTTTCAACAGTGCTCCTTTAACATATTTTTATAACACTGTACTATTTATTCTTAATTGCTTGCAAACACCTTGGACTTCACAATAGAGAGACAGGTTAAAGTAATTGAGTAGGTGGGTAAAAATCAGCTATTTTTAAATTAAGGTTATTTCTCTGAAATAATTAATGAATATGTCAAAGAAATCTGTCCTGTAGAAAGACAGCAAACACAACCATGGTTTTTGGATGAAAGCTGAGTATTGGTAGGCAAATGAAAACCACACAAATTCAAAGATGTGAAACAGCTTGATAAGCAGGTCCATATCCATCTCAAAGCAGAACAGAATGGCTTTTGGAATAACATTGACGAAGAGCTTGAAGAAGCTGCACATTGCCAAGAAGACTGCAGCCTCTACATCGCATTATGCCATCTCAGAAGTAAATTTCAATGCATAAATGACAATACCAGAAAAGCAGACGGAACTTTTGTGCGCTCTGGAATTAAATGACTGGATTATTGGCTTCGGTATTTCAAACTCCTTTACAACCACTCTTTTCCAGAAAAACACTGCAGTAGAACCAACACTTGATGGGCCACATGGAATCACTGAAAAATGTGAGCCCAGAATCACTGAAATTAAAGCTATCTACCAATTAAAAAGAGGGAAAGCTGCTGGAGCTGAAGAAATTACTGCAGAAGCACTAAAGGCTGATGGTGATATGCGAATTTGTTTGCATCACTCACTCCTTCAGATGATCTGGCAGTCTAAAGAAATACCAAATTTGTGGAAACAGGCCATAATAGTTTGAATTTTCAAAAATAAGACAATCAAGAATGCAAGAATTACTGTAGAATTAGTTTGTCGTCAATTGTAAGCAAGATATTTATGAAAGTAATCCAACAAAGAGAGCCAGTGTGGTGTAGTGGTTAAGGCACCAAGCTAGAAACCAGGAGATTGCGAGTTCTAGTCCCACTTAGGCACAAAGGCAGCTGGATGACCTTGGGCCAGTCACTATCTCTCAGCCCTAGGAACGAGGCAATGGCAAACCGCTGCAGGCAAGAAAACTGCAGACACTACTCCAGGCAGTTGCCAGAAGTCAACACTGACTCAAAGGGATCAAAGAAAAAAAAATCCAACAAAAGAGTCAGAACAGATAGGAACAACTAGTCCAAAAGGAACAGGCAGTTTTTTTCCTAGAACAGAATACTGTGACAAAATTTGTGACTACAATACTTCCTCAAGGAATGCATCAGGTGTGGCAATAGGCTGTTAATTTATAGCAGCATCTGACAATATCCATTGGCCGATGCTATAGAAGCCATTCACTGCAGAAGGCATGTCAGCTAAAATAATAACCACCTGCAGAGGTATATGAGGGATCACAAAGTTGTCTTTGTGTTAATGCCAAAATATCCAAAGACTTCCCTACATCATAGCATCATAGGGTTGGAAGGGACCTTGGAGGTCTTCTAGTCCAACCCCCTGCCAAGGGAAGGAATCCTCAAACTATTCTGGATGGCTGTCCAAACTTTTCTTGAAAACCTCCAGTGAGGCATATGTACTGATGTGAGGTAAGGCTGCATTGCATCTCTCTTGCTGTCCAATACTGTGATCAATGCAGTCATGTGGAAAGTCTTTGCTGATCAGCATGGTGTCAGAGCTGGACAAGATGAATTCATCACAGATCTAATGTTTGCTGATGATACCATGATTTTTGCAGACAGTGAAAGAGAAGCCTATGACTTCCTACTTGACCTAATAACTACTGCTTATCTATACGATTTAACCATCAATACTGACAAGACCACGGTATTCAAAACTGACAGCTCCTGGACACTATCCACCTTGACAGAGCTCAGCCTGAGCAACTTGAGCAATTTAAATACTTCAGCTCAATTAGCCAAAAACTGAAAATAGCTGCCACAGCTGATATAAAATAATCAAACTGGCCAGCTACCTCACCCTTCAGAGCACTGACAAGGAGACTCTGGCAGAAAAGCAGCATAGGCATTGCTACCAAAATTTATAAATATGTTTATTTATAAATAAGCATATTTATCAATCATTAATGCTACCAATGTTGCTATGTGATACAGAATCTGCCTGTGCAAAATACTAGGAATTTCAATCTATGATAGTATACAAAATGAAACAATTAAAGAATGATGCTGCAACCTCTAGTAGCTGATGAAATTAAGAACTGTAGAATGTGACGGTTTGGACACATCTGCCACTTGGTCCCATGCTGACTTCCTTATTAACTGCTCTGGGAATTGTGCCCCATGTTGGAAAGTACAGTGATCAACTGCAAAGAAAACTTGGCTGAAGCATGTGGAAGAAGATCTAGCAAAACTTAGACTCAACTTGACAGAAGCAAAATCACTGGTCAACAACAAGCAATAATAGAGGAACCTGCTACATGACATCAGCAGACCCATAGTAGCTACAACTGCATACTCATTATACTGTTGGTCATTACCAGATGCAAGCTAAGGACTTCAAGATAAAGACTCCTTTTTTAAGCGCATATCTTACTACTAACAGCAGCTAAACGTTATTATAGTTTTGCTACTGGCCCACAAAGGGGTGCAGAGAATGGGGAAGGAGAGATCAGAACATCCTTTCAAAAGAAATTATTAGCCCATAAAAAGTTTTGCTACATCACATTCCTACATATTTCCCCTACTTACCTGGAAACTAAAGAACAATGGTTTAACTTTTGTAAAGGTGCTCTGACTACTTGTTGAAAGCACTTCTCATTTCCTGCAGGTAACCAGATGTCAAGATTTCTGGATCAAAATTTATTTTGCTTTCACTGTCTTAAATTTTAAATATCTACTTCTTCCACCTGAAAATACTTCCAAGTACTCAAGGTAGCTGACAGCAACTATAGCAACAATAAAACTAAAATTGGAACTCATGTTTTAAACAGTAAAGAGAAGAACAAAAAAACAAGCAGCCACGAAAATCCTGGGAGAATAAAACAAGTTATAATTTTAATAAAAAAAAGATAACATTAGTAATGTCAGTGTGACCCTGATTTTGTCCCCCTTGGCAGAGAATTCTAATCATCACAGCACCAGATGCAGGCAAATTATAGGTAAATAGACAACTAACCTCTGAAGGCAAAGGAACCCTGACAACTGAGCAAGATTCTGATGATGTTAACAAAAGAGGTTCATAAATAGCAGAAGACAATTATTTCAGCACCCTGGTCCAAAGGTGGGACCTTAGACTTTATAGAATAAGACCAATTTCTGAATTATGTAACAGGGCTAAATATCCTGACTGATTTCCAGTATGACCCTGTCAGAAAATGTTAAGAAAGGAAATTACAGGACTGTGGTAACGCCACACACACGATAAACACAGACTTCTGGCAATTTCTTATGACATAAGTTGACCTTTCAAATGCCTCAAAGCCATTTGGATTTTCTTGCTCAGAAATTGTTTTGAATTGTTTTCAGAAACAAATAGGAAGCATGGCAGACAGACATAATTGTCAATGATTGTCTTACAATTATCAGAAAGATTTAAGCTAGATAAAAGAAGTCATGGTATTAAACAATGTAAGACAGAATTTGAAATGGAATTGTGTACAAATGATGAACATGTAATTGCTAAAATGTATAAACTTTTATTGAAATTTGAAACAGAAGAACAGGTCAAAGAATGCACGATAAAGTGGGCTAAAAACTTTGGTTATGGAACAATGGGAAAATATGTGGTTGAAAGGACTGAAATTTACATGATGTTATAATCTTAAAGCAGATTTTTATAAAATGATGTACCATTGGTATATGACACCAGAAAAATTATCTAGAATGTATAAAAGTACTTCAAATTTATGTTGCAAATGTGAACAACAAGAAGAATCCTTTTATCATGCTTGGTGGATGTATAAAAAACCTAGAAAATGTTGGGCTCAAATACATACAGTGATTCAGAGGAATTTATTTATTTGTATGTCACATTTATATAGCCACCCATCTCACACAAAGTGACTCTGGATAGCACATAGTTAATTTTAAAAATTAATGTTCAGTTGAAACCAGAACTTTTCTTCCTGAGACTGATGGATAAACAGTTAGAAATGAACCATGGAACACTGTTTTTATATATGATAACTGCAGCGAGATTTTTGTATGCATAATGATGGAAAGATTTGGCAGTACCTACAATGGAGGCTTGGTTGGTGAAGACGACAGAACTTGCTGAAATGGCTAAATTGACTTGTTTGATTATAGAGAAGACAATATCTACACTTATCGGTGATTGGAAACCTCTTAGGGACTTTCTGCATAAAAAAGAAAAAAAAGAACTTGTGATCTATGGTTTTGATGATTAGACAGGATAGACTATAGAAAGAGGAGAGTCATGATATGACCTTAGAGAGAGAGGTTAAAACATAACTGTACTTATAACTGCTGTGAAGAAGATTGGAAGCCACTTCTTTATACTTTTTTTTATATCCTCTTTTTTCTACTTTTCTTCTATCCTTTTTCTTCTTCTTTACCTTCCTCTTACTTTTTCTTTTTTGCAGTTTTAGCTTTTTCTTTTGTTTCTCCCCTACTCTGTTTCATTTCTGTTTCTCCTTTCTCATTCTACTTTAGTTCTTATTATTGTTAAAACTCTCAATAAAAATTATACATCATTTTCTATAAAAAAAAGGAACACATAAGAAGCCAGTAAAACTGTATCATGGCTAGCATTACATGGTCCATGAAGTGTATAGCACAAAATAATGTTAATGGCATATTTTGCATTACCTGTAGCTTCCAGAAAGCCTTCAAGATATGCTCTCTTATACAATTCACATATTCATCTATACCGTATAGATGTTTCAGATATGAATGACTGGAAACAGGTCCTTGTCCCCTAAAAAGGGACATAGTTATCACATCAGCTGAAACTGTACCATGGTGCTTTTGACAACCACTACCTGACCACAGTGCTGGATTCAAAATCACCCTTGTGATGCATATTCTATTCATTAGAAAAAGTGGAGACCCACCCAAAACAGGCTGCATCTCAGCTCCTGACCCATCTTTCTAATTTATTTACCCAGATGAAGACTTTCCGTAGGAAATGACAAACAACTATAGGCTGAACTTAAACACAAAGTAGAACGATTTCATGTGCATCTGGCCTCTACAAAATATTCCGTGTAAACAAAACCATGTAACAGTAATAATTACAGAATCATAAAGTCAAACCATGAAGATCACCTTGTCCAACCTCTGTTCTATGCAGCAGTACGATAAAGGACCAGCCAGTGTAGGTTTAAATACTCCTCACTATTAAGTGGCTACTCCTCCTAATGTTCAATAAAAATCTTTTTTACCTGCCCTTTATTTTGGAGATATTTGGTGACCACTATTGTTTCTCCCCTTAACATTCTTCCCTATGTGCTAAATATGCATATTTTAAAGAATTCATTGCTTATAGGACCTGGTTTTCAGTGTTTCACCATCTCCATTATCTCATTCACACTCTTAATTTTACCACATTCCCCTTTCTTTTAACTACCCCCCCCCCCAAGGAAAGCATTAAAAAATGTTATCTTCCTCAGAAAACTAGAACACTTTCACAAAGGAGATTGTAGTTGCCTATTTCCAGTGCCTATCTGGTGCATCAGAACAGCCATTATGAAATGTCCAAACTCTTCCATCTGCAACAGTAATTGGAACATAACATTCCCATGACGTGCTCAGCAATCATGTTGCCAGGCAGCAGTTGATCAACATGTGCACTAAATTGCTAATAATGAGATTTGGATCCCTGAACATACACTCATTAAAAATGATGTATCAAAGGGGATTCTGATCAAATAGGTCCTATGCAACAGCACAAACAGTTTATATTGTTTAGTTTCATGATTCAATGAAGCCAGTTTAATACAATACATTTTACACAGTAAATGAGAGGCTCCTTCTAAAAATATTCATGCTCCCAAGGGTCAATGTGAAGAGAGCAAATGTTAAGAGGCCACACACAACCTGTCCTTCCGGTTTCTAAGACTTTCTAGGATAACAAATTGGCTCATAATCACAAGTATTGATTACCTGATGGTAAAATGTATCAGGTTTTGCTGGGGCTGTTAGTAAGTATCCAACTATATATGTCACAAATGAATCTCAGACAGCATACTTCAAAAACAGGAGAAGCATTTGGTTGCTCACAGCCGCAATGAGCAACCCAGGACAGTTTTGTTTTGTAACGGACTTCAGCAGGAAAGGAACAATGACGTGCACTGATTCTGCTGAAAGACCAGACACCAAGAGCAGCAATGATGACTTGCTAAATGTGTGCTATGTTTGTCTTGTAATCAAAAGAGTATATTAATTACATCTGTTGCAAGTGCAAGCTTCTCTCCTTGCTGAGAGGAAAGGACTGGAGGACAGCCCTTCTTCAAGACTCACCAGAAAAATATAGCACAGTGAGCTCTCTATGAAAGACCACAAAATGAGATATCCAAGGAAGCAAGGCATTCAAAATTGTCCAGAAGTAGAGGAGAGAGGAGAAAGGCCCCAAAGAGGAAGAAAGCACCCCAGTGGATGTAGTGAGCACTAGGCAACTTTAGATGAATTGGTCAACTCCAGTGTCATGGACTACATCTTGATTTAATCACTCTTTCTTGAGGTATATGGCAAGAAAGGGTGAACAACAAAGAGAAGGTCCATGCCATTGGAGCTCATCAATTGATTTGACATTCTGGAGATAAAAAATGACTCCCAATCACTTGAGATAGTTTTTTCATCCCAACATCTCCAGAACTAAGGAAAGGATCCTTAACTCCACAGAGATCAAGGAAATCAAAGCTATCTACTGAGTAGAAAAGCAAAGAGTGATGGAGAGGCTCATGATTGTGAGGGAGAGTTGCATCTGTGTGGACCAGACAAGCTACCTTAAGAAGCGTGCCACCTTCCTGGGACATGAATCCAGGATGTGGTAGAGAGACCAAGGTTGATCAAGCAGAATGATCTCTACATATTCATTCATACATACATACATACAGGGACAAATGAAATTGCCACAAAAGGACAAATTCTTCAGGGGATTACACACAACTAAAAAAAGCCCTGGGTAGGGAGGTGAAACGGCTGAAAGCATCAGTAGTGTCTTTATGTACCTTCCTCATTGATGGGTAAGTGACAAGAAGGTAAAGCAGTATCCTTGAAATGAAGAAATGACTAAGAAGGTGTTCCTGTCAAGAAATTCCTAGACCAAAATAAAGGATTCTTATGCAGGCATGACCTGCATTTCACATGGGCAGGAAAAAATGTTTGGCAAGAACCTTGCCAAATTTTATCAAGAGTGCTATGAATAAATCAGAATGGGGAGGAAGACAAAAGTATTGATTCAGATAGAGAAGTGTAGGGCATTAGGAACATGGCTACATATAATGGAGAAGGCAGAAGACAGGAAAGATACCTCAAAATTCTCAACACATAGCAGTATGGAGATCTGAAGAAAAGTGCCACTGCTTTAAACATTATTTTTAATGAGTAGATTCCTTGAAGCAATCACATTCTTTTTCTGGCTTCTGTAGAAGACTGAAAACATTGGAATACTTTAATAAATAGCACAGAAGTACTATGCCCCCACTTAATATAAGGTTCAAAGCACTTCTGAATCACCATCACACAGCCCTAACAGAACCAAATGGCAATTAAGAATCTTAAAGTTTGAGAAGCACTTTTGATGAATATCCAAAAAACCATCTATACAAATGATTATAGGAACACTTGGAATATGTACAATTACCTTGGTCATATGGCATCATCTGATGACTGGAGATAGAGATATAATGCATGGGCCTAGACAAATACCTTTTAAGTTTATGTTAGCACTTCAGGATTAAAAAGTATTCTCTATTTTTTTCTGCAGATCCTGGATTTCTTAAATGTACACTTTGCAAGGTGCAGAACTATCAAGACAGTTGCATATACGATATATAGTACTGTGCGAAAGTTTTAGGCAGGTGTGAAAAAATGCTGTAAAGTAAGAATGCTTTCAAAAATATATATTGTAATTGTTTATGCTTATCAATTAACATAATGCAAAGTGAGCGAACAGAGGAAAAATCTAAATCAAATCACTATTTGGTGTGACTACCCTTTGGCTTCAAACCAGCATCAATTCTTACACTTGCACACTTTGTACACTTGCACAAAGTCAGGGATCTTGTAGGATTAGAGTTGGGTGCATGATTAACCAATTATACCAAGCAGGTGCTAATGATCATCAATTTCATATGTAGGCTGAAACACAGTCATTAACTGAAACAGAAACAACTGTGTAGGAGGCTTAAAACTGGGTGAGGAACAGCCAAACTCTGTACTAAGGTGAGGTTGTGGAAGACAGTTTCATGTGACAGGTCATACACCATGGGAAGACTGAGCACAGCAACAAGACACAAGGTAGTTATACTGCATCAGCAAGGTCTCTCCCAAGCAAAAATTTTAAAGCAGACTGGGGTTTCAAGATGTGCTGTTCAAGCTCTTTCAAATTCAAGTTTCAAGTTCAAAGAAACGGGCAACGTTGACGACCGTAGACGCAGTGGTCGGCCAAGGAAATTTAATGCAGCAGATGGAAGACACATCATGCTTACTTCCCTTTGACATTGGAAGATGTCCAGCAGTGCCATCAGCACAGAAGTGGCAGAAAACAGTGGGACCCAGGTACACCCATCTACTGTCTGGAGAAGGCTGGGCAGAAGTGGTCTTCATGGAAGAATTGCAGCCAAAAAGTCATACCTCCAATGTGGAAACAAGGCTAAGCGACTCAACTATGCATGAAAACATAGGAACTGGAGTGCAGAAAAATGGCAGCAGGTGCTCTGGACTGATGAGTCAAAATTTGAAATATTTGGCTATAGCAGGAGACAGTTTGTTTACCGAAGGGCTGGAGAGCAGTACAATAATGAGGGTCTGCAGACAACAGTGAAGCATGGTGGAGGTTCCTTTCAGGTTTGGGGCTGCATTTCTGCAAATGGAGTTGGAGATTTGGTCAGGATCAATGGTGTCCTCAATGCTGAGAAATACAGGCAGATATTTATTCATCATGCCATACGATCAGGGAGGCATGTGATTGGCCCCAAATTTATTCTGCAGCAGGACAACCCCAAACATACAGCCAATGTCATTAAGAACTATCTTCAGTGTAAAGAAGAACTAGGAGTCCTGGAAGTGATGGTTTGGCCCCCACAGAGCCCTGATCTCAACATCATCGAGTCTGTCTGGGATTACATGAAGCGACAGAAGGATCTGAGGCAGCCTACGTCCACAGGAGATCTGTGGTTAGTTCTCCAAGATGTTTGGAACAACCTACTTGCCAAGTTCCTTCAAAAACTGTGTGCAAGTTTACCTAGAAGAATTGATGCTGTTTTGAAGGCAAAGGGTGGTCACACCAAATATTGATTTGATTTGGGTTTTTCTTCTGTTCACTCACTTTGCATTTTGTAGATTGATAAACATAAACAATTACAATATAAATTTTTGAAAGCATTCTTTTTTTTTTTGTCTGCACTCAGTCATTACTGACCCTGCAGTGCCTGCCTAGACGAGTCCTTGCCTGGACGAATCCTTGCCTGGACAAATCCTGTGCAGTTTTCAAGGCAATTGTTTCGGAAGTGGTTTGCCAGAGCCTCCTTCCTAGAGCAGAGCCCAGCTGGCGAGCGCAGGAGGCGGGATTTCCGTTGCTTCACGCCCTTTTAGGGCGAGCGCGGTTTCGCGCTTACCAGCAGCTGATCCCGTCTCTCTGTGCAAGGCGCTGCCAGCATTTTTCCTCCCACTGGAGTGAGAGTCCCCATTTATCTACTCACGTAAGTTTTTGAGCTGTTGGGTTGACAGGAGCTGGGGAGGAAACAAGAGCTCACCTTGTTAACGGCGAAGGCTGGACTCGAACCGCTGAAGCCGTCAGCGATTTCTGGCCGGCAACTTTCAGCGTCATTAAGCCGCTGCGCCACCGCGTCCCCTTGAAAGCATTCTTACTTTACAGCATTTTTTCACACATGCCTAAAACTTTTGCACAGTACTGTATGTGTATGTATGTACATATATATACACACATACACACATATATAAAGAGATTTTAGAAATGTACAAACAGAAATGTAAAGTATGCCTGAGGTAAAGCTTCATGTCTTTTTGGCATACTCTGAAAGCCATAACTAGCTAACTGCTGAATGTGCAGTGGATGAAGAACCTAAGCTTGCATCTGTATAATAGGTGAAATGGTCCTAAGAATCCATAACAGTCACAAAATACTTATTGGAGCAGGGCTGTGCCATGACCCATAAAACAAACACACACAATCTTGGTGTTAAATAAGTAAAAAAGAAAAAAGGCATGGCCACTTACGCATCCGGGGGGGCGGGGGAGGAACAGGTGACAAAATGTGTGTTGGGTCATTGCAATGTAAAGCAGTGGTTTACATACTTGTGTCTGACATTGAGAAGCACAACCCAAAGGTGAGGTTTGTGCCATGATGTCACCACAGAAATCGCAATTTCTTCATCATCACCGTTAATTCCGGACACTTGTGTGTGGCCATTCCAGCATCAAGGTCACATCTCATGGTTCACATGTCATGCTAAGGCATGGTTTCTTAGGCCATGCATCACTGAATACATCGCAATCATTTGGATTTACACATTACCTAACGCAAATTATAGTTAACAAATCCCAATGGCTGGATTCACCCGAAATTCTAAGAAAACTAAAAGTTTGTGAAAAATTGCTCTTGGAATGGAGCTTCATCAATATTCACAACTATGGTTTAGTGAGACTGAATGCATCAATCAAGTTAAGTTCCAAACAAGTGAAATTAACTGTTTGCTAAAAGCCATGCATTTTTCACATTTTTCACTGTTCTGAACAGATTAACTAAACATAGCCAGTCCCCAAAAATGCAACTCTGATCACTGTACTGGAATACTTCCTGAGCTTCCCTGTAATCTAGCCTGACAACCTTTCTCAACTTGAAAGTAGACCTGCCCAGATCAGTCTGGTCCTGGCTTTTGTTCCTTCTGAGTTCCATATGAAAAAGTTGGTACGTGCAGAGACATCCTACCCACAGCAGACCCCAAGTTGAGCAAGTGACTGCTAGCAAACTGATAGCCTGACCTATAGTGAGTCCTTCTTTGTTGACACTTTTCATTGGGAGCAGACGGTATGAATTAAACACAGAAAAAAAATAAGTTGTTGAGTATGCCACTGCTATATTGCAAGCTAGTTTATATCAGAAATCATCTGTGTTTGTAGAGTGCCTAGAAGAATAAAAAGATTCTGTCCAGAAGGACAGAATCTGAACCCATGTTTGGCAGGCTTGAGTTTCCTTTGGGGCATCGAGGGGAGCTGGATTACATCCAGTTGTAGTCTAACCACATGGAATTAGATTTTGTGTGTGTTTGCTGTCTACTGGGAGGTGACATCAAAGATTTAGGATGACTCATTCTTTTTCTGCAAGGAGGTCACATTCAGCCCTGGCCCTAATTCATGTACCTCAGGAGAATGCAGGCTTATAAACTCAAGGACTCATTTGCATGAAGTAGAACTTACAGAAATGATTTACACAATGGCACACCTCATGTAGTTATCATTCTTAAGAATACTAGCAGCACAGGAGAAAAAACACACACAAGCAGGCACTCAGGGTGGCTTGCTGCTAAATGCATGCCAAGCGTACAGTTTGGTTTCAACAGCCTCCCCCAAATCCTCCAGTGCATTGTTTTTGATTAAGATTTAAACACTGACTTTAAATAGATTAAGTAAGAGGTAACAAATATAACTTTAGGCTTGCAAAATGATGATTTTTATTATTTTTCCAATTCAAAACAAAAAATTAACATTTCCCGAATTCCATCCTCCCTATTCTCATGTTTTCTCCTCTAGGATTCTCCTTTCCCTGTTTGAAGTATCATGAATTTAAAGAATAAGCTAACACAAGAATGAATAAGAGGTAAAGGTGAAAGTTAAATCAATAAATGGTTACCAATCAGAAATAAAAGGATTCAGGACCATGGACCTCTTACTAGTTTACATTAGTTTTGTAATGAATCAGATTTTTAAAAAAATGTTTCTTCTTTTTTGTAATTTGATATAATAACCTTTCCATGGGTGGGTGAGGTCAAACAGATTCTGAGTCTAACTGCATAGTTTTGCATGTTGTTTGTTTCCCCCTTTTATTAAGAAACATGCTAAGTTATTCATATAGCTTTACTTGGCCATGTACAATGTCCTTTTGACAAACCCCATTTGCCTCTACCTTGGCCCACTAATACTTGGGCATCCTTCATTTTAAGTGAGGCTTCAAAGACCATATAGTTCCTAGTTGGTAAGCAATTTAATCTAGGATGTTTCCCTTTGGATCATCTTTTCCACACTTTAGTGCTGGCTGGGCAATGGACATTGTCGATTGGATATTTGGAGCATATTAGGAAGAGACTGCTTTTAAACCATTTACCCACATTAAAAGTTTTTCTGAAGAAAACTCTTGACTACCCATCTTAGTGATGAAAGCACAGACAGCGAGAAAAATAAAATTAAATGAGAGAATGCAGGATTGGATCTTGAGTTAATCAAACTTATAGTAAATTAACTGAAGTCATATCAGGATCCAAACCTACCATCTTCATATGCTAATTATCTCAACTGAACTAAAAATTTAATGATTCAGAAGAAGTGCACTAATAACAATCCAAATTAAAGTTAGCTTCTATTATGTTTTATTTAGTACCACATCCCTGTACTTGTGTCTTGCAAATAGAACCCAAATTTTTCTTCTATGAGATGACTTTGAACAGCAATTGCAAAGAGGAATTTAGAATCCAACAACCAACCATCACCACAAGCATAATTTGATTGTACAAAAGACATAAGTATCCATTTATAAAATTCAATTTGGAACTGGAGGAAGAATAGTAAAGCATACCAACCTTATCATATAAATAGTTCAGAATTTAAGTTAAGATAACCTAATACCCCTCCCAACAGAATCTTCAATCAGTCAAGAGCCTTAGTGTTCTCTCAGTTTGGTTCAGCCTCTCAATTAGCAATACTTGAATCTATGAGAATCAGAAAGTAGAGAAGAAGGAAGAGAATGCCCTTGTGAAAGGCCAAAAGTTATGTATGGCAATTTCACCTCCTCTGCATTTCCATACTACGTGCTTTTCTTTTTCCTACTTGGAACTCCAGTGGAAGAAAAGCAGAAGAATGTGGTAAACAACTGGAAAAGAACAAATGTGAGTGTCATTGTACATGGAGGAAAGTACTGTACATGGGCATAAACCCACTACTTCAAACTGCAACCTTCTTCCTATCCCTTTTTTAAATGCACCCCTGTTCTCATATGATCTCTACCAAAGTTCTATTTTTACTGTGAGGTCTCAATGTAGCAATTTGTTTTTCATTATGAATGTTTGAGGATCATGTCAGATGGAAAAATACTCATAACTATGTATTATTAATATAGAAAGTTGTTAAAAAGTGGAAAGGTCCAGACTGACAGAAATTAACATTTTAGAAGGGGAAAGAAACACCCAATGATTCAGCAATCTGCTTTCATAAGAGTTGCAAGTTTTCCAAGTATAAGAATCAAGGGAAGAAACCTTGATTCAGTCATTCATACATTCATGAATGTATCTGTGTGGTTTCAAGCAAGGAAGAAAGAGAAATAGAAGTGAGAGTAAAAGATAACAAGAAATAAACACCTGCAAGCAAGTTACAACAAAGAAAGGGGCTCTTTTAAGTTAACCAGATACCTAAACCAAAATGCTGGGCCAGGAGTTATCTGCACTTAATCCCATTTATTTCAGTAGAAATTTATTCAGTCTGAATCTAACCCTCTTACTGTAACTTCAAGTTTGTTGAACAGTAACACAACAATTTCTTCACACTAGATTTTCACAGCTTTCCATTCATACTCCCTGATGGTCTGCTTTTATTTTTAAATGCACTGTAATTTTTTTTTATTCCTAGCTTTTTTCCCACAGGTTCAGGGTCTGTTTTTTTTTTTTTGGATCAACCAAATGTTGATCCATTGGTTGCAACCAGCTTGTTGCCCAAGCCTAATGTTGTGGGCTAAGACAGAGTAACTGGCCCAACGTCACCCAACCAGCCTTCATGCCTAATGGGGGGCCTAGAACTCACAGTCTCCTAGTTTCTGGCTTGGAGCCTTAACTACTAGAACAAATTGGCTCTCATTTAAACGCATAGTAATATTCTATTTATATTGTTTTCCTTACATGGGCTAATATCATAGGCCCATCAATTTTCTTCCCCTATGCTAGATAACCTTTGAATCCCATTCCAGACCAACAGATTCCAGATGTGTCAGATGAACTCCAAGTAGTAAAGAATGATTATGTTGTTGGAGAAAATTTATTTCTTATAGAAACCAGAATGACTAAACATTGGATTCTTCTTGGCAGTCTCCATCTGGCCTATTTTGATTTATAGCTGAAACATAATTTCTCTCCTATTGCCTCAGGCTGTGACTGGAGCAACACACAAGAGTCTTCTGTCCAGAGCAGCAGCCAGAGGCAGATCTGCGCTCCAAACTATTCATGTGCTACTTGTTCCTGGCCCCACTCCTAGTAGACACAAGTCTTCCTAATCCTACCTCTATGTAAGACACACTTTTATAACAATGCATGCACGCTATCCCACAAAAGTTAAATAAATTATTACACATCTATTATAATTTCTCTTGGGGAATGAATGTAAGCTGAAGTTCCAGATTCTGCTTAACAGAAGCATTCAGTTCTATTAAAAGATAGTTCCTCTTTATAAACTATATACATGAGGCTGCCTTGCACTGAATCAAATAGCCTGCTGATTCAGGCTATACTACATAATAGATAATGCTATAAAATCAGATTGGCTGCAGCTCTCTAGAATCTCAAACAGGGATTTTCCCTAACCTTGGCACATAATCTCCATCCTTGGAGAGGGCAAAAATTGGACCACCTGCCTGAAAAACATGTGCAGTATTGCTGACTGAGCTCTCGACTGAAAAACTACCATCAAGTATGTGATCTATGGTAGGAGTAGGGAATGTAGGGCCTGCCAAATTTTGCTAAACAAAACTCTCACCACTCCAGTCACTATGGCCAATAGTGAGGGACCCTAGGAACTGTAACTCAGCAACATCTGGAGGACCAAGATTTTCTGCAGGTGATCCAGAAGTAGGGGGAAAGTCTTCCAGGTGGCTACCTTACTATCACTACAAATCTTTCAGGCTCACTAGCTAGTAGTTACAATCCAAACTGTTCTGATTAACCTTGAGATCTTATTTGTGTATTAACCACTTAATTAAATTACACTTAGGCAGTGAACATATATATTCATATGTGTACACATGCTTCCAGGTTTAGCAATCAAGGCCTAAAGTGTGCCATGCATCTATAACCTAATTAATAAGACAGCAAAGTCCATCATGGTGCGTATCTTGCATGCACCATTACTTAACAAACACTTCATATTCGCTACAGCTCATATTTCTAATAGTACACACAACTCTCAGAACAACACAAAGGCTCTTTAATAATTATAGGGGAAAAGCAGCAATTGTTCTGTATGTCTGCTAGAGACCCTGAAGATGTTCCACAAAGGTGAATGCTGGACTTCAGGTATTACTGATTGCCAGACAAACCACACAGCCTACTATTTTGGAAAGCTATGCCTAGGTATGCAAATGCATCTGTCACACCTCTGTACATTCTTCTTGCAAAGGCAATTCAGGATGGTAAACAAAATGCATAAATGAGTGGCTAAGAAATCCTAAAGTATTCCATTTGGACGTTTGCCAGTCTTCCACGGGCAGAGAAAAACTGCAGTAATATCTGTTCATAAGCTGTTTGTGTACCATGAAACAGGGACACAAACATAAGAGGAGGAGTACAACATGGAGCAAAGATTGAAATTATATAAAAACAAGCATATCATTATGTGGCTACTTTAACGATTTAATCCAGCCTTCCTGAAATGTATGTGTTCAAGTATGCTGAATTACCACTTCCCATTATCCTGACCATAGTTGAGCATACCGGAAGCGGTGATACAAGATACCTGGAGGGTATCAGATGGAGAAGGCACTTTAACATTGTCAATGTTCTTGGACAGCCCTGTTTTCTCCCCAGATGGTGGTATACTTTCTCCATAGTTTCAGTTAGAGTTCACAGTTCCGACAACAGCAAGATATGCCTCCTCTCTGGAACTCCCACAACTTAGCTGGAATTAACAAATTGCCATTTGCCCTAAATTCTTGAAATAGTTCAGAAATGAAATCTAAAAATATTAGGTTCCCAATAATGTTAATTGGTGTCATGGTAGTTTAATTACTGTCATGACTAATGACCATAATTAGCTGGATAACTTAAAAGAACTAAAAAAGGAAACTGCCTCATAATTCTTCCATTGTTTACAGATGAGGTGTCAAACACATGGCCTGCAGGCCGCATGCAGCCCACAACACTCCTGAGTGCAACCTGAACTAGTTTAGAATGCAATTGGGAAATATTTAACAAAATAAAATAAAAATACAATAAAATAGAAGAGAATATATGTGGCTCAGGGTTGAACTGTGGAGTCCTTGCTGTCCTCTGAGCTTAGTTGTTTTCTTGCAGACGTAGTGCGTTTGATAGACAACAACACACTACCCTTCCTGAATATCCACATCAGCAGAGGAAATGACAGCAAATTAGAAACACAAGTCTATCGAAAAACAACCCACAGTAACCAAGTGTTCTGTTACCAAAGTAACAACCCAACCTCCCACAAGAGGAGCTGTGTAAGAACATTATTCAGACAAACACAAATGCACTGCAGCAACCCAGAACACCAGAAAAAGGAAACAGACCACCTATACAACATCTTCCAACAAAATGGAGAGCCACACAACTTTATCAAAAAGCACCTGACCACTCAACCACTACAGCACAACCAACACAAGCTATGAAAAGGATAACACTGCCATACATCAGAAACATCTCAGAAACAACCAACAGACTATTACAACCACATGGCATCACCATAGCACACAAACCAACTAATGCCCTCCAAAACATCTGAAGTAAACCAAAAGACCCAGTAGCCCAAGAAGAAGAAACAGAAGTCATCTACATATACAGTGTAAGGACTGTAACCGTCACTATGTAGGACAAACAGGCAGAAGACTAGCAGAGCGCATGCATGAACACCAACTAGCAGTCAGAAGACATGATGAAAACACCTTAATCTCACAACACATGGACAGACTCAACCATAGCATAGCTGGGAAACTGTCAGCATCTTAGACCAAGAGAAATCCAAAAATGTGAGGGAATTCCTGGAAGCTTGGTATTCAGACAAGCTCAGATGACAAGCAAGGACTTGACAGTACAATAAAACATAGAAAATATTCCATTTTAAAACTAAATAGTAATAAATTTAGTTGCCAACCACCATAAAATTCCAGGACTATGATTTGTGAGAAGTCTTGCACCAGCTCGCCATCTTGACTTCACTGCAGCAGGGTGGACTGAGCAGGAACACCACGTGACTGGACTTACTTCTCAGTCTGTGCTACAGCAGGGCCAAGTGACTTTGCTGCTGCAATTAAGCTGGGGCAGTGAGTTTGTGCCTTTCCCCAGGACAGCAGGTAGGCTGCCTTGCACTGAGAGCTCACCTGCTCTGGACCCCAAAGTCTCCAGTGCCTGAAGCAGCACCTCCCTCCAAAAAAGGGAGTTGATTTGAATTAATTTCTCTTCCCCCCTCCCAAAATTGGAATTTCCCTCCTTCCTCCAAGAGAGTTTTAACTTCTCTCCTCCCTTCAAAACAGGTTGAATTTATTTCCCTCCTCTCCAAAATGGATGAATTAATTTCCATCCTGTCTTCAAAACAGGCTGAATTCATTTCCCTCCTCCCTCCAAAACAGGTTTAATTAATACCTGTTTAATTTCAGGCTGCACAAGGTCCATAATCATTGTTAAGATCATAAACATTTCCATTTTTAAATGAATAATAATTAAAGTTTAAATACTGTAATTCTTTTCTTTCTTTTTTCTATTTTTTTTCTTTCATTACAACATCAAATTCCAAGGCGGGGGGAGGGAGGGAGGAATTTAAATGCTTCTAAAATATTGATTGAAGTTATTAGTGACTATGTATTGTCGAAGGCTTTCACGGCCGGAATACGATGGCTGATGTGGGTCTTCTGGGCTGTGTGGCCGTATTCTGGAAGTTTCGGTTCCTAATATTTCGCCAGCATCTGTGACCAGCATCTTCAGAGGACAGGAGCACAGACAGGAACAGAACCTCCTTACATAAGAAATATGTAAATATTTTACATGTCACTATTACATGTATTTGCAATTTACTCATATTCTCGTATTGTGGCACACAAATTTGTACTTGCTTTGGGAAAAGCTGCACAATACATTTTTTCCCACACATGGGACATCAGAAACTAGAAGCAACATTTCAGGGAAGTGATAAGTGGGAGTAGGAGGTGGTCTATGCGATAATTTAGCAGTAGGCTGAGAGGAAGCTCAGAGTGGGGTGGTGGGGAAATATACGCACACACACATAAATGTTGAAAACAAATACAGTCAAATTCATCATCATCATCATCATCATCATCATCATCATCATAATAATATGCTTTTTTATATATTAGTTATATCTAGTTCTTATCTGATTTTAATGTGCTGATATATTAATAAAAAATATACAAATGTGTGGTTTTCTAAGCCAATATGTGGCCTGCAGGGACCCTTATGTACGCTTTAGTGGCCCCCATTTCTATTTGAGTGGCTGGCTTACAGGATACTGACCACTGGCATACAGGATCTGGTTATGATGCATCCCACAGGGAGTCACTTTTTATGTCTTTGGGTCTGTCTAAAGGAGTCTACTCCAAACCTCGACACTCCAGATATGTCTGGACCATAGCTCCCAGAATGTCCAGCCAGCATTTTATTTCAGCTAAATTCTCCATCCTTACAAGAGAGTTCATATAAATACGTCAGAATATTTTGATAAGAGCAGCTGAGAAAATTTTTATAGCTCCTTAGTTGACAATAAAATGATCAGAGTAGATAATAAGCCACATGCTCCCAAAACAAGAACAAAACAGAGATTCTATTTTGCTCCTTCTGTCTATTCTGACTATACTACTACAGGATTTAATAATGTCATCCATCAACAGCATAAATGGTCCCTACACCTGTTCATCTTCAAGTGGATTGGGTTGCAAATCACAATAAGCCATAAGGCACATGTAGTTAGTTAGGGGCTTAACATGATATGCAGATGGAGCCAGTTAAAAATCACAGTTTGTTTTAGGACTGCAAACCACAATAAGAAACTACTATTTTCTGTGGCTTCATGTGGTATGCAGACAGGATGCTTAGTTTCTTTGTGGTTTCCTCCCTTATTCTGTGTTTGGTTTTATACCTAATGCAAACTTAGAGAGCTAAAAGGGAAGTTACATCATACAGGAACTGACCACATGTGCTCTGATTATTCTGCTTGCCTGCAAGACTCATTTGTTTCTAGCTTGTTCAGTAAACCACTGTTAAGGCCAACTATAGATTAGCATGATGTACCCAATGTGATTGTTGATAATATCTTTCTGTGTTCTGCACAAGACAAATAAGATACTGTTTATGTAAAAATAAATAGATCCCAAAAGGAATGGCAGTGCAATGGTAAAAACTATTTAAGGAATAATTTATTCTCTAGGACAGTGTTTCGCAACCTTGGCAACTTGAACATGCTGGCTGGGGAATTCTGGGAGTTGAAGTCCACACATCTTCAAGCTGCCAAGGTTGAGAAACACTGCTTAGGACGATGTCACTGCATATAATAAAATAGCTAGCCTGGAGCAAAGGAACTTGTATGATTCAACAGACAAAACAGCTGAGCTACAATTCACTGAACCTTCTGTAGCATCAGCAGAAACATTCTTTTTCTTTTACCCAATTACATGTATTACCCTACTCACTAATACAAGAATATGTGCATTATTAGTGAAAAAATTATGTTGTGAATTGCTATTGTTAGTAAAGTAATTATCACTGCCTGTATTTATCTTTTTTTCAAGTGCCACTTCTCTATTCTCCTGCTGCCAACAAACCCCTTCCATTGACATTCGATTGCATGGTGAAAAAAGTCCTCTTATTTTGGACAGGATATTAGTTGTAATGATTTTCCAACTTTATGGTTCATTGCACTGTACAATCAATACAGCTTAGCACCCTTGTTAGCTTTTGACTCACAGCATGCAAACAGCATGCAGCCTTCCCCAGACTGCCCATCCTCAGATGTACTAGAACAACCCCCATCGCCACCCAGCATAATGGTCACAATTGCTGGAAATGATGAGAATCATCATCCAACGTATTTGGAAGAGAGCAGATTGGACAAAGTTGTATTACAGAGAATCTGGAAAGGTCTATTGGATTCTTGGTGCAAGCAGACTTGATACATCACATACCATTTTTTAAAAACTTTTCAGAGTACAAATTACCAAAAAAAAAAAAGACCAAACACCTGAGTACTGTACACTAAAAACACACACTCTTAAATGAATCAATCTGTAAATTTAAAGGAAAAATAATAAAGATGAAAAGATCAAACAGAAAACAATACTCTAATCAAGGAACTACCCAGGAGAAAACCACACCCCCACCAACAATGGCAGCACAAGCTACTGCATATAAACAGGGAGCAAACCCCACACTTACTAACACTGATGATCTTACCTAGTTGGGTAATGAAATGTCTGCAAGCAAACAACCAAGCTCAGAGAACACCAAGGACTCCAAAGATTGGGGGGGGGGGGGGGGGGGATTAAAAAAATCAAGCAAAACAAATTAAAAAAAAGCATTATTACATATAATAATTTATCAATAGTCACTGGTTTACTAATAAATGCCATACACTGTACATCACATGCTTAGTAGTATCAGCAGTTCAAACCAAATAGATTCATTTTGTTCAACTGATTGATTATGTGCCATCAAGTTGTTTTCAACTCCTAGCAACCATATAGATCCATGATAATCTATCCCTAACCTGTTCTTTCAGGCCTCCCAATGGTGCACTCATCACAACTGTAACTGAGTCCATCCACCTTGCTGCTGGTCATCTTCTTCTCTTTCCTTCCACTTTTCCCAGCATCAGAGCCTTCTCCAGAGAGCTGGGTCTTCGCATAACATGTCCAAAGTAGCATAATTTGAGCCTGGTCCTTTGTGCCTCAAATTCCATGCTAGATCTAATTGGATGGGCCTAAATTGCTGGGAACAGACAGTTCTATAGATATTCAGATCCTGAGCCATATAAGTCTTTAAAGATGCTAATCAGCACATTGAATTGCAGCCTGGAAGCCAACTGGGAACCAGTGCAGTTCTCACAGTCCTGGTGTTAACTCAGCAAACTGGGAGGTGCCCTTAACTGCCTATTATATAAGGACATTTTTAAAAAAACGTTCCCACCAGTATAAACTGCAAAATGATAGTGTTTATAAAAATGATAACTACTGAGCTAAGAACTTAAAACATGATAGCCATGATCCAAAATACTTGAATACTGAATATTGAAAATAGGAGGCAGGAGTATTAGGTATGTTTGCCACCTTGACTTCCTTCCTTCCTTCCTTCCTTCCTTCCTTCCTCTCTCTCTCTCTTTCTTTCTCACCCACACCCACATATATGTATAAAAATAAAAAAAGCTGGGATAAAATAATAATAATAATAATAATAATTATTATTATTATTATTATTATTATTATTATTAAAATCAAGATTGCTACAAAGATGTTAAATGTACTAAAACTTAACATATATAAAGTACTCCAATTTTTCAAGAAAACAAATTTTTCAAGAACCTTTAGTATGTTATTATTATTATTCTTTAAATTTATTATGGCTGCCCATTCCAAAAGACTCTGGACATCTTACACACCAAGTAGATAATAGAAGAGGAATCTTTTTACATATTGGCCCCCACCAGTTTGCTGCCTTCATCAATACAGGGCAGCGCTCATCCTCTCTATGCCACAGAGCATTGGCTGCTTCAGCTAAGGAAGATGGATGTTGTAGTTTAATGTATCTGGAGGGTGCCAGATTGGGAATGGTGAATTCAATGGGAAATCTCTGCAGCAGTAAAATTAGAATGGTATTGCTACCTAATTATTTGGGATGTGATATTTTTAACTGTGTCTTTCCTAGCACCATGGCAACTGTGATGATGCCAAGAATGAAAAATATTTAAGGAGGTTTTGGAAAAGTGCATTTTTTTCAGCCTTTGAGCAGCAACTCCTGTTTGTAGAGGTATATTTTTTTGAGTGCTTGTTCAGCAGACAGTCTGTTGATTTGTAAAAAGATGCTTAATTAAAAGTGGAGACAGTAGTTTTAAAATTGCAAATTCTAGCTAGGAGATGCAATTCAGTTGTGTACTAAGGAGTACACCATTACATTATAACACACACACACCCATTTCAGTCACTAGGCTAGCAGGTGTTTCGTTAAGGCAAGTGACTTTAACTAAAGATGCTACTTAATCAGAGTATGCTAATGTAGAACAGACCCAATTTCAACAAAACACATCTACCTGGGAATAAGGAACTGTCTGCCTAAGTCTCACCTTGAGAAATCAACAAGATGTGTTCATATAGTTCAGAATTAATTTATGAAATTCGCTGGCATAAGAGACAAAGAAAGCTATGGACTGTCTTAAAACCTTTAAATCATGGTGCTGAAGAGGCCAGAATGGGTGAAACACACACTGCACTGTCAAAACCAAATAAAACCACATTGTAGTAATCTGCAAATCCCATAATACTTTATCTCATCACGGGTCAAATATTCCTTACACGTTAGGCACCTTTTCTTTCGCATGTCTCTAAAGTCCCTATTATGCAAGAGAAACCCGTGTGAAATTAGTGATAGAGAGCTCATGTCAAAAACTGATAATCAATTTTTTATTCTAAAGGTCAACTACATTGCGGTAAGTTTGACTGATTATGTGCCATCAAGTTGGTGTCAACTCTTAGCAACCACACAGATGCTGTAAAATACTGTATCAAATCACTCCAAAAAAGAGCCAAGCCCACCATTAGGAAGGATGTCATGATTTGCACCAGGTGTAGATTTCACATTTATTGCACTTGCCACATGAACAGATGGCAATTCATCCAGTATTTTTTATAAATGCATGCAAATTTCCAGGCACAGAGAGGAATTTAGAGCTATTCAGAGCATTATCTTTGTACTGTCAAGTCAGTAGAGTTTAACTTTCTGTCTACGGTGTTGCTATCTACAATGTCTTGGCATCTCTGACTAAAGATTTCAAACAGTGTTCATATGGTTCTGTATATAAACAGAGAGCAAACCCCATCCCATTCTAGCACTGAAGATGCTACCTAGCCAGGTAATGAAACGTTTGCAAGAAAAGAACCAAGCTCAGAGAACCCCAAGGACTCCACATTTCAAACAGTCCCCAGGCAGAATTCTGATCCCCATCAGGCTCTATGCAGAACATGCAGATTTCTCCTGCTCTTTCACTCAGATGCAGTTTCTACAAATCTCAAACTATGGAAAATTCAATATACTGCAGAATATGAATTTTATGGCTTCTTAAAGTAGATAGCTTTCAAAATGGAATTGTGGTGATCCAACAATTATAAGCACGCATGGATCTCAACCATTAATTTAGATCCAAATTCTACTCCTTCCAAAGAAACTTTTCTTATATTATATTTGGGAAGGATCAAGACATATCACTATTTCTTTCTTTTTTCTTTTTTTATCTTGGGGAAAAATAATTCCTAGGCTTGAGATATCCTCTTGCAAGATTTTTTTAAAAGAGACATGTGTTACCATTCCTAGACTTTATACCTTAACAGCTGTGGTCTGGAACAGCCTTTGGAAGGTGAAGTTGCCTTTGGCACCACAATAAATGGAGTTTTCAACTCCTACCCTACCCTATCATTCAATGATAGATAGCTAGATAGACAGAGAGATAGGAAAAGTCTCTCCATATTTCAAGCCAAAGCACTCCATGCAATCTTCTGTTGCATTGAGAATGCACATTGTACTGGATGAATAAAGAAAGTGGACACTTAACTGGAGGACTGCTGTAGCATATATGTTACATCACAATTTTGGCACGGCATATTGTATTTCTAATTTCCTCAATATTCTATGACCTGATTTTTTTTACCAAGATTACTGAACAAATCATAAAAGACTGGATTTGTACAACCTGCTAAGCCAAAACCAAACAAGCTACATATTAAGATGGTCAGACGTCAGTCATGACACTGGAGTTTCACAATCAATCCCTATCTGAAACTTCACCGCTAGCTAGCACAGTGGGATACTGTGGGATACAGTTCAAAGTTCACATTGGCCATGTCGAACAGACAGAAATCCTCTTGCTTGTTTCTTTGGGGATAGAAACCAAGCACAAATGAATTGGCTGAATTTGCACAACATGCTAAGTTAAAATGTGTTTATCTAATTTGTGGCTCAATGTGTGTTGTGCAAACCTAGCCAATGTGGTTGTTTTACGGCTTAGTTTTGAGAACTCTGGCAATCAGGTTTAATAAACTATGTTTCAATTAAAAAAAGGGTTATATATTGTACAAATGCATTCAAAATATGAACAGGTCAGTTCTAAAAAGCTGACAAACCAGTTTAAAGTGGAGAATGCTTCACAAGGACAACAGACGTAGCAAGTCTTACATCATACATTTACATAAATTAATGTTTCATGATATGTTGGACAGATATTGCATAAGAATTTATTTACATGATGATACATATAATCCTGTTTGCTTTAAAAATTGCAACACATACTCACATGGATATATTTTCCCAGAAGCTGGACACACTATTTTTATGCCCTGTTTTTATACCCCATACTGGAATTTACTTATCATATGTACCTCTGCAGCTGGCACAGTGTTATCTGTCACTTTTGGAAATGGGAGCCAATTCATTGGATCCTTTGGGGGCATGGCAATTTCTACAAATTTCTGCACATTCACCACCTTGTGTGGTTCCCATGCACACGAAGATAAGCTATATTCTGCATTCTACCAGAGATCTTTGAAAAAATGCCCTTTAAAGTAATAAGCAAACCTTTGTATTAAACATAGTAACAAATATCCTATACAGGATCCGCCTGGTCATAGCAAAGAGCTATAAAGAAACTTTTCTGACTACACTGTAGAAGTCCATCAGCGTGTATGAAATAATGAGTCTATTATAATGATAACTAAAGTGAACGTTATAAATGTTTCAGTGCAATAGAAAGCATATTATGTTCAGTACATGTTATTAAATGTTATAATCCAGTACAGGAAAAAGCTGGTAATGCCATGTTAAGGATGTTTAATGTGTAACCTTTGGAGAGAGTGTAATCTTCAGTGAAATAATGTTTTAAAGGTTATTTCTGCAATAAAAGATGCTCAGTAACAGAGCATTAATACTAGTGGAGCAAATTAGAAACTGCCAAATGATGAAGACAAAAAAAATGCATACAAAGGAAGATAAACATATAAATAATAATATGCAAACTAGCTAATATTACAATTCATCAGGCCAGTGAAAATGCTAAGATATCTTATGGAAAGCTGGAGAAATGTTAGTAAATTGTAATGAGAACTATTTAATAGAAACAGAAAAATAATCATAATCATGATAGAAAGTTTGTTTCAAAATTAGCCTGGTGCCCTTCAGGTCAGCTAAAAGGATTTTAGCTAATGCTAAAAGTGAAATAGATACACACTACATTTTGTGAACACAACCTGAGAGATAACAGCCATCGTCACACATTGCTCTGTGACACACTTTGCTTAAGATTTGCTTATTTACTATATAAACCCCTACTGGCAGTTCAGGCAACAAGCTAAGAAACAGCCACATTATGGATTAATGCAATTGTGATAACTGATCATGACTGACCCAAAGTCACTCCACGGTTCTAATCTAATGCTCTGTTGACTATATCTCACCGGGGCTGTGTTACACATCACATTAAGCCATTGCTTGCTTTAACTGCCATTTTTAGTAAGCCTCAGTGGCAGAATTGACATATTGCACTTAGCCATATACTATGGTTTATAATTCTCAAAGGCTGGATTTGAACACTTGCTAAGCTGGATCTAAACAAACCACATTATGCTTAACTGAGATGCTGATTAAATTTGGTTAAGTATTCACTGAAACGCTTCTTTAATGCCTTTTTGAGAAGAGCTTCGATAAGCCAATTATTTTTCTATGGGGCAGCTGACATCTGTGCTTTGTTATTGCAACAAACATGTCTGGTTCTGACCTTGCCCATTCTAATGCCGTCACAGGAACAACAGACAGGGCACCTGTCCCATCAGACTATCGGCCAAATTCTGCTTGGATAAACTGCTGAAACCTAGATTTTCACTTTGGGCATGTGTTTCATCCCTCTTTAGGACTGCAACCTCTCCCAAAATGGGCTGTCCTGTTAGAAAGGTGGCCAAAGTCTAACAACTTATCTTTTAAGGGTAATTCTATGCATATTTTTATAAGTCCTATAAAATCTGCGGGATATATTTCTAAACAAGTAAGGGAGCAAGCTGTCCAAGTGATTCCTGTCATTGGTTGGTTCTTACTACTTATGTGCTGCAGTTTCATGTTTCCAGGAATTATATTCCAAGCAGCAGCAGCTCTGAGCAAAATCTGGATTCTCTGAACTAATATGAGCTTTGAAAATCTTTTTAGGTAAGGGCTTACTTAATGCAAGAGCCCCATCAGTGGGGTAATAAGGGGAGGCACGCTGGGCCACATCACACAGATGAGTAGAATCAGGATTTTTGTTTTTGTTTTTCTTGTTCTGTGTCATCAAGTCAGTCTTGGCTTCTAGAGACTACACAGCACCTTTGATTAAGATTGTACAGAGCTATGGGACATAGCACCTGCTTGCAATGCTTCAAAGCAGTCGCGTATTTCCCAAACTGCATGGCAGTTGCAGAATAGCCACACAATGTCCGAAAAGGGTGTGTCTATTTTAAAGAGCAGCAGATAGGCATCAAGTTCAAATCCAAAACACTGCACAGCCCTAGTTTTTAAGCATTTCACACTTCGGAACAGCAGGAAACTCCACCACTGATTTTTGGCACCACTTAATTTTGTTTGCAATGTTGGAGGGAACTTCAGAGGAGGTTTTATTGTTAAATGCAGTCTATGAGATGCACCCCAGTTCATAACTAATGTTTTTTTGCAGTTATCCTAAACCATCAACCCTTATGTAAGAATCAGATTACCCTAATCTTTACTGATATTCTGCCAACACCAAAGGACTTTTCTTTTTCAGCAAGCTTTAAACTCTGTTGCTGTTTAAATTCTTATGAATTATTTATAGGCTAGCTTTGTGAGTTGTATTTTTATGTTGTTTTTATTCTTGTTATCTTACCTATTTTATGATTTTAATGATGCAGATTATTATTTTAATTCTGCTAGATCTTGCAAATATTTTGAGTGCTTTCCTGCAAAGGAGAAAAGTGGGATAAAAGAAAAATAATAGTGCAGAAAACATGCAACCTTCTTTTGCTCTGGTAGAGTCTACAGTAGAGATGCCATCAGGTACAAGCTCTGGCTTTCCTTTTTATCTTATCTTTCAGCCAATGCTAGCAGACCATTTGATACATAAATCCAAATACAATGGAGTAAATGGATAAAAAGCCAATTGAGTACTATTAAAGAAAAGCCTTATCCTGCCTTAAAATCCCATGGATGGTCACTGGGGAAAAAAAGTCCCACTAAATCCAGTAGAGTGTATGTTCAAGTGTTTACATTTCAGGCTGAAATGTGTGCTGTAAGTTCATCAACATATTTATTACATTGATATCACAAACTTTTCTTCCACAGTTTAACATGGTATATAAAGTTCTTCCTTCACATTTGATCCTCATAACCACCCTGTGAAGTACGTTAGCAGAAGAGAAAGAGGTTTTCTAAAGTCACCTTGAGAGCTTTGTAGCTGGTTTTCACCAGTTCTAGTATAATGCTAATAACCACAACATCAGTCTGACATGTGTATTATACTCATTGACTGTAAATATACATTTATGTAAACCTGTGCTTTGAGGAATATAGTAAGGGAGTGAGAAAGTAAAATCTGAAGTTGGAACACACAGCTTGCTAAATTCACAAGGAACAGTGAATCTAAAAACATTTATGCTAATTCTGACCTTCTAGGATAGATCCATGGAATAAAGGAGACATCAGATCAAGAAAGTATAGCTTCCTTATGACTGCTATAAAATACATTTGGGGTCCACTTTAATCTTGGAGTGATTATTTATTCAGCTAAACTTCATTTTGTTTATACTTTCAAATGGAGTCAAGAAATTCTGCAGAGATCATTGGCTCTCAGCTTGCTTCACTTTTGCTTCAGAATATGTGCCAATGTGAAAAAAAAATACCACCAAACACAGTCTAAGCATTACCCTGTAGATATTATTTCTTTCTTTATTGATCTGTCCAATATCAAATATTCACTGGGAAAATTTTTAAAAAAAATTGGGGGGGGATTGACATGAAGGAGACAGATGGTTAGAAAACAGGTAGGAAAACTTCTTAAAATCCCTTACTCATATAGCACTTCCAGACAATTAGAACAGAGGAGGGGTTTTTTAGGAGAAGCATCTAGGTCAGATTAACCCACGTAGGACATCTAGGTCAAGCAGCAGCCTCTAAAATTCCCTTGAGATCATATGTAAGTATCTCCTATTAGCAGCCAGGTCTTTCTAGTTTCCATGGACATAGGACAAGAAAAGGGGCCTATTGTTTTATTTTATCAGACCACTGGTCACTTAGCCCAATATTGTCTTTAATGGCTGGCAACAGTTATAGACATGGGCAAGTGGGAGGAGGCAAGGAAGGGGTGAGATGGCAAAACATATGTGATGACCTATCCCACAAATGTCATTACTTACATCCTTGCATCGCTTGTTAGGAGTGATTATCCTGACCACAGATGCATCATGCATTTGTTGTCATTTTGACATCACTGTGTTTTGCTGCAGTTGCCACTGATTCCATAGTTTGAGAGAGGAGTCTTCTGTTCATCATTCACATCTGTAGCCCTGTCTGGAGATGCTAAGGACTGAACATAATCTTCTATAGGTAGAACATGAACTGTTTCTTGAAGAATGGTTCTTCCCATTTGCATCCAGAAAGTATATAAAGTGTTGCTTTATGATCTCATCCTAAGCAGTTAGATCCTAATGAGTCCTATCAGACTTATTCAGGTACAAATGTTCTGAGGACTGAAAAATGAAAGATATTCTACAAAGCAAATCTTAACACAATGATGCAGATTTACATGACTTACAAGGCCTAGATGGTGGCCTGGAATTGTGGGAATTGCAGAATTCAATATATTCTGGATTGCAGAAGGTTAAGAAAGGCTCACATGTCTATTCTTCATCCCACATAATGCAGAACATTCTTCCTACAGAGAGATCTGAACCCTGGATTATATGAACAAACCTTATTCTATGTTTCACTATAGATTTTGAGTCATTAATACAGGACTTGGGACATTTCCATCCCTAACACATCCCCTTAATGGCTAGGGGAGTCAAGGTCAACATAGAAGAGTCAGGCATCACTGAACATACTGTGTTCAATATATATTCAACCTCCCTCCCCATTTTTAAAAATAAAAACATTACTGACTCACAATATAGGTGTAAAAATATTCCAGAAAGCAGCATAGGCATGAATATTTATGTCTTTATACTATAAAATAGCTCCAGTAACCCTTAGCTCTCAGAAACTACATTTCTACAGGGCAGACTGTAAGGTTGTTTCTAACAGTTCCCCTTTCTTAGTTAATCATCCCCCAAAAGCTTCTCTGAAAAGCCCACATAATATTACCTGTTATTTCACCTGATGTTATCCCCTGCAAAACTACGCTTTTATCTAGGAATTCTTTGTGGAGATAGGCAGTACAGAAACTTTTACTGGCTTTAGATGCTAGCAGATACACTTCTAGTAGACTTTTCCACTTGTCCCAAGAGAAGAAAGTGAAATTACTTTTTCAGCAGCATGATATGGAGGAAAAAGCTACATATGTTTGCAACTTTACCTACATTTTCCCTTGCCATATCTGCCTGGCATATTCTTTTTCCATTTTTTGAATCCAATGAAAATAATAGCATGTTTGTGATATTTTAGAAAGGGACAGAGATAAAAGAAAACTGGAGAAAAGAATGTGCACCATATAAATCCTCATTACATAATAGTGTTGCATCTTACAAAGTTTATCCAATACAGGTTGCTTGGCAGGAATCCCACCAATCAGCTGGCTTTAGATGACCACCCAAAATTGGCCAATGGTTAATTGCACTAGTGAACTATGATTTATTTTCTATTAAACTCAACAGATATTTTGAACTTCAGCTGCCATGATGCATTTCACAGAAATTTCACCGGCTACATGACTGATTAACCTAAGTTTTCTAACTTAAAAAAAAAGACAGCTCAGATACCACAAAAATTAAGTCCCCCCGAATAAACCCTTGGCCTCCACACACCCCGATTTCCGCTGCAGCTCCAGCAAAAGCTATTTTATCCTGAAGTCACTACACAAATGCTGTACCATGACTTTTTCTTTTCTTTTCTTTTTTTTGGACTTCCAAGCAGAGCAGATCAAAGTAGCACGTGAAAAGGAAGCAGCGCTCAAATGCCCAGACGGAATGAAGAAGAAGACGGGGGGCGGGCGTGGGGGCAGGGAAAGGAAGGGCTCCTAGTTTTTAAAGTCTCCAAATCGAATCCATCTGGAAGCCAACTCCAGGGTACAGACGTATGCGCGCGCACACATACAGACATACACGGGGAGGAAAGGGGAAAATATTTTTACCTTGCAGATTTTGGACTCTGATGTCGCTAATCTGTCCGATCAGCTCCTCCCGCTGAAACCAGTCCCATTCGCTCCCAGCCATGAAGGAGCAGGCAGACGTGGGGATGGTATCACCGCGGCTGCAAAAGGGGGGAACCTTCCAGTGCGCTTCCCTCCCCCCAGACAAAACTGACACTCGAAAGGAGAGAGGGGGAGAAAATGAGAAAGAAGGAGAAGGAAAGAGCCAGCGGGGAAGGGGAGGAACTGCTTAGCAAGAAGGGAAGCGGGGAAGGGAGAAGAGCTGGACGGAGACGGGGGGGCCAAGCAGAGCCACCAGTCGCCCGGGAGGTGGGTCAGAGCGCCCCCGGTCCCAGACTTCACAGACGCGAACACAAAAGGGGGGAGGGAGAGCGGAGTGCGCAGGTGAAAGGTAAGCGCTGAAAGCAGATCCAGAGGCCCCTCACCCCCGGTGGACTCAAGTTTTTAAAGGGCGGCGATGGTAACTCCTGAGGTTTCTAAGCTGCATCCTGGGATGTTTCTCACTGACGTGACGCAGCCGCAACTTTGGATAGAGTAGGGCTGAGGAGCACGCACGCAGCTTCAGGTTAATGTTTACTGGAAAGCAGGACGCGTAGAGCTCACTCCAGGCGCCCATTCACGCGCCTCGCTCCAGTCCAAGCCGCGCCTCGCCTCGCCGCGTTCCCGCCCCTTTTCCGCAGGCCGAAAAAAATGAACCTGATTAATCATTTTTCAATCGCCAATTGGTGAGTGGGTGGGACGATGCAAAGAAGGAGGGGAGAAGAGCTTTAAAACTCTGGAAAAGGCAGACGGAGATTCCGGTGCCCGGCAGGAGCCTCCTTCTGTTGGGAGCAGCGGCGGCCGCGACGTCCATTCAAAGAAGGAAAAATAAAATGCAGCTTTGCTTTCTGGCTTGGGGGCTTCATGCCGTGTGTGGTGGCGGAGAAAAGGAAAAGCAGCGCAAGCAGGAGATCAAAACCACCCAAGCTGCGAAAGAGGGAGGCGGAGGAAAAAGTGTGGAGGCGGAGGAAAAACATTTATACATCTCTAAACGGCAGATTCTGCAAGCATCCAGGACTTGGGCAGAAGCATTATGCCCGGAAGCGGATAAAATGGGATTTTTTTCTGATCCTACCCCCGGGTTTAACACGCAACAGTGGAAAATTATATTTCTCTCTCTCTCACACAGGGTCTTATTTTGTCCCAACCATTTTCACATTTTATGCCCTTTTAATTTATCACTTGACTGGCTCTGGAGACAGTTGTCAGTGATGATCACAGGACACACTTATGGATAACAACATCATGGTTTACTAAATTAATACAATTTTCTGGACTCATATGAAACACTGAGTGTAAGTTTACCAAATGGATGGGTTTGCACAAGATGATAGACTAAAACATGACTAACCTAGTGAAGGGTTCAGTATGCCCTACAAACACAGCCTGGATCTTTGCTGCCTAACATAATCCATATTCTTGGCAAGGTTTGAGCCAAATGCTTTTTGGACATCAGGTGCTTTAGGGCACAAAGAATTCCCCTCCAAGGGCTACCAGATCTGGACTGCAGAAATCTGGATGACCATTAGATGGCAGCAAAAACTCTGTCTAATCATTCAGATTGCTGTAGCTCAGATTGGTAACCCTACCTTAATTTGGAGACCTTTCCAGATCATAGTTTTGTTCTCTCTCTCTCTCTCTCTCTCTCTCTCTCTCTCTCTCACCATTCTATATTACTTCAAGAAGTCCATAACCTGTCCTCTATCTCCTCTGGAAGTAGTGCATTTCATTTATGCAATGAGCAGAGATTTTAACTCTGTGGTCTGTGCAGCTTCTTTATAATTCAGGGCATTGATTACAGGGCATTCACATTCTTTTGCTTCAGATAACAAAAGTAGAAATAATACCTATTTCCTAGAATCCAAAAAGTAACATTTTGTTAGTATGCAGATGTTCCAAACTTAACATTACCATTGCTATTTGTATTACAAAGCAAAATAACCTGAATTCATCATGGGCACTGACCCAAAAGTATGTGTAAATCATTGGACACAGTGAGACATTCCTCTTAGGTTGGTTAGAGGAAGTAAATTCTGTATTTGACCTGATTTTTACTCTTATTATTACATTTACTCTTCCTTCCTTGGGAAGGAGCAAAATTAGTGGAAAGTGGAAGCTTAAAACATATATCTTTGATTAAAGTATGCGTACAGGTGCACAGGAAAGGAGAAGATAATGGGGACAGTACAGATGAAACTCGAAAAATTAGAATATCGTGCAAATGTTCATTTATATCAGTATGGCAACTCAAAAGGTGAAACCAATATATGAGATAGATGCATTACATGGAAAGCGAGATATGTCAAGCCTTACTTTGGTATAATTGTGATGATTATGGTGTACAGCTTATGAAAACCCCAAATTCACAATCTCAGAAAATTAGAATAGTGTGAAAAGGTTCAATAGTCTAGGCTCAAAGTGTCCCACTCTAATCAGCTAATGAATCCATAACACCTGCAAAGGGTTCCTGAGCCTTTAAATGGTCTCTCAGGCTGGTTCAGTAGGAATCACAAGCATGGGAAAGACTGCTGACCTGACAGTTGTGCAGAAAACCATCACTGACACCCTCCATAAGGAGGGAAAGCCCCAAAAGGTCATTGCAAAAGAAGTTGGATGTTCCCAAAGTGCTGTATCAAAGCACATCAATAGAAGGTTATGTGGAAGGGAAAAGTGTGGTAGAAAAAGGTGCACAAGCAGCAGGGATGACCGCAGCCTGGAGAAGGCCATTCAAAAGTGTTGGGGACTTTCCCAAGGAGTGGACTGAGGCTGGAGGTAGTGCATCAAGAGCCACCACACACAGACGGATCCTGGACATGGGCTTCAAATGTCGTATTCCTCTTGTCAAGCCGCTCCTGAACAACAAACAACGTCAGAAGCGTCTTACCTGGGCTACAGAAAAAAAGAACTGGTCTGTTGCCCAGTGGTCCAAAGTCCTCTTTTCTGATGAGAGCAACTTTTGCATCTCATTTGGGAACCAAGGACCCAGAGTCTGGAGGAAGAATGGAGAGGCACACAATGCACGATGCTTGAAGTCCAGTGTGAAGTTTCCACAGTCTGTGTTGATTTGGGGAGCCATGTCATCTGCTGGTGTTGGTCCACTGTGCTTCATTAAGTCCAGGGTCAACGCAGCCGTCTACCAGGAGATTTTGGAGCACTTCATGCTTCCTTCCGCAGACGAGCTTTATGGGGATGCTGACTTCATTTTCCAGCAGGACCTGGCACTTGCCCACACTGCCAAAAGTACCAAAACCTGGTTCAATGACCATGGGATTACTGTGCTTGATTGGCCAGCAAACTCGCCTGACCTGAACCCCATAGAGAATCTATGGGGCATTGCCAAGAGGAAGGTGAGGGACATGAGACCGAACAATGGAGCGGAGCTGAAGGCCGCTATTGAAGCATCCTGGTCTTCCATAACACCTCAGCAGTGCCACAGGCTGATAGCATCCATGCCACGCCGCATTGCGGCAGTCATTGCTGCAAAAGGGGCCCAAACCAAGTACTGAGTACATATGCATGCTTATATTTTGCAGAGGTCTGATATTGTTCTATTTCCAATTCTTGTGTTATTGATGTCATGTAATATTCTAATTTTCTGAGATTGTGAATTTGGGGTTTTCATAAGCTGTATGCCATAATCATCACAATTATACCAAAGTAAGGCTTGACATATCTCGCTTTGCATGTAATGCCTCTATCTCATATATTGGTTTCACCTTTTGAGTTGCCATACTGACATAAATGAACATTTGCACGATAGTCTAATTTTTCAAGTTTCACCTGTAGCTCCAGAATTCAGTCCTCAGCATCTTCAGGTGTCAATCAATGCAGATGATACTGAGTTAGAAGGACCAATGGTCAGTTTCAGTATATGGTTCATTTGACTATGGTTTAGTGAATAAACACAAGTTTCAGTAAGCCATAGATAATAAATAAACCATGGTTCACAAATGACAAAGGCTGGATTCATTCCACCCATTAAGCCAAAACTAAAACAAGAAACAAAAACATGATGGTATCCTGCGTTGTGAGCATTCAACCATCAAGTTCCTCTTCTGCTCATCTCATATATGTAGAATGTTATTTTCTGCTGAAATTAGCAGGGAATAGGTTATACAGATATTTTGATTGAATAAATTGTTTCCTTTATTTAGTGTATTAAGTTTGGATCCAAGTGTCTGATCATTCAGGCAACCTGCTAATCTTTCTACAAAGGTTCCAATTCATTTACTCCTTTAACATTTCTCTCCAATTTCATGCAGCAGAAGATGGCAAAGATCCTTATAACAGTATGTTCTGATTTATTTATTTGTCATAAATACAATCAGTCCAACATAATGGTTGAAACAGAGGGAAAAGTCAAGTGCTGAGTAGGATATAAAAGCCTTTTTAATCATGAGGTAGAGGAAGGAACATTATTCCCCAGCTATTTTCAGCCAAAATACTTGTTAGCAAATGTGGAGGAGGATATGATGTAAGGAACAAAAAAAGATTTTCCTGAGCACTATTCAATAAATAATGCACATTAATGATTGAAATAAATATTTAATTGCGCAGTTTGTAACTCTTCTGTCTTGTGAGTGTACTTAATGCACGGTCCAATGCAGTAAAAATCTGTGACCTAAAATCTTCCAAGATGAATGTGGCCTATGTTTAGTGTGCATAATAAAGCAGCCATATTATTCTAGGTAGAAGTTATTCACTACTACCATATAAATGCAGCCCCAAAGGAGTAATCAGATAAGAGTATTAGGAACGAGAAATATTGACCTCTTCCTGTATCACACTAAGCTATAATATAGTTTGTCTGGCACAAGAAATGGATAGTTGTTGCTCATACAATGGATTGTCAGGACCAGAATGTGGTTCTTTCCTCAGATAATACTGTATGGCTACCAAGATCTGAACAGCAGCTTTTCCCAAACAGATATATCCAATATGTTGACACTAAAATTTCTTGAATTCCCAGCCAACATGATTTTTGAGGGGAAATTGTGAAATGTGTCATAAACACCCTTAGAATGAATTGATGAGTAAATGATTAAAATGCTCATGACATATTCAAACACAGAGATAACTTGTCCATTCTGACAAATATGATGAATTTACATCTCATGTGACATAATGTGTACTTTGTGTACTTGACTGTATGTAGTTTATTTGACTAACCTAGAAATTATCCTGGACATTAGGAAAAAATGAAGAACTATTTAAAGAGGGATTCTGCAGGAATCTGTAAAAGATCTGGGCTGCATTCCAAGAGAGAAGATGTATCTGACAAGAACAGCAAAAATCTTCCTGGACCTTAAAAGACTGGGGCCAAATCCTACATACACTGAAGTCCCTCTGAAAATCTTATAACATATGTATTACACCTCAAGCTTTCATTTTTTTTCTTTGTGTAAATAAGCAATTAGATGTTTTGATGTAATCCTAGTACATCCCCTAAAGTTGAACAAGAATTTATAGAAATTAGTGGGAACTTATTTCCCAGTTTTCTTTCAGGACTTGGAAAAAGAGAATGTAAGTCAACTTGACAAGTTAAGAGCCAGCTTACAGATTTCCGGCTCATATCTGTTGATGTTTGTTCAGTTGTTCCTCTGAGTAACAAGGGCAAAAAGCAGTTTAATCTGATGACTTGTGAACTGTATTGAAAGGATAAATTATCCTGAAAGGCAGATTAAAAATCCATAAAAATAATGAACTAGATAAAAATAAAATAAAATTTCCTTTCACACCCACTCTGTGAATTGGATAGCCAATCTTCACCTCTTAAGAGAGCCTTAAACCATGTTAAGACATGTCATGATGCTTGATGCAGTTGCTAGCATTTGAGTGAGGAAAGTTTCCTTGGTGGTGGGAGGGTATGGCGGTACAATAGTGGGTCACCCTTCTTTCCTTTTCCTTTTCCTTTTCCTTTTCCTTTTCCTTTTCCTTTTCCTTTTCCTTTTCCTTTTCCTTTTCCTTTTCCTTTTCCTCTCCTCTCCTCTCCTCCCCTCCCCTCCCCTCCCCTCCCCTCCTCTTTTTTCTTTTCTTTTCTTTTCTTTTCTTTTCTTTTCTTTCTCATTCTTGGCAAACTGCCCCAGTCATCTGAGCAGTGTATAACAAGGTATAAAGACAAGGATAACTGAAATCAATGCATAAAGCAGAGCAGAGATTATATATAGTGTGATTTATATAAAGAGGAGCACCTATAGTCACAAAGCGTAAAGGCCCAATGGAATGTTTGGGCTGTTTTACAGCAAGCAAGGAAGGTGGAGGCTACATATTTGAGGGAAGCACATTCCCAAGTATGGAATCCATTACAAAGAAGGCCTGCCTCCAAGTCCAGGTTCCATGAACCTTGTATAGAGAGGGAATACTAAGCAGGACCTTTCAGGATGACTGTACCAGGTGGGCAGATTTGGGTAAAGTGGCATCTCCTGGCCAACCCTTCTTGGATGGGAACAGAATCAGTACAGAATAGCCTGAGCTATGCTCTGGGGTAGTCTGCTACCCTCATACATGGTGAAAAAAACTGGTCCATAAGAATCTCTGGTCGGTTGCATCAACTTCTGCTATCACCTACAGCAGCGTATAATATGGGAGTGGAGGCTGCCATCTTAGCCATCCCTTTAGATTCCAGAAGGTTTTGGACTGGTTTGGTCATCAGACCTCTCACTTTTTATTCCTTATCTCAGTAGCTCAGTGAAACTCAGACTGCATGTTGCATTGCACTCTCCATAGCTATTATCAGCTACTGATGATTAATCTACTTTTTCAGGCACATGTGACAATACTCTGAGCAAAAGCAGTGCCTTGAAAAAATAAGAAAATTATACAGGCTAAAATAACACTGCTTTGGCTATGGCATTACAATAAGGGGCTGTGGCTCACTCCTGTTACTGAATGGTGTAGGTAAAAAATTCCCCAAATTTTCCTTTGGAAATACCCATACTTTCTTTGTTGTATAGCACTTGTTGTACCCAAGACATCCCACAAAAACTGAAAGGTACCCAACAATAGTTATTTATTACATAAATGCATATACTTCCTTCTCCTAAGAATCTAGGCACCTCAGAATAAAATTAACCAAAGCTATTACAAAGATAACATTAAAATGACATAACAACCAATATACCTTCAAACTCTTTGCAAAAGCTGGGGTTCTGTGATGGTGAGCAAAGGGTTCCTCAGCAGAGAAATCAATGGGGAAATGATTCCTTGGATCATTGTTCTTTTTTTAGAATAACATTCCTTCATTCTCTTTCTTTCATTAACGTTGAAGTAGTGAGCTCAAGATGAATGGTATTTGCTATGGTACTGTATATATGAAACTGCCTTTAGATCAAAATGCTATAGTATAAATCAGCCTTCCCTAACTTGCACCAATCCCAATATCTTGAGACTGCACATCACAAAATTCTCAGCCAGCATGATCTTGGCATCTGGAGAGTGCCTAGCTAAAATTAGAAGTAGTTCATTATGAATAAAAGGATGAGATGAGTGAAATAAAAATGTTTCCCCAAACTGCAGTATCTTAAGAGCACAAATGTGTTTGCCTGTCCAATAAGATCTGGTACCATGGGCTCTCTCCATATGCTTCTCTCAAGGAATGTCATCAAAAGTTCTGGATTGCTTTTCAATACAGAACAGCATTCCTCAAAATCCAAATGGCTTCTGGTTTTTAAGAAGACCATTTAAACTCGTTCCAGCAGGTTTTGGTGTTGAGATGTTTGGATGCTGTTTCTTCTGGTTTTGAAATGTTTGTCTAATTTAACTGATGTTCCCTTATTTATATAATGCAGATGTACTTTGATTTTCATTTTGTTATTTTTTCTAACCTGATTGACTTATGTAAGTCTCTGAGAAACTTTGAATTGTAGCAGGGTAGAAGTTGGGTAATAAATAAATAAATGTATAGTTCTTGGATGCATCCATTGTTCACAGTTATCAGAGACTGGAGCAGCATGTAAGCCAAACAAACAAACTGCCAAAGCTATCCTTATGCTATATATTGTCAGAATATAATATACACATCTTGGCAACATGCAGATGAAGCCTGACATTTTATTACTGCAGTCCCCAACATGGTGCCCATGAGCACCACTATGCCTGTAAGCACTATGGTACCCCTAGGCTCTGTGCCCCATGTAACTTTTTACAAGAAATATTTTAATTAAAATATAAATGGAAAGCTAGCATATAGCAGAGCAAGAAAGCATCTGGGTTCCATTTGGAATTTATATGCATTTTTAGAGAAATGGCAAATCCCTGCATTTTGGTATTCAATTTAAAAATGCTCTCATCTGCCCAGAAAAGGGCAATATGGGGATAGAATTAGGAAGCATCTTTGGAGACTAAGATGGGGTGACAGCAGCATACTTACAAATTTATTTTCTGGTAGATGGGCTTCTGACTGAAAATCATTTGTGACTGGCCCAGACCATCTAGGGCAATAATTTTATATAAGCTCCCACAATATTCTCTCAACATTCCAGATGTGTCCATCATCTTAAAAAGGTTGGGTAATCCTGTTTTATGAGCCACTGGGGGCTTGCTTTTAAACTGGCTTCTCTGAGCCAATTCTGCAGTTGCTGGCTTCCATGGCATTGGCAATGTATAGACTGCTCTTTATTCATAAGATCCTGGAATAAGGAACAGTGATTTCAAAGATTATATCTTCTCAACATCTGAATCACCCTCTTAACTTAACATCCTCTAAGGCTAAAGAATGTGACAGTCAGATGCAAACTGCTGATAGACTAGATAACAGTGAGTCTCTCTTCCAAAGAGAGACTTTAAACTAACATTGAACTGCACAGACCTTCAAACAGACACCTCCTAACAGAACTCCTTCTTTGTAAAGTGCAGATACAACTACAGTAATGTAGACTGGTGCCCTTTCCAAACTGAGCACTTTCTTTCAGCTCTTATTGATGTCATCTCTTTGACATGTAGAAGATTATCAGTGATGGAACACCCATGTTGCATACCAAAGATTCTGAGTGTGATTTCCAGCTAAAGCTGTAATCTGGAAATCCTGGACAGCTGCTGTCAGTAGCAACAATAATGGATAGATGATTCTGGTGTCTGATTCAGAACAAAGCAACTGTTTAGATTTCTAGCAATGTCTGGATGTGGAGCAATGACTCCGAGGCAAAGAAATTCTGAAACTGAAAGTTTAAGGCATTGACACGAAATAAGCAATTGTGTTAAATAACTGTAATAAGAAGTATTAAAGCCATGTCAAAATAAATAGATAAGGTTAATGACATACCTAAATGCCTTCTAAGCATTAAAAAGTCCTCATTTGTTTGATGCAGTAAGATTAACAAGTATAAAAACCATCTCCTACTATACCTCTAACTTCTTCAGCAGGTGGAGGCACCTGACTGAATTTGTCTAGGCTCCAAAGGCAAGCTGGGTCATGCCTTATTGCTACCTGGACCATATAACCATATGCCCTTTAAAAATGGACTGGAATGCCCTTCACGCAGTTGTAAAATTACATGCATTGGATGTGTCTAGCCAATACTTGGATGTCTAGAAGGCTCCCTTGTGTCCAAGCAAGGCCTGTTTAAGACGGGAGATTGGTCTGGCATATCTGAGTCATACTTTGCAATTGTTTTATGCTGGAGGTAAGGATGTTTGACATACTTTCGCAGTGAGAAGGCTGGATGAGGGAGAATGAACAATCATTGTGAAGTGAAGTCCTATAATATTTAAAAGCTTTATCATTCTCCCCCTCTTCAACATTCCCATTGCCAGTATTCAGGGGTCATTTTCTTGACAGGATCTATTTTTTAGTTGTTGCTGTTGTTGTTGGGGGTGGTGCCTTTGAGCCAGTTTTGACTCCTGGAGACTGCCTGGACAGGTCCCTGCAGATTTCTTGGCAAGATTTCAGAAGTGGTTTGCCCTTGCCTCCTTCCTAGGGCTGAGAGTGTGTGACTGGCCCAAGGTCACCCAGCTGGCTCTGTGCCTAAAGCAGGACTAGAACTCTCACAGTCTCCTGGTTTCTAGCGGGGTGCCTTAACCACAACACCAAACTGGCCCTCCCTTCAGTAGTTAGCAAATTTATATTTCAATATAGCAAAGATTAGGTTCTGTAGTTGCTCCTTCCATCTGAAAAACCTAATGTTAGCCACTAAATTGCCTCAAGGGTCTAAGGTACTTGAGTTGGCAGCAATTGTTGTTTATGGCAGTCTTCTTGCAAGCTTATGAGGAAACTGTCACCAGACTATGACAAGTTTAGTCAATTACATCAAATTGCCATTAGTCTGTGATAGTTGTAATGATGGTTAACCACAGTATGAGTCAGCCATATGACCTGAATGTTGAGTTTCCTGACATGAAGAGAGTAATAATTAAGCCAGTATGCAACATTCAGTGACCACATTTAAACAGATGTTATTGTAATTATCTGTATTTGGGACATAAACATGCACAATGACTAGTATTTGAACATTATCTATAGTGTATTTCCTCACCTTCTGTCAAGCTCCATCATGGTCATGAAATAGAACTGAGTAGTGGGGCAGGAAAAGAAGAATAGAGGTAACAAAATCACCAGATACGTCCTAAATGTATCCCTTAACATCCCATACATAAAATAATGAAATGCTATTCATTCTTGCATGGAAAAATGCCTTGGGACATAGTTTAATGTGATATATTGCCAACATGTCTTTTCATGCTCCCAACCTGAAGTGCTATGATTTGAAACTTTCACTGTGTTATATCTGAACTAGGTGAGATAATGGTTACCAAGTTAAAAGCAAACCATGGTTTGAAGTACATTTTAGTTTCTGGTTTGTCAAAGTCTACAAACTATTGTTTCTTATTTACAATACTAGTTTCCTGTTTACAATATGTAACAGGAAAATCTGGTTACTTATCTCAGCATGTTTTCCATGGTGGAAGATCAAAAATGGACAAGGATGAGTGCATAGGTTTAAGGCTCATGCAAATTTCACTTATAAGAGGGAAATATATTTTGTCCAAATTGAGCCAGTGTTGCAAAAGCAAATCCTGACCCTTTATTTTATTTTACTTTACTGTACTGTACTGTACTTTAAAAGACTGTGGGATTGTTAAAAGTGTGACTCTTTGTGTAGCTTGCTATCATATGGGATAGGTTAAGATACTTGTTATCTTCTCGGGGAACTCTATAGCCCTCAGATGTTATTGAACAACAACTCCCGGCAGCTCCAAACAATTATAGTCAGTGGGAAAGGATGATGGGAGTTGTAGCTCAGCAACAGCTGGAATGTCACATGTTTCCCAACCTACAACATAAAGAGTTACATTTACCTACAAGATAATATTGCAGTGGGTACACTGGTTCAGGAAAGTATTGAAAGGAAGGCAAGGAGTTCAGATGTTGTTATGCTAAGGTTTTTTGTTTTTTTTTTAATGTCTAAAGATGTCCTTGGACATGAGGCATTATGGAAGGAAGAGAGGGGTCTGGTACATTTCATGATGTGATTTCCTGGTGTAATTGAACAGGAAAGCAAGCATACTTCCACCAGGGCCCAGTACACAGTTTTTTTTATTGTACTATTCAAGAACTTTAAGATATTAAGAGACAAAACAAACAGGAAGATGTTCTGGAATTTATCCTATTTTCTGTACTCTGCCAGCCACCCAGCAATCTCAAGAGAACATATTTATTATTCCTTAATATTAAAATGATCTCTTCTTCCGAGTGTTCTGTGGCTGCAATTCAGAACAGACCTTAAGACAGTGTTGTCCAAACCTGGCTGGGGAATTCTGGGAGTTGAAGTCTACTCATCTTAAAGTGGCCAGGCTTGGACAACACTGCCTTAAGACTATGCAGGCAGCTACTGAGGTCAACACTTTGCTGTAAAATTACTCGTTCTGATAGCTGACTGCTCAATCAGAAGCTTTTTTTTTACCTTTTCCTTGTTAGATTTCCTATGTGGCAAAACAATGTCATGTTTCTTATCAATCTTCCAGTGTACCTGAAATATTATTTGATTCATGAACCTTTCATCTTTCTTCTTTGGGTGTGACAAACCGCAAAATTATGCACTACACCCAAGTGTATTTACATTTTATGCAATTTAGTATATCAACCAAGATCCATAAAATGATACTTTATCTTTTGATGCCATAGCCTTCAGAGGGGAGACTGATGACTAGATGAGCTTTTTCTGTATTTGCCTCATATTTATGGAATTCTCTATATAAGGAAGCCTGGCAGATAGCTACACTTAAATCCTTTGAAAATTGGCTTAAAAAGATTTTTCTTGTCTCCCAGAGTTTTTCTCCTGGGTTCTAGAATATTTTGCCTGGTGGAATAAATATTGCTTCAGCAGAGCAATATTCAGTCAGAAAAAGAGCATAATTTTAAAGCTTTCTTTCCCATTGTCCCAATCTGACTCAGCTACCAACCTACACATCCTTCTCTGGCATGGTGGCGTTTGCCATTTAAAAAAACTATATCCGGGGGAGCTACTCAAGAATTTTCACCAGTGTATTCATTCAGCCTTAAAGTTATAGGAAGTTATTTTGCAGAAGGAGCCAATTTCTGTGCAATTGTTTTAAACTGCAATCCTGGGAATACATAATAGGAGAGTACATCTTACTGAAATCAGAGAGCCTTCTCTGATGCTCTGCTTACTGTTTTCATTGCCTGTGGGGCTGGGAGACCCGAATAATCTCCTAAATACAGCAGTCATCAGGCCCAGCATCAGCCCCCGGGTTGGCCCAGGCATGATGCTTTGCAGCTCTCTGCTTCATCCTTGCATCTTCTTCTAAAGCTTCTACTGGTATGGCACGTCCACCTCTGTAATTATGAGGAAGGTGGGATTTAGGGGTCTCAGCAGTGGCAGCACCTGGCTGATCAGGTTTAGGCCTGGTTAATACTTTGATGTGAGGTTACCATGGCAATAGGCTAGATTGAGAAGTTGCAAAACATCCCAAAAGAAGACAATGACAACACTCTTTCATGCTGTTGGGAAGGAAGGTACATGGTTGGTCCGTATAGACACCAGGAATTGAGCCTGACTTGTAGATGTCTTTACCTTATTTGTGGCTGAGAACTCCAGCTAGTTGAAGGCACCTACCCCTCCTTAGCTAACCTCAAAAAGCTAAGCAGGGTTGGACTTGGTTTAGTGATTGGGCAGGAGATTACTAGAAAGCCCAGGGTCTGTTGGCTAGATTGCAAACTCTACCAGAAATGTAGAAACAATCGTAGAGGATGGAATAACAGTGAGAAAAAAGAATAGGGAGAAGAGAACCGTTGGGTGCTTTACAGCTGAAATAATGCATTATGGGCATCTTAAATCTCTTCTTCACCGCCTCAACAAGATTAAATAAAAATAGATAAGGTTATCATGTTAAACGGCTTCTATTTAGCATGCATCAGTTATGGGAGAAAATATTTATCATATAATTCAAAACCTGATTAAACTCCATCAGTTCTTGCAGTATTAACTGCAGCTTTATTCAAGATCTGATATTCACTCTCTAGCACTTGATTGTCTTCCCACTCCTCGCCCCCTCGCTCAAGAGAGGTTGGAGAGCTGCTAACTATGCATGCTATGAAGCACATTTTTTCAGCGTGCATTTCTACATACAAAACCACCATTGAATACTGATTGTGGCCACCAGCAGCCAGTTAAAATAAAAAGTAAATTCTGTGAGAAGCCATTGTGTGTGTGTGTGTGTGTGTGTGTGTTTTTAAAGATCAAGATGTACTTTGTTGCCTGGCAGCCTACATAAATATTTGAAACCAAGCCTCTATGATCAATATAATTAAACACACACAGAATCATTTACTTCATTCTAAAAACTGTTTCACTTAATTCATAATTTATTTCTGATTTCCAATCTTCTTCCAAACATTAAGGAAAAACTGCATTGGATGTCTGGTATTCAATGTCAGGACTTGGCTGTCGTGTACTTGCTGCAGCATTTGATAAGCTATTTATTTATTTATAACATTTTTATCCCAGTCATTGACCAAAAATGTTTTCCAGAGCTACACAGAAAGAATAAAAATGAGACAATCTTCCTCTCTGGCTTACAATCTAAAAAAAAGTAGCCCAAAAGGAACAGGAATGAAGAAGGAAGAATAAAAATATGAATGTAAATTTGGGTATCATACTTTTATCATGACAAACTGGAATAGAAAGGGAGCATTCAAGGGCAGGAGAAACCAAAAATTCTGGCTTCTTCACAATGGTGACAACTCCTCATTCTAACAATCAAAAATATTTTACAGTCTTCTTACTTCCTTTTCTGATTTTCTCTTGTAAAGAAAGAGATAGAAGAAATAACGAGAAACCACAGGAAAGATACAAAGGAAATACAGTGTTGGTGAACTCCCCATATATTTTTTTTTCAGTTTGTGGACAATAATGACACAATAAAAGTGTTGCCTGGAAGCATCCCTTGTTTCTCTGCTGCTGCCTCCCTTTCCCTGTCCTGCAGCTGGAAGAAATGCCTCCTGGCATGTGCCACTTCATGGAAGGAGGAGCCTGGTGAAATGTTGACTCACTGTGTGCATGGCACTTACCTCAAGCATATATGCAAAGTACTGCTGCTGAGGTTTGGATGCATTTGCATATGAATAAGATCATCTGAAATGAGAAAATCAGCAAGGACCATCCCAATCAACCACTTACTCACTTGCCCCCCCCCAGCCAAAAAAAGTCTCTCCCTGCCACTGCCTTTTGGTTGTGAGCTGGTGCTTGTTGGTATTGCCATCAGCAAGGATCAGAAAGATCTCTGAGAACTTGGCAGGCTATTCCTACTCCAAGTTGACAAAACTGCATATCAGGAGGGCAAGACCGGTTGTTTAAACTGAATCAGTCCTGATAGGAAAAGAAATAGAGGTCCAAATTTGAGAACAAAAGGTGCCCATCGATAAGAAATCTTCAACTTTCCCCTTCGTGTGGCCTGTCTCTCCATCGTTTGTTTCCTAGAACCTCTTTCTGTTTTTTGCACTAGAAAAAAGCAAGCAATAGAGGTGAAGCAGCTTTGACTCATTATGGTGGGAATCGTAGTTGAGCATATCTAGAGGTCAGATACATGCTCCCATACCTTTCAAGAGACCATGATGAGTCCCACTACTCTCCCCTAGGCTGAAAGAAACAATAGATAACATGCTCATTTCATTTTTAGTGAAACATTGTCACATGCAGCTAACTTTTTTATCTAACACTCCACAAGAATGCCCAGTCTGCCTGAAGCTCAGGGTGGAAAGTCAGGATCTCCTTGGGATTGGACATATACAAAGCATGTCACCTGCAGGTGGAGAATGGAGGGGCCCATCACCCTCCGAGGGGAAGGAATGATAACCTGGGTTCATATGAACTGGTATTATGCATAGGAAGTGGTATACAACTATATTAAATAAATGGCTAGATGAATTAAACATGCTTTTATAGTTAATTATATAAATACGTTTAAATACAACACTTAACAATCATGTAATATACTTATGTTATTCATTAAGTAGCCTGAGCCATTTATAGCCATTGGCAATTCTACAGCCTTGTTGGTGTCATTAGCATCATCCTAACCATGAGGTGCTAAGTATAGCATGGCATTGTACTTATAGAAAAAGAAAGATTAGTAGGTTCCAAGAAGATGAGTACTTCGGACTAGTCACAGAAGGTTAACCCATATAATCTGAATAATGATCACATTAAACTAAAATGACATGTTTATTCATTCTTGTGGCTACAAAAAAATATTGCCATGCTTCACTATAGTAACAATATTTATTTTAGAAGGTCTTTATATATAGATATGCGTGGTAAAATTGAGAATTGAAAAAAATCTTAATCTAACTAAACAAGTGATGGGTACCTGGAAATCATTTTTCCTTTCTTTCATGTTCAGTTATACTATTTCAGACATGGTTTGTTATCACTGAATTTATTAATCAAAAATATGTTTTAAAATAATGTTCAAAAGGAGGTTAAAATAAACACCAGGCTTCTTCCAAGTATTTAAAGGCCTATAATCGTAATGGAATAGATACTGGTGCCTACAAGAAACATTTGATAAAGCTGTTCTTTTGTGATTTAGGCACTACGTGTTGGAGAAGAAAAATGGTTATGCTTTTGCCCATATGATCAGTTCAATTAAATGAAATACAAATGTGTGAGGGGCATTGATCCAGGATGTGGGCTTGTTCTCAACAACCCTGCATGCCCTGCCGCATCAGTTTATTTGGACACAAGTAAAACCCTAATACGATTTAGAAACTGACAAAGCAAATATCTGAAACTATGAAGCAAAGTGCTAAGTATCTTCAAGAACACTTGGAAGAAGTTGAATAGTGCTACCCATTTTAGTTTGGCTACAGACTCAGATTTTGAAAAGTTTTAACCATTCTGGTGGACTATCTTTGCTAGGAGAGAATAGAATGAATGGGTTCCATTGGTCCTGGACTTCATGACTGAATATGGTGTCTTAATGGGTCAACTCTACAAGATGGAAACTGGGTATATAGGGAATCCAAGTTTTCAGTCCTAATTTCTGGATCATTTCTATAATGAGATAATGTGCTATGCATTTCATAGAGTTTCATCAGACCTCTCATATGTTTTAAAATCTATATGAGCTCCTGGAAAAGGTCAGCACAGAATCTGGGGCATGTGCCACTAGTGTGCTGATAACTTCGATTTTTCATCATCCTCTGAATCAAATGAGACTTTGCATTACTCAGTCAAAGCTTAGAAGCAATATTAGATTGGATGAGAACAAATAAGTATAGAAGTAGCCCTTTGCCTGGTGGTTCTTGCCTCTGGGAATTTAGTCAAAAATTCTAGCTAAGCTGTTCCAGACAGTCTGTTGTTGTGAATCCATAATCTTGGAGCATTTCTTGACCCAGTTTTATCAATGGATGCTCGAGTGTCTTTAGTGGAATGGAGCATCCTTTTCCAGCTTTAACTGCAGGGAGGTCTGGATTAGTGCAATTAATGAATCCCACAGAATGGTTGCATTATTCAAATTCACGCTATCCAAAGTGCTATTTCCATGAAAAATATGTTATTTGGCTCAATGGAAATAGGCAATCAATATTTTTAAACATGAATTTTTCTATGTATACTAATGAAATATTACAGTAAAGGATAAAAAGAATATTTTTATCATTTTAATTTATGGTTAGCAAAGTCACAGAGTAGTTACAGAAAGCAACATAAAAACAAAAACATTCTGCCATAGATTCAGGCATTCCAGCATCTCTTCCTATTTTCGTGTTGCTATGATCACCTTCATGTCATTCAAATACATCACATTTTTGCTCTAATGTAATCGTGAACCTCTTCTTTTTAAAACTTGTACTGTTTTCCTCTGATGGAATTTTCCTTTTCTCCATTTTGCACACACAAATATTAGCAGTGTCTAAAACCTCAGCCGCAACTGCGCACCTCACCATAACTGAATTTCAAGTTGCATGAAACGCGACCTGGTATCAATTTACAATTCACTCTATATTGAATACTGCATTATTCGAACTTGCACTAATTGTGGCCTACCTGTAGTGCAGTAACCATGACTTTTCCTGGACAGTAATAGCCAGACACCATAATTCATGTTCTGGCAATCTCTGATACGAATTATTATAATGTGTTCCTCTTTGTAAGTTTTAAATAAAAGTCCCTCTAAGTCAGCCCTAGTATTGTAAATTGAGTTTGGAATATAAGAGAGAACTAGCGCAAATAGAGGTACTCCCAACTAATTGTGCCAACATGTTTTTGAAATGAAAAGAACATAAGTACCTAGCTAAATTTCTTTGGATTATGCGCAACTTTAGCTTGGTTACCTTTTGTGTCTCAAGTATAGTCAGAGTTCACTGGGCTAATGTGGTTTCCCATAGACCATTTACACGTGCATTTCTGGTGAACTCTGAGCAATTGTTATGCTCTTTTTTCACCTGTTTTTTACAACAGTTTGTGCAGAAGTCCTACTTTCATTTATACGGATCTGGGATTTCTTTGTATGCACTTTTGTTACTTGTTTTTCACCAAATACAGTAGTTTTATAGCATCCACAGTTGTTCCTCCAGGGTTTATGCCATGGACCTTTTGTTTGATTTTGCAGGGTACAGACTTATTTTTCCCCTTAGCATTTCCCTTATGACTTGCACTGTTATTACAGTAGAGGTCACATCTACAGGCCCTTCTGGCTGTTTGTTCTAAAACTTATATTAGGCCTACCATTAGTTATTTTCTTTACTTGTGTTTATTGAATCTGTGCATCTGCTGAAATGTTAAGCACCTCTTTCAATAGCAATCTGGGTTTCTTTCTGAGCACCAGCAAAGGTTTCCAATGTGGTTTTGTTGTCTGAGGTACCTCTTGATTTTTTTTTAAAAATCCATCTTCTATTGAACTGAACTGTTTTTCCCTGAGTCTTTCCATTTCATCTTGTAGCACAAACAAACCTATGTCTTATACAACTTAAAAGCAGAGTTATGCTTTTCTTTTCTTCTCTTTTCAAAAGAGAGTCAGAGAAGGACAAATCTCAAAGTTGTGGACAAGGAAAAAGGCAATAATATGTTCGTGGAAGCTCACCTCCTCTAATTATTGAGTCCCATTTTTTTGGAACTGAACATGCAGGAAACAAAGACATTGAATTGGGCCAATTGGGCCTGCTAATCAATTATAGCTTATATTGTGCTGTTTGTTTATGAACATTATACGATACTGTGTTGCTATGTTTGCTTTCACATAATGAGCTATAGCAGAAATAGCTTTGTGCCCTCCAGATGTCTTGGAGTACAAGTCCATAAACTTGGATCACTGACTACACTGAATGGATCTTATGAGAACTGTAATCCAAAATCAATGGGGAGCACCAATTTGCTTCCCCTGTATGCGACTTCAAATAACAATATGTGGGAAATGTCATAGTAAAGAACATAGGAAGGAATATGAGAGGCAAAGCCATAGCAAAGTGACAGAACTAGATCTTAGAATATATAAAGATCTCCCACCCAAGATTTCCTGGAAGTCTTCCACCTAAGACTTGATCAAGTCTAACCCTTCTTAGCTTTTTTTTTTTTTTAAGTTTAGTCAAGGTCAGCTACGTGCTGCCACCCACTGTATTAGGCTATATAGAAAGAAGCTGCAATAAGGATGATGGCTAGTGGTGATAAAATCAGGAAAGAGAAGTTCTCCTCAGCTCAGATTGTTTGGCCATGCATCTAAAGCTATCCATTGGGTCCCATTTAATCAGCACATCTTTGAATTTTATGCATGCTGGCCTGGTTCTCTGTGGATGAAAATCCCTCTGAAAAAGACAGATACACTTTTCTGTATCCACACAAATGGCTGTCATCTGAGGCAAGATGAGGCAGCTATCTCAGGAAGGGATCCTTAAAGACACAGAGCAGATTCAAACGGAGTTAACACATGAGACCCAATCTAACAAAAAGTTATTTTGTACTAGCCCTACTGAGTTGAATGAAATGGACCCCTTTTTTCGTAACTCTTGTTTATTTCAATTAAATCTGTGCACATTTAGGTTTTGACTTTACAAAATGCACAAGACACTAAATGAGTGGACATGGGATAAATTATTGCAATTATAGAAATAAGAAACTCATAGCTCACATATTTATAAAACCAACTAGCAGAATTAAAAACTAATTTAGAGCTATCTCAGGACATGTTTGCTGCCTGACGTGGAGTTCAAATGCCCTTCTCCAATGTGGAGCAACACCCTGAAACTGCCATTTATCCAACTTCATAATTACCTCATTTTGCACCAGGGCCAGCCCTGATTCCCCTCCATGAGTGTACACAGAAAACCTTACTAAGAAAAGTTGCTAATATAATAGAATTCCAGATTAAATCAGTTGTGGGCAATTCAAATCCCTAAGGGTGCATTCAGTCCTTGGACTAATTTTTTGCAGCCCTGACCAGTCCTCTGAGCAAGGAGAAGACAAAGGAAAAGAAGGAGAAAGAGATTGGAGACACAGGGGCTGGGTTTACACAGTGTGCTCGGCTATGATGTTTGTCAGGTTTTAGTTTACCATATTCTGTGCTTTCAGTCATTATTTAGCAAACCATGACTTATCATGAACACTTACACAAGAAGGGATTGCCACTTACCTATAGGCTGTGACCTAATGCTGGTCTGCAGCCTCCAACAAACTGCTTCTGAGAGAAAGTTCCCTATACAGCAATACTAGTAGGCTTTGCATGGGCCCTCTTCCAAGTGCTAAGGAATGTTGGTACACAAAATTGTAATTGGACTTTAAAATAAAACATAATAATAGTTTTTTTGTTTTTTTTACAGCTCGTAGTGTTCTTCCATTGTCTCTCTGGAGTTCTGCCTTCTGCTGGCTGGGCTGATCAGGAAAAATTGCTTTCTTAAGTGGCTAAATGGCAACAGGTTACAAGCTGCTCCCCCACCCCCCTTGGCCTCCTTGCTGCCTAGTGCAGACTGACTTCAGCAATCTCCCAATGATCCTTTCCTGTTGGCAAGAGATACTAAGGGATGTGCATCCTATTGGGGCAATGACATGAACCATACTTGCAGATTCCTTTCTTTTTTATCCCACCTCTTGGGATGGCTTCTTCTGGAGCTTTTCTAGCAGCAGGAGCAAGGAGGACATGTCACACAAGGAAATTGGCAGCAGAATGGCTGTTCAGAACAGCTGGCAGGGACTCAATGTTCTAAATATTCCTCCCTCCCAGAGGAACATTCTATTAAAAATGGTATTGTCAGGGTCCCCATGGGAAAATGAACTTTTTAATATACTTTCATATGAGTTCTTGTTTTTCCTTGTTCCTTGTTGGCACAGTAGCAAACTCTCACAGTCCAAATGAATCATTTACTTGACAGCTCAACTCACATTGGCAACTTAAGTAGGTGCCTGGAATAGACATCAGTGGGCGATGGAGCAAAGACGTTGTACGGGAAGTGCCTTGCTGGTTCTAAGAACTGTATGCAAGGAAAGACATAGAAGCATGGATCACCTCCCCATTTGCTTTTCCCACTCTGAATCCTGTCAAAAAGATGTGTTATATAATTTCCCAGAAGGCTCTCTGTAGAGGGACCTACCTCACATGACGTGTGTTGAAAAGCCAGAGAGGATCAGGGTTGCCAACACATTTTTCAATGGAGGCTCCTGGGCCTTTAACTGGGGGAGCCATATGTGGCTCCAGGGTGCTGGTTGTCCCTGTTTGAGCACCTTGCAACAAGCCCTGCTGTATTTCCATACTAATACAAAATTAATATTTACCCCAACAGATCATACAACTACATTCACACAGCAAATATGTACACACAGATCTTTCTAGTCTAGAACTACACCAGAGATCTCCAATTCACAGTGACTATATTTCACTGGATTTAAAACCAGAAAATTGAACTAGATTGATTAAGAAATCCTTGAAAAATATTTACCAGCTGTTATCAGCACTGGGGATGGAAATGAAGAGATTTTTTGGTAGTGCTATCGGGGGTATGCTCCCCTTCTTGCCTACTTCCTTCCTCACAACCCCACAAGCTAATCAATAGCAGTTTATTCAAACTTCTTTCAGAAGAAAGCATTCCTGACTATGGAAGGGTAAACTTTTCTTTTCAAACTAATATTCCAGCATTACAACAGCAACCATACTGCTTATTTCTCTTTTAGGAGTGAGAAATATCACAGTACAGTTACCTCAGTCAAATTTTCTTACTGATGGTTCTGGCAGCACAGCATCACACTAAGTGGGTCACCATTCTGGAGATACTGGAACCCAACCCATTTTCTCCAGAATGTACCTGATATCCCATGAATTCTTCCATCTGGAATTCTTAGGGTTGCATGTCATTCAAGGACTTGGTATTGGTTACTCTTGAACCTGGTTTCCCTGCAGCCAATGACAGAGTTCTTCCTCCATCCTTGATGCAGCCATGGTTGTCTCAACCTGGGGAGCCACAACTACCTGTGCTTGCTGTTTGAAGAAGGACTTTCATTTTAGGATTTTGAGGGAGAAGGGTCAAAGAGGTAGTCAGTTTAGGATGCTCATTTGAACATGTATGGGTTTTACTAATTATTACCTTTCTGGGTCCTTCCACTGCTACCGCAATGCAGCATTTTATTTTCTGTCAAGGATGTGTAATTCTGGGCTATGGCCCTTTTAGAAAATAATGCCACACAAACACATATCCCTTGCTGTGTGGGATTAAGTTTACCTGGGAAGAACTAAATTTTAAACCCTAAAATTTTAAACAGCGTTGCTCAGAAAAGTAAAACACTTGTAAAATTTGCTTTTATGTGATTTCTCACTGTTTGGATTCAGGGGAAATAAGGTATCAGGTGCACTCATTAAATAACTGCTCCCTGGGAAGTAGAATATTTCTTCTAATGCTGATCTGAATGTTCCTCTTTTTGTAAGGCTGGAGCCAAACTGGTAAAGTTAATCAAATCTGGTTAGTACTTGGATGGGACACGACTTGGAAATCCTTGAGCTAGACTTTGAAGTCAAGAAACATCTTGGAAAAAGGTTGTAACCAGCTACCTCTGTAGTGTTCCCAAGAAAGCTCATAGACTTGGACATAAAGTCCTCAGCGGCTGATCTCAACTGAGAGGAGAATTTGGAGAGCAACTGTGGTGTAGTGGTCAAGATGCTGGACTGGTGCTAGAGAGACATAGGTTCAAAACCACCCTCCGTTATAGAAGTTCACTGGGTAGCTTGGGCCCGGTATTCTATGTCAGCCAAATCTACCTCACTGGGTTGTCATGGTGAGAAAAAATAGGGAATGCTATGTATGCTGCCTTGAGCTGTTGAAAGACAGTTGGGATAAACAGTAAATCTAATAAGTAAATCAATTACAGGACAGATATCATCAGGGGCAGGGTTACTCCAAGGATTACAGACAAGGTTTATCTATTTATTCTTTTTTAAAAAAAAGGTATTTAAGAAAAGTAAGAAAAGAAAATATTCCTCGAAGTCTCATAACAACAATGGCAAGTGATAAGAACAGTCCAGTCGGCAAGTGGAAGAGCTGAGGTTTAATAGAGATGATAAAAGGAGAAGTGAATAGATATTCAGAGAGTTCTGAAATAATATACTTACTGTTTAGATAGCTGTTTTATATTGACAAGCTATTTTAAAAATAACCCCAAGGTTGGAAGAAAAATCTTCCCATAAACATTAACAGAGAAACCAAATAACCAAATTTAGTAGGGACTGTCACAAACATGCACCTTTTAACCTCCTCCCCCGAAACACGGAGCCAGAACAAAAACAAGCAGAGCAAAAAGCTGGAAGGGCCCGTCCGGTCTGAACATACTTAGTACATTGCTGGGGGTTGGAAAGGAGAAAAAGGAGGCCATTGAGCATGCAGACCGGACTGGAATAGTTAAGAGCCAGAACAGAAATACTCCATGCTCTAGCACTTATTACGTGCATAAGCACAAATGTTTCTCAAATTGACACTTTCTAATGGCCCTGAAATTCAGCCCTAGCCTTAGACTCACCCTTAGCTTATTCCATTACCTCTGTATCACTCTCCCCCTGCACCGTTGCCTCGCTTTGATAATTGTTAAGCCCTTCTGTCTGGTTTGACTCCCACCACTTCCTGGATTATTCTTTGTTTGTTCCACTTTTGTTCTGCTGTAGAGTTTCCATCTGCTTTTACTTCTGTTTCTTTCGTTTTGCTAGAAAGCTGTCATTTCATTTTTCACACACAGCCCTTTGGACTAACCATATGCGAGTGATGTTTTAACCTTAACAATTTAGCTCTTATGTTGAAATTTTCTCACTTGGTTTAAGTTCTTGCTCTTCCTGATGTCTTATGTGCAGCAAAGGTTTATGTGCATCTGCTCTGGATTAAGCTTTCTCATTACCATATTAATATTTTTCTTTTGTATATTTGGGCACAAGGCACATTGCATTTTCTCCACCACCTTTTTGTAGTGGAGTGCTTTTATAACATTACAGGAAAATAGTTTAGGAGGCAGAGGTGATGGTTACAATTTCTTCTTCTTCTTGTGCCCCTGGCCAAATTCAGGTGTCAGCAACAAGAAAGGATTTTGAGGGGTTTATGCCCTCTCATTTTTTTCTATAAACTTTTTTTTTTTTTGTATTTCTGAAAAACATTGTTTTCCTCAAGTCTGCCAGCATTGCTCCTTTTTACGCGGAAGGTGTTGTTCTGCTCTGAGGAGAAAACTTTGCTAGTAGAATCTAGATGATAACATTCCTACCATCTACCATCAATGGAGCCGAACCCCAGCCAACAGATACTGAATACTATTGGTGAGGATTTCATTTGGGAACAGATATAGATCCTGAAGAACCTAAGGCCATGAACCTAGAAAAATAGGAGCTGCAACCCTATTCCATTCTTCATCCCCATACACAGATTGCAAAGTCCCTTTGGCTGTTACTTCCACAGAGTGAATGTACTTATTGCACATTAAATAATTCCCATTTCATCAAATTTCGAGGCTGCCCAACTACTTGATGACCCTGGGCAGCTTACAGATAGTAATAATACAAAGACATATAAGAAAATATACAACCAACTGGAGGGGCAGAACTCCAATTATAAATTACCCATAATAGAAGGGAGCTCCCCTGGTAAATAGAAACAACTGGAGATGGGCAGTCTCTCAGATTGCCAGGCCATAAGTCATGAAGGCTTCAAAGGTGATAACTGGCATGTTGAGTTGCACCTGGAAGCCAACTGGTAACCACTGCATCTCACCAAGCAGTGGGGTCATGTGTGTGTAATGTGGCACCCCCATCACTGCTCATGCTGCTGCTTTCTGGACCAGCTGTAGCTTCTGGATGGTCTTTAAAAGCAGCCACATATGCAGTGCATTACAGTAGTCTAATGTTAAGTGACCAGAGCATAACTGTCTGCCCTGCATTCAGACATACACCTATACCAAGGTCAACAGTACTGAAAGATGTTGAGAGATCAAGGAGCACTAGGATGGCCTCACTACCCCATCCTGATTCTGCCACTGATCTTCAAGAAGTTTGACCAATTCCATCTCCATACCAAATTGCAGCCTGAATCTCAACATCAGCCCCACTGGGTAAATCAGACTTCACAGGAAGGCTAAAATTACTTTTACTGAGAGTGGCTATAATAACACAATCTTGCAAGTCTGATTATGCTCTACCTCCTCCCCTTCTTATACTTCTGTGAATTAGGGAAGTGTCTATCTGAGCCTCTTCCACGTATTTTCTGTCTGTTGTGGACTTAATATATGTTTCTCCCCTCATTGATTTGGTAATGGAGCTTGCCTATCTCCATCAAGATCAACTTCCTTACTCTCTACACCTGTTGAAATAGGCCTAAATAATTTGCTTCCCCTGGAGCTGAAGCCCAACCACCCTATCACCTTCACTAAAAAGGGAAGGTTGGAGATGGGATGGTAATTGTCAAGGACTGCTGGATCTAGTGATAACTTCTTGAGGAGACAGCACACCACAGACCCTGAGGCTGAGGAAACCACTTCCTCACTCAAAGAAACCAACATGACCACTTGGATACAACTATAAGTCATGTGGGTGGCTTTAGGAGGGACCTGGATCTAAAAAGCAGGTGGCCAAGCTTACGGACTGGAGAACCTTGTCCGCTTCTTCAGAAATCACAGAATTAAATTCATTCCAGATAACCCTCTCAGGCACCTCAGTTGGACCTGTCCACTCAAAATCCAACTCTGAGTAGACTTTATGTGCCAGATAGGAAGAACGTTCCTCACAGTGGCCCTACAGATGAGTCCATCATTCCCCAGCAGGAACTGGGTTGCCTTAAACAGGACCACTGAGTGGCTATCAGTAAACCCAATAATGGTGGAGAAATGAAAATGTTTCGCTACCCTAATTACCACAATGTAGTCCCTAATATGAGTCAGATTCACTTTTTGTCTTCCTCCAACAGCACTCCAGGTGTCTTTTCCTGTGCTTCATTTCCTGGAGCTCCTCAGAAAACCAAGGTACGCCCCAGGATTGGTGCAGGGAGTGGTACCTCATAGGAGCAATCCAATCTAAGGCCCCTACCACATGCCCATTTCAGGCTGTGGTTAGGACCTCAGCCAAACTTCCCACCAAGCTCCCTCTGGAAGCCAGATAGATCATCAGTCACTTAGGGTGGGCTGATCTAATAGAGTCTATCCCCTGTGGAGGGGGAGTGACACCAGCAAGCTGAAAAGCAATCCGAAAGTACAGTAATGCGAACGTGGCAACAGACTAATGGCAATGCCCTCTAAAACAATATAACTTCCCTGAGACCAAAAAACCCCCACCAGGTCTAATGCGTGACTCCCTTGTTTGGGTCAACTCACGATGACTTGGGACAGGTTCATGGTTGTTACAGAGGCCATAAACTCCTGAGCCACCACGGACTCAACATTGCTGGGCAATAGATTGAAATCCCCAAGAACCACAAGCCTCGGGGTCTCAACTATCAGCCTAGCAACAGAGTCCAACAGCTCAGGCAGGAAAGATGCTGTGCAGCAGGGAGGGTAGTAGAACAGCAACAGTCCCATCTATTCCCTAGAATGCAACTTAAACCAGAGAGCCTCATGCCCGATTATCTGCAGGGCAGAGCCTGCCACCCTACATCCTCCCTTGTCCCTCGCACCCCTCAAAATCCCCTCCCAGGCCAAGGCATCCATCTGACTCTCCCAGTCAAACACACAAAACCCAACCATCCACCAAACTCACCATAAACCCGCAACTAAACATGCAACAGTTGTACTCATTCCAGGCCCTCGCAGCAGCCCACCAACCTTACTTCGGCCTGCAACTGTCCTAAGCACTTGGGAGCCCATGGGAGGAAGTCTTGTAATAACTCCCTCACACGCACACTGTCAACCCCAGCCCTTGTGTAAGAGGAACTGGCTAGGAGGCCCAGGTGCCAGGCCCAGGGTGCAAGTCTGGGAGCCAGTGGGCTGGTTTCCAGCTTCATTTCAGAGGATGGTCCCATAAGGTTCCATCTTCTGGAACCAAATGAATCATCCAGCCCAGCAGTGACCCCAATTTGAGTCCTTTCAAGTCCTCTTCAGGATACCTCCCAAAGTTTCTCTTCCCTGGGCAAAAGTACCAAAGCACCAGGTGTCCCAGTCCATGCCAAAAGTTTCCCCTTAAGGCTGAGTGGTAGATGGGCCAAGCCTGTGGAGTCACAGCTTGTTTCTGTGGCATTTGTTTTTTACCTGTATTGGTTAACTTGTGCAAAAAAAAAAAGGCCTACAAACAAACCATCCTGCCCATGCCCTGTATAAACAGAGCTTATTTGAATAGGCAGCCTGAATCCAATGACTCAATAATTTAACAAACTTCACCGGGTTCAGAAGTAAAAGAGGGTGACAAAATCTAAAGCAGCAAGACAAATGTTTTAAACAGACCGGATCAGAATAGGCTTCCGTGTACATTATACAGAGCAGACTTTTTATAGCAGGAAAGCCTATTCAAACAAACAAACTTACTTGGCTTCCCTTGGTTGTTACACAGAGAATGACTATCGAATTGCTAAATTAGGGTTGCATTATGAGTGGTCCCTGCTTTTTACATATTTTATTTATTGTCCCCTTTGCATTCTTTAAGGGTGATCCAACACTACGTCCTCTTTGGAGGTACTCTTCTGAATGTATCCATCATGGCAGATGGTGACCAAGGGAAGCATTTTCTCAGTGCTGGTGCTTTGTGAAATTCTCCAGGTAGGGAAGCTTATCTTGTACCCAACTCATAATTTTTCAAGCAAGGTCACAGTATTCTTCTAGTTTGAAGTTTGAAGTGCTTTTATTTGGTGCCATGGGTTTAAATTACTCTGATCTTACATTTTCTGAAAGGCTCTAGAAGGATGGCTGACAGGGAATCTATAAATCTCTGTAATGTTGATTGTTCTAATGAAAATGTTTACTGCAAACTACCATAAAACCTCTTTTCAGATGTCACTCTATAGGCCCACAAGCAGGTAGCTGTGGAGTTTAGCCAGCTGCTGTAATATTCATCTATTCTCTTTGCATTCTAGTTTAACTATCTGACTAGTAACCAGTCCTCCCATCATGGCCAAATGTTGCATAAATATTGATTGTGCATGATCTGAAGCAAGACGAAGAGTGTTTGTTTTAAAGAATAAAACAAAACATCCAAAGCCCACATTTGAACATGCTTCTTTTAAGGTCATAAACTCGGGTGTGTTTACTTCATTTGAAAGCCTAAAGCCAAGTGTCTGCTGTTGACTTGGCTGGAAGGCTTGTCTGGTCTAATGCAAATCAGTTCTTAACTTGATCTGGCACTTAGAGGGGAACAGATGATGAAGAAAGGGAATTTTGAGCATCATCAGAAGTGCTTTGTTGGGTATGAAGAGAAACTTCCTCTTGTGCTTCCAAGTTATCTCCAGGAACATTTCCTCCAAGTTAAACAATTTCAGAGGAGCCGGAACGCCTGTTTCATTTCAATCTTGGCCAGACCCCACTTCCCCCCCATTTCCCCTGTTACAGCTTGCTCCAATGTATCAAAGTTAAATGTTTATAAAATATATTTATCTAGTTGCTATGCTTTTCCCTCTTGCATGTCAGGCACTTGATCCATCAAAAATGACAACAGACACACACACACAGTCAGTAGTCAGTTCTGATGGATCAAGTCAGATGCACACACACTCATGTGTATGTGTGTATAAATAGTACATGGGTCACAGATCTTCTCTCCACATTATATTCTACTCCCCCCTTTCTCTGTTCCCCTTCAATTCTAATTGTGTTGGGAAATATCTGTTCTGTAAGCTGCAGCTAAATGAATTACTGCCACAGATGGCCTAGAGAGATTCCATACATGCTGCACTTCATTTGTACAATAATATAAAAGGAGGGGGGGGGAGAGAACACATAACTCTAATCTCATGTGGGTATTATCAGTGACAGCAGATCAGGCACTGCCAGGTTCACTTGCACGCTGCATGGTAGTTCTCCTAAACTAGTATATGACTCATCATTTAATATTTCTGAATTTGAAAAAGTAGCACGTGAAGCCCTATGACACCGATATATTTACTGCCCTGAACTTTTCATTCTCCAGGTATCAACTCTTCCTTGTGACTGTTTAATGGATAAGTATTTAACTTCAGTGAGGAACCCCAAGGTTCCTGAAATATGTTGTCATTATAACGGGATTTGGGGGGTCTTAATCTGTGGTTTAAGTGCAGGAGCAGAACTATTTAAAAGGTGCCAACCCTATTTTAGGGGTATCCGACTTGTTCATACTGGGGCTATATTTGACTTTTGAGTGATGTGCTAAAGGTAGTATTTGAAAAGTAGGGCCACAAGCAAGAAGTGGGAGAGTGGGGAAGAGAGCAGGAGCAGGATGAAAGTTAAACAAGATTATATTTAAATTTAATAGGGAACACATATTTCCATACCCATGAGTACTTGTGCACTGAAGCAATATTTGGTTTAGTCAACCCTAATTTGCATTCCTGGCAATCCAAGATAATTGTGGAGACTCTTGATTTGAGGATAGGTACTAGCATAACAAGATTTTTCTTCTCTGAAGTTGACCTATGAAGAATGAATTATAAGTGATTGAGACAACCTAGAATTTGGCTGAATGAATGAATGAATGAATGAATAAATGAATGAATGAGGAAAAATAACTGTCCTTTTCCTTACAAAATGCCTATAGCAACTATAAATTCTCCCAACAGACTGATCCATGCCTGCTCGGGTGTGGTTTCATTTGCATGGGACCTGCTTACACTCAGTAAAGATACATATGATTGACCATGAAGCTAGGTTCAGGTAGTATCTGAAGCCTGAGTGCCTGGGTTTCTTCAGAAGTTTTCCATCTTTAGGGACTGGTGGACGTACAGGGATGCGGTAACATAATGGATGCTATGGGGTCTTGCTCAGCCTAAAATAGCTGCTATGGGTGACATAACTAGTAACAAAACAGACATGGATCAGAATGCTATGTGCCTCCCCACCTTTAGCCTCTCCTCTTCCTCCAAAACACTTGGTCCAACTGTTGCTATCTATCTGCATCTTGTTTCTAGGCAGGTAGACTCATTTCTAACAAATTACTGGACTGCAACCACCTTGTAAAAAAAATTCTAAGAAAGTTTATGGACCCCTAGGAGAAGGAGTTTTGGAAACAAAGTCAATTGGAGGCCAGCACTTTTTAAAAACTAAAATATTTTTTAAAAACTAAAAAATCAGATGGGGCAAAAAGTCTGGCAGACATCAAAGGAGGTTTCTGTGAGAATAGTTTGGGAAGCTCAGATTTAGACCAGAGAAGTCTGAAAGCACATGTAATTTGATTTTGTTCACCCATTACACATTCATCAATCTGGATGTTTTATGACACAGATGTGCAGAATGCTGATGTTTACCCCTAATGAACAATCAGTGGTTGACAATATGCCCAACGATGCCTTTCAAAAAAGAGAGGGCAAAGTGCTCCTATCAAGCAACCTGTCTTGTACTAGAGCTCTGATGTTGGTCACCAGCAGCCATCCCCTTGGAAAGTAAGACTAAACCACCCATGACGCACAATTGCAAACACGTGGGTATTACTATTATGGCTGAACCTCATGCATTTATTTTTTAATCTTGCAATCCACCCAGACAATTTTTGTTATCAGGCAGTCTAATGCTATAATGATGAATCAACGAAGCGAAAATACATTTTGAATTCAAGCTTAGCAATAGCCTGTCCAGCTGCCTGCGTCTGAAGTGGGCAATTATCTGAAATTTTAGTGGTGTTGTTGAAGGGTCATGGCAGATTTTTCTAGATTTCCCCCCCTTTGAATTTGTGAGATAAGTTTGAGGGATTTATTTGTTTTTGGTTTTTTTTAAAAAATGGACTTCACTTGACTGTGGATTCAGTTTTCTTCAGTTTTCAGGTCACATGGACCATCTTCCTAGCCTTGGAACTTTGTTTTCTCCTGTCTCATTTTTGTCTGCATCTTTTAGGTTTTGCATTGCAGCCATTTTGCTCTTAGTCCTGCAGAATCTTGTAAAACTGGAAAATGAATGGAGGTAGAGACAGATGTCTTTTCCCCCTTTGGTATCTGCCTGTATTCAGAAATTATGCCACACTGAAGCATAATTTGCAGGACTGATTATTTTTATAAATTAATCCATATGTTAAACTGTTTTGTAAAATTTAATCACAGGAAAAGGCAACATGCATTTAAAAAATGGGTGGAGCTTTGATCGCATCACTGTTGCTGCCATCTTGACTTTTTTTTATCAAATCCTGCAGACACCCCTGGAAAAGGGCAAGGAGCTTTGAAGAAGCTATGTATGGCTATCGACATACATATTCATCTTATTTTTTGGTTTATGAGCTTTCAACAACTGGCCACAGACTTAAAAAGCCTGTTTTTCAATAGAGACAAGAAACAAGGTAAAAGAAGATGAAAAAAATAGTAAAATTTATGCTATGTACATGTCCTACAGGTGTTTTGTTCTCCCATGGAGTTGTAGCTTAAACATATGCCTAGTTACAGGGAGCTTCCATACTGATGCCAGTTATAATTTCACCAATTATTTTAGTTGTATCTTGAGAAGTAGCCAGAAGATACATGACTTTTGACATTTGCAAATGATCAATGGCTTAGCTTTTTGACATCCCAAAATGTATTGTGTAGGTCACCAAATTAACTAGGTTTTCAAGTTACAGGCTCTAAAGAATGCATCTTTTATGTGATTTACAATGGCTATACTTAACTATGGATGTTAAGAACCTCTGAAATCTGGAAAATAAGAACTGCTTGTCACAATCTATATTTGCAGTACTTAAGCTCTTCCATCGTGATAAAGTATCTCGAAGTCAACAGTAATAACATTGCTGATGAGAAGGTGTAACACCATTAGGTAGCTCCCAGGTATTCCAAATGTTCCCCAGATGGCAAATGCCCCCCAGCCAGGATCTGCTGCTTGTCTCCATTTTCACTTCACTGTGTTATCTCTTAGGAAGCCAGGAAGTCCCCACAGGTTGAACAGATCATCCATCATCTTCTGTTTTCTATTTTTCAAATATATCATCAATAGTTGAAGGGAAGGAAGGGGAGAAAGTAACTTTAAAAGTTCACGGAGACTTTCTTTGGTTCAACTAAGAGCCTTTAGGGGATCCGCTGAAAAACAAAAAAATATGCAGCCGTACTCTTGTATTATTTATGCATTAAAACTGCCAATCAGGAAACATTCAGCTAAAAGATTAGTTCTCCTTTTATTTCTTTTATTTGCTTGTACAGTAAAGGAAAAAAAATGAGGCATGAAATGCTTAGTTGCAGTTGTAATGCGCAGCAGATGGGAATAATACATATTTATAGACACTGTTAACCACATCTCTCCCACATTATTCTGATGAAGTACATGCACACACTTGGAAAAAAAAAATTAAACAGCCCATTAGAACAATTTATGAACAAAGCTTCCACTCAGGGAGCTGTATGAAGAGGTCTATAGCCGATAGAGCGCAGTCCAGCTGATACCATCTGTTTGGTGTATTTGCTGAGGATTATATTACAAGCCTTGGTAATGCCACAAACTTGACAGGGAAACTGGATGAGATTTCAGTTTCATTCTTTGTCAGTAAGATAGGTTTTTCTTGGAAGAGATTTTTCCACCATTGGAAGCAGAGGCTTTCCTCTGTGTGGAATCACAAGAAATAAAACAAAGATTAAAGGGTGGGGAGGCTTTAACTCCTCTGCCTTAAATGTTTCCTGGAAAAATATTTCTGATTAACTCTATTTCAGCTACATCAGATGCCAACGCTACATGATTCTGAGCATCACTGAAGCATGAACAGCACCACCCTTGTGGCTGCCAGTAAGCATAAAGGGGAAATGTTCGTTAGTAGCATCCCCCCTTTGGCAGACCTGCCCCATTCAATCCACTGGTTGAGAATTAGCAGTGAAGGTGCCTTTTGGACAGATTACAAGGAGGCATGTAAAAGTTTCAGTGCTTGAAATTGCTCTTTCAAGGAAATTCACTTTTGAAAAAGAAATCCGGAGGCTTGATACATAACATGATAAGCACCCCAGACATTGGCCTAAAACGTAAACAGATCGACTAGCCTAAGGCTTAAGTGGTAAGTCAGCTTAGATGTGTTGAGAACGTTTTCATGCCTCAGATGCTGCAGCCCAGCTAGGAGCATCCTTAGGCAGTGAGAGAGATCTGCACTCCCCTCCCCACCCCTGCCGCCAGTGCCTTTTCGGATGAGGAATCTACGGTGTTCATGTAATTCCATGATGCAGTCAGTGATAGATCTGATAATTTATTTGGATTTGGGAAGGGGGTTTATTTTTAATCAGCCCTACTGCTTTCTTTTCCAAACAACTGGTTGATAAAATTGCATTGTTTTTCCTGCTTAGCCCTCACTACTGTTTGTGAAGCAGCAGGTACAAGTTGGACCCTATAAGGCAAAAATGTATGGCCAATAAAAACCCAGATGGGGTCCTCAGCATCCCCCCTCCCTGCTGACAAGCACCTCATTGCCCTGGCACCTGGTTTCCAAGCATCTGGTTAGGCGGAGACACACACTATGGAAGCAAACATGGGCAGACAAGGGAGAGAAGGGAGCATCCTAGGAGGCTGATTTTGTTGCTGTAGTATAGCCAGTGAAGTCAACTAACAGAACTTGATTCACAGATTTTTGTTTTTAAAAGAATCCAAGCAGAGATCAGGAAAAAAAATGCCCTTTAATTATTCTTTGCTGGCAGGAACAGGCCAGCAGCTGCAGGCTGGAGCTGGTCTGCTCGTGGCCAATAATTGGCAATTACTGACAGAAAACAAGCTGGCTGGCCTGTTCTTTGCTGGCAAGCAAGGAACAAGATGTGCTTTGGCCGTATCTGAGTATGCACCATGATGTCACTGTGCCAGCCCTGCCCTGCTGCAGGGTCACAAAGCAGGCATATAAAGTAGGTGCTTGCATACCTTATCCTGCTTTGCTAGGGACACCCCTGGCAGATGAAGAAAGTGCTGCAGGGTTATGGAGGGATTGTGGAATGGAAATATGGGTGGTGTAAGAATGTCATTATGTATCAGCTCTGGATTCCTTTTTTAAGTATGGCCTTCTTTTGAGAAGTACTCCTGTTCCAAAACAACAGTTCAGTTCAATAGAAATGTTCAGTGAGCAGAATATATTGGCAAACTTTGCACCAATTTTAATGGTTGGACCTTTTTTTAATATCCCTTCCAGTTCTACAACCAAGGCAGTGCCCATACAGAAATCCACAGGGCAACGTGGACAGCAAAGACTATTCTGACATTTTGATTCACCTTGGCTAGGACAGTTAAACTAATGAGAAATGCCAGTAGGAACTGAACATTCTTAGCTCTAAGAAACAGTTCAGTCCCCGCCATCAGCTGTTCTCAGCGACTGCTCTGGGTTGGCCCTCAACAAGAAAAGATGCTGTAGGAGGATTTTTGTGAGACATATCAGGAGCTGAGTTTAACTCAAACAAGACTTTACCTTTTAGGTAAGACCAACCAGGAGCAACAAGATAAACAACGTGTGCTGACACTGTCTTGCAACTAAAAAAGTACAGTATTGATCAATTATTCTCCATGTAGAATGGTGGAAGTGTACTTTGCAAGATTAAATCACCATCTAGGAAACAGGTATGGTTGAATGACTGTTAGAATGTAGAGCTTCCAGTTTTTCCCATCTATCCACAATACATGAGTGTGACATCGTCCCAGGATGACTGGAATTCTAGGTACATTTATCTGGGAGTAAGCATCGCTGAAAACAATAGGGCTTCTGAGTAAATATGTATGGGATTTTACTAGCGGATGCCCCAGTGAACTTTGCACAATGGCAATTAGCCCTAGGGAACTCCAGAAGCATCAGTATTGCAATACTGAATCTTAGAGCCTTGGCCAGGCAAAAGGGAAAGCCTGCCCCAAGAAGCAAATTTAATTGCGCTACTGTGCAGCTAAGGGGAAAATGCACAGCAATTTTTCTGAAAGTTTATAAAGAAAGCATGCATTATTTGGTAGAAATAGATAGATGATTAGATAGATAATAGATAGATGTTAGATAAAGAATACTTTTGGCCATGTCTATGTGTACATGTAGATAGAAATAGATGTAGATGTACTGTAGATGTAGATGTAAATATAGTTTTGATGAAGTTTGTCTTTGGGCCCAGAAATACACTGTGCTCAGGTATCTAAAGTATGGAAATAACAGGATCAAGTGATCAGTAAATGAAAGGAAGAGAGCTTTTTAGAAGGAATCCCATATGGGTGTTCTGATATCAGAATTAAAGGGGAATGTCCACTTTCACTTGCCTAAGGAACTACTTATGAGCTGGTTCTCTAGGTGTGGCCATTTTTCATTATTATTGTGTGACTTACCCTCAATCTCTTTGGCATTCACACTTCGTAACTGACATAAAGATAGTTAGCTGGGCAATCTTTCATGTAAACAGTTAAAATCAAGCTGTTCTTTAATAGGACAAGATGAATCAATGGTACAGCAAAGCATGTGGGAGAGGGCAGGATGCACCTTAATCCTGTCCTCCTTTTTCTCTGCACACCCTGCACTTGCGGATCTAAACAATGGTTGCTAGTACATGTCTCATGCTGCTGCATTTGAAAGAAAAGGAGGAAATAATTTGAGTAAGGAAAGTGCATCTAAAAGGTAGCATCTGAAGTGAGTGAAAATTCTGTCAACAGGCAATTAGCGTGTTACTCATCCAGCACATAAAAAAGGAACAGATAAGTGGTTGGTTTACTGCTCACAATTCCAGATGATTTTTGAACAAGTTTAGAAGCCCAAAGCCTCGTGCAGATTCTTGGAGGATCCCACTACTTACCTGTTTTATTTTGAGAAGTACCTATTTACTTCTCTGCACTTGTGTTCTTTAACCTGCTATAGGTCCATGAGAAGATTCCTTAATCTATGGCTACTAAGTTTGCTGAAGAGCCTTTCATAAGGAGCTTTGCCAAAGGCTTTAAAATCCAAGTAAACATGGAACTCATTCCGAAGAGTGAGCTGGCACTTTTCTGGCATTCCTCTAATTTATTTGAAATTGGAGCAAATGCACTTTTGAGGAGGGGCAATGCTGGAGTTTATAGGTACTGTTTTTCTATTTGTTTGCAGAAATCTCACAAATTGCTTTTAAGAAATCTTGGGTGGTCATCAGATTTAGTGGTTTGAAATGCAATAAATTCTGAAAATGCCTAATGATTGTAATTTTCACAAAAATCTTTAGATATTCACTGCTTATATAGTGCCACAACAAGCTGGTGTATTACATTACTCCCTTATCAACATTTATTTCTTTATAGCATTTATAGGCTGTCCCAATTACATTGCCAAAAAGAGAAAGTCTGGGGGAAAAAAAATTAATTGCCAGTCAAAGGACCAAGACATCATGCAGGGCTCCATCAACCAATCTAATCAAGGGCCTGGGGATAGAATGAGGTTTTAAGAGCTTGTTTAAATAGGGCCATGGTGGGAGCCATGTAAATCTTGGGGGGAATGATATTCCAGAGGGCAATGCCATGATGGGGAAGGCCTGCTTCTTGGATCCCACCAGGTAACCTTGTTTAATTGATGGGACTCAGACCATTCCAACACTGTCAGAGCATATGGGATGAGCAGCAAGTACAAGGGTAGGCACTTCCCACAAATAGCCAGGCCATATGAAACTTTATAGGTGATAACCAGTACCCTGAAGCCTACTGGCAGCCAACATAGTTCATGAAGAAGTGTTATGTGGTCATTCTTTGGCATCCCATCCTACTACATTCTTGATGAGCTGCAGCTTCTGAGTGATCATCAAGGGCAGCACCATGTAGAGTACATTGCATTAGTCCAATTGTGAGGGCTTCTCAGTCTAGGTATGGGTGCAACTGACACACTAGTTGAATTTGTACAAAGGTCTTCCTAGCCACAGCTGCCAACCATGTTAGCACTGCTGGGGCAGTTTTTGACCTTCTCATACAGCACAGTAGTTTCTAAGATTCCTATGTCCCACTGTATACAATCTCCTTTTTTGGACAGAAGGTAATATTTGAACAACAGGGTTATAAACTGTCAGGTATTTATTAGAATAAAAATAAATTTATTTTTACAATTCCCATACAGTAAGTAGCCATGTACAAAAATACCACTGTTTCATTAAATGCAGCTACAGAGGATTATTATTTCTTTTTTAGAAGAAAAGTGCACAACTTTAGTTGACCAGGTTTTGAAGAAGGAATCAGGCTGGTCTGCATTTTTATCTATAAAGCCAGAAATGTAAGGAAAAGGCTTGCTACACAAAGTCTGAGTAGATGCAGATATATATGGTGATAATTTGCACATGTACAGAAAGTGAGACAGATGTTTGGCTACAGTAATATTTACCTTAAAATGAGCCTAATTTACTTCAAATGCATTTCAAAACTATACCCTATCTGACAGAGGAAAGGAAATGACCCTTACAGTATGAATGTTGAATAGGTTGACTCAAGATTAAAATACTGGAAATGGGAGCACAGAATATGACACAGCTGCCCTGATATCCCATGATTATCAAGTTGAGGCAAGTGAGGGAATATGCATGCTTCCTTCAGCCATGCTTTTTTTTTAACTGAACTGGTCCTTGACCCATGTAGACCACTCCAGACCAGCAGTTTGATTTCTCCAACTGTCTCCTTGCGTTAGGCAATGCGTCTTCAATACTAGAGAATGAAACCAGCTGAAATTTAGCACCGAGGCATGGACTGCAACAACCAAGGCACCCCGAGAACTGTTGTTCTGTGTGAAGGTGCTCCAGAAATCTCCAATAATTCAAAGAACCCTTTCATAACCATTTGCAGCAGTACTATATGCAGAGTTGTTTTGACAAGTAGTAAGCAATGACAGTTAGAAGAGATCTACAAGGTTTACACTAATTATTTGGATGTGACCTGCAATACAGGATGATTTGGAAGGGCCTAGCTCATGTTTTTTTCATAATATGCTGGCATCCCCAGTTCAAGATGTCAGAGGTATCACATTGAGGAAGTTTTTTGTTGACTCTGGAGAGCTTGGAAAAAGATTCTGGGTCAGGGAAACAATTTATCTGGGAAACAATACAAGATCTTATTTTTTTCTTAACGGTTTTCTCAATGTGGTTTAATATGCATAAGATACATAGGATACTATTTTAAATCAAGTCTGACCCATTGGCTTTTCTAGCTCAATATTATCTATACTGTTTGGCAACAGGTGATCAGGGTGTCAGACTGGAGTTGTTTCCAGTTCTGCCTGGAAGCAGAAAAACAAAGTATACATTATCAATTTAATTATAAATTATGAAAGCATATACTTGACCATTGTGCCAAAGTACAGAGACACCATCTTTCTTTCTGGGACAATGATAACCTTCCTGTCTTTTTTTTTCTCCTTCAGTGATATAATCCCATTATTATACATAGAAGAGTTACAGAGGGCAATTAGTTTTGCACTTGATAGTAAGAGAAAGAAAAAGAATGTTACCTCTAATTACAATAAAAGTACTAATGGTGAGCAACTGAGTGATTTGGCTTAAGCTTCAGGGTTGCCAATATTAACTTGAGTTACTTCAGTTTAACATGTAGTTGTTTTACTGTATATTGGGCCATTCCTTGTGTTAAAAGGTCCCATAGAAGAGCATGGGTTAGTGGTTTGTATCCTGAGATCAGTACTGATATATAGTCTGATGGTTTCTTTGATTGGTACTATATTGCAGTACATGAGATGTTCACACAAGTTTCCAGCATTTTAGAACTGTAGTGCTGTTCATAATTGCATCCATGTATTTTCCATATTCATTATTTTCAGAAATTCCTGAGTGGCAATTATGTCTAACTGATGTACTTAAAACAATCACAAGTGCTTCCAGATGGACTACTGCTATTAAAAAGCATTTGAAGAGTTATTCCACCTTTTTCTCCTTAACAGTTTTTATAGTAAGAAAAAAAGAAGAAATTGTAGAGAAATAGGTGAGGGTTGCAAACAGAAGACAAAATCATCTGGATCTCCTGAAAGATTCTGTGTTAGACAAAGAAGCATCTGGAAGCACTGAAATTGCTTATGCTATTGTAAAGCATGTCCAAAATACTAGTTTGAGACACAATTTCATCAGATACAATAAAACAGATTAATACCATAATTTAGTTGTGTGACTTTAAAGATATAATTTCTACACTGAACTGCTTTGCAAACGATTTCCCCTGATTGGAAACATTTTTTACATTATTTTCCTGAATATATGCATTTTTGTGAAATATTTTCAATAACATGTATTCTTATTGATAACCAGTTTTTCAAAATACAGGGATTACACATTTCAAGGAATATTTGTTGGAATTTACATATTTGTACACATTTGCATATTCATTGGAAAATGTATAATTATATTAGTTTGCATTAAAACAACCAACATTAATTTCTTCTCCATTCCTATTTGACATGCTTTGCAAATGAAAAACTTTAGAATATGTACTAGAATGAATGGCTAAAAATTCTGTAAGATTTCTCCCTGGTTTTTTTAATCTTGGAATGCCAATCATGGATGCAATGTTGCCAAGGTGGAAGTGGGGAAATTCTGCTCCAAATCTCCATATCACATATATTAATCATATATATCATATCATATATCATATCATGATGAAGTTCCTCGATCTCAGAATTCTTTGCAGCCAGTCAAATTATTTTAATTAAAAAAAAAAAGTTTAAGGTGCACAATGGTACAGAACATCTGATTATGCAGATGGGTGAGGAGTAAGGAAAACAAAAACAAAACAAAACTAAGTAACCAGTTTATACAATTGAGCTGTATATCCCTGATAATTTATGCATAAAAACCTTAGCATCCATAACAACTTCAGAATGATACAGTATTCAGATTAAAACACCAGGAAGCCAAACCTGATATAACAAGAATATCACATCCAGTAAAATTCCAAGACAAAAAATAAACATATGAGAACTTAATGTTCTTTCAAAAGATAGGCCTTAGCAGAAGGGGAAATTTGAATAGTACCTGTTCTTCTTTTCTAGAAAGCATTGTCCCCTTTTTTTCTGCTAAAAGCTGCACACAAAAGTTATATGGGAGTGGAATGTTACCTTTTTAAAAACAGTACAATTATGACCCTTGCTATTATATACCGATCCCAGCTACCATTAGGTTCTGTTTACAGAGCAAAGAGATATGCGTATCTGCAGACCAGTCCAAAGCCTGCAGTGCTTTAATCTTATTGGAGTTGACAAATGGTATGCTTAGATTTGTATCAGGTCCTCTTTCATAAAACATAAATATGGGTACAGGCTCCAAAGGTAAAAACGAGGAGGATGGAATAAAACGTCCCCTTTTCCTTTAGGAGATTCTCTAAGTTTCTTGGAACCCATTGATATTGATTTCACTTATTTGTTTATAAAAAGCTTGTTACAAATTCTTGTTACCACAGGCAGCTGGGGTAACAAGACATTGCTTTTTCATTTGGGATATAGATCCTGCTATGTGAAGATTCCTAAATGGGGTATTTTTCACAGATTTCCAGCAACTCTCAGGAAGTCTCAAGTTCAGCTTTCAGAAATTGAGGCTGAACCTCAAAAGGAACATCACATTGTTTCAGCAGTTAGTAACAACAATGAACATTAGAGGTCAGTTTCTTGATATCTTGAGTGGAGCTTGAAAAAGAAAGTGTGAGAGAGATAATTATTTGTTCACCATCCACAACAAAACACTGAAGAATCTCTACGGGGCACTTTTACAACCTTGCTTTGAAGGCACTGACTCAGCCTCTACATCTTCATGCCTTCTGAGTATGATAGCTAGAGATTATGAGTTGAAATCCCAAATTTTTGAAGAACATCAGACTGATTTTGATTATAAACATAATCTCTTGCAGTAAAGACTTCATCACAGCAAAGGCAACAAGCTGCAATATATCACCTTTAACCTCCTGAAAAAAACCTCTCCATCCTATGACACTATAATTAAAAAGCACAATAAGTATAAAAATGAGGTTATCTATAGCAGAATTAGATAGAAGGTACCATGGGATCTACTGGTAGATCTCTTGTAGACCTGCAGTAGACAGGTGAGTGTTTCTAATTTCCAAATATTAACAGCAGCAATGTGACTTTGTTCCACCTGAATTATATTGTTAAAATGAAAAAAAGCTCATGTAACCAGAAATGATTTTTTGTTTGAAAGGGCTGTGAGCTCAGCATTCTTCTGGTACTAGGCTCAGAATGTACTAAACACACGTACACATCAAACACCCTTGTGTTTTAGTTCCAATACCAGGTTCTCCACTGATCCAAATCTGGGTCTACTTTTTAAGAAAAAAAGGTGGGAATTTCTAATAACGAGAAAGCATACATATTAGCAGCATTTTTAATAATGTTTTCAAAATTCTACACAAGCCTTGTATAATAAAAACAGAAATGGGGCAAAATGAATACTTGAATATATAAGAAGAACTGCTGCCTTCTCTCTAATTGCTTTCAGTTCAGTTTAGCTTTTCACTTCTGATGCTCATGCTGAAGTCTTGCACCTTCTTTTTTCCTTGGATTCTTACCTTCACCAGTAATATGCAGATGCTTATAGGGAGTAATTGACACAAATATGTGATGGGTGTTGACCCTTTCAATTGTTGATACAGGGCAGTGTTTCTCAATCTTGGCGACTTTAAGATGTGTGGACTTCAACTCCCAGAATTCCCCAGCCAGCCAGGCTGGCTGGGGAATTCTGGGAGTTGAAGTCCACACATCTAAAAGCCGCCAAGATTGAGAAACACTGATATAGAGAGATTAACAATAGGTTGCTTGTCTTGTGAATCCAACATGCAATTATGATGGTGCTGGTCAGATTACAGGTCAAATTCAATGTTTTGAGGGTAAATCTTACCCTTCAGGGATATCTGATAATTATTTGGTAAACATAAAAGTTTTCAATTAAACAAAACTAAGACTCATTTTAAAAAGAGAAGAAGGCAGGTTGAAAAATAGGTGTTTTTCTCCTCTCCAAAATCAAGACTGTAGCAGAAGCCTTTTCAAATTTTATAGAGGCATAGTGGAGAAACAGTGGGTCTATGTGCATGTTCCATTTACATTATGCACACACAGCTAACTTTAACAGTGCAAAAGATTTAATTCCACAGGATTAAAGCGATAAATGGAAGACAAAGCCTGTGCAATATCGAAAATGACACACTAATCAACAGAAGGGGGATTAATGAATGTAACAACTAATGTGATTGCAGCTTCAGAAGCCCAACCATATCTAGGCTTTGAACAAGCAGACATGAGTGAAGTTGAACATCAGAATATATGGTTTAATGCAATAAAGTGACATGAATTTGAGCAGCTTCAGTCCTCTGCTTAAATCATCTGAAGCAGCTTATATGCAGAACAGCCACTGCTCTTAATCCACAGTAGTAAAAAGTCCAAAACCCAGTAAAGACACCTGAGTTTTCTTTTAAGCAACTGGGGGGAGGATCAGAATCTAAAAAAAGCTCTGGCACTTTAATGCCTTACCAGTTTAGTGTGGAAATTAAAATGAGAAAGGCAACTGCTTTAGGGAGATGTACTTCTCCTGGCATGGGTGGAGGACATGATGGGATTCTATATTTCTACTGGGAAATTTGCAGAGATGCCAATCCAGTTTAGCAACCATGGATAATGATACTACAGATGACAAGACCTTGAAAAAAATATACTTCCTGCATACACAAAAGTTTGCCCATCATCTTGCATATGCATAAAGTTTTTAAAAATGCCCCCAAACCACAGGAATGTGAAAGCTGTTACCAGTGAAGTCTGGTCTCTTTTTAACAACTACAGATACATGAAACCACAGGTAATGGAACCATGAGTAACAAGGGCCATCTGTGCATTTGTGCAGGTCAGATTCATTCCAATGCATGAATACTAAAACTACTTATTGCCTAGCACTGAATAAAGTTTATTTTAGTAACTCAAAAGGGCAACTTTAATCTTTACTGCTGGTCTCACTGCTATAAACAATGGTAAGCATAATATCTTCCACTTTAGCAGGTGCACAGGGAATCTTTTATGGGTCTGAGTAGAGCTAGATTGAAGCTTGATGAAATACCCGAGAAAGGCAGAAAGTATTTTGACAGAAAAATAATGTCATTGCCCAGAAGCCTTGTCTTGTAACAGCCAAATTAGCCTACAAAGTTCTGCTATATTGCTGGGCTGTTGGTATGCCTGGATACATGCTTGGCAGATGTAGATATATACAGCCACCTTTGAGTCAAGTTCAACTCCTAATGACTTCATGGACACATCCTTCTTTGCAACAATATGGAAATGGTTTGCAATTGCCTTCACCCAGAAAGTTTCTGACTTCCCAGTCCAGTTCACAACCCTGGTAGTCTCCTATTCAAGTACTAATAAAATTAAACCCAACACATCCTTTCAAGGTCAGCCAAAGTCAGGTAGGTACTAAGCCAGACAGAATATAGAACAGAAAATTGAGGCATGCACGCAGTCCATAGCTAACTCACATCTGTGTCAAAATGAAGGGCTAGGCAGGGGTACAAAAGGTTGAAGAGCAGAGAGAGGGAATCTTCTGTATCAGGAATAGGCAACCTGGCACCCCCCAGTGGTATGGACTAACATTTACCAGTCCCAGTCAATGTAGCCAATAGGATGGGATCGTTAATAAAAATATCAAGAGGATACCAGATTGCCTACCTTCCCTGACATACAAGCACTTTGATCATGCAAGGCCAAGCTATATTGTTCCAGAGTGTTTTCACAGAGGGGAGCACAACTTCTCCACTCTAAGTTTTGATCTCAATAAAATTTAGTATAGTCATAATTTCTGGTTAGAACCACAGTAGTTTCTATACATGAGTATGAAGCAGAATAACATTTTTCTCTTTTGCTGTTTCCAAGACTGGGGTTGGTTTTTATATTGAACTGATCATGCAGTTTGCTTATTTCAACTAACAGGCATCCTGGCAGAGGATTGAGCATTCAAGACATGGATTAAAAAGCAACAACAAATCAAACACAAATATTGCTTTTCAGCTTTCATATATTTGCATGCCCCAGAACTTCAGGAAAAGCTATTTTATCTTCATAAATATTCTGAGTTACAAAAGAGAAATGCATTTGCATGCAAAGATGAAGAGAAAAATACTTGAACTCATCTGAATGCTGTCTCAGTTCAGGTCTATCTCTAATAATAATAATCTATGCAAAGGATAATAGATTGTAAGACACACATTCTAGATTAGTGTGCATTGAAGAGTGGCCAATTGCCACTTTTCAGCTGCCTCCTGCATTTCAATGTTTATTTCTGTATTTGAGATAAAAGATTGGAGTTGCCAAATGAACTAGTAATACCCATTTTCGTTTTAGACTCTAAGCCTTCAGACTGAATGTACTGCAGCTGGTCTTGTTATTGTTGTTGTTGTTGTTAACAATGGATACAGTGAATTTTCCTGCAAACACAAGCTTTGTACAAAGGGGAGGGAGTCACATAAGGCTTTATTTTCTCCCCAGATGGCCTTTGATGGCACATATTCACAGAATGCAGTCATTCTTTTCCACAGGAGATCCATACATCCTTCCAATATGAATATCTGGATTTCCTTTCCAGAAAACCTAAGCACTGTATATTAATTAAAATAATATTAAGATTCCCTGTAAAGATGTGTGTGGAACATCAGCTGGGTTCTTACATCATACTAAGCCACAGTTGTGGTTTACTGAATAAAACATAATTAGCTTTGCCCAAATGCTAAACCACAGATCATGGTTTCCAAACCACATAACACATTAAGCAAAACCTTAACACAGCAATAGCTAATTGTTAGCTAGGGAATTACTGAAACAACAGCAGTGGGAGATAAATTAGTTTCTTCCTTGCACTGAGGTTGGGGTCAGGTGGACACATCTTTTCCTCCACCTGATCAGCTGCTTCCTTAGCACAGTATTTCATATGATCTGCCTCTTAATTGTATTTGGGTAAGGTCAAATGCTTGGTTTCTGGACTGTAGGAGATTTACAGAGACAAGCTGGAGACTGGATGTGTTGCACCATTCTGCGCAGGACATTTTTATACTCTGTAGGGGATTTGGGGTAGCAACTCAAGCTGCGGAAAGGCTTTTTTCTTAGAGAAAAGGAGGAGGGATAGGAAAAGGAAAACAATTAGTCCAAGGTTCAAAGGGTTGTTTTTGGCTAATCTGTTACCAACATTGTTCTGCAGATGTAATTTTGCGCCCTGCCAACTACATCAATCTGCAGAGAGGGGTAAGAAGAATGCACCCTATCCTATGACCCCTAGAGCAGAGTCTTACCTAGGGTTGCCAGAAAATCAATCCTGGCTTTTCTTGTACTCTTCTACTTGATGTGTAGAAATTGACAGATGAAGCTTTTCACATCTTCGAGAGAAAACATAATCCCCTACCAATATCTGCATGTCTATCATGTTACTGTGAAAGGCAGAGGGCCACTGAATTGTTGGAGCCAGCAGCCCTATTTTGAACTAACTGAATCATTTTATGAGTAAACTGATCCCAAGATGATACATTTCTCTTTTGCCTGCCAATTTGCCTTCCCCATCATTCCTCTTCTTCATTCTCTCCCCCCCCCCCCCCGTCTCCTTTTCATGCCCTTTCCTATATCTCCCAGAGGCACTGAAATGTCTTTGCAGATTCAGAATACGGCTCAGGGTTCCAGCTGCACCATCCACACCACGTTCAAATATCTTTAACACTTCTTAAGATTTAAGAAGGCAGTGAGTAGGTCCTCCACTGGGTTACCTACCTGGTGCATAAGTGGACTGGGTTCACACACTGCACTAAATCATGGCTGCCAATTTTTTTTACAATGCTGTCTGAAGAAGCCAAATTGTGCCAAGCCATAAACCATGATTTACATACTATAAAACCTTGCACAACATACTAAATTAAAATCAAAGAAAACCACACTATGACTTAGCATGATTTGTGAACCCAGCTGAAGTACACACACACACAACATAAAACTATAGTTGACTTCTCTCCCTTTGGCAGAACATTAAAAGCACACTATATGATTCTATCTGACCTACAATGTGCCAGCTCTGATTTGACTATGCTACAAGGAACAATCAGATAAATATTCTATCCACCTGCTTACTATGTTTACTATTTATGAGAACTCCAAGTCAACCAAATCTACCTGAATAGTGGGAAATTGAGGACAGACAAATATAAATCCTTTTTCATGTGGTGCATAGTTATATTGGCATGCCTTTCCACAAAATGGAGAAAGTAGAGCTGTGTGAAGTTTTGACTTCAACAGAGATTTGCATAAAGCACCACTGGAAAGCAAAGTGGTCCTGACGGTTCTAAGAGTGAAGCGACCATGTTGGTTCACCTCACTGTACTTTGTACCACCTCTCAGCAATCTCCTACAGAGCTTTTGCTGTGGTAGAAGGCTGAAAGGAGATCCTTGTGTGAGTGCTACAGGAGAAGGCTGAAAGAAGCCTTCTCCTACAGCACTGTCCAAGGGCTTCCTGATATGGCAGTTTCAGTGAATGCTGTGATTGATTATAGTGTGCACCAAAAGCAGTCAGCCTGGAGCCCACTTGGCACATATTGAATGAAGGTTTTCCAGGCTGGGACATTTTGGCAAACACTGAAGCTGTCCGGCCTGGTGTGTTCTCTTGATGATCTGCCAGAAGCTTTTGGCATATGGTTTCGAGGAGGTAAGTGATGTCTTCTCTGCAACCCTTGCCAAAAGAAGAGGCAAGCGATCCTGAGAATGTGGTGCTTGCCTTGTCCAAACTACTTGCCAGAACCTCATCCACTGAGGTCTTCCAGGCCAGGCAGCTCTGGGGCATACTGTGGACAATCCCAAAACTGCCCAACCTGGGAATTCTCCAGCTGGCACTAGGAGAGAAGTCTGATAAGAATCTTCTCCTGCAACACTGGCCTATGTGGTTTGAGGCCACTCAAATTGTTTTGTTGAGGCAAATCAGATCATGATTCACTTTAGCTACAGTGTGAACTTAGTTTCACTGAAAATATTTCATATTTTCATAAAATTTTCATGAAAATATTTCATAGTATGAATGGTTTCACTAAAGTGAACCTAAGTCTCATCACCTAGGCCTTGTAGAAAAGGGATCAGACAAGCTGATAAGACAAATAAAGCTTTCAGGAGCTACTAATTATGCTGGCTATATCCTGCCTCCAAGATCAGAGGCTTTATGCCACCTAATACTTGCTGTTGGGGAATATGACCAGGAGGGCGAGGTGGGTTGGGCTGAGAGAGAGTGACTGGCCCAAAGTCATCCAGCCAGCCTTTTTTATTTATTTTTATGATTGTATACCATTTGCTTCTGCATTCTCTATGAATTTTTATATCACAAGATTCCCTTGTTAATTTTGTTATTTCCTCAATGTTTGAGCATTAGGTATATTGAGATGTGATTAAAAAATCTATCATGGTTGGGATCAAAATGGCAACCCCATGATGGTTTCCTTTTTCTGCTAGTAAGGTAAACAGATTAAAAAAAAAATGAGATGAGGATATTGGCAATAGCCATAATGCAGACATATGATCAGTAGGATGACCACATTTGATTAAACAATTAATATGGGGAAATAGGAAGCAGCAACATATTTAGTCAGACCACTGGACTATTTAGTGCAATCTTTTCTGTAGCAAATCTCCAGAGATTCAAGGCAACTCAAACTTATGCTGTAGATTGGAACTGGAATCCTTTGCATGCAAAAATGTTATTTAACATTGAGCTATGGTTCTCCCTTTAATAGTAATCAACTATAATTAACTGGGCAGTAGATTTTTAAAAATATACTACTTTTAATGCAGGCATACATAAAATCTACAGAGGGTGAGTGGCACCTTAAAAGAGGCATCCCTCATTCCCTTCCCAGGATATAAGTTAATGCCTTCTCCAGCATATGTGTGCATCTTCTCAAACAGGGCTTGGGCACATCCGTATTTTGTCAGATGACATATCCTATCAGCAACAGCCATGGTGGCCAATGGGAAGGGTTGATTAGAAAATCCAACTACATCTGGATTATGCATATTGCATAGACTCAATAAGAAGTTTACTGGTTAATGCAATTAATCAATTACTATTTTTTCAATCGGATGGCAATCATAAGTGTCATAATGATGTGTGTACAGGCACAGGAAGGAGAACAACACATGGCTGCTGCTACTTTTGGGTGGAAAGTCAAGTTTTCACACCTTCTTATACCATTCTTTTCATTTTTGTGCTTAACACAGACTATTTTGCAACAAAGACATAGTCAAATAAAGAGCAGGATTGGTTGAAAACACTGATCTCAGGACATTTTTGATATACATACATATATAAAAAATCATATATACAATATAAATATAGTCATGTATTTTAAAAATGTATTTTAGCTCTAAATATGAATACTTCATTTCTCTAGCCTGAGCATACATGGGATAATGGTGGTCATTTAACCAAATTTCCAGTTTAAACAGGCTCCTTAGCCATCGCCATGATTCTGGAAGGACTTACACAAACAAGATAAAGATCTGCAGGGGAAAGCCACTGGGAAAATGCAATCCATCACCTTAGCTGCATCGCAGGCATGGAGAACTTAAGTTGGCGGTGGGCGATTATATCTCAACATTAAGTTGAAGGAGTGTGCAAAGTTGTTGGTGAGCTTGCAACTGTGTGTCTCCTCCACTAGAGGGAGCAGAAAGGCAAGGAGCAGCAGAAGCAGCAGCAGCAGCTGGAGGGGTAAAGCTGCACAGCACACCCGACGTAGGAAGGAACATGCACCTGGGTGTCGACCCTGAAATATAGAAGTCACAGGCATTAATGAAAGCTAATACAAATCTGAACTGAATCAGGCTTTTCCCAAGTAGTGGAAACATAAAATAATAAGGGAATTTGCCAAGGCCAAGCTCAGCCATTTGGCTGGCTTTCTGGTAGATGTCTCAACATGCACTGCTTCGTGGGGCATTGAGACAGGAGTGAGAAATACTGTACCCAAAGACCCCAAGGGAGCTGTCATCTTCCAAAATGCCACAGCACCCACAATCCACTAAATATAACCATCATTATTACTAGTATTACTATTTAAAGATTAAAATTTCAAATAATCCCAAATATGTTCTACAAGCATGGCAACATCTTGTGTCATCTTGTACTAGGTCTTGTGAAATTTCAGGACTCTCATGTGAGATTTCATTGCTGAAATCTTGTGAGTTTTGTTTTTGTTTTTGTTTTGTTTGTTTGTTTTGCAAGAGTTCCAGATCTGAAAAAGTTGAAAAAATCCTGAAAAAGGATTTGAAGAGCACAGCATCATAGCACTAATCTTGATATCTTGAAAAGGTCCTTCCTTGATTTACCAACTTTGACAACTTCTTCCCTGTCTCCAGTCTCTCCTTTTTAGTGAAGATTGTTGAGAAGGTGGTGAGGAATCAACTACAGAGGCTCCTATACCTGTATTCATGCCAGTAAGCATTCAGTGCAGCCTCAGCCATGGGATAAAAATAGCACTGGGCACTTCGGTTGATCATTTTTGTCAGAATATAGATGGGCAAGTGTCTTGGTTCTACTAGTCTGTTTAGCAGCATTTTATATTATTGAGTGTTGTATCCTTCTGGACCACCTGCAAGAGTTGGAAGTTGGGGTACCCTTTTATGGTGGTTTTGCTCCCACCTGAGTAGATGGTTCTAGTTGGTATTAATTAAGGGGAAGAACTCTAACACTTGGTTATTCCAGTATAGAGTTCTTTGGGGCTTTGTGCTCTCTGCCATTTATATGAAATCACTGGGAGATATCTGTTGGTTTGGAGTGAGTGCCATAGATGCTGTGTAAACCCTGAACTGAAGGTGTCAGGACCTGAATGGGATGAAACAAGCTCAAATTATACCCTTCCAAGACAAAGTTGCTTGGACAGCATCAGGGCAATGTGATAACATCAGTTCTAGCACTCTCCCCTGAAGAGGTTAGTTCATGACTTGGTGGTTCTCTTGGCCTCAGGTTCCTGTGCAGGCAGCAGTTCAAAGCTATGCCAGGGAAGCCCTTGTTCAGGTGATGCACCAGTTATGATCCTCCCTAGTCCATGACACCCCAGGGATAGTGACTTATACCTTCAATTGGGCTACGGCAAGTTACTGTATGTTAGGGTGCTGTTGAAGATGACTTGGCACCTGCAGCTGGGCAGAATGTAGTAACTAGAATGCTGGAGGGCTAAGCCCATCTCTGCAAAATAACACAAATTCTTAAATTGCTGTATAGGCTCCAAGTAAACATCTGAGTCCAATTCAAAGTGCTGGTTATCACCTTTAAAATCCTTTATGGTGTAGCTCTGGGTTACATCAGGCACAGCCTTGCCAGAATTGAATGTGCCAGTCTAGTCTGAACATCAAGAGAAGGTCTGCAAACAATTCTTCACCCATGAAAAGTGCATGGGGGATGGACTAGGTGGCCAACCTTCTCCATCATAGCATGCACTCTCTAGAACATGCTTCCTTGGGAGGTATGTTTGACCCCTCCCTCCTCACATTTCACAAGACAGTTAAAACCATACTATTCCACTGTCTGTTCATCTCAAATTATGAGCATTTCTTTTGGACATGTATTGCTGTTTTTATTTGACTATTACTATTTCTATTTTGATTTCTTTGCTGCCCAGAGTCTTAATTAATTGGGGTGGCCTATAAATACTGTAAAGAACAAAATAAACAAACATCAGTCCTTTTCTTCTCTGCCCCAAGTTGATTAACTGCTATCTCTTCAACAGATGCAATTTCCCCTTAAAAACACTGCACATCAGATGCATTAATCATAGGTAGTTTGGCCATGTACATTTATAAGACATTTGATTTTTAACCAACTTTCCAACAATTACTGAATATGGCAATCTGTTTTTTAAATTATGTTGGATAGTATCTTCTGTGCAAATAAGCAAAGCTTCTGTAATGGCCTAGTCCACACCCTTTAGAAAAGAAATAGTGAACATAAAAGGCAAACATTTCTGGGTGCCTAAAACCTCTTTCCAGGAGCCAAAAGCCTGGATCAACTCAACATTAGCTTGCCAGCCATTCAATCTCTAAGAAAACATTCTATATTATGAAAGAACTTTTCCAGACAATTTTTCTCCCTTGAGGGAAAACACAGGATTTTTTAAGCATTCATTTTGTGATTGCCAAGCACTAGCTACAATTTTTCCAAAATGTTTTCATGCCAAGCAGGAACTTGATGTCTCTTGGACAAACTGACTCATCAAAGTGCAAGTTTCACACTCTTTACTCCTAGCAGAAATGTTTCTTACTTATATGCATTTCCTGCATTTGAGGAATCTACCATGTTGGCTTGTTCAGCATCTGAAGCACGCCATTGTCTTTCTCAGCTTAATCATAGAAGGACAGCAGAAAGTTCCCCCATTATAAATAACCATCTTTTTTTTCATTAATTCTTGTACAATCTTATATTTTTCCAGCTGCCAGGGAATTAAAAAAAGGAAGTGGAACAGATGATTAAATTTGAGTTCGATTCAGTACCCTTAATGGCTATGTCTGCTGCTCAGCAATGCCTCATTATAAGGACAAGTGAAAAAAATGTGGACCAAGATCAAAACATGGCCTGTACCACAAGCATGATTTTGCTCAGACAACAGCAGAGCTGCAAAGAATAAACCATCACAATGTCATGTAGTAACACCTTGCACACATTGAATACAATGGTATCACAACAGGTTGCCTTGGAAGCTACATTTGCCATTTCAGAAGCACTGAAGAGCTAAGAGCGAATCTAATGTGCTCTGCCCCCCATTTGGTTGCTTTACCAAACTCTTCCCTGGAGGTGAAATTCTGCAGCTTGCTTGTCACAGAAAAGTATCAAGGGGACAGCAGGTGAGACAGTGGTCACATTTGCACAATCATATCTCAAATTAAATGAGGTTATATGAATCATTTGGCTGGTGCATGCATTCCTTTTGTAAACCAGCTGAGAAGGCTTCCATTAATTATAATTTGTCATTTTGCCTGAAAACCTTAGTGAACTGTTTTGGAATAAATCAAGCAAGGTTGATATTATGGCTAAGTCTCTTAGTTTTTCGATTCAGAGGAAATGGGATGTGATAGTTAACAAGCTTCCTGAATTGTTCACTTGCAGGTACAAATGGAGGATTGAAGTGGCTGTATGCACAGTAAAAGGTTAATTCAAATCTAGACTTGTTAAGCCAGGATGCAATTGCCCAAATGTTATAATGTAAGTTTTCTTGGTATTTTTCAAAGGTATGACATTTCCGAGTTAAGAACAAAAGAGATCCTCCAATCTCAATTTGCTATTTGACTTTATCAAGAATAGGCAGAAGGCAATATGAAACAGCTAACTTGATTATGCAACAGAGGCCATTTTCAACTGGATGCTGTCCGCCCCACTGAAGATATCTATATGATACTTAATGCTTAGATTCTCACATCATAGTAAGCCACAATTTTGTTAATTATTTTTTCTTGAGTAAGCCACAAGGAGCCTCTGAGAGCTAAAAAGGCAATCTGAAGAGCCCCAAAACTAAATATATTTTGAATTCCTTTTTAAAAGGCTGAAATCCTAAGACATGTTGGTGCTCTTGCAGAAAATCTGAATCCATATGAAAAAGTACATGAGATTTTCATGTTCTAATGTGTCATTTCAGAGTTGAGATCAATAAAATCTCATCATTTGAAAAGATTGCTGATAGCAAGCATAAACCATGTTGTAGCTAGGAGCCCTGCGTAAACCTAATCAGCATCCATACATTCTAACAAGACTGATCTACAGAAAGCAATACAGAAGAGGCTGGCAGAAAACTTATTCCAGCCATGGTTGGTTAGATATGCTTTGGAAGTGTTTGATTTTGTTTTCAAAATGCTGTTAGACCAGGTGAAGGAGAGGAAGTAATTTCTAAAAACCTTCAACTAAATAAATCTTGCCCCTAAACCAAGAGGTACATTCAAAAAACGTGAAGGCCAGGACTCAAAATGGACAAATTCTTCATAATTTCTTTTTTCTTTTTTTCTTTTTATTTAAACATTTCATTATACTCTGCAAGTGTGTGTGTGTGTGTGTACTTCTGATGGCAAAATTTCCCAACTAAAGTTGCAGGTTTTCTTCTTTATCAATAGAGGGTACTACAGGTCTTTACAGAAGAGAAACAGTCCCCCCCCCCCCCCCCCCCCTGTAGTCAAAGAGCTGTGTTAGTCTATGGTGGTAAAAAATCAGGAGACTGGCAGCACCTTTTCCAACTAACAAATTTGATTAAAAGGCATAAGCTTTCATCAGCTGTAGTATCTTCTCTTATTGCACTTGATGAAGGAAGCTGCAGATCATGAAAACCTATGGAGAGAGAGGGATCAAAGGGGCTCTAAAGGGAAAAGGCTTTCCAGGATCCTATTAAACCTGAAGTCAGTCTTGATTTCAACTAAGAACTCTTAAGGCATTCTTCCAGCCCTGTTTCCAAATAACAAGAGTGATAAAATAAAACAAAGGTCCCATGAGTTAATAGTAAGAGTAGAGTACACTTCTACTTGTACTACTCAAAGATCACTGTACTAATTCTATAAATGGATAGACCAGTTTCAGGAGTTGGCCTACTAGCCTCTTGGACTATAGCTATAAATAACATCTTCCAACTTCACTGCGAAATGATAACACTACTGCTTTTTTAAATAAATTTTTGTAATAGAGCTTATGGCTGAAATAAGCAAAGATGAATGTCCAAAATAAAATGGGCTTCTATGGGATGGCTATGCTATAAGACAAGGAATATTTCCAAAGTGTACACCAGCTTCTCATGACCTAGTGTCCTCCTTACATGTTGAGAGCACATTTACATGATTTTTGGGATTCTGAAAACTGTAGTCCCAAACATCTGACAGGCATTAGGATGAAGAACATTGGTTCAATAAGATGTTGAAGAAATGGAAATTAAAAAAAAAAATCTATCCATTTCAAGTTGGCAGTTTTGCTTAGATAGTGTAAGGAAAAGGTTCCAACCGGGGGTGGGGGAATTCCAAGATCAAAGGGTTATAATACTTGCTCTCAGGTAAAGTTCTCAGCCGAGAAATGAAATATTCCCATGCTTTAAAAGGTTACTGCTATTTTGGGTGCACTGCCCTTCCTATGTTTCTTTGACTTGATGAAATTTCAGAAAGAGTGGGTCTTAACTTTAAACAGACTCTGGGAAACTTCAACTAGCATGTAAAGCATCTGAATCAAAGTTGTCTTAATCTTGAAGCATGAGAGGCAGATGCTCATAGGATGACCTATCTATTGAACACTGGATTCTTTGATGTGCTGGTAATAATCTTTTGTGTCTTCTTTGCAACACCATCCTGAATCTCACTGTGGTTTTACAAAGTAATGATCTTTACGTCCTTGACAACTGGACATGAATTTTCCTAGTGTTAAATGAATGAATAAGGAAGCTAGTTTCTTAATTGGTTTGCTCTTGTGAGCACTGAGAAATAAACATCAAATGGTTAAGCTGTTAGTGGTAGAATTTTGTCAAATTACCATAAAAGACCAGAAATCATTTGGAGTGGGTGGCTATACTAAATGCAAATGATGATCATGAGGCAAGAAGCAAAATCAGAAAACAAGGCATATGAATTAAGGGTTTGAATTTGTATCATCAATATATTTACAATTGTAAGTTGTAAATTGAACCAGACAAATTCGATCAGCAGATAGAAGCTATGGAATACAAAACCCAGCAAACTTGGGACAGGAACAGAAGACAACTGTATTGGTTATGAAGGAATGCTTTCTTTAGGAATCTAACACATGATTAATAGTTAAGTGGCAACAGCTACCTATAGAATTTCCATGACTGCCAGCTGTGCTCTCTGGCTGGCACATAATGTGCAAGTTGTCAGTTCATGAAAGAGCTGCTATCCTTTGGGTAGATCTAAATAAGCAACTTCCTTCTCTTCAGCACTGTGATGGGGAAGGCTATACCTGGCCCCACTTTTAATATTAAACTTAATTTTAAGATCCTGATTTTAGTTTTGATTGGGTTGATTTTACAGTGGTGTTTTATATTCCTTAAAACTTTGTTATATATTTTGTATTTTGATTTATTGTTGTAAGTTCCTTTGAGTCCTCAGATAAGCTGAAAGGTAAGGTATATATTTAATAATCAATTAATAAACATAATTGCCTATGGAAGAGTAGGTTGTATTTCCTCTGGACAGTATTATGAGCACAAAAGAAAGATGTAAAAGGGAATGGCCCCCAATCAAGGAGGAAGTAGTCACCAAGGGGGTGAGCTGTTATTCAAGATAGTGAATTAGTGTTTATTAGTTAGATAGTTTATTAGTTAGATAGTTTATTAGTGTTTCCCCATTTCAAATTATCCTGGATCTTAGCAAGGTAAACAGCACTTCTTACTGAAGTTTCAAGATGATTAGAGACTGGGACTTTTCACATTGTGGGGAAAGCCCTGAGTTAAGCCAGAACAGACAGACATAAATAATGGAAATGTTAATTCAATTTATATCCCTTCTTTTTATTCAAACAAGTATGCAGGGTGGTAAAATCCACAAGAACAGATTTTCTATGCCTACAATCTTCTTTCATGATCAACCTGCATAGAATTAAATATAGTATGAGTCTAATCTGTCACTGATTTTTAATACAGTTTGTGAGTTCCAGATTGATTTTCAGTCTTATTCCCAAACATGGCCATTATGAGATCTATATATCTCTATACTTCCACCTACTTGCACAGAAAGGCAGAATATAAACAGAAATGTTCTTTCTACTTCTATTTTGCCTTCCGGATATAATTTTCTGGCACATCTCTGCTATCCTGAGGCTAGACCTACAGAAAAAGTCTTTACAAATTTAGCATTCCTGCAGTACTTGGCCTCCTACCCTCTCCCCTGGTTTTTGCCAGATCATCAGCAGAGCCTGTTATCTTGTTTTAATGACTTGGCCGGCTGCCATGAAAATGCCTAGGCTGTCACAACTTCAGCATTGTGATTCCTCTGCAGGATCTAGGAGTAGGAAGCACACATGCTTATTACAAACTGAGACTCAATCAAAATGTTACTTTCTTAGTTTATAGAAGTTAGCATAAAACTGCAGTAACTGAAGCCAAGAGCTTCTTTTGAAGGCCAGTGAAAGCAGCACGTCCAGATGCAAAGACAGGCATGATCTTTCAGCCCATGACCAGGGGGGAAGATAGATGCAATATAACAAGGGCTTTCATGATCACAGAAAGCTGCTTTATACCAAGTCATATCTTTAAACTGCCTAGATCAGAGTTGTCTGCAACCTGGCATTCTTCAGAAGCACTGGGAATGCCAACTCCCAGAATTTTCAGCTATCACCTTCTGGCTATACCGGCTGTGTATTCTAAAAATTGCAGATTCAACACATCCAGAGGACATTGGCTGGGGAAGACTGGTCTTCATTAACCTTTCTTAATTCCTGTCTCTAGATACACCAGAACACAATTCCTGTGGGTAAAGAACATCATTCAAATCTGCCATGAAGTTCACTAAAATGCCAAGAAAAGGAACCTCTCAGCTAATTGCTCTCAAAGGATTGCTGAGAATGCAATGAGATTAAATACAATAAGATGTATAACAAAATGTTACAATGGATACCTATGCTAACTGATTCTCCTATAAAATCAGTACAGTCCCTTAGGTAGCAAAAGCATGCTAGTGGTACTGTCATGGTTCTACAAGTACTCTGTGCTAACCTTCCACTAAACTGTAATTCCTGCAACCCCAGCTAACATGGCCAATGATACGGGGTGCTGGGAATTATATTCAGCCACATTTGAAGGGTCACAGATTCCCCATCACTGCCGTATTTCTTACTTTTCAAGAGGAGAAGAAACCCCAGTTAAGTGACAAAGTCTCTGCTTTGAATGCAGCAGATATTTGGAACTGTTCTGAATGTATGACAAAGCCTACTACATTTCTCACCACTCTGTACATAACTCTTGGGGTATTTTTACATGGATGCCTGAACTGAATACCTATTAGATAAAGAAGGGCTGTACTAATATTACTCCTGGACAGCTGGACTAATTTCAGTGATAGCACAACATCTAAATAAGATAAAATTGCACATCCTTCCTTTCAATCTACATTGTGAGATGACATCCTGTAGCATCTCAAAGAAAACCAGTTAGGCAACCATGAATTTAATAAATCCTAATTATTGGTACAGTAAAGAACTTTAATAAGGTTGTACATTGCACAAAGCAAAGCAAAGCAAACTTCTGAAACCCATAAATACCCTTTCATTTTTTACTGATGCTAAGTACACTTTAGCAATATTTTCCACAACAGGGTAAACCTTGAAGAAACATTTATCTTCATTATTTTTATATTTGTGTTTGCAATGCTCTGAAGTATGCAAGGAGCGAATGAACTATTGATCACTGTCAATTTACAGAAAAACTACAGGATCCAGAATCTTCAATTTCTCATTTTAATCTTCTAATCTCTTGTTTATGATAACATTACATTACTGTACATTTCTAATTTGAAATCCTATTCTCTGTACCCCATTTATTCAGGCATGATTGTTACAGTCAGGACTGATCACCAAATCTTTCTTATAGGTTATGTTTGTACAACATGCTAATCTATACTTAATTAAACCATTATTTATCAATTAATTCAGTTGCCTGGCTTAGCACTGTACCCTGACTCCCCTGAACCATGCACCAACCAATTGCTGAATTGGCACAGCCCACTGATTTACAAACTACCCAACTGTATTTTATACCAGTGTATTGTACAAACCCTCTCTTAGAATTTCAGCCTATATACACAAGCCACTTGATTTGCTCAGTGGAAGTTATTTCTGACTAAATATGCATAGGACTGCATTGCATTTGGCCATTTCTACTTTTTAAAAATCCTGGTTATCTGTTAGTGGATGTGACTATCACCTTTCAGTCAGAACCACAAATCCAAATAAAATACATAAATCTTACAATAAATAATGAAAAATGGCCTTGATAGGTTCTTTGAACTATTGATTTGGTGCCCCTTTCATAAGATTTTTGTCTCAATATCTGGCAGTCTTTCCAACCAGAATTAAATAAAGCAAGTTTTTTCCCCATGCTAGAGACATAAGGCCTGACATTATCTAAGGCTTGTTTAAAATGTTGAAATAAGCAAGCCCCTCTTGAGTCCCTTGTAAGTTGATTAAGATTGAAATTCTATACCTCCTTACCTGGGAATAAGCCCTACAGAATTCCAAGACTCACTTCTGAAAATAAATAATAATATATACCAACTGCACATTTTGCAACCCATGTTCCCCATTTCTCAGATGTTCCTGGAAGATCCCCCACTCCCAAACAAACAAAAGTAATAGAAATATTCATTCTATCTTAATATGGATGCTGAGTAAGATCAGACTGCATACATTTCCTGGTTCCTTTGTGATACGTTGAGGTTTTGTAACAGATACTCAGAGATTTCTCAGTAGATGGCAAGTCATTATGGAAAAAGTTATTTGAAGGCAAGGCATTTAAAGCCCACTGGCTTACATGTATCCATTTTATGATTCTTGGGACAAGTGTGAAAGAGATCTCCCTAGACTTGAACTTCCCTTTGGGAAGGTTGCTAGCAATCCTACAAAAACAATGAATTCTGGGAATGTATGCTCTCTATTCATTTTTATACCTTACTAGATTTATAACCTCTCTATTGCATTTCTTTCTTGTATTTTTTCCATAACAACTTTGAGATTTATGTTCCATACATGGCATTGCTTCCTTGTATTGTTCCCCACATCAAACAACCCTTTGGGTATTTGGGCTCAGAGAGAGTCCAAAGTCATCCAGTAGGCTTCTTGGCTGAAGGTATACTAGAGTCTTAGGCTCCCAATCCTAGTCTAACATCTGAACCGTTAGACCACACATTGGAAAAGCCATTGGAAAGCAATTGGGGTGGGGGAGAGGGAAATAGCCATATGGAAAACTCATTATGTAATGCCTATAATTGGATATTGAGATATTTGACTAGAGGTTGTGACTGGATGGTTAAGATCAATGTTGCTGCTCCTATGTGTTATTTTAGAGATGAAAGTAATTAAAGCATGATAAATTGAGTGACTAGAAAATAAAGACAGGAATCTCTGTCTGAATCAGCAAAGATAGGCAGTATGATGCGAAAGGGCACCAACGTGCCCTTGGATATTTTACTTCAGCATTGCTAGCTACTAATATCCACTTTAGCAATATTTTTCTAAACAGGTAATGTTTTCCACATAACAGGTAACTTGTGACAGATCCACAGCATGCTTTCAAATATGAATACTAGCCCCCCAAATTTGACTGCCTCTGGCTTAACTAGTTAGAGATCACAGTGGTCTGAACAGTTTTTCTCCATGTGATGCCTTCCAGATCTATGCAACTTCACAACTGTGGCACCATCTTGGGATATCTAGACTGCAAAGTCCTATGAACTGACTAGTCTATAAGGCAATTCCCTACTTACACCTGACAGGCTGAAAACTCCTCAAATGATTAAATACTACTAAATAACATGATCTACCACAAAGCATGTTAAACTGGAGCAGTTATGACCACAGCAGACACAGAGGATGAAGCAGGACATAAAGTTACTGAAATATTACACTGACCAGTTGGCTGAATCCAAGCCAACATGGAGGCTTTGAAGGTTAAAGTATTAGGATTACATGGCCGATCTACTGAGAACTAGAAGTTATTAACTCTTATCTGAAAATTCTTCAGGCAAGCTGCCTGTTAAAGTCTAATTTAGTTCCTCTGCTATCCACAACATAAACTTTTGGGAACAAAGAGATAAAGGCCTGATGCAGGTCTATTGCCTAAGAAAAGCCAAACTTGCACTACAGTTTATATGTACTTAATCTTAAACAAACAAGCAAGCAAACAAACACCTTCCATAGCTCTAGGCAAACTATTCTTCTGACTTTATGAGGAACAACTCTCTTTTTCAACTCTGGAAACACTGATCAAGAAATGTATCCATTAACTGTAATTATATGAGCGAAAAGATATAGGCACCTAACTTATGGTTTAAAGAAATAATTCAACAATTATATCCTCCATAACAAAATAATTTTATTTCAAGAATCTCTGGAGGATGTATATACATGTACATCCCTCCTTCCTTTTTCTCGTTGACAAAAACAGCCTTACCTTTCTGAATGGGGTTGGTTCTTTGAAAGAGCTTGTCATCTGTTTAAAAAGATACAATTTTAAAAGCATTAATCAAGAAGGTTCCTAGTACGATTTAAAACGCAATTCACAGGATGAATGTTGTTTTAAAAACTGTCTTCATTTGGACAGCTTAAAGGAGCAGGCAATTTCTATTTAATGAGTTTTGTAGTACCCATACCACTTAAATTCTAACTGGATTTTGTTTCCTAACAATTTAAATAAGACATCAGCTTAAGGCAGAAATAACCTAGGTATTACTGACCCCTATTGATATGATATTACTTTGCAGGACGCAAGCTGGTTAAAAAATATAGATCCATAAAAAAATTCAAAATGTTAAGTTTTCCTGGTATCATCGTATTAAGCATCCTTTTTCCAATCTTTTTTTGAAAATATGTTTCATTCAAACATTTGGGTACCGAGAAGAACAAAACACACACTGCCTAATAAAATAAGTTCTACTTTCTATATATAAGAAAGCAAAGATTAAACCAGACCAGCCAAAGGCTAAACTGGCTGAGAATCCCAAGATTACAGTTCCAACAATCTGGGCAGTGCTGGGTCTAAGAACACTAAAGTAGACAATACACACATTCCATAGAATATATACTCTGTATCTCTTTTTCCTGTCTTTCCAAATGACATGTACTATATAAAATAAAAAGGCATGGTAATCTACAATAATTTCTATAGTTTTACAAGAAGCAGCCAACAGAATAGATTTAATATACTAAGGTAGAAATGTTATACAAATCACATTCAATCATGGATGGAAAGCTGTGTCCCTCCAGGTATTGCAAATTATAGCTCCTAATATCCTTCACAATTGCCTGTGCCAGCTACGTAGGACTGCTGAGTGCTACAGTATTAACAATATCTGGAAGGACTTGTATTCTCCACCCTTCCACTGGAAAGTATGTACGCTGTTGTCTTTGATGGCAGTCAAGTAATGTGTACTCATAACACTAAACAGTAAAAATAAGAATAACTTTTTTGGGGCAGGGGACATGGTAGATTTGTTTATAAAGAAGCTATTTGCTGTTCTACTATCTTAAAACTGCTAAGGATTTTGCATAAGCATTATGAGATGAAATGTTCTATATTCTCTGTAATATTTGATCCTGGACAATATTTCTGAGTGGATTGACCAGATTTCTATTAAACATAGCTATGTATCTTCTCTTATTTATATTCATGTTTAATGTTGTTCTGTTGGGCAGAAGGCACTATACATAGATCATAAGACCTACCAATGTGTTGTTAGAGTTATTCAGTTTGGATTTGTAGAGCATCCACTGGAAGCGCAATTCCTCTAGTTCATCCCAGTTCCGGCCAGCTGGTTGAAGATGCAGAAGCTCTTCAAAGTGATACTGACCTTCAGGAACCCTAAGCTGAAGCTCCTGTAGGGAAAAGAGATATCAATGTTGAGGGCTTGATAGAGTGAATGAATAGAGCCCTACAAACTTTGAAAATGGTATAGGAATTTGTATTTATGGGTAGCTTCCAGTATCAGTACATATTGGAGGTGTTTCATAAATATCTTCAAGCAGAAAAATGTGTAACAGGATTATCATTTCCACAAATATGTTAAAGCATAAAAAATATAATATGATGTTATTCCCTGACTTGGTACTTCATGTTTAGTATTTATCAGACATTCAATTACCTTAAAAATATAGAGTTCAAAGTGCTCTTGGATCTGTATTAATCAGGGGTTCAGATCTAAAAATGAGCCATGTCCACTTTAGGCTGGTCGCTTAGCTATGCAATTTTTAGGAAAGAAAAATCTGATCACAAATTCATTGGTCTATTTGGATTATTATAAAGTACTTGACTAGAAAAATTATTGTAAAGTGTAACCAATACAAAATACAGCACTATTTTTTTTTCTCCAGCAATGCACTTTGTAGACCATCAGTTCAGCCATCAATAGACACACAGAGATAAACCATATTTACACACCATTCAAAAGAGACAATAAAGAAGTTAAGAAGGAAACAAAAATACCAGAACACATTGTCTCCAGCAGCCAATACCCAGATAAGCAGGGATTAAGACCAGACAAACAATCACGCAGAAAACAATGCCCTAATCAAGAAAGTACCTAGGAGAAAACCACACACCCACCAACACTGGCAGGGCAAGCTACTGTACATAAACAGGGAGCAAAGCCCACACTCACTCACACTGATGATTTTACCTAGTCAGAAACATCTGCAAGCAAACAACCAAGCCCACAGACCACCAAGGATTCCACTTTGTAGACCACTTTACACAATTCTTGGAATATACTTACTGGCCTCCAATTAGTTTTTGGGAAATTTGCACACAATTTAACAAATCTTTTTCACCTTTAAAGTCCTAAATCAGAGTTGGGGAACTTGTTCCTCTGATTGTTGCTAGAGTATAACTGCAAGCAAGCCCACCTGTATGATTGGAAGTTGAAGCTCGGTAACAACTCAAGAGAGATGGCTTCAAGATCTCTCTCCACACCGCACCCTCCTTGTTTTCTTCTGTTTGTGGAAGTTTCACTAATCAGAGTTTTCTAATGATGCTATTGAAAACAATTTAACATTTGCTTGCAGAAGATCCCAGGTTCAGTTATGGCATTTTTAAGGAGAGATAGGAAAGCTACAGCTGGTCCAGAATGCGGCTGTGCGGGCTATTTTTGGAGCCCCGAGAAAGGCCCATGTAACGCTATTGCTCCGCGAGCTGCATTGGGTACCAGTTTGCTTCTGGGTCCAATTCAAGGTGTTGGTTATCACCTTTAAAGCCGTACGTGGCATGGGACCAGGTTACCTAAGGGACCGCCTCTCCCCTATGTCTTCAACCCATCCCACCCGATCGCACAGAGAGGGCATGCTTCGGACCCCCTCAGTAAAAGAATTCCATTTAGCCGGGTCCAGAAGGCGGGCCTTCTCTGCGGTAGCCCCCGCTCTTTGGAACTTTCTGCCCCCGGAGGTGCGATTGGCCCCCTCACTCCTGGCCTTCCGAAGGGCCTTGAAGACCTGGTTCTGCCACTTGGCCTGGGGTGGGGAGGGAACAGCTCAGGCAGGGAGATGGCTATCCCCATAGTGGCCGGCTGTCCCCGCCCTCATTTTCCATCTTCTTGGATTTTTTGTTTTGTTTTTAATATTGTTTTAATTGCATATATGATACATATTTTATATATATTTATAGTTTTAATGTCTTTGTAACCCGCCCAGAGTCCCCTATTGTAGGAGAGATGGGCGGGAGAGAAATCTATTAAATAAATAAATAAAATAAATAAAGACTCCTGCACAGAACTCTGGAAATGTACTGCTAACCAGTTTAGTAGTTAAAACTGAATTAGATGAAACAATTGCATAATTGGGTATAAAATAACCTTGTACATTCTTATCCCTTTGTTACAGACTCAGTCAGGATGGCTTCATAAGCACATCTAACAAATTTGATGTGAGGTTAATATGGAATGCTGGGTTCAACAAACCTTTAGCTTGCTATATCTTGCCTTGACTTCTTCATTGCTGGATGAATTCATGGCAAGAATTTTAGATAGCTTGTTGTTTTCTCTTTGCAACCATTGTTCAAAGTTCTTAATAAGTTGGATCTCATTAGTATCTTCGCCCTTAGCCACTTTCCCCTGAATTATAGAAAACAAAGAAAAAGACATAACGTAAATGCAAACAAGAAAATAAAACCTCCCTTTTACATATATATGAAAGTAAATGATTTTTCTTGAATAAATAAGATAAAGGGGTTATTTCACACTGAATGATAGATTGAATAGGGGAGAAGTGACAGATTTTTCATAAAGATTTCAAGTACCATCTTAGTGCATATACACAACTGAACTGCCAAATAACTATAAATAAATAATTTGCTATAGTTACTTCTGAGACTACAATGTTTAAACCAGGGATAAGCAACCTGTGGCACACCAGATGTAACAACAACAACAACAACACCTACTTAGCTGCTGCAAGAAGACCGCACAGACTGACTACAAACAACGGCATGACAAAGTAGCAACAATGGTGCATTGGAATTATCTACAAGAAATACCATTTGCCTGCAAGCAAGAACTGGTGGGACCACAAAACAGACCAAGTAATAGAAAATGAAGAAGCTCAAGTGCTCTGGGATGTTAGAATTCAAACAGACAAGCACCTGCCACAGAACACCCCCGACTTAACAATTGTTGATAAGAAAGACAAAGAAGTCTGGATGGTGGACATTGCAATATCTGGAGAGAGCAAAATAGAAGAGAAAAAACTGGAGAAAATCACAAAATATAAAGACCTGCAAATAGAAGTAGAACGACTATGGCAAAAGAAAGCAAAGATAGTACCAATAGTAATAGGCACCTTGGGCGCAATCCCAAAAGATCTGCATTTGAACACCATCAGCATTGACAAAATCACCACTGGTCAGTTGCAAAAGGCAGCTTTACTTGGAAAGCCTACATCCTGCGACAATACCTTTAACATTATTAAAGAACAACATCTGCCTATCCCAAGTCCTTGGGAAGGTCTTGATAGATGGACAAAAATGCCAAATCCAGTCTAAACATCTGGCTGACTGTGTGACCAACCATAATTTATCAAATATATGTGTTGCCGGACTCCTGGTGAATCTGGCCAGTTTACAATTGTTAAAACATTTTAAAACAAGGAACAATACAAAAAAAGCAAAAACAGCACAAGGCAAAAAACAACGATGGCAAAGAAAACAAACCCAGAGGGGAACAGAAAGGAAGAAAGGGGCATCAGCCATCCTCTCCAAAGGCTTGGGCAAAGAGCCAGGTCTTTAAGGCCCTTTGAAATACCAGTAGGGTGGGAGCCGTTCGAATTTCATGGGGAACCTCATTCCAGAGGGCAGGCGCTGCTACAGAGAATGTGTGCCTCCGTGGTCCAGAGAGATAGCATTACGTAATCAGTGGAACCCGGAGCGTTCTAACCCTGCCAGATCAAACTGAATGGGCAGATGCTATGGGAGACAGGCAGTCCCTCAAGTAATTAGACCCTATGCCATGTAAACATAAGCCATGCTTTCTATGAATACTGGGAGTTATAATTCAGTAAATCTGGTGAGCCAGAAATTAGAATTAATGAATTTAATTACCCCTGGTTAGAATTAATTTTTTTTCTAAGTTTGGTCTGTCAAGCTTTGATTTTTCTTGATGAGTACAAAATTAGGTTTGAGACTTATTTCTTAAATTCATGCTGGTTGGTAATGTCAAGCAATGGAAAATAAGATTTTCCCAGTTTAACAAGATTGATTGAAAAGGAATAGAATACGGTTACAGAAATCTTAGCAATTGGATTCCTTTAGAACCCAATTCTTCTGTCAGCTAGTTTGAGGCAGGAACTTTTTCAATGTTTTACTAATGGACTCTGTAAAAGGGTAAAGAGGCTAATGGTTTGCCTGATCACAAAAAAATGTCAGTGAGTCTCTCTCAGGCTCTGGACAGACCATTCTGAGTGTTGTAGCCTCTGCACATCTGGAGTCCACTAGTTGAGGAAAGCTGGCCTGAACTAAATGCAGATGTGAAATTAGTATCCATGAACCAGCCAATAACCTGAAATTCTGCAGGTTGGAAAACTCCTCATTCAGACTGATGTAGAGCAGAAATGATACAGAGCATTTGGGAGATTTGGGCTAAAAATTCATTTTTTCCCCTAAAATTGCTAATTTCTTTATTTTTTGCTGAATATCTCATTTATTTTGTGGTTCATTGGGGGAAAAAAAATACTTCCTTCATGTGTAAACATTTAATTTGCTGCAGTTCTTACAATAAGTGACAAATACAAATGGTTGAAGTAATGAAAACACATTTGTGACCTTTTAGCAATTACTTCATTTTAAACTAAACAAACATTTAATGAAATAGGCATTGCTTGTTTAAATTTTCATTTGTTCTAAAATGAATGCATTCACACCCAATTTAGGAGAGAAGCTTAAAATAATTTAAGGAGCTGGAAAGGACAAAACTTTCAGCATTCAAAATATTTTACATCTGAGAATGGACTTTGTTTCCAAGGTCAAGACTGTCTACAACGAGGAGACAAAATGGTGGGTGTAAAACATGAATCAAAGTCCTGTCCCTTTCTATGTGCATTGACATTATAAGCATGTACAACAGTGGCAAAGATGCTCAAGGAACATTTATCTTATCTTTCTAGAGTAACACCAAGACCCCGAAGAAATAAGAAGCCCTATCATTTGGGAAATTCCACAGGAGCATGGAGACAGACTATTCTAAAGTGTCTCCCATTTTTACATGCCGAGATGCTGTGTTCATCAGTTCAAATCTCATCATAAAGTGGTCAGACTATGACAAAAGGATGATGGCTAATGTCTCCACTTTCATATGACTCTCTTCACTCCTTGGTGCAAAATCCAGGTGAAAAGGATGTCCTACTTTATGTTGGGTCAGTAACACTTTTCCCATTAACCTAAAATGGCAGACTTAAAAGCCCCTAACAACAACAACAACAATTTTTAAAATTTATATACCGCCCAAGTCCCAGCGACTCTGGGCGGTAACTTATTGAAATAGTCCCATAGTTGTTATGGAAGCTGTGAAATCCTGAGCCAGTACTGATAAGGCAGCTTATACCTTGATATTGAAGTCCCAAAGGATCACCTTCCCAGGATATTTTGACAAAGAAGACACAGGACTCATCCAATCCTGTTTCTATTCAGGAAGCTGGCAAAATATATTTCATCTGGCATTTGGAAATGCTACCAATTAAATAACTGCTGCAGTTTTGTAACTTTTCTGTGATGATTAGAGATAATTATGTTAGTAGGGTGAGATATTTATTTTTAGGCAGTGTGCTTTTACTATAGAATGTGTGGTAGAAATGCGGATGAAGGAAAGCAAATTGTTCTATTCATGCATGGCATCAACCAGTTCAACTAGGACACACTAACATCATACATGTATAGTGTTCTAGGATACTCCTGCAGATATCATGGGAAGGTCTTTCCAATTAAACTTTTATATAATAGAATTATTTCATTATGCCTATATGGTTTTCTCACCCATGAGTGGTTGGAAACATCCACAGAATGAGTAAGAACCTCTTTCACCTGCCTGTTGTCCACACAGGTTATCTTCTTACCCACATCAACTGCTGTCCTATTTAGATGGAAAGAGACTAAAATTAGCAAAATAGCAACTGAAGAGGGATAATTCTTAATTAACACACAACATTTGTAAATATACTGACTCTGGGTTTTGCTTCACGTATATCACTAAGCCAGGATTTTTAACCATGGTTTACTGAACAATTCATAGTGGTCTCACATAACAATAAACTACAAAGGGTGGGACCATTTAGGTTAGCCAAAAAGAAACAAACCATTAACAAACCATTATGACCAGATTGTGTTTCAATCTGCACGAGAACCCAAATCAAGAGTAGATTTCATAACTTACTGTATAGCGTAATATGTTTATATGTGTCTGCCCTTCAGATAGTCTACTCGTGCTGTGGTCAGCTCATGGCTTGACTACTACAACACATTCTACATAGGGCTGTCCTTGAAGACCAACCAGAAGCTTCAGCTGGTCCAGAATGCAGCAGTGCAGGCAGTGATAGGCATGCTTCTGTACACCCATGTAACACCTCTGCTCTGCGAGTTGCATTGGTTTTTGGTTTGCTTCTGGATGTCATTCAAGATGCTGGTTGTTACTTATACCAGGGCATGGAATGGAGACAGTCTTGGTCATGCTAGCAGATTACCTCTGTTAGGATCTGAATGGGGATAATGCACCTGCCCTGAGTCTGTCAGATCCCTCTGCAGCTTTCAATACCATCAATCATGGTATCCTTCTGGACCGGCTTCAAGGGTTGGGGGCTAGGGACACTTTTTTACAGTGGTTCTGCTCCTTCCTCAGTGGCCAGTTCCAGTCAATGGTGGTGGGAGAGGAGAGATTGACTGGGTGGCTGCTTCCTTGTGGGATGCCACAGGGATCAGTCCTCTCCCCACTATTGTTCAATAGCTACAAGAAATCACTGGGTGAGGTTATCTGTCAGTTCAGGAGATGACACTCATCTCTACATCTCTATCCAGGCTGTACTGGAGAGGCTGCTTAGGTCCTGTTCTGGTGTCTGGAGGTTCTGAAGTTCTGGATGGGAGAGAACAAGCTTAAACTGAATCCTAGCAAGACAGAGTTACTGTTTGTTCATCAGGGTGCTCAGATGGCTCCAGTGGTGACTCTTGATGGGAAAGTACTAATTCTGAAGGAGCAGGCCCATGACTTTGATAGTCCTCTTAGTTCCTCTAAATCAGCAGGTGGAAGCTATGGCTGTCCCAAGCTTCACCTTGTATGCTAGTTGCAGTTATACCATGGGTGAGAAGACCTGGCTGCAGTGACTACTGCCCTCAACACTAGTTAGACTATTGCAATAGCTCTACATACCATTATTTAATTATCATTTGGAAGTTTCAGTTGGTCACAACTGCAGTAGCCTCTGCATTATCTGGGCAAAGTATATTATACCCATGGTACAGGCTGTGCACTGGCTCCCTATAGGCCTCCAGGTGCAATTTAACATGCTGTTGTTATAACTTATAAAGTTGTTTATGGCTTGGCACCAAGTTATTTGCAGGACAGCATTCACCCGCTAGAACTGGCCCAACATATTTGTTCTTGCTGGGAAATGCAGCTGGGGGTTCCCCACTTTGGGACATGTGGGGGACTGAGCCACAAAGGGGTTCCTTTTTGGTAGCAATGCCAGCCCTCTGGAATGGTCTCCCACTGGGTATTTGATTAGCCCTGACCTTAATGCCTTCCATAAGCAGTTGAAAACAAAGCTCTTCTAGAGAGTATTTGGGGCTTGATGCCTCTTTGTACTGTTTTGGATTCTTTTTGATCTGTTTGATTTCTGGTTGATGTGTTTTCTGTTCCTGGATTTTATTAATTGTGATGTTTTAATGTTTGTATTCTTGAAAATGCTGAGAGTCCAACAGGAATGCAGCAGGATAGAAATATAATAAATAAATAATAAGGTGCTAGACCAGTGTTTCTCAACCTTGGCAACTTTAAGATGCATGGACTTCAACTCCAGAATTCCCCAGCCAGCATGCTGCCTGGGGAATTCTGGGAGTTGAAGTCCATGCATCTTAAAGTTGCCAAGGTTGAGAAACACCGTGCTAGACTGTAGCCTGCATTTAGTAAAGCCACAATCTGGAAAAAAAACCCTGCACACATCTTTTAAGTATTGAACAAGTAGGAAATGACAATATAGTCATTCCTATTCCTATTTCATTCCCCACCCCCACCCCCACAATCCTTTTGTCTGCTCTTTTCACCAGCCAACTATAGGGCTAGCCTCAAAAAAAGCCCTGAAATGAAAGTGCAAGAACCTCTTACCTTGACATCAGGTTTTCAAGAAACTCGAATGAGTCCTTCAACTTCTTCACTTCAGCCTGGATATTCACAGCTCCCTCTGAAGAAGTCTCTTTTACAATCAAATGCCCATGGGCTTCAATGAGATGTAACTGGATCTCTCTACCTGGAAACTCAGTTTGCAATCTCTAAAAGGCACAAGATACAAACACATCAATGTACATGATACACTTCTGTAGAACTGACATTTAGGATCATTATTCTATTTGCATACTGTATTTAGCTCTGATTCAGTTTAAATTTTGTTAACATGTATGGCATCTGTTTCACTAATATAAATGAAAGAAAAAGTACACATCTGGAGCAAGAACTTTGTCATTTACTAAGAAAAGCCTCCAAATACTATTCATGGAATCTTATCCACTGATGACAATATTATAAATGAATACCTAAAAACTATATGTCTAAGAACAGAATACTCTTCTGATCAGGCCAAGATCCCCTTTAAACTAGGAATGGAGAATGTACAATCTTAGGGCTACAAATGACTTTTGGCCTAATTCCCAAGAGTCCTTGAAGTAATCACTTCAAGCTTCTGGTAAGAGTTTGTATCTTTGCAGCCTGCCACAATATGCAATTTTGTCAGATCATTAAAGTCCTTCATAGAAAAATGTATGACATTTTGTTTCCCTTGGTGATATCACATGTGCTGTCAAGAAGTCAACCAGCAAGAAATGGAAGGTAATGAACTACCTATAATATGGCTTCTGAGCAATGATATTCAAGACCATATTGTTTCTAAATCTGGAGATCCCATGTAATTATTTATACTGTTGTGTGAGTTACATATGAATTAGACCTCCACAATACAGGCACATATAAATTTCTCTTGCTTTTAGGTGTTCATACAGCCTTTGAAAAACAGTGTAATGCAAAATAAATAGTACTTTCTAAGAACAACAACAACACTGGCCTCTTGCTTTTCTGATCCCTAGACCCTGTGAAATTTAAGCTTCAGCTGAATCCTCATATTTCTGCCCATTGTAAAGCCCACTAATAACCTCACAAGAGAAGAAAGCTTCTTCACCTCCAAGTCCAAAACTGCAGTGTGACTTTTGGCATCGCAGTAAGATTCCAGTTTCTGTTTGGTCACTATAAGCCACTGTCGGAGATCTGATACTTTGTCATTAAAAGCCCAGTGTTTCTGAATGTGTTGCTTACTTTGTGCAATCATGATCTAAAAAGAACCAGAAGAAGAACCATCACTATTAATAAGGGAACACCATTGGAATTCCTTCTTTGGATCAAAAAGTGGGTAGAACTTTTCCTTGCAAGCTCCAAAATGCACCTTATGTATCTCCAAAATGAAGATTCCAAGATGAAGGCAGGATATTACAAGTGGCTTATAGCATCTTCTAGAGTCATTCAGACACAGTTGTGCTGATATTAATGACAACTGGCTTTTTATCATTTCAACAACTCTAGAGGATGCTATAAATCATCAGAAGAGAGATACAGATAATCCTCGCTTACTGACCTCTTGTTCAACGACTGTTCAAAGTTACGATGGAGCTGAAAAAAGAGACTTACGACTGGTCCTCGAAGTTGCAGCCATTGCAGCATCCCTGAGGTCACATGATCATGATTTGGACACTTGGCAACCACTGCACATTTACAATGGTCACAGCATCCCATGATTATGTGATAGCCATTTGTGACCTTCACAGCTGACTTCCGACAAACAAAATCAGTGGAAAAGCTGGCAGGAAGTCGCAAGTGGTGGTCACGTGATGTCACGCTTAAGTCAGGCATGGCCATGTGATTTTTCATTTATGACCGTGTCACTTAGCAATGGAGTTGCCAGTCCCAATTGTGGTCAGTAAGTGAGGACTACCTGTAATTTTATGTTTCCTTAGGTGCAAATCCTATTGAACCTAATACAACTTCCATTAAAGTAGGCATGCATAGGACTGTACTGCCCATTTTATGAGTTCCAGGCTTATACTCTATCCTGATTTTGTAAATTATTTTGCTATTAAGAAAAAAAGTTTCTCAAACAGAAAAAAAAAGCCCAAAATAATATGTTGAAGTGAATGAATATTTAACATAATTTTGTCTTAACTAGCAAAAGACCTTCAGAGTTGCAGATCTGAATTTGACCACATAGTGGTGCTCCATGAATAAAAATGCCTTATGCATCTCTTTCTGATGAAGTATTATGCAGCCAAAGAAATATTTCTACAAATATATTATTAATGCTTAATTTTTTCTGTGCTCCTACATTCATTTTTTTAATTACTCAGAATCAAATAACTCCAATTGTGATCGAGTGCATACAGATTCCTTTACACTTTTATCAAAAGGCAACTTGGCTTGATAAAACCAGCTCAGATTTACTCATCCTTTACAAGTGAAACTCTCTTGGAAGTGGAATGATGATGTCAATAACATTAAGGCTTGCTCTACCATTAGACAGAACAATAATTTCACAGGGCATATGTTACATAACATGTAATAAACGTGAATGTACTACATAGGCTGCTATTTCTTCCCACTACTGCCTTGTTGCCTTCATTATGATGGAGAAAATAGCCCTACTGCAAATACCAATGTAAGATCTATGAGTAGTGTTATAAGGATTAGCATAAATCCAGTCAATGTTTTCTCCCCATTATTTAGGCCAATAATCTGATCTCTTGAAGAACGGCCCCAAGATTCAACTTTATCTGGAACATGTCTGAAAAATGACTAAAAGAAGACCTGGATCTACATAACAATAATGTCTACATGATGATTGGTGGAGGGGTGAGGGCCAGCAGAGATGGACCATTTTACTGACTTGTGTTTGCCAAAGAACACTACATGGGTTGTTGTTGTTGTTGTTATTATTATTATCATCATCATCATCATCATCATCATCATGAAAATAGGGACATGTTACCCCACATATTCTTCTGCTTGTTTGGAATCCCAAGAGAAGAAGTAGAAACCCTGTCATAAAGGTCCATTATGAGCAATAAGAAAAGCTGCAGTTTGTATGGGCTGATGAACAAGTTTTTCTGCTTTGCTCTCGTCTAAGAAGGATGAGAAACAGTTGTTGCAACAGTGCAAAATCAGGCAGTTTAGAAAGAAGTAGGAAAAATCTCCTTCAAGTTGAGTTCAGCTCCTGATGGCTTCTTGGACCCATCTATGTAGTCATCTTAGCAACAGTATTGAAGTGATTTGTCACTGTCTTCTTCTGGGATGTCTGGAATTCCCTGAATGTCTCCCATTTAAGTACTAACCAGGCCTGACCCTGCTTAGCTTCTGAGCCCAGAAAAGGTTGGCTAGGTGCTGCCATCTCTTGAGAATCCTTCACCAAAATCTGAGTTACCTCCAATGATCTCTTAAGTATTTGATAGTCAGAAGAACACTGTTTTATTTTATGCATCTGTGCTGGATCTGACAGAACACGTTTTTCTATTTCTTCCATTTGGACTGCACATTCGTCCAGGTCTCCTTGGATGCTCTGTAGAGGAAAATTATATTTTGAATAAGATTCCATGCATGATGCTGTTGAAGTAATCATTGCATACTTGAAAACATCTTAAAAGCACCTAAGAACCTCTCTTAACATGCATGTTGTTTTGTCTCAATCAGATTCAGCAGGTTAATCTACAAGTGAAAGTTAGTGCTAACCCCGCTAACCCATATTATTAATGGAACTGCCAAAAAAATGAATCAACTACCACCTAGATTCAAAGCATATACCCTGCAACAGAGCCCACTGGAATAAATTTGCAATGGGGGGGGGGGGGTTCTAACTTAATTATGTCTTGTTTTTCATATATGGTTTGTGTGTTTTGTGTTTTGTGTCTTGTGTGTTTGGTTTGGTTTGGTTTGTTAACACACTAATTTTAAGATTCCACATCTTATAGAGTCTTGGTACTTCAATCTGATGAAAGAATGCACCTGTCAAGACAGGTTCAGAAACATGAACTGTGGTGTCCAGGAGTTGGCAACACAGGTGAGGAGTAGCAAATGAAAATTATTTTGGAGGAAATGTTTATTCCTTTAATATATGTCTTACTTTTTCATCCCACCTTTTGCTAATTAACTCAAATCAGTGCACATAGCTCCTCTTTTCTTTAAATCTCACAACAGACTGAGCGTCTAAAGAATATCCAAGCAAGCTTTGTCACTGAGAATTTAGGGATGTGCACCTATTTAGTTCCAAAGTGGAAAAAGCACTACAGTGGAGGAATGGACATGCTTCCCGTACCAGTTGGTGCCTCCTTATAGGAGCCACACCTTTTCCTGGCTCACATGGCAGCCGTACAGTTTCAAGAAAACATATTAAAGAGACATTAAGGAGGTGTAAGTATCACTGCTCTAAGTCTAATGCTCCAAAAATGACAGCATAGGGTGATACTCATGACATCCATAGCTGGGTATGCCTGTTGATGACACACTTTGGAAAGGAATTCTTCTGGATGGTTCTTGGTGCTGCTTACCTCTAGCCTTTGCAGCCGGGCTTCTTTATCCACCAGATCAGGCAGCAGTTCTTTTTCTGCGTTTAGCTTGGATCTGATAGCAGACAATTCCATTTGCAGAAGCTTGAAGGATGCATCAAAGTCTTTATGCTGTGATACCAAAGCCTAGCCAGAGAGAAAAAGTTGATTTTCATGCCAGTCCAGATAGCATGAAAGCCTTCTCCCAGCTCACAATACAGACTTGCGAGTACATCAGAATGAAAATAAAAATCTGTCTGAGGTAAAAACTGAATGATGTATTAATCACTGTAACTGATGGTATATTAATCACTGCACTATTAAATCACAATTATCTTTCTTACCAGCTGACTTTTAGAAGGAACCTACCTGTAACCTGCTTCTCCTCTGGAGTAGCCCTTTGTGCAGGTTTTCTAATTCCTTTGTAGCATCGCTAACTTCCACCAAGAGTAACTTTGCTCTCTCCTCTTTGAAAATATTATTCAGGAAATCTTTTTTCAACTGGATTTTCAGGAGCTGTTCCTTAAGGTGGGAGCTTTCAGCCAGAAAGATCTATAAGGGAGAATATTTGACTGTTATGCATTTATGTCAACCATTTTTATATTGCTACTTTGAAAATATTTCCCCCAAAGCAGATAGCATATCAGGAATAATTAGAATAATAATTTTAAAAATCCCAAAGTCAATTACAACTCAGAAATACTATTAAATAAATATATCAGCATATAATTTATATCGCTATATAAATGTATCAGCATATAAATGAACCTATATCTACAAATATCAGAATAATGAAAGCAACACTAGATGGAAGCTGAAAGTTGCACCATGAAGAAGTAGGACAGAAAGAGTATCAATGCTTTTGAACATTGCTTTTGGAGAATATTACGGACAGTCAAGAAAACAAATAAATGGATCACTGAACCTAGAATTTTCACTTGAACACAAATGACCAGGCTCAAATTAACCTTCTTCGAATACATTAGGCAAAAACTAGTTCTCTGGAGAAGGCTGCAATGCTAGGAAAGTGGAAGAGGATGAGGTAGATGGACTCAGTTACAGTGACAGTGAGTGCACCATTGGAAGACCTGAAGGACCAGGTTAGGAACAGATCATAATAGATAAAATATATCTAGAAAGTAATGCCTATGTGGTTACCAAAAGTCAACACTGATTTGATGGCATTCAATCCATCCATCAATCAATCAATCCCAACATAAAACTAAATAAATATACCAGCATATAAAACTGTACAAAACTATACAGATGCCATTGGGAAAAGTTCCTAAAGCTCATCTAAACATGGGAAAAGGGGAGGATCAGTACCTGGAAAGAGCATTTCACAGCTGCAGCTCTGCTACCAAAAAAGCCTTGTCTTTTGTATTTGTCAGATGAACCAGAGAGCAAGCCTCAGATGCAGAATTCAGAGCTTTATATGTGAAAAAGTAATATTTCAGAGAATGGTCTTAGCTATGAAAGGCTTCAGATAAGCTCCTACAACTATTTTCCAACCATATTCTAAGGAAACCCTGGGTTTCCTGGTACGCTTTGAGGATCTGCAAGGTTCCAGGAGTTATGGGACATTGAGACTTCAACTTAGGGAGAAATAAAAAAGAAAATCTGAGGTGGGCAGGAAGACGAAGTAGAGGAATTGCCTTGCTCCAACTCTTAAGAAGTGAGAGTTAACATCTTAAGCATTTGGCAGTAAAGGGGGATTTGGGGTGAATGCATGTTGAACTTTTTCCACTATGCTCTATTCTGATATGTTCTGATCTAGGCTAAAGATACAGTGTGAAGTTTTGTAGATTCCACTTATATGTATAATACATCTTTATGCCTGTCTATATATATATATATACTGTATCTCTCTGCATGTATTTACATTGACACTTACATATACACATACACATATTTCTAACATGCCATCATTCAGTCTCTAGTGAGACTAATAAATAAATGAGATAACAGAGTAAGGCTATACCAATCGGGGTCACATGATTTCCAGGACTGTGAGTTACTAGTATATGTCTTCATTTTTTTCTTCATTTGTTTATTCCAATGCACAGTGCTAAATTGCTAAACTTGTTGGAGACTATTATGATGAAGGCTAAATCAGCCTTGTAATCAAATATTGGAGAGCTGAGTTCTTACTGATTATTATTTGACCAGAATGAGGAAAAATGGTGTATGTGAATGTTCATGATATACAAGTTCTCCTGACATTGTGATAGTCATTGTATAGGCTAATAATAAATGTTCCCACTAGTAATACAGAATAGTTTTAAATTCTTAAAAGAATATCCTGATGTCTTATGTGTTGGTCTGTGAACATGTTGATTTTAAGATTCCAAATGTTACAGATTCTTCGTCACCTCAATCTGACGCAGGAATGCATCTGTCAAGGCAGGATCAGAAACATGGGCTGTGGTGTCCAGAAGCCGCTGAGCTGATGGTTTCCACAGCTGAAACTCCCTCAGGGGGTTTTGGAAGCGCTGCCTCAGCTCAGTTTCCGTCTCCGTGCTCATTTTAAACATCTTCCCCTTCAGACTGCAAAAATAAACAGACAAAACTATGAAGTTTAAGCCTTTGCAGGAGGGAAAAGCAAATCCCAAATTGGATTGAAAAGGACGAACAGCCTGTCCATCTACTCTGCTTTCTTAACACAAAGCAGCTCTGTTTCTGCTTCACATATTCTCCTGGCTTCTTCTTTCCACAGCTGCCTTTGCCAATCAGATGATCCACAAAACTTTTTTTAGATGCCCAGATGCATTTTCTTTGCACCTGCTGCAGGGAATTATAAGAAGCTAGCTCTGCAGCTTGGATTCCCCAATAGCCTCTTAAGCATCAGCTTTAGGATCCACACATCCATCATCTATTACAGGACTAGAGCAGAAAGATAGCAGACACACTAAAGGAAAAAATAAATAACCATTGGCTGGGGACTTCCCTTAACAGAGAAGATCATAGTGCTTTTGGTGATATTTATTCATGCAACTTTATATCACTTCAATCACAGAGGTGACCTAAGATATTTACAATTCAAGACATACACCACAGAAATAAAGTAAATCAATATAATCATCATAGTAATATTACATAATGTATTTACAGATATCTATTAACAAATATACACACTAAGTATCTAGAGAGGTCCAGTTTAGCAGCAGTCTCCATTCTGGGATCCTCTGGATAGCTAGTTTGCACAGTGCATCATCTTGGGTACTGAACTAACCCATTTAGTGAGTTATTGCAATATACTGAATCATAAATTTACCAATGGGATGGACAATAAGGCATCAAGGGATCGAGGTAAAAACTTAGCAAGCTCAGCAGCTGGAGCAAATGAAGCCACAAGGTTAAGTGTGTTTATTGTACAGCACCCCCTTTCTGCAGATTATATTGTCTGCATGTACAAAATATTGGACTTAGTAAGTATGAGGCTGGGATGATAGGTCTTTTTTTCCCCATTCTGACTCTTAAAAAAAGGGCAGCCATGAAGCAGAAAGTTCAGTTTTACTGATTTGTAGGAGTCAACAGATGTGTTTTGTGGAAAGATTCTCATCCTGTTAATTTTAGTACTAACACCATGTGAAAATGTTCTCTTTAGAATTAACTAACCATACCCGAATCTGTGTGGTGCTGAATATCTAAAAATGACAAGCATACTTCCAGGAACAGAACTGGTTGATCAGCCTTGTCAGTTTTCCTGGTCATGTGATCCAAGGGATTCCCTGCTAACTAATAATAATCTTTCTTTTCCCCTTCCTCCAAAATATCATCATACTTCTAGAATGTCTTTTTATTTTTGTGGGCTAAAGCCAATCAAGATGTGTTCCAGCCTTTGTTTCCTTTGCTGCTAATTCTATAAATATATTCTTTCAGGACTAGCAATTTGACATTCACCCACCTACTCTTTGGTCAGCCCCATATTTTTAACAAAGCAGAAGTGATTGTCTCAAAGGCCTAAAATACTGTCCTTTCTACCCAAATCTTTTCATAGAGAGAAGCTCAGACTACTATTTCTCTAGAAGTCTCTCTAGGTCCAGCAAGTTAGGATTTTTCGCAGACAGAGCTATGGTTGCTCCAGAAGGCCAGGTCATGGTACCTTTAGTCCAGAAGAGTAAGCAGGACATCTAAGATAGAAGTGAATCGTTTATACTGCAAAGGCATGTAATAGCAGTGAAATCCCTGCCAAAGAAGGCCAAGAAAACAGATTCCAGAATATTGGAGCATCAGAGTGGGCTGGAGTCATCCATTCAGAGGTTTGTTTGTTTTTTAATTATTATTATATTGAAACTGAGGTTCAGGCTATCGCTACTCTCCAGATACTTTCTAGACTGGTCCAATACACAGGTGTCTGGTACAAACGAAGTTGACAAAAAAATAACAAAGCATGCCTTGTGATATCATAACACAATTTCTGTTCTTTTGTACCAGTGTTGTGACATTTAATTCAAGGAAATAAGTCACATAGTTTATATTGTGATGTCACAATGAATGTTTCATCATTTACCCCCCCCTCCAATCCCTGCAGATACAAATGATCCAATGGGACCTTTAGGAAAGGTTCTTTTGAACCCTTTTGTTTTTAGTGGTAAATTACAGCTTTACCATAGTATTACTCCAACCACCCTGTGTGTGTGCACGTTTGCCTTTTTCCTTTTTTGAGTTTGTATTTCAAATTGAATTATTCATTTTCCTCAACTAATATAATTTGTTGTATTTTTGTGAGTTCCCAAAGAAATTACTTGAATGTTTGATTCTAGGTACTATATGAACGTTGATTCATTTTTAAATTGGAACAAAATGAATTTAATTCTCTTCCTACTTGGTCTGCAGGTGTCTGGCTCCTTCTACTGACTGACTGAAAAAGAAAAACCTGTTTTTGCTTGCTGAAAATTCCAACCTGCTTGTGCCTCTGGCTCACAACTTGAGGCACAGCTTATTTCTAATTTCATTCTCCAGCTTGAAGGGACCTGGCAGGCAGTAATGGCCAATACAAATAGTTTTTTTAGAAAAGAAACATGAAGCTTTCCTTAGGAAACATATTTTGCTTTCCTTAGGAAACATATTTTGTTTTCCATTAAACAAGACAACAGAAAAGGGATTATCCTACTTGGCATGCCACAATGTTCTCATGACAGTAGTTATCCTGTAAGGAAGGCTTATGTTTAACATAATTTTGGAGGAGCACAAGTCCTTTGATTACTACCTTCACTGTTGCTTCTTCTGTCTCTTCATAATCATTAGTGAGGTTATCATTTCCTACAATGAAGTAATGCCTCTTTGGAAGATGATACCAACGATCTGTCATCTCTACTGTGGCAAATGTTCAAACTTTCCATTCTTACTTTTCCTCATTGGCAAGAATCCCAGACTTGCTTTCTTAAATCTGAATTGCTGTTTCTCCTGCAGTAACTAATTTAATTAACAGAAAGCCTTTTTAGCTTACCAACACACTCTATACTTGACATAAGAAAGCCAGTTTTTAGACACAAACAAAATTGGTCTGTGCCTTAACCAGCTGTTGACAACCCTTTTTCCAGATCTAAAAAAGGTTATGCACATAATTTCCTGATTCTTTTTAATCTGGAAGTAAAAATATTTTACCAAAACTAAGAGAGAGAGGCACAGAGAGAGAGAGGTGGGAATAGGATTACCCAGAAAAACATGTAGGAGAAGAAATCAGCAAAAGCACATGGAGAAAAAGCCTTCTTATCACTGGTGTTGCTACCTGCACAACATTTGGCTCCAAGGAAATAACAGAACACCTCTAATAATATGAACATATATAGACAGGTGCAGCACAACAAACAGTAAGTTAATGCCTTATATAGCACTAGCCAGTGAAACAACTATGTTGCTGTACTTCCAAAGAATCCTCTCATCTCTAGACTTCCAAAAAAGCAGAAGGGAGATGCAAAGTTGACTAGAAGGACTCCTCCCCTCCCCTCTCTTCATTGTCCCATCTATCATCCATAACAGGTAAGCAGTGCAAGCAGGAAGCAGGTATAAATACAGTATGCCTTACATTTCTCAGAAGGTTATTCAAGGTGGCTCAGTATTATCAACGCTGATTAATTTTCTAGAGTTTGGGGCAGAGTTTCATTTTGTAGAGTACAACTGGTAGTTGCACAACTGTAGTTTTTCCTAATCAAAAGCTACTGGTAAGGAAAAGCTATAAGACCAACCATGAGTAAGATCTCAAAGTTGGAATAAATCAACATTCTCTCTAGATAACATCATGGATGGGACCACCACCATTTCAGGAAAAAGTCGTAATGCTACAATACAGCTTTTGATCCAGAGATTCTGGACTCAACACCTGGTCTCTCCAGGTAAGGCTGCAAAAATTTTTGTCTGAAACTCTGGAGAGCTACCGCCAGTTGCTGGAGAGTACAGAGCTAGATGACCAAAGAACTGATTCCATAAAAGGTGGTTTTGTATGTTCACAGATTAGTCTGAACTATCAATGCCACTATCTGCCCAGAAGAGACAGAAAGCACATCCTAGGAAGGTTTCTGCATACCAAATGTCTCTAGATGACACAAAAGCCTAAACCACATTATACAATTCTTTCCAGTAGATAGAATATTTTCAATGTTATGTTTGGTTTTTTTTTTTAGAAAGAGCTGCAATGTAATGGTAGAGCACCAGATTTAATTTTTTAGGAGGATGTGGGAAAGACATTTATTTGAAGACCTAGATGGAGTGGGCATTTTGAAAGCAGGTGCAAGTTTCTTTACATTTCACCTGCCCAAATTCCCTTCCTGACAGGATTACTATGGCGTGATTACACTGAAAAATACCTCATTATTTTCCAATCATATGTACCATGTGGCACCTACATTCTAACTCTTACATGGATGTTATTTCATATTGTTCCATCTGGAAATTGAGAATCATTTAAACTGAGCAACTTATTGCCAGGGCTGGGAGATATTTGACATGCTTCTACAAACCTCTCTTTGCTGTGGTGTGGGAAAAAAAGTCCAATCTGCATGGCAACCAACTACATTTGAGCCAGTGTCCCCCAGTGGTATGTCCAGATTATGACTGGAAAATCCAGGTTTAAATCCCCATCCAACCATGAGTGAAGTTGGGCCAGTTATTACCTCTCAGCCTGTCTTCACAGGGTTATTGTGAGACTAACTGTTACAAGAAGTGAGGAGAACTTATAAATGCCACCTTGAGCTTTGAAAGGAAAAAAAGTCAAGTCTCCTTTCAGTTGAGTTCAAGTCCTGATAATTTTTTGGCAACAGTACAGATGTAATTTGCCACTGCCTTCTTTCAGGATGGTGTTTGTTTTTTTCAAATTCCAAGTCTCGCCTACCATCCTGGCTTTTCCTGGTGGTCTCCTACTAAAGCACAAATCAAGCCCAACCCTTCTTACATTTTCCAGATTAGCCACATTTCCACCTAGCTGAAATAAAATAAAGCCCCCTTTGCATAACTCCTGCTGACTTCATGGACATATTCATGAATTTCTTTTAATTATAATATAGAAGCTTCAGGTCCTGGCCCAGCTTTCAACACTGCTATTTTTCTGGCGATCTTCCATCCAAGAACTAATCAAGTCCATCCCTATCTAGCTTTGTAGGTGACAAAATGAGTGTTGAAACATCACAATGCAAGATCCACCCCATTTCTTTCTTTATCTCTCTCTCTCTCTCTGATGTCAAACATACATACTGAAAGGGTAGAATTTGCATTACACCAGTACAAAACTGGTTTCATCATTTTGACAACATCGTCAGGTTCTGTGTATGCCTCTACCCATCTTTGGTAGTTTTATCCTTCTGCCACATTAACAATGCAATTTGACTTTTAGATAAGGTGGTGTGGGGGTAGGGAGATACACTCAAGGGTTTAGAGGCATGCATTTGTCTCTGAGGCACCCCTTGCTTTAAAGGACCCTTTGTTGGCAGTGAGATAATAGAAATAATCAGATTTATACTTCTTAATTTTGAAACAAACTGATCTGTCTAAATCAGTCCTTTCATTGAAATGTATTTCTGGAGCTACCTAATCCCCTGGTGTCATTTATTTTGAATTGCTGCCACTCCCTACAGCAAAATACCTTTGATATTCTCGTATAGCATGGATCACACTCTCAGAAAGAGGCTGCAAGTTTTGTGAAAACTTGAACAACTCCTTCAGCTGAATCTTCAGTCTCTCAACCTTTGATTCTTCTGCTGTAAGACTTGTCTTTGTTGCCTTAAATACAAAACAATTGTCAAGAAATATTTATATATTAAATAAATTGCCTGTGTGTATATAGCTGTGAATTTTTTTATTGGAACAAAATCTACAATTAAATTCAAACTCCAAACAGCTTATAAAAATAAAAATATAAGCCAGAACATAGCATAAATATATACTTCACAATAAAAGCAAACTTACAGTGGCAACCCCCCCCCCCCCCATAAACTTCTCATGGGACTTCTGGGGGAGGCATGGCAAACTAAGCATGTCTCTGAAAGAGCAGAGATAATGACCACGGCAAAGACTGAAGAACTGGTGAATAGATCGGTTCTTTGGATCCCTCTGGAGAAGGAGAGGACAGGAGATTACCCACATGTGCTCTGGATGGTTGATCCTCATGAGGAGACCACAGGACAGCCGTCTCCCATGGGTTTGAGTGCTGGGAGATGAAGGGATCAAGCCATCATGCTCACAACAACAGTGGAGCCTTTTAAAGGACACTGGGTTCACTAACCTCACTTTCTAATCACTTTTGGAAACCATGGCCTATTTAAATTTGCCTATTGCCTATTTAAACAGTGGCAAAAGGATATATCTATGTTTGTATGGCAACGGAAAAAACACAAGTTAAATATAAGGTGTTACAAGATGCAAAGGAAAGAGGAGGATTGGATTTACTTGATTTGAAATTGTATTTTGCAGCTTGCTGTTTGGTTTGGATGAAGGGGTGGGTGTTGCTGAGAAATAGAAGACTTTTAAAGTTACAAGGACATGATCTGAGATTTGGGTGGCATGGATATTTGTGGTATGATAAAGTCAAGATTGATGTAGATTTTAAAAATCACTATGTTAGACATGCCATATTGAGAATATGGAATAGATACAAATCCAGGTTGTGCCCAAAATCACCTTTGTGGCTCTCAGCACAAGAAGCATTTTATAGATGAGAAATAATAGGCAAACACAAATGGTTAACATACTATGAGATACTAGAATTCTGTCAAAGGGAATACAAAATAAAATCAAGAGAACAACTGGTGGCAGAGGGTTCTCTTATTTACAATTATTAGAAAGATTTAAAAGTAGGCAACAGAATGTATGATTTTGAACATTGTAAGACTAAGTTTGAAAAAGAATTGTGTACAAATGATGAACATGTAATTGCTAAAATGTACAATCTTTTATTGAAATTTGAAACAGAAGAAGAACAAGTTAAAGAATGTTAAAGTGGGCTAAAATTTTGGTTATAATATACAGATGGAACAATGGGAAAATATGCGGCTGAAAGGATTAAAATTTACACTATGTTATAATCTTAAGAGTATTTTTATAAAATGATATACTGTTGGTATATGTCATCAGAGAAATTCTCTAGGCACTTCAAGCACTTCAAATTTATGTTGGAAATGTGAACAACAAGAAGGGACATTTTATCATGTTTGGTAGACATGTAAAAAAGCTAGAAAATTCTGGATTCAAATACATGCACTGATTCAGTGGATTTTAAAGATAAATATACAATTGAGACCAGAGGTTTTTCTTTTGAGATTGATGGACCAACATCTGGAAAAAAGTTATGGAACTTTGCTTTTGTACATAACTGCAGTGAGATTATTGTATGCATAAAGATGGAAAGATTCAGTACTACCCACAATTGAGGAATTGTTGGTGAAGATAATGGAGCTTGCTGAGATAGCTAAATTGACTTCTTTGATCAGAGAAAAGACAATAGCTACATTTATTGCTGACTGGAAACCCCCATAGATTTTTTGCGTGAAACAGAAAAAAAAGGAACTTATGATTTATGGTTTTGATGATTAGACAGGATAGATTATAGAAAGAAGAGAGTTATGTTGTAACTATAGTGTAAGTAAGAGGTAAATTTATAATTGTATTTATAACTGCTATAAAGAAGATTGGAAGCTACTTCTTTGTATCTTTTCTTTATTTTCTATTTTTCTTTTTCTTTTCTTTTTCTTACTTTATATTAGCTTGTAGTAGTTTTTTTATTTTCCTTTTTAAAAAATCTTTAATAAAAATTATATGAAAAAAAGAAAAAAAAGGAAATTGCCTATTTAACTATCTTAAGGCTATTAGAGACCTTTGGAACAACAAGTTTGAAAAGCCACATGGTGAGTTTACCTTCATTCTTGAACAACAGAGAAATTAACCATAAGTTTAGGAATTTAAAGAATTGGAAATAAATGGCAAAAAGCTAAATAAGTCTTTGATCTAAGAAAGTTATACATAAATTAAGAGTCCAGACAAATTTGGAATATTGAGACTTTCACTATAAGACTTTGGAAATAATTATATTAAATAGCTTTTCATGGGAACTAAATTGTTTTGTCTATCAAGTCATAACAGAGATTGAAGACTTTATGATTTCAGAAATTGGGCACTAGAAGGGACCAAAGATTCCAGGGAGAAAAAGCAAAGGAAAAAGTGTAAACTTGCCTTTGGTTTTCGGTTAGTATGGGGATTTACAAAGTGACACAAAACATTTTAACATTGAAATACTCCAGGAGATTTTTTAAGAATGGGGCCAGAAATTAGTAGCTACAAAGTCAGTAATGTCAGCAATGATGTTTGCTCCTATGAATGTCTGCTTCTACGGATAGACTATATCCAAAAGATGTTAATGAAGGAATGGCAGATGTGAAACAAAGTTTGCCTGATGCAGAAATATTAGAACCAGAAATACTGGATAATAAAAAAGTGTGGATTATAAGACAGGGAGGCAGCTAAAGTGGAAACACAAATGACAAGCCAAGAGAACGACCCGGATAAGGACTTTCTACTGGATATACAAAAGAAGTTGGTTAAAGCTTTGAAAATCAAAGTGGATATACAAATGATAAGCCTAGAGAATGACCTAGATAATGACTTTTTACTGTATTTACAAAAGGGGGTTGCTTAAGCCTTGAAGAAGCCTTTGGGATGGGAAAAAGAAAAATTGAAGAGGGACCAAATCCTATCACAATATCTGAATAAATTAAAGATCAAGATTGTCAGTAGTGAAAGGAAGGTTGGCTATATAAATTTGGTTTGTTTGACCATGGTTAAAATAAGACTTGTTTCTACAAAGCTCTGGTAACCCTTTATGGATTTTTTGCTCATACCAGAGCTGAAAAGTTGATGATTTATGGATTTATATATAGATAAGGGATGAATGGAAGAAGAGATATTTGTTTGTAACCTTGTAGGGAGTGAAGAGTTATTAAGTTTGCTTATACTTGTGATGAAAATCAGAAGTAACTTCTTTATACATTTCTTTTCTTTATCTTACTTTCTTTTTCTTTTTTTTTGCACTTTTTATTCTCTCTCTCCTTTTTTCTCTGAGTTTAGTTTGTATTTGCTTTTACTATTGTAATTAAAATCTTCAATAAAAATCATATACACACACCCTATTTAAGAGGAAACAAAGAACAATGGTGTCTTTCATTATTTCATAAATTAACTACAGGTAAAAGTGACTTCTCTTATTTCCACCAACCCTACACATTTATACAAAATGTAGGAAACAAGAAAAAGGACCTAAAATAGCCTGATGACGACACAGGTTTCTTAGTGGCAACAGAACAGAGTATCTATTGGAAAACCAGTGGATGCCAGTTCCAGTGGAATGGAACAGCTTGGAAAAGGGCAGAGCTGGTCCCGACCCATTAAAAATGTTGCCATGTAGAATGTTCCTATTTGTTATCAGTCCCAACCATTTATTTTAATATAATTGCATCTGCATAGATGGGCAGTTTAATTTCATTGCAAATTAGTTACGTGACCTCTGCCTTTGTTCCTTCTTGGTTACTGACCAGTAAATACTAACCATGTACTGTCTCCACAAAGAGATTAAGTCCTCGTCACTTCTCATGGTATCATCCTTTTCGAAATGGTTCCCTAGTCTTTGTAGGCCTTTACGGAATTCTTGAACCTCGGCTTCTAGCAGCCTGGCCTGGGTGTGGTAGGTGTTTTCAGACTGAAGGCTCTTCAGCAGTTTCTCTTCTTCCTCCACACTCACCAGCTTCAGCTTCTCCAGGACTTTTTTCAGATCCTCAAGCTCAGCCTTCATCTTTTCTGCTCCCAGGGGAGAGGTGTTTTGCATTACATCTACAGACTGCACTTCCAGATGTTTGAATTTCTTTTCTCCACTCCTTACATCTTTTGTAATGTCCTGCAGGAGAAAAGAGCTGCAGAGTAAGTGACTTCCCAATCTCATAAAGACAGACATGTTGGGAATACTGGTACTGAGGCAGCAGCACTGAAGTAATGCAAGTGAAATAAATCCACTATGCATTCTTACCTATGGACACAAGAAAAGGCCAGCGTGCATTGTGCCTAGGCACCCAGATTCTTCTGATAGCAATTTTTTTGAATCCACCAGACCCGGGCTGGATCAGGCAACAGTAGTTCTTGGATTCATGCCACATCTATGTTGGGGAGCAACAGTGTGCATCTTCTCCCCTTACTAGCTCAGCTTCTGATATTATTACACATCTGCGTGGGACTGTCATGCTCAGAGAATGGAGCACCTCAAAATGCTTGGTCCATTCATCAAAACAAAACATAACTTGAGGTCACATAAATACCCAAAAGTCACATAAAATACTTGACTGCTAGCAATTCAGCAGGATTTAGGACTTGGTAACAACAATTCTTTACTTCTGAATCCTTGTAATATCCTTCTGAAAGAAATGGCAACTTTCCCATGGTAACCTAATAAATAGGGTCAAACATAGTTTAGGAATCTAGACCTTCCATACATATACAATGATCCTACTCAATACATACAATCCATGAACTGTATTTATCACCAAATATGGCTATACACATGCGGTGTTTATCACCAATACATACAAAACACATGTGTGTATTGAGCTTGCAGATCCAACCAGCATCCTGGCTTCTAGTCTTCCTGGATTAGTGTCCTGAATGTAAAACTTGGTTTTCTCCTCCTCTTTGCATTTGTTCAAGGAACCCTGGATTAAATATCATATGAAGAAGCAAATTTGCTGTATCGCAAAGCCTGCTTTGCCCAACAACTTATGGCTCAGAATGTTGTTTTTTCTGTTCTAAGTGTGCTTCTGACTAGTTCCAAAAAAATCTTACAAGATTGGGACAGCAGGTATATAGATACAATGAAAAAAAGATTCCAGAAATATCTTCAATTAAGTCCTACATTTTGGTCTTATGATAACAGAGCTTCAGCCTCTAAAGGCAGGGCAAAACTTCTAAATTCTAGTAAACTGGATTTCAAGGCTGCAGTAAAACTTGACAATTTAAAAATACAACAAATGCAAAATCAATTCAAATCTGATTTTACATTTCATGCTACACATCTATTATTCTTGAATATGCTCTTGAAAATGGATGTAAAGGAATTTTGCAATGTATTTCCAGTAATAATCAGTGTGGATGTTATCCACTCTTTTGATTTTGATGTCGCAGAATTATTACCATCAAAGTCTAGTAGCTTTCAACTTCTACTCAGGAAACTGTAAATAAAAATACTTAAAAACCTACCGGAAACAGTGTGCAAATAAAGTAGCACTATTCTTTAAAAATAAAACTAACTATGGGGGAATGTACATTTAGAAATCTTGTGTCATTTTTTATAAATGGTTTTCCATTCCATAGGGGGGAAAATGATATTATATGGCAGTACTGTCCTGTTAATACAAACAGTGAAGGGAGCAGGACTTCAGAAAGTCACACATATCTACCTGTGGGAAAATGATAGGTGTACTTCAGGGGAGTCAAAAAAGTCAAGATGGTGGCCACAATGGCTCAATTGAACTCATCTTGATTGTTTTGAAAACAGTTCCTCCATGGAGGGTCCTGGAAGATTACAAAATAGAACTACAACTTCTGAGCAAAACAACACGTTCATAACATAAAAATACTTAATCAAGTACCTGTAATGCTTTAATTTTATTTTCTGCTGGCAGTTTTGATTCTTGATTAAGGCAGCAGTTTAATCTTTCTGTTAGCTGGGTCAGCCACAGCTGAAACTGGTCAACATTGATCTTATATCGCTCATGTTCTGTTGTTATCTTTTCAAGTAACACCACTCTTCTCTGAAACAAGAAAAATATCCAAAGGGGGAAACTGAAATATTTTGGATTTTTATAAACTCAGAGCACAAAGAGCTGTTCTCTCATGTCATTTCGTTGTTTTCAGGAATCTGAAACAGTTTGTCTTCAGGGTAAGAACAACATATCCCAAGTGCAAGTGAACTGTAATTTAGAATTTAATTAAATGAATACAATATTATAAAGACTTTCATTTCCTTTTCAAGGAAGGAAAGAGAGAGCAGGAAGAAAGATTTAGTAAGGCAACTTCTCATTAATGACAACATTTCAGATATTATATTGAAAAAAATACTGTTAGGAAATAATGTAGAAAACTAAGAAAAAATACAGTTTGATATGCATTATCTTTGTGGGATTTTCAATGTTATGTTTCCACTAGGGGGCCCATGTGGGCTATTCAAATTTCTTAATCCTCACCCCCCACCCCATGGAAAATATAAGGGAAACTGTACAGGCAGTTCCCTCAAGGCAAGTGTGCAAATCTGCAAGCTGGCACTAGTGTAGTTCCAGAGTTAGCTAACACTCCTGATCAGTTGGGTCATTTTCTTCTAAAGGCAAAAGAGAGGATTGCTGGATGAGACCAAGGATGTACCAAATATTCAGCAGGCTGTTTTCCACAGTGGCAACTTACTGATGAGCCAGTAAGGCAATGACTCTCCTTCACTGCTTCCCAGCTATACTGCCTCGGAATATGGAGGTTCCATTCAGATCTCAGTATTATCAGGACTACAAGCCGGGGTAGATTTAACTTTTTCTGAATTAGTCTCCTCTCCTTACAACAGTATTACAACCAGTAGCTACCACTACCCTTTGTTCAAGACAACTCCAGGTAGGGGTGTTCATGGGGAGTGTCAAAAAAGTCAAGATGGCAGCCACAACTGCATGACTGAAGCCACTATTTTGACTTTTTTTGACACCCTCCTGTGAATGCCCCCAATTGCTTGTGACTGCTGAGGAATTAACCTTTATTTTTCTGCCATGACTTAGATAAAAATGCTCTTTCCATAATCTGCAATTAGCCTCAGGAGAGAGGCTTCCACAGGGAGTAATGGGCACTCCCCTTCCCACCTCAAGCCATTTTCTGGGGGGGGGGGGAGGACGTTTTCGCTGCAACTGACAGGAGAAAGAACAGCTGAGAACTTCTCCATCTCACAACGAGGGCCCTAGTCCTGGAGAAGGGATTTCACAGAGCCCTTTGTAGTTGGGCAGCTTATAAGGTCAGACAGACAAATACAATAAATAAATAGCAATGGCTGTTCAAAGTTTTGGAACCTCTGCGTGTGCACTGCTAACATGAAAAGGCATTCTGCCTTTTGACCTTCAGACGTGCGCAACTAGTCCGCATTGGTGCCCCCACCCCGTCATGCAATGCAGGATCCCTGCAAGTGATGGACGAACGAACCATCCATTAGTAGAGTTGAAAAGGAAAAGAAAAGCAGAATTATTTCCAAAAAGAAGAATGGAATACGATACGGCAGAAAATGAAGACATGATCTGGCAGCTGCAGTGCTGTGGCCATTACATTCATCCCCTGCTCTTGTTCATGGCTTTAATCAGCACATAATCCCGCAAACTTGTCAAACGCTTTTGAAATGCCACAGAGTTAAGCCAGTATTATTCTGACATTGTGTGTGTGTGCATGCGTGTATATGTGTATGTATGCATGTACATTTGTATGTATGCATGTATGTGTGTATATATATATAAAAAAAATCTTTATCATGCAAAGGATTTTTAAAAAATACAATAACATGCAATAGTAAATCGCACAAAATTAGGGTATTTTTAAATTTCCCCTACTCCCCTACTTTTTTCTTGGTACATTTTTATTTTCAAATACTAGATCATAGTTCAGACAGGGAGACTAAACTCTGATGTGTTAATGAATTTTAGCAGAAAAATAACTGCTTGTGACTTGCTTGCTCATTTTTTTTTTCTTTGTTTCAAACATTTTCCACTCCCCCCTTCTTTTCTAGTCTATTCCTTTGTCTATAAGGATAACTTACTTACCTTTCTAATTTCAGAATAAAAGTAAAATAAAAAAGGTAAAAGTACAAAAATAAAATGTAACAAGGTTTAATTTAAAGCCAAGAGACTAAATTTTGGTGTTTCTTACTACCAATTATCATTATTGAAAAACTGAGGCTTTTGAAAATGCATTTAAACATTGCTCAGAAGAATAGGGACTATGACATTTTTTGCAGGAACCATCCCAAACAGTGCTCTACAGTGAGAAGGTTATTATGAACCTATAAATTAGAATTAATATATCACAATGACTGATTTGTGCCTTGTGCATCAGGAACACAACCTTCTTTGGAACATAACGTACAATAAGAGCCTTGAAAAACCAAAGGGTAAAGCTCTATAAGTGTTCTTCAAGTGCAACAATTAGACAAAAAATAAATTTCTGTTAGTAAATGAACATTTTCTTTCCGGTCATAGTTGCCTCTGGTCCAGCAGGAAGGGCATGTTATGGACCCTGTCGGCTAAAGAATTTTGACTGGAGGGTCTAGGAGAGCCTTTTCTGCCATTGCCCCTGTCCTGTGGAACATCTTGCCCCCGGAGGTGAGATTGGCCCCCACTCTTCTGGCCTTCTGGAAGAGCGTTAAGACCTGGCTCTGCCAATTACCATGGGGATCACATGGGGGTTCGCAGCACTGGGGGTGGTTGGTGGTTTGAAGACGCTTTCTCCGCCTTTTAACTTGTATAATTTTACATCGATTTTTATTGTTTTTTATCGCTTTTTTACTTGTAAGCTGCCTAGAGTCACTTGTACAGTGAGATGGGCAACATATAAATTTGATTAGTAAAATAAAATAAATACATTTAAAAACATACAGATTATAACCGTGCTTCTCTTTATTTGCTTTCATGGGTGACTTCTGTTTGGGCCAGGTTGCCTTGGTAACTTTATTATGTTCATGATATAAAATATGAAAACATGCTCCATATAAATGTCCCTATGACTGGAAGATTTAGGGAATTAAATGGGAGGGAAAGTTTAAAATTAAACCTAACTAAGACAGATGTGGTATTCCAATCTGATTTGGGAGCTTTAGAAATTATTTGTAAAAAGGAACAAGAGGCTCAGATGCATGTTATTAATTATGGTTGTGTTTCACTCTGAAATGTGAAAAAATCAAAATAAACAGGTGAGATAGACCAATAATGAGATTCTGTATAGGATAATGTCATGTATTCAAAAACTGCAGTATGTTTAAAGTGTTCCTGAACTTTGAGAAATGTTGGAATAGGGTTTTCTACTCACTATGGCCGTGAATAACCCCACTCATTCATTAATTGATGGCCTCAATAAAAAATGTAAGAACTAAACTTAATGGTTAAACCAGATCCAAATTGAAGGGTTAGAGAGAAAGCTTTCCACTCATCCAGACTGTGCAAATACTGAAATACCACTGATCTTCCAACTAAATCTGGAATGAGAGGAGAGGATCCCCAGTAATTACTGTAGCAATGAATGGTCACCCAATCATTTAGGCTATGCCTGGCTGAAGACGGAATGAGAAAAGAGTTGGAACAAAGCTACAGAAATATTTCAGTAGTGTAGCTGACAAAACTGAGAAGAATGGAGGCAGAATAGTGAAAACACTCTTTAGTACTAGGTGGAAGAATGCATGTGACTCCTAGCAGGTAACCAATTGAAGTATTAAAACTGCTCAGTTTATGAGAGGAAAGGCCATTATTTACAAAAGGCCTAAAATACTTCATAAGCATGAGTAAAGGACACATAGAAAATAGGTAGAGGTACATGCTTCAAAAAGAAAAAAAGTGCCACATCTATCCAGATCAAATTTGCCTGCTGCAGCCCTAAACCCAACTGACTGATTTATCTGGCTCAGCACAATGTGTAAAGTTGTGATTTGTAAATTATGTGTGAACCCAACCATTGTGGCTTATTCAACCATCAAGGCTAAAAAATAAGGATGGTATCGCGTGTGATCTCTGCCAGCATCTGCAACCCCTGACCAAAACAAAAGGGGGTTTGCTGATCTGTGCAGCTGTTAGGCAAATTAAATATAGGGGACAGGAAATGGAGTAGAGGACACCCACTGCAACATCTGCTTTGCTTTTCAATTCTGCCTTCACTCTGAATTTTTCTCACCTCTGCCTCATTCCTGATTTCTTCATATTCCTCCTTCATCTTTTTCTGGGCATCTTCATCAACACTTGCATCTCCAATCCGGTTATACAGAGACATGGCTTCCTCCAGCAGCCGTTCCAGCAAGGTTGACTGATTCTGAACATCCTTCAGTAGAACCTGAGCATGGCTAAGCTGCCATTGCTTCTCCTTTAAGCCAAGCTGCAACTCTATGTCAGGTTCCAGGGTCACCTTCATATTGTGAAGCCAGGTGTAAAACTCATCCTGGGCCTTCAAGTATTCACTCCAATGCAGCCACACCCACTCAATGCGGCTGTTGGAACAAAAAAAGATAGCTAGATACATTAACTCTGCCTTCTCCAACATTAAAGAGAGTTGTGCTGGATATAACTCCCATCATCTCCAGAGAGTATGACCAGTAGTAGGTGATAGTTTAACATATCCAGAGGGTACTAAGCTAGAAAGCCTACAAAATATAAATGGTACTTGCCAAAAAATCCCAAGATGTGGCATTCCTCTGAGGCTCCCAACCTGTTCCATGCAAATGTTGCCCCCATGGTTGCCTTCCAGCACTAGCACATATACTTCTCCCTCATGTTATTGTTCTTTCAACTTTTTTAAAGAGGTACTCTGAATGAGCTTAGCTTTAGTCATCACATTAATCCACGATCTGATGCTATGCAAAAGAGCCTTGAAGGATACTTGGGCATCTTCTTCCCTTGCTACAATTTTCTTCTTCCTTTTCTGATGGGCAGTACACTACAGTTTTGGAATTGGGAAAATATGGTTTGTTATTCCTCTGTATACCAGAACTGAAGGTATTCATAGTTCACTAAGAGATGACATGTTTTGCATGGAGAAGGGCCTTGGATCACTCCTAGGCATCTCAATAGTACTGGAAAAATTCCTGCCTGAAAATCTACAGAACTGTGGCTTATAATAAAACATATAATATATGAAAAAAAAAATAAAATCACAAACACTCACATTAATTTCATAAAGTCATAATAAATAATACTGCCATACGTCTCCCAGTATCTAATTATCACATCCCTAATTACCAAATGCCTGCTTGAATAGCCATATTTTTTACAATTTTATAAATATTGGTAATTACAATATTGGGCTAATGCACCAATGGTTCTTTAGATCCCTATATTGATTCCCATTGCAATATCACAATTGATTTATTTAGCTTCTTCTATCATACAGAATGGTAGAAAAAACTGGGTAGGCACCTCCATGTGCTAAATGAAGCCCAGGAGGATGCCACGGAGTTAAATGCTCACTTTTCTGTTGCGTATATCTCTTTTTCAAGATAATCTAGGCCCATAATTTGGGCACCTGAAAACAGATATTTGAGCCACTTGAAATGATCCAAACTCTGATTTATTATGCTGTGATGTTTTTTTGTCTGGATAAATTCTCTAGGGTTAGCAACAGCCAGTGACTTAGCTGCTCTGTATGACATAAGCACTGAAATCTTTGGAAAAGACTGCTGAGCCCATGAGGACAATGAGAACCTTAAAAATACAGCAGCCAATGAGGGAGGGATAGAGCCAAACTACTGGTGCTAATTTCCCCTCACCTACAATACACTAGAGTTCTTCACTCACATATACTAAGAGTACAAAGATAGTTCTAATATTTGTGATTGGTAGAAATATAAGACAGTTGGTTGACATATGGCATAATTCATAATTCTAGGATGGTATTAAGCTTGTGTCTTGTTGGTTGAGAAATATAGGAGTTGTAGTATAGCATATCCAAAGACACTAGGTCATAAAATGTTGGTCTAGGAAGCAATACTGATCTCTCAAGATTCCATTTCATTTGCCATGATTGCTTGCTACCCATCCACCCAGTTAGAGTAGATACCTTTTTCATGGGCAAACTAGAAAACCAATCAGAATCTGGAATCTCCAGAAAGTGGTGGCAAAGGTAGACAAATTTGTTGTTTTCAGTCTTGTTTAAGAGCTCTGCTCAGATTTAAAGGACACTGGTTGTAAACCTGCTTGGGGGCACTTGGGAATCTTACCTGTGACAATGAGTAATGTATATGGCTGTTTCTTCCCACATGGCCTTAACATCCTTTAGCCTGGATAATATTTCATGTTTTTGTTCCTCACTGATACACTGAAGCAGAGCATCAGCCTTCATTAGGACCAAATCCATTTTCAATCGGCCTTCAGGTTCCAAAGCACAAATTTTCTATTAGGAAGAATTGTACACTAAAATTAAAACATGAATATATTCTTTAATGGATTTTTTGCAGAACTATATTTAAAAAGAAGATAGAAAACCAGATCTGTACTCCTTCAACACTGTAAAATTAAGGACTATAAAATATTGGTTGCTTAATTCAGAATAAAAAGAAGGAAATGCACTGAGTGAGTGGATGGAAAAGGAAGAAAATTGGGGTAAAACAGTCTGTATCATAATAGGGTTAATTCAATCTTCCCTTCTTGTGCTTTAAAATAATTTATGCACAGGGACATTTTAACTGACACATTTAATTTAATATAAATCGTGTGTGTCTGTATTATATGTAGTAGTTTTCCCACTAAATAAAGTTGGGCTAGAATTATGCTATTAGGGGCACATTTTAACTGAAAGTCACATCAATTGATTTAATTAAGTTAATGAACTGCAAACTAATCTTCTAGCAAGGGGGACATATAAGCATAATCAAACTTCCACATTTATAGAGTAATTTTGTGCATTTTGCTCTGAAAAATACTTGGCAGGGGACAAAGAGCTGCTAGGATAGATGCAAGTGTGCATCTCAAAGAAAGCATGCGTGTGTGTGTGTGTGTGTTGGGGGGGTCTGTTCAGATTAGATGATACTACTGAGATTACGCATCTTGAAATAGTGACTTTCTTCTTTCCTCCCCATTCTTTTTCCTTTTGGTGTTGTGCTTATGTGATCCTGAAAGCAGGTGCTCCCTTATTTTCAGTATTTCTATAACACCAAGTCTCCACCCCCAACAATCAATTATCATTCTAAAGCCACTCAGGAGACTCAGCTTCCATAGGACTGGTGGTTCTTTGGTGGTTGACAGGCAAACAGTGCTTTGTCTTTAGGTGTTTTATCTGCTAAAGATCTTTTTTTATTTTGTTGTCACTCTGGGAATTCCCTTGCAAGGGTGGTTTGACAGTGTAGTAAGATGGGGAGAGGTATGGTGGATAGTGTTGGTATAAACTAATTTTAGTTAGGTTTTTTTTCTTTTTCTTATCTTCTGCCTTAATTTCTTGACTTTTACTTTCTTACTCCTTTTCCACACTCTTTTCTGCACTTTTCTGTTGCTAACTATAAGGTATAATAGCACAATAGATATGCATGCATGAGGTTTCCCTGAGCCTATGCCCACCTTTCTCTTGTGTATGGATGAAAGCTGCTGTTTTAGTTCCAGAAGAATCCACGTTCATTAGAGGATGAATTGCTGCTAGTATATAGGAGAAATTTACCAAGTTCTATTCATCTCCAGTATGTCTTATTCTTATTTATGTGTTATAGACTACTTGAAAGAGGGATTATATATCCAAACAGATACTGTAACCAGCTATTTATGTATAAAAATGAAGAATAATGGATTAGATTAAGGTCCCATCAATAAAAAGAATTTCCCATCAAGACTGTAGGCTCATGACTTCCGGTGGGAATTAACAGTGATTTAATCATCTTTGATGAAGCGGAGCTGGCACCACAGCAGAGATTGGCACCCAGAAGCCAGCACTGGATGCCATAGTTCCTCCGGATGAAGGAGAGAGCATGAAATAACCCATCGGATCTCCGGACAGCTGCTCCCGATGAGTTAACTGCAAAAACGGAAGCTTTTGCGGTTTGCTCATGAGTCGAGCGACTGGGAAGTGTGGGATTCCATCTATGTGACGCAGCCAGCTTGGACATTAGAACCAGTCAATCCCCATTTCTTAATCACATTTGGATTTAATTATTCTTCAGCCTGAGGGGTTTTTTACTACAGATAAGTACCTCCCTTAGTGATTTTCAATTTTGGGGGGGATTATAAATTTAAAAGAAGATTTAAAGTCTTAAAGTTTAAAGAGTATTTGACAAAAAAGCATAATAAGGGATGATATAAGAAAGTTAAAAATGGATGAAGAGGAAGGCTACTTTAAGTTTTTTTTTTTTTAATGAAACTGCATTATGAAAATCCTAACTGAATTAAAATGGTCTCAGACCGTTTGTGGGAATGCTGTTTGTTTCGCTTATAGAAACTATTTGTCACTGGAAAAATTGTTTAAAATGTATAAAGATACTTCAAATTTATGTTGGAAATGTGAGCAACAAGAGGGGACATTTTATCATGCTTGGTGGGCATGTAAAAAAGCTAAAAAAAAATTGGATCTAAATACATACATTAATTCAGAAGATTTTAAAGATTTATATACAACTGAAACCAGAAATGTTTCTTCTAGAACTGATGACAAAAAGTTGGAAAACACTCATAGAACTTTGTTTTTAGATATGACAACAGGAGCAATACTTTTATATGCACAACGGTGGAAAGATTTGGTATTACCCACAATGGAAGAGTGGATGGTGAAGATGATGGAGCTTGCTCAGATGGCTAAATTGACAGCCTTGATTAGAGAAAAGGTACTGATTAATGTCAATTGGAAACCCCTTTTGGACTTTTTGCATGAAACAGAAAAAAATGAAATTATGATATATGGGTCTGATAGAAAAAATAAAAATTATGTTGTAACCATAGAGTAACAGTTCAATTTAATTTGTACCTATAACTGTTGTGAAAGAAAATTGGAAGTCATTTCTTTATATTTCTTTTTTATTTCTTTTCTTTCTGCACTTTTGGCATCTTTCCTCCCTCCCTTCCTCCCTTCCTTTTTTTCTTTCCATTGTCTTAAGTATTCGTTTCTATTAGTTTTTATCTTTTTTGCTTAAACATTTAATAAAATTGTTATAAAGACTGTACACTCATCAGGTTTATCTACTTTTCTGCAATAACTCTGCAGCAGCACCCAGTGTGGGGCACCAGGGATCTCCAAAGAGATAGTTCAAAAAGATGGTGGCCACAACCATGTGATGAAAGCCATGTCCATTTTTAAGTACCTCACACGTACAGCACAGGTTCAGAAGAGATCAGGACTTGATGCATAGTCATGGCTGCCACCTTGATGTTTTTGACACTTCCTATGGATGCCCCTGTGGAGCACAGCTCCTCTGGTTGAAGGAAACGTTTAGAAACTCTTGCTGCTATATACAGGTCAGGGATGGGGTGGAACCTGTGGCCCTTCACCATTACTGAAGTATAATTCCTAGGAGCCCAAACAGGGATAACCACAGATGACAAACACTAGGGAAATGTAGTTTAGCAACGCTTGGAGAACTACCCACCCACCCACTTAGTGGGCCTTAGTAAATGTAATGGGTTTTTAAAATTTCCTTCTTTCAGTTCTGTCTGTGAAAAGAGTGCTGAATATAGTTCCACTCCCATAATTCCCCATCTAGATTTCCAGCGGGCACAATTTTAGGAAAGGCTATTATTTGAGGGGCTTAACATGGCATGACTCCACAGCTCCACATAATTGCCTACAGTGTATCAAATCATAATTGATGGCTCTGTAGGTATGCTGTTTCTGCATGCTGATTCACAAATCCTGATGAATGTGGAAAAAATCCACACCCATTAATGCCTACAGTGCAGCGCAACTTGTGAGCCTAATTCTTATCCAAAAATGCGGAGTAAGAAGAGGCTTTGGGAGTAAGTAGTTGGTGTATCAAGATGTCATTCCACAAATGGCAAGATTATGTAATGACATGATAATGTTTGACACAAGTACATAAGCTGCGACATTTGTATGATGATGTCAGCATAGGCATGTCATTATTTGTCCCTCCCTTGCCCCCCCTCTGTCAATATTCAAGTTAATGGCTACTAGTCAGGATGTTTCCTTACTACCTCTAGGACTAGAGTCAAGGAACTTTTCTTCCAATGCATATAGCAAGTCTGGGGCCCCTAAAACATATTATTATTGTACTTTTGTTGCATTTTTTACCTTTTATTGTTGTTACCTGGATATTGCTTAGGGTCTGTCTGGCCTGGAGTGGCAGATAAATCTCATAAATAAACATAATAAATAAATACATAAATAAATAAACGAGGCTAGAGACAAAGGGTTATAGTCCATCTACTTTTTTTTCCATTCTACTGTCCCTGTCCAAATCTGGGGAATCATACTTGCTATTTATTTTTGTAAGAAAACATCTACACAATTGTTAACAGAGAAAGAAATTTTTAACAGGTTAGTTGACCAGCCAGAGAGCACCATGCTCTGTGAAATGATACCACTTTTTCCAGGTACAGTGGTACCTCAAGGTACGAATTTAATCCGTTCCATGACTCTGATCGCAGGTCGAATTGGTCGCATCCTGAAGCAAATTTTCCCATAGGGTTCAATGTAAATACGGTTAATCCGTTCCGCCCTCCGAATCTGGTCGCACCATGAGGCAAATTTCCCCATAAGGTTCAATGTAAATACGGCTAATCCGCCCTCCGAATTTGGTCGCTCCATAATAAATTTCCCCATAAGGTTCAATGTGTCAGCCAGCGTTGCACAGCTAGGAAATTCCCCAGGTGCGCTTTAGTCAGTTTCACCACTCAAGCCCTAGCGCAGAAAGAAGAAGTGCTAATGAAATCTGAGCGCGCAGGGGAAAGGCTTGTGTCGCGCGTGCACAGCCGGTAGCGGGAGCTTCCCCCCCCCGCGCTGATTCCTCTTCCTCAAATCTTTCCTTTGTCCATAGCCCTTGGCATGGTGTGCGCGGCAAAAGCCCAGTGAAAGCAATCAGCGCGCGGGGGGAAAGGCTTTTGTCAGGCGTGCTTTAGTCAGTTTCACCACTCGAGCCCTAGCGCAGAAAGAGGAAGTGCTAATGAAATCTGAGCGCGTGGGGGAAAGGCTTTTGTCGCGCGCCCACAGCCGGGAGCGGGAGCTCCCCCCCCCGCGCTGATTCCTCTTCCTCAAATCTTTCCTTTGTCCATAGCCCTTGGCGTGGTGCATGCGGCAAAAGCCCAGTGAAAGCAATCAGCGTGCGGGGGGAAAGGCTTTTGTCAGGCGCGCTTTAGTCAGTTTCACCACTCAAGCCCTAGCGCAGAAAGAGGAAGTGCTAATGAAATCTGAGTGCGCGGGGGAAAGGCTTTTGTCGCGCGCCCACAGCCGAGAGCGGGAGCTCCCCCCCCCCGCGCTGATTCCTCTTCCTCAAATCTTTCCTTTGTCCATAGCCCTTGGCGTAGTCATTGCTTTCCTTGGGCTTTTGTCGTGCACACAGCCGGGAGCGGGAGCTTTCCCCGCGCATGCGCGCTAATTGCTCTTCTTCAATTCTACAGCTCTTTCCTTTGTCCATAACGCTGGCGGCCCTCTGGCATTAACAGATTAGTGAAGAGGCGCCAGGTGGCCCTTTCATTAGCACTTCCTCTTTCTGCACTAGCGCTCGAGCGGTGAAACTGACTAAAGCACGCCTGGGGAATTTCCTAGCCGTGCAAGCCGGCTGACACATTGAACCTTATGGGGAAATTTGCCTCGTGGAGCAAGCCTCCTTGCTATTGCGATCTCATCCACAGGAAGCCGCGACCACGTGGCAGCAGGGCAAATGGCCACGGATCCGGTTTGTAGCTTGAGGCGGAGTTCACATGTTGAGGTAAATTTTTGCGGCCTGAGCTGGTCGTATCTCGAAATTTTCGTAAGGTGGGGCGTTCGTATCTTGAGGTACCACTGTATCTAAAAACTAGGAAATGTTCACCTCGAGAGGGCATTGTTTTGATGTCACCATTGTGAAGGCTTTGCATCTCAGTCATGAGGGGTATCTGAAGCAAGTTTTCAGAAGACACCTTCATATAATAACAACAGCTATAAAAATATTGCCTCTGCAAACATGGCTGAAAGGGAGGGACTATTTTCTTTTACCTCTGTATCCCTGAGTCTGGCCTCCAAGGCAGACCGAGGCCCCTTAGTATTGTCATTGATCCGCAGTCTCTCCTGGATGGTCTTCATCCAATCTACTGCTTTCTCCACACTGCTGTCAAATTCATTCTGTGACTGCTGGATCATTGCATTAGAAGAGACTGGGCAGAGAGAAATGAACATAAAATCATTTTAAACAGGGATAGTGGTAGGGTGTAATGTCTCTCTAGCTCAGAAATGCTTTAGACAATTCAGGAGGAGGACATTCTGATTCTAATGCTCATCTCTATAGCATCCAAAATAAAAAGTTTGCAATTTCTTCCAAGAACAAATACACAAACTCCCTTAATGTGAGCACAGGTTGTTTACCTCCATTGCAAGGAAAATGTGAACATTTTTTTAACAGAAAATCCAGAAGAGCAATTATGTCTGAAGGCCCAACAGCAGCTTCAAGGCTTACAAACATATAGCACTTTGTCCCACGTTTGGTGTACAAGAACACAGTGTTAGGTGGCGAGACTAAAGCCAGTGCCACTGTTAAATTATTCAAAGTGTGATCCTATACTGTATGTGTTTTATCAATAAATAAGTCCATGTAAATGGATATAGATTTGAAACTTTAGATCTGATTTTCAGATTGTAGATAAGGATTTACATGATCAAATGCATGACCAAATACATGTCCCCCAAATCATTACAACAAAGCAACAACAAAATTAGCATATCAGAAAGCAAGGTGAGATAGAATATCTTCCAAGATATGGATGGTAAACTAAAAATTATTAGGCTTGGGGAGTGTCTTCAAGGTGCCAGCTACCCCCAGGGTTAATTATATTTCTTCTTGCCCCATGTGAGTGGGCAGAGCCACATGTTCAGTTTGTTTCATAAAACCAGGAGGGTGGGTGGCCACCTCAACTCTGGGGGGAGAATATTCCATAGCGTGGGAGCAACAGCAGAGAAGGCTCTCTTTCCTGGCCCCCACCAGCTGACATTCTCTCACCAACGGGATCTGCAATATACCCTGTCTGCCTGACTGGGTGGGATAGGTCGATGTGATGATGGTGAGACGGTCCCTCAGGTAACCTGGACCCATGCCATGTAGGGCTTTAAAGGTGATAACCAACTCCTTTAATTGGACCCAGAAGCAAACTGACACCCAATGCAACTCGCGCAGCAAAGGTGTTACATGTGCCATCCTTGGGGAACTCAAAATTGCCCATGTGGCCACATTTTGAACCAGCTGTAGCTTCCAGCAGAAAACTGTGCCGCCCACTCCCAACTCCCCAAGTCGATGCAAAAGGATACCATGGTCGATGGTACTGAAAGCTGCTGAGAGGTCAAGAAGACCAAGGGTAGATGCACTACCCCCATCCTGCTCCTGACAGAGATCATCCATGAGTGTGACCAATGTTGTTTCTGTTCCATATCCGGGCCTGAAACCTGACTGAAAGGGTCCAGATGATCCATTTCATCCAACATCCTGTAATGCTATCACCTTCTCGACTACCTTCCCTAAAAAGGGGAGGTGAGAGACTGGACGAAAATTGTCCAATACAGTGGGATCCAGTGATGGTTTCTTGAGGAGGGGATGCACCAGTGCCTCTTTAAAGACATCTGGAAACTCTCCCTCACTCAAGGATGAATTCACCATCACCTGGACCCATGCACACGTCACCTCCCGAGCAGCCTTAACCAGCCAGGTGGAGTATGGATCTAGTTGACAAGTGGTGGCATTGACAGTCTGGAGAGGACCCTGTCCACATCCTCAGATTCAACAGGATCAAACTTTTCCCAGGTAACAGGGTAAGTCCGTCCCCTGGGCATCTCGACAAGCCATGACCCACATGTGGTATCCAACTGGGAACGAATCCGAGCAATTTTATCCTCCAGATGTCCAGAAAAATGTTTAGGTACCATCATCAGCATCACCTCCAAAACTTTCACCACCATATTAAAGAGAATTGAATTATATTAGCTCACACCTACAATTTGAAGTGGTACAGCCTATGGGAAAACTGAACCTTTGTTTCAATCCACTATTCACAGACCAAAAATTTATCCCATTGATCAGTAACCCATATGACTAATTCTTAAGTGGTCCAACTGTATGCACTGATTTACATGAGTGGAATGTAGTTACTCTAAAGACTGTGTGATACTAATATCAGTGCTTAGTATTTGTAGACTGGTGTAAAGATTAGGAGCACACGAAAATTACTGAAACATGAAAATTGTGTATTGGAGTAGAATATCAAAAACAACCCACACTCTCCACTGCTCACACACATGTGCCAAAACTGAGTAGGTTGTATACGGATAGAGCCATCAGGCAATTTAATCATTAGATGGAATTGGACATATAGTAGTTGTAGCTGTCAGCCTTGTGCGGTAGCCCAGAAAGGAAGCATGCCCAGATGAACTAATTCTACTTTATTGTAAGGCTACATTAACAGAATTTTGCAAGTCTGAAAGTAAATTAAGTAAATCCCCCGTTATCTTTACAGCCCAAGAAACTAAGGAGTGTCCCTTCTGAGATGTTTGCCCTGCTCACATTCCTTTTGCAGGCTAAGCTGCCTTTTATCCGACCATTGCCCTGGCTGTGGTCTTCCCCCTGTCTCCCAAGGTCATTCCCACATACCATTACAGTATCTAGTAAAGTTAGTAATTTCTTGGTTCTGTTCGTTCTTCTTGGAGAAAAGCAATTAAGTTCTTGTCTAGTTCCTTGATTGGTATATCCTCTATGCTTACCATAATAGGTTGACATTTTGTGCCAGTATAAAGTGATTCTATTTATGGAAGGTGGGGGATCTGATCATAGATTCTCACCTGCCACTTAAGTAAAAATCACTGTTATATTGTTCTGGAAGTCCCATTAGCCTCAGTAGGTGAAATGCTGGGTCTGCTATGAGTGGGAAGAATTGATAATTGGGCACACTGTCTTATGAGATCACAAATACTTTATGCTGAGATAAAATACATTTGTGTCATTTTAATCAAGATGATCATCACTGAAGCCACATGTGAATTTTGAAAGCCATTATTTTTTGTTGCCACTCCTCATTCTTTCCTTAACAAGCTCATAGCACAAATATCCTCAGGCATGTAACAAACTGAAACTTGGCAAAGTTGTTTATATCAAAAAAGCATGATAGATAGATAGATAGATACAGTGGAACCTCGGTTCACGAACGCATCTGTTCACGAACAATTCGGGTCACGACCAGCTCAGGCCGCAAAAATTTACCTCCGGTCGCAAACGCCGGATCGGGTGACGAACAGGATCCGCGGCCATTTTCCCTCCCGTGTCACATGGTCGTGACTTCCTGTAGGGAGGGGGGCTCTCCCTCCGAGCAGGAAGCGTGGCCATTTTCCCTCCCGTGTCACGTGGTCGTGACTTCCTGTAGGGAGGGGGCTCTCCCTCTGAGCAGGAAGCGTGGCCATTTTCCCTCCTGTGTCACGTGGCCGTGACTTCCTGTAGGGAGGGGGCTCTCCCTCCGAGCAGGAAGCGCGGCCATTTTCCCTCCCGAGCAAGGTTAGCTTTCTCTCTCTTCATACTGTACTTTGTGTCATATTTTTGCAGTTTTTTAAAAAAAAAACATGGTTCAGAATGGATTAACCGTATTTACATTGAACCTTATGGGGAAATTTGACTCGGGTCGTGACCAGAAATCGGTTGGCGACCAAATTTGGGGTCGGAACGGATTAACTGTATTTACATTGAACCTTATGGGAAAATTTGATTCCGGTCACGACCATTTCGGGTTGCGACCAGAGTCGCGGAACGAATTAAATTCGTGAACTGAGGTACCACTGTAGATAGATAGATAGATAGATAGATAGATAGATAGACAGATAGATAGATAGATAAAAAAGCTGTGTTTCCCTTTGTCAGCAACACATGATTACTTTCAGTGTTTACTATGAGACTTTAAAATCTTTACCATTTTAAAAAATCCCTTGGGCATTTTTTTTTTTTTTTTGTGGGCCAGGTGATAGGGAACAGTCAGCATGGACTACCATCCCATTTACTTTTATGTCCCTGATTTGGAAAAAAAAGGGGGGGGTAAGGGGCTTATTCTAAGCTCTGTTATTTCTTATGGCTGGAACATAGAAAAGTATTCAAATTTTGTTTCATTCATGTTTTGTTCTTTTGGGATGTAGAGAAACTCAAATCATTCAAAAGGAAGATTTCAAGCAGAGTTGTATGTTCATTTATTTTTAAAAACTTTTTTAAAAAAATGTTCCTATTCCTAAAAACAAGAAGCTATAAACCATGGTTCACCTATACCTTTGGTAATTCGTACTGCATCTTTATTTAATCTGATTTCTCAAAGCATTCACCATTCATTTTCTGAAATATAATTTTGATCCAAGTATTTCATATAGGCTCCTAAATAACTTCAATATGTCTTGGATTATCATATTTCCAACAGCTGACTGCCATCCAAGACAAATTGAAATTGCTCCCCATTACAGACTATTGCTTTCCAGTTATCAGAATACTTTTCCCCTTTGGGAAATGAACAGAGTTCAGAATTAATGTCTGAGAAGTATAGTAAAAATATACTGGAATATTTCATATTTTATTTAAAAGTGATACAGTAGCACTGAAGTGATTGCAGGTCAAGGTCTGTCTCAAATCCACGTTCTAAAATAATGCTAATGATTATTGGTATACAAGATAAAGAAAGGCAGGAGCCAAGATATGATTTCCTTGTGATGAGGCAGCATAAATAATTCAGGAATGTCACTCATTCATACTGGAGGTGCCATTGAAATTAGCCCATTGACAAATAAGGTAGTGAGTTCGTAAGTGTTCAAAAGAAATATATGATTTTAAATGGCTTGACAAAGAGTTGCGAGCTTCCAGGATGTATGGATTAATGCTGAAGAAGAAAGGAAACCAGAGACAAGGGGAAAAATAAAATAGAATTAACAGCTTATAGAAGGGGCCCAACTCCTTTTTGGACTGGTGAGCACACCTGAAGTTGTCACAAAATGGCTATAAATAGCACTCCATCATGACATCCAAATGACAGGTATTGTGAGTCACTGTGTAAATGCTGCAATTATGTAATTACATCATGATGTCTGAGGTAAATATATAAATTATGACATTCATGCAATGTTGTTGCGATGCACATATGATGCATTTGCCCCTCTCTCTCCTTCCTTAGACACTCATGGCTATTATGGTAGTGGATGGCCAGTAACAAAACACATATTTATTGGAATGCAAATTGACAAAGTTGTTCCCCATGCATCTGATCTACCCTCCTAAGATGCTTCTTATCACAGAATTCCATTTTAACTCTGAAATTCTAAAGATAGTTCCTCCACAGCTCATCACACTCCCAGAATTGCAGCCAAAATGTTCCATGTTACCTGACCTTTGACTTTTCAGGTTGCAATCTTGTTTGTTAATACAGCCAAACCATGCTACTAACTTCTCCTTAGCTCTACAAAATAAGAATTGCATTATCTGACTACAATAATATAGAAAACTCCTCATATTTGTATTTTTTGTGGCCAGTGTTTACTTGTTCCTTGCAAATTCACTAGTGTATATCTTCCAATGTTAAGAATTTACAAAACCAATAATATTAATATCAACCCAACACTGCAACTCAAATGTACATGATATAAGTCATAAAGCTTGGCCTGAATGTGGAAACTCTGAATATTTTCTCTATGTAGTTCACAATGACATGAAGAAACTAAGAATGAACCTGCCTTCTTCTGGATCATGCCAATTTTTAAATTTATTCAGTCATAAATCTGTTCTGTCCAATTTCAGTATCATTCTGGATTTAAAAAGCATGAAAAATTGCATCCATGTTTATATGCAATTTCTTCTTAGACGGGTATTTTATACACATCTTTCACATACATACAGAAACTGTAAGAATTTGGGAAAGATGACTTACAGGCTGTTTGTATGTGACTTTATCTGTGTGTACTTACAAATATTGCATACATTTGTAAATCATCTAGCCCAAATATATGCAATTTTTTATGCAATTTTCCCAAATACCAATGTTTTTCTTCGCAGTTTTTTAGTGGAGAGGATGCAATCGAAAGTAGAACAGCGTTCCAAACGACTATTAATCTTGGAGATATAAATTACAATTTGCTTTAAAATCATCTAGTACCCCACAAGAAACATTCTATATCTTTTTATTATTCCATGGCAATATTCATCCTTCAGTCCTTTCCTGCACCCCTATCTCTTGATTTTATTTTCTGAACTGTGGAAAGTGTTGCTTACACATTTATTTTATAAAGCTTAAATTAAACCTCACTTAGATTAGAAATAAAGAATTCTATACCAAAGCTCAACTGTGTTTAGAGCTGGACATTAATCGTCAGCCCTGTAAAATGGAAGTTTGCCATGACAAGTGAAATTCACATGCAAAAGTGTCATATCAATATTGGAAGCAATAAGAATAGGCTTAAAGTGTATAATCCTTGCTATTTTGTTATAGGACAAGGTTCATTAACATTCTCGGACCAAAACTGTTGTGAACATTAACATTTTGCAATAATCCCAAAGCTACAAACTTCTAGGGTGGGTTATGCTGCAAAACAGCACTGACAAAAACAAACACCAGTTATGCAAAAACTCGCCTGACCAAGTAGATAAGACAGCTACTGACAACTTCATCGCTGTGTGGCTTCTTCAGAAACAAAATCAACAACCTTCATATTGCCGATATATTTAGAACTATGGCATATATATTTGGGGAACCAAATAGAATAGGCTATTTCCTTATGACTCACTTTTGCCCGCACTTCTGCAATTTTCCATAAAGTACTGTACTCCCACTCTGCCTGTGCATGTGTGTGTGTATGCCCAGGAATGTGCTGGATTAGAAACACAGCAAACATCTGTTTTCAATTCCAGAAGCAGTTCCTTTGCCATCTAGTGGGCACATTCAGTTCTGCAAGGAGGCGACTCCATGTTTTGTCCTGTAATCTGATTACATTGGCCCATTGTTGCTAGCAGTGCTTGGACAAAGGTCCCTTCCAACCCTATGATTCTATGTCTTCTGCCAAGAGACGTAGCACTCATATCCAGCATACAGTTGGACTGCCCGGCTAACAGTAAGCACTAACAGAAGTATTCATCTATGTTGCTATTACATTTAAAAGCAACTGAACAGAAACCAAGAAAGCTCCATTGCAAACTAGTGGAGAAACTTAGATGGGGTTGCACATCTTTTTAAACCTTAAAAGGTTTGCCCATACTGACTTTAGGCTTTGTCCCTGACTTAGCCTGGGTAAACCAGCTGCAGACTTGCTAGGCGAAGCAGAAGCAAAGTCAGAGAGTTGTCAAAACCTGCTCCGTGCTTTGCTCCTTGCTTTGCCTGGGCAAGCCCATGATAGATAGCTGCAGTTCCCCCAAGCCTGACAACCCCTGTTGTATCTACATTAAAACAGAATAATTAAAAGTGGTATATTTATATTTTGCCCAGTCTAAATCCCATTGAAATCAGAGTTTTATTCATGGGTGATTGCACAAATTCATTATTTATTTTAGCAGGTCACACTAAGTTTCAGAAGCCCAGCTTGTAGAAAGCCACACACAGAACATGCCATGGATGTAAAGGCCTTCTCCCCCTGCTGTTTCCTTGCAACTGGCATTCAGAAGCCTGCTACTTCTGATCCTGGAGACAGGTGGGTCCTATACTTCAGGGGAGCCCTTAAAGCAGAGCTAAATATGATTCAGCTGCTGCTGAATGGAAAAGCCTATGGGGTAGTGATGAGAATGAGTGTCTGCCATACAGGAAACAGCAGCCTGCAAGCTTATGTTACCCCCAATACAAGATCTTGTACTGATGTCAAGTCAAGTTGGTGATGATACAGATAACCACTCTTCCTCCCAAAGGAAATTAATTATTTGGAAATCGAATGCAGATAGCCCACATAAGGTAGAAATAGGGATTCAGTAGCAGTACGGGACTACAAAAATCTGGATGACCATTAGACAGCAAGAAGTAGGTCCAGAAATAGGGCTGACTATTCACATCTGTCCAGCTATGCTAATCCTTGGCAGTAGGTCTGAGAAGAGATAATATAAAGCCTAGTTGTCCAGGCTTTATCACACAACACACTTATCCAGATGAGTTAAAGTGCCAGTAGTTACATTTGCACAATATTCTTAGCTGGTTTTCTGATCACCCTAGTATTCTTTTTGTTGTATGAATCTGACCCATTTGGTTAGTTTTTGACTGAACATACTGTACAAGCCCAGGAAATTCAACTAATTAAAATAGCCAGGTTAAATGTGTTGGATGAATTCACACAGTATTTCATTCAATGGTTCCTTTTTATGGACATTAATTCTAAGACACATATTTTTCACCTCCTTTTTAATACTGTCCACTGATTCCTATTATAAAGGTCTCTGCTTGATTCAATAATTTCAAATATTAAAACTGTATCAACTTTGATAGGGCTCCAAAGAGTTTTGTCAAGATTTTTGCTCTTTAAATCTTATTCACCATTTAAAGAGCATATTCCTGACATTCAGTGCATATTTTTCAAGTCAGACTGTAATTTATACCTTCCCTGTCATCAATAGTATGAGAAAAACCAAACAAGCATATCTCTTTAATCTATGAAACCAACGCCTTTCAGATTTTGTCTTAGTCAGTCTTTCTGTTTCACTACCATGAGGAAGTGATCTAACATCACTTTCAGATGGCAATTTTCAACAGGAAACCAGAATGAGGCTCCAGTTCGTACTGGAAACCAAATTCATATTTTACCTAGCTGTTTGTTCTCAAAATAAAAATTGTCAGCTTAATCATGTTCTCTAAGAAATGTAAGTCTCTTGTTGTTTAGTTTGAGAAGAAGCCCAGAAAATTAGAGTAAAATTCTGAAGTGTGTAGGTTGAGATCAGCCTTCCCCAACCTGGCACACCCGAAATGTGTTAGGTTACATCTTCCATAACCTCAGGATTTTGTATGTTGTCTGGGAATTATAGGAATTGTACTTTTAAAACATCTGCAGATTACTACATTAAGTATGGCTGATCTTGGTATTTTGAATTCTTAATCTGAAGTGTATACTGTTCATCATCCCCAGCATGACTTGATTTATGCAAATTACATATTGCACATCATTTGCACGATGTCTTGATAAGCATGATGTCAACACAGCTTGCACCGGATGCCTAAGCAAGAGGGGTGAAGAACTCCTGCAGTCCTTATGGTCCTTAGGTATATTTCTATTTGAAATAGGAGAAATTATGCTGCTCCACATATGGGCTTAGGAAAGTTTGCATGTAAGTTCCCCAAGCCTTCTTGGCTTTCTTACATAATTGACTACCTCTAGAAAAAACACTGTCCACTGAACATACTAGGATAATTCATTTAGAATTCATCTAGCCCAGTTATTTATCTGTAGTACCTAATTAAATGATGCCCTTACCTACTGTTATAAAAGCAATTTGCAATGTTAATTTGATCTTTGCAGAGTTTGACTATGCCAACACTCTCTGGCAGATGTTGTCCAGAAAACAGCAAGTAATCCATTGGAGGGTCTGGAATATTCTTTTCCTACCAGCAATTATTACTTGTTGAGGTCATGGCCAAGTTAAAGATCTGAAACCAGAGGCTTCCAGTTAATGCTATTCAATGTGATGCTATTCTATGAACTTGGGAACAATTTTGGAGATTGTTGTTTATATTTGTCTGTTTTTAGAAAGAGATTGGCATTAGAATCTGTTGTGAACACCAGGATTCCACCTAGAAATCAATGAAACAATGATAAAGTGCATTTGAGCACATACAGTGGGTCTTTCCTCTGGGTGATGAAGGGGCGTCGTCATGAATCACTGAACCAGCCACAGTGGCAAGCCATAATGGGTGGGAACTTACATCACACTAAACTGAAAAATATTATCTAACTAGTTTCATACACCTGCTGCTGAAGTCTTGGAAAACCAGAGTTCTGCTGAATTCTAGCTACACATGTAATCTGAATGCATTCACAGTGTATATGTATCTCACATGTTGATTGTTTTGTGCCAAACACTGTATAAAATCTAACTGTCACTTCTTAAGCTTCACAATATTGTTGGCAACATATAACAAAAAACTTTTTAACAAAGAAAAACTTGTCACAGAAAGGCACGTTGTAAGTATCTTTCCTCACATTAATCTGCCATCACTTCAGTGTGGACCAGTTATACACAACTTTTTCTAGGTGCAAAGTTGCACTCGGCCTTTGAGTAGCATGCCAGGGACCATACTCTAAAACAGTGTGTGGCACCAGGACAAAAACTAAATTTGATTTATTTCATGTATGTTTTAATTTAGTTAAAATTAAATAGAGAGAGTTGGTTCAATTATTCTCCATTTGTGTATTTTACCCTTCTTAGGCATTACATTTTGGTAACCAATTTTTTTGGAAAGCTCTTTTGATTTCTGGAAACTGTAGCCAAGGCTTTGGGGACTGTAGGTGTCCTGGAGAATTAGAACATTGTTTTTCTAAAGGCCCTTCTCCATGGTTCTTCACTGAAGCGGCCAGAATAATATTTAAGATGCCTGGAAGAAGGGCAAAGTTCTTCACTTTATCTAGTCTCTACTGACTGTTCTTCCACTCTGACTTTATCTGAGTCTATCCATCCCAAGGTCACAAATCTTTGTATTAAAATTCCATGAAATAGTTTACTTCAATCTTGTTTATGGGGACTATATTTATAAAATATTACTAACTGCCTGCTTGAACTTAATTCTTTTCATAATTCAGTAATCAAAAAGTTGTAACTTTTAATTGATTTATCCAGTAAATTATACTAAGCTTTAGTTGATTAATGGGGATAACTGAATTATGACATCAATGTATAAAGCATATATTTGGATTTGTTTGTTTCAATAAGTTTTATGCTGTTAGATGCTGAGGATATTGAAACAGAAAAACAGAATAAAATGGTTTTGGTCAGTATTGATCAGTAGTTGCACATACACGTAATACACTGAGCTGAACTTAAATCTACACATATGTTCAAGGTTTTCCAAATAAATATCCTCATAAACACTACCCAAATTGCAGGGCTTATATCAGGTTTAGCTGTCTCCCCAAAGTCTATGATAAAGAGTTCCTTGCAATTACTTTGACCATATATATATATAAAATCCTCACAACCCTGTTCATTACCTTAGTAGACTTCAAGCTCCATTTAGACATTTATGCATTTCAGATCATCCAGAGGGGGCCTGCCCTCCTTAAGACTCTGTTCCCAAGGGTTAGAAAGTAGGACTTCTTAGCTGGGGTCCCTACTCTGTTGAATACACTGCCCCGAAGATCTGCTTGGCACCCTTGCTCCTGGCTTCCAGGAAGCCTATAAAATCTTGCAGATCCTTCCAAGACAGCAAATTCATCAAAAGTCAACAATTTCACCAAGGGGGGCAGACATCAACACCCATAAAAAAGGGGCCAGCTTTGATCACGTGACTGCTATCTTTCCTTTTCTGAATTACCTCTCTGGACACCCCTGGCAACAGCATACAAATCTACAAAAGATTTCCAGCACCAGACACACTTGCTCCCAACTACTTTTTTTCTTATCACATTCCATATCACATGGAATATAATGACTTGCAGATCCATTTTACACTAATCCACATGTATCAAGACATCTACACATGAATTCTAAATCTCCATGAAGAAGTCAGCCTTCCCTTTCATTGCTGCAGGTGGTGAGAGTTACTAGCTTGAATTACCAGCAAATTGTTATAGGACAATTATGCTTTCCTAGAATTATGTTTAATTAAATAAAAGAACAGATATTTATGTTTTATACAAGGTCCAGGGAGGCTTACAAAAGACTAAAAGAAACTTCCATGAAATATAAAGAGGGAAGACAAAAGCATTCTTCTGTCACTGAACTCTGGTGGAAGGATAGGATGCTGGATGAAAGATGCTCTGATAGGAGGAAATGGATGCCATCCTATTGCTTTTTAATTCCCAAGTGCCCCCAAATTCTTTGTCTTGTCAACTGTGCATCTTGTTCAATATTGTTAGATCTTGGAAAACCTGCTCCTTTATCTATAGCAGTGTTTTTCAACCTTGGCCACTTTAAAATGTGTGGACTTCAACTCCCAGAATTCCCTAGCCAGCATGCTGACTAGGGAATTCTGGGAGTTGAAGTCTACACATCTTAAGGTGGCCAAGGTTGAAAAACACTGATCTATAGAAACATCCTTAAGTCTAATCAGCGAGGGACCGTTTTAAAGTTTGGGTTGCATGAAGTCCTAACCAGACCCCACCCTCAGGTGATACAAGCACAAACAGCTTGCTTTAATTCCCTTCCAAGTCAATCAGAAGATAAGAGAACTCAGAGCTAAAGAACAGCCCATTCAGGGAAAGAAAATTTCAAATGCCAAATGTCAAAAGCACTTTGGGAATATGGGAGGACTGCCTCTCCTGTACACCTAGTTTGGAAGGAACTCACCAAACTAACGCCTTAATTCCAATTCAGCTGAACCTCATTAAAGCTGTATAAGTGAAAATTTACTTGGGGGTAAAAACATGATCAAAGGTGTTTGCTTTGGTTGTAGAAAACACCACCTTTTCTATGCAGAGCAATTAAAACCTAAACACTAAGTTTTGCAACATATGGGCGAAGCTAAGTGATCAAAGACTACATTTGCTATAGGCACAATCATCAGTACAGTATTGCAAAATTCACTAATGAAAGAAAAAGTACTTTGCCATTATGTAAAATAAGCCAGAAGTGCCTATCATTAAATGGGGCTAGGCTGTTTATTAGAGTTCTTTTCTCCATGAGTCACTACCTTCCTTATTATGCAAGCTGATGGCTTCCTTGCAAAATGCAGTTTAATTTGTTGGTCTCAATATGGGATTCAACAAATAATAAAGAGGCCAGATTTATCCTTTTAAAGCTATGATTCATTTTGCAAGGCATAGTCTGTCATTGGGATGGAACTCAGTGTCTTCTTAATAGTGTTACACCTACAAAGATTTTATTGAAAAGTATCTTACCTAAATCAGGAGATGAAATGTGTAGGCTGGCCTGTCAGACATCTCCAATCTGTAGCCTTCCAGAGGTCTTAGACTGCAATTCTTGTCAGTTCCATTCAACAAAGGATGATAGTAATTGTATTCCAACATGTCTGGAGGCTATTGGATTGTCAAACACCTACTTAGAAAGATAAGAGTTGTCTTGTCCAGTGTTGAAGAGTTGGGGTTGAATTCTTGTCCCAGAATCTCTTTGGCATATTTCCCAGCACTTAATTTTGGACAAGTAGTAAAGAATGTCTTTACTGTGTTGAAAATCTCCCATACTTCTTTGTTTTTTTATTTGTTTATAAATAACAGAGAACATGTGTATTTTACTTAAGGATCTAGAACATGTGTATTTTGTTCAAGGATCTATACGTCATATGTAAAGTAATTTTATGTTTTAAAAAAATGATAGGCCATTTTGTACTCCTTAATTTCTTCAGTTCTAGTTGCAGCTTGAAATCCCAATTCAGTCTCCAGTGCTTCCTACCCTCCAAGTACTAAACATTGCCTTTTTTTCTGCCTCCAATATCTAACCTTTTTTTCTCTCTTCATACTTTTTACTACTTTAATTGTCCTGCAGAGATTAGTATTCTAAAGAATCTGAAACATCTCATGACTTGACATTTTGATCATCCTCATTAAAAATATATTACTCTTTTTTTCTATATTAACCCTAACACAATTTAGTTTGCTGAAATATGATACACTGGCCCTGTTTTTCACTTACTGCTTTTAAAAGGAAATAGGCTTAATAAATCAGATTTACTTACAAGAAAATGCCATCACTCCAAAAGATAAAAACAAATCAGAAAATTCTTTCCAAACCTTCTCTAGTTAAACTGTTGATACATTCCTTGAGACCCCCAGATGGTAAGAAAAAAGAAAGAAAAAACTGGAGCCACCTTCAAAAAATATTTACAACCACTGATATGTAACTGAATGTAGTCCCAATCAGTCTACCATCCAAGCACTGACTAGACAAAGATCAACTTATATTATTCATTCATTCATTCAATTTGTAGGCCACCCATCTCAAATTCTCTGGGCAGCAAACTTTAGTAAGATTGCTACAACTGATGCTCTTAGACCAGCAATTAACATTCTCAATTGCCATTCCCATCACCACCTCTGAGCCTGCAGACTATTTCCTGCATTAATGACTTGTCCACTCCTTGGCATGAAGGCCCCCAAACTGTCAGTATTGCACTGGTCTGCATTTAATTTCCCAAGAAATCCTTTTTCTGTCCTATAGCCTTTTGGGTCAGTCTCACCTGGGAATGGGCAAGAAACTCATCCAGAACAAATGGGTTCTTCAAAGATAGGTTCAAAGGATATGTTTCATTTCATTCCTTTTTCATTTCTCCTTGACAGAAAACAAATAATTGTATATTCTGTTTCTTTCTCTTTGCTTGCCAATGGGACCGACAAACTGTATTCAACACTCTGGCCCTGTGTTGAATTGCACAGCTTTTGATTTGATCAAATAGATTGTTTCCTGAAGTGGTGAATCAAGAGCTGAATGTTGCAAATGGTGCCTATCCCTCGATTTAACAGTCTAGCAGAAGATCAGCATGAAAGGGAGAAAGAGGTTTTCCCTCTGGGAAGGGAGTTCCAGATTTTAGTTACAACAACCAGAGACTTTAGTTTGGTCCATATTTTACATACAACCACATAACAGCGAATATTTTTCAAGATCAGTACTTCCGCCATGAAAACATAACCTTGAGATCTGCAGACTTGCACAGCAAAACAGAAACAAGCCCACTTTTTCAAAAGTGTGGAGCAAGGTAAACTGAACTGTGGCAAATATCTTTGGCATCCAGATCCATTTTGCAAGAACCACACAGGCAACCATTTCGATCGTCTCTCTTAATGCCAAAGTATTCTGCGTCTAATAGAGAGAAAATGGGGATTTCACAGGCTCGGAAAGAAATCAACGTGTCCCAAACGTGCCATACTGCTGTATAAAACAAGGATTTTGGCAGCATATGAGAGAAACACAGATGGGCTCAAAGAGAAGGCTGTACAAGGTAGCAAAAGAGGTAGCTACTTCATACACGGAAGGCACAAAGTTTTTTTGACATTGAAGATTAATTTTAAAAAGGCCGCAGGTGAAGCTGTCTTTTTAAAAAGCCAAGAAATATGCAGAGTATCTTCTTTGAATTCCAGAGAAAGAAAATAAGAAAAAAAAATGAGTGGGTAAAGGAATTAAGGGTGTATCTGTAAAAAGGGTGTTTTTTTTAATGTTTCAGCTTATGTGAAAGAGGTATCTACCCTTTCTTCACTGCTGAGTCCATCAGTCCTTTGGTATACAAAAAACCCACCAGCATGAAATGTACTGTCCTCATTGCCAATCCTTCTCCTACCTGTATTGCCTGTTTCAAGCCACTGCGGTCACCTGAATTCCCCCACGATAATGGATGAGAAAGCATGACAGATGTTATACACCTTGGGTAAGATAAGGAGGAATCCACTACTTTACCACTGGTACAGCTGAGAATGATTTATGCCTGTTTCACTCAGACAGCATCATGGGGACACAAAATAAAATAGAGCAGGGCACCTTTGTATTGTGGTTAGATGCAAACGGGAAAATGCCTTAAGAGCACAAAATCATAGATTCATAGAACTGGAAGGAGATATTTAGACCATCAGGTCCAACCTCCTGCCTGCTCAGTGCAGAAATCCAAATCAGAGCATATAGCTGGCAATCTAGATTTTGCTTGAACACATCCAATGAATGAAAGCCACTACTTCACTGATAATTCATTCCACTGTTGAACTGCTCTGTTAGGAATTTCCTCCTTCACCAAAGAACCTGACTCAGTGATCTTGTCTTAAACTTCACAGACTGCATTCTGACCCTATTCTTATCTCTCTTCTTTAGAAACACTGGAAGTTGTCTTATATTAATTTTGGCCCTTCATTCATTTTGCCTGTAAAAGGCTGTGCATGATGCCTGTCTGTTATTCATTAAAACAGCCAGCCTTTTTTTAGACTTCCAGATCTTGAAAACGATGTAGCTGCTTTAAGAAATTGACTTATTAATGTGACTCTTAAAGGGCTTTTGAGTGTCATGCTGGGGGGCTACACCCCAAAAGTACATTGGATTTGGACAAAAAGAAAACGTTGGGTAGAGTAAGAAGCATATTCTACACATGATATGATCACCCCCTTGCAGTTAATAATTCCTCTTTATATCATATTATGAATTCCAACATAGTGACAGTTTTTGGGAGGTCCCGGAACTGTAATCAGGTGTGACTCTGGGGCCAGAGCAGTTCTCAAGAGTTTCAGGCAGGAGTTTTTCCCATCCTCATATTGAAACTTTGCCCAGAGATATGCCAACATACTTTGCTATCCACCCTGATGTGGATGGTTTTTCTTTCCTCTTTCTCTCAAGTTGCCCCTCTATCTATAAGGGCTCTTACAGGATATCCCAACCTGGCATTCATCCTATCTTCCTACCCCCATCTTCAGCCATCCATAGCATTGCTTCTGAACCTGGCCAACTTCTAGCTGACTTATACATCTATACGAGATCAGGTTTGAGCACTAGCAGTCAAAATCTTTGGCTTTCTGTACTGCTGCAGATTTGAATGGCTAAAGCTAGAGCCCCGCTGATGTACCTCTGGAAACAAGGATGTGCAGTAATGAAATTGCCCATATCCCTCCTTCTCTGAATAACTTTCCAGAGCTATGCCCAGAAGGATATGGGAGCTAGGCTTGCAAACTTTGGGGATTGTGATGGTGTGATACATGAGTCAGTAGAAGAGGGAGGAAAACTTAAAACAGAAAAGAAGAAAATGACTGAGAGCTGAATCTCCAAAAGACATCAGGAACATTGGCAGAAGAGAAGAGTAATGTTAGAAAAAGCAGCCCAAAATAGCAATGGTAAAGCAAGGCTCAAAGCACCGGCCTCCCCAGTCCAGGAGAACATGCAGACATATGTTTTTTTCTCTGTGTGTCCTTTCACATGGTTGCCTAATAAAAAAATATTACTGGAATCCTGTCACTTCTAGTTCGTTGTAACTCTCAAGTGCAATGCCTCTCCATTATTCATTAAAACAGCCAGCCTTTTTTTTCCCCCCTTCGAGGAGATCTTGAAAAAAGATGCAGCTGCTTTAAGAAATTGACTTATTAATGTAACTCTTAAAGCAAGTGCATCATTATTTTAGTCTTGCACAGAAAAAGTGAGGCTGCTTTAATGGAGAGCAGAGGGGGTGTTGTGTTTGTACAAGATCTAAAGTGCTTCTTCCAATCCATTTGTGAAGCTTGCAATCCCCCTTCATTATGCTGCCAAAATTCAGCAATATAATATGCCACTGGAATTCAGCCCACAGATTGCTTAGCTCTGAATTAAACAAAAGTTGGGTAGGACCATAACAAGGAAGTGGGTAAAGCCAAAACTAAATCTGATTTGATTCAATTAGAATTATATTACTTAAATACCTATAATATGATGCTTTGTCTGGGATTTAATATTTGTTCCATTTTGTAACACTGCAAATTACCCTGTGGCAGTTATCTTTGGAGGAACTCTTGGCCACAACTAAAGTTCTTCAGAAGAAAATGTAGCCCTGGTCTCTCAGTACATACACATCTTCTTTCCTTAATAACACAGAATAGATTCACGTTACCAAGAAGTTCATGAAAAACAAAGTAGGAAATCTGTTTTCACAATTAACAAACATAAAAAGGCTGTTTGCTTCCACATGGCATAAAAGCAAAGGAAGAACAAGGGAGCTTTGGCACACATGATTTGGAGCTTGCCAATGACAAACAGTTTATTCCACCCAGTCTTATTCCTTTAGGCAATCAAATACAGTTTTGTTCCCAGCCTTTCTCCTAGAAGCTCCTCCCTTTCTGGAAAGAATGAATGTTTACCCCTTGCATATACAGAATCCAACAACAGTCAGTTAAAGCTTGTGGGCAGGATTCCCTGCAAAACTGTGCCAGCAACACATGTCTACAATGTGAAAAGCATTTTGTGCCCAGCTTTAATTACACCCAAGGGAGCAGCTCTTTTGCAAATTAACTCTTCTGAACCAAAATCAAGACTAGTCCAGAGTGCTGATGGATTAATAATCAATGCATTATATGTGAAGAAAAGCCAGAAAGTTACACTAATGTAATGGATGCAATGTATATTCCTTTCCTCTTGGAGAGATTTATTAATGACTTAATAAAAGAAGACAAATCAGCAAAATGTATGTTTCAATAAGATATCTAATTCCATTTTAAATGCCAGTGTACTTCCACTTTTCCTTAACAAGAATTACAATACTGCATTTCAAAGTGTCAAAAATGCTTTATGTACCTGATCGCTATAATATTTACAAAAGAGTGTGTGATCAATAGGGGGCAGAGAAGAAGGCAAAACCAATTTAAAGCAGCAAAGTACTAAATTTAAGAAGTTTAAGGTTCTTAAAATTGGGCCTTAAATAATTGTATCTAGTGCAGTTTAAATAACATTAGGCTGCAATCCTATGTGCTCTTAGCTGGGAATAAGTGCCACTGAGTACAATGGGACTGGCTTTTAAAAAATGATGCATAATATCACCTCGAATCCCTTTTATCACCTTGATTACCAGAACATGGAACAGGTTTACTTCTTGAGTTGCAACTCAGGTGAAAAAATAGTGCCTGCACTATATTTCTGATACCTCATGAGCTGCAGAAACGTATTGTTGCTTTTTCAGAGTTTTTCTTTTGGCAGAAGGGGTTAATACATCATATTACTACTAATTACAGATATGCCTCAGCAGGGCAGCACCCAGTTGATCTTGGGTGCTGCCCTGATGATCTCAGAAGCAGGGTTTGTTTATTTATTTATTTTAGTTATTTTTCAGGCTTGTATGCCGCCCATCTCCCCCAACGGGTGACTCTGGGCGGCTCACAATAATAAAACAGAAGAAAAAACACAGAAAACACAAGTCTCTCCAAACATGGCTAAAATCTATAAATAATTTAAAAAACATATATTAAAAATGCCCTAAAAACCTCCTCTGATTTTAGCCCTAAAAAACCTGTAAGATGCTGGGGGGCGGGGGGACAACCCATCACCCCACCAGCCATCTCCACAGCTGCGGGCCCCCCTCTGGCCCCCAGGCCTTCTGGCAGAGCCAGGATTTGAGCCCTTTCCTGAAGACCATGAGGGAGGGGGCACACCGTACCTCAGGAGGCAGGATGTTCCATAGGGTGGGCACTGCAGCAGAAAAGGCTCTCTGCCTAGACCCCACCAATCGAAATTCCTTGACTGGTGGGGTCTGCAACCTGCCCCTTCTGCTGGACCGAGTGGGACAGGCTGAAATGACCAGGGCGAGGCGGTTCCTCAGATAACCTGGTCCCATGCCATGAAGGGCTTTAAAGGTAATAACCAACACCTTGAATTGGACCCGGAAACAAACTGGTAACCAATGCAGCTCACGCAACAGCGGTGTTATACGTGCCCTCCTAGGGGCATTAAGAACTGTCCGCACTGCCACATTCTGTACCAGCTGTAGCTTCTGGATACTCTTCAAGGGTAGCCCCATGTAGAGCGCATTACAGTAGTCCAACCCGGAGGTGACCAGGGCATGAGTGACTGTGCGGAGGTCCTCCTGATCCAGGAAGGGGCGTAACTGCCGCACAACACTAAGTCGTGCAAAGGCCCTCCTGGCCACGACTGCCACCTGCTCTTTGAGCAGAAGTCGTGAGTCCAGGAGAACCCCCAGATTACGCACTGGGTCTGTCTGGGGTAGTGCAACCCCGTCAAGAACCAAAGATGACAAAGTCCTAGATCTTGAGGCTCCCCGTATCCACAGCCACTCCATCTTACCAGGGTTCAGCTGAAGCCTGTTCTCCCCCATCCAGGCCCCCACAGCCTCCAGGCACCGCGAGAGGGCAGTCACAGCATCACTTAAGGCACCTGGGATGGAGATGTATAGTTGGGTATCATCAGCATACTGATGATACCTCACCCCATGGTGCCGGATGATCTCACCCAGCGGTTTCATGTAGATATTAAATAGGAGTGGTGAAAGCACTGACCCCTGTGGCACCCCACAAGGTAGGGGCCGGGGGCTGGACCTCTCGCTCCCTATCAACACCGATTGGGTTCGGCCTTGGAGAAAGGAGCTGAACCAGCACAACATTGTGCCACCCAGCCCCAACTCCTGTAGCCGACCCAAAAGGATACCATGGTCGATGGTATCGAAAGCCGCCGAGAGGTCAAGAAGAGCAAGGATGGTTGGTTGTCCTGAGTTAGTGCTTGGATGGAGGACCACCTGTACATTCTGGTGCAAGGCCACTGCAAAGCTACAGCTGGTCCAGAATGCAGCAGGTCAGGGACCTTTCAGGCACCCATGTAACACTTTTACTCTGAGAGCTGCACTGGTTGCCAGGTGGCTTCTGGGTGGAATTCAAGGTGCTGGCTGTCACCTTTAAAGCCCTTCATGGTTCAGAACGGTTCATATTTGTGAAATCACCTTTTCCATGTAACATCTGCCTGTCCAATAAAATGTAGCAGAGCAGACTCACTAGATGTCCCCTCAGTTAGAGACTGTCACCTTTAGGGGCTACATAAGGACACCTTTTCAGTTGTTGCCCCCCTCCTCTTGAATAGCACTCTGCCAATGTGTGATTGGCACCTTCCCTTCTGGCTTTTAGGAAGCTGGTGAAAAGATGGTTCTTCCATCAAACCAGGGAAACTGGTTTATTGCAACTGACTCTTGTAACTGATTGGGAGAATGGGTTGCTTTTTATTATTATTAAAGCTTTTACTCACTGCTCAGTCATCAGATTATAGTGGCCTATAGGCCTTGCAAATAACTACATAAATAAAATTCATATCTATAGTATGGTGCTTTACAGCTGTAAAAAAATTAATCCTTAGTACAACTGACCTAGAACCAACTTGGATTAGTTTACCACACTAATATACCACATATTAGTATAATTCCTGCAGAAGGCAACTGCCCAGTACAAATGGGCTACACATATCATGGCTGCACACCAAATCTCTTGCTAATTTCAACTGATTATAGTTTATCAATCAGTTGCACTTTTAAATGTGCAGACATATATGACCCTGTTCCAAAGAGTTAAGGCTTAGAGACAGCAGCCTTGCATAATGTCAAGCAGCTTTCTTCAACCTGGACCCCACAAATGTGTTCAATTACAATATCCAGCACTCCCAGTTATTACAATCAGTGGTCACGCCAATGGAAGATGGTTGGGAGACGTAGTTTAAACACACTTAAAGGATTTGCAACTTAGTGTCTAGCTCTCTGTTCTTGCTTTTTTCATAATATGCCAAGGACCATCCTTGGTGACAGTCTCAAAATATTCCACTTCACTGGTAAATAGTGAATTAGGAGGAGAAATTTTGCCAGATATTCTTTGGGAACATTGAGAGAACTGTTCTTTGATGAGAAGAGGGATTCTCCCAAACTTCTTTTCCAAGAAATCTTATGTTAATTAAGACTGAAATACACTATTATGTAGCTATACCAGGAAGATAAACAGTTTGTAAAAAAGTAAGCAGTTATAGTAAGATTATATCTGAATCTAAGGGTGCTCCTAAAAAGCCCTGGCCTAAGTGGGAAAAAAAAAATCATTTTATGGGCTGGGAAAAATACTTTTCAACAGTTCAAGAGAAGCTACAGTAAGTGAACCTTCTCAGAAGATTGACCAGAAATGTATTTTCTCCAAAATGCCAGCCCAGCTCTAAAATATACATTCAGTAAAAAGTAAAGTATCAACTAGGCCTCCGTTAATTAATTCAACAAAGCTACAATATAAACAGACAAGTACTCAATTGCACAACCCACCCTCCACTTGTGTTTTGTACTAGCACCCCTCCTGCTCCACAACCAGTGTTTTCCCTTATTATAGGCACACCCACTAAGTGAAGCCACGGCTTTTTTGGGGGGGGGGGTTATTTTAGGCACACCCACTTCGTGTAGCCAAAACTGGCGGGCACCTACGCATCCGATGCCTCAACGCCTCTCTCTGCCTTCGTCCACGCGCCTTTTCACCGCGCGCCAATACCGCCTGCCAATACCGCAGTCTAAGTGCGCAGTTACACGACAAAACAGAGATTGGCAAACATGCATATAATTGAATTTTAATTAACACAGTAAAACAATTACCTTAAAAGCGATGGGGGGGGGGGTCTTGTAGCCAATGCGGCCAATTATGCCTTCACTAAGGAACTGAGCCAATTCAAACACCGTAGGATTCATATCAGAGGAAACAAACACGCCTACCGACATCACCGCGCGCGAGGCATTTTGAGGATACGGTAATTATTTCAGCAAATGAGATGGAAATGAAAGCGGCAAAGACAAGTACTGCAATGATAACAATACGCATAAAGTGACTTTTCCAGAATACCAAGCAGGAACACGAGGCATTGCTGGAACTGAGCAGTTTGAAAAGTAAAAGGCTGGGGAGGGGGAAGTTTGCCCGGCAGCGACCCCCGAGCCGGAGTCCCGTGCCTGCCCTTAAACGACAGCCCGGCGTCCCGCGCGCGTCACACGCCCGGACCCGACTTGTGCTTTCACTCCTTGTCCCCGCAGGAGACCGACTCTGCGAAAGGAAGCAAAGTTGCTTCTCTCCGCCAATGGAAGCAGCCCACCGCTCACCGGAGCTGGCGAGAAGTTGGCAGCGACAGTGCCACCCAAGGCGGGATGCCGTCCAGCGCGAAAGTGACTGGCAACCCGGCGAGTCGGGACCGACGCAAGCCGACCGTCCCGCCGGCCGCCCCCACCTCATCCTCGCCCGCCGCACGACTTGGTCGCCCGCGCGCGCGACCTGCCGCTCACCTCCCCAGGAAGCGCCTCGAAACAGCCCCTCCGCCAAGACCGACCTGCAGCGGGAGGGCTCCAGGACCCGGCGCTGCGGCGCGTTTGAGTCAATGGCGCTGGCAGGACTCCTCCCTCTCGGCCTTCCCCGTCTCTTGCCCTCTTCCTGCTGCTGGCGGGGAGCCGCTTGACTCGTCTTTTCGCCGCAGAGGGCTGCGCAGAAATGATTCGGGGAGGGGAGGGCCGAGAGAGGGAGGACCGCGGTTGCCGCTCTGCGCGCCCCTGGCAGAGATCCGCTAGCTGCGATTCTCGGAAGCGGACCGGCTTCCTCTGATCTCTCGTCCCCTGCCTGGGCCGGCGAGCGACAGCGCTTGCAAACGGCGCATTTACGTAACCGAATCGGAAACCGTTCAGCGACCGAACTAGGCTTACGCAACGGCCCAGCCCTGAGAGGCCACGGCGGGCGAAGTTGTGGAAATTAGACCCAGCCGCCTTCCCCAATGAAGATCGCCTACTGTCATCTAGGCTGGCCCCGGACTCCTTCCGCCCCTCTCATTTGCTCGCGGCCGCGGTCTCTTCCCCTCCGCCGGGGCAGCGTCGTCGTTTCCTACTCCCGCTACGGTCAGTGGCTCTCGGCGCGATCAAGTTCCCCGGGGCAAAGGTTCAGTCACAAGAACCGGAGAGAAAGGTCCGCTGACTTGCCGGTCTTTGGGTCGCGTTAGCGCGTTTTTCCACTTCGGCTGACAACGCCGGTTAAAGGGATTGTATGGAAGGACTCGCCGCTCCCATCTCCACGCGCCGTTGGAAACCTGTTTATTTTAGCGGTGGCGGGGGCAGAAATGTGCCGATGCACGTGATGAGCACATAAAGAACTGTATATGATGAAAAGGGAGACGGCAACTCGGAAAGGTGGCGGAAAGCGTGGCGTTCAAGAGCCGGGTTGACTCTCCGAGCGCCTGGGGGAATTAACTTGGTGTGGTTGCTGTTGTTGTAAGAGGGAAATCTGATGGCAAGAAACGCGAGAAACACACATTCAAAAGCACATCCTTGTAATATTTCCAGTAATTCGGGTAAAAAAGCCAAAACTAATTAGCACTGTGGAGAGCCAGTTTGATGTAGTGGTTAAGGCACCAGGATAGGAACCGGGAAACCGTGAGTTCTAGTCCCATGGAAGCCAGATGGGTGACTTTGGGCCAGCCCCTCTCTCAGGCCTAGGAAGAAGGCAAGGGCAAACCACCTCCAAAATCTTGCCAAGAAAAGTGCATAGAATTGTCCAGGTGGTCACAGGATGCAATGCTGACTGGGGCACACACACACACACACACACACACCCCCCGCTGCAAATGGTACTATGAAATATTTACTGATCTCACATGAGATATTATGTTTTTGAAATCAAAAAACAAAGCCATCTCTACAGAATAGTGACCAAGCTTTTGAGTTTCTAAAGAAGTTTTTTTAACAAGTCAATAACATTTATAAAAAATGTTAATACAGTTTCATCAGAGGAAAGCAATATACCCTTCGAACGGTCACTCATGCCCTTGTTATCTCCCAGACAGACTACTGCAATGCGCTCTACTTGGGGCTACCCTTGAAGAGTATCCAGAAGCTTCAGTTGGTCCAGAATGCAGCCGCGCGAGCTATTTTTGGGGTCCGAAGAAGGACCCATATAACACCATTGCTCCATGAGCTGCATTGGGTACCAGTTTGCTTCTGGGTCCAATTCAAGGTGTTGGTTATCACCTTTAAAGCCCTACATGGCATGGGGCCAGGCTACCTGAGGGACTGCCTCGCCCCCACGATTTCAACCCATCCCACCCGATCTCACAGAGAGGGCATGCTCCGGACCCCCTCGGCAAAAGAACTCTGACTAGCGGGGTCCAGAAGGCGGGCCTTCTCTGCTGTAGCCCCCGCCCTTTGGAACATCTTGCCCCCGGAGGTGAGACAGGCCACCTCACTCCCGGCCTTTCGGAGGGACTTGAAGACCTGGCTCTGCCCTCTGGCCTGGGGTGGGGAGGGAGGTCATCAGATGTGGGGTTGGCTAGCTCCCTAGAGGCCTGGTGTTGCTACCATCGGCCTCCTGGATTTTTTTTTTCCTTTTATATCTGTAAACGTGTGCTGTTGTAAATTTTAACTGTATATTTACTGTTTTAATATGTTGTGAGCCGCCCAGAGTCTCCCACTGGGGGGAGATGGGCGGGGACAAGTTTAATAAATAAATAAAATAAATAAATATACAAAAAAAATTAAACTGTATAAAACTATGGTATCCATAGCACTATGTAACCCAGCTGATAGGTGCTATTAAAATTCCAGATTTATTTATATGCATTAACTGTGAAAGATGTAATATTCTCAGAGGTTCATATCCTTTTGAATTATATCCCTATCACATGGAAATTGACATCTGCTGAAAGAAAGTAGATTCTCCATGCTCTGCTTTTAGCAACAATACTTCTACTTCAGCATTGGTTGAAGGTTAAACATATGAGCCTAACTACTCAATGGTTTGCAGTATTGATACCATTAACAACATACAAAAAAATTGCTTATTGATATAGTTTAGCTATGGATTTTATAACAGCATAGGACTACCATTTATTGAAATATGCCCTGTATGTTGTTTCTTTTTTCCTAGTTTTCTTTTGCTTTCTTGTTTTATAACTTTGAGTACAGGTTTTTTTTTTATTGTTAATCATAAAAGCAAAAGAAAGTCCATGTTTACTGTTTGGATATTAAAAGTACAGGCACATGGTGGTGAGTAATAAAGAAAGCAATCTCTGCAGTTCTAGATAACATGGCTTCTCTAGTGTGTCCACAATTCTCAACAGCCTTAGCAAAGTACAATTCCTTCCTAAGGCACAACTTAGGCATAACAACTACAATGAAAGAAAATTAGGGTAAGTTACTAGAATAGACTGCAATCCTATTCATGTCTATCAAGAAGTATGAATAAATAGTGGTCTGGATTCCAAAGGGAAAAGGTGTTTCAGAGCACCCCATATGCTGACAGCTACTAAAAGCAGCTGCATTTTTGCCTCGGATTGCACAGCTGCCTTCTGCAGCCGCAGCACAAATCCTGGAAAAGATGCATTTGGTTTAAGAGTTGCTAACAGCTGCATATGCACTCATGCACCAAAGCACCTTTTCCTGAAGGTGTTTTGGATTCCTATCTTCAAATCAAAATACCGCACAGCCGTAATGCATAAGAATATATACTATAGGACTGTAGCTTGGTTCTCTCAGACAGCAAACACCATATCGTCAAATCAACAATGATTCAGATTAAATTCTAAATGTTTTTATGATCCATGCTTATTCTGTGACTTATGATGGAGTGAATGAGAAGAAAGGAACTTTGTGAAGAGGTTTTCTTTTTGTCTTTTTCATCTAGCTTCAGTCTGATTTGAAGGTGTAATTAAGCAACCAATGAATTTAATTAACATATCCAGCTCACACTGTTCTAGAATTGTAGGAAGAGTGGCAGCTAAAATTATATATTCAAAGCGTCTATGCAATTAAATTAATAAAATCAGTTATTAATGCTAAACCACTTCATGGCTGTTGGTGTAAAACCCCAGTTATTGCATGTATCTCAAGCCACATTAAGTTTTCAAAAGATGCTTTAGTAGGATTCTCAACAATGGGGTCCTCCAGATTTTTGTGGTGTTTAAGCTCTGCACGGTCTCTTTGAAAAATGGATTTAGTATCCAGGTTTGTGCTTTATCTACGGTCAAAGGAAAATGCACACTGCCTGCTATATAACCAAATTACCTCTATTGCTGGCCCCTGTGCTATCTGTGTCAGTTATCATTCTATGATAAAGAAGATCAGATGAAGCAGCTCCAACAATTTGTAAACAGGGATAGCTCTATTCAAGGAAGTGTTGGCACTGTGAGCCATTAGTTTCAGTGGGAGGGAGCTAAACAGCATCTAATTTGCCCAGTGGGAGACAAACATGAGATGCAGACTCTAGGGCAGTGTTTCTCAACCTTGGCAACTTTAAGATGCGTGGACTTCAACTCCCAGAATTCCCCAGCCGTTTCAATTCTGGGACCTGAAGTCCACACATCTTAAAGTTGCCAGAGTTGAAAAACACTGCCCTAGGAACCATGTCACAAGCAGTAAATGACATACACCATCTGACTTTCCATAGGACTCCCCTCTGTCTGCCATCAGCCAACTTTAATCCCATGTAGCAGCTGTCTGTCCCTTAAATAGTTTGATGGTTACAAATGGAACAGTGCACATAAATAAAATACTCTATTATCCTCCAACATATCATTCCATAATCTATATTCTTTAAAGAAGTAAACATTGGCTATGCTAAATTCAAATTTGATCCTGCAGTGTGTTTCAGGTCTCCCATGCTAATTTTAATTTAACAGAGGGGTGCAAGACATGTTGAGAGACAGTGACCCAGTCATCTAAGGGGATTCCTGAGATTCAAAGACTGGCCATTTAATATCCTTGCCTTCAGTTTGTTTGTTTGTTCATTGGTTTATGCATACCATTTATAGGCTGCATTACTCCAATTATTCTGGGCGGCTTACAATTATTATTTTTTTTAAAAAAAAGTAAGACAAAAAAGCACCTCAAAAACAACATATAATCCACCCACCCCCAAACCCCCATCCAGCAGGGGATGAACCTTCACTCTGTACCAAAGCCAGGTCTTTAATATCTTCCTGGACATCATCAGGGTGGGAGCCATCTGGATCTCTATACAAATCATTACACCGTACAAGCTGCCTAAAGCTGTAATGGCAACAGGAAAGATGCAAAGGCCTCCTGCCAAAACCAACATTCTCTGCCAACCAATTTTTGGAGGAAGTAGAAGCAACATTAGACCACGCTGCCACCACCAATCCTCTTACGTAGTTGTGCGTATTCTGTATATTAACCTGTGCAGAGAAGAAAACAATTGCTTAATGACCCAATTTTATGGGTAAGTCTAAATGTTTGCAAGGAAAACTAATTGCATTCTAACAGTGTTTTGCCCTCCTCTGGTCAAAAAGATCTTCAGGTGAACCTATGGAAATGCTGGGCAACTAATGCCAATCCCAGGGCCAGATGCATTCACCTTTCAGGATGGATTTGGTCACTGGGTGGGAGTTTAGGAAGAGGGAAGCATTGATTTGACCAGAGAAAACAGGATGCAGCATTGCCATGGTGATTGGTTTCACACAGCATATCAAACCCAAATCAAGTAGACCACATTACGCATGTTATATAAACCCAGTCATTATGGTTTGTAGTTTATAAATTTGGTGCTGTAACTTAGCCAATTATGGTTTATCCTATCAAGTATGGTTAACTGAACTCTGGCTTGTACACTATGCCTAACGGATTGAAGAGAAGTGCAAAGAACAATCCTTTTTTTGCTCCAGATAAGCAGGACCCCGTCGGTCAAGATGGCAAGGAAGCAGGAGAAGCTTCCTAAGAGCAGAAATAAGTAACAACACAATTGCATTGGCAGGTAGCAGATATACTTTACTGGAGGGATTTATACCAAGACAGGACAGTTTACTACTAGATTCATGCAGTTATAGATCATACATGGTACAGAAAGTTGGACTGTATCAGGATCAGGGATAAACATCTTCCATGTTGCATGTAACTCTTGGCATTGACTTTGCATTCCAAAAAACTCCAGATTATACCCAGACATAAGTTTTGGCTGAGAGGTGTTTCCTTTCCTTCACCCAGAAATATAGTTAATTCATCCAAAATCAGACCAATAATGTCATAGGGATTTTTAGGACCGCCTCTCTCCCATTGTTTCTACTTGTCCCACCAGATGTAGCAGAGAGGGCATGCTCTGGGTCCCCTCCATTAAAAGGTGTCCTCTTGTTAGACCCTGGAGTTGTGTCTTCTCTGCGGCAGTGCCTGCCCTGTGGAACAGCACCCCCCCCCCCCCCGGAAATCCATATGGCCCTGACCCTCTTGCAAGACTCTGAAGACCTGGCTATTTCCACAGGCCTTTGGGCCAGGAAGTTAAGTAAGCTCTGCTGTTAAAGTGGTTTTCATGGTTGGGATTTATTGTTTTTACCTCAGGTATCATTGGGTATTGATTGCAGTTATTGTTTTAATTTTAATATGCTACCCAGAGTAACTTTTGTGAGATGGGCAGCCATATAAATGAGGAAGGAAGGAAGGAAGGAAGGAAGGAAGGAAGGAAGGAAGGAAGGAAGGAAGGAAGGAAGGAAGGAAGGAAGGAAGGAAGGAAACTTCAGGCCTGCCAATTCTAGTAATATTGTTGTATCACTGGCTACTCCTTCAGCAGCTTCTGGATACCTTTTTTATGGTTGTGCATTTCCCAACCACAAAATCTTATCTGTCCCAGGCAATGATGTCCTTCCAACTCTCAAATTTTTCCACTATTTATTCCTGCCTTCCTTCCTTCTGATCTGTATGCTAATCCTCATGTACCCCAAGGGCAGCACAAACATGACCCAGTAGCTGCTTCTTTATGTGTTGCCTTATAAATCCATTGAAATTAATGGAACTTTAGTTAGCCTCATGAAATTAACTTAATTTAACTCGGTAAGGTAATTTGGGAATTTACTCAATATAATCAGATGGATCATATCTACTCCTCTTGTTCTAAACAAAGGGACAGGTAAATCAAGCTGGCACTGGAACTTAAACATTAATTTCAGAAGGAAGTAAGGAGAATACTTGAGACTGTTAACCTCATTTCCTGTTTGTTAGACCCTTATCCTTTGTTGCTTGTGAAGGCAACTCAGGAAGTGGCACATGGTTGGATCCATGCAGTACTGCTGGCCTTTCTGAGAGATGGGGAGGTTCTGCTGGCCTCGAAGAAGGCAGTGATACATCCACTCCTCAAGAGGCCATCATTGGACCTAACCATCCTGGACAATTTTCATCCAGTTTTTAGTTTTCTCTTTTTAGGCAAGGTTGGTGAGAAGATGGTCAGGTTGCAGTTACAGAGGACCCTGGATGATGTATTATCTGGATCCTTTTCAGTCCAGTTTCAGGTCTGGACATAGTATGGAGAGGGTATTAGTCATGCTCATCAATGACCTATGATGGAGCTGGGATAGAGATAATGCTACTAACCTGGCCCTCATTGATTTCTCAATAGTTTTTGGTACTATTGTCCATGGTATCTTTCTGGACCAGCTGTAGGAAGCAGAAATGGAGGCACAATGTTATGGTGGTTCTCTTTTCTCTGCAACCGGTTCTAGTCAATGTTGGTGGAAGAGAGAAGTTAAGCCTGAAACTCCTGATCTGTGGGACACATTGGGGCTTGACAATCTCTTCCCTCCTGCTTCTCTACATGAGGTTTCGGGGGTGAGGGGGAGGTGTCATCTGTCAGTTTGGGCTCAGGAATCATCACAGTTTTAGCTTATGCACCAGCTGCATCTGTTCCTGGATCAGGAGGTTCTCCTCATGGTCTTTTATGTCTCAATCACCTTGCAGGTGAACTATTGCAATGTGCTCTACATGGGGCTGTTCTTGAAGACCATTAAGAAGCTACAGCTGGTCCAGAACACAGCAGCATGAGCAGTGATGGGCAAGCCTTGCTGTGTCTATATCACACTCCTGCTACTTGAGCTGAACCGACTATCAGTTGGCTTCCAGGAGCAGTTCCAGGTCTGGTTGTCACCTATATATGTCCTATGGCATAGGACATAGCTATTTGGGGAACTGCTCTCTCTTTGCCTGCCCATCCTATATGCTCCAACAGAGTGGACTTGCTTCAGGTCCCATCAATTAATGTGAGTTAGCAGGATCCAGGCACGGGACTTCTCGGTCACTGACTCTACCCTTGGAACAGCATCTCCTAGAGAATTGTACCCCCCCACATACCCACACTTTGCCTGCCTTTAAGCACTATTTTAAAATGTGGCATTTCCCACAGGACTTCGGTTAGATGTTTATGTGGGTTCCTTTAAGCTGGAGGGGGATGTGGAAGGATGGTTCTGTTTCCTCAGATGGTTGTTGTTTTGTGTACATTGCTATTTATATGCAATGTTATTCTTTTACTTTTGTGAAGCTGCCCAGACTTGTTTTGGAATTGAGTGGGCTAGAAATTAGTTAATTAAATAAACAAACAAATGTGCATACCCAATTTAATTCTAATAGGTTTCACTATTCAACTGAGTACTCATACTACTGACCAACTTATAAGTGGAATGATAAGTGAATCAGAATTTAACCAACTAATTATTTACAGTAGAATCTCAGCAGATTTCATGCCTTAGGTTTACAATTAAGGGAAGAATGAAAAGGTGCAGTATATTCTGCATTCTTTGTTATATCTTTATGGGCCTGCTGGTGGATGTGTTATCATCTCCCACTGGCAGACTTCCCTGGAACAATTTCATGCATTTCCTGTGATAAGATGCCCAAGAGAATGGATGAAGATGACTAAACAATAGCTGGCAGGCAAATGTAAGGGTTGTTTGGGTACAATGTATTTTTTAGAAGCAGGACAGTAGTTTTTAAAATAGCCACTTTTTATTACAGGTTTTTCATCTAACTTCAGATATAATTTTTATTAGTTTAGCAAGACATTAACACCAAATCCTACAGATTTTCATACGTTTAGCAAGACATTCTCTCCCTTCCTTACTCTCCATTCTTCCCACTCTTCCTTTCTCACAGTAGATGGGAATTCAGCCTACTACTTCAAACCTAAAACTGAAAGTGAGGAAAATTCACTACTAATGATAAATTTAAGGTAATACCTTCACAGGCACTCACACTCAGGGAATTAATAGGATTTGAAGTTAATATTTTAATTGGCTATTGCAATGAAACTGGTCCCAGAATGAGTCTGGTCACCAAACCACCTACTGCTGAAGGAACTTCATTTCCATTATACTGTCAAGTTGTGAAAAATGCCATAATAGCGTGCAACAGATACTTATGAAGTAACAGATACCAGAGGTATACTATCCTGCTTTCAGATGCTAGAGTAGATGAAAATGATGAGGCTGTGTGGTCTGTCAGTATTTGAATTAGTATTTTTTGGTATAAGCAAGAAGACTTCTGAGAAAACTGGTAAAATATCTTAGACTTGTTTGTTCTTGAAATAATTTTCCAGGCCTTTTATTTTTCTTTCTTCTCTTTTTTTTTTTGGTGGGGGGGGGGGCTCTTGTATTTCAATGTTATATTATTTGCTGAATAATAACTGTTTCTTTCTGAAAATAATTTAAGGAAGGAAGGGAGGGACAGAGGGAGGGAGGGGAGAGGCCCTCCCTGAATTCCAGCAGTGATTCTAGAATTGAAATGAATGGGTAGAGAAATACTAGCTGTTAATTAATATCACCCATTACAGCAGGAATGGGGAAGTTCTTCTCTTAAGAGCTGTATTCCTTCATGTACAATGTGTTGGGGGAAGGCAGGTGCCAGGGAAGGGAGGGGCTAAAGCAATCCCATTGTCTTTCTTTTGGCCACTCCCTCTTTCCTTTCTATTACCTTCTTTTCCCCCTTTTGCTCTCTGTCTGCTGCTGACACCCTCTCTCTTTTCCACATCACAGGCTGCTAGAGAAGGTGCAGCTGGCTTTCTAGAACAGATGGTTTGTGAAAAGATCTTGAAATTAAGTCAAGCATTGAAGGGCCAGTAGCCATTCACACTTGCACTAGGATGTGGGATCTGTGGGTAGGACTAAGTAAAGGTAGTGCTGAATAAATGTAAATATTAAAATAACTCCTGCATACCATCTCTGAATGATTGTATAGATTGTATAGCATGCTGGCTGAGGAGTTCTAGGTGTTGAAGTCCACACATCTTCAAGTTGGCAAGGTTGAGAAATGCTGGTATAGAGCATTTCCATTAAGAGGAAACAGGCACAGGGCTACACATACATTTGGAGTCTGCAGCTTCCAAAGGAAATATTTATTTCCATTTCCTTCTGTATTCACTGCTAAAAATAAATGGGATTGTTAGGAAAAATGGAATGACATTTGGTGAGAGAAGCAACTTTATTCAGTTTAATTGCTTCAGAGAAATGGCTTCTTAAGTATTACAAACTAAACATCATCAGTTCCAATCTCATCCATCACATGTGTAGCCTCTAGATGACTACCTACTAATTCATTTTAAATAAGGGTGTTTAAAACATTACCAATATAGGAATCTGTTTTTAACCTTTCTGCCCCAAGAAAACTCTTTCTTGCAGGGATTCGATTAGCAATTTTTTTTCTCATATAGGCATATTCTAAAGCAGGGTCCTCCCCCCCTCAACTGGTTGCCCTCCAGATGCTTTTAACTACAGCCTCTTCATCTCCATCTAGTACCGCTGTTGCAAATGGTATCTTGCTTATCTTATGGGTCCTTCTGCCTTTTCTCTGAATTCATCCCCCCCTTTAAGGAAGGTGCTGTGGTTGCTTCAAGAGGATGATGATCTGGGAATGATGACAGCTTGTGGCCAGTCCCCCTACCTGTCATGCTACAACAATCTGTTGATCTCCTGTTGTATAGGAGCAGGTAAAGAGTTGTAGGAGCGTCTGTCATGGTATGAGTGTTCTCCCACCACTGCTTCCTGGCCCAAATGCCCACTGAGTGCATCATCAAAGTGAGGGGCTGGCAACGTGGTCATTCTGGTTCACAGAAACTACATCTGAGGACCCATTCAGGGTGGGGCATTGGGGTTAAGAAAAGAGGATGGGAGGAATGATGATGCTGTGGGGGTAAGGTGGCAGAGGGGTAGGCAGGGGTTGGCAAGCACAGCTGCCAGAAGCAGGAAGCAGGTTTTCTTGGGCTGCTCTCCCATGCTCTACAGGACTTCCCCAGGAAGTGGAGAGATTGGTTTGATCACTCAAAGCCAGACATTCTGACAGTGCCAAGGTCTTGTGCTCACTAGATATTTAACATCCTATCACTCTGTTGTGTACTTTTCTAATCCAATCTATCAAAGAAATGAATAAATCATCTAATTCTATTAGTTATTCACAAAAGATTCCTTATGGCAACATGAAATGGTAAGAAATGCAATATGAAGAAGAAAATGAATTATTTAAGCCATAATGAGAGGGAGATTCTCCATTGCCTGCTAAGGGAGGTATCCCCTTCAGACATTTTTTTATAAAACCCAATTCATTGGGGAAAAAGTTACTTGAACTGCCATTAAATCTCTGTCTCATAAACAAGTACACATATAAAACTTCCATCTGAATACCAGAATTGTACTGTGCACAGAATTATTACATACAGAGTTAAGGCACAATTCTGTTTAATTGACCACATTCCCCAATTCAAGTAAACCCTCAATTTTGTGGACCATTTGAGGGGAAAGTGTGTTTGTTAAATTCAAAAGTTCATTAAATCCTAATTTATGTAACTGATGCAGTTTGCATTAGTTGTGTCAATTTGCACCAATAGATCAAAATGATGAAACATGTCAATTTTTACAATACATTATACAAATGTATAAATTGTCCAGGCAGACTTTGGAAACAATGGATGTCTGTTCTGCTGGGGTTGGAGCCCAAACGCAAATTTGGTCCATTGCATCCAAAGCCTGTTCAATAGAGGTTTGATAAATTGAGGTTTTGACTGTAGAGGCCACAGTGACCATTAGCTCTGCACTGCAGGACCTTTAAAGTGGATTACTGAACAACCCAAGCATGAGATAAACACCTAAGTTTAGCACAACTGAATTTTATTAAATATAATAGTAATTTTTCCTATTCATACTCCCACAAGGTCTTCCCTCAAGCTATGATACATGACTTCAATGGACAGAGTTTTGGCAGGAGACCCCTGGCCTCAAAACGTTTTCCTGGTACTGGTCAGTTTGGCTGTCCCCCTGACAGCTGCTCTTAGTCAGGGTTGTGCAGTGCTTCAGATTCAATGTACAAGTGGCTCTTTGGAGTGCACGCAAGATGAACGTAGCATCTGCTTGCAACAACTGTACTGAGAGCAGCATCGCTTTCTCAGGATCATGCAACTGTCTTGGGTAGATGCCATGCGGTACTGGGAAATACTGCTTTAAGGAGTTGCAGACAAGGGCTGTGTTCACACCCCGACATGCTCTGCTTCTTATCACAACTCTTCTGTAACTTTCAGCAAATGCATTATCTTATAGACAAGCCATTCTCTTGGAGACCTCAGTGTTCCTATTATCTTTTTCTTGGCACCTAGAGTCTTTTTATTTATCTACTCAAATTATATAGCCGCCCATCTCAGTTTTACATGACTCTAGGCAGTCTTTCTACTGGTTCTGATTTTCAGCTTTCCATTGGCCCCGTTTCTCTACACAGTTCCTTTTCTTTGAAACTCTGTGACTTCAATCTTGTTCCACTCCTGTAAATGTTGGCACTCATCCCCCATTCATGCTCTATGATAAATACTTTGCATTTAAATTGCCTATAAATAATCAGAATAGGAACAGTCAATTTAAGTGTTATAGCAATAACAATCCAATGTAACTGTGGTTACAGAAATTGGAATCAACAGAATGCCAGACCTGTGTGACACAAAGAGATTTGGTTCAACAATTCAGAGTTGTGGAGGCAAAGATGTGCTTTCTTTTGTTGAAGAGGACATGCAATTTGCCTCAGTTTGGGTGGTGTTGCATCACTGTGAGTCAGCACTGCAGAGAATACTTCTTTCAGTCTTCTCCCCCAGTGCTTCCACGCTGAGTGGCTTTTGTATTTTAAAGTCAAAGATATTGTGTCTTTCCCTGCTCTAGAATCTAAACAAGAACTACCCATTTCCCCCAAATTCAGGCTTTGATATCAATAATCCACAGAGGAGCTATTTTATAACTTCCCACGTGGTTCCACCATAAATTCAACTGTTCAGACTCACAGAATAAAACCATTCCCATTATTACACATGTCAATTATGGCAAGGTCAGCCAAGATAAACTAAGATTTGAAAACTAATGTGGGATTTGCGTGTAGGATGTTGAGGGCATTCATACTCTACATGCTAGTATAATTAGGCTTAAAGTAAAGCCAAGATAAATTGTTAGGCTGATGAAACCCTTCTTCACTGAAGGAAGTAGGATCTCTACAAATACATGCAAGAATGAATTCTAAAATCCAAAGTTAATGTGGGATACATTTTAAGTATTAGGTCTGTAACTATAATTTAAAACTTAACACTGCCCTGTACTTACTACACATATTTAGTATAGATATCATGATCTGATTTTCCTTTTCATTCTTGTTTGTTGAACAAGCCATAGTGACCCACTTCATATATAATACTAAGCCATAAGCCATGCTTTACAAGCATAAATAACTGATATATACGTCAGAGTAAACCAAACCTCAACATACCATATCATATTTTTGCAGGACTTGTAAATCCAATCATTAATAATTAAATTGATTAGGACTTCTGAAGAAGTTGTAGATTCATGCAGCAGATGCAGCTTAACAAATTGGTTTTGGTTATAGAAGAAAATTATTAGAAGGGTCTAATTTCTAGCTCTACTTTTCCAAGATCCCCACAGTCCACAAATGAGTTGATTTTAGACGCTCTGAAGGCTTGACAGTGGGGAAAAACCCCCATGTCTCAGCATACTTTAGACCTTGAATGCTGTTTTTGTTGATTTAATTCTGATGCCATTTTCCCATGCTTTTAGGCTTATGTTCAGTTGTATCTGTTTACATTTTATGATTCTGTCTTTTCTCTGTATATTATGCAGAGAAGTTGCTATCAAGTGGTATTGGAAACTGTAAACAAAAACATGCAGAACAAATAGCTCTAGGCAAGCTTCCCCGAAGCTTCTAATTCCTAGCACTCGACAGCCGAACAATTTCCCCGTTGTCCTGGACCGCAGTGCCCCCCGGCGGCTCCATTAACAATTACAGGTTATTTATTTAGCCCTGTCATCTCACGTTTCTCCATCATGAACCTGATAGTTCACATGAGGAACCTAGGTAGCAAGCAATCTGGCTCGCGCGTCACAGTAAAATAAAGTTTGCTTAGCTATCATTTGTTGAATAAACCACAACGGGCTGGATTCAGAAAGAATGATCTTTTTAGGATCAAAGTACACATGACTTTGTTTATTTTCTCATTGCTGTGCTAGAATTTATATCAATGGTTATTTCTTGCTTTTGTCCCCTTTTTCTCTTGCAATTCTAATGTTGCATAATCTGTTAATTCATTTAGCAGTCTGTACAACTTGGTTTTCTCCATGTTAAAATAATAAAAATTTACAGTTACAAAAATGGATTATTTTTACAGTTTTGCATTTTATTGGCTTTTGATAATTAAAAAAACAGTACTTTTATACTTTTTGTAAATGTCAGTTTATTTTAGTCAGCAATCAGATCAATCTTGTTATTGTAATAATAGATGTAAACTCTTTCAACTGTGGGCAAGCTCTGAACAATACATTCCAGTAGTGCAGGAGAACAGTTACATTTACTGCCATCACTATCACAATTCAGTTTGTTCTTGTGAGTGGTGTACAAGGGGAGTGAAGCAATTTGCTCTTAAAGAAAAGCATAGCATGTAGTGCAAATTCAGCCATGGTTGTTTATAAATCAGAGTTTACCGATTAGCATTTTGAAGGAATCCAGCCTATTTAATATATAAACCCAGTCCCTCTGTAATTTATTTTTTAATGAAGGTTTATGATAGAATATGAATTAAAGGAAGACAGAATGCATTTTACAGTATCTGTCTTCAGTTGTGCTTCAAATATATTCCTAGTGTCTAGAAGAAAATAACAGTGGCTGCAAAGCCCTGGATATACTAATTAGCTGATTATCACCCAGTGAAGAGGAATGCATAGAAGGTACAATTGCATGCAAAACTTTAAGAAACCCTTGTCAAACTGTATGTTTCTTTTTGAAAAAATAATTTTATTAAATATTATATTATACAGATAAAACTAATACAAACTACAAAATATGAAGATACATAAAAAAAGAGAAAAAAAGAAAAATAATTAAAAAGTGCAGAAAAAGAAGAAAAGAGAAAAAAGACAAAGACAAAGATAAAGATAAAGGAAGGTAACCTCCCCCTTCGTTGCAGCAAGTATAGATATCTTTAACAACTTATATAACCATCTCTTAAAATACAACAAAACATCTCTTAATCCCATATCCCACCCCATTCTCTATAACCAAACTTTTAAAGCCTCATCACTTCATCTTAATCAGCAAAAGTCAATTAAGAGTTATCAGAAATAACCACCAATCTAACAAACTAATATAAACCCACTTAAAATCCTTCCCTTTACATTCATATTTCACTTTCTATCTTTATCATTCAAACCTGGTCATTAAAAATCAAATAAAAATTACCAGAAATAACAGCACTATTTTAACACTATATTGGTCTTAAACAAATAAGTTTAAAATGCAACAAATAAACTCTTTCCCTTATCTCACCTCTTATAGATAAAATAAATCTGTAAAACGTTGTCATCCAATCTTAGTCAGCAATTATCAGAGATAACAACCCATCTATTTTAACCTTGATCAAATAAACCAACTTTACGTTCTTTCCCTTTTCTCCCTACAGTCTTTGATGTCTTCAGATAATGTCCTAACATCTGTTTTCTTTTCATATTCTCTTTATCTCTTCTCACAAAATCATTAAGAACTTTAAAAAATCCCTTTTGTAAATCCAGTATAAAGAGATTATCTATGTCACTTTTCTGGTTCAGTATTTGTATGTCTTTTCCAGCCAATTTCATTTGTATATGCAGAATTTCATCTTTTTGTATATCCAATATTTCATCTTTTTCCATCACTTTCTTATAGCCTATCATTTTTAAATCCACATTCAGATCAATTTCTGTCTTTTCTGATGAAACTTGTTCCCCTTACGAAACATCATTCATATCAATAATAGCAGATAACTTTATAACTACATTCTGAGCCCACTGTTCCTAGATCTCCCTTAATGTATCCATTGATGCATTTATTTCCTTCTAGTGCCATCTAGTGTCCAACCTTCAAAATCACAATAAATTCTTATCAGTTGTTTCCAAATATAAACATACAGGTTTATATACGAGATATACAGGAACTTTAAATAAATATTATCACATATACATGTGGATAAGCCCATCCATGGTTAAGCTGAACCCAATTTTTTGGTTGTATTTTGGCATCTAAAATTCTCAGCTTATCCACAAGTATACGCGGTAATACAATAAGCAATTAACAAATCATAACAGATCTTACTCTCTACTCGATGTTGAGCGATTTGCCAAGCATTCCATTTATTCTCATGAATACTTTTTCCCCACTCTTACTGTATTCAGCAACGAACCTTTAACTTCCTATTTGTACAAAACATCCCATAATTCAAAGCTATTCTTTTTATTATATGCTTTCTCTAAATTGCCATTTAAAATCAGGTTCCTTGCATTTTCTATGTGTGGGAACCAATATGTAGTATAATACAAATAAATTAATCAAATAAACAGTATTAATCAGATAAACAGGACATATTTGGTGACTATAAGTTTCTTTAACAGTCTTTCATCAGCTGGCTTTATAGGGTACCATTTCATGAGCTAATTTACTATTTCAGCTTGGGTTCAGTTGAATTTATTGTGTTTGTTTTATTACTGTAAGCTGCCTTGATATTTTCTCATGACTGACTGGGAACAGAAAAGTTATTCAGACTTTAATATAAAAAGAAGGATACAGTTAAAGCAAAAGAGAATTACAGTGAATCAGTTGCTCAAAGATATCATTACTGTTGCTCAATTTAGAATTAATAATCAATGTTTATTCTTGGGGTATTCCTAACATCTCTCCTTTTTCACAATTTCTCTCCAAGTAGTGTGGCTGAGGGTGATTTTAATTCTAGGTTTTGTATAATGCAGGGGAGTTTAATGTACATAAAAATAGGTCGGGCTTGGTCAGCCTGGTTACGGATCCCATCTTGTCATGTTTTTGGACACCACCTCACCTGCCCACGGATACCCCTGATACAGCATCTGATATTATATCTATATATCTACATATCTCACACACACACACACACACACACACTGAATTCTGATGAAACTGTCCAAAGTGAGAGAGAAAAAGGGTAAGCAGCCCTTGCAAAAGGCTAATAATTGAAAGAACTATTTCACAATAATAATATTTAAAAGATTGTAAGCTAACTGAACACACTTGATCAAATTTTTGTATTTTTTATTGTATAGTAATCTTAATTTTGAATAATAATGCCTGATGACAAACAGTAGATGGTGCTGCTGAGCTGAAAAATGAATGCCTGGTTATTATTGCCCTGGAGAAGCTGTGCTGCGTGTATTTGAATAGGGAACAGTGTGTTTTCCTCTAATCTATTTTTAGCAGTATACTAACCAAAGCAATGGCAGATCTTGCAGAGACCAATTGCTCTATCTTCTATAAAAACAAGCTTCAATGATAATGCAGAAAAGGAAAACACATCTCTATGAAGAAAAACTCCATGGGCATTTTCTCCAAAATAAATCTTAAGTCTGCCTTGCAGAATTGTTAAGAAAAGCCACTGTATTCTCCTCCCTATGCCCTGCCACCAGAATGCTAACACTGTTCGAATTGCAGCTCCAGAAACATCGGTACTTTGCATCTTTTATCCAGTAAGAGCAATAGAGATACAAGCTAGGAATTCCCTGTTTTTCTTCTTTCCCTGATTTGAAAACTGATATTTTTAGATTTCCCCTTCACATTTCTTCCTATTAGAAGGATAAAGTGGTGTCTTCCATCTTCTTTACCCTACCATGAGGAGAACAATCTCTGAGAGGCAGGCTTTGTATTAGAGCTTGTAACTTCCTTAATAAGGTTTATTTGTCCTTTTGGACTTTAAAGGTCTGTCTCTCTAGATACTCTTAGCAGGCTCGCGTCTACTTTCTGTTCTGCTAAAGGCTGATCAGCATGAATGACGTGGAGGATTCCAGCCAGGCTTACCTCAAATATTTACCTACAATAATATGACTACCATATCTGGGCTGAAAAGACTAGAGGCCATTAAATGGCAGCAAAGAAGTACAGAAAACTTTTTGCTGTCATCTAGCAGGTCATCTGGAATTTGTAGTCTGGAATCATCATCACCATCACCATCACCATCACCATCACCATCACCATCACCTTGTCCTAACATTATTATGCAAACTAAGAGTGGCCTAGCTTTGTTATCTAGTTGTTGCTGAAGTTCAGCTCCCAGCATCTCTCACCATTAGCTATAGGAGCTGGGGCTGTTGGGGGTTTCAGTTTAGCAACATTCGAGAGCCCACAGATATTCCACTATTGATAGAGGCATATGTAAACAGTCCTTGTGCCTCTTCCATATTACAAAGAAAAAGGACTGAAGGATCTGGGCACATGCATTGATGCGAAGCAAGAGGGAGGTTTGTGATGTGCTTTAGAATCTGAATGGTCCGGTATGTTTGAGAGGGCTGGTGAATAATATGAGGATTGAGGAGAGACTGGATGATATTCTGGGGCCAGTGTAACCATTGGCAGCAGTTACAAAATTTGACAGTGGTAATGGTAGAGACTAGAACGAACAGAGCCTCCAAGGCAGCTGGGGATGGGTGGCCCTGGAACAGGGACCAGGCTCCAGGAGCAGTTGGGACCATTAGAAATGGTCTGGGAACTGGAGAAGATGCCAGAAGTAATGCTGTCTTGCCAGTCCTGTGGATCAGCTATTCAGAGGCAACAACAGCAAGGCCGCTGCTCAGCTGTTGTGCAATGGCACATATTTGCCAGGAGCTGCCATCAGTGACCAGTCAGCTGCTAAACTCTCAGTTGCTAGTGGCAGGGGTCGTTGTGGCACCAAGAACTTGTACAGCAGTGGCAGATACCTATTTCACAGCAGCAACGGTTCCTATGGTTTCTTCTATTGACTGCTTGGTGTTGGTCATCCAGCTATGCCTGGTCTCAGTGTGCTGGAAGACTAGGGTGATTAGGTGCTATGAGTAAGATGTGGCAGGAGCAGGATTGGCCCAAAAGCTGAATTAGGTGCCAGCCTGAGTCCTGCAGCTTCTGAATCCAACACTCCAGGCAGTGTCCATCTTGCCTCCCTCACATTATGTCATCAGGACCTCAAGGAAGTGGATTATCAGCTGTCTGTTTCAACTACCAGTACTGTAACGCCTTTCATTTTGTCTATTTCTTTGGCATCAGAACAATATGACATTGAGAAGATTGTGACTTTTAATCTGCTACTTTGAAGAATTGTGGTGGATATTCTTTTCAAACTGGATTTGACTGAAGTAGAAGGTATTTGTTTTTCCCATGGATATGAGACTCTGTGTGTGTATGTGTGCTGCAATCATCCTAGTCTGTATTTGGTGTAGAAAAGGTGCTTATTAATTCTAAGTCCCAGTGAGAATGGATATGGAACTGGGGTGGTGGGGATGGTGAGTGTTGTATAGGGGGAGGAGCAGCTGGCTTGACTGGATCTGTGCTATCACTGAATACATAAGCAGGAGTAAGCCAAGGATTTTGACAAGCTAGCTGGCCTAAGAGTGGCTTACCATCTGGGAGTTAAATAGGATCCTTGGACCTGGGGAGAGATGGCAGTTAGTTTGATGGGGGGTGGAAGGAGCAGGCAGTAATATCTCACTGATGATGATTCTTCCTAAGTGTGATTCTCAAAAAGTTGTCTTTAGCAAGATTAATTGAGATGAATGAGTTGATGTTAATAAGAATTCTAGCAGCTAAACTTTCTTCAGTTTAGAACCAATATATTCCAATGTACATTAGGGTGGAATTGTTTTGATTTTCTAAGAGCCTTCCCATGATCCAGAGGGGACAGTCTTTGCTACTGGTAATAGAAAAGCTTGCATTTGGTTGTTTACATATAGTAATGGTCTCATGAATCTCTGTCTGTGGGTCAAATATCACAGGCTGTCTTTAAATCTACTAGCTTAAAAACCAACAACAGTGCAAATAATTACATTGAAATACATTAACAGATTGCACAGCAAACATGGCATAGTTAGCAGAGGATACCTTCCAGCCTCAGCTGCTGCTACAAGTTATATGATGAGAAGTAAAGAATACAAGTTTCTCAGTCTGTATATGTTTGTGTGTTTTCTGCCTGAGTGGCTATGATAGTAACAGTCTTTGATCAAATTGGCAAAGTAATTCTCTTATTGCTTATACTACTGGATATAGACCTCCACTAGACCCCAAACAGGTCTTCATATTTATTTGTTTATTAAATGTATACACTCCCTCGGTCTGGTCTAATTTCCCTTTTCAGAAATACAGAAGCCACTGGACAAGAGTCTCCAGGTTTGTCTACCTCTACTCCTAGTGTGGGAGGGGGTGTAGGTCCTAGATTAGGGATATAAAAATTTATAAGTTAAGTGAGGATGAGGACATAGAGGTATTTTTCATTATGCTTGAACAGGTGGCAGTGTCATGTAATGGCCCATGTTTAGCAGAGAAGGCTTTAAGGATTGTCAGGGGAAAAAAACCTCATTAACACAGGAGACAGACACACACCAGAACATAAGTCACTTCAAAGTTCTAAAAGCTTTACTAAATGTTAGTTCAGTAAGCAAGTAAAATTCAACCAATAGCATACAAGGTACTTACTTAGATTCACATTGCAATGTGGACCATCCTGACCGAGCTGTCAGGTGGACAGCTTGACCAAAATGGTACCGTCCGCTTAGTTGCAATCCCTTTTATCCTCAAAAACCACAAACCACAGACATGACTCCCAGGATTTGCAACTGAATCATAACGTCCTTGGTGCTAATTTTACCATACTTCCCTGTTCCATTGCTCCTGTCACACTCCTTCTATCAGCACTCTATTTTTCCGGCTTCCTGTCCATGACTGAAAACCTTAGTCCTCATAGCAATTTTATTTATTGCTCTGTCATTTTATTTATTTACTTTATTGCTCTATAAGCTTGTTTTATTTGTATGTTACAATTAACAAAGGCCTTAAGTATTAATAAATCAGGTTTTTTTCCTCTCACAGGATGTATCTGAGTCTCCCTGTTCAGGAGGTAGTAAAAAGGAAAAGATTTACATGAAAGTAAAGGAGGTGATCCTCTACTATTATGAAGTTACAAAATACAGTTACAGGCAGAGATTAAGGGAATACAGGTACCAGGTACAGGAAGGAATAAGAGAAGTTTGGGTAAGGCTGGCAGACCTAGTTAGAAAATGGTTATGGCCGGAAGAGCTGAGGAAGCTATAGGACGACTTGGAGAGGTTGGAAACGAGAAGAACAAAGAAACAGGGACTGAAAAAAGGAGATATACAGGGAAAGGCAACCTTTTTCCAGTCTAAGGGGAAGTCAAACAAACCAAGGGGAAGATCGAACTTGTTACAAATGTGGCAAGGGAGCTAAAGTTTGTCAGAATCACCTATGCCAATAAAAGCATGTTACAGGGAAACTTTGACCTTCTAAAAGGTGGGAGGTATGTTGGGGTTGCTGCCTGTGCTTGGGAGAAATGGCTGCAGCCAGGCAGAAACGCTTCTCACCCCACTTCAGAGATGGGGTCAGAGATGGTTGAGATTGGATTCCCTGTTTTCAGCTGATTATCATCAGGCTTTAAATCTATGAGTTGATCTTCTATATCCATATTCAGTGCATGAATGCATGTGTGTGTCCATACATGCAGTGTTTTCTACCAGTAAAAATAGGGAGCAGTAAAGAAAAAATGCCATGAAACCTAATACTGGTATTCAAGTGCATTAATATCACTTAGTGAAGAGAGATGTTAAAGCAAGATGGCTGATTCATATTACAGGTAGTCTTCACTTAACAGCCATTTGTTCAGCAACCATTCAAAGTTACACCAGCACTGAACAAATGGTACTTATGCCCAGTCCTCAAAGTTATGACCGTTGCAGCACCCCAGTGGTCACATGATCAAAATTTGGGTGCCTGGCAGCTCACCCGCATTTATGACTGCAGGGTGCACTTCAACTCCCCCCACCCACCTATTTCCCCCCCTCATCTCTGCCCTTTTGGCCACCCTGCACTCTGATCTTCCTATCTCCCTGCCCTCCGCTCCCCCTGCCCTCTGCCACCCTTGCCACCCTGTCCTCTGCTGCCCTGCCCCCTGCCCTCTGCTGGCCCTGCTGGCCCCAGCTGACCTTCACCATCTTCTTCCTCCTGCTGCTGCTGAGGCGCGCCCAGCCTGGCCCTTTGCAAGGCAGCTGCTGGCTGCATGCAGCCTTCCCAAAGCCTCACAAGCCTTCCTGAAGGTGGCCCAAAAGGACAGAGATGGTGAGGGGAGATAGGCAGGTGGGGGGAGTTGAAGCATAGGTAAGTACAGCAGGGCAGGAGAAGTGTGAGGTCCTGGCCTAAGGACTGCAACCGGGACTATTGAAACTGCCATCGCTAAGCAGTGTGGTCATGTGATGTTTTGCCTAATGACCGCATTGTTTAGCAATGGAAATTCTGGTCCCAGTTAGGGTCGTTAAGCAAGGACTACCTGTACTATTAGCAGCAAAGAAATAACCATCTTGACTGTTAAAACTGTTTTCCCTCTCCAGCTGACTCTAATCACTAGACATTGGTTATCCTACTGCTGTAAGTCGCATGTAAGAGCAAATTCATTATATCAGGACTGCTGGTGGGGAAAGATGATAACGTTTTTTCCCCCCTTCCCTCGTGGACAGTCTGTTTCCTGTCCTTCCTGCTGACTATTCAAAAGTAGGGGAAAGTAAGAAAGGCTTTTGAATGGCTTAACTTTTCCTATTGATACATTATGAAGGGTCACTTCCCGTTTCTTGCTTCACCCTTGGAACTTACCTCATAGATTTGTGGGAATTTTCAAACAATTTTTAAGAAGCTGAAGGACATGAGTGGAAGATCCTATCATTTAAGCAGAAATCTTCTCATGACATTCAGTTTTGCTCAGTATTCCACAGTAGTATTCTTGTCCTAGACATTTGAGCTGTTGGGTTTTATTGGGTTTATACTCCAAGTCTTGCTATCATTCAGTGGATCATCTGGATTTTGTAGTCTGGGTGAATTGTCATCACTGTCAACATCAAGTATCCCTAATATTATTATACAGAATAGGAATGCCCTAGCTTTATTGTCTAGACATTGCTGAACTACAGGTCCTAGCATCTCTCACCATCAGCTATAGTATAAAGTTTGGGTTTATATTCCAACCTTTCCTATTAAGATGTCTAGGACAAATTCAGTCCTTTATAATTGGTCCTTCCAAAGGAGCTGAACTGGCAATTTTACCTACTCCTTTATTTTCTATATTCTACATGTCCCATCAGTATGTTGTGGCTTTCTTCCAAAATTTGGACTTCTCCAAACCATTCTGTACTTTCATTTATGCCCAATGCCCTCTCCTAAGACATCCTAAAATCAAATCCCATGGGTGATGGAATGTATCTATGAAGAGGAGGGTGATGTGAGAGATCAAGGCTATCAGGAAGGAAGAGGTGCATTCCAGGAGGGGAAAGGAGACAAAAGACAATACAGTCCACAGGGGGAGCATGGGAAGTAAAAGAGGTTCAGGATAGCCACTCCCTAGAATCTCCCAGGGTATATCCACTTGTTGCAGTAGTATGGATTTAATCTGGCAAGATTCTGTCTATATGGTGTAAGCAAATAAAGGAACTGAATTCAACTGGACTGTTTCACCATTATTCTTGGGCTGGGCCTGATACTATGAGTTTATTTGCTGGGAACTCAGATTATAATGCCTGCAGTTATATGGCTATAATTGGTTTCTCAGAGTAGATTTACTTGCCTTATTAGAAGAATAGAGTTCAGAGTTCCACTCTGTATACATTTAGATTGGCTCATGAGATTGAATAGCCCTTGCTCCCTGCTATATATTAAGGCTCTCCTGTCAGTATTCCTTTGGAAGTCTATGGAATGAATATAAGCTCAAATTTAACATATTGCTATCTATAGCAATAGATATAGCAATAGCGGGGCCCAGCAGGAGAGCCTTCTCTGCCGTTGCTCCTGCCCTTGGAACATTCTCCCTCCAGAGGTGCGGCAGGCCCCTGCCCTACCAGTCTTCCAGAAAGAATTAAAGACCTGGCTCTGCCAGCTTGCGTGGGGGGATAACAATTTTACCCAATCCTAGGGGTGGCTAGTGCCTCGATGATGCTCCCTGAGTGATTGCCAATTATTTTGGATCTTTTTATTTTCTATTTATTATTGTAATTTTGTAATTTTAATTGATTTTAATTGTTTTGTAAATCGCCCGGATCAACGAGATGGGTGGTGACAAATTCGATAGATAGATAGATAAATAAATAAGTAAATAAATAAATAAAAATATTTACTCCCCTTGATCATGCATTAAAGTGTAGCTGAAAATCTCTAGGGTTCAATGCAGCTGAAAAGAAAGGTAATTTATACCTTTACCTCACACTGATACATTGGCACTTTTATAACACAATACACCATTACCTCAAACTCTCAAATGTTGCTAACAACCTTAACTCCAAGAAAAAAAGGTGTGACTTTAAAACATTTGAAACCATTTGCAGGACCAGTATATTACTGGCTATTTGGCATGGAACCTTTCTGTAAAAACACTGGAATACTTAAAATACCAATGAATTGCAAATACAAGGAATGCCCTGCTTCGGAACTCAGGCAGCCAAATGCTGAACTAGAATCTAGTAATTAAGTAAAGCTTGGCCTGTGGTGTAGTGAAGCAATAAATGCATCCTCGGCTCTTCTTTAGAATCATTGAATTGGAGGGGGCCATTTGCGTAAGAGCCTGTGGAGCCCTAACCCCTGGGATCTCCCCTGTAAGCCAGAAAATGGATCTTCCTTAGAAAAGAGAAAATGGCAAAGACCTCAAAACAGTAACTTGTCTACATTGTGGTAGAAAAATCATTCATTCCCAAAGCTAGCAGGTTACAGTGAGTTATTAGTTTCCTGCACCCAAATAGGCAAGAATAAGCATTTCAGGATTACATAGGTCCTATACTGGATGTTCTTTCAAAGCAAGTGCATATTGAGAGTAAGCCTAAATTTCAACTGATGCCATTATCCAATAAGGAACAAAGATGTCCTTTGAAGGAGTCCTTCAAAGTATGAAGATGCTACAGGTACATTCTTTGAAATATACGAGGACAACCTTGATATGCAGGAGGTACCAGTTAACCCCTGCAAACTTTTGCTCTGTCACTTAGCAATCCCTAAAACTGCTCAGTATACAAGGAATCTATTCATACTGATTACTTGGCCATAGAACTTTGGCTGCATTTTCAAGCACATGTGAATCACGCCTAAGATTTTTGATTAATAGGACACTATTTTACTTCCTTGTCACAACTCTTTTTTCATTGTTGTGCTTCTCATTCTGAAGTTGTGGGAAGGAAAGCTTCCTCCCGCTGTACTGTCTTCCTCCCTCCATACAGTCTTCCCACGGTAGTCAGGCCAAAAGTTTAAAAATTACAATTAGAATGGGCTCAGCACAAAGATTAAAATGCAGCAGGAAACACCAGACTATTTGGATGAATATTCCTTCCAGGCTGAGCTTTGCTGGAGGTCTCCTTGACTAAATAAGAAAGGGTCCTTTCACTGAGAACATTGCCATTTGAATCAGCAATGCTAAACAGGTGGAAACCGCAACTCAGCAGGGCGCCTGACTGCAGAGAGCTCCCATTCGGAACACTGGCTACGTGCACCTTCTCAGAATTCCTAAAGGGCGCACTTTTGCGGGACAAAAGCAAGGCTTTTCTATAAAAAGGGCTTTTGGGGAAGACTCAGTGTGGCTGCCTCCAAGGGCTGACTGTAAGTTGCACTCTCGGAAATAAACCTCAGGTTCAGGCAACTTCCTGCATATTTTATTCCCAGCTTGGAAATGAACCTGGTAAGATTTCTTTCTAACAATGGCAATAATCTCACTTTTCTCATAAGCTTCCTTTTTTTTCCTTCCCCATTTTTATCCCATTCTGATTGTTATTCTCCCCTTGTCCAGCATCACACTGGCTGCTAAAGAGGTTGTTTTTGTGCATCTTTGAGGTGTCTTTCAGGCTGTAGAAATTACTCTTGGTTCGGTAACTCAAATTGGGTCATCAGCGATGCAGAATCTTGACATTTGTTCATATGTATATAAGTTGGAAGCACAGAGAAATAGCTAACACCTCTGTTGTGGAAGCACTTGCTTTATTTTGCATCACATTTTGGAGGAAACAGGGAAAGCAGTATTAACAAAGAGATCAGTATCTCCTTCTGAGGATTTTACACATAAACATAATAAAATTAGCTATTTTTCTATTTAAAATTTATTTGTACCTTTAATATTTTCTTTAAGGTGATCATCAGTTTTACCCCATTAAGTTCTGCTGGGTCACTAAATTCTGTCATACAACATATTCCTCATGAAGGTAAAAATATAAATGCAAGTTTGGGAATTTGGACAGGAAAGAGTTGATCGGGTTTGAATGATTGCAAATGTTCTCTGAAAATCTATTGCAAAATTGGTCCAGGATGGCTATGAGTGGATTGCAGATGACGCATTAATCTTTTTGCCCTCCAAGTTAGGAAGCAGGGAAAAGAGAACCAATACGTTGCAATTCCAAGTGTGAACAGATTGCAAGAGAGAGAAATCTGTATATTTTTCTAAAGAAACTCAAATAGTACACAATATCATAAATCTCTCATGACTCATTTTAAAGAAAACTAAACCTAAATAAGTGATGTTTCCCTGGAATTTTTCACCATCTGGGGCAGTGAGCAAGTACTATACATAAAAGCTAAAATAGGCACGCACAAGCCCTAAAATAGGCATATCACAGAGGAAGGATGGATGGATGGATGGATGGATGGATGGATGGATGGATGGATAGGAAGGAAGGAAGGAAGGAAGGAAGGAAGGAAGGAAGGAAGGAAGGAAGGAAGGAAGGAAGGAAGGGAGAGCAGCAATAAGACCTCATGGTCAGAAGATGAGGTTTGTAAGTGTGAATCATGTAAAAACTGCAGGTGGCTTGGCATAAAATAGGAATGTTAGAGATAAGGGGAGTGTTAGGGATGCAGGAAATTGGAGGCTTGACCGAGAGGCAACCTTCACTTAATTAGCAAAGCTAGAGGCTTGACCAAGAGGTAACCTTTGCTTAATTAGCATAGCAAAACACACACCCCAAAGGTGGGAATTTTAGAAAACATAGAACATGCTAAGCTTATTATGGGATGCTAATATGTAACATGGAATCAGGTGCGTCTGTGCAGCATTGTAACCAATTATACCTATTTTCTCATCTCAATGTAACCAATTATGTTTATTTCCTTTTTTTCCCAACAAGTATAAAAATAGATGTAAAAGTTTGCTGGGGGCTCCTCTCTCTTTAACGAGACGGAGTCCTTTTTCTTGAAGTGCTTCAATAAAAACAGGAACAGCCAATTCTTGTCTTCGGCGTCTTATTGGGCAGAACCCGGGGGAAAGGGGTTCCGCACTTTTCAGCAAAAGGGAGGGAGGGAGGGAAAAAAATCAGAAAAATGTCTTGCCCACATGTAAGATGTGGCCCCACCTACTGTTTGATTCACCCTCACAAATATTATGCATAGCCTTTGGCCATTGAAAATCTGCCCATTTCGTGTGGGCCTGAAGAGAAGATAGGGATATCCGGCCATTTGTAGGAACAATGTATCTTATCTCTAATTGTTTCTCAAACCAAAGGAATGCCTTGCCTTAATAAAGGATTCTTGGTATTGACCTGTCTCCCCTGGAACAAGATGAAATCTCCCTCTCTGGTGTTGGATGAACTCTGTGACGGAGGTGAAGAAAGACTGAGGAAGGGGGAAAGAGAAGGCTGAGTTATGAAAAATTATTCAAACTGCTGAGGATATGAAGGTTGTTTTATGTTAAAGAAAAAAAGTTAGTTGCAAGGAGTGCAAGATTAAAGGCTTTAATGTTCTCTGTACAAACATCAAACAATTGGATACCTGGCTTAATGAAACAAGTAAAACCTGCCTTAAACTAAAACTCTGGCTCCATCTTCTCCAGTGAACTCTGCAACAGTTTTCCTAATTTAGGGGTGTAGTCCCAGCTGCTGGAACTACAGTTCCTATGCTGGGTGGGAATTCTGAGAGTTATACTCAGAAGCAGCATAACCAGTAAGAGCAGATATACCCAGAGTCTTAAGCCTCCTTACATTATTTTGTTCCCACACTCTGTGTGAAAATAATTAATAATCCCTCCAAATTTCTCCAAAACCTTGCAAGATATTGGCATTTATGAGCTCTTGTATAATATCTCACAAAAACTTGCCCGATCATGCTGAAAAACTTGTGAGATATTATGTAAACACACTGAAGCCTGACTGATTTGGCTGGCCTTGCACGAACTCTTGCAGATTTTTTTATGAGATAGCAGATATTTAGAGCTGGTCTCCTAGGCTATCAAATGAAATAATGGGGCTGATAGAGATATGCTATCCATCAGCAATGCCCTGTTGCTCTCCACACAGAGCAAACCAACCAGTCCTTATGCAAAAGAAGAAAGGGAGAGAAATCTGACCTCAGAAATGGAAGGCCTTCCTCAACCAAAGTCCATTATTATCATCCTCACTTAGGAGATTTAATCTTATTTCTCAAGAACATATTGATCAGCTCACCAGTACAAGGATGCTTTTGTCATAACAGACGACTGTTTTATAAGTGGCTGCTGCCTATGACTATAACTCCCAGTTTTCCCCCCCTAATTATTCCACCCATCCTGTCGGTATAGGCATGGTATTCCTTCATCTGAGTATATTCATTCCAAACTTATGTCAAAATAGTGTTTAAGTTGACAAAAGATACTTTGCTGGTTTTGTGTAACTCGGAGGTCTGTGCAGTCAATTCTGCATATACTATTTATTTCTTCACCGCAGGAAGTTAACATTTTAGAGTTGACTGTTTGCTAATACAGGTTTAGAGCAACTGAAGATACTTCCCTACAGCTACCAGTCTTGGTCTCTTACCCCCTGTAGTAGCTTCGTGCCACTGGACAAAGTTCCTGCGCTGTGATCCATCATCTCATGTTTCCCGATTTCTGGGTGGCAGCAAAATTGATGCAAAGGATGCCAATGGGGATTTGTCTGTTTGGGGTTTCTTTAGGTTTTTTAAAAAGAAAAATCATGTTCAGAAGTACATAAAAGATCTCTTTTTTCCATTTGGGGAAAGCATTGTCAGTGAGGCAATGTGAAAAGATTTAGAGACATAATCATACCCAGAGGAGAAAAAAATAATTTGATTACTAGTCTGAATCTCAGACTTTATCATTATGGTGTGGGTTCTGCTGAAATTGCTCTGCTGTTATGATTGTGGTTGGCTCCCACCAGCTTTAACTTCAAAAAAGAATTCTGCTAAAGGTGGGGAAGGAGGAATGTCTCTTCCTGATACAGGAGCCCAAGCTACGCTCAGAAAGCTCCATGAATAGCAATTTAGTGCAACTGGTGTCTAGCAGAAGTGGGAACAATATGTGGTGATTTGTATCTCATAAATCTAAACCACAGAACTCTTAGCTATGCAACCTTTAGGCTTGGGAAAATACGGTCCATTTTTTCTCAGGCATTCTCATTTTTTTCTCCTTAAGGGAGAACAACTGTTGGAGAAATTCTCATAGGTGTGGAACAAAGTTCTTGCATGTAGCTTATTGATGAGGTGACAAAGGGATAACTGTGACTCCTGGAAGGAACTGAGATAATTAGTCTTCTCCAAGAATATCTGCAACTAAACAGAGCTTCTCAATCACCTTTAAGACCCAGTAGTATTTCTGATTAGGTGATAATTAGCAAAATCAGCTGAATTTAGGGATGGTTTCTTCAGAGGTGGGTGAATCATTGCCTCCATTAAGGCCAGTGGCACTACTCCATCACATAAGGATGTGTTCAGTAGTCCCCGGATGCAACAATTAATTCCCCTCAACCATCTCAAATAAGCAAAAAATTGCAGAGGTCAAGTGAATATGTGATAGGCTGCACAGCTACAACCTTATTGTTTACTTTCTCAGGTCATTAAAACTATCACAGCAGATTGCTGAAGGTCCAGCAATGGGTTTTCTGAGTTTGGCTGCCTCTAAGATTTACGCTGGACTGCTACATGTGGTTCCAATGGAAGCCACAAACTAAGCTTTCTTTGTATCCTTCACTACCATGCAGTAGCTGTAACTGAGCGCATTAAGGCATATCTATTAGCCTCAAGGTAAGCCTTACATCACGTATGGTCTAGTCATGTTTTGGCTTAGTTCATCACCTGGTGCTCCATGGAAAACCAGGAAGATGCACACGCTCCCCAGAACCAGAGAGGGCACTTACGGAGTCTGTAGATGCAGAATTGGCTGTCTCCATCTAACATGAGTCCCCAACCCTAAAGGCTGAGCCTTAGATTAGCACTGAATAGTGCTCACAGGAAACTTAATGGGAAATTATTTGATTGTTGCCATATGATTTTTCATTATGTTTCAAGACGAACATGACTAACATGTTTTTATCAAGAGTCCAAGTGTACTTTGGAACACTTGACACAGAGTATCTTCCTCACTGACTGACTGAAGCAAGCCCCCTCTAATTCTGTTTCTTCATCCAAGTTTCAGTAAATTAGGTCAAGAAGTCCACAGAAATGAAACAAGCTGTGTTTACTGAAATTATTGCTTTTGTTTGCCAGCTTCTGAGTGGAAGATGCTTTATGCTATTCTACATGGGATTTGGGCACTTAGAGATGCCTCTTCTACATATTAGGTACTCAGAGATGAGGTTCTCTACCATGTTCCTCCAACCACCTGAATTTAGGTGGGTGGTGACCAGAGAATGGTCCTTTTTAGTCATGGCACCCAATTTCTGGATTGCCCTTTCCAGGGCACTTGAGCTGGCATCAACTGCATAGTATTTTTGGACCAGGTGAAGATATTTTGAGTGTTTCTTTCAAGAAAGAACATGCATCAACTGATGGGGCCCCATCTGTTCTACTACAGTAAATGCTTATGCTGAGATTTTTTTTTTTTTTTTTACTGTTGCGTCTTCATGGGGTGTTTATCACTTCCCTGGACATTGGCAATCTTACTGAACAATGATCTAAAAATCCAAATAAATCTATATTTAAATAAAAATATTACAAACTCCAGAATCCACAGGTAGAATTTTGACTAATTTGTAGTGAGCTATCAAATATTCCTTATTCCCAGCTTCTTAAACAATAGATAAACATTTTGCTCAACAAAATGACTTCTATCTGATTACTGAAATGAAGAGAGCTTGGGAAGCCAGTAATGTTTTTTGTGTGAAAGGACTGTAAACTCAATTAAGTTCCACTTCTGTATCTACCTGCCTGCATTCTCCCTACCTCCTGCAAAAGTTACTATTTTGAGTAAAAGACAGATAATGGCACTTTCTGGGGTAAATAGCCATTGTGGAAATATAACTTTTGCATAGAAAGAAGAATCAATCCTCCACTCTTTGATCCACATGCTATTTTTTAAAAAACAAAACAAAATTGTGTCACCCAATTAAAGATTAATTATAATCTCTTATAAACAAACCCATCTATTTCACTATTGTACTACGAGAACGATAAAGACATAATGTTGTATGCCTTTATTTATTTGTTTACTTATCTGTGTATTTATTATAATTTTATACATCACCTTATATGATGAAGCTACTGAAGATATTACTAGCAGTAATATTGTTAATATTTCTGAAAGGCATGGTTTGGGGGAAATTGTTGAAAAGGGGAAATATTGTTTGATCCCACAAAAAGTGTCAGGGAAAACTGAGAGGTGCTTTGGCTGTTTGGTTGAAAGTTACATGTAGAACAGAAATACAGTGATACCTTGGTTCACGAACTTAATTCATTCCGCGACTCTGGTTGTGAACCGAATTAGTCGTGAACCGAATCAAATTTTCCCATAAGGTTCAATGTAAATACGGTTAATCCGTTCTGACCCTTACGAATTTGGTCGCCAACCGATTTTTGATCGCGTCCCGAATCAAATTTCCCTATAAGGTTCAATGTAATTACAGTTAATCCATTCTGAACCATATTTTTTTTTTTTTTAAACTGCAAAAATATGACACAAAGTACAGTATGAAGAGAGAGAAAGCTAACCTTGCTCGACGCGACTTCTGGCGTGGAGGACAGGAAGGTGGGTGGGGAGGCGGTTACTGCTTGCAGGGAGAGTCCCCCTCCCTACAGGAACCCGCGACCACGTGTCATGGGAGGGAAAATGGCCGCAGATCCTGTTCGTAACCCAATGCGGAGTTCGCAAATGGAGGCAAAATTTTGTGACCGGAGCTGTTCGTGAACCGAATTGTTCGTGAACAGAAGCGTTCGTGAACCGAGGTACCACTGTACCAACATGTTAATCACCTTAGTCTAAAACACAAAAGGCCCCGTTCCTATCTGCCCTATCTAAAAATTACTCATTGGAGTAGTCTGTGCTCCAGATATGCTCCAACTTTGACAATCTCAAACTTGACTTTCTTCCAATTTATTTAATTAGCAGAAACAGAAAATTAGCAGAACCGGAAAAGCAATTCAGTTGTATGGACTTCCCCTGTCAGTGTGCACCTTTGCTAATGAGACCCAGTGCTTGCAAGTCACCACATACTTGATCTCATATGGCATTATTACCCTGTAAACTGGATGTACTCTCCTGTGATCATAATAATGGGAGTGCATTCGACCAAATGTGAGATCAGTGCTGCTCCCTCTCCCCCATCACTTATTTTCATAGCATGTTGGTGTCTCTGCTGTAGCTGAAGGGTCTGCAAAAATTCCCTTTCATTAACTTTCATTTTTCAAGGTCTTAGTAATGCTGTTATTCCAGTCTGATGGAGAGTGAAACTTGCATATAATATCCTAGTGAAGGCAGTAAATATTTTATTTACTTTCTAAAAATGTCAAGTTTCACTAATAGTAGATATTTTAAAAATGTGATGGTAACAAATAATAATCCAACCATATTTCTGGCCTACACCTTTCTACCAGAACAGGCAAATGCTCTGCTGCTTCTTGGTTATTATTGGATTGTTCTGAAGACAACTGGGGGAAAAACCCATTCAAAGTTCTTTAGAAACTTTGTATATTTACTTGTTTTTCAATGATTTTATGCTGATCAAAGAATGTCCACTAAGAAAAGTTTGTGGAATGGCATAAGTAAATAGAACCAATCCATAAAGGGGAAGAGTGGGCAATCTAAAGAAGGCATTTTAAAAATCAGCAGCTGAGAATAAAGCAAATATAATACCTACGATAGCATCAAACATTTCACAGGCCTTAAACCCTAAACATGCAAAGAAATGAAAAAGAAAAGCAGAGCAGCTTGGCCCCTATGTTGTCTCGCTCTCCTGCAAAAAGAGCTTATGTGTTTCTTATTTAAGTTGAATGAGTTCAGATCAGCACAGCTGGGTGATTTGCACCCTAGGCAACTGCAAGAACTGGCAGAGGGTCAGGGTGAACCTTTATGTCAGTGTTTCTCAACCTTGGCAACTTGGCATGCTGGCTACGGAATTCTGGGAGTTGAAGTCCACACATCTTAAAGTTGCCAAGGTTGAGAAACACTGCTTTATGTATTGTCCAAAGGACAATTCCTTATGGCATGTTACAAAGCATCCCTCCTGTCCTAAAGTTGGCTGAAAAGTATGTTGATTCAATTCATGCTGCCTCTGTGGCTAAGCTTTACTGCCCTTCACAAGGCAGGCAAGTGGTGCTGTTCTCCCAGATGTAATACATGGGTGTTCAGAAAGTGCCTCTCTTTCAGGAGTTTGGTATTCCCATGACATCAATAACAACAAGGCTGGTCAAGCTGGGTGTCTCTTGCAGCCCAAAAGAGAACAAATTATTTATTTATATTTATTTTATTTATATATCAAATTTGTCACTGCCCATCTTGTTGAAACGATGACTCTGGGCAGTTTACAGGAGAGATAAAATTAATTAAAATACAATATAAAAACAATCATAATAATAAATAGCTTCCAAGAAAGGTGGAGAGTTGGAAAATAACTCAAGGAGCGTCATCAGAGTGCTAACCTCCCCCAGGGATGGTTAGAGCTCATGTCGCCCCATGCATGCTGGGGGGACCAGGTCTTTAATCCTTTTCAGAAAGCCAGGAGGGTAGGGCCCACTGCACCTCTGTGGGGAGAATATTCCAAAGGGCGGGGGCAACAGCAGAGAAGGGTCTCCTTCTGGGCCCTGCCAGCCAACATTCTCTGGCTGACAGGGTCCGCAACATGCCCTCTCTCCCTGACCGGGTCCTAGACAGCAGTGCCCAGCTAATGGATGGAGTGGCCAAGAGGAGCTGAGTAGATCCCTGATCCCAACTGTATCATTGCCAGCTTTGTTATCAAGGCACTGTAGATTGTCTACATGATGAGAATTGTGGGAGAAGAGGGAAAACATGGCTTTAACAATGGGACAACTAAATATAACTTCAGGCTCCCTCCACAATGAGATCGGGATGACAGGAGACAACATCAAGAGGATATGTCCCTTAAGAATGGTTAGCAAAGCATCTTTGCACCATGGTAAATGGGACATGAAGCCGAGCCTTTTGCAGAACAATGGAGAATGGATGAAGGGCTGGATGACTGAAAAATGATGGATGTTGCCCCTATCTTTAGAAAGAGGAATAAGGAGGCCCCAGGGAATTAAAGACCACTCTGTCTGACACTGATGCCTGGGAATATTTCAGAGCAGATCATACATAAACCGGTTGATAAATGCATTGAAAGCAATGCAGTATTACCAGATATGATAGTATTAAAATACCTTGGTTGTGTGAGCCATTGCTTATATAAGAGGGAAAATCAAACCAGGCAATTCTTATAGGGATTGTAAAACTAAATAGAAGAATTAAAGTAAGTTCACTGACTAATGGAGCTGATAAACAGGGACAGGTTTTTTACAGTATTATGGAACTGACAAGAAGGATTATGACTGGGTTTCTTGATAAAATTTTCTGTATTTCTTTCTTAATATGGTTGAACTGAAGTGCTGGCTGAGCAAAGGTCTGCATATTCCTAGGAACTGGGAGATCTGCTAACGCAAGAGCCAAGTCGGTAGAAAAACACATTGTCCCAAAGCCCCAACATTGCAAAAACTTTGCTCTGGTTTCAAATAAACCAGTTAAAAGGAGGCAACTCAGTCCCAGAATGCGCATTGGCATGGGCAATTTGACAGATTATCCTGGGGTGGCCCAAATTATATTTGCAGAAGGGTCTAAAGTAGTTCTAGCTTTGTCTGTAGGTAGAACTGTTTGGCCAAATAAAGATCTGCAGTCAGGGAATAACTTTACTATTATTAGATCAGAACACATAATGAATCATAAGAGATAAATGTGCACAGGTGATACACAAATGGCTATTACAATGCCATTTATATGGAGCCTCTACATTTACTTGTAGCATACTTCTGACTTTCAGCTCCTGGTAATATTTTTTGATGATATTTTTTGGAAATGTCTTATCTTTATGACTGAAAGTTCTTTGCACATACTTAGTTGTCTATTTTATTTTACTTTATTTTAAATGTGTTTATTGAGAATTGTTAGGACTGAAAATGGCCTAATGTTTGAACTCTTGAGTTGGGCACATCTCTCTCACTGCTTAAGCTGTTTCTGCCCTGGTCACGCTGTCCTGACAAAGGCAGCTTTAGAAAATAACATTTGGACTGAGACACTTGGGCAGCAGCTTGTAAGGCTGGATTGCAGACTATCCGGTCCTTCCATTGGATAATACCCCTTGAATAATAATCAGTTGATTATTAGGGCTATTTGGAAACTTAGGACAAAAGCCTTCTGCCTCAGGTGACTGGAAAATCAGTGGAACTATATTAATTAAAAAAATAACGCAAAAAGAGAAGGAGGATGTTCAAAAAAATAATTAAAAATTAATTAAAAATAGACTAATTAATTTGAATATAATTAATATTAAATTAAAAATTAAAAAATATTGTTGGGATACAAATCAGCAATATCTGAGCTATAAGGCAAGAGTGTAACTGACTATACTTCTGTAACAGTTAGGATAAAAAGAGGATCTAAAAGGATACTATAGCTATTGTTAAGCATTGGCTCAGCTGAAAGAGTGCTCCTTCCTCTGAAAAAGTCACTTTTAAACCGGTGGGGGTAGCCTGTAGCCAAACCGAAAGAAGAGGAGCACCTGAGCTGACATAAGGAAGAAAAGTGTGCTTTTGAAGCAAAGCAAAGAAACATGCATGGAGGTTGCTTTCAGAACGAAGGGGTGATGCTTGTTTCTACCCTCCAGAAACAACGGCCAGCCAGTTCTGATGACAAGAAAAGAGGTGAGCCGAGATCTGCTTTAAGATTTCTATGAGTTTAGCTTAACACTAATGAAATCTACCCTCCCCAGAGATTTCTTCTTTTCCAAAGGAGGCTCCTGGTTTTGCATCTCCCTCTCAGATTCTTTTGGAATTTCCTTACAACTTCTTTTGGAAGTGATTTTGAGCTAAATTTATTGTAGGAAAGTTGTGGAGTTTCTTTTGTCATCTGTCACACATCCTCACCTCATGCTTGGTGGTTACTCAGGCTTCGTGATGCAACAAACCTATGGGAAGTGTGGTTTCATTTCTCCCCTCGGGATTTAACTGAAACATGGGAAGCTGGGAAGGTTGCAGGCTGCTAGAGAGGTGATTGTACAATGAAAGACATAATACATATATCTTGGCTCCCTCTCACTAATTTCTAAGAAAATGTCACTGCTTTTTTACTCCTGTGAAAGAACTGAAGAGTGATTGCCTTTCCCCCGTATTAAATGGGAATGGTCAGAAATGCAGAATAGCACAGTTCTAATTGCAACAGTGGTGGGCCTGCTCTGACGTAGCACTTCAAGGTCCGAGAAAGGGGCAGAGGATAGTTGTGAATGCATCTCTGTGGCTGACAAATGCAGCTGATGACTGGTAACTTTCTGGCAATGTCTTTGAAATATGAGCTGGGCAGGGCTTGGTGTGGTGGATGGAAGGAAGAGAAGACACATTTTTCTTCCTTCTTCCTTCCTCCTTTCAAGAGGATGAGGAAGAGGAGAAGGTGAAGGAGTCATTAAAGTATTAGAAGACAGACTTGGTTGGAAGAGAGAAGAGAAGGAGATAGATTTCCAGCTTTCTGCAGGAAATTCTAGAAACGTTATGGGAAGCTATGGTATTAATGCTGTGACCCTTCCTCTTATGTATGCTGCATATGTATAAATAAATTTTATGTCACAGAATACAATTTTCAGTGACCTCTTTCTGAGTAAAACTTTGAGAAAGCACCACACCCTTGAAATCTCTGTACTTTTAGGTCACGCTCTAATAAAATTCACACATCATGTTCTTTTGTGGGCATCTCCACTTCAGCAATAAAAGGATTATTCCATTCCTCCAGCTTTCTCTGCTTTCTTTTCTTCCGGGACAATTGCATACCACATTAGTAAGCAAAGCATGGCATAGATTCACATCACGTTGTGCTTCTGAATCTGCATTACATCAAATGACTACCTGATATAAGACTGCTGCTGCTTGATAGAGTATCTAAGACTTTGAGAATGTAACCCAGCAGGCTACTTCCTGGTTATCTAGGGTAAAACTTTGTGTGAACAATTTAAAAGTTTGTTTGTTTGTTTAATTTAATAGTTCTAAGCCCCTGGTTGATTTTATGAAAGCATTAACCCTGACGTTTTGATGGATTATTTCCCTTCCCTTCATTTAGTATCTCATTTAAAGTTTGCTTTTGTTGTCTTCTGTTTAATGATTCCCTCCGACTGATTACACAACCAATGTCCTTCCAAGAATGACAGTTTGGAGTATTCAGTGGCAGATCCCAAAGTGGGGATTAATGTCTAAAAGAAAGACAGGCTGCTTGTGGTGTGGCACCTGAGCAGCTTGGCATCAGCATTCTCTGGTAGTAATGAGGGTGGAATATATTGTAGCTAGGTAAACAACTCCTATTAGGAAGACAAGGTGTTACTCTTAATGCCACCTCAGTTCATGCTCGGGGCTTATTTAGTTAATGCTGACAGTCTGCCAGGACCCGTGGGCTTAAGATCTGTAAAACACTGCTGCCCTGGCTGTCCTCACAAGGAGCACAACACAACATCCACTAACACAGAAGTAATACCCACTGAGGGGTTCTTCTGCCAAAGTATTCATCAACAGAGATGGAGAGAGTAAGTTCCTCTCCCTTTGCTAAAGACAGTGACTTTTCTTTCTCTCTAGAGAAGTAAACGATACAAAGAAGTAAATGAATTGGGTTAAATTAAATCTAATCAGGTCCAGTGGTGCAACAAGGGTTGGGTCCCAGAGCTGAAATCCAGGCCCTGAGGCTCCAAATAATCTTCCAGAGAATAATAAGCAATGGGGGAGTAAATTGGCATGGACAAACCAGGATCTACCCAGATTGATAACTGCTTGCCAGTAGCATCTTCCTTCATGTTTAAAAAGAAAACATTGTCTAGTCAATCATGTCCATTGCTACAGATGTTCACTTTACTTTTTTTCCCCTTAAAATATATTATCTCTTTTTGTCTGGAGAGTTTTTTGTTTTCAGTTTTCCTCAAACATATCAGGAATGTAAAAGCAGGTGAAAACAAAATTGGTAGTTGTAGAAGGAGAGAAAAGTGTTAGTTATGTGCCCCACAGCTGAAGTGATATTCATGGCCAATTCAAGACCGTTACTACTAGGGTCACACTGGATGTCTCCAGAACATTTTTAGACTGTGTAACTGCTTTCTATGTACGTATGTATGTGGTTCCACTGGAGCCACAACAGCTGTGAGTGGGCAGGTGTATCTATAATATTTTGCTGCCTGAGTCACACAAGCAAAACATGTATCATTTAAAGCTGGCTAAATTATTATTTTTAAAATCTGAGGCAGAAAAATACATCACTTGTATTTATGTCTGAATAATTAATAGTCTGATAATAATTAGCTATTACTAGTCTAATAATATAGGCTGAATAATTAATAGTCTGCTTTTGTTTCATAATAACTCCAAAGAGCTGCCGGGAGCAGCTGCTTCATTCTGCCTAACGGTAGGGCCTGAAGAGATGTGAGAATTCTTTCCTGCATGATATTTTTCCTAGCTACTCATACGCAAGAAGTTGCTATTAGCTATGACAGGGGAAAACATTACCTAGGAACAATTCTATAATGCAAATTGTTCAAAAGCCATAGCAAAAATATGACAACCTTACTTTAAAATACAGACATTAAAGGCTGGCCTTGTTTGAAATGTGGCAAGCTGTCAGATACAGTAATATGTTTCAGTATGTCATTCATTTCCAACAAAATGTGGAAGTTTTACCATTTACTGATTATTTTGTTGCAATCAGTGGTACTAGGAGTGTACAGTACAGTGGTACCTCGGTTCACGAACGCTTCTGTTCACGAACAATTCGGTTCACGAACAGCTCTGGTCTCAAAATTTTGCCTCCGTTTGCGAACGCCGGATCGGGTTACGAACAGGATCCGTGGCCATTTTCCCTCCCGTGACACGTGGTCGCGGCTTCCTGTAGGGAGGGGGACTCTCCCTCCAAGCAATAACCGCCTCCCCACCCGCCTTCCTGTCCTCCACGCCAGAAGTCGCGTCGAGCAAGGTTAGCTTTCTCTCTCTTCGTACTGTACTTTGTGTCATATTTTTGCGGTTTAAAACAACAACAACATATGGTTCAGAATGGATTAACCGTAATTACATTGAACCTTATAGGGAAATTTGATTCGGGACACGATCAAAAATCGGTTGGCGACCAAATTTGTAGGGGTCAGAATGGATTAACCATATTTACATTGAACCTTATGGGAAAATTTGATTCGGTTCACGACCAATTCGGTTCGCGACCAGAGTCGCGGAACGAATTAAGTTCGTGAACCGAGGTACCACTGTATTTGGAATGCTAAATAGTATGTTGGCGGATTATTTTACATTCAAAATGGTGCAAGGAACTAGGACATTGATTTAGTATAATTTAAACTTAATTAAAGTTAATAAAATTAACAAAAATGTTGCTACTTATGTATTTAACAATTTCATATTAAAATGCTAATTGGATGGCAATTTACAGTAGGATACTGGGGGGGAGGGGGACTGTTACTAAGTGAATGAAATGAAACAAAGAAAATGCGATTTTGGATCCAACTAAAGTACAGTGTCGGTCTAAAGTGCCAAAGCTACTCCAATGAAGTTATTATGTAGAATCAAAATAATTTTTGGCACATGTCTCTAAACTTAATTTTGCAAAGCTGGATCCAAAGAACTGTGTGATTAGTTTTATAAGCTGTAAGATTGTGAGAAGGAAATCCTCCTCCCTGCCATGCAGTCTTCCCACCATGATCAAAGCAAACAACGAGAAACTACAATTAGAATGGGCCAAACATATAGACTAAAATGCAGGGAGAGACACCAAACTAATAGCATTCCTTTCCAGCTGAGGCTTAACAAGAGATCTCTTTGATCAAATAAGGAGGGATCCTTTCCCCCTAGGAGATTACCATTTCAATCAACAAACAAGCAGAAAACCGCAACTCAGCAGGGTGCCTAACTACAGACGGCTCCTTTTTGGAATGCCAGCTAAGTGCATTTTCTCAGAATTCCTGAAGGGTGCACTTTTGAGAAACAATAGCAAGGTCTCTCTATATCAGTATTTCTGGCTGGGGAATTCTGGGAGTTGAAGTCCACCCATCTTCAAGTTGCCAAGGTTGAGAAACACTGCTCTATATAAAGGGCTTAAAGGGAAAACATCATCACAGCTGCCCTGACAGCAAACTCTGTATGTTTGCTCTTGGAAATAAATCTCATCTCTGTTTCAAGCAACTGCCTGTGCATTTTTATTCCCGGCTCAGAAACGAACTTGGTAAGATTTCTTTCCAACAATGTCCAAAGCAGCTTGGGATGTGCTCTCATCCTCGCTGTTTGCATTCATTTATTCATTTATTCATTAGTGAGGAGTTTTAAAACACTTTAAGATAATGACATGGGAGAAAAGGTTATTCCTCTTGGAACAGTAATAGCTGAGGATCAGCTAAGGGTTAATTATTCTGCAACTAACTGTATTTCCTCCTCCTATTTTAAATTAAGAATTTCAAGTAGTAAAACATAGTACACCAACTCTTTATATGGTTTCTTATATCAATTACACGGTAAGCAAGAATTCATTTCCAAAAGAGGGATTGTTCATGAGTAATTAGCAGCATCCTTCCAAAACTAATTTGATTCTCCAGCAGGTTATTTCAAAAATGAAAGTACATTTTGAAAATGTATGACATATCAATGAAACAATCTTTCATAATTCACCTTTTCATAAAATTCAATTTGTAAAACAACATTTCAATCATAGTAATTTCCCCATAATTTCCCAATCCATTTATATACCCCCCAAAAATCCCCAGTGTAATGAAAGAATTGGAGATGAGTTTTTGGAAAAATCATGCAACATTTTCAGTGAATATGATCCAAGAGGGAAAAAAAAATATTCTATTAGGTGACATGAATGAATGAGTGTGAATGAGATAAGAGAACAGAAAGTTATTTGGCCATTTGGGGACCCAAGACTCAATGTGATTATTTGGTGAGTATCTGCTCAGAAAAAGGTCTGTTTATTTCAAATATCTAGTTTAAACAGAAGACTATTCATGTGTACACATGGAAAATAAATGATTGATTTAATTGTTTATAATGAAAGACTGCAGGAATTAATGAAAGATGAAAAGTTCTGAACTGAGACAGACCTTTTTTTTTCATAGCATTGAGACTTGATCATGGGGGGAAATGGGCCTGGAAGAAAAGAAAAGTGAAAGAAATGAAAGTGAAAGATGAAAGAAAACTGAGAATGTATGTGTTGGTCTTGTCATCAACCCTCATCTAAATTTTTTAAACCGAAGAATAGCCATTCCTTTTAATATTATGACAAGATGACCCTTTTTCCTACTTCACCTTGAAATGCAGCTCCATGCCTTGTTATCTGCCTTCTGCTTCATATCTCAGGGTCACTTTAAACCGAATTACAGTACATTATTAAAGGGCACCCTGAATCCCAACAACTATCAAAAACTGCAATTTTCTTCTAATATAGGAAACATGGTTTAAACATAAACATCTAAGTCTTCATTAAGCAAATCTACCTTAAAAGAATTTTAACTTTAAAGTCCTTACTTGTAGGGCAGTTTTTAAAAACTAAGACATTTAAACTAAGAAACTTTTTACCAAATATCATTTTGTGTTTCAGTAAAGGTCTTTAATCAATCTGTGGTGATTGCCATTTATTTCTTCTTCTCAGTCATTTCTCCAGACAGTTCAAACAGCCTGAATCTTTCATATGCCAGAAGTAGCTCTTCAACCATGACCTAAGAACAATGGCACTACCAGAGCTGTGAGAAGCCCAGGAAAGGTGTTTATTGGGGGTTTCTATGCATACTTCTGGTTTTTCAAGTTTCTTTCCCACCTAATTCCCTTCTCCTGGAACATTTATAACCCATCTTTCCTCCAGTTGCCCAAAGTAATCTACATGACACTCAATCTTCCAACTGTATCCTCAGAACAATAACTCTGTATGGTAGGTTGACCTGGGAGATAATGAGTGGCTCCAAGAGCTTTACAGGCAGAGTGGGGACTTGAACTGGATCTTCCTGGTGCTAGCCCAATAGCCTAACTTCTGTATTATCCCTACATCATTTGAGAGTTAACATTGGCCATTATTTGATAACCAATAGGCAATCATTTTCTAAAGTCTAATAATTGTTTAATGGTAATTATTATTTAATAATTGTTTAATGGCTTGCTGTTATGTTTGTTTATTTGTAACATGCATTAGTTATTCTTGACTGACTAGGGCATTTAACCACTTTTTGTGAAGTCTAGTATTACGAAGCTGGTCCCCTTCACTGAGGGGTTCAATAGCTAGTGTTGGTTTTATGGAGTTGCCATGTCTTGGACCTTAATCAGATGATGAATCTAGCCCCAGATGTTACAGGAACAGCCTCTTGCATCAATGAATGAATGCCTGAAGAGGACTTTAATTTTTTTTAATTGTGTTATTATTGGAAAGAACTGGGTATGAATAATAGTCACTCTCCAGATGAATTGCTTGCTTAGATGGCAGCTCCTAACCTACTTTGGCTGAGCTCAAAAAGCTAAGCAGGGCTCGATCTAGTTATTATTTGGTTTTAGAGTCCACCAATAAGATAGACCATGCAATTAAAAAAAAAAAAAGACCTGGAAGATGATCATGCAAACCATTTCTGGATTATTGCCAAGAAAATGATTCAGGCGTATCCATGAAGTTCATGAACATTAAGATTAATTTGAAGAAAGGGACTTTACTTTTAGATGAATTAGTATGCAAAAATAGTGAAAAAAATCCATTGGTCCCCCTGTCATCAGGGGGAAAGTGTGTGTGTGTGTGTGTGTGTGTGAGAGAGAGAGAGAGAGAATTATTGAAAGCCATATTCAGGAACTAAGTAAGTTGTTTAAAAAGATGTGTCCATTGTTTTGCACAGAGCAATGATTCATCTTAATATCCAATGAAAAGGAATCGTTTTGTTACCTTAATTCACAGTTGGCAAGATCTCCAGTTCTTTGGACTGAAACATTGTTTTATTATAATTGTTAGACTATCTCTTTATGTTTGATATCTCCATTTTCAGCTTAGCTTCTCCAGACTTGGGATTTTTGCCTGATTTTCATAGCTTTCAACAGATATATAAATAAATAGAAAGAGTGGCAAAAACATTCCACAACTTTGTAATCTAGCTCTAGCAGTCACCAGTGCCAGGAATTTCATTCTCTCAGGAACTTCCAATGATGTTTTACTGACCACCTGCTGTAATTGGCATTTTTATCTTGTTTCTGGAAGCTGCCAGTTAAGATACTGTCATATTTTTCTACTAAAATTTGTGGGTATTATTTTTAGTTAAACTCATTGCTGCAAGGTAAATGTGCATTTACCTAGTCAAATATGAGGGTAATTAAAGAATCCCATTACTATACTGTAAACCTTTTCCCCTCAGAGGGCTCCCTTGAATCTTTCTCCATTTCATGAGCCTACTGAGTAATGTAGTCCCAGAGGAACTGAGGAAGCACGATAATATAGCCCTAGTAATTAAGTAATTGGTTTATCGTGAAAAAGCTAACCAGGATCAGATCAGGTACAGGAGAGCTCCAGGAAATCCCAGGGCTGTAGGCTAGACTTGAAAAACAGTGCAACCTCATCCAGAGAGAAACAAGGAGCATAAAGGATCCCTGATTTACAAACAATAGTGGTCTTGTTAGGGTTTCATTAAGCCCATCTAGACCCACACAGCCTCCAGGCACTGGGACAGGACTTTAACAGCATCTCTAGCCTGGCCTAAGCTTGCGCTACACAATTGGGTATCACCAGTATATCATTGTTGGATGACCTTCAGATGTTAAGTAGCAAAGGAGATGTTAAATAGAAAGGGGGAGAACACTGACCCTTGTGGTCCCTCACAAGAGAACAACCACGGTGCTGACTACTATCCCCCACCTGCCACACAGACTAGCACTGACTGGAACTGATTGCTGAGGAAAGAGCAGAATCACTTCAGAACAGTGTCCCCAGTCCCTGCTGGCAATCTAAAAGGATACTGTAGCCAATGGTATTGAGGGCCATTGAAATATCCCAAAGGGCCAGCACTGTTCCCATCCAGGTCTCAACTTAGGTCATCAGCCAGAGTAACCAATGCTGTCTCTGTCCCATGTTGTTGTTGTTGTTCTTCAGTCATTAAGTCATGTCTGACTCTTTGTGACCCCATGAACCATATTGCGCCAGGCCTTCCTATCTTTCACTGCCTCCCTGAGTTTGCTCAATTTCATGCTCATTGCTTCAGTGATGCTATCTAGCCATCTCATCCTCTGCCGTCCTCTTCTCCTTTTGCCTTCCATCTTTCCCAGCATCAGGGTCTTTTCCAGAGAGTCCTCTCTTCGCATTAGGTGACCAAAGTATCTGAGCTTGAGCTTCATTATCAATCCTTCCAATGAGCTCTCTGTCCCATGCCCATGCCTGAAACCAGGGGTAGGGGTCCAGTGAAAGGGAGATGTGGGACTGCAGCATCTGAGCGCAGCTCCTTCCATACTTATAATTTTTGAACATCTAAGACATTCTTCTAAGACAACTAACATTTCAGTGCAAAAAATATTTTTACATATTTTACAGTGGCATGTATGAAGATCGCAGTCAAGGAGGTACAGACTGACAAACCATACATTTGAATGGTTTGGTACTTTTGCTTGATTTAGAAGAAAGAGCAAGAAAATAATATGGAAAGCAATACAGTACTAAAACACCCTGATGTGCTTATGGTAATTGCACATTTGATATCACTGTTATAAAATTATATAAAATTACACATTTGATACCACTGTATACTGTTGAAAAGGACTCTTGTTACTGAGCAGGAGAATCTATAAACAATGCCTGCTGAAGAATTATTTAAATTTTTTATACTGTATTAGGAAATGTCATACATCAATTATTATATTGTCTTATTGTGATATTAGTTTATATTGCACATTATTTTGATTTACCTTAGTCATAACTGCACACTAAATAAAACTACTACAGGAGTGCTATTGCCAATGCCAAAATCAAGCAAAAGAACAACAACAAAAATCCTATAACCACATCTTAATAGAAGAAAAATGAAATGGTTTCTTGCACCTTCCGTTCTGAGTCTATATTCTGATTATTACAAACATCTGTTCGATTTCCTAAATTCCTTTTCAGAGCAAATCTTCCTTTTTTTCCTCCTCCCCCAAAATAGCTAAATGCCTGATAGGTGATCTGGATGGAAGATAGATTTTTAGATGAGGTGTTTTTTACATCAGGAGTTTCTGTGTAGAAGCAATGCTATTCAGCATTACGCAGTTTTTGAACCTCTGTGCGGTATTGTTTCCAATTTAGTTGTATATAACCATTTACTTCTGTGAGGAAAAGGAACACTCTGGAATATCACTAGATGGGAGCTGGGGAGTGGAGTTGAAACTATCCCTTGAGATCACAGTGTCTATCTTGAGGGCTCTTTATTGCCAGACTCCGTGGTTTCTAACAGAGGATTGCAGAAGCCATGATTATGTGAATTAGATTCTTGGAACAATGGGATGGTCTACATGAGTGCTCAGCTTTTACACTGCCTGCCTTAAAACAGTTAAGATGGGGTGAAGTTTTCCTCATTAGGTAGTGACAATTCTTATCTTATCTCTCCCACTGTTTTGGAGAATTATTAGCTAGTCCTCAATAGTCTGTGTTTGAGAAGATACTCAAACATGGAATGGGAACCCCATGTTTTTCTGGAGGAAGGCTTAACTTATTTGAATCTGCTTTTAGGCCTCATACTGGGACAGAAACATTTTGGTTTCATTATCAGATTATCCATGCTGAGAAATGAATGTGCATCTCTTTTGGTTCTGCTAGTCTTCTCTGCAACGTTTGATAGCAGTGACCATGGTGTCCTTTTGGATGGTCTAACCTGAATGGGGCAGTGGGAAGGATTGACTCTGAAAAGTTCTGAACTCTTCACCTCTATCTTGCAGCTCAGTTTAGAATAGAGGCACACAATCTGATGTGCTCCTATTCCATTACTATGACAGACACAAATGTCTATTAAATACATGGCAGCACTATATGAAATATTTTAAATTAATTGGTTCAAAAACCAAGTGTGACCCTTGCCCATAAAAAATTGTGGACTCTACTTTTAGAAGTAACTAACTTTAGAAGTTAGTGCATGCTTAATCCTTCAGTGAGTCCTCTGTTAGGTCTCATGAAATTGATCCCATATTCTATTAAATAATGACATGAAAAATGACAAGAGAGGTCTTCCAAGGACATTGATAGCATTTTCCTCAGTTTGCTAATAATATCTATGTCTGTATCTTTTTATTCTACCGAGATTGTTGAAATTCTGAACCTCTGCTTGGAGACAGTGATGGGTTGGATGAAGAAGAAACAAACTTAATTTATTCTGGATGTCAGGTGAGAGATTTTGATAAAAGAGTTTTGGAAGTCCAAATATAAATTACAGAGTTGCTAGGTAAAGACTGTGACGGTTTCAAATAAGGCACATATCACAGCAGTGAGCAGGACTGAGGCAATTATTCTTTCAAATTAAGTTTTTGAGTTCAGAAAGCAGAAAGTTACACAGAGTTAGTCAAATTTATAGAAGTAATAGATTCTGGAGCTTATTATGTGTCTCACAGTATCACTGATCTTGCCTCATTGGCAAGTCTAATGGGTGCTTTGGGGAGAGTATCAACCTATCTAGACTTCTACATCCATGAATTGTAGGTTTTCAGTCAGCCAGAACATTCAGGAGGGCTGTCAGGGAAGGCAGCTCTGCTTAGCTTGCTAGCTCTGTTTCCTGAATTGACATGAAACAAGATATTACCATATAAATGAGATAAGGTCTTAGATAATTGCCAACTGGAAAAAAAACAACACCAAAACCCTGAACTGGATTGCCTGTGTCCGGAACTATTAAATGAACTGTTCTATCTTCTATCTCCCCCCACCTGCCATCCATAAATCTGTATAATTCCCTCTACCTCTATTTCTCCATTTTCTACTGTACTATGCTAGTGAAAAAATATGAATGCAAAATAACAATAGCAACTCTGATGAAACTGTAATTTAGGTAGATAAATAGGCAGATAAAACCCTGAGCTCATGCTGGCAAAACTTGTAGGCAAAATAGTTAAATTTTGGCAGTGTGGTTTTGACCGAAGATGAGATCAGCTTGTACCTCTGTACTTATGATGATACAAAGCCCCTTTATCTTGCTCTTCACAATTTCCTGGTGGGATACATACTTTAGGGGAGAGGAGTGATTAAATGAGACTTTTGAAAAAACAGCTCTTTAAAAATAATATATTCAAAATATAGTTCCAGTTAGGTGGATGAGGAAGTTAAAATATATTTTGAGGGAGGTGGAGCCTAGAAAAATACTCCCTGCTGAATGTAATCAAAAACTAGAATACCCTGAAGCATGATATTTTAGCTTCAATAAAATAGAATATATATATATATATATATATATATATATATATATATGTATGTATGTATACACACACACACAGACATACACAGACATACAGTATATATACACATACACACACACACGTAAGCACACACATGTATCAAGTCCCTCTGCGAGGTGAGACAGCTTGAAACACATTACTTCATGAACACTTAGTAAAATGGGTTACCCTTTATTCAAAATACATCAGGTTATTAATTTACAATGCATTTGGTGTCAAGTAGAGGACATGGTACCTAAAAAAACTAACACATATACTAAGGCATCTGAAGTGGACTATAGCTTATTTTCTCAAACATACAAAGTTGTCATCCAAAGTGACATGTTCAGAAAATAACCAGTCATGTCTCACAACTGATTTGCCCATCTGACAGAAAATCTTGCACCAGGTTACAGAGTTTCTTCAGGTATTTCTCAGAATTATGTAAGACCGTTGGCCAGGTCAACATGCTTTTGGAAAGCTGTTTCTCAGCCTGGTGTATATAGTTCGAACTGTTCATGATGACAACTCCTCCTTTTTGACCTCTTCAGTTACAATGCTGGTATTGCTTTTGATACTGTGGATAGTGTTATATTTTCCACGGCTGAGACTATAGTAAAGCATGATGGTTGCCAATTACCTCAGCACTCTCTATCAAAATTTACTCCAATAAATTCTTCAAAGTACATCACTTCCTAGCAGTGGTGACAGTTTCCTATTTGTGTTGTTTTGGGTTTTTTTCTACATTAATTAAAGTGGCCATTGGTTGAATGACCAATGTAATTTTTAAGTAAAGTATAGATAGCCAAGGGCTAGTGAGTGGGGCCAGTAGACATGGTTGTGTCCAGAAGAGAAAACAAGGGTATATATTAACACTTAACATATAAAGTAAACATTCTATTTCTGGAGTCTTGTGGTTTGGTAAGTCTTTTTCTCTGCTCTTCTTCACATCCATTTAGGAAGCTGGTCAGAAGATAAACCTCACAAAACCTGACTGAAGGTCAGGATGATCACTTATTGAATTTATTTTATTCTTAAAAGTAATCCAGGAGATGGTAAAGGAAAAAGAATGGGATTGTTCAGGAACAGAACTGGTAAAAAAAAACAAAAACTGTGTTGCTTAAAGGCTCAAGAAGACTTAGCAACTAGAATCAACATTACCTCCTGGTAATTTGATCTCTTGTACAAGACAAGAAATGGTAAAATCAATTCTGTAGCGCACACTGCAGTGAATTACACCACTTTTCAATAAATAAATAAGTAGTGCACAAAAGCAGATTCATCAACAGATAAGGAATCACAGAGTTAGAAAAGACTGCGCAGGCTGTTGAACCCAACCCTCTGCTCAGTACGGAAATCCAAATTAAATCATTCCTAACCAAGGGCTGTCTTTGAGTAAGGGATGATTGCATTCCAAGAGATGGTTACATTGGAGTGAAAGTTTGATACAAACTGATAGGATTTTGCCAAGAGAAGTAAGGGAGTTAAAACCTGATTGCCAAGGAACTGATTTGGAAATCAAGAATTCAGGATAGCAGGGAACAAGAACCTCTGGAGAGAGCAAATTGAGGGAAGCTTAAGGGGAAGATAAGGTGTATGCTGTTTGACAGCTTGGAGCCAGTAAAAGAAAATAGAATGAGAGACCTTCATACAGGGAGGGCTTGACCCAAGAAATACAGCAGCAGAAAACAAAACTTAAAACTGTTAGGAAAGGTGTGAATGAGCTTTAGAGCTCAAAGTCAGATGTAAGAGAGAGGTGCTGTGGGGTGGGGGGAAGGAGAGAAGCAGAAGAAGTTTGGTATGGGGGGTCATAGCAAGAAAAACAAAAAAAGGGGGGCAGCCTGAGAGATAAGGAATATGAACTAAAGCTGGGTTAGTTTTTTCTCTGCTAAAAACAAGCAAGAAACAGTAAGCAAGACATCAAAGGGAGGAAGCATGGAGCCTTTTCCCCTGCAGCAGTCTACCCTGGTGAGGTTTCACTCTGCAGGTAACAGGGGAAAGAGCAGCTAGGGATGGCTCTGCAAAGGAATACTGAGTTTGGGTTGGCAATGTTTGGCCAATGGAGGAGAGAGAGGCTGGTAATGTCAGCAGCGAGGGGGTTACACAGTGGACTGATTGGAGAAGGACTGAGGTCTGCAGTAGCAAGGAAAGAAACACACTGGATCAGATGGATGGGTGGAAGAGAATGAACCCAGGAGCAGGTGGAGAAGAGGGAGAACAAGACTATGCACTCCAGCTGTTGTTCTGGGCATTTGCAAACGAAAGGAAAATAATTAGTTTGCTTAAATAAGCACTGTAACTTTGAAATATACTCTGCTGAGAAGCCTGTTCCACTGGCAGATGGAAGAGGGAAGGGAAGGACCGCTAACTCCCAGCAAGATTCTTTGCAGGGCAAGGAGATTCATCCCAAATTCAATAGCTTAAATGTTGTGTAAAGCTGTTCTTGCAGGTGCGTAACATTTGTATAGGTTGCTGTTTCTTTATTGCAAGTAGTAAAGCTGTTGTCTATACACAACTAGAGGTTTGATAGAGCTTACTGGATGTTTTGGAGGGAGGAGAGAAATTGCCCCTCCCGTTGGTTAGAAACTTGGCACCAGGCTTTTTTTTTTGTAAGTAAAATTGCAAATAAGTTAGAGAGGACTCACTTGGAGTCTCAGAGGAGCCAACTTCTTTAACCCAGGACAACTTCTGTGTTAAAGCAGGAGCTACCCCACGATTGGAACACATCCAAGTATGATGCTCAGAACTGGGATCAAAGAGGGGTCACACCAATGCCGAATAAATACTTCCCATGGTGCAAAAACTATATTCCCTAACACTATTTGAACAAGATTTTAAAGCCAGTTATGCCTGCACTCAATTATCATCCAGCCTACGCTTAACTAGCTGCCTAATTACTATGTCATGGAGTAATTTGTCAAATACTTTGCTGAACTCAAAATGTATTATGTTTACTGAATTCCCACAATCTTCAAAATGATATATAAAATGAGAAGCTATATATCAATGTTTTAAACACATAAATAAGTTATCCAGTAAAAAAGAAAGTAAGGTTCATTTGGCAGCACTTGTTCTTGACAAATCCATACTGATTTTTGGCAATTGTTACAACTTTTTCAAGATGCTTGATGTTCTGATGTAGAATTTTCTCAGGTATGGATGTCAAACTGAGTGGTCTATAGTCTCCAGAAATTCCTTTTTCCCTTTCGTAAAATAGAATCAATCTTTATTCTCTTCCAGTCATTTGGCACTTTACCCATTCTCTAGGAGTTTTCAAAAATAATACCTAAAAGATCAGCCTGACCCCTTTGAAGTTCCTTCAGTAACCTAAGGTATAATCCATCTGGTCCTGGAGATTTGGACTCATTCAAAATTAACAGGTATTCACAGCCACATTTTTATCACTCTCAAGTTTCCATTCTTCCCCATCATTCTGCCCTTATCAATTGTCTGGTGGAAGATCTGCCCCCTTTGCTGGAGAACACTGCGACAAATGAAGAGTTACCAAATGAAGAGTTCTTAGCATCCTTCACCAACCTCAATCCTTTCTGGGCTTTAGCTTTCTTAGTCAGAAATTTAATAATTATTTTGAACAGCAGCCAAGATCATCCGAAAGATAGATCTAAAGTTTTTGCTACAATTGAAGTTATATAGATTGGGCAGAGCACTATACGTGGACCAGAGAAATGAACTTCAACTATTTGATTAACCAGCAAATTGTTTAGTGGCCTTGTCTATCTACCTACCTACTTACCTTGCACAGCACTCTTGAGAATAACAAATAAAATATGTGTTTTGGAAGAAGGACACAATAAAATAAAACAAAAGAAACAAATGATAACAAGAAATGAAATAATGAACTTATTTCTGATGAATAAAACTGAGCCAAAAACACAGAGGTTTCATTGAAGTATGAATTGTTCTGTGAGTGGATTGATAGCTGAAGCCACTGATACACAGACAGTTGAAAGTAAGAACATTTAAAGCCAAAAGAAAAAGTTAAACTGTGGCTGTGTGAAAGAATAATCAACAGTCTGATTAATTTTTCAGGAGTTCCTATTTTAAAATGATGTTATTACAATGCTTCGGGCACTAAATTTGCCAAGCAGACTATTATGGGAAATCTGTGCAGCTTAAGTACTCTGCAATCATTGAGAATTCATAGAAACTTAAGAGAAGTTATATATTATGCACTAGAACTAGGTGGAGGGGGGGGGGGAACGCTATATAACCATAAATGAAGGAAGGAGAAAGAAATAGTATAATTTTCTCATGTTAACCCTCTCTGGCACATCTCCAGCATTTCATAGATGAAAAGAAAGATTTTCTTGTGTGCTTTTGACACTACTTTTACACCATGTATCATATACTTGCTCTGCAAGAGGCTGTCTCAGACAGACTTCCTGATGTCAGTGGTTAGTAAAAATTTTGTTTTATTTTCTTTTTAATTACAGAAGCATTATATTTATTGTTAGAATGGCAATTTTTAATGTATTCAGTCATGTTCATTATTTGGATGGGTGGTTATAAGATGCATGAGGGGTGAGACATGAGAACATGTGAATGATCATTATGCATGGCATATGGAAGACTGTTTGCCCTGAAAATGGGTCTGACTCCCTCAGGCATTCTACTAAGCCAGGAAGTCTTTCAGCTTGTCTTTAATGTTGGAAAAAGTTCTGTGCTAACATCTGCTTTGCCATTTTTTTAAACCTTGTTCTCAGGTTGCTTCAAAATTTCGTTCAAATTTCAAAATCTCTAGTATTTTGAACTTACTTTATTAGCAGAGGTGGTGGAGGGTGCGACTGTGTTTTCCATTATGCATCTTTCTATCAACCTGAAGTCTCCCTGGTTGCCCACACTTCCCCATCTGAAAATGCCCAGTGAGAAAACTTCCCTCATATATTTGGGATTTAAGCATAGGAACTTAGGATAGCTGCAGGCCACTAAAAAGATAACTATACAGTGAAAGAGAGGAAACTCACATCTACCCCTGATCACCCCATAGCCAAATATATGCAAGAAAACTGCAGTGACCCTGAAAAATTTCGTAGAAATTATCTTCTCATTTGAAATACATTTTGAAAGTATTAATACAGTTGAATAAGAACTTGTAGGAAATGTCTCAAGTAGTACATGGGTGGCATACTAAATAAAAAAATAAAATAAAATAAATAAAATAAAATAAAATAAAATAATAAAATAAAATAAAATAAAATAAAATAAAATAAAAAAGAGGTTTGGCAGATGAGATTTTGTGCCCAGAGCGAGTGAACAGGAAGAGAAGCAGGAACACAGGAATTTTGCAAGACAATTGAAGAGGAGTGGAGCTGATTTGCTGAGTTTTGGGGAGGCTTGGTGGCTGATCGTGAGAGGCTGTATGATTTTCTGGCTTAGGTGTGTTGATTTGTTTGTTGGCTTATCCCACACTCTGAGCACATAGAGTGATCAGTGATCAGTTAGTGCAGGGTTCCTCAACCTCAGCAACTTTAAGATGGGTGGACTTCAACTCCCAGAATACCCCAGCCAGCATGGCTGGCTGGGGAATTCTGGGAGTTGAAGTCCACCCATCTTAATGTTGCTGAGGTCAAGAAACACTGAGTTAGTGGGTGGAGCTGCATTTCTCAATTAGCAGTTAAGTCTCAGCCACTAACACTTTAGAAAGACAACAAGTAGCTGAACGTGTGTATCCAGGAGTGCAAACAGAAACGGGACGTTTGCGATAGAGTTTAGCAGGGGAGGAACTAGGTGATCGTGGATCATGCTGGAAGGATGTACACTCCACAGTGGTGACTTGCCAAAGTGTACTTTGTATATCTTCTTGAGTATGCTAATTATACTTGTTGCAAATGCAAGCTTGTCTCTTTGTTGGAGAAGAAGGTGAAAGGACTGGTGGCCAGCCTTTCTTCTTTAAGATTTATCAGGGAAAGGAAGAACATAAGGTATTTCCTTAAAAGTTCTCCATGAAGCAGGGACCTGAGTAAGCCTTGGGGCCCCAAGGCAAATGTCTCTGACTGGTGAGAGAACTCAGGTTCTGCATGCACCCACTTAGTTTATGACAACTGAGGATGGGCAAGAGAAAGGGAAATGGAGGGCCGTATAGCTGGTTCTTCCTTAGTGCCAGAGCAGCAAGCCTGAGTTATGCAAGAATCTCCCCTCTCCTCCTCAGTCAACTAAAAATCCTTTCTCAACTCCTGTTGGACTGTTACTTTCATGGGCCACCTTCTTTCCCCTCCATTCATTTGGAGTACAGCTGTACATGTGCAGAGCACTCATGCTCCTTACTGTCACCCCTCACCCTCAGTTGGTTGCCTGAAAATATTTCTTGTAGGAAGACCATAACTGGACTGCAAATGTATACAGAACCACTAGGTGGCAGCAAAGGGCTAGTTGTTTCTGAATCTCTTTGCTGCCATCTAGTGGTTTTAGCAGCTCAGGTATGGTATAACTATTTTCTTCTCCCTTATTCTTTTGGAAGCAGGAGGAGAAAAAGAGCAAGCAAGTGGCCAGGACAATTGCTGGGAGAATATCAAATCCAACAAGGGATCTGCTTCCAGTGCATGCTACTGCTATTGATGTCGGCCTCACTAGGTAGTCCAGATCATGAAATCAACTCCACAGGATGGCTAAAACTACTTTTATTGAGATTGGTTATAATAGCAGAATCTTGCATGTCTGATTGTGCTGTACCATCTCCTCCTCCTCCTCCTCCTTACAGTGCAGTGAATCTGGACTTAAAAGGTCTGCATATGTCTGTCAAGGTCATTTTTCTTACTCTCTACAGCTGCTGAGGCAATAACTGATTTGGGAGTGGCAATGGAGTAGGAGGTGGTGGCAGCAGCCACAGACTGCTAGACAAGGCAGCAAAAGTCTCTTTGCTGCCATCTAGTGGCTATCCAGATTTTTGCTGCCCACCTAGGGTAGCTTTACCTCTAATGGTCAAGTTTGTTGAAAACATGGAGAAAAATATAGGTGGCAAGAGAAGGCCAGGTAGATCTCTGTGCCTGCAGATCCCAAGGCAGCAATATTGTCTTCACAATATTTATGCCCTTCATGTCATATTATACTGAGCTGCCTGCCCCATTCTGAAGGGACCTTCTCACAGTGGACTGGAGAAAAACTGGACTACTTTCATATTTACAGGAACACTGGTGGACTAGTGAAAGCAACAGCACCAACAGCATCACCAATAGCATCACACCAGTTGAGTGCCGTGGTAAGAGAACTGCTGGTTAGCATTGTTGCCAAAGCTGAAAGATGGATTGAAATCTGGACAGCAATTTCTGAAACCAGCTTAATTTCCAGCTGGTTTCTACATGGGAGACATGCATTTTATGGCTGCTATGCAGAAATGCCCTGAGCTAGGGAAGTGTTAGGCATTAAGAACATGGCTGCATGTGATAAGGAAGGCATCACAAGGCAAGAAAGGATACTTGTAAATCTTCAACACATGGTGGTAAGGAGACCAATAAATAGTGATGTCCTTTACTGTCTGTGTACACTGTGCCCAGAATATAGATAGCAAACAGGAGGAACTAGAAAGTAAATATGATTAGTGGGTATCATGAAGACTGGGGGGTTGAGAGTCATGATTGGAACACAGAACTTGATAGATATTATTTGTTCAAAATATACTAAGAGAGAGTTAATTTCAACCAGCAGCTAAACAAAAAGAAATTCAGGATGAATTTTAGGAAGAGTCTCCTGATGGTAAGGGCTGTAAAGCAATGTAACAATCTGCCTAGAATGGTGGTAGACTAGCCCTCAAAGACGTGCTGGGTGGTTGATTGACTTCTGCACTGGTCAGGATGTTGGACTAGATGAGTTATAATATTTATTCTGACTTGTCCATTCTGTGACTCTATGAATGTGAAGAGGCATCAGTTCTACTCCTTCCTCCATCCTCTAAATCAGGGTTACTCAACCTTGGCAACTTTAAGACGTGTGGACTTCAACTCCCAGAATTCCCCAGCCAGCATGTTGAAGTCCACACATCTTAAAGTTGCCAAGGTTGAGGAACCCTGCTCTAAATTGTGGATTATTTCAAAGAATGAGAGGATGGGAAAGGAGACACACCAGCAACTGCTACATCGTCAAGTCCTCAAACCTTGATTCTTGGAAACTAGGATAAGGTTTAGGGCAAGAATGGTTAACCTTTGGTTGCCGAGAACTATATTAAACATTTCTATAAGGACAGAGGGCTAACTGGTTGGGATGATTATGCAAAGTGAGCAGGAACAATGGGTTTATCAGGATTCTTCCCATTTTGGGGAGGGGCAGGATTGGGTATTTTAACTTCTTAAGCCTATTTTAGAAACATTACAGTTTTGGTGTGTTTCCACCTCAAATGGTGGGAAACTCTGCTGCTAAAAGCTGAGCAATCACACCACTAATATTAAGCGCTGTGGGTAGAAAGGACTTCATAATGAACAAAAAACTGATTTGGGAACATATTTAGCTGTATGGCCACACTGTTTTTTAATCTAGCACTGGATAGAGTACAGCATCAACAAACTCACTAGGGTTAGGGTTAATAATCTGCTTCCTACAATGAACAAATCAGGATAATTTTGCAGTTGATTCAATGGAAGTATTAATAAAATTGGTGGACAGTTCTCAATTAAAATATACCTTTTGGTAGCTGAGGAATATATATGGTTTCCAATATAGAGAAAATGGTCTCAGGCCACACAAGGCAATTATGTGACTGAAGCCATTACAGCTAAGCAGCTGCCTGGATATGAGATGAGCTGTACTGAGAGTTTGCAAGAGCTATTCCACACTTCTTCGAGAACGGTTGGAATAAATGTGAATTTTTAAAAATTGTTTCTTTAGTCAAAGTTGTTCCTTGCTGAGGTCTTGAGGGAACCTGATTCTGTTGTGAGCCAGGGCACCATGATGTAGGAAACATTAGCTAGGAATAACCCAGTGCTGATCCTTTCACTCTGTTTATTTTGTTTTTCTATGTGGGAAGGAGAATAAAAGGCAACGGGGGTGCCTGCACGAGGAGTCAGAAAAGTCAAGATGGTGCCTGTGACCACGCAATCAAAGCCCACCCATTTTTATGTATGTCATGATGCACATTAAATGTTTTAGTGAAGGAGCAATCAAGCCCCCATCCCACATTCTCTGACAGCCAGCTGGGGTCTGCTTTGAAGCTGCATAATTCAGAGGGAGAGGTTTTTTTCTGTCACGTCCAGCAGCCAGGCTTCCCAACCCCCTGCCAGCCCTCCTTACAGAAGCTGGGTACCAGGAGAGAAGTAACAATTAAAGGCTGGAATCTAAAAGAAACTGGAAATAATCAAGGGAATCAAGCAGATGACTTTTCTTTCTAAGGAATATCTGTTTCTAAGGAATATTTATTTTGATGGTTTAAAAAAATGGCTGCCTTTTTGTAAGTTCTTTAAAGATCATTTGCGATGGGAAAATGGCTTAAATGCATCCTTAATCTCTGAGCACGCCATAAAATCAGAAATAAAGCATAAACTTAAATATTGGACAATGAAGCCTTCATTTACCAGATTTATTTGAATGCATGCAGCTGACCAAATTTATGCTGTGTGCAATTTATGTCATTTGTGAATTGATATTAATACACAAATGACATAATTCCCATTTATTTCCATAATTTGCACAATGTCATAAGTTGTGATTTGCTTAATGATTTCATCACACCAATAATGTAAATTGTTACAAATGATATTAATTTCTGTGATGTCTTACTCTTCAATTCAGCAGACATTTTTGAATAATAGATACTGCCCTTCCCCAGTTAATCAGATTTTTTAAAAGTATCATTGTATCTTAAACAATGATAAGAAAATAATTTAAAACAATGGCTAGCAGCAATCTTACAACTGCTGCTTCACTAATCATTGCTCAGGTCAAATTCCCACTCTGAAATATGTTTCCACTCACACTCACAACCCTTCTATTTCCAATAACGAATTCCCCCATAATCTACCTTTCCTAAAAATTGGATTCTTAAAGAAAAAGAGCTCTGGGTTCACTTATGTTTAGTTCAAGTAACAGTTTTTAAAAAGATAAATAAACTTCTGGGGTCTATTTATATGTAAGTAATACTATTTTTCAATTTTATGTGGCACTGCTATGGTTCTTAAATGCAAATTTATTTAAAATATTATTTCTGATTACTTTTTTCATTATGTTTTATTTCAGTCAAGAGACACAGCTACGATCACCTAGGGATCTGCAATATTTTCCGGTATTAAAATGGGGACCCTCATACTGAAAATATTTGGGAACTCAAGTTCATTTGATGGATATGACTTGGAGGGCTCTGGTTGGCAGCATGAGTGATCCAGGATGCTGGCTCTAAAGAATCCAGCAGCAGTATTGTTCTCACTGAATATTCCTCTTTCATACTGGCTAGTGGTTTAGCCTGGCTACATGTCTGCTATAAGCTTTACTGGTATCAAAATCTGTAGTGGCCTGGTAAGTATATGACATTCAACAATTATTTAGCTCAATTATATGATACAGGAACAGTTAGAAAGGCTTGCAGAGAATAGAAAACTTTACAAAATAGTTATTGGGAAATGGCAGGGTAGGGTTCACAACTTGTGATCCTGTAGGGCAGTATTGTCCAAATTTGGCCACTTTAAGATGAGTGGACTTCAACTCTCAGAATTCCCCAGCCAGCCATGCTGTCAAAACAAATGTCAAAACAAATCTGGAGGGGAGCAGGTTGGGTAAGCTTGAGTTCAAACATTTCTGATTTTTTTTGTGTGACAGTTTCAAAGCTTAAAACCACATAATCTATGGATTCTTTGGTTCTATTGGAAGCACTCTATTGGAACCACAACATCCTTTGCCCTTCAGACAAAAGCTCCTTTTTGTTTATATATAGAAGAGTTGGCTTGGCAAAATCCTTCTATGGTGATATGACCATGAGGATCAGCTGCTTGGATATTTTTAGTCCTTGTCAAGGAGTCTTCAAACTTGTTAATATGGCTGGATGAAAATGATAATAATTCTGCATTTGGACAGCTGCACGGGCTGCAAACTGATCTTTGCCAGAGGATCTTGTATAGCTTGCTGGATAGATGATGCACCTGCAAAATGCTGCAGAAAACTGAGGTTCAGAGATAGTTGTTTTGGAGATAACCCATGGTGTTTCTAATACATTTTGTGGCATCTGCAATACACATCTCCTGAAGTGTGAGATAATCTAACATGGCACACTGAGTTATAAATAGTATGATGAACTTTGTAAAACCCTGCCTGAAAGGCAAGTGCTCTATCTTTTTCTTCCCCTGCCCCCCCCCCGCCCCCGTTCCCTCTAACTTTTGGTGGAGATGCCTTTATGACTGAACTCCTTGAGCCTGATTTTAGGGTCTTTGGAAACCCACCCCAAGCTGCCCAGTTTCATTTTCACATTTGATAAAACTATAAAGGATACCAAGGAAGAGGAACATTTTCTCCCTCCTCCAAAATAACTTGGTGTTACCCAATGGAATTGATAGTCAGTGACTTAAGAGGACCAACAATTCATGTAAGGCAAATTAAATGATGGCATCACTGCCAGGATGATGTGGTGAGACGTGTAAGCTTATAACGCTTAAAATAGATTCTGTATATCAGATCAATTAAGTCTACATAATAGGACTGTTAAGAAGAACAGGCTGCAATAGCTAGATGAAGCTTCTCAACACAGTGATTCCAAGAGAATAGGATGTTCAAGCCATAATCTTTATGTTTTCTGCATAAGCACTGAGAAGGCACAAGAAATAAAAAGAGAGGAATTCTCAATGGTACATAAAGAACAATGAATTAAGATTATCAAGGGATGTGAACATATAGCTCAGAGGTAAATTAAATACTTTATAAGCTGAAGATCCAGGGCTGAATACCTGAACTAGTTTGAACAAAGATCAGGGAGCAGTAATGAGAAAGATCGTCTCTCTGAGACTTTGGATAGCTGCTGTCTGGCTGAACAGGCAATACCAGCTAGAAACTGAATGATCTGTGATGATGATGATAAAATGATATACATTATAATCCACGTTTCTTCCCAAGAAAGGCGCTTAAAGAAGTTTATTATGTTTCCATTGAGTACAAGTAAGTTATACAAGTTATTCTATCCCTTGAAGAGACTAGTTCAATTGCCCCTGAAGAAGAAGAATCTGAAATGAAATTCATTGAGTTTTAATATATGGCTTTCATTACATCTTTGAGGTGAGTATTAGGAACAGAAGGATCAAAAAACCTACCAACCCTCTACAAACAGGAAAATCAAGTCTCTGGAAGAAGATTGTATTCTATACTTAGAATGGGCCAGTGTATTTGAATGGTTAGTTCTATTCTCCATTCTTAGTGTAATTTAAACGACAAGCTTTAATTTATTCAAGGTGCTATTTTGAATGTGATTATATGAAGTAGCAAAACTCATGGGAAGTATTCCTGAGGATATATATTTATACATACATACATACATAATACATGCATACAATTTATAGGTTATCTGACTTCCAGCAACTCTGGGTGGGTTATCTAATAAACAATATTACAAAAGGCAAAAAAAAATCATAACTGGCCCCCCAAACAACATATAACTAAGAAACCCATCCAGCAGGGGCTCACCCTTCCAGCCCCAAACCCTGGGAGAATAGCCAGGTCTTTAATAGCAAAGAACCTTTTAAAAAAAAATCCAGTGGGAATATATTTTGGTAAGAAGGAACATAGAGAAGTACTTGATATTGTGTAAGACGACTGGCCCACCTAGCTCAATACTGTATACATTACAGAAGGACCAACTTCAGATTTGTATGATCTACTTCATTTTTACCAGTATAATGATATCCATCAACTGGAGCTGGGTATAATGTCATGAGCTTAGAATCCAAGAATGCTGAACCCAGGAATTTCTAGGAGGACCAGATTCAACATAGCACACACATTTATTGTTCCTTTCTTCATGAGGCAACCTAACATTTGTGGGAGATGGAGTCAGTTTAGGGTGAGGGAGAGACTGGTTTTGGTTTTGGCATTAAAGGTCAACAATTGTTGCTGATCTATCAGAAATCTCTAGCAGTACACCGTATTTTCTTCCTCCCACACTTGACTTCATTGATAATCATCAGCACTCCAGCATTTCCAATCAGAAGTTGGTTTTATGTGCTGAAAAATTCTGAAGACCAAAACTGGAAAGTTGTGCTTTCATGTGCTCTATCTGTACAGTGCTTGCTCCAGTAAGACTATTACTATATTTTACTTAACAATAATCAGACCCAATCTCCACACATCAGGATTTGGGAGGAGTCTTTCTAGGAATAAGCTGTTACTTCTTGTGTAACTCCACAACTTTTGGTTTAGAGATAAATCATTGGCTATGACAACTGGAAAATATCATTTATCTAACACTAGAATTATTTCAGTTTCAAGAAGGACATAACTTTATGCAAAGCAAGAAGGTATTGAGATGGATAATAGGCAATTTCTGAAAGTGATTAGAAAGTGAAGTTTGCGAACTTAGTGTCCTTTATAAGGCTCCACCATGGTTGTGAACAAAATCCCTTCATTTCCCAGGCCTTAAACCCACAGGAAACTGCTATCCTGCAGTCTCCTTGTGAGGAGCAGCTGTCTGGAGCACATGAGGGTAGTCTCCTATCTTCTCCTTATCCAGAGAGGTTCCAAGGAACTAGTATATTCATTGGTTCCTTGGTTTTTGCCATGGTTGTTGGCTCTGCTTTTACAGAGACATCTTCAGTTCCCCATAACTCCCCCCAGAAATCCCACAAAAATTACTTTTGAGGCTCATCAGAAGTCACTTCTGATTATAATTGTCTTCCTATAGATTAATGCTTATGCCTTAAAACACTGAAACACAGAATTAGCCCAAGGCAAGCCTACAGCACAAAACACTGAATTCTTGCCAAATGTTAACTGAGTTAAATGAAAAGCAACAGGTAACAACAGTGGAGATGTTAGACTGAATTCCTAATGGCAACATTGTCAGAGTTCTGGTTTACTATTGGAAAATACTCACAACAGTAAGAAGTCTGGTAAAGTTTTTCATCAGGTCATTTCCCTTTTGAGGAAGATTGTTCTGGAAGCAAGTGGTTATAAAATCATAGAGTTGGAAGAAGCCATTTAGGTCATCACATTCATCTTCCTGCTCACTGCAGAACCCAAATTAAAGCACTCCAGACAGATGACTGTATAGCCTATGCTTGAACACATCCAATGAAGGGTTCAGAAGCACACCACCACTCTGGGAAACTGGATCCACTGACAGACTGTTCTTACTGTTTAAAAAACATTCAATTACGGTCAGTCTTCCTGTAACTTAAATCTGTTGTTCCATGACCCACAGTCTGGAATAGAGAACAGGCCTTAACCTTTTTCTACGAGACAGTGTTTCAGGCATTTGCAAAATGCAGCCATGTCCACTTTTAAGTTGCCTTTCCTCAAGGGTAAACATATCTTTACATACCTAGCTGCCAGTAAATCTAAATGTGAGGCCCAGAACTCTACACACTACATGAGTTGAGTTATAAATAAATACAGAATAAGGTGGAGTCATTGCTTCTTGTAATCTGGATATTATACTTCCATTAATGCATCCTAACATTGCATTTGCTTTTTCCACAGCCACATCATACTGCTGACTCATATTCCATTTGGAATCAACTGCTATTCCACAATTTTTTTCACAAATACAGTAATCTAGCCAAATATCCTGCACTGTGCATTTAGTTTTTGTTTCCTAAGTGAAAAACTTTGCATTTGTTTCTATTAAATTTCATTCAATTACTTTCAGTTCATATCTTTATGTCATCAAGATCAATTTGAGTTTTATTTCTGTTTTCAAGAATATTAATAATCCCACCAATTTTGTTTCATCTCTACATTTGATAAACATTCATTCCACCTCTTCATTCAATTCATAAATGAAAATACTGAAGAGTAGAGATTCCAGGCAGGACTGAATCTTGTGGCATCCCATTGAATACGTCTCTCCTATATGAGAAGAACTGTGGTTGATCACTCTTTGAGTATGATTCTGAGCCAGGTGGGTCATAAAAGAGAGAGAGAGAGAGAGAGAGAGAGAGAGAGAGAGAAAGAGAGAAAGAGAGAAAGAGAGAGAGAGAGAGAGAGAGAGAGAGAGAGAGAGAGAGAAAGAAAGAAAGAAAGAAAGAAAGAAAGAAAGAAAGAAAGAAAGAAAGAAAGAAAGAAAGAAAGAAAGAAAGAAAGAAAGAAAATATTCATTTTAGGCAAATCCATGCTGACTTCTAGTAAATATCAAACTGTTTTCAAGGTGCTTTTAGATGATTTTTTTAATAATCTAGTCTATGAGCTTCCCAGGTATAGCCGTCAGACTGACCGATTTGTAGTTTTCTGGATATTCCTTTTTCCTTTTCTGAGGATGGGCACATTTACTCTTCTCCAGTCATATGACACTTTGCAAATTATCCAGGGGTCATCTAAGAAAATATGTAAGGGTTCAGCCAGACTATCAGCTAGTTACTTCAGTATCCTAGATGCAGTTCATCTGTTCTTGGAGATTGAAACTCTTTCAGAGTAAATACTATTCCCTGATTTTGTTTCTTCATCCTCCTCCTTCATCGTGATCTTCATAATTTCCTGATGGAACTTGATTTGCTGTTGTTATTGGAATAGATTGAACCAGGATGGGAACTGAGTAACTCTACCTTTTCTTTGTTATCAGTTAGCATTTTCATCAAGCAGCTGGCACATGGATTCTTTTCTTTTCCTTTTATTTTGAGCTTATCTAAAAAAGTGGGTCAGGAAAGCAAAAGCTCAGAATGAGCTTTTGGGTCTTTGCTCTCAGCTCATTCTGAGCTTTTGCTTTCCTGACACAACCTCTGGAGTTATTAAAAAATATATATAAATTCTTATATGATTAGCTAAATTGTACCCCCAATTTAGTTCAGAGTTTGCTAAACCAAAAGGTTCACTAGTGCTGATTGCGGGGAACAGTTCCCTTATATGTTACAACTGATATCCTTATGCACTAGAAGGGGTCTGGCAAGCTTCTCTAGTTGGGAAAAAGACTTCATTTTGAAGAAAGCCAGGTACTTTCCATAGCTCCTTCCATGACCTCTTGTCTACAATAGTTCTGGGGAATAAAAATGATACTAAAAAGGACTCAAGGGTGAACTTTGCAAGGTAAGATTGTGCAGACATCACCCCTCAACTCTTCCATTTGCAACATTGATTGCTTGATCTTGGTAAACATTGACAGATGTAGCAAAAAGGGTATCCGCATAAGGTAATTTTGTCAGGACCATGAATTCTTCCTGGGTCATTCCATTGTTAGTCAGAGCATTAGGCATATGCTTTTCAGTGACTCATTCCTCTTCCTTGGAACCTCTGTTGTTACTGAAAATGAGTCTGGAAAACCTTTTTAGAATCATGCAACTCTTTTGTTCATCCCAGAATGAAAGACATTAAATGATACCGTCACCTGGCCCTTCCCTCCCTCCCTTCCCATATTTTCTTTCCATTTTCCCAGGTAGGACTACATATGCTATCTTCAATTCAGAAACATTGTTTATATTTTATTCTTCATTTCCAAGCGATGTGATATCTGTGCAAAAGGTGCTTTACCTTAGCATATATGAGGATGCTTGGGTGTAAGAAAGAGAAAGAAAAAAAGAGAATGCTACATCTAGTAAATTTCTCTCCTTCTTGGGCAGGAGTTGGCAAGAGACTGTTTCTCTTCCAGCCTTCTGCTATAGCTGAACACTGTGTACAGTGGATCACTTCTTGAAAACCTTCCTAATTGCAACTCTCTCAACTCTGGCTTCCTCTTTCCCTTATTGAACTGAATGTGCTACTTCCTGAACTTCTTGTTTTTCCTCCATTGAATAGAATAATATACTAAATTATCACAGATTCTTATTATTTCCTATTTTATTACTTACTATGTTACCTTCATATATTCTTTGTGTTACATTCTTCATAAATTATCAACTGTTCATTATTTAATTGCCCTTACACCATTAGTCTCAAGAAATTAATACATGGTATTGATTGGTATTATACTTTGATTTCTGGACTTCCAGAATGCATATGACTGTTTAATAAACTATAGTGTAAATGTCCTGACAGAACTGGTGAAGCAGGAGGCTCTAGTTCATACTAAATTAGAACAGATGTCATCTTCCCAAAACTGAAATGGGCAACACTCTTGCAAATTCCTTTGGGTGCTGAAAACATCAGTCAACAGGTTGGTTACATTATGACATCTCTGGAGGGATTAGGATAGGATTTTCCCATATCCCTTCTTTGGGGATTTTAAAATGTTATAGATGCATGAAACTTTTGGAAGATTTTAAAGTTTTATAGACACATTAAGCATGCACATTTCTTTGCATTTCCCACTAAAAATCTAAGGGAATTGCACTGTCATAATTTGATGTTTTATTATTGAATTTTGTTGGAGTAGTTGTGGGGTTAGGGGCCACAGGCTGTAGGTAATTCATTCTGTTGTAAAAATCAAGACCATCTCTTTGCAGAACCTGAGGCTGTTTCTTCACCGCTAATCTAAAGCTGCTAAAATGTTTCCCCAACCCCATAAAACATGAGGGCTCTCATATTAGAGCTGCAAAAGTATGAATAGTTAGTGTTTTCTGTACCTCTTTGCTGTATCTCATGGCCATAGGTTAAACTTTTTTTCAACCTGTTTCAGTTATCTGAATCCTTAATATGTGCTGACCAGAAATGGACACAATACTTGTGCGGGGGTGGGGGAGGGGGGGGGACATTGTGGAATCAGGTATGAACAATGCACATTGGAATTTGATTTTTGAGTAGTATGCCAGGGGTCACTCTGAAAAATAATGGATAGGATCAGGATACAAATTAATTGGATTCCATTTAATTTACAACTAAAATTAATCAAAATTAAATAAAGTGAATTAAGTTTACTCTTTAGGCATATTTTTAAGGTTTCTCCTTCTATCACATTAAAAATTATAGCCTAGTAATAACTTTTTGAGGTGTCTGGGATTCACACCAAAACCTTTCCGGGGCTACACACAGCCTTGGGATCTTAGATTCTGCTTTAGAGAATGTTTCTCATTCCCATTATGCAGCCAACACATTGAAGTTATAGCCTATGTATAGAAAAGTGAGTCAAAAATCTTTTTCAAGAATGTAACTCCCTGTACCATGCAAGCTGGCATATGATGTCCTCCACCAGATTTCAGAGAATGGGCAGCCATTCCAATGAAGCAATGCTTAATCTTGAACGTGCTGCAGAACTCCTCTGCAAGAATTTTCACTTACTGTAAATATTTGCTGACCTTATCAAGCCTGCACCCATTTAAATCTGTTTCCTAAAGTATATCATATACGGATCTATTAAGGCTTTGTTGTTGTTGTTAAAGCTTTACTGAACCCAAATTAGCTCATCTTTCAAATTAGATCCCCCCAAATGAATTTACCTCGAGTTTTCTCCATTCCCATTTATTTGAGAGAACAACAACTTCATTACTGACACAACCAGGAATATCTGTACACTTTTTGTAGAAGGGTGAGTCATACTTTCTACATTCTGGATTGCTAAAATTGACACTTGATTAAATGGAAAATGTACAGCTGAACTGTTAGAAAGATCACAAACCTCCACTTAGGGTGGGCTACGTGAACATATACTAGCCTACCTGAAGCAGTACATTTCCGCTAGAAAGTTCAAGATTTTGTCTCCTCCAAGTTATGACAGCTGTGACCGAAAGTGGATATAATGTCAGAAGAACGGTGTAGGTCAGGTAGAAGTTTCCTTTGTGGCCTTTCCTTTTTGCCTTTATGTAGGAATAGGAACCCTCTGTATGCTCCTGAGCTGTAAAAGTTAATATACCTCTCCAATGGCTATGCTGGACAGGTTGCTGGGTTCTAGTTCATCAGTAACAGGAAGAATCCTTACCTCTGGTCTATTCAGTACAGTCCCTGGCAAGAAAAGCAGGTAATGCTGTTTTGGGTTCTACCAAGAGCCTTTATAGGAAGGCCAGAGTCTTATTCTCCACCCTCCCCCCCCAGTTAGGTAATAATTGCAGTAGCCTTGTGCAAATGTGTTAATCTAAACGTGAATCTTTTCAGCTTTAATTTCCACATGAACGCACTCCATATCAACAACCTTCCCTCCCTAGACTTTTTCCAAATCCATAGGAGGAGGCAGTGAGCGTTTGCACCTTCTTCCAGTGCCCTTTCTTCCTTGTGATGTTTACTGAGGTTGTTGAGAGTAAGCTGTGCTGAAATTGCTTTGCAGTTTTTCAGAAGTCTTTTTCCTTCTGTGAAAGATCCTTCTGTTTTTCAATGTTATTTTCAGGGAGCTTGACAGTTCTTGGGATGGAATGTGAGGGTGACCTTGGAAGATGGCATCGGGGGCGGGAGAGATGCCGCCTAGGAATGATCAAATAAAAGAGAAAGGCGTGCACAGCAAAGCAGCTTAGGAAGGACCTGCCCTAACTACTCAGGCGGTAAATAGAGAGGGCGGGAGATTTGTGCTTTCAGACTTGCAAGATTCTGTTAATGTGGCCTTAAAATAAAGTAGTATTAGCTCATCCAGTCATGTTTCCTGTCTGGTTTATCTGGGAGGGCTGACAGTTCCTTTCAAATGTCTCAAGGTGATGTTTATATTTTGCACAGAAGTGGTGGAAGGTGCACCTACTATTTATATACAGTATCTTTCCATCAGGCTGAAGCTCGCATTCTCTCATGACATTTGGATGAAATGAGGGAAACCACCGAAGCTGCAGATTGCTAGATAAATAACCATATAAGGAAAACTATGTATTCATACCTCTGGATCACCTTGTAACAAAATGCATCCAAGAACATTATATTCCTCCCAACAGAATTTCACCAAAATTCCCTCTTTTTCTTCTAAAGCAATTTCCAAAACAAATCCTTTGATTAAAAACAATGAATAAAAATAAAAAAATGAAAATTTTGGCACAGCAGTGGCAGGGCCAGCTCTAGACATTTTGGTGCCTTATGTATCATATTCTGGTGCTCCTATAATTATATTTAACCCTCAAGCGGGCGTGCTGGTGTACAGAGTGGTTCATTATCGCTTTTCTGGGTATAAGTTTGATAAGCTGATACTCATGCAGCTCGTTCACCCAGTACCTTCTATCAGACATTTGTCTTGCTTCGGTAATATTATCAGCTTCCTGAGGTCCATAACCGAAACAATAATATATTTTTTGTTATTTGTAACCCCTGGTTGGTGTGCTGTTCACTACCACTCAACCAACTTTATGGGTAAATGTTTTCAAAAAGTGTAGAAAGAAAAAGTTCTAAAACAATGAGGAAAGATTGCCAGATTTTATACTCATATTGTATATTTCAGAAGTCTTTTTAATTTTGGTGCTCCCTGTAATTTGTTGCCCTAGGCCTAGAACCAGCCCTGGCAATGGTTGGGAGAAAGGCAAAAGATAAGTTGCTTCTATTTTTACTTTGTGGCAACCAGATAAAATAAATTTTTAAAAGAATGAAAACAATACAAATTTTGAAAGAGAAAAATAAGGAAAGTAAAGAAAAGTTATAAGTGAGAAAAAAAGTACAAAGGAAGAAATAGAAAACTGAAAGAAAAGTTATAAAGAAAAGGCTTCCAGTCCTCTTAACAACAGTTACATAATTTCCTTCTTCCATGGTCTACTCTCTTCTCTAATCATCAAACCCATAAATCACAGTTCATTTTTTTTCTTTTTTCAGCAAAAAGTCCATAAGGGGTTTCCAGTCACTAATAAATGTAGTTCTTGTCCTTTCTCCAATCAAACAAGTCAATTTTGCCATTTCTGCTTATTCTGTCATCTTCATCAGCTATTCCTCCATTGTGGATATTTCAGTGGCAACCATAGTTCAGGTCACTGGGTTCAGAGAGAGTGCAAGGACCCTCAGTGGGGAGGGCACTGGTGGACCTCAAGTTTTCCACCCCATCAAAGAACATTACACTTACACATTCTGGGCACCAGACATGTTTGGAGTTTGAGGGGGAAAGTAAATAGTTGGTTTCTTGCATGCTTATTGTTTTAAAAATAATAAAGATCAAATCAAGATTGTGATTTTCTAAGCATTTTATTAAAGAAGGAGACTTTTATTGATAAAAAGAAAAAAGAAAAAGCTATAAAGAAAGAAAACCTATTGTAGGGTATGTGCTGCTTGTGCTGATCTTTCTCTTTAGCTTTGCCAAGTACACAGAAGGACAAATTCATGTTGGGTTTCCTTTTTCAGAAAATGAAGTGTGGTTCCATGGGATTAATTTGCAAGGCAATCGCAAGCATTTGTGAAACCTGTTCTCCCACCTCTGCTGCAATCAGCAAGATGGTTCCTGTTTAGCTCAGCTCAGCTCTTCTTTTCCTCCCTCCCTTAAAGAATCCTGCAAATCAACATCTCCCCACCTATACTGTTCATTTCCACATGCTTCATACACCTGTTACAGATCTTCTGGGAGATTTGCAGAATTGTAACCAGCTGTTAGCTCCAGCCTTCTCATTCTTCCTTAAGAGATAAATTACCAGAAAAGTGTGGTGAAGATGATATGTTTGTGAAAATGAGGCCTAAGCTCACATATCTGGAAAAAGTCCCATTGAAAATAATGATGCTTTACTTTGGAATATAATAGTTTGTGTACTGCAAGTCATTTTGATGATGCATGAGTAACCAAGCACCATGTTATTTCTGTTGTTTTTAATTCTGGGTGCTTTTATGTTTTTTACTCTGTTTTAATTGTTAGCTGCCCAGAGTCATGTATATGAAATGGGTAGCCTATAAAAGTATTAAATAAATAAATAAATAAAATCAAACTGCTTAGGGAAGTAATATTCTACCATGTTGTTTGCATTAATTCATGCAAGGCTTCCACATATCACAAAATGCCTTCCATTCACAGTGCATACTTCTGTTGTAGAATTCACTGCGCTGATTTTATTCATTATTTAGATTTCTATCCCAACTTTCCTCGAGACAGTCAGAATGATATACCTATACCCTCTCCAATTTTTTCCCACAAAACAAATCTGTGAGGTTGGTTGAGCTGAGAAACAATGATGGCCTGATGTCAGCCAGTGAACATCTATCTCTGAACATGGCTAAGCCTCCATGTTTCTATTCTAGCACTCTAATCATTACCTTATAGTAGAGCTCTACTGTATTACCATACAATATAACAATGACCACCAACTTAAGGGAAATTTGACAAATTCATGGAGAATAAGACAATTAATGGCTACATATTGAAAGCAGTGAACCTGTCAATATGAGTTGCTAAGCAGTGAAAGCATGCTGACATATTCATGTCCTGCTTGTGGGCTTTCTGCTTTAAGAACAGAATTCTGAGGTATATAGATTCTTGGTCTGATTTAGAAGGGCTCTTGTATTCTTAAGAGACAAACTTCCACATCTTAGGTGCTATAATAACATGCTGCTCACACAGATAGCATTACTAGATTTTCAGTTCATAGGATGAAGCTTTCTTTTCTATATGTATTTTAAAATAAATATATCACTCAAAAAGTACATTCCTAAACCTACATATTTTTCCTCTAAAATTGGTTAAAGTCAAGAACTGTGGAGGAACATTTAGAAAGAGTGGATATTCTTGGTTCACATATTTGCCTGAAATCTAAATGCTCAAGCAATTTAAAGGAATTGGGAAGTGACTTTGTACTCAGCTGATCTAAGGCTGGGTCTGTCTAAAAATACTGTTAAATTTTATAATCACTCCTGGAGTTCTTCTTATAACCTAATTCTTAAATGAATAAATAAAATGAAACAAATTATGTCATACGGATTCTCTTTGCTGTAATAATAGGTTGGGCAGGGATGGACGCTGTTTGTTTACAGTAGGAGAATAAATGGATCAATTGATACAATATTCCTGAATTTGTTCTGTTCTGTTTTGTTTTGTTTTGTGGGGTTTTGAAACTACTTGAAGATTTCATATATGTCTGACTGCATTAAGTCCATCTACATATATACATTTTCTCATTTCCAAGACCACTGAACAGACTACCCACTGATTTCAGCAGAAGTAAACAATCAAATATGCATTTGTAATATGGGGTTTTTCTGTCCTTGTAATTTAAATAAATATAGCTGAATCGTTAGATGCCTATCCTTTCCACCCCAGCCCAAAAATGAAGTTGGTGTCAGGATTATATACACCAGGGATAAGAAAATTTGTTCTTTCAAAGGCTACTTTCCTCAGGGATCACATTATTAGGCCATTTTAGGCAATTAGTGGGCCAGAATCAAAAATGGGCAGGCCAAAACCTAGCTATCATTTCCTTTTTATGCCCTTCTTTCTTTTATGGCCAGATCTTTTCTCACTTTTTACCTAGCCCACTTTTTGTTTTTCTCCATCTCATTTCTTCCTCACCAGCAAGCTGCTGGAATGAGGACAAATAACTTTTGCTAGAGATATGGACAGATAATTGGCAGAGAGCTTTCGAAGGTAGGCAGGCACCAATGCACAGCCTTAGAATCAGTGTCTGTCTTCTGGGCTCATGTTCAATAGGATTTGGTTACCTACTGAAATGATGATTGAAAGGATGAAAGGATGAGCCATCGGAAGAAACGGATGCAGGAGCAAAACAAGTACAACCAATTGTTTTATGGTTACAGAGTAATACAATAGAAATGAAACTTTGGGACTAGTGATTAAAGGAAAAGGGTTAGAATGCAATAAGTAGTATCATGTCCATGGACTACTGCAGATAGCTCACTTGATGCCCACCAGGCTCTGTGCTAGGTGACTTTCATTTTAATAGATTCTTTTAATTCAGCAAAATAAAAGGGAAGCTAGCATGGAACAGAGTTGCTAGCATTTTATCTCTGGTTCAGCTGCTAACATCTCTGGTCTCCATATATTCTTAAAAACATAAATATAGAGGCTTTGTTTCGAAACATTTTATCTCTCAGAAAAGAAAAAAAGGTAACCTGAGGTATAAAGAACACTCCAAATTTATTTCAAAGTTTGACTGACCATGTCAGCCACTATCGAAGAGAGAACCCTTCTATAGCAGCCATGTTGTGAGAGCACAAGTGACATACTCTCAAAATTCTTTATGTGCCCACAGCTCTAAAATGATTGCTACAGAATGTCTTCCCTAACTTGACATTTTTCATATGTACTCCCATCATGGTAGGCATTAACCAACATTCTGTCCAATTCCCATAATTTCATCTGATCCTATCTTAATCCCTGCCTCTTGTATGCAGAACTTCTCATGTGTTAAACTTTGAAACTATATTGAAATGGACCCCCAATCTCTAACCTTCTTTCTTTCTATGTATCCAAGAAGAGCATAACACAATATTCTTGTTTCACAGCTGTTTACTGAAATTATTACCCTATTCCCCAAAACTGAATGTGCCTGCTGAAATAGAATGCCTTGTAGTAGATTTATGGATCATGAAACTAGGGAGGCATTGCAGTATTGATTCACTGGGTGGGGGAAATCTTAAGGCTGAACTTGTTTCCTGTTCCTCTGTAAGTAGCAGCAATATTTTAAGGTCTTCACAGTCTCAAGAATTTCCATGGTAGGGATTTATTCATTGAATGTGGTTGGAGGGGCAACAAAGAAGCTGTTCAGTAGATGAATTAATCTACTTCACCCAACTCTCCTTCCCATAATTTTAGTTGTTTTATAGATGAGAACATCTAAAGATGATTCTTGTTTCCTCTATGTTCACCCTCCAGTATCCCCCAATATCTCATTCTCTTAGAAAACTAAGGGCATTTTCACATAGGCATTGGTTTCATCGCTCATACTCTATACTGAATTCTTGGGCCACCAAATGAGCATGCTTGCTACTGCCATCCTTTTTGGGCTCCCTCTTGCCATAGAACTGGCCAGCACTCCATCCTGTTGACCAACATGGCAACTGGCAGATGCTCTCCCCCCATTCTCACTTTTTCTTTACTGTATTTGCTTTTGTAGTAAGGAAAAAGAAATAAACTGGCCACCGCATGTCTGTATGTTGTATAGCATAACCACCCCTTCAACCATCCTAGAAATATGAAGGAGAAATTAGCACCATGATAACTTTGGATCAGGAAAGAGCTCTGAGGAACAGTGAGGCAGGATAAACTGATCTTTGCAGTGTTTCCTCTGAAGAAGCAGCTAAACTAAATGTTAATTGGTTTAGTTTGTGAAGACCTATACCAGCCCCACAGCATCATGAGGATATGGGAGAAACATTGATTTTGGATCAAAGCAGCCCTTGCACACAGAGGAGATCTAAAAATGCATTTAGCTGTGTAAGTCCAATCTATGTCAATACTTGTATATGCTCATATATTCTGTTCTATCTCTTTCCAGCTAACTATTAAGATACAACCCTTTACAATCCATAATTTTTGACATATTTTGGATATATTTTATCTTGGTGAAGGAAGATTTGTGCCCAGTTTTGAACAGAACTTAGAAAGCCACATCTATTTTTTTCATTTGGCTATGCAACTACAACTATACAACTAGCAAGAGAGATAAGTATACCTATATTTAAATTTGTAACTCTATACCTCTCAACATTCCTTAATATTCATAAAATTTAAATGCAACTGACCCTCAAATGTATAGTTTAGGAAAGTGACTTTATCCAATACATGTTGTTTCTATATATAGCTTTATCAAGTCTAGGTTAACTCTTTTACACAAGTTTCACAAGTAAATGTTGTTTTACAAATGTTTCAAGCAAAGAGCAGCAGACAACTGCAGAATCTGTTTCTTGCTACCATCTGCTTAAGCACCATTTGCTTAAGCATTATAGACTATTTCCTATAAAAATAATTCCATGGTAGCGTCTGTTTTCCTGCTCAGAGAAAGCCTATGCAAGCCACCCATATAAACCTTACAATACATTTCTGCCTCTCTTATAAGCTTTCTGCATCCATTTCTTTTTGCTTTCAAGTTTCCGAGATCACCTTTGCCTCATCCTCTCTAAAACGATTCCTTCCTACACAATGATTTAACTGCTTTTCCAACGAGGGTGTGTTTTGAGAGGTACTTTGGTTCCATGGAGCTTTGACTGAATCACAGCATCAAAGGAGATCCACAAATTGCCTCTTCATGGTAGCAAATTAAATCATATGGTTTCAAAGTACTTCATAGTCTTTTGTTGGATGCTGAAGAGTTTTGTGTGTGCACGTGAGCATTCCTGAGAGCAGAAATGTATCCTGAACAAAGATTAGTAAAGCAGGTTTTGTAACTGTAAGAGAAAGGATATTTAGTTACAGGAAATTTATTTAGTAGGCAAAGTCTGCTACTGAGGTAACTAATCCTATCAGGAGAAGAGTCAAAGAGCATGTAATGCATACATGGGGAAAGAGTATAAAAGAAGTGGTGTAAGACCAGCAATATCATTGAACAGAGCACTCTTGGTAGACAAAGAGGGGACAGAGACTAAATTATTGCCTATCTACACCCTATTTCCCATTGTGGCCAGGAGGTCATGCAGTGCTGAAAAGTCAGCATCTCTGAATTTGGATCTCTTTTGCAGCATTTTCAGTGGCTTTTCCCTTGCTTCTGAGATAGTTATAGACAATGTACTGTACAATGTTGCAACTTCACTTCTATACATAGAAAACCCTGACAGAAGAATGTGACAAACTCTCTGATGTTGATATGAATAACTGGCCAATGAGTCCAATCATCTCCTTCAATCCATGGCCTGTCAAAACTCTTTTGAATGACAAGGCTAATATTATTTTGGGCTTCATTTGTCTTTTCGGCTCTCAGCTTCTATAATGTGGCCAGTCATAAGCTTTAATTTTGTTTCCCCTTGTGCTAAAAGAATGCTGCATTTCTGTGCTATCTTGACAATACAGCTGGGAATACAGGCCAAATCTGTGTATGTGGGCCCTAGGGTGACCAACAACACTTTTAAGTCAAATGTTAAACTTCTGCATGTTTAGGTTTAATTTTCTTAAGAATCAGCAAATGGCATTGCAGAGAAACAAGTAGGCAAGTATGTAGTAGTAGTACTTAAAGTGGTGCTCCAGATGCTTTGGGATTGCACCTAAGGCACCTATAACTATTGGTACTATCTTTGCTTTCTTTTCCCACAGTTGTTCTGTTTCTATTTGTAGGTCTTTGTATTTTGTGATTTTCTCAAGTTCTTTCTCTTCTATTCTGCTGTCTCTGTGTACAGCAGTGTCCACTATCCAGACTTCTTTGTCTTTCTTATCAACAATTGTTAAGTCGGGGGTGTTCTGTGGCAGGTGCTTGTCTGTTTGAATTCTAACATCCCAGAGCACTTGAGCTTCTTCATTTTCTATTACTTGGTCTGTTTTGTGGTCCCACCAGTTCTTGCCTGCAGGCAAATGGTATTTCTTGCAGATATTGCCTGCAAGAAATGGTATTTCTTGCAGATATTCCAATGCACCATTGTTGCTACTTTGTCATGCCGTTGTTCGTTAGTCTGTGCGATCTTCTTGCAGCAGCTAGGTAGGTGTTTCTTCAGCTTCTTTGCAGAGGCGGCATTTGCTGTCTGTTGCTGTCTTCTCACTTCTGGCTCTGTATGCATTTGTTCTTAAGGCTTGGTCTCGTGCAGCCAGAATCAACCCCTCTGTCTCTTTCTTCAACTTTCCTGCTTTTAGCCATTGACAGGTCTTGTTGTTATCTGCTTTGCCTGCTAGTTTGTTTGTGTACTGGCCATATAACACTTTGCCTTGCCACATCTCTTTTCTATTCTTCGTTTGGTCTTTCTTATAGGCCAGTTTGGTTTCTTTGGTATTCAGTAAGCCTTCATGGTGTACTAGCTTCAGTGCATCTTCCTCATTGTCTTTCAGATATTCTTCCAATGCCATTTTTTCTTCTTCAACTGTCTGGTGTACTTGCAACATTCCACCCCCACCTTTGCTTCTTGGTAAGTAGAGTCTGTCAACGTCGCTGCATGGATGAAGGGCATGTTTCATTGTCATTATGTTTCTGGTCTTCCTATCCAGGGCTTCTAGTTCAGCTTGAGTCGAGTGCACTATTCCAGCTGTATAATTAATGACTGGAATTGCCCCGGTGTTAATTGTCTTGATAGTATTTCCGCCACTGAGTTTGGACTTTAAGGTCTTTTTCACTCTTCTGATATATTCACTACTAACCTTCTTCTTGACTTCAGTGTGCTTGATGTTGTCAGCCTGAAGGATGCTCAGGTATTTGTAGTGACCTTCTTCATCCAGACTGTTGATGTTATTTCCATTGGGCATCTTGATTCCTTCAGTTTTCACTATTTTTCCCTTGTTGATGGTAAGGATGGCACATTTGTCCAGTCCAAACTCCAGTGAAATATCTTGGTTGTATATTCAGACAGTGTTGAGTAGTGATTCCATTTCAGATGGTGTTTTTCCATACACCAGATTGCTTCAGATTGTCCATGTAAAGGAGGTGGGATAACCTGGCAGATGCTTTTGATGTTTGATAGCCATGGCCTGACTTGTTCAGTATTGTTGACAGAGGAATCAATGCAATGACAAACAGTAGTGGTGAGAGTGAGTCTCCTTGAAAGATTCCTCTCTTGATGTTAACCTCTCCCAGTCTATCGCCATTGACCAGCAACTGTGTCTTCCATTGTGCCATTGATCTTTGCACAAAGCTTCTGATGTTTCTATTGACTTCTGTTATTTCTAGGCACTTGATTATCCAGTCATGTGGCAGGGAGTGAAATGCCTTCTTGTAATCAATCCAAGCTACATTCAAGTCACTCTTCCTTCTCTTACAGTTTTCCAAAATCATCTTGTCAATTAGGAGCTGATCTTTTGTCTCTCTGCTGTTTGGGCAGTTTCCTTTCTGCTCATATGGAAAGAGCTTGTTTTCAACTAGATGCTGTTGGACTACATCAGCCACTGCACCAGTTAGCAATGCGAAAGTTGTTAGCAAGCAGGCAATTGGCTTGTAGTTGCCTGGTGCTGCCCCTTTTGCTAGATCTTTCATTATCAGGTAGGCTTTGCTACATGTTAACCAATCTTCAGTTTCACCTTCTTGCAGTATGTTGTTAAAACTGCTTGGCAATGAGTGGGTGCAGAATAGTCAGGTGTTTCAACCAAAAACCATGCAGTTCATCTTCACCTGGTGCTGACCAGTTCTTGATCTTCCTTGCCCTTTTCTCTACTGTTTCTGCTGTTACTACAAATTCTTTCATTTCAGCTTCTTTTTTATTCTTTTCTACCTCCTTTATCCAAGCTGCATTCTTTTGTATTTCTTTGGGTTGTCGCATAGCTGTGGCTAGAACTGTACTGTTTCTTCTTTGTCAGGTGTTCACTAGTTCATTGCAGTCTCTGCATTGATGGACTGGTAGAAACATTTCTGATTCTACTGAAATCGGAGATTCTGCCTGTAGTGTGCAATTTGAGCTTCGTATATGCTGATCTTTTTGGCTATGGCTGTTATTTGCTGCTTTATTATTCCCATTGCTTCCTTGATCTTCCTTGTTTCTAGGTGATATTTTTTGATCAGGTATTCTTTGGTCTTTTTGTTCTTCAGCTTCTTTTCTTACATCTGTTCTAGCTTGCTTGCATCAGCATACTGACCTTATTTTCCAACCTGATCTTCCATTTTGGTGGTGCATTGTTTGGCTTTTTTTCTTGTTTGTTGATTTTGCATCCAAGGTATTCAGTTATAACTGCAGCTGATTGGTTTGTTTCTTGCAATGAGTTTGTGCTTATACAGTGGTACCTCGGTTCACGAACACTTCTGTTCACGAACAATTCGGTTCATGAACAGCTCCGGTCTCAAAATTTTGCCTCCATTCGCAAACGCCGGATCGGGTTACGAACAGGATCCACGGCCATTTTCCCTCCCGTGACACATGGTCATGGCTTCCTGTAGGGAGGGGGACTCTCCCTCCAAGCAGTAACTGCCTCCCCACCCGCCTTCCTGTCCTCCGCGCCAGAAGTCGCGTCAAGCAAGGTTAGCTTTCTCTCTCTTCGTACTGTACTTTGTGTCATATTTTTGTGGTTTAAAAAAAAAAAACATATGGTTCAGAACGGATTAACTGTAATTACATTGAACCTTATAGGGAAATTTGATTCGGGACGCGATCAAAAATCGGTTGGTGACCAAATTCGTAGGGGTCAGAACGGATTAACCGTATTTACATTGAACCTTATGGGAAAATTTGATTCGGTTCACAATCAATTCGATTCGCGACCAGAGTCGCGGAACGAATTAAGTTCATGAACCGAGGTACCACTGTATTTGATATTACAGTATTGGCATCATTTAATATTTGTGCTAGCTGTTTTTTTGTAATAAGATTTAATGCAGGTAACCTTATTCTGTTGTTTTTGTGCTGTTCTGGATGCTCAGTTATTCTTTATTTCAATTCCTTTTGTTTTTTAGATAGAGGGCTTTGTTCTTTCTGAGGACAAGGCTCTACTGTCTGAGCTACTTCTGGCAAGGCTTTGATTTCTTTGCCCTGGGTACACCTTTGCAGTTCTTCCAGTTCTACTTTATTTCATGTTACAAATCAATGTTGATCTGCTAGCCTGTTATTTCTGATTCTGGATGTTGTTCTTTCCAGAATTGGTGCATTCTTTTCAGATATCCTCTTCTTGTTGGGCTTGATTTGTAATGGCAAATCATTATTTCTTTGTTTTTAGTCTTTATATATTTGCAATGGGTAAGCAACTTTTCTCCCAGTAGTTCTGCAGCTGCTGGCCCTGGTTGCTCAACCAAAAGTCCTGAGTCCTGTAGCCCACTTGTCACCAGATGTCCAGGAACTAGAACACCTAGTACGGTCCTTTTTTGACCTGGGCGATGACTGATCCAGTATAGGTTTCTGTAAATTACGTCGCACCATATTGTTTATGGGAGATACACTCTTTGTCTGGATCCTCTGATGAGACCTGTCTGGTATGGTTGAACTTCTGGCATAGCTTTCATCCTCCTTGGAGCACGCAAGCCCCACAACCACGTTAAGGTAGTGCCTTATTATTTGCTATTATATTTATATCCCACTTTTACAACAAGTTTTGAAAATTTTTACTTTTAAGTTGGAATAGGATGCTTTCTTCATTAATTAGTTTAGGCTCTTTGCTGTGCTGTTCTTTCCCCATCCCTGCTGTTTCTTCCTTAAAAGAGGTATAGGGGGAGTATTGCAAAGGTTATTTGTGGTGAAACCCTTCAGTATCTAGATGAAACATGCAGATTTAATGTCCTTTCAAGAGTTTATTATCCCTGTTATTTTCATCCCATTCTGCCCAGAGTGAAGCATTTTAATGCTTCCCCATGGAAGCCTGATTTTTCCCCCCTCTTAAATCAGATCTCACATCTGCTTTACTTTCAAATTTCAAACTGGAAGCTCAGATTGTCTTCTTTGAACCAGGGCTGATTCAAGCAGCCTACTCTCTCTGTGACTTGTCACCCTAGCTTTTTTTTTTTCCCCTTCCTTTCTGGCAACTTATTTCTTTTTTAATTTCCCCAGAGGGTGTCTAGGTCAGGAAGTAGGAGGAAGAAAAGGGGGCTGCTGCTGCTGCTGCTGCTGCTGCTGCTGCTGCTGCTGCTGCTTCCTCTTCCTCTTCTTCCTCCTGACACGTGTGGTACTATGATCCTTTGTGCTATTGAGTTGCAGATTTACACCTAGTAGTCCAGTCCTACTGGCACTGCTACACTGATATATTGGCCAGGTACAAGTCAATATAATCCCATAAGAGTTACCTTTTTATTATCACCTTTCACTTGGAATTCAGCACACAGTCAGTGTGTGGATTCTTGATGTTCTGTGTAATTACAACAGGGGCCCCGGTGGGATCTCCCAAACACAGGATGACCTTTTAAAAAATGCACCAGCTGTAAACACAGACACAGAGGAAAGCACCTAAGCAAACGATCCTCTGCAGACCTCAAAGCTGCTGCTGGCGTTCATCAATGTTGCATGCCGTTTGGTATACTAAGGCTATGTGTGGGTGGAAAAGGGAAGTAGGGGATATTTGTGTCTCATCCCCCTGACTCCAAAGATTCTGAAAATTCATTTATTGAGGTCATCATAATGCATCCTCCAAGTGACACGGGAGGCATGATTTTCAGCAGCATTTCCCAGTCTGACACTGTCCAAATATATGGGTCTATAACTGCCAGAATTCCCTGTACCTATGGTCACCAGTGATCATTAACACTATCCGCAGAGCCATTCTCTATGATACAGATGAATCCTGCTGTAAAGCCATCAGACCATCGGATCTTGTGCCCCCCAATCTCTGTTGTTACCCACAGATAAACAGATCTGTTAGTTCTCTTTCTTCCAAATTTTTAAAAATTGTAAATTAATTTTGGTCTGTGTATGAAGAAATTCTTGAATGTTGGTACATTAAAATATAAAACAAAACAAAATGACTCACGGACTAAAATTCTGAGCATTGAACAGACCACATTATATTTGCATGCCATATAGTTGTGAAAAGGCTTGTCAGGAAGAGAAGGAAGGGAGGAAAAAAGAGATGAATAAACAAGGTTCAGCACTGCAGATATCACTGAATAAATGCAATCTTGATCCCCAGTATGCTAAAGTTTCACAATCCTCTGCTAGATGGGTCATCTTATTTCTTTATTTCCACTTGTTTAAAATCTCAAGCTCTTTCTGTTTTTATGGGAGAAAAGATGAATTTTTGAATGTTTTCATTAAAATCTGTGGATTTTAGCACATTCTCATAAAAAACCTAATCTGTCTCATACTACACAAGGTCCTAAATATTTCAGCAACCCATTGTAAAATCCCAGTGTAAAATATAAAGAAAAGATTCTGCAAAATGGATGAGGAAAAGAAGAGACTTCAGTAAAGAAAATGGCATGTTTTAGCCTGCCGTATTCCCTCCATATTCTGTTCTCTTTACAGTCTTCCAGTTAATTCTGTATTTTGGGATGCTTTTAACTTCGGACTATTGGCTTCTGAAACTAATGTCTCTGATGCTGCAGACATTAATACTTGGCACATGGCTACCTATTGTCCTATTAATGATATATGCTCATCTGAATTTCCAATAATATTTGGACATATATATTTCCAATTTTCATTAAGTCCTTCTACGCTATTTTTTTCAAACCCACTGCAGTTATCAGAATTCTTAAGATTACAATATGTTACAATTAGGACTCAAGTTTAGAAAACTCTTGGAAATCCTGTTAAATACAAGCAGATAAATTAAGACATTAATAAATGAAGTAGATAATTCAATAAAGCTAGCAATGCTTATTCCAAATTCAGTTTTCTCTAGGGACATTTTGACACCCAAATGCAAACAATTTAATAAGCTCCAAGGTAGATTTGTTGCAGACCTCACACTCTTAAAAGTTCCAAAAATTAAAAAGAGCATTGTAGCTTGGACAAAATACCAGCATAATTATTTGTGATAGCATCTGTCATATTTCTAAGGCAACTTGCTGGTACAAGATTTTTTATTTATTTATTTATATATCACATTTATATAGCCACCCATCTCACACAAAGCAACTCTGGGCAGTGTCCAGGGATAATAATGATTGTCTATTTCCTTTCTTGCTCTTGCTCTCGCTCTCTGGCCTCCTCCTTGTTTTTTTATGATTTTGTTGTTGTTGTTCAGTTGTTAAGTCGTGTCCGACTCTTCGTGACCCCATGAACCATATCGCACCAGGCCTTCCTGTCCTTCACTGCCTCCCTGAGTTTGCTCAATTTCATGCTCATTGCTTCAGTGATGCTATCTAACCATCTCATCCTCTGCGGTCCTCTTCTTTTGCCTTCAATCTTTCCCAGCATCAGGGTCTTTTCCAAAGAGTCCTCTCTTCGCATTAGGTGACCAAAGTATCTGAGCTTGAGCTTCATTATCAATCCTTCCAATGAGCAATCAGAGTTGATTTCCTTTAAGATTGACTGGTTTGACCTCCTACCAGTCCAGGGGACTCTTAAGAGTCTTCTCCAGCACCACAGTTCAAAGGCATCAATTCTTCGGCGTTCAGCCTTCTTTATGGTCCAGCTCTCACAGCCATACATTACTACTGGAAAAACCATAGCTTTGACTATGCGGATCTTTGTCGGCAAGGTGACGTCTCTGCTTTTTAATATGCTATCTAGGTTTGCCATAGCTTTCCTCCCAAGGAGCAAGCGTCTTTTAATTTCATGGCTGCAGTCTCCGTCTGCGGTGATCTTGGAGCCCAAATAAATGAAGTCTGTTACTGCTTCCATTTCTACCCCTTCTATTTGCCAGGAATCGATGGGTCCAGATGCCATGATCTTAGTTTTTTTAATGTTGAGTTTCAAGCCAGCTTTCGCACTCTCCTCTTTCACCCTCATCAAGAGACTCTTTAGTTCTTCTTCACTTTCTGCCATTAGGGTGGTATCATCTGCATATCTGAGGTTGTTGATGTTTCTCCCTGCAATCTTAATTCCGGCTTGTGATTCTTCCAGCCTGGCATTTCTCATGATGTACTCTGCATATAGGTTAAATAAACAGGGTGACAGTATACAGCCTTGTAGTACTCCTTTCCCTATTTTGAACCAATCGGTTGTTCCATGACCGGTTCTAACTGTTGCTTCTTGGCCCACATATAGATTTCTCAGGAGACAGGTAAGATAGTCTGGTACCCCCATCTCTTTAAGAATTTGCCACAGTTTGTTGTGATCCACACAATTGAAGGCTTTTGCATAGTCAATGAAGCAGAGATAGATGTTTTTCTGGAGTCACTGTAAACTGCATCATACTTAGCCAGACTATTGTTCTGTGCAGTTTCAGAGAATGTGTACTATGAGTGGACAACCTTTTGGATCACAGGATTGGACTCAGGATGCAAGTTTGAAAGGCCAAGGTTTGAATTGGGATGTTGCTATAATGTTTTGTTATATTTTGTCATCCTGGTTTGTACTAGACATCTATGACAATATTCATTTTCTCTCTCTCCCTTCCCTGCCCCACCCTCCACCTGTATGCATCTATAACATTAAGCCAGGGCTCTTTTTAATCATAATTCAGAGGTTGGCTGTGTGGTATCCATACCTATCAGGGTACTTACTGGAGGCTTTCCTTTGAAATTTCTAGTTATTATAATATCTTGTGAGATTTTCATGAAACCTTGCAAGATTTTAATAGCCCTAGGGCAGATTCTGTGAGCTTTGGTGATCTCCTGCAAGATCACAGCGATATTTAGGTACCACAGCATTACATAGTGCCATTCATAGGATTCATCGTGCCATTCAAGTGCGGGGAACCAAGGAGGCTGTACAGTGACCCACAGGACATTCACTCACACCCCCTATGGCCACCTTGTAAAAGAGAAAGAACACTACAATCCACTCATGAAAATTTCACATATTTTTGTCTTCTGTGGAAAAATAATTCAGGGGCATTTTCCCCCTAAATATTGAATCTAAACTGATAGGAAATAATACAGAATTGCTTTTACTGGCTTTACTTGCAGCTACCCCAGACTTAGGGATTCCAATTTCTAGTTCCTGATTCTGAGCAACTAATGTTTATCGACCTGAAAGAAAATGCAGGTTATGTCACATTGAGTCTGTCATGTAAAATGATGGTAAAATACAAATCTGTATATGAAAAAAGCCATAGTAAAGAAAAAGAAATTCAGAGGATTGGATGTAGATAGAAGATAAATGATTAAACTGTGATTTATACTGAATGTGCTGATATCAGTCTGTTTTTCTGGTATCTATTGAAGACTATATTCTTTCTGGAGGAAGGGATTTCTTGCAGGCTGACAATGGATGGGAACAGTGTAAAATGTAGGGAGAACTTTAAGATGATCTCTCTCTCTCTCTGTAATTTCTTTTTTGGAAATTATATTTTAGAGACTTCTACTTTCCCAACGTTTCATTCATTTTGACAGTAATGCATATTTTGTAGAATCATACAATTTGGGGGAGGGCAGGATCTTGCCTTCACTGCAAAAATACCCCCCCCCCCCAGTCAAAATCTAGGGTAAATATTTTGGCCTATCATTAGCCTTTCCTTATCTACAAGATTTCTCCTTTGCAAATCTGTGATCATATCATGAAGTATATCCAACCAGGTTCAGCTTGTTCTTTTCATTGTTTTCCAGATTATACTATTTTGGTTTCCTTTTGATCTGTTTCACAACAATGTCCTGAAATCTGCCTTGCAATTTCTCGCATTTTCTTCTTCTGCAAACATCTTCTGTTTTCCTTTTGAACCTTATTTTCAGAATGCTTAAGAATTTATTTTGAAATTCTCTGGGGGTGTTTACTTCACTTTTGAAGGTAAAAGAGGGTGTTGTTTTCTGTTATTCATCTTTCCAACAGCCTTAGGTTTCCCTGCCTGCCCACACCTTCCAATCAAGAAAAACTCAATGGGAGAAGTTCCCTTATGATGTCTTCTCTTGGTAGATAATTAAAGTATGAGGTAGAAAACAAGCTGCATAACGAGAGACAGGATACTCACAACCCCTCTTCTACTACTTCATAACTAAATAAGTGCAAGAAAATCTCTGTTCTTACATCTCTGCAATTTTTTGGCACTTTTCATTCAAATATTAACCAGGCTGAACCCTGTTTAGCTTTTTCAACCTCAGCCAAGGTTTGCTAGATGCTACTACCTGCTGTGGGACCTAGAAAAGCTCTTGTTCAGGCTCAACACTGGCAATCACCCCCTGGGATTTCAGCAGGAGTTTTCTCAGTCTTCCCTTGAGGTCTTCAAGACTGAACTTGGAACATTCCAGGTGAAAAGCATGTGCTCTGTTCATGAGCTGCATCCCATTATTATTCTGCTTCTGGAAAATATCAGAGCAGTTTTCAGCTCCCTGGAATATTTCAATGAAGACAAATTTCTTTAAGGTTCTTTTTGGATCCTACCTTCCATCTCCCCTTTCAGTCAAGGAGGAACATAGCTGTCAGGGTAGGAAAAGCCTGAGCTCTTACAGAGCTACTATTAATTAAGGTGAACAAAAGATTGGAGTGGGGTTTAGTACAAGATCATTCCATTCTACAGAAATAAGCTAGATGCTTGAAGTCCAATGTTAGTCTTAGTAATTTTTATCCCTACTCATAAGAATGGTTAAAAATTATGTAGCTAAATAAAGACAGTGAGGAGTCCTGGTTTAATCAAGTACATCCAGGTATTTTTAGAAGGCAGATTTAAAGGTATTTTTAGAAGTCTTGTTTGGGAGCAGATGCTTACAAAAGGCTTCCTGTTGGGCAATGAACCTTTTCAGCTCAATGTTGCAAGTGGTTTTCATGCAACTGCTGAGACCTTATAAGCAGTTCCCTCAACAGCTGAGCTTTTGCTGGCTTAGGCTTCTTTCCTCTTGCTCAAGCTTCCACCCCCTACCACACTAAGCTTTATTTGGCAGCAGGTAGAATTGCTAAATTCACAATATGTCTGCTGCTAACTTGCCAAAGTGGGGAATGAAAAATGAGACACTTGGTGTTCTCATTCCCCAGCATTCCTCTGTTTTATGACACCTTAGTGCTGGATCAAGTATTCAAGAAAGTCCCAGCCAGCAAAACAAGAAAGGACAAAGATGGCATACACTTAATCCCACCCTGAAATGTTGTAGGCTGTGTTACTATTCCTGAGGAACTCCTATAAGCTCTTCTGATACATGATTACAATTCCAGAACTGTGATTATTGACCATACTGTGATGGAATGGAATTATGAAGGCCAGTTTCAGGGAGATAAGCATTTTCTTAGCTCGCCGCAGGAGCATGGGAACTACAAGAGGATGAGACTGGCACCTCCCTGAGGAATTCACACTGTTGTGGCTGGCTGACTTGGGACCTGGGGTTTCAGTCTGGGAAGATTCTTGCTAGAGGTTGTAGCTAATTGTAAAATATATATATGGAAGGGGCAAGTTTCAGGAAGTTTGATTAAAAGTACTTACAATAAATGTTCCAAATGCCTTCTTTGTGTGTGTGCGTGTGCGTGTGTGCAATTTAATCTAAAAACTAGCCACAAGTAAGTCTTAGAACACTCTGTAAATTGTTGTCAGTCAGCCTTTTTCTCGTGTTCTGTGTTAGTTATGCACAGAAAAAATGAGAGTTTACAAGGAATCTTGTATTTAAGGAATAGGATGAACTATAATGAAGACTACAGGTCTCCCATCAGCCCACCTGTGTCCCGCCCACCTAGGAGTTGATTGGATGCCAAGTTCTACAGCTTCTGCCTTCTGCCCAGCAATACCTGAAGCTGGAATTCTGTCATTGGGAAAGGAGATCCATCCCATGAGAACAACTTTGCCTTGCTATTGATCAGCCATTCTGTAGTGATATTCTAGTTAAAAATGGGAAAAGATGTTTTATCAGGCTTCTATTAATTAACTAGGCAGAACAGCTATAATTATTATGCAGCACACTTCTGCTTGTACCAAACTGCTGATATTCCTTATAAGGAGACAGTATAATCCAACTCCTTTGCCAGGGAGAAGCCACTTTTAACACTGGAGAGCTCAAGGGACCGCCTCTCCCCTATGACTTCAACCCGTCCCACCCGATCACACAAAGAGGGCATGCTTCGGACCCCTCAGTGAAAGTACTTCGACTGGCAGGGTCCAGAAGGTGGGCCTTCTCTGCGGTAGCCCCCGCTCTTTGGAACATCCTGCCCCCGGAGGTGTGATTAGCCCCCACACTCCTGGCCTTCCGTAAGGCTTTGAAGACCTGGTTCTGCCACCTGGCCTGGGGTGGGGAGGGAAGACATCAAGTGTGGGGATGGCTAGCCCCATAGAGGCCTTCTGCCTCCAGCCTCAGATTTTTCATCCTCTTGGTCTTTCCTTCTTCTTTTTAATAATGTTTTTAATTAAGGTTTTATGTATTTATATATTTTATGTTTTTAATGTTTGTTGTGAATCGCCCAGAGTCCCCCCACTGGGGGAAGATGTACGGCTGAAAAATTAAATAAATAAATAAATAAATAAATACCTCACTGCATTTATAAGCTAAGATTTGCTTGCAAGGGCTGGTTTGTGTACTACATGCAGCATCTAGGATCATTTTTGTTCTTGGAGACAAGTCACTTGTGAGACTTCCCAGATATTTCATCTGCAACCTGTTATGGGCAATCTGTATGACCTTATTATTATTTATCCCTTCCTACTAGGTCAGCATGCTAACCTTACTATCTTTCAGATATGGTCAGTGAATAGAAACAATCTGGTTTACTAGGCCGCAGGTTCCTGACTGACTCTTCCCTCTGTTGCCACTCAGGGTCAGTTCAGCTCGCTGTGAATGTTTTCTTACAAGGACAATTTAAGCAGTTCATATGTATTGGGGCCATCTTAGCAGTTTGGTAGTGAATACAGCTTACATGTGTATGGGGGGAGGGGGGTACTTTTTACCACCACAATCCCCTCATGTCTCTTTCTCTTCCTACCTATCTGCACATGGAATGGATGATGGAGAATCTCTCTCTCTCTTCCCCTCCCTCCCTCCCCCTCAAATTTTTAACTGCTATTGTGGAAAGATCAGTTCATTGTGCCTCCCTCATGGAGTATGTTTCTTCTTGCTGCACTAAAACTCTTTTGAAGTTTAAGTTAGATGTTGTACCTGAGTAGCTTTCAATTAATATTAGATTTATGTCTTTGTATTTTCTAGTTTGTCTGGTACAAATACTGCATAGATCTGCCAGAAGGAATTCTTTCCATTTGTCAACAGCTGTAAACAACTTTGGACCTTTCCCCTCTGCTGAGTTGAAGTACTATCTCCCATCCTTGTGTTGGCCAAATATTGTGTCAACCTGAAATTTGCGGTACCCTTTCTTTGCCTCAATTGCCTCTGTTCCCAGCTACAGCAGTCAGCCAAGACCTTCCATAGTGACAAAGCCCAACACATTCTATACTCTTTGAACAGTATTGGAATAAGGAGGAAAACAATAACACAACCAAAGACTACTCATGGGCTGGGGTTGAGAGGAAGGCAGGCACAATAGAAAAAAGATGCATGTTTATGGCATAGTTAGATGCAAATGAGAAAAAGATCTTTTGACTTAGATTATGTTTCTACCCTTCATCAGAGAAGGCCAAAATTAAATTATGTATGTGTATTTCTGGTGAACATGATGAGAAACCTGCTTGCCAAAATGATTATAGTAAGTTTTCATGCAGAAATAATTTATATTTATAATTATATAATTTATATACTTTCATGCAGAAATGGACATATTAGGACTCTAGAAGAAGTATACAAAATAGTCATATAACTGTTTGTGTGGACTTTAAAAAAAAGCCACAATCTGATTTGGAAACTGGGTGGAAGAAACTTCAGATTAGGAAAATAAGAAATGGAGGGGAAATGTGGCTCATCCTGGAGCTTGAAAAGGGGTTAAATATGTTGTTTCCTGCAACTTTAGCTGTACATATGAGTACATGTGGGACACAGGATAAATAACAGGTATAAAGTAGCCTGCAATAGGTTAGGTCTAAAGTACTATGGGGCTGACAAAAGAAAACGTGAGCTAAGTCACCTTGTACTAATTTTTCCTCAAGAATGCTCCAGTGCATTCGCTACCAGTTGTAAACAGCTTTTTACCACTGTTTTATTATTTCAATAAAGAAAGAAACAACTATTAATCCCAGAATAGGGATAGACAAATCTATCAATTTCACTTCCCCCTGCCATTATATAACTTTTTTTTTTAATCTAAATTTCTTTTTTGTCCTCTATAGAAAGACGTATACTTGAGTTTCAAGTGTTCCCAGGTCAAAATGGCATTTCACCCTTGTGATGTTCTATAAATTACTCAAAACCTGGTTGTTCTTCCAGGCCTTGGATTAAAGTGATTGTATAGCCCCTTTTAGTGGTTTAGTTCTGTTTAACTTAAGATTGGGTGTTTGTTCTTCTGCTCAGTTGTATTCCTCTTTTTTATGTGTATTGTTTTCTCTTTTATTTGCAAGCTTCCCAGAGTTGTCAAGGAGTTGGAAGGCCTTGAAATTTAAATACAGAAATAAATCTCTAATTTTCAGCAATTTGGTGGTGTAATTGCAGAATATGCTAGAACCTCCCAAAAGGGTTTTAGGACTCTGTGCCAGTCTGGATAGGAGGACTTGGTAGGGGGACCGGGTAAGCAGTCCATTTCTGTCCTTTTTGAAGAAATGTGGGAATCTGAGCCATAGTTTCAAAAATAAACTCAAAGGAATTTCTAACAATTTGCAGCAGCCACATTCAGAAAATTCACCTCCTTATATGTTACTATTAATGATGAGCAACCTATTAGAAAAGGAAAAAGGGAGATATCTCTCATACAACCCCACAAATGTATTTGAAATACATAGACATTCAAGGTTTTCACCAATTTGGAACTCAAAGCCCTCTGCTTGGATGGACAGATCAGTTGGCGATGCTTTCTCCCACACTCAGATTTTCAGAACTCCAAAAACATTTTCTACATTTTAATTTTGGAAAGTTCATAGCAGCAAACAAAAGAAACTGCATTCTCACACACATTTACCTGAGAGCCAGTAGTTGTATTCAAGAAAGAGTGGCTGCATTCATACTAATGCTAAATTTGGCTTATTATTGGCGTTTACAACCATTGCAGCATCCCGCAGTCATGTGATCACCATTTGCATGCTTCACAGCCAGCTTCTGACACAGAATCAATGGAGAAGCTGGCAGTAAAATCGCACGTCATGGTCATGTGATGTCTCGCTTAACAACCGCAGGTGATTCACTTAACAGCCATGGTGGAAGTGAAGTCGTAAGTCCATCACTATCATGTGATGTCTCATTTAATGACCCTGTTGCTTAGCGATGGAGTTGCCTATCCCAATTGTGGTTGCTAAGTGAGGACTACCTATAATCTTTTTGTTTCCTTCCTGGGTTTTTTATTGTCTTTTTTGAATGATGTGTAAATGTGGTTTATCTCTGTGTGCCTATTGATGGCTGATTTTTCTGAATGCCAAGCTTCCAGGAATTCCCTAGCATTTTTGGATTTGGCTTGGTCTAAAATGCTAATAGTTTCCCAGTTATAACTATGGTTGAGTCTGTCCATGTGTTGTGAGATTAAGGAGTTTTCATCATGTCTTCTCATCCAATAACATCTACAGGACCACAGAGCCAACTCCTATACCAGCTAGAAAGAAAGGAACTTTACTATTTCTAACTTTTTAAATGATACTTTCATCTCCTTGTTGTCAATCTTTAACTAAAAGCTGACATTCTAACAGGAACTAGGGGGAGGGAGAGAATGCATTTGCAAGAGGACTGTGAGTGACAGGATCAGCTCTATTCTCTTGGCCAAAAAGGAACTGATGTCAGGAAAGGAAAGTGAACAAGGATGTCAGAGAGAAGAGATAATTAATTTGAAAGCCCATTTCTCCACCCTCTGAGTCACCGAGTTTCATTTGTCACTTCCTGCCCTGCTATTTTTAATGTCTTGCCTTTGAAAAAAAAATGGCTTCTCCTGCCATTCAAATTCCTGATGACAAGGCTACTGTTCTAATATGTGTCATTGAGAAAAGGCTGGCAACAAAAGGAGACTGTGTGAGAGGTACCTCCTCCTCCTCAGCCTCGTTAGATTCTTACTGCTCATAAAGTTTTGAGTTGCTGTGAGGGATACTCCACAAGTTTTCTTAGGGAGATCCATGCTTGTCAGGTTGTGAGAGGAAAATGTATGGCTTAGTTTTACCTCAGAAGTGTTACTCAAATGACCAGGTCTGGGCAACTGATCATCCCCTATTGATACCTGGCCATCTATTTCAGATATTTTGATTGTGAAAATTGTTGTACTTGCGTAGCCGAAGAGGCATGACCCAAAAATAATAGGATTAGGCCTGAGAGCTTATAAATATAGAAATGAAGAAAAACTTTAGGAGCGAAAGGTCTCAGCAGAGTCCCTTGAGTGGTTGAATCTGATGAATGATAACATTTTCACAGTATTTTTTGTTAATATTTGTCCTTTGATTTCATCTCTGTATCTGTGAATTGGTTTGCGATTTTTGTGAAGTGAGGTTTTGGATGCCCTTCAAAAAGCATGTTTAAAAACCTTTGATCCTATTGATTTTGAAAGGACTTGGCACAAATTTATTTTCTCTATACTGAAGTTGAGACCCTTCTGGTTGATATGGTGATATAATAAATTTACGTTCTTATTCCACTCACAGGTTATGGTTAACATATCCTTATTTTTTACTGCTTTATTGCTTAATTTGTAAGTGGAAAACTCCTTTTATCTTTCTTCCTTTAAATCACTGCTCTGTGGGATAAATTATGAGTCCAAAGCTGAGAAGGTAGAGAAAACTAGGCTCACCCCTTTCCTCACCTCAGGGGAGATGCTTCTCAGAGTTGAAGAACAACTGAAAGCTGAATTTATTCCTGACCCACAAAAGAAAGTAGCACAGAAATAAAGTTATGATTTACATTCTTTTAGATAAAAACCATGGCGGACAAGGTGAAACAGAATTTTCAGGAGATGAAGGAGAGACTTGATTATTTGGATCAGAAAATCACAGAGTTAAAAAACATATGGATTGATTCACATTGAAATAAGAATCACCCAGCTTGAAAATTCAGATTAAAAATATGTCACAGGCATGTTCAAAGTAAATCAATGTTTATGAGGAAGGAGAAATGTTACCAATAGAAGAGAATATATGTAGCTCAGGGTTGAACTGTGGAGTTCTTGGTGTTCTCTGAGCTTGGTTGTTTTCTTGAAGATGTTTTGTTACCCAACTAGGTAACATCTTCAGTGCTAGAAGGGAACGGGATTTGGTCTCTGTTTATATACAGTAGCTTGCCCTGTCAGTGTTGGTGGGGGTGTTGTTGGTGAACTACCAAGGAGCTTGGTAGTTCAAGGTAGTTAACTATCAAGGAGCCTACCAAGATACTACCAACTACCTTGAACTGTAAGGAACTCCTTGAACTATCAAAGAGATAACAACACCCCCACCAACACTGGCAGGGAAAGCTATTGTATATAAGCAGAGAGCAAATCCCACTCCCTTCTAGCATTGAAGATGTTATGGGCAACGAAATGCCTGCAAGAAAATAACCAAGCTCAGAGAACACCAAGGACTCCACAGGAGAAATGTGATAAAAATGAATATTATCTTAAAGGTTGATATGATGTACTTTTAGAGAAATTCCCATACTTTGAAGGTATTTCAAGACAGATTTTATGGGAAGGACAGACCCCTAGATTTTCTTTGGTTACATGATAAGGTCTTGGTTTTGTGAGAAGGAAATCAAATTCTTCCCCGTGCCAGCAGGAAATCAAAGCTTCCCACATGTTTCACCCTGCCATTCAATATCTCAACAGCAATCAAGGTAAAAGATTAAAATTTACAATTAGAATGGGCTCACTGAAAAGGATTAAAATGTGGCAGGAAGAGTCCAGATTCTTTCACCCCAGCCAAAAGATTTCCCTAATCAAAGGACAAAAGATCTGGCAGGAAGAACCAACATTCCTTGAACTTAGCTGAAGCCTTAATCAAATAACAAAAGATCTCTTCCCCAAAGAAATCTGCATTCCAATTAGATGGTGCTTAGATAAGGAATACACAGGATCCCTCAGATCAGGGTGGTACCTGACCCCAGAGCACTCCCTTTTGGAGATCCAGCCAATTATACTTTCACCTAAGAGCCCTCTCTCTTGGAACTCTGGCTGACTACACTTTTCTATGAATTCCTAGAGGGCGGGCATTCTTTCGTGCCTTTTAAAGAACAATAGCATGATCTTCCCTATATAAAGGGCTTTTTGGGAATTCTTGCTTGTGGCCACCTTCAAGACCACATTCTGTGTGCCATGCTCTTGGAAATAAACTTTTATGTCTGTTTCAAGCAACTGCCTGTGCATTTTATTCTGGGCTTGGAAACAAATTTGGTAAGATTTCTTTCCAACAGTTTCTATTCTAATCAATATTCTATTGTATTTCTAGCATTAAAGGCTGCAAAATATATTTGGAAGATGTTGGGATGGAGGTATAATAATTCTAATCTGTATTTACATGATAAACTTTATGATAATGCCAGTCTGAAAATTGCAGGTAAATCCCTTTTTTTAAAGTTCATGGGCTAACAGGAATGTTAACACTTTAGGTAAGTTAATTGCCAATCCATTTTTATACTATTTGAGTTATTATAAGAGGAATTTAGATTGTCTAAAACTGCAGATTGGCAGTATATTCTGTTAAAATATATTTTAATTTCACAGTTTGGTGAAGCAGCATCTGAAAACTCTTGAATTACCATCACAACTGAAATGTTTTGGATGATTCCACATCTACAGTGTTCTTTTTTAAAATAGATAATGAAGAGTACTGTTATGGTAAGTATTAGCTATTTACAAGAACTTTGGGCTAAAGAATTAAAATCTCATACATTAACAAATCAATGTTAAGGATCCCAAAGCAGTACAGTATATTTCTTATGATCTGTAGATTAGATTAATCCAACAAGTTTTCCATATATATTGGCCATTTCAGTGAACATATTGGCTGTCAACTTTAAGAGTAAGCCACCCAAATATAAGTGTAAACCACCAAGTCATTTTGGAGTCAGGCAGTTTCTAAATCAAATCTAAATAAATACCAGAAGTTTAGAATTTATCATTATATGAAGAACTTTGGATCTATCAAGCATGAGGCATAAAAATGATTACTGTTTCTTGATGAATTTACAATAAATTTATGAATTTACAATGTTAGATTGATGATATGTGTTCATGTTTTGCTTACCAGCTGGCTTTTTAGTGATATGATGGAAAGGCTGATCAATATTTCTCCCTGTGATCAAGGCTTAATCCTGTGTTTAAAAAGTGAACTGTTTTTATAAGTGTTGTAATATTTTCTTTCCCTTTTTGTTTTGTTCTGTCCCTTTCTTTTTCTTGTTTTTTCTTGTTTATACCTGTTAGAAAGAAAGCTTATGAGGTTCGTCTCTGAGCCAGAGAAGGAGAGAGAAGACTGTTTCTGAGAGCCAGATACACAAGACAATTAGCTGTCTGGGCTGCGCTCAGGGTTCCCCAGGAGTTCCTTTTATAGGGAAGATACTGTTGTTCCTTGAAAGGTGCAAAGGAATGCCTGCCCTCTAGGAATTCTTAGAAAAGGTAATTAGCCGGGATTCCAAGACAGAGGCTCTCTGGTGAACTAGATCTTTAGAAGCTAGATTCTAAGGTCAGGCACCCTACTGAGCTGGGGTTTCCTGTGTTTACCTTATCTGATATTGTCTAATTGGAATGTAGATCCCTTCGGGGAAGAAATCTTTTTATGATTTGATTAAGGCTTCAAAGAATGTTGGCCCTTCCTGCTTGGTCTTTAGTTATTTAATTTTGGGCTGGGGTGAAAGACTTTTGATTCTACCTGTTACCTTTTTAATCTTTTTAGGTGAGCCCATTCTTACTATATTTTAATCATATGCCTTGATTGCTGTTAAAATGAACAATGGTAGGGTGAGACAAATGGGAAGCTTTGACTTCCTGCTGACATGGGGGGAAGAATTTGATTTTCTTCTCACATACCTTTTTCCCTTTCTTTTGTATAGTGGAGTCCCTGGAATTCTCTGAGTTTGGCTGTTTTCTTGCAAATGTTTCATTACCCAGCTGGGTAACATCTTCAGTGCTAGAATGGGATGGGGTTTGCTCTCTGTTTATATACAGTGGCATGCCCTGCCAGTACTGGTGGGGGAGTGGGTTTTGTTTTGTTTATTCAATTGTTTCTTTTGTATATTCAAGCAATAAAAATAAAATAAACTAAGATAAATTGAAGCCTAGTTTATATTTGCAACAAAACTGGTTCACAGAGCAAAGGAGTCAAGTTTCCACTACATCAGATGTACCAGTGTCTTTACTGTAACAAAATCTGAATTTAAAACTTCATGTCCCAACATAAATTCACAGTTACAAAAAATCAGTTGAGTATATTTTAGTGCCAATGACTTTGTCTAGAAGATTTTTACCCTGGATGGAGGGGATTGGATTAGAAGACTCCAAACTCCCTTTCAGCCTTAAGACTCTATGATTCCGTGACAATTAAGGATTTTAACTCTAACTCTGAATGATGGCTGTAAAAGTCTAACTTTAATATAATGGTGCCTCTGCTATTTACAAGCAAAATTAGGTAAAGCAGGATTCAAACAATACTGTGTTATTATGTAAACTATGCATTAAGTCTATGTAATGCTTTGGATTCAAACGCAAAAAGAGGCTTTGGAACAAGCAGGGGCAGGTACTTACCTGTTTTTTTTTTTTTTTTTGGTCTGCGCTCAGTCATTACTGACCCTGCAGTGACTGCCTGGATGAATCCTTGCAGTTTTCAAGGCAATTGTTTTTCGGAAGTGGTTTGCCAGAGCCTCCTTCCTAGAGCAGAGCCCAGCTGGCGAGCGCAGGAGGCGGGATTTCCGTTGCTTCGCGCCCTTTTTGGGCGAGCGCGGTTTCGCACTTACCGGCAACTGGTCCCATCTCTCTGTGCAAGGCGCTGCCAGCATTTTTCCTCCCACTGGAGTGAGAGTCCCCATTTATCTACTCACGTGAGTTTTCGACCTGCTGGGTTGACAGGAGCTGGGGGGGGGGGGGGGGGAAACAGGAGCTCACCCTGTTAACGTGAAGGCTGGACTCGAACCGCCGAAGCGTCAGCCATTTCTTGCAATTAAGACACAATCCTGGGAAGACACACTGTAGTGCTGCACAGCCTCACTATGCATGTCATCTTAAGGGTGGATGATTCTATCAAATCTAATTCCTCATGTTTTCTAATCTTAGGTTTTTTCATCTCCTTTCAGCATTTTTGCTGTTAAAAAAAAACCCCACAAAAAATCTATGCATTTTGGGGTGCAATATCCGCAATATGCTTAATTTTGTATTTGTGTTTGCCTAATATACATAGTTTTTGCAAGTACAGTGGTACCTCGCGTTACGAACTTAATCTGTTCCATGACTCTGATCGCAACTTGATTTGGTCGCAACACGAGGCAAATTTTCCCATAAGGTTCAATGTAAATACAAACAGTTCTGAAACAAATGCATTTTATTTTTAAACCACAAAAACATGAAAAAAAGTACAGTACAGCACAGTATGAAGAGGGAGAATGGGGTGGGGAGGCAGTTATTGTTTGGAGGGAGAGTCCCTCTCCAAAGGGACATTGGGGAGATCTCCTTCAGGGGTTTCCTCTCTTCTTTGCCTCTTAGCTGTTCTGGGGAAAAACCTGTCTAAAGTCAGTTGTTTTTTCCTGCGCTGCATAACCCTCCAGAAATGAGAGACCACCTTATCGTTCATTATGTTCAACACTCTGTTCATTACAGTTATGTTGGGGTGGTGCTTCTCAAAGAAGTCCTGGCATGCATTCCATTTTTCCATAATGGATTTAATCTCGGCACTGCTCACCTCCTCCCTGTCTTCCTCTTCCTCAGTGGAATGCTCCTCACCAAGCGCTTTCTGTTGCTCACTCTGGAGCTCAGCAAGTTCTTCCGTGGTCAGCTCCTCCTCATGGTCCTCAACAAGCTCCTCTATGTCTGCACCATCGACAACCAGACCCATACTCTTGCCCATGGACACAATCTCCTCCACTACCTCTGCATCAGACCCTTCACAGTCACGTTCAGTGACACATTCTGGCCACAGTTTCCTCCAGGCTGAGTTTAAGGTCCGGCAGGTGACATCTTCCCAGGCTTTGTCAATGAGGCCGATGCAGTGGAGGACATTGAAATGTTTCTTCCAAAACTCTGCCAGAGTCAAAGATGTTTCCTCAGTGACATTGAAACACCTGGTGAAGAGCACCTTTGTGTAGAGCTTCTTAAAGTTGCAGATCACTTGCTGGTCCATGGGCTGCAGAAGAGGTGTCATGTTGGGGGGGAGGAACTTGACCTTTATAAAGTCATACTCAGCGTCCATATCATCCACCAAGGCGGGAGGGTGTGCCGGGGCATTGTCCATCAGAAGAAGGCACCTTTCAGGCAGCTGGTTCTCGGAAAGATATTTTTAACGCTGGGTGCGAACACCTCGTGCAGCCATTCCATGAACAACTGCCTTGTGACCCACACTCTCGCATTGGCCCTCCACATGACAGGCAGTCTGGCCTTGTTCACATTGTGTTCCCTGAACGCACGAGGGGTCTGGGAATGGTACACCAGTAGCGGCTTAATCTTCAGGTCGCCGCTTGTGTTCGCACACAGCAAAAGGGTCAGTCTGTCCTTCATGGGCTTGTGCCCTGGCAGTGCCTTTTCCTCCTGCGTGATGTAGGTTCTGTTTGGCATCTTCTTCCAGAAGAGCCCTGTCTCGTCGCAGTTGATCACTTGCTGAGGGACGTATCCTTCCGCCTTCATGAAGTCCTCAAATTCTTCCTTGTAGGCTTCTGCAGCAGCCTTGTCAGAACTGGAAGCCTCTCCATGTCTTGCCACACTGTGGATGCCACTTCTCCTGCAGAATTTCTCAAACCAGCCTCTGCTGGCTTTAAATTCCTCACTTGCTGCGCTGGTAGAGGGGTTTTTCTGCAGTAAATCACTGTACAGTTTCCTGGCTTTTTCACAGATGATAGCTTCACTCATGCTATCACCTGCCAGCTGTTTCTCATTCAACCACACTAACAACAGCTTTTCCACCTCTTCCAGCACTTGTGTCCTCTTCCTTGTTGACATTGTTACTTCTTTTGCCACATCAGCTCCTTTGATGGCATCTTTATTCTTCAAAATAGTCGAGATGGTCGACTTCGCCATCTTGTACTCCGAGGCCAGATCAGTCACACGAACACCACGATTGTGCTTTTCTATAATCTCCTTCTTCAGTTCGATCATCACTTTCTTCTTCAAAGCCTTATTCTTGCCAAGCCTGCTCTGCATTTTCTTTGGAGTCATGCTGACAAGCACACCAAAAACCTTCCAAACGCCACAAAACACACCACAAGCCTCACCGAACGTCTCCTTGCTACCGCGATCTCGCCCACAGGAAGCCGCGACCATGTGGCAGCAGGGCAAATGGCCACGGATCCGGTTTGTAGCGCAGGGCAGAGGTCGCACAGCAAGGTAAATTTTTGGGGCTGGAGCTGGTCGTATCGCGAAAAATTCGTAAGGAGGGGTGTTCGTAACCCGAGGTACCACTGTAATTTGCTTTAATGTAAATGCTATTTTGTCCACTTTCTCCCTAGTATACATATTCATGCACACCCTTTCTCCCAATGTGTAGAGAGAGGTTAAAAACTGAGCTCTTTCAAAGAGCATCCCAATTGAGTTTATGACCACACCGTCTTCTATTCTTTTATGTTTCGTTTTTTTCTGTCTTTTAGTTTTGATTGTTGTAGTTGATTTCTTGAGGTTTTTATGATACATATTTTATTTATTTAAAGCTAAATTGTACCATGGATTAAGTTTTCATATCTTGGAAGCTGCTAAGAGTCTTTTGATTATTATTATTTTTTAGTTCATTCAATCATGTCCGATTGTCAGAGACTGCCTGGACAAGTCCCTGCAGTTTTCTTGGCAAGTTTTTTCAGAAGTGGTTTGCCATTGCCTCCTTCCTACTTTTGATTATGGTGGGATATAAATGTGATAGATAAATATAGATAGGTAGGTAGATACATTTTAATATTTATTTATTTATTTATTTATTTATACATCATATAATATACATTATAACATTTTTTTGTTATTTCTAAATAAAAAAAAATAGAGGAGCAAACTATCTCGACTCAAACACAATAATATCAAGATTTTAAATGAGAAAATAATTGCACTGAAGCACAAAAATAATACTTTTTAAAAAATTAAAAATATACAGGGCTTCCAGATGTCATATTTTCTTTTTCTGTATCTATGAACCCTGAGGAATTCTTCCAAAGTTGGGATTCTTAAAAATTCAAGGTTTTACCAGTAGAAGGAAATAGTATTTTCTAAATCTAAAAGTCAAGGGCTAGAAAAGCAAAACAAATCTGGATCACCAAGCCAATGGGATTATATAATGAAATACCCAAAGCAATCCATGATATTTGCTGGTAGGAGTGTTGAAAGAGTCCAGGAATCTAGCGCCACAGAAAAACAAGCCAACCCTTCATTTAGGCCTAATTTCAGTCATCTAGAAGGGCAGCTTTCCTTCTGCTGATCTTTATTACAATTCCCATGTCATCCTAACTGTTCACAGTTTATGAAGTCAAGGAGTGTCTTTGGTCCTGTAAAATCTCTGTTGGAAGCAGTTCTGTGTGTTTGAGCCTGCACTTTCAGGAGCCTCCTTCTTTTGGGTTCCATTAACGTCAGTTGCTCTATTATTGTTGTGCTGGTTGACTCAGGACCCTGTTTCACTGGAAACTGTAGATCTGCAAAAATCCCCAGCACGATCTTCTGCTTCTCCTTTGGAGACGAAATCCTCTATGAGATACATGATAGTGGTCAAGCTTCTTTGAACAATCTTGCCTCTCATGATAGATCTGTCTTGGTAGTTCACTGGATGGTTATTTGGAAAATACAAAGGGCTCTAGTCCCTCTATCTCTACAATAATCTGAAAATAAAAGGGCTACTTTGATGAATATCAGAGATGTGCTGTGTTCCCGTGAGATACAGTTACAGCTACCTGATCCAGGCTGCAAAACTCTATATAGCCACTAGATGGCAGCATAGAGATATATGAACCTATTACCTTTTGCTGTCGTCTAGTAGTCAGCTGGCATTTTCCAGCACAGATCAGGTAGCCATATCAAATCAGGTTTTCAGAAACTTCTTCTGAAAGATGCACAACTTTCTCCAAAGTTATATACTTTTTTCATTTGCTTTTGCTTTGTTAGTTTATTTTTCTTTTTAACTCTTGGGTTTTTTATTTGTTTGTTTGATTTTGGGTTTTGTCTTGATGTTTGTTCAGTACCAGATCAGGGATGCAAAAATGTTGACATTGGCTAGATGACAGCAAAGAGTTATGTTTGTATATCTCTTTATTGCCATCTAGTGGTCCTTTGGATTTCCACAGTCCAGAATTGGTAGTCCTAGATATGAAGATTCAGATTTTAAATTAACATTGAAATTTAGACCTGTGTTGAATGAACTTTCTTCTGCATTACTCCAAAATAAAGCAACATTTTCAGATGTACCAACAAATTTTATGGTCTGTGCATACCTGCTGTATGTGGACTGCAGAAGCTTTGATTGCAAATTGCTTTGGGGGAATGAAATATGTAAAGGTTTGACTTTGCGCCAGTGCTCCTTGCATGAGGCCAGTGCTTTGTTCAGCATCAATTATTAACAACTGAGCCTACTAAAAAACACTGAAACACAGGATCTTTTGAACTATCCCTGAGTTTAAATGATTGTGTGAACTGGAGTAATGAGGCATCTGCCAAATGTAATAAGAAGCAATAATCTGTGATGACTCACTATGTGGTGACTTGTGCAAGGAGTTTCACTTATTCAAGCAATTACTTGCAATTATCTTGTGATTAACGTAAAGTGCGAACTTCCTCTGCCTAGTATGAGAGGTAATTTCCTGGCACTGCTGGATGCATGTGCTTACCCAGCAATTAACAGTTTGTAAGCTTGAAACTCATTTTATTTGCACAGTAGACATATCTCCTTTTTCTCATACACCTGGGGGTCCTGAACTGAATTGCATTTTAGGGGGACTCACATCTCTGACCTAGAAAATGTGTTTCCTTCTCATCCCATGTTCAACAGAAACAGAGGGCGATTCACACAAATACGGGAAAGTTCACATACCGTTCCGGTTGTTTCCATCTATCATGTCTTCCTGTCTGTGGCTACCCAAACTCTAAAATCATCTCTGAGGGGTCTTTGGAGTGGGCTTTCTCAGTTGCTACCCTTCAACTTTGGGGTACTTCTCCAGAAAGGAATGGCTGGTGCCTACTCCATTTGTTTTGTGGTTGTTGCTTTGCCCTTGTGCTACAATGCAGTCTTTTGACTAATGTTATCCTTGATGTTTGAGCAGTTGCCTTAATTGATAGCTTTAATTGATTGCTTTACCAAGTTTTTGGAAGTATATTTAAGCAGGATATTATTGTATGCCACTTGAAGAGCTTTTGCTATAGATGGCCTATCAAACCTTAGAAATGAATTGAAATAGATGGTGTCCTCATGCTGTTGGGGCAGCCCAGGCACTCAGTTTCCCTACAATTTGGAACTCAGAAAATGCTTCTTTGTTTAGGAATAGGGGAGTGAACTCAAATTAATTACTTATAAATGTATCAGTTGTGGGATATAGCAATTTACAATAGTTATTCTTTATAATTTTGATGACCAGATATAAAGCAAGTTAGGCTTCCTGAACTTTTATTAATTGGACAGAAGAGAAGATTTTTGGAAGATGTTGCTCTACCACCTGCCAAGATTCCCCCACCTATGGTATTAATTGCACAAAAGATTGCTCTTTGAAACTGGTTATTCTGTTAATGCCTTTTCCTGGCTCTTTTTCCTAAAGAGAAAGATGCAAAGAGGTTGCTGACTTAGAAGAACCAATCTACTGCACAGCCTGACAACTGCAGTTCTTTATGACTGTTGTGTACCATAAGGCTAAAATAGAGTTTTCCAGAGCAGTCTTCCAACACCTACTCCAGAATTTTCAAAACATACAGCAGCCTCCAGAAAATGTTCAGCAACGTTGCAAGATTCAGGTTTTTGGCCTCTGAAGAAAAAGAAGGTGAGGGGGAATCCAAAATAGCTTGGCATTTCCTGAGAAAATAAAAACTTCCCAATTCTCAGCAACTTGGAAACCACCAGCACAAGGAGTGGAGGAAACTCCTGCCAGTTTATGGTTCAGGGCTTCAGTCAAACCACAAGGCATACTTTGAAACGTTACAGTAAGCACAAAGCTTCAGCAAAGCAAAGCTGTAAACGTGATGACTCCTGCTTTATTGCAGGGCTTCTCTGGAAACTAATTTGAAGCAATTGCATTCCCAAAGCAGCAGAGGTGCAACAAGACCTTAGCTAGCATCTTTTAAATTAGGCATTTTCCATTTGTGATAGTCCCTGTGTTCCATTGAACTGTTGGATGATTGACGGTTCATGCATGGTTAATTCACATGGAGCTCATATAGTGGGAAAAAAAAGAGGGGGAAGAAAGAAACCTTTGGTGTAATAAATATTGTAAAGGTAATGATCCTTTCCCCCAACTGTGTTACACTTTTAAAACCATGAAACCATGTATAGAATTTAGATGATCCCAAGTGGATTTGATTGGCTTTTCTTTGGGGAAAGATGGAAGAAACACCATTCCCAAAACAAAATGAGATAAACACCCATGGAGATTTCATTTCCTTACAGAAAGGGAAGGTTAGATATCTGAGAAAAATTGAATTAAAGCGTAAGTATTGAAGAGTAACTATTCATACACAGAGGACTCCTCAATCATGAAAAATGAACCTTTATAGCTGTTTAGAAGTTGAAGAAGACAGTAGAAATTCTTCTTAACTGTGGAAGACAAACAACAAAGCAACAATGTCCTAAATGGATACTAGGTACTTTCTATAACACTATAGTGCCAAAATTGGTCCACTAAGAAAGAAAAAGGACAAGTAATCAAGTGGGTTTTTTGTTTTTTGGTATTAACTGCATCCATTCACTGAACCTATAGAAAACATGCATGTAATGATGGATACCTCGTCCCCAGCCACCAAATTGTTTCCTCCATGGTGCAGATAGAGGAGGGAACTAGACCTGCTGTCTGACTTTGTATCTCTCTTCTGCTACTGGGGCTTTTGATAGACAGAGATAGACAAAGCAAATTGTTGATCTTAAGTCTCTCTGCCTTTTTACTTCTTGCCTGTTGTCCAGCTTGCTCTCCCTGCTTTTGCCTGCCTTTTGACAGGATTTTGCCTCATTCAGCAAAATACTTTCATCCAATATTACTTCAAGAGAGGAAGGCTGGATGCCAATCCAGTTGAATTCTTAGAACTGGGATGGTGATGGGCAGTGGCAACAGCACTACCATGTTCTGCAATGAACACTGTGAGCCCCTTTACTACTGATGTCCCCACTATGCCCCAAGATAGCATTGTTCCAGGGCACTGTAGAGCCAGCCAAATAGCAGATACCTAACTGCATGCTACTTCCCCATAGCAAAGTTCAAACTGAAGGGCAAAGTCAGGAGGGAGGGAGAATCCAACAGAACTGACAGCATCAGTGTATGTTGGGTGGCTGGCAGTCACCCAAGAACATTAGATGTATCCTTGCAAGACAGACATCATTTGTATGATGTTTGTACTTCTTTTCTCCCACATTCAGTTTTGGTCAAATAGACAAATTAATGATGATTTGCCATATTGTGGTCTCACCCTGTCACCACTACTTGCTTTGGGACTTGATAAAACCCTGGTTGAACTAAAGCAGAGGATTTGGTACCTAGATATCCAAAATGACAGAGCCAAAGTCTCCCATCTGTTTTATAGCATAAAAGTTCCTCCTCCCTGCTATGTAAATGAAAGAGTTACAGCTGGAAAAATCAAAGGCCACTCTCTTTGTGATTGTCCATGCTAATTACTCACAATATTGTTTCCAGCAGCTCTGAAAAATTCTGAGTTTATTAAGTTCTCCATGCTTCTTTTTCCCCCTTGTCGTTTACATCTCTTTCTTTCAATTACTTTTTGTCCTGTTTTGCCTATTAACTGTTTCTGATGTTTTGCTGATAATAAACATCAATCTATTTTTGCCAGCTGAACTGAATGATGCTTGTGCATGCTCTGATCTGGACACAGGGACTGACTTGAGAGTGTGCTGGATGCAAAACTAAACTAGAAATTACTCATAGCAATTTTCCAACATGGTATACCCTTTAGGGAATATCAACCCTGCCAAGTTTCAGTGAAATAGCTTGAAGAGTTTCACTTCAATAATTTTTGAAATACCTCTTCTAAGCCAGAGATAGCAGGGATGAAGAAATGACTGAACAGCCTCCAAATTGCTCAGCATACAGCTTTTAGAAAAGATGTGCAGAAAATGTCCTGCTGCATCTCAAAAAGCAAACAAAACAAAAACCAGAAAGCTTTTAGTAAAGTTTGAAGCATTTGCCACCCTCTAACCTTCTGGGCTGCCAAGTAAAATTGACCTATTCTGGAACTTGTGCAACAATTTTTCTTTTAAAGGCTGAGAAGCATGCATGATCAATATTGTGTGTGTATGCGCATTACACTATGAAATAAAGGAATATTCTTTTATGCAACAATCTAACAGCAAGCACAATCTGAGATCCATTCATGAAATGAAAAAAAAAATCCTCAAATCATTCAATATAAGACACAGAACTAGCAGAATAAAAGGTATTTTAAATGTTATTTTGGGAGGGTGGGGGAGATAGACATCAGAATGGAAGTAGAGGCTGGTTGGTCTGACAAATTGCCAACAGTCTCAGACACAGAGACTAACAGTGACTATACTCCTATAGGACAAATAGGCTGAGAGTCAGGAAAGTTAAGCATAAAGAGCCTTTTCTGCCATTGCCCTCGCCCTGTGAAACATCTTGCCCGCTGAGGTGAGATTGGCTCCCACTCTTCTGGCCTTCTGGAAGAGCATTAAGACCTGGCTCTGCCAAACAGCACAGGGAACATATGGGGATTCGCAGCACTGGGGGTGGTTGGTGGCTTGAAGATGCTCTCTCTGCCTTTTAACTTTGTATATTTTTGTAAAGATTTTTATACCTTCTTTTTACTTGTAAACTGTCTTAGAGTCACTTATACAGTGAGATGGGTGGTGCATACATTTGACTGACAGACAGACAGATAGATAGATATGGATTTGGGGATAGCAGGAAGATCACCCAGGGTGGAAAGAGCAAGCTAAACTAAAGAAAGAGCAGCAGAGCAGTATTTTCCCTAACTGACATAATTTGTAGAGGTAATAAAAATTAACCAGCTACTCACATGGATATCACAGAGCTCATCCAGCCAGTTAGTCTCTGCTTAGCTTTCTTCATATATAAAAGTTGAAGCTCCGTTTGAGGTTTCAAAGCTAGAAATAACCATGACTTACTGAATCTCCAAATCACCTTTGAATCTCTCAGAAGCAACTTGAGGGGCATCTGATTCAGTTTGATGCTTTGAAATTACCTTGGATATTCAAATATTTCTTTTAAAAGGTGATTCAATTAAATCTCCTTTTAATCAGATTTTCTCTTTTCTAACCATCATACTTACTTGATGCAAAGGTTGGGCCAACATGAAAAACATTATTCAGAGATTAAGCTAACCATGTCTTCAGGAATTTCCATTCCATTCCATTCCATTCCATTCCATTCCATTCCATTCCATCCATTCCTCATTTTCCATTTTGTCCCCAGCAGACACTATGTTTTGAGTCTGCTTTGGGGTGATGGTGGTGATGGTGCGACTTCCTGAGAGACCCCCCCCTTTTTTTTAGAAGGTGGTGATTATGTAAACCTGAGAAATGTCTTCAAAATTACAAATGACTGATTCCTCTTGAGTAATGAAGATACTATATTACTTTATGGACCTGGAGAATGAATACATTTTCTGTTAGTATACAGGATGCTCTTCCTTTGGTACATATGTGAGTACACTGACCAGAATTAGATAAGCAAATAAACTTGCAATCTTTCCATTTTAAACTTATTTTTAAAAGACTCTTTTTGAAGAGCTAGACCTGCAGACTTAGCTCACACTGTAAGTGTCTGTGCGCGTGTGTTTGCAAGCCAGATATTAACACATTTGGACACCATCACTTGTCCTTGCTATGCTGCTAAGCTTACAGGGTAGCCTTGATTAAATGACTTCTCCTACTGCCTCATGTTCCACTAAGATTGCAACAATAAATATAAAGACTCTTCCATTGCAAATGTGCAGCAAATGTAATCACCTAGAGAAGACATATCCATTTGTCTGACTAATCACTCCCCCATGTTCCTTCTTTCCAATCCATTTGACTAACCTAAGGGGAGAATACATAAACATAAAGGGTCCAAGGAACAGGATAGATAGCTTGTTCACTTGTACTGAGATTGGGGTGGGGGTGGGGATTACAACTCATCTTTTATAAAGGAGGAGGACACACAATATCCACATGGAAGAATAAACAAAATGTTTTGCTTTTGGTTGTTTTTGTTGGTGTTGTTTTGTCTCAAATATTCATACAATTCATATGTTCAGGTCCCTGGTTTTGTTTCAGTATTTTCTGTTTTATGTGTTACTAGTTTTCCAAGACTGCAGACTGGAACCTCTCCCAGCCCTACCTTGAGGGGCATGAAATGGAGAAATACTGTACGTGCAATTCCTGTGGGAAAGCAAGAATCTACAGTTAATCCCTCCCAGCCTTAACCTGTAATGGGTCTTTTAATCTTAGTGACCCTTCTGTCTTTAGGGCAAGGATGTGGTAACCCATCGCAAACTTCCCAACGCACAGAGGAATTAGCCTGTAATTTCCCCTTCCTTTTGGTGCCCCTTCCCTGGATGTTATCTCTTTATGATACCAGACTTCCTAGTATTGCATATTGTCCCTTATGGGCATATTGTCTTTTTGTAAGATGTTACCTGACAGTCATTCATCATAATAACCTGAGTTTGCACCGGTATGATGCGCAAGGTCATAAAGAAGCTCCTAACCAATCATCATCCTTTCTTTTGACTCTGTTTCCTTGAACTTAATGTATAAAAAAACCAATTTCTTTGTGTTGGGGGTGTGTCTCTTTTGATAGAGGTAGCCCTTTACTGCTGCGCAACAATAAAGGAAACTTCTACAGGTTTCTCGTGTCCAGCGAAGTTATTGGCAGTCGTCTCCGGGCTAGAACCCCAGCACCACTTGCCTATGCAAAACAGCCCCTCTCTCACTGAAGAATGCTGTGCCTTTCTACTCCTCTCTAGCAGCATGGTAGAACTGGCCCCAGCAGGAGAATACTATTCTAGAGGAAATATTGATGAAACATTGTGAAATTTGGAACGTATACCAATTTAACCAGAATTGCATATCAGTAAAATAATTTTAGCAGGCTCAGGAGTAGCTGTCCTTTATAAAACATTGAAATCCTCTCTTTTGAATAATCAACTTGATTTCAGACAGATTTGCCTTCTAATTTTGTTTAATTTGTTAAAATACACATTTCTTTGGCTTTGAATTACAATGCAATCACTATGAGCAGCCTCTTCATTCTCCAGAGGGGTCCTTTTGAGCAGCTGGTAATTAGAGAAACAGAGTTCAGATTTTGAAAATATGTATTACAGAGTCATGTCTGGTTTGCTAAACATGCCTGTTGCTGATATTTAATTTCTGCACTTAGTACATAAAGAGTTGTTGTAACATACGGACAAGTCCTTATATGGGGACCTTGGCCTGTTTATGTGTGTGTTTAACTTGATGGGGAAAATAACAGTTGCCAGAATTATTGGAAATAACAGAAATTCCTATATCTGTTATTTAAGGTTGAATATTCCCATCATATAATCCAAAATCTAGGATGTATGGATCACTCTTTTGGGGATGTGATGACTGGCAGAAGTCCAACTGTGAAAGTCCTGAGAATACTCCAGTGCTCTAAATAATGATATTGATGAGTGATGGAATGCTTAATCTTGCCGGAATGATTCCAGATGACTTTATGTTGATCTGGGCCTTAATCTGGTTGTACAATTCCTAGAACTCCCCAACCCCATCTTAAGCCATTGTGATAGCATTGTTTACATAAATAAATTGAGCTCACGGAATATGGAATCATAGAACTGATAGTGTCAACAAAACCAAATCCCTGTTCAGCACAGAAGTTAAAATTAAAGCAAATGTCTAGCTAGCCTCTGCTTAAAAATTTCCAATAGAAGGGAGTCCACTGCTTCCTTAGATAAAAACTGTTGAATCGTTCTTACCATGAGGAGGTTCTTTTAATATTCAGCCAGAAACCTGTAAGTAAGACCATAATTCTGTCTCCTGTTCTCTGAGATTATTAAGAATAGGATGGGGCCTTTCTTCTGTGTCACTACTTTCAGGTACTTGAAAAGTGCTATCATATACTCCCCCTTCCCCCAACAAATCCAGTTCTTTCCATCTCTCTTGATTTTTTCTGGCATCCTGGGCATCACTGCTGTCTTTTTTCACACCTGCTCCAGTTTGTATGAATATTTCCAAAAGTGTAAAGCCCCAAAGTGGATGCAACCCTTGTGGTACAGTCTGAATAGAGAAGAATATTCTCTGTTCCTGGGATTTGGGATGCAGTCTAAAGTTATGTTTGCCTTTTTTGCTTCTGTATCACGTTGTTCATTCATATTCACCTTGTAAGCAACCAAATCCTTTTCATTAGTACTACTGTATTACCTCTTACTCCAGAGCTGGGCATTTGATTTTTTTTCCCTAAGTTAATGGAGAAAGAAAACAAAAAAGAAAAAAATTCTGATCATAATCCAGATATCTGTGCAAATATTAATTATTTCTAAATTCTTCTCTGACATGTTTGAAATAAATTACAGTAAATTCAAAAATCCAGCTGCTTCTATTTGGGTGGAATATATCATGATTTAATGAAGACAGCAATCTGCTCTGGTGTAGAACCCTAATTAAGAAATATATGAATCAGATCAAAATTAACTCTAGAATAATTAGTATTTTATAACATTTGCAAGGAAAAATATAGCAAAATATTACCATGCAAAAAACTTTTCTTAAGCATGTTGTAGCTATCATCACATCTTTCTATAATCTGCTGAGGTACATGTAACAACTTTTTTTGTCCATTGCCTCCTCATGGAATTTTAGATTTGAAAACAATCAATTTAGAGTTGACTTCTTTTTAAGGTAGCATGTTTAATCTCTTCCTGTTTCTTGGTGCAAAATTAAAATACCATTTCTCTAATCTACAAAAAAGTATTTTCAGTATAAATCCAGTTTTAGTCACTTGAATAAAGGCACTATTTGATCAGAATTCTGGCCACTAAAAATCAAATAAATCAAACAGAGCAAAGCAGTGGGAGTGAAGGTGATCTTCTCTTTTTGAGTTACTAATGTTTAAAGTATCTGAAGAGCTCAGTATGGTTATATAATACGTTTTACTGTTTAAGTAATGAGGACATTTGGAAACTATAGTGCTTTGTTTTAATTGGATGTTCTTTTGGTTTCTTGTTTTAATTGTTGTAAGCCACATAGACATGCAAATTGTGATTGAGGCAGCTGTAAATTTAATTAATAAATAATTTCAATTATTCTGGTTCTGATAATTTTGAGCATCAGCTGGTTTACCTTGTTTGTTTAACATTATTTGAATAACATAAAATCCATTCCTATCCATGCTAATTCACTGAAAACTCCCATATAGTTCAATATTACCTGCTTCAGCTAAGTATATTCATGTAATAGCTTTATGAATGGAAGGAAATAAACAAATGTGTTGCTTAAATGTGAAATACACAGCTTTCCTCTTTGCCCCTCACCCCAGTCAATTCCATGCTTCAAAACTACTTGGACTTCCATAGTACAGGTAGTCCCCAGGTTAAGAACGTCCAGTTTAAGGATGACTCATAGTTAAAAACATATTGTATGTGGCAAAATTTGAGTTAAATACACAACGGTTTGAATTAAATACACAATGCTTTGAGTTAATTACACAATACTACTTATACAGTATTACACAATAATACTGTGCTGGCTTACATAAAAATTCAACTTAAGGACAGACCTTGGGAATGGAACTCATTCTTAAACTGGGGACTACCTGTATGGCATATTCTATTTCTCACTCACAGGTAGAAATATTACACTCTGATAACTGATAACAAGTAAACACACACAGAGAATTCTGATTGGTCTTAATATATTGCTGCAATTGTTCTTCAAACATTTTATTAAAATTAATCAATGCAAACTACAGGTAGTCTTTGACTCATGACTATTCATTTAATGACTATTGAAAGTTACAATGGTACTGAAAAAAGTCTTACAACAGGTTCTCACACTTACAACTGTCGCAGCATCCCCACGGTCATGTGATCACAATTTGGGCACTTGGCAACTGGCATGTATATACGACGGTTGCAGCATTCCGGGGTCACATGATCACCATTTGACCCAGGGGGCTTCCAACAAGCAAAGTCAATGGGGGAAGCCAGATTCACTTAACGACCATGGTGATTCACTTAACAACTGGCAAAAAAGGTCGCGACTCACTGAAATTGACCGCATTGTTTAGCGACAGAAGTTCTGGTCCCAGCTGTGATTATAAGTCAAGGACTACCTGTAATTTAAAAAAAAATGCAGCAATGTATTGAACTCAGCTGGGAGAGCCTTGATATCTTGCAAAATTCTGTGGAATCAGAACACATCACACAGCCAGCTTGTTTACTGAAAATTGATGGTCATTGATGGCTTATATTCCACAGTCCCCTTCATTCTATTGGAGATTTCTTCTCCCTGAAAAGAGAAAAAGAGTCTTTCTATTGATTCCTATCAAAGCTCTGGCTCAGTGGTGGAGCTCTTGTGTTGTATGTAGATTATAGAAGGTTCAAGATTAGTTCTCTGGCATCTCCATGTATTCTATGGTTCTTAAAAACCTGTTTGGGCATTATATATGTACATGTAATAAATAGATAAATGGGCCAGAGATTGTTTTAATTCTTTGCCCCATTGTGAACTATTTCTGCATTTTCCACCCACAGATGCAGCTTGCAACAGAAATGAAACTTATAACAGCAGTATATAATAAATATGTGTATTTCTGATCTAGATCTTCCATCTACACAGTTGCTATTTAGATCTATAAATAAATATACAAAGTCCAATCATGTGATCAATGTCACTTCTATTTTGGTCCTTTGCTGAAAATGGACTTGCAACATCATATACGATATGCATGTCCATTTGGGGAGCTGCTTGCTTATTTGAGGGCTGCAGCTAGATTTCAGAGTAAGGTGCTTTACACCAGTGTTGTCCAAACTTGGCCACTTTAAGATGAGTGGACTTCAACTCCCAGAATTGGCCAAGTTTGGACAACACTGCTTTACACTAATTTAGACCATTGGTTCAAAACTCAATATACAGGTAGCATTGTCAGAAACAATTAGAAGCAGGAGATAATAGGAGATGGCTACTATACTATTCTTCCTTGTGGGGTTTCTAATACACAGCTGATTGAGCATTAGATGATATATTTTTTGTCTGATCCAGGAGAGGGCAACTTATGTTTTTAAGAGTTCGTGTGCAGGGGCTTTGGAGAAATAGGTACCACAATTATGTTGACAAAACAATAGTGCATGAGTATGGGCTTTCTTTAGAAGAAGGAAAAACATGACAAGTTGGATACAGAACCTACTGCCAAATTCTTCCTCTCTGCTCTTCATTCTCCCCTATATACAGTATATAACCTGAAGGAAACTTTGGCAAAATGTGCCACTCAGTTCACTACAGGTAGCAATGCGATCATTGTTTTCCAGTAATGCAGGCATCTTCTGACTTGACTTGATGAGCCTTCTTTCCTTTCTTCAATGTCAAGAAATGTACCTTCCATAATTTCACAGCCTCCTTCCTGCTCTTCTTCTGAAAGAATCTTGTTTCTTGGTATGCAACTCTTGTGGAATCTGCCAAAAGTTACAATAATTACAATGATTTTGCTCTTTAAAAAGATTAACAGTTAATAAATTCTTGATAGGTTGTTTTCTGATAGTATTGGTTGCATATAAGTACTATTTCCAACATACTATAGCTTTTCTAAAAGTATTTTAATAAAGTGTTCTTCTTGCTGCTTGTTTACAACACTCAGTTTCTTCCAAGAATATGATACTGTAACCTTGAACAATAAATAGAATAATCAAATTGTCTTGTACTGATTTAGTCCATTAGCCCTTTCAGCTTAATATTGTCTGCACTGTTTGGCAGCGTCTCTTTTTCAACTCTGCCTGGAGGTGCATGGACTGAACCTGGCAGCTGTTTCATCAGATCATAAACCATCCCAAGAGAGCCAGTTTGGTGTAGTGGTTAAGGCACTAGGCTAGAAACTGGGAGACCATGAGTTCTAGTCCTGCCTTAGGCATGAAGTCAACTGGGTGACCTTGGGCCAGTCACACTTTCTCTGCCCTAGGAAGGAGGCAATGGTAAACCACTTCCAAAATCTTACCAAGAAAACCACAGGGACTTGTCCAGGCAGTCACCAGGAGTCAACACTGACGCAAAGATGCACAAACACATATATACACACAAACACCCTGTCCCAATGCACTACAGTCCTTTTCAAATCTAAAGACTTATAGGACCATATAGGTCAGATCTAATTCTCTTCGTCTATAGTGTTTCAGGCAAGTTCTTTCCCCATTGTTTGCTGGCTGATCAAAGAGCACTTTTTGTATGCAGAGCAACTGCTCTACCAAGAAACCACAGTGATATTTTACTCCATATTTGCATTTATCTTTGCTCTCTTTTTCCAGTCTTTTTTCTTCTTTGTAACTTGACTTTTTATTGATATTTCTTCCAATTAAATGTGACAATGCTAACAGCATGTGTTATGGCTCCTGTTGCAACCCATTACTTATTGGTTGCACAGCCTATTCATGCAAAGGTAGGAGTCTGCAAATGGCAGTTCAGGGGAAAATAACAACTCCTGGCTGGGATGTTTGTCAAGAAGCTGTGCAAAAGGGAAGTGTGAGCTTGGCCCTTTTGCACTGTAATCATGGTCTACATTGGATATTTTTGTAAGACAAAGGGTCCTTACAGGGTACTTACAGGCCCATTGGTTAAGAATACTTGAATATAACATACTTCGGTTCTAAACTAAACTTATGGCTAAGTTGAGGACAATAGTTAATTTTTTTGTTCAATTAAACAGCCTTTTTTTCTAATATTATAATAGGTTAAAACTTAGATAAATGAATGTTGGTGGAAACAGCAAAGTAACATAACCTGGTAGCAGGCTTTTTTCCTATTTATGTATGTTTATTAAAAATTCCTGCTTTGGCTATACTAATTTCCCACTGGGATTCAGTTAGCACAGGGCACTGTCCCAAAGTTCTGTACCTATGAACTTTTACCTTTATGTTACAAAGAATAGTTTCTGTTAAATCTCCAAGATGCTCTTGGAGTTTTGTTGCTTTGGTAATATAATGTCACAGTTTTAACCTTCAGTCCACTGCCAAGAATGAAGGGAAGGGAGTGATTTAGCAGGGCCCAGACACCTTATGACTCAGAAGTTTAATGTTACCAACTAGTCTTAAGGCTTGAGCTGAATCTAGAAAATGACAAGGTCAGCAACGCATGCTAAAACATTTTAATGTGGTTTCCTTCTCCCAAAAAGGCAAAAGAAAGAGCAATGGTCTACCAGGAACAGGGATAAGTTAAGTGCGGAGGACCCTAACAATCAAGAATGATGAAAGACAATGAGGAAGGAATAGAAAAATCACAGAATTTTCCAAGAGGAAGGTCTTCAGATCTCAAATAGCTTGGCATGTTTCCTGGTGATTGCAATGGCCTGGATCATATCTGAGGAGAATATCTCCACACTGGAGACATTCAGACCATGTGATTAAGCCCGTATCTGAGGCAACTGAACTCAAGAAGACTGGGTCCATGGCTTCAGTTTTCCTGAAAACCTCAGAAAGGTTTTTCTCCCTTTTCTTTTCTTGCCCTATTTTAGTCCACTCTAAATTTTAATCCCTCAGGGTAGCATCTACAGATCTGCCCTCTAAAAACCCTCCAATGTTTTCCTCTTGATTATTTGGTTTGTGAGGGGACACTACCACCCTGCTAAAAAGGCATGAGGTTTGCCTTTGTCTCATAGCTCTATTCTTACTATTTTTTAATTACCTGTGACTTGGTACAAGCTATTTTTTATTTAAAAAAAAAAACTTTTTAACATGTGACTCCATATATGGAAGTACCGTTTAAGAACAGAGTAGCATCTGCCAAAAAGAATTTGAAAGTTTCAGTATTTGATGACTGATATGACTATAAAGATGTCTAGCACACACACACAGAGTAAACTAAAATATAGATCTGTGTGTCATAAAAACAATGCAGTTCTATTTAATGCCATACCAAATAGATATACTCCTTCAGTCTCATGGATTTAGACTTGTGGAAATGTCTGGAGTTGATAGAAATTATAGTCCAACCTGGCTGGAGGGCATCAAGTCATATGTAGAAGAACTCTTTTGGCTTTCACTAAAACACATTTCTCCAAGGGATAGGCAATCTGTCAATCTGGGTTTCACTCACTTGCTCATTTTCCAAGCCCAGCATATTGGATGTGAGGAAATGGCTTAATTCTCTTCCACCTCCCATAGAAGGGGAGAGTGTGGGTAAGGCCTTGTAGCAGGAAAGTGAATGCTTTGAGTTTGGCAATCTTGACTATAATAAATAGAGTTAGATTTATATAGTATAAAGGAAGCTCTGCAAGAGTCAAAGAAAAACAACACATTTGGTAACTGTAAAATATAATTGCCAACTAATATTTACAAGGCTATGAAGTGGCCTGCTTCCTGTTCCTTGTAAAAATAATTTACATGAAACATTTAAAAGGTATTCCGCTTTCTTATTTTTCATTTTTCTTAAGGTTCTGAACACCAGAAATGATGCTCTGAGTTGACTGCTGACTAGGGAGTGGGGAGTCGTACTCTCCAATTTAACTATGAACTGAAACCTGTTACACGACTAGATCCACATGTTTTAAAATTTCACAGTTTAAAAATGCATACAAAAATGTGTGTGTGTGTGTGTGATTTATTTATTTATTTATTTTACAGTACCTGTAACTAATCCCAAAGGACATTATTTGCATGGTATAAGAGAAAACCATTTGCAAAAAAAGTATATATTAGGAAAAGGATGCATAAAAAAGAGAATATCTTCTAGATTCATGTATATAGCATATTCACATAATGTACTGAGTTTAGATGGATGTATTGTATTTAGATGGTTGTATTGTATTTAGATGGATGTTCTCCTGCAATTTGTTTTTATTTATTTTATTTATCTTGTTTTTATTTATTTTTAAAGTGTTTTAATAATTGTGATATTGTTTTAACTATTGGTTGTACAGCACCCAGAGTCACGTTTAGTGAGATGGGCAGTCGTATAAATTTATTTAATAAATAAATAAATAAATACATAGCCACCTAGAGTTACTTTGGTGACTGAGGTGACATAGAAGTTGATAAAAGTATATAGTGATGAGTTACACAATGTTAATCTAGTGAACTGTATCATCCCAAAAGGTGAAATAATTCACAGATGTGCTAGTAGACAGCAATGGTTGCAAAATAGAATTCATTACTATAATATAAATACAAATACCTCACAACTCCTCAATGACCAGCTTTAAGCAGTTCAGGTCAAATTGTATGTTTCAACAAGTCCCTAAATAAACAGAAGCTAACACATTCTCTTCATGGGGCAAAATCAAACATAATATCAAAATAAGATAACAGTGAATATGGCAAATGCAGAAGTTTGGACACCCCTCCAATTGATTCAGTCCTACTTCTTATTTTTTGTTAACTATACACTTGTTAATAAGGCCCCAAAAGGCGATTGACTCATTAGGCCTACAGTTAGCTAGGTAGGACAACTGAACAACTACTCTGTCTCTTCTAACTTCTGTGGTTGTGATTGTCTTGCCTATTTCCAACAACCCTGGACACTGAGCATTTAAAAATGAAGATAATTCACTCTTAGAAAGCAGGGAAAAGCTGTAAAATGATATAAATACTTCTACCTAGCAATTTCAATAATGAGAAACTTGGTTAAGAAATTGAAGTTACAGTGGTACCTCGGGTCACAAATGCTTCTGTTCATGAACAATTCAGTTCACGAACAGCACCGTTGGCAAAATTTTGCTTCCGTTCACGAAATCCACATTGGGTGACGAACAGGATCCGCGGCCATTTTCCCTGCCGTGACACGTGGTCGTGGCTTCCTGTAGGCGAGATCGCGGTAGCAGACAGATGTCCTGTGAAGCTTTTTGGTGTGCTTGTTAGCATGGCTCCAAAGAAAGTGCAGAGCAAGCATGGTAAGAATAAGGTTTTGAAGAAAATAACTACTGAATTGAAGAAGGAAATTGTAGAAAAGCATGAGCGTGGTATTTGTGTGACTGATCTGGGCTTGGAGTACAAGATGGCAAAGTCGACAATCTCAACTATTTTGAAGAATAAAGATGCCATCAAAGGAGCTGATGTGGCAAAAGGAGTAACGATGTTAACCAAGTAGAGGACACAAGTGCTGGAAGAGGTGGAAAAACTTTTGTTAGTGTGGTTGAATGAGAAACAGCTGGCAGGTGATAGCATTAGTGAAGCTATGATCTGTGAAAAAGCCAGGAAATTGCACAGTGATTTACTGCAAAAAAAAACCCTCTACAAGTGCAACAAGTGAAGAATTTAAAGCCAGCAGAGGCTGGTTTGATAAATTCTGCAAGAGAAGTGGCATCCACAGTGTGACAAGATATGGTGAGGCTTCCAGTCCTGACAAGGCTGCTGCAGAAGCCTACAGGAAAGAATTCGCGGAATTCATGAAGGCGGAAGGATATGTCACTCAACAAGTGTTCAACTGCGATGAAACAGGGCTCTTCTGGAAGAAAATGCCAAACAGAACCTATATCATGCAGGAGGAAAAGGCACTGCTAGGGCACAAGCCCATGAAGGACAGATTGACCCTTTTGCTGTGTACGAATGCAAGCGGCGAGCTGAAGATTAGGCCACTACTGGTGTACCGTTCCCAGACCCCTCGTGCATTCAAGGAACACAATGTGAACAAGGCCAGACTGCCTGTCATGTGGAGGGCCAATGCGAGAGATTGGGTCACAAGGCAATTGTTCATGGAATGGCTGTATGAGGTGTTCGCACCCACCATTAAAAAATATCGTTCTGACAACCAATTGCCTGAAAGGTGCCTTCTTCTGATGGACAATGCCCCAGCACACCCTCCAGCCTTGGTGGATGATATGGACACTGAGTATGACTTCATAAAGGTCAAGTTCCTCCCCCCCAACACGACACCTCTTCTGCAGCCCATGGACCAGCAAGTGATCTGCAACTTCAAGAAGCTGTACACAAAGGCGCTCTTCACCAGGTGTTTTAATGTCACTGAAGAGACATCCTTGACTCTGGCAGAGTTTTGGAAGAAACATTTCAATGTCCTCCACTGCATCAGCCTCATTGACAAAGCCTGGGAAGATGTCACGTACTGGACCTCAAACTCAGCCTGGGGAAACTGTGGTCAGAATGTGTCACTGAACGTGACTTTGAAGGGTCTGATGCAGAGGTAGTGGAGGAGATTGTGTCCATGTGCAAGAGTATGGGTCTGGATGTTGATGGTGCAGACATAAAGGAGCTTGTTGAGGACCATAAGGAGGAGCTGACCACGGAAGAACTTGCTGAACTCCAGAGTGAGCAGCAGAAAGCACTTGGTGAGGAGCATTCCACTGAGGAAGAGGAAGACAGGGAGGAGGTTAGCAGTGATGTGATAAAATCCATTATGGAAAAATGGAATGAGTGCCAGGATTTCTTTGAGAAGCACCACCCCAACATAACTGTAATGAAGAGAGTGTTGAATCTGATGAACGATAACGTGGTCTCTCATTTCCGAAGGGTTATGCAGCGCAGGAAAAAACAACTGACATTAGACAGATTTTCCCCCAGAACTGAGCCTGCAGCTAAGAGGCAAAGAAGAGAGGAAAACCCTGAAGGAGATCTCCCCGATGTCCTTTTGGAGGGGGACTCTCCCTCCAAACAATAACCGCCTCCCCACCCGCCTTCCTGTCCTCCACGCCAGAAGTCGCCTCAAGCAAGGTTAGCGTTCTTTCTCTTCATACTGTACTGTACTGTACTGTACTTTGTTTCATATTTTTGTGGTTTTTTAAAAAAAATACATATGGTTCAGAACGGATTAACCGTATTTACATTGAACCTTATGGGAAAATTTGATTTGGGTCACGACCAAAATCAGTTGGCGACCAAATTTGTAGGGGTCAGAACGGATTAATTGTATTTACATTGAACCTTATGGAAAAATTTGATTTGGGTCACGACCAATTCGGGTCGCGGCCAGAGTCATGGAACGAATTAAGTTCATGACCTGAGGTACCACTGTACTTGAAACTGTTGAAATCAAGGCAAGATAGATGAGAGAGAGAGAAAGAGAGAGAGAAAGAGAGAGAGAGAGATCTGATTTATATCCTGCCTTTCTTGTAAAACTAAATATGACATACATAGTTCTCCTTCCTTATATTTTCCCTACAATGTGAAGTAGGTTGGGCCATGAGAGAGTGATTAGCCCAAGGTCACCTAGTTGACTAGAACTCACAGTTTCCCACTTTTTAGTTCTACATTATAGTACATAAAGACAAGATCTGGAAAACCAAGAAAATCTCTGCCAGAAAACTGATCAGATCTGTAAAACAACAATAGGTTACTGCAGATGATCAGTGAAAAGTTTAGATGACACTAGAGTAATTGTCTCAGGTCCACAAAAAGTACAATGATCTACATGGGAGAGGTGTCGGAAAGAAACCCTTTTTTTCCTGTTCTCATCACAAAAGTCATCATCTGAAGTATGCAAAAGAAAACCTTGGAGATATTGAAACATTTTGGAACAAAGTGCTTTGGAGCTATAAAACAAAATTGAACTATTCAGCCACAACCACACAAGATATATTTGGAGTTAAAAAAAAAAAAAAGATGAAGCATTTGAAGAAAAGAATATCTTGCCAACCACCTAAGCATGGAGGTGGTTCTATTATGCTTTGGGGTTGCAAAGCAGCCAGTGGCACAGGAAATATGTGGGTGACAGGAAGGATAGAATTAACTAAATATCAACATATTTAGTCAGTGAAGATATCAACAGTCAGTGAAGAAAACAAAACTGAAAAGAGGTTGGATATTTCAGCAAGACAAGAATCCAAAGCGTACCTCCAAAATCAACCATGAAACACTTACAGAAAAGAAAAATAAAGATTTTGGAATGGCCTTCAGAGTCTCCAGATTTGAATATCATTGAGCATCTATGGGGAGATCGAAAGCACGTAGTACACGCAAAGACACCTTAGAATATTTCTGAGCTAGAAGAGTTTTTTCAAGAAAGACTGGGAAAAATTCCAAAAGCAAAAATAGAAAGACTCTTAGCTGGCCATGGGAAATGTTTGAAAGCACTTGTTTCTGCCAAGGAAGGTATTACAAAGTCCTGACTCAAAAGGAGTCCAAACCTCTGCATCTGCCATATTTATGGCTTTCTTATGCTGAATCTGTAAACCACTACACATAAAAAGTTAGTCTGGATTCATTCTTGCAGAATCATTTCTTTATTTATTTGACAATACTTAGAGACTATCTCAATCTGAAAAACTCTGGGCGGTGTTCATGAGCAATCCAAACAATGTGTATCTCCATACATTAAAACTGTCCATTCTAAATATAGTTACAAAAATGCAAAACTGGGGGAAAAAGACTACTGAAATAACTTTGTTTTAAGTACCTTGAACTCAAGGATGGTAAGTCTAATTGCACTTTTGGGGGTGTATGGTCCATAAAGCAAGGGCTATTACCAAGAAAGTCTGTCTCCTGGCATAAACCCCCTTGACTTTCTATGAAAAGGGGGAAGTCAGAGCAGGCCTTCTCTAGATATTTGGACTAGATGGGACAAGTATAATTGGCAAGGTGTTCCCTTATGTATCCCAATGCAATGCCATATAAAACTTTATGGATGATAACCAGTACTCTGAATTAGGCCCAGGAGCCTCCTGGCAGCTAGTACAGCAACTGCAATATTAGTATTACCCTACAGTCACAGGCTATTATCTACCATAGCCACGCTCTCATGGGATACTTCAAGACACCAGCCTCTCCAATCCAGCTAAACTCCTCACTTTTCATTACTGACACCCCTTTGGAATGTTCTGTCCATCTCCATATTTATTCCAAGAGAAGGATTGTAATAACTGTGGAGTCCTTGGGGTTCTCTGAGCTTGGTTGTTTTCTTGCAAATGTTTCATTACCTGGCTAGGTAACATCTTCAGTGCTAGCAATTGTATTGTAATAAACATTGGAGGAAGGAACATCAACAATCTTCAATATGCTGATGACACAATTCTCCTCTCAGAAACCAAAGAAGGCCTGAAACGTCTGATCAAAAGAATTAAAGAAGAAAGCAAGAAATTTGGCATCTTCTTGAACATCAGAAAGATCAAGCTCATGACCATTGCAAGGAATGGAAATGGCAAAATAGCAATTGACTGTGAAGAGATCAAATGCATGCAAGAATTCACTTTCCTACAATCGTAGATTGATCAAAGCAGTAAATGCAGCCCAGAACTAAAGTGCTGAATCGCACTAGATTACACAGCAATAATAAGCATGAATCAAATATGGAAAAGCAAGGACATCAGCCTGGCAACTAAATGCAGATTAGTCTGCACTATCACATTTCCCATAGCTACTTACAGTTGTGAAAGTTGGACCACGATAAAACTAGACAGAAGGAAAATTGACAGAAACACTCGTTTGAGCTGTGGGGTCGGAGAAGGCTCCTGTGCATTCCTTGGACAGCAAAGGTGGCAAACAAGCAAGTTCTGGAGTGTATAAAACCAGATATATCACTGGAAGGCAAAATCACAAAATTCCACCTTACTTATTTCGGCCATGTCATGTGATCAAACTCAGTAGAAAAGACAATTATGCTCAGAATGGTCAGCAGTAAAAAGAAATGAGCCTGCCAAAAACTACGTTGGTTAGGCACCATCAAAGCTGACACCAACCAGAGCATAAAACAACTGAAAGAAGCCGTACAAGATTGGAAAATGTGGAGAGAGCTGGTCCATAGAATTGCCAAGATCGGACATGATTGAACAGATAGCAGCAGCAGCAGCAGCAGCAGCAGCAGCAGCATCATCATCTATCTCCATACTGTTGCGTTTACTTCTGCTCCACCAGTTTGAGTAACAGCTGTTCTGTCCTATCACCCCCTCACCTGTTCATGCTACAATAGTGACCACTTTGTTGCTGTCACTTCACTGTCCTCCTGTGACACACTGCCAAGAAGTCATTGCCGTCAAAGCAGTTCATATTCCTCCGCAGTCTTTGCCACTTTTGAACAACAGCAACCCAGCAAATTCTTTTTAGAGATGAATCACAAAACACTCATTATGTTTATATGATTCCTTTTCTTCTCCTTCTCAATATCAACACTTCCCATCTGTCCATTCTCTACACAGTTGTGTCTTTATGGTAGGCCATAGCAAGGGCATCAGTCAAATTTGCAAGATGGTGGGTGCAGCATCATGATCCAAGCCAGGCTTCAGTAATATATGTACCAAAGGTTTGGATTGTAATGCTGACTCCATCATCTTGCAGGTTTGGACTCCACCCTAGATACTGCTGGCTGCAGCAAAACTAGCATCCACTCTCTCAAAGACGCTTCCTACTCACTTCTTTTGATAATCTTTACTTGTCTGCGTAAGCTTTCCACAATATCATAACAATCTCATGTCAAACCAAGAATCCTAGCCATTCCAATCTATCACACCAAGGCATCACCTTAAAAAAAACATATTTAATTATGTACCATATAGAAGGCGTGTCAGCCTCTGTTCACTTAGGGTTTAATTGAAACATAACATTTGACTGGGGTTTCTAAACTTTTTGGAGGGAACTATACATTCTCATTAAAATGCAAATTGTACCCATTTTTGTCTTAGCCCTAATTTTTATGCTATTTCTGTGATGTTGCCTTCCCTCTAATTATATCATTCATGATATTTTAGAACTTTTCTGGTGTTCAATTCTTGATGCTTTCCTTACATGTCTAACTTATTTTGTTCTTTTTAAAATGCCTTTGTGGGCTGACTTACTGGTTTCATTGAGTGAATCTGTAACTGCAATTCAATATGATTGTGGAATTCTTGGTGCTCTTTGAGCTTGGTTGCTTGCTTGCAGACATTTTACTACCCAACTAGATAACATCATCAGTGCAAGTAAGTGTGGGGTTTGCTCCCTGTTTATATATGCTACCTTATTCTGATACTTTTAGTGGAGAGGTGGTTTGCTCCTTGGTAGTTCCTTGACTTGAGTATTATTTTCTGGCTGTCTGGGATTGATCCCTGCTTCTCTGGGTGTTGGCTGCTGGAGGGGATATGTTCTAGTCATTTTGTTTCCTTCCTAGGTTCTTTATCATCTCTTTTGAATGGTGTGTAAATGTGGTTTATCTCTATGTGTCCATTGATAGCTGATTTGTCTGAATGCCAAGCTTCCAGGAATACCCTAGCATTTTTTGGATTTATTTATGTATTTAATCATGTTTGTATAGCCACCCATCTCACATAGTGACTCTGGGCAGCTTACATCATCATCATCATCATCATCATCATCATCATCATCACAATAACAATAATAATAATAATAATAATATATATATATATATATATATATATATATATATATATATATATATATAAAAACCATTAAATAATCAATTTAAATTAAAAATTAAAACAAAAAACAAAATGGCAGGAAACATATAGAAAGTATATTCCATTAACTATCATACAACCATCTAGCTGGCTCCACTCTGTCATGGGATCCTGAAGCTAGTTGACAAAGCCATGTTTTAAAGGCCTTTCAAAAGGCCAGCATGGTTGGGGCCAGCCTCACCTTGAGGGGAATGATGTTTCACAGGGCAGATAGATGTAACCGGGGAGAGGTGGTCCCTCAAATATCCCAGTCCCATGCCATGTAGAGCTTTAAAGGTTATAACCAGCCCCTTGAATTTTTGGATTTGGCTTGATCTAAAATGCTAATAGTTTCCCAGCTGAAACTGTAGTTGAGTCTGTCCATGTGTTCTGAGATTAAGGAGTTTTCATCATGTCTTCTGACTGCTAGTTAAGTGTTCGTGGATGTGCTCTGTTAGCCTCTCTTCTGCCTATGTGGTGGCAGTTACATTACTTGCATTGTATGTTGTAGATGACGCCTGTTTTTTCTTGTTGGGCTGCTGGGTCTTCTGGTTTGCTTAAGATGTTTTGGAGGGCTTTAGCTGATTTGTGTGCTACAATGATGCTGAGTGGTTGTAGTAGTCAGTTGGTTGTTTCTGAGATGTTTTTAATGAATGGGTAGTGTATCCTTTTCAAATGTTATGCTGGTTGTGCTATAGTGGGTTGTGTGGTCAGGCACTTTTTGATAAAATTGTGTGGGTATCCATTTTGTTGCAATATGTTGTATAGGTGGTCTGTTTCCTCTTTCTGTTGTTCCAGGTTGCTCCAGTGATGTTTGTGCTCATCCGAATAATGTTATACACAGTTCCTCTTATGGGAGGTTCAGTTGTTGCTTTGGTAGTAGAGCTCTTGATTAGTGTGGGTTGTTTTCTGATAGAGTTGTGTTTCTAATTTGCCATAGTTTCTTCTGCTAATAAGAATATCCAAGAAGGGTGGTGTGTGGTTTCCTCTTTCCCTTATGAATTTTATTCCTTTAAAGATGTTGTTGATTGACTTGTGTGTCTTTTTTTTTTTTTTTTATTATGACAAAGGTGTCATCTACTTAATGGATCCATACTTTTGGTTGGATGTGTGGGAGTGCTACAGCTTCTAGATGCTGCATCATGATCTTTGCTGTGAAACATTAGAGTGGTGATCCCATGGGTGTTCCTCTGATTTCTTACTATATTGGTCCACTGAACTAAAAGTAGGTACTGAGGCAAAAGTTGATGAGTTCCATGAGTCTGGTATTTCAATTTTAGTGTATTTGGTTAGGTTGTGTAGTACTGCTGCAATGGATTCTTTCACTAGTTATGGTTCTAGTGCTGTGACATAGAATGAAACCCTAATTTCATCTTCTTCTATGCTTAAGTTTTTTATTTTCTGGAATCACTGTGGTAGAGAAGTAGTTCTTTGGCTATGTCGTAAGTTGGGGTCCCTGGTAATGATATGATTGGATGAGGTGGCATGTTGAGCTTGTGTATGTTTGGGCATCTGTAGAAGCTGGACAGGTCCACTGCTTTTCATCCACCACTGTTCTTCTGTTGTGATTTGACCTATCTTGGTTAAGTTATTAAGGGTTTTCTTGATCTGGTTGTCCAACTCCATATTGGGTTGGTATTTACCAGGATATAGGTTTATTTGTCCCTCAGCAGCTCTTTGGCTTTCTGTATGTGTTGTGTTCTATCCATGATAACAGTGGTTCAGCCTTTGTCTGCCGGGAGGATGGTGATGGTTGGTCCTTCTTTAGAGTTTTGAGGGCTGCTGTATCTTCTGCTTTGAGGTGGTTCTGTTTCTGTATGCTTCTGGTCCAAATTTTGGTATAATTGTTTGCCTTATGTTTTCTTGGGTCTCTGTGGTAAGTGCTCTAGTATATGATAAGATAATGTAATATGAACATATGATTTCTGTTACAGCATTTTTCATCCTTTTGGGGGGATTACATTTATTTTATACCAAAGCTTAGTAATTATCTTCTCTGTAGATTGTACCACTGTGAGCATAAGCCCCTGGCAGGATACCTTCGTCTACATTCCACCTTTACCAGCAACTTTAATTCAGGTAGGGTTATAGATTAATTGGAACAATGTAAGTGCTTCTGATCTGCATAATTCCATTAAAAATTTAGCATATACTCAAAATGTATGTGTGGCTGTGTTAATTCTTGAACTCAATCTTAAATTTAAATTTAAAGCAAATATCTGACCTCTCTGATAGTTATTATTGGTTGTAAGTCTCTAGCTTACTGTAGAATAGAAAAAAAAACAAGAGTTGAAAAGGACCTTGGAGAGAATCTAGTCCATCACACTGCCCAGTACAGGAATTGTCTACTACAGCATTCCCAACAGACAGGCACCCAAACTCTACTTAAATGCCTCCAGCATAAGAGAATCCACCACCTCTAGAGGCAATCTATTGTGAAGCAGTTCTTACCATTAAGATTTCTTTCCCTTGATATCCAAATGAAATCTAGTGTGCAGAAAGTATTTCTTGTCCTGTCTTCTGGAACAACACTGAACAATTCTGCCCTATCTTCTATATTATGCCCTTCAGATGCCTGAAGACAGCCAGTGTCTCTCTACAATCTTCTTGCCTCCCTCCAGGCTAAACATATAACAGGCCTCCAACCATTTTTCATAAGTTTCTTTTTCTAGCCTCTTAAAAAATAATTTTTGAAAATTGATCACTGAACATAATCTGAACAGTGTAAGATGTGAATTTAGCTTGTTTGCTGCTGTCCACATCTGTACAAAGAAGGAAACTGCAGGGCAGTCACCAAAGGAGCCTTCATGCATTAACATACTGGAGCATGTTGATTCAAGGGTTTACAAACTGTGAGAGGTAACCCCTGGGGGATCACAAGCAAATTACGGGGGGGGGGGGAGGTGTGCTTTATTTCCCCCCCCCCAAAGCTGTGCAGGCAAAGGGTACAAAACTTGATCCCACTTGCTTAAACAAGCCAGCAGCAAGATCGCTCAGGTGAAGCAGGGAGCAAGCCTGGATCATATCTGGACAGATGGCTAAACCAATTGATCTAGCCAACTGCCATATATCAGAGCAACTTATTTATTTATTATTCAGTTTAATGCATGAGAGGGATCACAGATTCATGTATTTATTTTTTAAAACTTTTTAAACTCCAGGTCAACTGATAGTCTACAAGCTATTTAGAAGCTCCACTTTTACTGCCTATGGGTTAACTCCACTAAATTTTGTTTTGTCTTACATGGTCTCTAGTTGCATGGGAACCCGTCTCTGAACCAAGCTACATCTTGCACTTTATTTTTTTACTTAAAAGTAGAAGAGGATGTGACAGGAAGACTCAAAATTGGATTGAAACACTGGGCAGAGTAGCTTTTCTGTCACCATATTGCTTTTTGCAGTATAAATAATCTTTCCTCAAAGCTATTATTAGTCCATCCCAGTGGAAAACAAATATTGATAGGAAGGCACTGTAAACACTTCTAATTATTCAAGATGAATACAAATGGGCAGCATAAACATTTTCTAAATAAATAAATAAACTGCTGGGGAATGCGTTTTCTCAAACGAGGAGATCCATTCTTTATCTCAGACAGTAGCATAGCTACAGTAGAAAATCATATTTTCAGCAACAAACTGGCTCTAGTGGGTGGCACTTTACTGATTGCCACTTCAGTTGAGATGTGCAAATGTATTAAACTTGACAAAGGTTCTGTGTGTGATTTATAGTCTAATAAGTTACAAATTAAGATAACAGGCACCATCTTAATTTGCAAGTCAATAATTGCAGACAAATGCCACTAACATTTTATTAACTAGAACAAAATGTGAGTTAAGTGTTGAGGTACTGACTTGTGGGGGGTTTCTTAGGGGTAACAAAAAAAACCAAACAAAGGGAAAGCTACAGTCGTACATGCTGGAGTAACCATCCATGGGATTCATCAGGACTTACTTCTATGTTAATGTACAAAATACTGTGATTATTTGTATGCTTTCAAAGGCTTCCTAATATTTAACAGTGAAACAAGTGAATCAAAATAAGTAAAAACATGTAAACCTCTATCCTATATGCTATTATAAGCATCTATTGGAGCTGAGACAACATGGTAAAAATAAACAATATGGATTCTAGTATTTGTTGAAAGGTACTAGCGAGTCAGATGCCTTTGCAGAAGTGATGGATAAACAGAACCTGCCAAGAAATTGCAATTAACTTGCCAAATTACAAATGAGGGGTGGGTGGAAAAGATGAATGTCAGTTATTTCAGGAACTCAAAGTATCTTTGCATTTCTTCTGGGCCTCTGGGCCTCTGGGCTTTATTTTCTGTAGTCAAACAATACAGAGACAAAGATGGAGACTGTGAAATAAGAAAAAACTGAATGAGCAGAGGCAGAAATACAGCCAAGTGAATTGTACATTTTGAGATTTCTATGAGACTCATAAAAAAAGCAGACTGTCTCATTCATATTACTGAATGGGAAACTTCATTTGTGTATATAATTTAGGCATCACGATAACACTGAAAGAGGATTGTATAGGAGTCCCAGGCACTGATGCAGCCCCTAACCTGTTCAGATTCTTCAAGAGCCTTTAGATCAAAGGCTGAGAACCTGCAGCTTGTGGCCAAGTCCTGCTTTTGGATATTCCTGTTGAATAAATCCCATTATTGCCATCACATGCTACTGCCTCTCATTCTCTCCTCATGTATTGCTACACAATATTGATGGATTTATTTATTTTTAATTCATTTGTATCCCACCCCAGTCCAAAGACTCTGAGTGGTTCCCTTACATGAAAACCAAAATCCAGCCAGAACATAACTGAACTCCGTATAATTGAAAGCGAAGTCCAAACAACACTAAAAGTATAAAAAACCAAAATGTTGAACATTTTCAAATCAACATTGCCAACAGTTCTACAGAGCCTCCATTAAATGCCAAATGCTCATCAAGAAAGAATTGTCTTCACTGCCTTCTGGAAATCCTCACTCAGGGACATTTTATTCCATAAGGCTGGGGCTGCCCCCCAAGAAAGACTGTATCTAGACTCCCATTAAATTCATGCTTTCAGCTTGCCCTGCCACCAGTACAGACCACCCACCATTTACTGAGTGCAGGAATGGATGACATTGTGCTCCATCTGCTCCCAGTCCATTGCAAATGAACCCCTACTCTGAAGCTTGACTTCAAAAGTACTTTGTTTCTACCCTAAGCTATCTTAACCCCTTCCAAGCAGCAAATTCACTGCACTTCATTGTGATCTAGCAACCTTCCCAGCTGCAACTGTCTGCGATGCCTGGCGTGCCTCCTTCCCTCCATCGGCTGGTGGCTGCTTTCTGGGTGGCTGGGCTGCTGTGTCCTCAGCTGCTTAGCAGCTTCCATTTGTTTGTTTGTTTATTTGACTGATTGATTTATATGACTGCCCATCTCACATACATGACTTTGGGTGGTGCACAACTTTAAAATAAATAAAAATATATACAATTATTAAAATGAACTTTAAAAAGAAAACAGACACACAAAAATAAAAACACACAGCAGCCAGAAAATCATAAAACACCTTCAACGTAGCCAGGAAACAGGCTCTGTCACACACTAGAGGCTCCAGGCTCAGGCACAGAACCAAGTCTCAAGGCCTTCCAGAAGGCCAGTAGGGTGGGGGCCAACCTACTATGAGGAGGAATGATGTTCCAGAGGGCAGGTTCTTTTTTGGGGTCCTGCCAGCCAACGCTCCTTGGCCAATGGTATCTGCAACCCTCCTCTCCTGCTAGATCAGGTTGGACAAGTAGAAACAACTGGGAAGAGACAGTCCTGTAAGTACCCTGGCCCCAAGCCATGAAGGGCTTTAAAGGTGACAACCAGCACCTTGAATTGTACCAGGAAGTGGACTGGTAGCCAATGTAGCTTGTGGAGCAGTGATGTCACATGTCCCAAAGAACCGGCACCATTAACTGCATGCACCACCACAGTCTGCACCAGCTGAAGCTTCCAAATGCTCATCAAGGGCAACCCCATGTAGAGTGTGTTGCAGTAGTCTAAATGGGAAGTCTATCCAGTTGATGTACTGATGAATCATGGAGGTCTGGCCACCATATTGTCCTCACCTCTTCTGCCAGCACACCTTTATCCCACCTTTATATCCCCAGTGGGAACCCTTTTGATTTCTGCCTAGTTTGGAAGAACATTACTCGGCTTTCTTTCCCACCCTGTACTGAAAAGGTTCCCTTTCCATTTATTTATCTATTTTAATGTAAGTTGCAATTTAGGGACTTATTGTAAATGCATAGCCTTCATAATCTCTGTCTTAATTGTAGTCTTTCTCGGGCAGGGCGGGGGGAGGTTATAATGGTTTGTTAGTCATGCTTTATAGCTGAGATTGGTTGTATTGAGTTAGTTATAAAGATGTTATATATTGTTTTGTTTGATCTGTGACCATAATGAGCACACACACTCAACATCACATGGGATCGGCACACAGCTGCCTTGCAGGGAATGATCCCTCAATTCATCAACATGCCTCTTCTTTTTCAGGGTTCAAATAGCAGGTGATCCAAAAGGCCTCTCTGTTTGAGACCCCAATGCTGCTGCTAGTTAATGGAAAAAATACTGTTCCCCCCCCCCCCCCTAAACTAAGTAAAGGGTGCTTGTGAAGGGTACTAGAAGGAATTAATTATAGCTCTGGCCTGGCCTGACACACCTTCTTAATAGACCCCCTTCTGCTCAGTTCTGTGGGATAAGAGGACTGGTGGCAGATTAACTTTTCTATCCAGCTTCTGAAAGAGAAACAAAGTCTAGAGCAGCCTTGCAAAACCAGGAATGTTCTAGGCAACTTCGGACTCCATCTCCATTTTATTTTACTCCCCCCATGTCCATACAGGGAGCTGATTGGATGAGTCAGAAAGGGATAAATGTTTGTACATCCTGTGTCTCTGTCTGCTGTGGCACCAGCCTTAATTGGGCCTCTGTGTCCTGTTATTTCCCATTCCATAAAACACACACAAATATATACACATATGGAAATGCCACCCTCCTTTGTGGCACATGAGAGTATACTGAAAAGAAGCATCCCCCTTTAACTGGGACAGCAGTTACTGTGTGTTCCTAAAGCGTGGGTGTTAAATATTTAGCCTGAGAGTGTAGCTAACTTAATCAGCTGCATTGTGTAAACACAGCCCCTGGGCGTTTAGCTCCGCACGCTTTTTTTAATCAACTGATTTGATCAGTTGACTGGAAAGTCTCATGCAGTTCATTTTCAGTCCTACACACAATGCACCCACAAGGAAGATGGCCATATCTTTAAAGTGGATCATAACATCCCTTCCTACTGTTATAATACAGGTAGCTTCCCCACCCCCCACCCCCACCATCTTCTATGCTAAATTTAATTGCATTAAATTTATTAAAAATTTGGCATTAATGGACTTCGGAGTGTGTTCTCTTTCTTCCCACTTTTTTTGTCCAGATTGCATCCATTGTGCCTTGCATTCATAACTTTTCATTTTCAGTCTTGCTTCATATATACCCTGCAGTGTCATAGCTCATTAGATAAGATGTTTATCAATATAGTGTGACCTGTTAAAAATGTAATACTGCCAGTTAAAACAGCTCTATATCATATTTCAACTGACAGCTAAGAGCTTTAGGTTTCAGGACTCATAATGGGAAACAATAATAATATGCTGTGGACTGGTGGGAACCTGGAAACTAAAAACATTATCCAAATCCAAATGTACATGGAATGAAATCAGTTACTGGGAAATTGCTACAGGAAAAGCTTTTTGGTGGAGTTTCACTGCATGTACAGTGTACAATAAAAGAGAAATATTGTCACTGGAACAAATCTGGTGGTTGATCTGATTTTGATAATGAAAACCTAGGACCTCTTTGCTAATAAAAATGATTTCCTTTTTTTATTCTTTCTGAAAAATTGAAGAAAGTACTTTTGTCTACAGACTCATATATTGTGCCAAAATATTTGTGGGAGAAGAAGTTAAAGCACATTGACTATGGTGACACCATGTGCCTAACTTGTTTACTGAGCTGGCCCAGTTTTGGGATTAACATAATACACTGAAATATAAATTAACCAAAAAGGTTGGGGTCACATAGCATGCTAACCACTCCTAAAACAAACCAGAATTAGAATTAGCTTAGTATATTGTGTGAATGCAGATACTAAGTAACTTTAGTTGACTTGGTTAAAAGTATTGTGTGAACACAGCCACTGTAGAGGATATATCAATTTGTTATATCTTCAACTGCTGTCAGTGATACAGTGAAGGGAGAGATATAGGAGAGCAAGAGTGGGGGTTCAGATTATTGACAGATTTCTCTGATAAGTGATGTGATAAGAGGAGCATACATGGGAAAGGAGATTATTTTCTCTCTTCCCTTCTTCACAGTGGAAGAATTACTCAGAGGCTGCTGCCTATAAGGGTGATACCTTCACCCCAACTATAGAGTCTGCCCCACAAAGCATTTCCTCTATGAAAACCCCATCTCTCCCTGTTTATAGTCCCATCTCAGATCTGTTCCTCTACATTGATTTCCTTTGGTATTTTTGGTTTCTGGAGTTTAATCTTTGGAGTGCCACATGACACTTAGATTTTATCTGTTCCTCCACCATCACCCTGGAGTTTCTTGATTCTTAAAGAGCCCTTCTGAATAGACAACAGGTCTGTTTCTAAAATTGCTTATTAGCTTCCTTCTGAGTAGACATGCCTAGTGCTATAATTTCGAGCACTTATTATTGGAAATGGAATTTGGACATAAATGTACCCAGTTATATTCACTGTCACAGGTGATAATTAACATCAATTTACATCTTCAAAACAGAGTTTTTTTCAGATAAATAGGGATATTAGTGAAAAATGTGTCACTTTTACCTACTTTGTTTGTGCTTATAGAAGCAATAGCACAGAACAGGAGGGAAAATATGAATATTCAAGATCAATATAAAAATAGAATTACAGGTCTTTGAATTATTTGCAGAAGATATATTTATTTTTCTCAGAATCCAAACAGAGATTTCTCCATGTAACGGCAGACTTAGAAGTTCACTTTGATAAATCATTTGCTACATTAATTAACACAGATACAGAATCACAGATACAACTTCAGGGAGTTACAAACTTCATATCAGTCCAGGTGGCTTTAGATATTTTGGACCAGTTACGGGCACTAATTAAAAAACAGAATTTTGATTCTGTTCAGTGCAAGTTTAAAATAGAATTTAAGTTAAGGCAACATTTTTCATTACCATTACCTGACAGAACAGTAGCAGTTAAAATGACTATTCTGAATATCCAGTTTTATTCCAAATTACCCCTAGTCAGTTGCCTGTGATCTGGTTTTGAATATGATAAATACTTACCTCTTTCCTTATTAAATAAGTATTTTAAAACCCTAGATATAGTATCTAATTCCCCCCAAGTCTTGCTATGCTGCCTCATTGTGGCATGTGTGAGTGTGTGTGTGTGTTCCTGTGAAGGATTAGTGAAGAATGCTGGGAGCGTATGCCAACAGTATAGAATCCCAGCAGGATCACCCCAAGTGCAAAGGTCACGCCAGCTTCCCAGCTACAGCAAATAGGCAGCAACAATATAGGAAGATGCTGGAAGCAGTTCATCACTTTAGTGACAACGGCAAAGGCATCATTTCATACTGTGTGGGACAAAACAATGGTAAACCATTCCTGTATTTTACCAAGAAAGCCTCCTCTTCTTCTGCATCAGTGGTTGGAACATAAACTGGATAATAGGCAATATAAAGTGATTGACAATATAGTGCCAGTTGATGGGCATCTCAGGTTGGATAGCACGGAACCTGCTACTGAGGAAGAGCTGAAAATCTTTTGGGGTACTAATGGTGTTTATGAATGGCTCGATTAAAGCCTTTAGGATGTCTAGTTGCTGATGCTGCCATGCAAGAAAAGAAAAAGCTACAAAGACAGAAACACAGGGGGAACATGGGACATAAGAGCATGGGAAAGCACCACACAGTGAAAGGTTAAATGAATCGACTACACATTGATATCTTAGGCATCCGAGAACTGAAATGGACTAGGATTGGACACTTTCAGTCAGAAGATCACACTCTTTACTACTCAGGGCACAAAAAACAAAGGAGGGGCGTTGCTTTCATAGTCATGAAGGTTACACCAAGAACATTACTTGGCTACAGTGCAATCAGAGACTGAATAATATCAATTAGACTTGGCAGGCAACTTTTTAATATGACGATTATCCAAATTTATGGCCCAACCACTGAAGCAGAAGAAAAGGAATTTGATGAATGTTATGATCAAGTTCAATCTGAAACTGACAGAACATGTAAGCAAGTTGTGCTGCTTATGGTTGGAGACTGGAATGCCAATGTTGGAAATATTAAGGAGGAAAATGTAGTATTAGACTGTATGGCCTAGGAAATCAAAATGAAGTAGAAGAATGACTTATCAATTTCTTCATTGCTAACAATTTTCAAATGACTAAAACAGTACCTATATACATGGACATTACCAGATGGAGTATACAGAAATCAAACTGACCGTATTATTGGGACAAGGAGATAGAAGAGCTCAGTTATAACTGCAAAGATGTGGCCAGGGGCTGACTGTGGAATAGATCATGAATTGCTGATCAGCAAGTTCCAAGTCAAGCTACAGTGGAAAAAGAAAGCCAGCCAGTTTCCATGATATAATTATCATGTATTAAGTATGTCCCCACCATCTTCAAGGAGAACATCAGGAATTGCTTTGATAGGAACCAGAGAAACTGTGGAATGAAATTAAAGAAATTGATAAGGATGAATGTGAAAAAAGACTGCTAAAGACTAAAAAACAGAAGAAAGCAAACTGGATGTCAGAACAAATAGTGGAAATTGCCAAGGAATGAAGAGAAGCCAAAGCCAAGAAAGGCAAAGATCAAAGATCTCAGGAAGGAACTTAACTGTGATGGAATGTATCTACAAGGAGGAGAGTGATGTGGGACATCAAGGCTATCAAGAAGCAGGGGGTGCATTCCAGGAGGGGAGAGGAGGCAAGAGGCAACACAGTCTGCAAGGGGAGCATGAGAAGAGTAAGAGATTCAGGATAGCCACTCCTTAGAATCTCACAGGGTATATCCACTAGTTGCTGTAGTATATATTTAGTTCAGCAAGATTCTGTCGATAAGGTGTAAGCAAATAAAGGAACTGTACTCGACTGGACTGTTTCATTGTTGTTCTTGGGCTGGGCCTGACATTAACAAAGAATTTCAGAGAACTGCTAGAGGAGAACAATATTGCAACAACATCTGTAAAGATATCAAAGATGGAAAATGGACAAGGAAAAACAAGGCAAGTCTTCCAAAAGATCTCTGAGGTTGTGACCTTCAATCAGTATGTTAATAGACAGACAGTACATTATTCAAAGATGAAAGAAAGATGAAAGGAGTATAGTGAAATTCTGTACATCAGAGTTGTTAACTTCCAAGATACCTTAGAAGATACCTCTAATATTAGAAGATAAAGTTAGATCATCAATCCAGTCATTATCAAGTTGAAGATCTGCAGGAATTGATGGAATACCCAGATTCTAGGGTAGCCAAGGTTCTAGCCAAACTATGACAGCAAATCTGGAGAAAGACACATGACCAATAGACCGGAAGAGGTCAGTATATATACATACCAATACCAAAGGAGACTTAACAGAGTGGGTAAGCTATTGCACAATGTCTTTAATTTCATATGTTAGCCAAAAAAATGTGTAGGATCATCCAACACAGATTAGAGCCCTACATGGAAAGGAAGATGCCAGATGTTCAAAATGGGTTTAGAAAATACAGAGGAAGAAAAGGAATTATTGCTGGATAATTGAGAAAGTCAAAGAATATGAAAAATAAGTTAGCATGTGCTTTATTGATTATAGAAAGGCCTACAATTGTGTTGACCCTATCAGGCTGTAAAATGTCCTTAGGAAAATGGGAATGCCAGAACATCTCATTATCCTCATGCAAAAACCTACACACAAGTCAGGAAGCCACAGTCCTGATGGAACATGGCAAAACAGACTGGCTTCCGGTTGGGAAAGGAGTGAGATAAGGCTGCATACTCTCTCCTTATTTATTGAACCTATATGCTGAATACATATTTGATCTAGAATGACAAGATAGGTGGTGCTTTACAGAATCAGTTTCCTCTTGTGAGGAGAGAATATTAAAGATAGTCAACATATTTGTAATACCTGTTTATACAGAACTGCACAAGCTGAGCCCAGGGGAACTACTAAATGTCCAAGCAGAATCTGTTCTATCCTTTAAAGCAGCATTGGATTCCAAATGAAAACATTACCCACATCATGTTGATGCTGACCGCACAGCTGGTAGGCCAATTCATTGTTCAAATTCCCTGAATTAAACTGGTTTATTTCCAAGTAAATGGGTATAATACTATGTTTCCTTCATTATTTTGGGTATCAATCTCTGTTTCATTCATTGTTTATACTTTCAGAGCAAAATTGCCCCTTCTTAGCCACTCATGAAGTTTGGGTTTGTTTAATTACTAGCCACTGTATCAATCAATCAATCAGTCAATCAATCCCAGGCATTGTCTAGCTGTTAGTGTCCATTAAATGAGCACCTCATCTATTAATGACCCCAACAGTTGGACTGGGATAAGGATTCTGTGATCTTCTAGATGTTGAAGAATTGCAGCTCCCAGCTTTCCTCACTCACAGTTCAACAAAATCTGGAAGGCCATTTGTTTTCCTGCCCCTGAACTGGGAAAAAATACACATTATCCCATTGGTGGCCAAAAGTGAATCTGCCCATCCAGTCCAGACATCTAGAGAAGACCTAGAGAATCCCCTCTGCTTCAGAGGTGCATGGGATGTGCCAGGATGGCAGGCCTTCTCTGTAGTAGCCCCCACTGTCTGAACACCCTTGCCCCAGAGGTATATGCAGTTCCTACCTTCTTTGCATTCCACAGGCAAGCAAAATCTATCGGTTTCCAATTAACCTTTGGCCTGAGTTGATTGGCTAGGGCAGTGTTTCTCAATCTTGACAACTTTAAGATGTGTGTACTTCAACCCCCAGAATTCCCCAGCCAGCTGGAATTGATTCTACTCTTTTACTATCTATTATATTATAGTTATACTGTTTGTTTGCCTTGATATTTGTTTGAATTTGATCTTCACCACCCAGAGTCCATCAGGATTGTTGAGAGGATACCAACACTGTTAAATAAATAAATAAATGCCCTAGCATTACCATTTCCTTCCCTTTTGATAGTCAAAAGTCAGTTGAGATGTGCCAATCATTTTTTTTAAAAAAATATTTTTAAAAAATAATTGCCAGGGATGGACAAAGAAGATCAGAGTATTTCAAGCACTCCTGCATTTGTACATGCATCCAAGTGCCTGAAACTGCTTCCAAGCCACTTCAAAACTAATATGCATATACCTCTATAAAATGGTCTGCAACAATCTTTATTTGACACTGAATCTGCTGGACAGGATGGTACAGCTAAAAGAGACCCAGATTCCTCCACTGTCATCACTATTAGCTCTAGAAGGAGCTAAGTAGGAGTGAATTTTGCTTTCCCCTTCAGGGTCTTAACTGCTGGTGCTGCTACTTTCTGAGATGGTGGCTTCTATGACCTATAAAGATCGCATGACGCTAAATACTGAATTTGGAACCAAACAAATAAAATCTTTTGCCCTGGGCAGGGGTCAGAATTGCAGAAATGGGTGGGAGAAAAAGTCCCAGCAAAAAATGCTTAGCTGTGCTTCATATTCTTGAGAACATAGTCTGGTGACAAGTACGCTGTCAGTGCTGAACATCTAAAGGCAAATGGCAGATACATTTGATAGACTGCAGATATGTGACTGGGAGATTTCACTTCATTATTCATAAGAGAAACTGGATGTTATAACTTCATTTGGATGAAGAATCATGGTTTGGTCTGCTGGGAAGTGAATGAAATGTACCAAGGCTGACCTTAGGGAATCTCTATTTTAGAGTTCTGTGATTCAGCTGCTGGGTCTCTCCTCCTAGGCAAGGAGGTCATGTAGGAGAGGGTCACCAAAAATGTTTAGCATAACAAATAGCTAGTTTTTCTCTGTTTTTATTTTGTATGACCAAGGCTGAGTATAGGCTCAAGTTAACAGACAAGTTTTAAAAGTAAGGAAGTCAGTGGCCCTTCTTCCCCAGTCCATCTAAGGCTGTAACTAAATGCAGACATATGGCTTGAATGTCAGTCACCCTTTTGCTTTGATTACTGTCTGACTTGATGAAGAATTTGGAGAAAACTTGAGTTGGCATCCTGTTTGCCTAAGAGAGGTATTGTTTTAATATCTATTTTGGAATTATGGCAGTGCTATATAGGTACCTTAATGTAGATACCAAAGTGGTAGATACAGTAGCTTCTGTCTTTTAAGATCAACCATCAACAGTAAAGGAATAAGCAGTCAAGAAATATGCCACAAACTAGCATGTGGTAGAGCAGCCATGAAGGCCTTGGAAAAGATATTCAGATGCTGTGATGTGCCTATACAGGTAGTCTTCGCTTAATTACCATTCATTTAACGGTAGTTCAAAGTTACAACAGCCTGGGAAAAAGTGCTTTATGACCTGTACTCACACTTACAACTGTTGCAAACCATTGCACCACCACCTGTGGTCACATGATCGTGATTTGTGACCTTTTTTACAATGGTCATTAAGCAAATCACATGGTCGTTAAGCGAATTCTGGCAAAATCTATTGGGGAAGCTGGATTTGCTTAATGAACACCGTGAGTCACTTAATGACTGTCATAAAAATGCTTGTAAAATCAGGTCCGGTCAAGTGGTGACTCACTTAACAACCGTCCCACTTAACAACCAATTTTCTGGTCCCAATTGTGGTCGTTAAGTGAGGACTACCTGTACCTACAAAGACCAGAATCTTGCAACCCATGGTATTCCCTGTGACATTCTACAAAAATGAAAGTTGGAGTTTGAAGAAGCAGGATAGGAAGAATATTGATACCTTTGTACTTTGGTGTTGGAGAAGACTCCTGAGAATACCATGGACAACCAAGAAAACAAACAAATGGATCATCAAACAAATCAATCCAGAGTTCTCACTTGAGGCAAAAATGAGTAGGCTGGAATTATCCTAGTTTGGACCCATTATGCAAAGACCTAGCTCTCTAGAGAAGGCTCTAATGCTGGGAAAGGTAGAACGAAAAAGAAGAAGAGGACAAGGTAGATAGAGTCAGTTACAGTGGCAATGCTCAAGGAAAGAAACAGTAACATACAAATGCAAAGCTGTCCTTTTCTAGGTTTCCTACTGAAGAATGTCTGAAATAGCCATCAGATCCAGCAGCAAGAACTGACTAAGGGAACATTGCACGATACTTGTGAGACAGCACTGCTATTTCAAATGTAGAGCAAGTACTTTGTGGTTGTTTTTGTTGTTATTTCAGTATCCTATTGCTTCTTGTTATTAAATCCTCATTAATTTTATTACTCTTGCTACTCTTTATTTACTCATCCCTTGGAACAGTTTTGATAAATTCAAGGTGAAAAGGGGAACGCTTCTTTTGATGGAAACAGTCCCACCAGTGGAAGACCAAATAGGGTCCACCGAACAGTGTTGTTTAAGTTTTAAATTTTTCCTTTTTCATTTTAAACTGAAATTCAATTATTTTCCCAGAATGCCCTGAATGGTGTTAATTTAGGGCATGGTAGAGAAAAATAGTGCCTTCAGCTGCTGCTTCCAAAGACAGATAATTCCTCCACCCCTTTATGGATAACAAATGGATTCAAAGAGGATAAATCTCTGTCTGTCAGTCTGTCTACTTACTAACTGTACTAATGATACTGCTGAGTATTGAGATCGCTCAGCAGTTTACAATAAAGTAACCACACGCCATCTATTTTATAAATAAAATATGAACTGAATAAACCCCATTTGGTTCTATGTTTCATTTATTAAAGAACAAATGCATATCCCTATGACTTGGAGAAGCTGTGTTGCCAATGTGGCCATGGCATAATACTAAAAGGCACTTGCCCCATGCTATGACATCATCACATTGGAAGCTTCCCTTCCACTGTCACTAATACGATGCCATGCTGTTTCAATAATTGAACCTTACCCATCACCTGCTGCCAGAATCTTTTTAAGTGGAGATGTTAAGGGTTGATCCTGGCATCTTCTGCACAAAAAGTATGTGATGGTGCTGCAACCATTCTGAGGTCTATCAGCAATTGTCCTATCATTACCTTGCAAGAGCAAATTGTCAAAAGCACAATAAATGCAGGGAATTACATGGCTGTCTGACACATTTAGAAAAATCTTATTTTTTAACTTGGGAGCTTGTTTTCATTCCTTATATCAGTTTGAAACTCAAGTACTCATATGCTGTCTCATCCTGCAAGTCAAGAGTATTTCTCACTAATGGTGTGTTCCCTTAATTCCCATGGGAGCAGATAGAGCTGCATTGAACTCTGTGCCCCAAGCAGTAAAGCAAATTTGCATGATTGTGCCTTCAAACAATAACTTCTCAGTTTTGTTCTTATACTAAGATGATTAAAGAAGAGTCTTTCAAGATGTATCTGATTAAGCATCTTAGAGTTTGCCTTAGGACTCATCCATGTTCAACAGCAAAAAGAGATAGAAAGTCATCAGTATTATATATAAGTTCTTCCCTTTTATTTGAAAGATTTTGTGAAATTTAAGAGTACATGTCAGCAAATTCAACTTAGAATTGACAATGAAGATATTGAAGTGGTGGATACCTTCTGCCTTTTAGGATCAACTATCAACAGTAAAGGAACAAGCAGTTAAGAAATATACCACAGACCAGTACTCGGTAAAGCAGCCATGAAGGCCTTGGAAGAGATATTCAAATGCTGTGATGTGTCTATACCTACAAACATCAGAATCATACCAGCCATGGTATGGTACCCTCAGGCTTTTGTTCTTAAGAATGGATGGTCCTAGTTCTTTTTATCTTTCTTCTGAGAACTATCTTCCAGATTTCTAATAATCCTCACTGCTATTCTTAGAACCTGTTCCATTTTTTCTGAATCCTTCCTGAAGTACAGAGCCCCGAACTGGACACAGTACTTGGGGTGCACTCCGGCCATGCAGACTGGAGAAGAACTATAAGTTCCCATGATTCTGAAACTAATTAACCAGGGTAAAACTCTATTTGCCACATTACATTGTTGACTTAGATTCAGTTTTCAACCAGCTACTCTTCCAACATCTTTTTCACAAATACCATTTCCAAGCAAAATTTCTCCCTATGCATACCTGTGCATTCTGATTTCTGTTAGTTTTCTCTCTTAAATTGCATTCAGCTCATTTCTCTAATCTGTCAAGATAGGTTTGAATTTTATTTCTGTTGTCTAGGTTATTAAATATCCCACCCAGTTTTATACCAACTGCAAAATTCATAAGCATTCCCTACACCTACTTGTTTAGGAGGACTCTGGTCTGATCCACTTGAGACCCCACTTGATATTTTTTTTACAGTTTAGTGAGAAATATTTGATAAACTCAATTGGAGTATAATTTTCATGTATTTAATTAATTGTTATGCCAGCCAGCCAACATTTAACTAGCTAGCTGATTAGAATTCTTGTGTTAAGCCTGTTCTTCCCCATTCAGATCCCCACAGCCTCCAGACAGTGGGAAAGAACATCGATGACATTGCTTGGTCAACCCAAGGTAGAGATGTATAACTGGGCATCATCAGCATACTCATGATATCTCACCCCATGCTGGTGGATTGCCTCATATGTTGAATAGGAGCAGGGGGAGTGTGGAGCCTTGAGGAATACTGCAAAGCAGGGGTCTAGGGCTAGATCTCTCCCCCCACTAATACTGATTGGGATTGGCCCCAGAGGAAGAGGAGAGCCACTGCAACATTGTACCTCCCACCCCTGACTCATGAAGGTGGTCCAGGAGAATACCACAAATATTCAGAATGAGTACATTTGATCTGCTCTAAAATTTTCCCAGGTACTGATATCATATTGAAACCACTAGTTCCCTGAATCCTCCTTTTTAATTTTTCTGAAAATAGTGACATTTTTTTCTCTTTCAGTCATCCGTTTCTCCAGAATATTCTCAAAGATAATACATAAAAATAATGCCCTAGGATGAAATTCTTCTAGCCCTCAATATTTAAACTCATTCATAGTAAATCAATATTCCCTAGTTTCTATGAAATCTGACCCTACGTTTTTATGAAGCCTAATCCTACATTTCTATGAAACCTAACCCTAAATCCTGCCTTTTCATCCAGCTGTGTGATGGAAAACATATCCCTTTTTGGAGAATGTTGAAATAAAATAGCAACTGGGAAATTTTTCTTTTCTCTTTCTTTTATTTTGAACATATCAAAAGTTCTTTTTATTAGCATCTTTCTCCAACCTCAGCTTATTTTAAACTGTAGCTTTTCTAACTTCATCTCTATTTTTACAGTGATCACATGTGTGACCATTTCTTTCTTCATATCTTCTGTAATTTTGGGAGGCTTCTTCAGCAGTGTTCCATTTTTATCTTCATTGGAACCATCTGCCATTGTGCTAGTATCTCTTTTTTAGGAATTCCCACTCATCTTTAGCTCCTTTTTTTTAAATTAGTTTCTCCTGTCATGAATCCTACTTATCACTGCTCAGAGTTAATTAAAATCTATTTTTCTTAAAATCCAAGTTACCTCTTCAATTACATTCAGCTTTTTGTTGTTGTTCAGTTGTTCACTTGCTTCCAGTTCTTCCTGACCTGATAGACATTATTTTGCAAGGATTATCTACCAGTAACTGCTTCTTTGAGTTCTAGTAAACTCATGCTTGTGATATCAGTGATAGTATCTAGTCACCTTGCCTTCAATTGGCATCTTTTTCAAATGCATTAAATTTTCTACACATATGAGATTTCTCTAAGAACTCTTGCTTTTGTATTAGATATTTTTGTCCAAAATATCTAATTTTTAGCTTCATCATTTGGTTTTCTAGGCAGCAATCTAGTTTTATTTCATCTATTATTGAATTATTTCTTCTTCTTGCACTCCAGTGTATAATCAAAAATTGTGTTCAACACCTCCATTCAAAGCAGCAATTCTTCATTCAGCCTTTCTGATGATCCAGGTTTCAGAGTCATATAATGCAACTGAAAATTGCATGGGCTTCATAGTATGCACCTTTGTAGTCAGTGTGATGTTTCTGCATGTTAATATTCTGTCTAGATTTGTCATTGTATTTCTCCCAAGTAGCAAACATCTCTTTATTTCATGATTACAGTCACCATCCCTGTGAATGTTTGAGTCTATGAAGATAAAATCTATTACCACTTTGACTTTTGCATCACATATTTCCATTGTTAGCACTGCCCATTGATATAAAAATAAAATAAAATAAAATATTGAGCAGAGGACCAGTTTTCAAACTCTTTCCTTTCACCTCCAACAATTTTGTTAAATCTTCCTCACTTCTAGCAATCAAAGAGGTATCATCAGCATATATAAGGTCATTGATCTTTCTTCCAGAAATTGTAATTCCAATTTCTATTCAACCCTGGCACACTCCTTTCTCAATTTTGAATCATTTTGTTTCTCTACATTCTTATCCATCTATTATTTCCTGGTCACCACTCAATAGGCAAGGAGGGGGCCTTCTAAAATTCCTTTTAAGTGGGAAATAAGGACTACAGTTCTGCCAAAAATTGTCTTACAGTTCCTCAAAAGTTGTATTCTTCCATCTCCCTTTCTGTTACACATCTTTCTAAGACTGTCTGGCTTTCTGCAATTCTCAGTCTGAAAAGGTTCCCTCCCTTGTATCAAGATTCACTCAGACTGATTTGGGAACTAGCAGGCTTACAGGCAGAGACCCAATGTCACAACCCTTGATAAGATATTACGATATGGGTAGTCCTTGATTACTGACCACTCATTCAGCGACTATTCAAAATTACGATGGTGCTGAACAAGGAGACTTACAACCAGTCCTCGAAGTTGCGATCATTGCAACTGGCTCGCATTTATGACAGTCACAGTGTCCTGTGGTCATGTGATCACCATTCACAGCCAGCTTCTGACAAGCAAAGTCAATGAGGAAGCTGGCACGAAGTTGCAAATCACAGTCATGTGATGTCATGCTTAATGATCTGCAGTGATTCGCTTAATGACTGCAGCTGCAATTGAAGAACTGATGTGGTAAGTCTGGCGTGGTCATGTGACATCTCACTTTACAACTGCATCACTTAGTAATGGAGTTGCCAGTCACAATTGTGGTTGGTAAGTGAGGACTACTTGTACTAGAAAAGTTGCATATTCCAAAAAGTTATTAAGACCTGGCTTTTCAGGAAGGCCTTCGGAATGGATGAATTGTGAGTGGTTTTTGGACAAAAGAAGTGGCAGTAGAGTGTAGATGAATGAAACTGTTGTTATCTATTCATTTTTGATAAGGCAAATGTATTCCATTTAATCTTATTATTGCATGAAAAGTGTAAGTCAGGGGGATTTGCAGCAGGGGAGGGGTTGGACAAAAAAGTCATGATGGCAGCCATAACCATGCAATCAGAGCCTCACTCTTTTTAATTAGCATTGTGATGTAGGCTGCTCAGAGTCGTTATCAGTTGGGGCAGGAGATATGCCTTAGTAAATAAATAAATATAATCAGCAAAATGAAAAACTCATCTATTATTTCTATCTATCTATCTATCTATCTATCTATCTATCTATCTATCTATCTACAGTATCTATCCCATCCAAGGTTAAAATCTTTCTACCACTCTTATACCACCTGTGCATTGTTATTGTAACAGCCCAGTCTGATCTCAACTGGCCCTTTGCTTCTTTGTCCAAAGCAGTTCTCACACCATGATATTTAATTGATACAACAGAAGTCAGGAAGGCTGCAGAAGATATAACTGAATGGTAGAATATTTGCACAAGCCCTTTGGCCATTATCTTATTAAGTAAGTGCATTTTATCTGGGAGAATTTCTCTTCCCTTGAAATACATTCTGAAAGAAAATTACTTTCCATGAAACTGAAAAAATATAATTATTTTTCTGATAGACAAAATATTTTATATACACTCAACTGATAACATTTTCAAGATGTATTGATGGCCATTACCTTAAAAGATAAAAATGCCTTCAGGATTATTTTAAAAGGAGATTACAGAGGAGTGCAAAGCTATACAGGGATTAGTGATTACAGCTATATGAAGCCTCCATGTTTCAGAGCCTGTGAATTATTAGTGTTTTGGGGTTTGCTGCTTAGGGAAACAGAATATCAGATTAGATAAATTGAATTAGCAGGACTTATCTTTTGTTTTTATTTTCTCTATTGTGAATTGTTTAGTAATGCACTCCTATTAACACAGATTTAAAAGAAATCCATCATGGATTTCTTTGAGAGTAAAATAGCATGATCTCTCAAGACACAGTTACTTGTAGCATGAATAAGCAGCAACACAAATTTCCCTAGCATCTCTTAATCTATACTGGAAACAGTGAAAATATGCATGAAGTGTCAAATTGCATCATTTCTATCTCTAACTCTGTCTCTATCGCTATGTAACTTGTAAGGTGTATATATAGTAAAGTGCTCTTCAGATGGGCTTGGCTGCTGCTGACATCACTGACATGTCCATGTAGCTTTCTTGGCAGCAATATGGGAGGGGTTTTTTTTTAGCTTTTTTTAATCAGTCTAATCTGCAGCCTGGTATTTCCTGAAGGTGAGCTACATTTTCAGAGTTCTTGCACTAAATAAAGTCCCTAAATTGGGAAAATTATGTATGAAAACATATATGGATTTTATAGTGACTTTTAAAAAACAAAACAAAACTTCACAGATCATCTAACAGTACTTGTGACACTGGCATGGATAATTTTAGACTGATACAGACATCTCTAACTTAGACATCTATTGCTGCACTGGATCACTCACAATACTGAATCATAAGTAATCCATTTTTAAAATCTTTGTATTTTCCTTCTTGCTAACAAAGTATCTTGAACCTTGCTTGCTATTTTTCCCAAGTATTTCAAGAGGGCAACCATTAGGCCTGAAACCGGCAAGACAGGAAACAAAGAGCTGTAGATCAGAGACACCATTATGTAAAATGGTGGAGGTGTTCTCCATATACCGCTGTGGAAAAAAAGCAACAAAAAGTTACAGAAGGGTGGGAAAATGAGAACCATTTTGTAATAACTATTTTCTGTGTAAGTTAGCTAATTATTGGGGGTGGGGGGGGGGAGTTAGTATCAAATAGCCGAAGATTTGTGAATCAAATTATATGTGTGTCAAAACTTACAGCAATTTCTGTATGGAAGGGTCATCAAGTAAGTCTTAAATACAGGTAAAGTCTCCATTGAGTTAAAGTCTGGACCCATCCATGTAGGTCTCCTGATAGCAACACACACACACACAGAGGGAGAGGGAGATCCATCCTACAGCCTTAGTTGTGACTGAAGGTCTCCCATCCAAATACTAATTAAAGTTGATGTTGCTGAAGTTCTGAGCACAGACTGGTAATCCAAATGCTTCTATCCACTGAAACAAAACAACAGAACACCTCATATTATTACTAGAAGAACAAAGTGATCTAGAACTTGTTAACCAGCAAATATTGCCTACCCAATCAACTTTACGGAACCCATTTATTGCATAAAATAATGAATAATTGTATCTTCTAGCATGGATCTGTGTATCAGTAAATGCTTTGTATGAACCCTCTATGTGCCCTATGCCAGATGTTCTAGTGATCATCTAGTATTACTCAAATAATAGTATCAAAAGCTGTTTTGGAGCTGTATAATTAAAAGGGCATTTTCAGGTGATCTGAGACAGCATGATGCAAAGAAGAGGAAGAAGAGAAGGGCATTTCTAATGTAAGTAAGAGCTAAATTGCTTAGTGCTTTAGTTCAGAACTTTTGTGGATGCATACAGCTTAAATAGAATACCTGACAGATCAGATGCTATGCAGTTAGTGGATAGAAGTAAGCGGTTTGCCCAGTTCATGAAACGCAGCTAAATATAAAGTTAACTGGGTTTGCTAACTGGAGAGGATGATCAAATCCATCTAATTTATTCAGTAGAAATACTGTACATATCTGAAAGATCATGAGTATCATTCTATTTGGCATTGGAGGTAACCATATATAATCTTTGATTCACCTCCTCTTCAAATATTATATGAATACAAGTCATCAATAGAAGAGAATATATGTAACTCAGGGTTGAGCTATGGAGTCCTTGGTGTTTTCTGATCTTGGTTATTTTCTTGCAGACATTTCATTACCCAACTAGGTAACATCATCATGTGAGTGTGGGTTTTGCTCCCTGATAATATGCAGTAACTTGCCTTGCCAGTTTTGGTGGGGGTGTGGTTTTCCCTTTGGTAGTTCCTTGATTAGGGTATTGTTTTCTGCTTGATTGTCTGGTGTTAATCCCCACTTATCTGGGTGTTGGCTGCTGGAGAGGATGTGTTCTGGTCTTTTTGTTTCCTTCTTAGCTTTTTAATTGCCTCTTTTGAATGGTGTGTAAAATATGGTTTATCTCTATGTCTATTGATGGCTGATTTGTTTGAATGCCAGGCTTCTAAGAATTCCCTGGCATTTTTGGATTTGGCTTGGTCTAAGATGCTAACAGTTTCCCAGTTGAGTCTCCCCTTGAGTTGTGAGACAAAGGAGTTTTCATTATGTCTTCTGACTGCTAGCTGGTGTTCATAGTTGTGCTCTGCTAGTTTTCTGCCTGTCTGTCCTACATAGTGGCTATTACAGTCTTCACATGGAATGTTGTCAGCTATGTTGTTGTCTGCTATATCTTCTTACAGTATTCACAACATGAATACATGCTGATCTTTAACATTCTGGTAACAGTGAAGAAAACTTCCACTTAGGCATCTTTCAGCCTTGATTTGCCAGCCAAGAGGTATCCTTAGAGAGAAAGCCCAAATAAAGTATCATCCCAAACTGCATTCCAGATAATTGGGGAGCAGGGGGAAGATAGACATAAACTGAATTTATCAAGGAGATCCTGTTAAGTTCAGATTTCCTTAGCAGTTACATCAAAGAAAGGCCATTTGGGGATGATGTAATTTTAGACAAATTTATAGGTGCTTCTTCAACAAATCCCATGTCAAAACCCATCCATTTATTCCTAATTGATTGAGATCAAGTTCTCCTTGCTTTGCTTTCTTGCCTTACAAGGTGTTTCATGAAATATGCTTCCTATCACAAAAAAGAACTACTTGAAAAGGTAAGAGAAACTCCCTAAAGCAAATCCCACCCAATATGAAAAAGAAATTACATTTTCCTGTACCACAAAAGAATAATTTGTGTGCATTGCAATGGCTGAGAACTGTGGCTTTCTACTTATCTGCATTACATTCCTTCACTCCAAACAGAGCAGGCCAAATAATTTGTTTCCATGTTATTTTACAAAGACTTCAACCAGCTGAAATTCCAGATAAATTTGCCCTGCTTTGTTGTTATGATGAATTACTGTGTATTTTTCTGCTGCATTGGTTAATCTCACTCTGCAGTCTAGGGCTTCTATGTGCACTAAGAGATAAATTGGACAATGACCTCTACATAGCAATGTTACAGCCAGTGCTAAGGGTGCACTTGCAACTTAACCCTTTAAACGGCATCTGGTTGTGTGCTTTATGCAAGACTGGCTTCACCATCAGGTAGGGAGGGCTAATGCTAATGGACCCATCTTAATGAGAAGTCAAATAATAAACCTGAGAAGGTGGATCAAATATCTACATTTTGATGTTTACTTAGAAAAAATGGAGATCATTGTTATAAAGCCCAAGCCTGAGTGCTGGGAGAAGAGCAAACAGTGAAGAATTTAAAAGCCTATGGGCTGATTTCTTAGAAGAAAAATACTTAAGATGAAGACCATCCTAAATAAGTAAAGTAGCGATAAAGCATTGCAATGCAGTGCAAACAATCTAACTTTCTAGAATGATCAGTGCCATGTGTTCATCATTCAGCAGAACAGCTTTTTCAGCCAAACACAGAAATGAATAAACTGGAACATTTTGACCACGGGAATGGCAACTTTTATCAGGCACAACAGTAGTTATGACAGAATAAGAGATATCAGATTGAATACCCTTTACCTCACTGTGCTGATAAGGGGGCATTCTGTATGGAAGCAACTATTATTTTGGTTATGACCTGTGCATGGAATGTTACAAAATTCATAACCACGCAAGGTGGTGTGTTGTGATATATATAGCACTGCATACCTTACAACAGGATACTGAATCTGCAATTTCAGGGTTGCAGTCCCTAAAATTTCCTCCAAAAGTTGTCACAAACAATAATTGTAAAATGACAGAGGGGAGGAAAAGATCATTGGGAAGTAATTGGATTTATTATATCCTATTTAAATACATTTCATCTAATTTAAGTGAAATAAAATTTAGTTTTATCTTGGTCCTGTCTACTTTCTGCTGTGAACCCATGTACTGAGCTCAGCCAAACAAAAAGTTGCCAATCTACCTTAGATGGATAATTTTTCTGGCCCAAGGGCATAGATGTCCAATACCAGCCACAATTACATCATTCATGTCAAGTGCATGATTATGTCATGATGCGTGTGATGTCACTTAACCCTTTGCAGCTCCACAGACATTCATGGTCAATAGCTGCTGACTGGTTTTGTGGAATGTATTCACAACCTACATATGGGCAGGCCAACTGACAAAGTAGATCAACCAGAGCAGAAAGAGGTATAAAATAGCACACTGATGTATGCACATATTACTATCATTTCATACATAACTTTTTAACATATCTGGTTGGAAAACTAAAACAAATGCTGACAATTCATCCATTTGTAGGTTTCCTATCCTTCTGATACTTGTCTCACAATCTCCTTTAGAAATTTCTGCTAATCTAATATGGGATTAAATACCTAGATGTTCAATAGGCATATCTTAATTAACTTGCTCTGATTATTTTATTAAAGACCATTCTTATAGAGTTTCTCTCTTTATTAGAAGAGTGAATCTGCACTGTCCGTTGGGGCATTTATGAATTCATCTCTACAGTGTTCCTGCAAACCTTCCCAGTTCATTTTGCAGCAATGTCTCCAATGTCAGCATGAAGGGCATCCACTGCTGAGGGGGAGTTTATTGTAAAAACGGAGCAAAACAAGCGGGGTGGGGGGGAGCACAGAAAGCCTTTAGCCACCTGGTGATACTGCATGTTCACTCTTATCATCAACTTCTTCCTTCTCCACTCAAATGTTTACATCAGTCAGAAAGGTTTACACATGTCTCCCAATGATCCCCCAATCACTTATTCTAGAATATCAGACAAGTTTGATTTCAATGGCACCATCAAATATTTTTGTAGCTATCAATGATCTTTGTCCAGATGAAATGCAGCTTTATCCCACTTTTAATTCAATGCTGTGTGCATCCTTTACCGTTTAAACAAACTAAGAGGGCCAAACCCCAACCCTGCCCCTATATCTACTCTGGCAGCACTTTACAAACCATATAATGGATGATGATGATGATGGTGGTGGTGGTGGTGGTGGTGATTTTGGGTGCAACTTGAAGACCATCAGCATTGACAAAATCACCATCAATCAATTGCAAAAGGCAGCTTTACTTGGAACAGCTTATATCCTGTGATGATACTTTTAACACCATCAGACAACAACATCTGCCTATCCCAGGTCCTTGGGAAGGACTTGATAGGTCAGTAAAAATGCCATATCTAGTCCAAACATCTGGCTGACTGTGCGACCAACAATAATAATGATAATATACAAAAGTATATGTAATAATAAAACTGATTAGTGTTCTTTTTCTTGCCTACTGTACAAAGGACTATCATGACCACCTCTTTGGAAACCTTTTCACATTGACCCACTGAAGTCAAGGGCTCAACAGACCATGCAATTATCTATAATTATTTATCAATTCCCTTTTCCTATTCTCTCCCACATACTTTCCTTGTTCCCTCAGTTTTTTTCCTATTATTAGACAGGTTCATTGGTTCCTTGTTTGTCTCATATGAATAGCAAATAATTGTTATTTTATCTTTGTACATAGAGTATTTTCATTCTAAAATGGAAATATAGTTTCGCCCAGTTGATACATTTTGCTTATCCATTTTGGACTATTTACAGCTCCAAATTAAAGTATAATGTGCTTTCAGCAGCTGTTCATCATAGTCTGTTTTCTGCTGCCCAAACAGCCAAGGCATATTTTTTAAAAAAGTAATAAATAGTGCATAGGACTGTTGCTTGGAATTTTTCAGATGTCATCTTTTTGAAAGGTTGAGGGATGCAAATAATGAAAAATAAACTTAATATATTTGCTTCCAGCACCCTCCCTCCAAATCTGGGTGTCAAAGAAAAAAAAAATCTCCATGTTTTGCTTAACAAACTGCATGACAACTTGCTAGAATGCAAGTCTGTCTACTGTATTGGCTTCTGTCTAAAATAGAATTGTAAGGTACTTTGGAGATCATGTAGTTTAACCTTCTGCTCAATCAGTGAAGGAATTTTTAGCTGCTGCAGTCCTGTAGACGGTAAAAGGTACCCCCCCCTCCCCTGTACACATGTAAGCTGCATTCACTACCAAACCTCTGAGATGCCCCCTATACATATGAACTGGTTTAAGTGCCCTTGTAAGAAAACATTAACAGCAAGCTGAATAGACCTTGAGTGGAGACAGGGAGAAGACTCAGTCAGGAACCTGTGGCCCAGTAAACCAAATTGTTTCTATTCACTGTCCATATCTCAAAGATAGTATGGCTAGCATGCTGACCTACTAGGAAGGGATAAATAATAATGTCATCACACAGATGTGTTTATCCAAAATATTACAATGTGATGCTGTAATTTCCACTGTGTCTGCCCTTTTCTTTGCTCTGCCTTTGCCTTTCTTTTCCTTGCAATGTAGGAGGCCAAAAGTATATAAGCTCTGGTTCTGCTTTTGCTTGTGGGCACTCAGCAAAGTGTCAAAGCTGTGCTGGGGGACCACTAGACACTGTATTGTTGATTGCATGCAAATAAGATTATGTTGTATCTTCAAAGTGATTTGGTTGCTTTAGGTGGGCCAGGTTTTGGCCAAGATATTAGTTATATTTAGATGGAACACCACCAGGATAATCCTAGGGTGTAGGCTAGGCTATAGGCTAGACTAGGAAGTAAAACGAAACAAAACAACACAGAAAAAGGCAGTGACAAATCACTTCTGTTCTACTGCCAAGAAAATTGCAGGGAAAATATCAGTCAGTCAATGGAAGATACTGGTTGTCACCTATAAAACCCATAATGACATACAGCCTGGTTATTTGAGGGACCACCTATCCCTGGTAATCTCTGCCCATCTTACATGTTCTGATAGAATTGACATGCACTGAATCCCATGAATTAAAAAATGTCATCTGGTGGGATCCAGGAAGCAGGTCTTCTCTTTCATAGTGCTCACCTTCTGGAACACCAGTCCCCCTGAGATTCATATGTATCCCACCCTGGCCCTATTTAAACGAGCCCTTAAAACCTGGTTCTATCCCCAGACCATGGATCTGAATGGTTGATGGACCCTTGTAGGATGCTTTTATCTTTTGAATAGTCAGCAGTTCATTTCTGGACTTTCTTTGGTGATGCAATTCTTTGTTTTAATTTTCTGTTTTTATTGTTATATTTTGTAAGTTGCCCAAGTCATGACGGACTGGGGTGGCCAATAAATAAATAAATGTTTTTAATATTACTTTCCTCCTTCTGCCATATTGAAAATTACACTTTTGCAGCAACCTTTCGAGAGCTTTGGTTGTAACCTCTGGTTTTGAGGCCACAAATTATGCACTAGATCTAGAGGAAAAGCATTCAGAAGTATGCAGCAGAGAATGTTTCCTAATTATTCTCTAAGAACCTGAGAACTGAAACACCTTATTACCAAATCTCTTGTACTCCAACTTTCTTGTTTGTTACATTGGAAGGAGAGTTGGCACTGCAAAACTTGCAGATAAATACAGCAGAAATAGTTCACCTATGCGGCTTAGCTCCACATTTAAGGTTTATGAATCTGCACTCTCACTTCTATAAAGAGAAAGCTTTTTATAAGATGGGTTGACTAAATTTTGAAATCTCTCTTAAAATTTGGAGAGAAGATTGTTGATGGTTCATAATATTCAGGGATGTTTTTATTTTAGGGTTCTGAAAAAGCCAGAGTTTAAAAAAATCTTCTTTTCAAACAGCCAATTAACTCTTCATTCTTTTTTCTCATTCTTTTTTCTTCATTCTCAAAATTGATGAAACAGAATGATATTATTTTGTTATCCTATATCTCTCTTTTAAAAAATGGACTAAAAAGATCTCATAAAATATTAATGCTAATATTTCAGCAAAAACTCATGATCACTAATGAAAGTTAGGGTGATGGGACAGGACTAGTAAAAATATCTTATGTATATATTAAACAGATGCATTTGAGATTCCCTTCACTCTCCTTTCATTATAACTTATTTTTCTATGAAAGAGCAAGATTAAGTAGATAATACAGCCTTTTCCTGTCAGTATTAGAGAATGCAAAGAAGCATTTTTCAAAGAATTGAATTAAAATGTGAACAGTGAGATTATTTAAGTGTCTCTCATGTGTGTGTGTGAGAGAGAGAGAGAGAGAGAGAGAGAGAGAGAGAGACTTAAATAATCTCACTGTTTAAATTTAAACACTCTCACTGTATATATTTAAAAATCCCCTCTCACCCCTATGGGTGGTATGTGTCTTCCTCAATCTCGGATCCTCTACCAGAGGAGTGGGAGTTTGAGGGTTCTGCACAGTATCTTAGCTGTTCCTAGCACTGCACTCTTCTGGACAGAGAGCTCTGATGTTGTTCCTGGGATCTGTTGCAGCCACTCTCCTAGCTTAGGAGTCACAGCCCCGAGTGCTCCTACCACCACTGGGACCATTTTGGCCTTTACTTTCCACATCCTCTCTAGTTCCTCCTTCAGGCCCTGGTACTTCTCCAGCTTCTCATACTTCTTCTTCCTGATGTTGTTGTCACTTGGCACCGCTACATCTATCACCTCCGCTGTCTTCTGGTCCTTGTCTACTACCACAATGTCTGGTTGATTGGCCAGTACCTGCCTGTCCATCTGGATCTGGAAGTCCCACAGAATCTTAGCCCTGTTATTCTCCACAACCGTCTGTGGAAACTCCCATCTGGACTTGGGAGAGTCTAGCCCATACACTGTGCAGATGTTCCTGTACACAATCCCAGCTACTTGGTTGTGCCATTCAGTGTATCCTGTTCCTGCCTGCATCTTTCACTCTCCCACTATGTGTTGGATTATCTTTGAGGCCCCTCTGCACAGTCTGTACCTTGGGTCCTGTCTAGTGTGGTAGACCCCTGCTTCTATGGATCTGGTGCTTAGTGCCTGTTCTTATGCTGCTATGATCAGTGCTTCAGGGCTGTCTTTTAGTCCAGCCCTTTCCAGCCACTGGTAGGATTTCCCAGTGTCAGCCACCTCAGCTATCTGTCGACGGTACATCCCATGCAGGTTCTTGTCTTGCCATGTCACTTCCTCTGCTTGAACTTCCTGTTATGTCTGCTGCTGCTTCAGGCATTCTGTCAGCAGCTCATCTTTGGGTACCATCTTACTGATGGAGTTCTGGATGTTCTAGGTTTCATCCAGGACAGTGGCTTTGACACTCACCAGACCCTGCCTGCTCTCTTTCCAGCTGGTGTACAGTCTCTGGGTGTTGGACTTGGGGTGGAAACCTCCCTACATGGTGAGGAGCCTCCAGATATTCACATTGGCAGCCTCCAAGTCCTCCTTTGGCCAGCTCACTATACTGGCAGGGTATCTGATGACTGGCAGGGCATACATGTTGATGGCATGAATCTTGTTCTTCCCATTAAGCTGGCTCTTCAGGACCTGTCTTACCCTTTGGTGGTACTTGGATGTTGCTGTCTTCCTTGCCTCCTCATCATGGTTCCCATGTGACTATGAGATACCAAGGTACTTGTAGCTGGTCTGTATGTCTGCCATGTGGTCTGCTGGTAGTTCCACTCCATCAATCTTCACTACCTTCCCTCTCTTTACTACCATCCAGCCATACTCCTCCAGTCTGAATGACATCACAATATCCTCACTGTAGACCTGTGTCAGGTGGATCAGTGAGTCGATGTCTCGTTCCCTCTTAGCATACAGCTTGATGTCACCCATGTAGAGGAGGTTGCTGATGGTAGTTCCACTCTTGAACTTGTATCTGTGTCCAGTCTTTGTGATTATCAGGCTGAGGGGGTTCAAGCCGATGCAGAACAGCAATGGGGACAGTGCATAACCTTGGTGTATACTGCCCTTGATGGCCACCTGTGTGAGCTGTCTTGAGTTGATTTTCAGTGTTGTCTTCCACAGTCCATTGAGTTCTTGAGGAAGGTCCTTAGTGTCCTGTTGACTTTGTATAGCACCAGGCATTCACAGATCCATTTGTGTGGCATTGAGTCATAGGCTTTCCTGTAGTCAATCCAAGCTGTGCTCAGATTGGTCTGTCTAGACCATGAGTCTTGGGCAACTGCTCTATCTATGAGCAACTGGTGTTTTGAGTCTCTGGTGTTGTTCCCAATATATATATTTGGGTGTGTGTGTAGGTGTGTATACAGACACACATACATAATCATTCTTATGTAAGAATATATATATATATATATATATATATATATATATATATATATATATATATATAAAAATACATTAATATTTTCTATGGTTCTATGTAATAACTGTGGAAACAGCAAAGTGGGGGCAGGCAACACTGGCTTCTAAGTGGCATATGGTCCTGATCCCCCTTTTCTCCCCCCCCCCCCCAGAACCCCTGCAAATGTACTGCCAAAGTTTACTGATCCTTCTTTGCTTTTCATATTTCTGTAAATATTCCACCAATTCCTGTAGAGTTCCAACTTGGTAATGACTAGAGTGCTGATTTAACTTTATCTTTTAATACTAGGGGTTTTGTAGAAAGGGAATATCTTGGAGATTGACTTTTCCACTGTACAGAATTTCAGTATACTCCTTCCAACTTTTTTTTTATCTTCTTGGAATCAGTGACTATCTGTTTAGGATACCAATTTGGGGTTAGATTCCCCCTTCTGAGTTCAGAGATCTTTTGGAAGACTTTCCTTTCAGCTTCAACCCTCTGCTCATGTAATTTTTTGGCTGCCATTCTAGGCATGCCTTCTTTAAAGTATGCACAAAGTGAAATCATGTCAATCATGCCACCTGCCTGGCCATGTAGTGTAGAGGATGCAGCCCTTTCTCCCCTTTTGGGAGATAAACCAATCTCATGCAAATTCAAACATTTTTTTAAAGATAAAATGTTAAAAAATCTTTTAAGCTTATTAAAATGCAACAACATTCAAGGTTCAGAAAGACAAATTGCAGAACTGCTCAGATCATGGCCATATAACAGCTGATAACTCATTAAAAAAAAAGAAGTACAATGCTCTGGGCAGACCAAAAATGGCAATGTTCTGCTACAAATGAGTCCTCCCTGCCAGACGCTTGGAAGAATCTCTGGGAGACAGTTCCAGATATTATAAAAGGTCACAAAAGAATTATAAAGAAAAGATGTAACTTCATGAGATTTGGAAAAAAGGATATAGAGACACCTGATTTCCTAACCTGCACAAAGAGAGACAATTAGACTTCATGCAATACAGCAACAGAAACGCAAAACCTAGCGCAAATATCTGGCTAGACCTGCTACCTATTACAGGTAGTCCTTGACTTATGACCACTATTGGGACTGGACCTTCCATTGTTAAGCGATGCAATCATTAAGTGAGTTGTGCCCAATTTTATGACCTTTTTTGCCATGGTTGTTAAGCAAATCACCACAGGCATTAAGCGAATCACGCAATCACTAAGTGAATCTAGCTTCCCCCATTGACTTTGCTTGTTGAAGGCCATCTGGGAAGGTTGCAAATGGCAATCATGTGACCCTGGGACACTGCAACCATTGTAAATATATGCCAGTTGCCAAGTGCCCAAATTTTGATCACATGACTGTGGGGATGGTGCGACAGTTGTAAGGGCAAGAACTGGTTGTAAATCACTTTTTTCAGCACCATCATAACTTCGAACAGTTATGTTAAATGAATGGTCTTAAGTCAAGGACTAATCGTACTGCAGTAATAACTGACTCCTGAAACATCTGCTCCTCTGCCTCTATTTCTCTAGATCCTGGAATATTCCAAACTTTTATCAGAAGTTTCAGGGTACAATGACATCCTTTTCCAGTCTCTTCACAGATTTATACACTTTGTTTTAAAATGACCAATCCTTTTCTATCTCCAACAGAGAGAGGGGCTGAGACATCCCACTCCATTCATAACAAAGAGCTTCTCCCTTTCCACATTTTTTGTGGAAAAATTAATGTGGCTAATTTCCAGTTTAGTGTGCACCCTGTACACTCCCAGTCAATCCCCATATTTAGATCAGAGGAAGTACATGCACCACTCAATTCAGCTAGCAAAAAATACAGCTTGAAATTTATATATTAGTCATCAACAAAAATCAAACCCAGTTATGTGGAAAAACAGGATAAAAGGCAGGAAAAGCAGGTAGAGGGAGAGATGAACAACAGATGAGAGATAAAAGGGAAGAGGACTTAATATCAACCATCTACATTCTCTATATTGACACTTCAAAAGGCACAGGACTTTCCAGTGAAACAGTACTATGGGAAATTAGCACAGACAATTCCAAAGAGAGTGGCCTTTGGTTGTTCCATCTTTAACCCTTTTATGTACATAACAATAGCAAAATAGGCAAGAAAAGTGGGTTACCAGGTGATCCCTCCTCTATTCTGCACCATCAGAGAAACAATTTGGTTGACCAGGATGATGTATCCAAAAAGCCACACCCCAAAAAGAGCTATGATAGAAAAAGATTTCAATGAGGCATTAAACTGATTGGCCCAGCACACCACTCAACCACCCCAACATTCTCTTTATATGGAATAGAAGGTGCAACATTTCATAGTGTCTGTAAAAATCCCGGAAGTAGCAGAATAGCCATTGAATCTCCAAAGCATTTTGGAGACATCCAATTCCATTAGTTGTTTCAAATCTGGTGCCTGTTTTGATTTCTGAGCTTCCTTGGATGGGATAATTTGATTGAAGCTTTGTCCAAACTCTATTATCCATTTGAAGCTTCCTACAGCCCTATTATACTCTTTCAGGACTTGGCCCCATCCAGTTGATAAAGATAACCGTAATCCATGAAAATTCAAGTGTTAATAAACTGATTAATCTTTAAATCAGAGTACTCTTTGCTATTTTGAACAAACTGGCCATTTGATCTTAAGATATCAATGCTGGCATCTAAAGCAGTGAATGCCTACTGTGATGACCAAAGCAAGCAGATTCATGGGTGAGATCCAGAAGTACAAACCCTTTGTGTGTGTACCTTCAAGTCAGGTTTTGACTCCTGGCAACTGCCTGGACTAGTCTCTGCAGTTTTCTTGGCAAAGTTTTTGGAAGTGGTTTGACATTGCCTCCTTCCTAGGGCTCAGACAGAGTGACTGGGCCAAAGTCATCCAGCTGGCTTTGTGCCTAAGGTAGGACTAGGACTCACTATCTGCCAGTTACTAGCCTGATACCTTAACCACTACACTTAACTGGTTCTTTACAAACCATTTACAGCCTGTGATATCACTGCTTTTCTTCTTTTATTGCCTTGTTTATTCCACTTTTACAATGATTTTTTTCCCCTAGATCAAAAATTAACATTGTTATTCATCTTGAAACTTCAGGGCAAAACCTATATATAATGATTCTGGAGGCCTTGGGAAAAAGTGGACTTAAGAAAAAAAAGCAAAAAAAGAAATTTGCTTACTGCCCAATTCTTTAGAGTATTCCCTTATGGTAGAGCTTCACATAACCTTCAAGTTCCTGATGGCACAGCATATAGGTCCATAGATTGAGCTGGGCTATGCATAATACCTGCAATAAGATTTGTCAAATAGATCAGATGGATTTATTTTATTTTTTCTAAAAAACCCTTTTTGGCCTAGATAAAATGTGTGCAATATCATGTCAGTAATTCAATTCTATGCACACCCATACCTACATACAAACACATCTGATTGTTTTCTAATCATTACTCTCTTGTGATTCATAGGATTTAGAGAACTGGGTCTCACAATTCATTTCAGTTTTCCCTTACCTAAGGCATTAAAAAATAGGTAGCCTGCTGCTTTTCAAAAAATGAACATGAAAATAATATTTAATAAAAGATTTAAAAAATTGCTCCACTTATTCAGGAACTATTTCAATTAGCCACTTCATTCATATAAATTATATTTACCAGGAAAACACAAAATCTTTGAATCTTCATTCCTTCCACAGTAATTAGTACATGGATATGTCTGCATTGTATTGATGGAAGTGGTTCATTGTTGCCATTTTTTGGAAGATGTTTTTGGAAGAATTTTTGACTTTGTAAAAGTAGTTTATAGTCCTGATATTTCTCAATTACCTCCTACCTAAGTATAACCATGCCCTCTGCTTTTTGAAATCAGCTAAAGTCAGCTGGATATTGCCACTTAACAGGGCATATTCACTGTAATGTCTTCCTAAAACACTTTTTCAGTTATCACTTCCATGCAGCCCTTTTCCTAAGTAAGACGATTGGCAAACTTTTATGAATGTTCTTTCAGCATTGTAGCAATTAATAAGTATCAAATATTAATTTTATTATATATTACATTATTTCCTCACAGAAAATATAAGCTTACTTTTAATACATCCAGTTCTTTCAGCAGGAGTCATTCCTGAAACTTTATTGTTCGACAGTTGTTAAGGTCTAATCCCATCTTTTGTGCTCATTTAGTTTGTAATTGCCACTTGTTTAAACAAGCAGAAAAATTCTGAACTTTGGTACAAGACATGCTAAAAAATATAGTTGTTAGGTTAGATGCGCTTTTCACCTTTCTGCACTGGCTCTTCAGATATAACTTCTGTAACTCCCCCCCCCCCCCCAACAAGTCCAGCAGGGAGGCCAATATACTTTTAAGATTTCTAACTTGTCTCTATGGATAAGATCAGCAAGGTAGTTAATTGTGGACTGGATAACGTGACAATTAAGTGAATATATAGGTGTCTCCAAAAAGTGCTTATCAATGATTGATTCCTCATCAGTTGGTTAGTCTTTTAGTATTACATTTTCTTTTGTTCTGCTGTGGGCTTTCCATGAGCATTTTGAGGATGAAACAACCAGTGATGACATAACAGAGAGAGTGGGGCCAACATGCTCACACTGGGAGCTGGCATATCCTCCCTGTTCTCTCTCACACAATACCATGTGTCGGGGATCTGAATATTAAACAAGTCTCCAGTTTGGGGCATAAATCAAAATTCTTGCTTATCTAATACTCTATCAAATATGGCATTTTGCAAGCAAGCAGAAAGTTCCTCCCCCCCCCACACCATTTTGCCATGTGTATCACAGCAAGTGGTGGAAGGAGGGGCCACCTTTTTGCTTTTTTAATTTCAAAGATTTAACATCTAGTTTGAGTCATTTTTTAATACTTATTATATATTCATATAAGACTCCAGTTTTTTTTCCTCCTTTCTTCCAGGCATGAAATTAGAGAAGAATTCAAAAGAGAAGACATCCTGCTAATAAAAATCACATCTGCTCAAGGTATCTGAATGGTGCTTAAGCAGATTTGATTGAAGCAATAATCCTGGGGGTTGATTCTGAAAGAAAATGCTACAGACTTCTCACAAGTATGCAAAAACATAAACTAAAAGCAATCAGATTGTATCTCTAGGTAGGGGTATGGAGCATTTTTAATCTCTGGGATATGTTTGTTCCTGATTTGACTGATAATATTGTGGGGTAGAAACTAGTATACTTTAGTTGCTAAACATGTTAGATGTGAACAAAGGAACCCAATGCTTATAGTGGAACAAGCTTTGATCTGATCTTAAATATGTTTCCTCAGAAGTAAGCCCATCTGGGTTCAGTCAGACTTACTCCCAGAAGACAGGTGTAGATTACAGTCTCAGTGGCATAATTTACTTTGCTAGACAGAAGAATAAACTGAGATAAACTGATGAACACCGTCCCTGAATTCCAAGAGAAAGAAGGATTCAAATGAAAGAAATAGATTAACAGACTATAACAGAGTATAAATATGCTGCAAATAAAGTCAGTCAGATGATCTAGAAAGTATAAAAGAGAATAATTCTTTTTACTGCTTTCCCAAAGTGCAAGACATAACCTCTGACATTTCAGAGAGAAGAAAATGAAGCCACACTTGTAATGCTCCTATTGTCATATCAAAATCAAGGATTATTAGCTGAACCCCCTCACCTGTTTTTCACATTGCTTTAAACATATTAAAATTAAACATATATTCAGATACAAACCTTTATGTTGTTAATTGTCAGCATTATAATTGTATAGCTCAGTGCCTAATACTGTGACCCTGGATTGGAGGCAGATAAGAGAGAGCAGACAGCTGTCCTTCCTAGGGAGGGTGAGTGGAATGGTGTAAAAGTAGACTTGCAAATAACAAATGCTGTTTATTGTACATATTGATAATATCAGGAAGCATTCTACAAATATGAAATATGATATAACAGGGAAGTCATTTTATTAGCTTATCAAAACATTCCAGCTAAAAGATCATAGTGTAATTGTATTGTTTCTTTTATCTTTCTGTTTCCAAGGTAATTGACCAAATGTATATAATCTGTAGAAGTATCTCACTCCAGGCTCTCTCTCCCACTGTCTGTTGGCAAGAAGCCCAGTGATCAATGTAGCACATTCCAATAAAAGTACTGTATACTTTATTGCATGTATCTCCAATTACTTTAGTTTCTATTTTAAATGAGCAGATTTCTCACAACAATATCATCCTTATTCCCATCACATCCATACACTGCTTCCCTTTGTTCTTAAAATGTATCACCTCTTTCTACTTGATGAGGTTCTCATCAAGTCCATCCAACCATGACTTTGGTCTTCTCCTTCCTCTCCCTATATAGGCAACGTGTGCAATCTGATCCTCATCCATTCTCTCTGCATGACCAAATCACCTCAACCTATTTCTTTTATATCAGTCACTCACTTCAGTATTCAATCCATGTTCATTCAACACCCAGTCATTCTTGACCCTGTCTCTTCTTGTTTCATCACAAGCAGTTCTTAACTACACCCATTCCCACCATGTTCAATGTTCTTACCCTAAGCTTATTTCAATATAATGTAGTGGGCATAATCTCACATCCAGTTATTTTTGTTTCTTTTGACAAACATCCATTCCTTACAACAAATCACATACTATTCAATAATATTCTACCTCTATTTTCCCATCTCTGGTGAGCATTCTACCAAGGTGCATAAATTCATTTACTTACTCTATTTTTTTGCCACTTATGTATAACTTGCAACCATTCACTTCATTTTCCCTCTCAGACACAACTACCTTGGTCCTTAATACATAATTTTTCAGAGCCATACACCTGATTCAGACTATGTAACATTAGCGACAAATCATTTAGGTTCTCAGTCAAAAACATGACATCACCTGCGTACAAAAATATGCATACATTCATTTCCCAATCAACAAACCTCTAACATTGTCACAAGCATTCCTTAAACATTTATCTGTATCTATAATAAACAACTAAGGGACATTACACATCTTTGTCTTATCCTTTGCTTAATGTTGAATTAGTCTTTAAATACTCCATTTATTTTCATGTATGCTTTACTTCCACTCTTAAAACATTCAAAAACAGCCAATTTTCAAACCATTCCATAATTCAGGCCTATTCACTTTATCTTAAGCTCTAATCAACAAACATACAATAAAGTTTCTTAGATACATGCATTTCTCAGCGACTTGTTGAACAGCAAGAATCTGGTCTACACATATCCTACTTGGCATAATGTTGTATTACACTTGCCAAATCTTACTCATTGTCCCATCTCATACCCTTTCAGTCAGAATGTAGCCACTACTATGTAGTTTTCAGTATTCACTCCTGCTACCTTTTCTTTTGTATAAGGAAACAATAACAGAATTCTTCCAATCTTCAGGTACTGATGTAGTCATTCTACTTTTGTTCTTGTGGTTTTCAATCTTTCTTTTTCTTCCATGCCTATTTTTTCCAAGATTCACTTCTAACACTATTTAAAAAATGGTCTATTCTATATTCAGAGTCTCTTATCATCCTTGGATCCTTCAGTTCTCTTAGCCTTGTATCATAAACAATCAAATCATTTATTTATTTATTTATTAAATTTGTATGCTGCCCATCTCCCCCAACAGGTGACTCTGGGTGGCTCACAATTAAAACCAAAAACCCAAGCCATTAAAAAACAATACCATATAAATAATTAAAATTAATCAATTAAAATCCGACTATAAAATAACCCTGTACATAAATACTAAAAAACATTCAAGATGACAAGGGGGGGGGGGGAACAAGTTCAATTACCACACAAGCCACTTCCACTGATGGAAGCCCCCATCCGGCCCCCAGGCCTTCTGGCATAGCCAGGTTTTCACACCTTTCCTGAAGGCCATGAGAGTGGGGCCCACTGCACCTTGGAAGGTAGGTTGTTCCACAGAGCGGGGGCCACCATAGAAAAGGCCTTCTTCCTAGATCCCACCAGTCAAAATTCCTTGACTGGTGGGGTCTGCAACATGCCCCTTCTGTTGGACTGAGTGGGGTGGGCTGATATAATAGAGGTGAGACGGCTCCTCAGATAACCTGGTCCTGTGCCATGAAGGGTTTTAAAGGTGATGTGAGAGGAAAATTATTAGTAGCCTTCTATATGTTTTAATGTACGTTTAAATGCATTTAATTAGGCCAAGATAACTGAAATATGACCTGCGTAGGCACTTACAGGAAAATTAAGAGGAACTTGCAAAGTAAAGGAAATTACAAATATTTTGACAAGAACAGAAGTGCCAAAGAAAGGGCACCGACACGTGTTGAAACGTTGATCTGGGAATGATCTGATTGTCATAATTGTGGTTTGTGGTTTAAAGGGATAAAAAGGATAGCATCCAGGTAAATGGTGCCTCTTGATTGAGCTGTCAGCTTGATGGCTCAGCAAGCAGATCCGCATTGCAATGTATTGCTAAGTAAGTACCTTGTATGTGTTGATTGCATTTTACTTTTATGCTGAACTTATTTTTAATAAAGCTTTTGGTAGAACTTAGAACTTTGAAGTGACTTGTTTTATGGTGTGTCTGCCTCCCGTGTTTAACGTGGTTTTTTCCCTGACAGTTATAACCAACACCTTGAATTGGACCCAGAAGCAAACCGGCAACCAATGCAGCTCACATAACAGTGGTGTTATATGTGCCCCTTTGTGGACATTCAGAACTGTCCACACTGCTGCATTCTGCACCAGCTGTAGCTTCTGGATTCTCTTCAATGGTAGTCCCATGTAAAGCACATTGCAGTAGTCCAACTGGGAGGCGACCAGGGCATGAGTGACTGAGCAGAGAGCCTCCTGATTGAGGAAGGGGTGTAACTGCCATACAACACAAAGTTGCGCAAAGGCCTTCCTAGCCACGACTGCCACCTGCTCTTTGAATAGGAGTCATGAGTCCAGAAAGACTCCCCAGATTACTCACCGGGTCTGTTTGGGGTAGTGTGACCCTGTCAAGAACCAAAGATGATAAACTCCTAGACCTTGAGGCTCCCCGTACCCACAGCCACTCCATCTTACCAGGGTTCAGTTGAAGCCTGTTGTCCCCCATCCAGGCCCCCACAGCCTCCAGGCACCACGAAAGGGTAATCACAGCATCACTTAGGTTACCTGGGATGGAGATATATAATTGAGTATCATCAGCATACTGATGATACCTCATCCCACGGTACCGGATGATCTCACCCAACAGTTTCATGTAGATGTTAAATAGGAGTGGCGAGAGCACTGAACCCTGAGGTACCCTGCAAAGTAGGGGCTGTGGGTTGGACCTCTTACTCCCTATCAACACCAACTGGGTTTGGCCTTGGAGAAAGAAGCTGCCAAGAGGTCAAGAAGAGCAAGGATGGATGTACTACCCCCATCCCATTCTCACCAGAGATCATCCAAAAGTGCAACCAATGCTGTTTCTGTCCCATAACCGGGCCTGAAACCTGACTGATAGGGGTCCAGATAATTCATTTCCTCCAGGATCCTCTGAAGCTGCCGCGCGACCACCTTTTCCACCCTTTCCTAGAAAGGGAAGGTGGGAAACTGGACAAAAATTGTCCAGAAGGGTGGGATCTAGCGATGGTTTCTTGAGGAGGGGGTGGACCAAAGCCTCCTTGAAAGGCTTCGAGAACACCCCCTCCTGCAAGGAGGAATTGACCACCATCGGTACCCACCCTCCTTGGTGGTTTTAACCAACCAGGAAGAAGGATCCAAAATAAGGTAGCCAAAGTAACAGCCTTGAGGACCCTGTCCACTTCCTCAAACCGTTCCCAGATAACTGGGTAAGAATGCTCCCTGGGCATCTCCACTGGACCCGCCACACACTTGGCCTCCAACTGAGAGCAGATCTGAGCGATTTTATCCATCAGGTGTTTAGCAAATTCCTCTGCACGGCCCTGTAGATAGTCCTCCGAGCCCTCCCTACCCAGGAGGGACTGAGTGACCCTGAACAGGGCTGACAGGCAACACTCTGAGGATGCAATAAGAACGGAGAAGTAATGATGTTTCGCCACCCTTACTGCCACTAGGTAGGCCTTAATAGCGGCTCTAACCTGTGTTCAGTCAGACTTGTCTTTAGTTTTCTGCCAGCAGCGCTCTAGATGTCTCTTAGCCCTTTTCATCTCCCTTAACTCCTCTGTAAACCATGAGGAGTGCCAGGGGCGATGGGCCAAGAAAGGCTACACAGGTGCGATCCTGTCCAAGGCCCCAGCCACCTCCTTATTCCAGGCTGCCACCAGGGCCTCCGCTGGACTTTGCAGCAAGGCCTCAGGAACAACCCCCAGCTCCCTTTGGAACCCTTGCAGGTCCATCAGTCACTGGGGGCGGACTGTTCAAATAGACCCTGCCTCCCTGTGGAGGGGGGCAGCATAGGAGAATCTCACGGCCACCAGGGAGTGACCTGACCATAACAGAGGGGATAAAATAAAATCCCCCACCAGATCATGCTGCCACTGCTCTGACAAGAAAACCATGTCTGGAATGTGACCACTGTCCCGAGTCAGGCCAAGGGTGACCTGGGATAGGCCCATGGCCACCATGGTAGCCATGAACTCCTGAGCTGCCTCCGAGGCCAACCCCAGGGACGGCAGATTAAAGTCCCCCAAGACCATAAGCCTGGGGAACTCCACTGCCAACCCCAAGATAGCCTCCAGCAGCTCAGGCAGGGAGGTTGCTACGTTATTATGCTTTTAGAGTTATATTCATTCCTTTGCCATTATACATATGAATAGACTTAAACCGTGTATTGAAAATATGTGTTCCTACTTCTAGTGATCCTCATTATTATTCCTTTTCTATTCCTGTACTATCTTCTCATTTACAACCATCCATTCATGTTCACCTACTAATATTTTTCCATAAATCGCATTCATTCAGAATGTTGTGCAATGTTTTCCAAGATTCACCTCTGATTCTTTCTTTATCACCATTCACTAGAGTGTGATATGCACCTACCCTAATCAACCTATGTATATTTATTTCATACACACCCACAACAGTGACACCAATTCTACTTTCCGACTTACATCTTAGCACTTTCATTCATTATTAAATCTATGCGGAGTCCTTGGGGTTCTCTGAGCTTGGTTCTTTTCTTGCAAACGTTTCATTACCCGGCTAGGTAATATCTTCAGTGCTAAAATGGGATGAGGTTTGCTCTCTATTTATCTGCTGTGGCCTGCTTTGCCAGTGCTGGTGGGGGTGGGGGTTCTGTTTTTCTCTTCTGGTAGTTCATTGATTAGCGTATGTTGACTACTTGATTGTGTGCCTGGTGGTGACCTTTGCTTGTCTGGGTGATGATTGCTGGAGATGATTGCTGGTGATTGAATGCTGGTGAGGCGATCTTCTGGTCTTTTGTCTCTTTTGAATAGTATGTAGATGCTGTTAATCTCTATGTGTCTGTTAACTGCTGCCTTGTCTGAATACCAAGCTTCCAAGAATTCTCTTGCATGTTTGGATTTGGCTTGGTCTAAAATGCTGACAGTTTCCCAGTTAAAACTGTGGTTGAGTCTGTCCATGTGTTGTGCAATTAAGGAATTTTTATTATGTCTTCTGACTGCCTTCAATCGATGCCTTCATTTCCCTGCATGTTTTCTGCAACTTCACACAAGTAGATCAGATCAGATCTGTTATGTCCCTCTCTTTCATCTTATTTTCACAGATACATAACATATTTTTATTTCTCCCCTCTTACATTCCTAGTCATAGTTTTCCATATGCCATGATCTTTACCAGATAGGCCCATGGATATTGACCTGTACTACCAATTGAAGCTTCTGCATAATGCTTTTTAGCAAGGTAGATAAGGCATAGATGATCCAACTAGCCTTAGTTGTGCCCATGTTGCATGCAGCATTCCTTACTAATGGTAAAGAGAGTACCCGTCAGTTTTGGTACAGAGCTTCTTTTAGAACACTTTCAGCTTTTTGTAAAGGAATGTTCTTACTAATATCCTCTACTGTTCACACAATTTTGTCGAAGGTGGATATACTGTAAGACTGTGTCTGCCTGCTGATCTCACTTCAGTCACTAGTATTACCCCCCAATGTCTCTATGTCTGGTATAACACTTGAAAAGAAGCATCTTTAGACATATATCTGTGTGAGTGCAGATTTCTCCCTTGGAAAAATTTCATTGAATCTGTAGATTCAGGACAGGGATGAAAAGTGTACTCATATCAAGAATATGATTGGCAGAGATGCTCCCACTGCTCCTTTTATAGATTGTCCATCCAACATTCATTTGCCATTTTGACCAGAGAAAATAGAACAGCACCTACTTCCTAAATCACATATCACTGAAGTTCTGCAACCATGAAATCAAGCCCTTAACAGATTTTTCTCCCTGATAAATAATGGACTAACTTGGCAATGCCAGAGGCCTGTTTCACTTGACCTTTTCTCTTCCTGACGCTATGCAAATATTCAATAATAAATTACACAACACATCTCATTTATTCCACACTGTATGAGCTTCTGAACTTTTAAGCTATACCTCCTGAGTTGGAATGAGCTGATTTAGCCTGAAATCCATGACACAGTTATCCCAAAAGTCCCTGTGGATGCCTAAAATGCTTGCAGAACATCTCTAGTTTCCAAGACTAGCCATTCTTTCTAACAAATTGATAGCTCAATGCTTTCCGAACACAGGAGTCATGCTTTCTAAGCATATTCGTGAAAAATGGCTCTCTGGACAAGCAACTACAACCAAAACAGTATATGTACTAAAATGCACAGATATTTAGAAATTCTTCTTAAAAAGTCTGTAAGATTCATAACTCAGGATTCATCTTCTGGCTTCTCTAAAAATTCCACAGATATTTGACATAAAGAGAAATGTTCAAATTCACTTTACATTTTGAGTTAAGTAAAACAAAATCTTCAAATTTGGCACATTGTGGATGTTTGGACCCCATCTCTTGAAATTGTGATAGTTTTAACATTACAACCCTCTTTCCTAAAAATATCTCTAGGTGATTGTTGTTTTTAATGAATACCTTTCAAATTCACATTGAAAAATTTAATAAGATGTAAGACTGAGTGGGGATTCACATTGCAATGTGGCTTCTGCCTGTAGCAGACAATATTCCAGCCTTCTCCAAGAGTGCCAGTAAAGATTTCTGCAGTTTATTTCCTCATCAGTTACATGCAATATGATGCTGTAGAATAAATCTTTCTTTCTACATTTCCTAATTCAGCTTATACCCTTAAACTTCAAATGTCAAACACAAAAGGATATGTAACATAACAAGAACTATGAATGCTGGAATTGCTTGTGCATAAGCAGATAGGAGGAACAGCTAATAAGAGCAATAAAGTATTATAAATTCCAGTGAGGTAGCCTTGTTAAGGTTGCCAAATATATTGCTAATGTTGCCAAATTATTTATATATATCTATATCTATATCTATATCTATATCTCTGTGTGTGTGTGTGTGTGTCTGAGAGAGAGAGAGAGAGAGAGAGAGAGAGATGGAGACTCTCTCCACTAATGTATGTATTATTACATGAATTTATGAAGTATAATCTTGAGTTGACATGTACATAATATTTCAGTAATCACAGCTGTGTAGGGATGATTTGACCCAGCTCACCAGCATTTTCCATGCTTAAAAATCAGCAATAATATCTAGAATACTCTCTACCTCGACTTTGAAAAGCAAAAACTGAAAGAACACCTCCACAGTTTTAGATACTAGGTCATTTCCTTTAAGGTGGATTTAATGTGCTCCATGGGGATGGCTCAATCTGTTTAGATTTACATTGAACTCTTATAATTCCTTAAATTATCCGGAATAGCAGATTCTTAACTTGGAAGGCAAAGCTGCATCAAAGGAATGCTGAACCTCTAGTTACCAAGGCTACAGAAAATCTGTAGCAATAGTAGATCCATTGAATGTATTGCTCAGGGGAGTCAATTCTCTGAAACACTTTATCTGGGAAAGAGATTAGGATTAAACCTGGAATTATCCAAGGCAGAAACATGATGTGCCATGAACAAGGCATCCTCCACACAGCTGGGAACAAATTAAAGTATTAATTTGAAGAACTTAGAAGTCTTGTTATTAATAACTTGGACTCTTTCTATTCTAGAATTTAATTCAATTACAGTACTCAATTGCCCTAGTTCCACTAGCTCTAGGAAAAATTCAAGGAATGTAAGCTTTCTAATAATGTCCTGATATTCAGAAGACTGAGGGCAGTTCTCGAATATCATCTAACTCTAAAGATCTTTCTCTAGCTACATCAGGAACCACCTGCAGTTCAGCTCATGCAATTGCTCAGGTTTCCAAAAGGATGTTTCATTAAGAAGAGATTGGAATTCCCTTTACATGAATATGTATGTTCTCAACTGGCTAGACATTCAAATGTCAGGATCCACACTGAATCACAGCAGTACTGAGAAGGGTACTGCAGGTGCTGTCATTTTAGAAGAAAAAACAGGTGTTGCCCAACCAGCTCTGCAGCTCCTCTGTACAATATTCTATATTCTATAGCAAGAACTGAGCCACTCCCTTGTCACCAACATCTTTTTGGCATGCAGGCAGCATAATTGCTCTACCATTTCAGCATGCAGAAACATGAGTCAAAAGATAGGCACTCAGGATTCTCCTCCATCATAGACAGAACCATGGTAAATCCTTGAAATGCTTCATTAAGTAAACTCAGTGGCGGCTGTGCTTTCAGCACACAAAGAAGAAGTAATCTAAAAAGTTAATTGGAGCTATTATATGATACAAAGTGTAGCAGACTAAGTAAAAGATAGAGCAACACTTTGGCATAGAGCTTGTGTTAAAGCTTGGATCCAAATATGTCAAAATTATTACAATGAATGGGCAGCAGCCTGAAAATGGACTTAATGCCATATTTACCCAAGTTAACTACTTCACCATCTACCACATTACAGAAAACATGGCCAGGAAAATGTCACCAGCAGATGGGCCCTGGAATAGAACATAATGTGAAATAAACTGAAATCACCATCACTTTCTATGAGACTCAGCCTAACAGAAAGGCTGGATCAATTTCAGATTGTGATACCCTGTGGACATGCTACTTTGGAGGAGTACATCCCACTTAACTTCTAGTTTCTAGTCTAACATGACTTGTAACTTCTAGTCAGAAAGCTATTAGAGGCATTTTTGTTAATACCATAAACGCCTCTCTGAGGAAAGGCAGGCCCTTTTGTTTCAAAAAGGCAAGTATTATACTTCTTAAGAAGCCTACATTCAATTTCTCTGAGATGGGCAAAAATAAGCCAGTATCTAATCTTCCGTTGGTTGGGCAAAGTGACTGAGAGATAGGATTTCTCACCTTAAAGCAATTCTGAAAAAAAAGATAATGATAATTATCTGGGAATTAGTAGATTAAGTCTGACCCTGCTGCTCCTTCTGGACCCCTCAGCAACCATGAGAACTGGAGGCTTTGAAATGGTTCTGTTCCTCTTTTTCAGGGATGTTTCAGACCATGTCATTTGAAGGCATCTGCTTCTCAAAACAAGATGAATTACAGTATGTTGTGTTTCTCACAGCTCTGTTCTTTCTCCAGTGCTTTTCAGTATCTAGCTAAAACTGCTGGGGGATATCAACAGGAAATTTGGAATTGTATTATATAAATTTGCCGATAATAGCTAAATATATTTCTCTGTAACATCTGTAACCTCTGTAACAGGTAATGGTGGGTAAAATGAGAAATTGAGACTGAAGCCAGGCAAAACTGAGGTGCTTAGTATGAGGAGTCACAATTCCAGAGAAGCAGCACTGATCTGCAAAAACAGGAATGCACAGCTTCATCATCTACCAAACCCACAGGGAAGACAACATTTATCTGTCTTTTCCTGATACCCACCAAAAGTAGCATTTTCCAATCTGTGCTAGCACAAGCAGTGCTGCCCAGTTTATTTGCTGTGCATCATTTCATTGTAGGCAAATTCCTCCACTCCAATTGACTTCTGTGCACTATGGCAGGAATATTCTCTCTCCTCCAGTCACTGTTCACTGCCCTCCAGCATCAGTTTGCTCTAGGCTGTGGGGCTGCCTGCCCCCATTTGAAGGGACCCCAACCAGTTAACCTCTGATTTTGTTTTGTTTTTGTTTTTTCGTTCATGGACTAGTGAAATGAAGGATGAGGGGGTTTTTTACAAGTTCACCAGTGGAACATTAAAAGCATGGACTCTTTCTTTTCTTCTTTTACAAATTCACTGATGGAAGTATGAATGGCGGATCTTTCTTTTTATCCAGGTAAATCTGAGAACAGTTCTGCCACTTTCTCCTTCCAGCTTAAGTGATAGGTGGAAGAAGGAAGCAGCATTTTTTTTCTTTTAATCTTTTATTGGTCCACTGGTAGATGCACCCAGAGGGGAAGGGGTCAACTATGAGGGGGAGTCGATGGAGTGGGGCTCATACAAAAGGTTATCAATGGAAACCATATTATCCTCTAAGACCCACCAATGGAAAGGAAAGCAACTGTTGCTTGTTTTCTCAGCATAGAAAGGAGGGTTTAGAAGCAGGGGAAACCTGCAGTTAGGGACCATGGTCAACACAGTCCAGACAAAACACCAGGACCAAAACTCTATGGCCAGAGTGGAAAAAGGTATTGAAATCTGGAAAGGGATTTCTTCAACCAGCTTAATTTCCAGCTGGTTTATGCACAGGAATCAAACAGCTTAAGGCTGCAGTGTTAGATCTTCCCCTTCGTAAGCTTCCTGTTCCTGTTATATTCTCCCGGAAAGAGCAGTTACACCATTTAGGAAAGCTTTTGGATCTGCATTCCTCTCTGTTTTCCCAGATACAGGCAATAATCTTCAGTTGATACATTACAGTAGTAATGTCTCTTACTAGAAAGAAAAAAAAAATGACCTTAGAACTCTGGTGTACTCATTGGTAACTTCCAAGCTTGACTACTCTAATGTACTCTTTATGTGGCTTCCTTTTGGTCTAATCTGGAAACTTCAGCTGATACAGCACTCAGCAACCATATAGGTCTCTGGAAGAACACAAAGGAATAACACTAATTTTTACTAAAAGCACTGCACTGGCTGTTAGCTTGTTTCTAAGTGAAATGCTTACCTCCAACCCTATGCAGTGTGGGGCCAGGCTACTTGAGAAGTCACTCTTTCTATATAATTCTCCCCACATCTGCACGTCAAAGTAATCTGAGCTGGATAATCCACAGTTGCTATTTTAAAAACAAATATTTTAAAATTTGATTTTTAATAATTGTTTTTGTCATTTTTAATATCTCTGGTTTTAATTTTACTTTTATTAGAAACTTCCAAGACATCTTACTAGTTAATGGTGGAATCAGAGAGAGAGAGAGATTGGCCACCCTCCTCACATGTATCTACTGTAAAGCATTCTACCAGCTGGTCCATGCACCCCTAATTCACATTACATAAAATGATAGTCACATAAATCTTCCATAAAATTACAGTGTTTGCAAGGAACTTGGAGGTTATGTAGTGCAGCTCTTCTAGGTAATGGGGGGGGAGGGATCACAGCATCCCCAGTAGATGGCTGTCTACATAGTTATGTACTTCCAAGGAAGAAAAGCCCCCACTCCCCACCCACTCTCACTTCCCACCATAAAATGGCTTTTATCATTGGCATGGATCCTGACATTTGGTACCCTGCAATTTCCACCACTGGTTTTTACTCTGCCATCTGAAGCAACAGAGAATATGTTTGGCCCACCACCTTTTATATGACAATGTCACAGATATTTCAAAACTGCTGTTATACCTCTCTCCTTCTGAGAAAGACCAGCTTTCCCAATCAATTTGCATATAACTTGGATACCATGTTTGGTGACAATATACTTGTGAAAGCCAGGTGGTAGAGACTAAGACCCAACTATTACCATCATCTTTGGCTGGATACCATTGAAAATGTAATATTAGACCGGACAAATTCATAGCCTGATCTGGAAGGTAGTTATTACTTACATTTCTGCATTTTTTCTTAGGTCCTTTTTTCTCCAAAACAAGTATGCTTTTTGATATTGAAACATATGAATAGTGTCAGTCTATCTCTCTTGCACACACAGACACACACCAGTTACTTTCAAAGAAGTATACAGGAAAATGATATCAGATCCACAAAACTAACTTAATTCATACTTTCCAGATTAATACAGTACATGGATTAGAATAAAGTTTTCCTTCAGACTGCATATATGATGGAGCTCTTAGTATGGTAAAGGGATTAATTGAATAGATTAAATGAATAGATAAATGAGAAACTGAGAAAAATTGATGAGTAAATTGGCCATTTTTTCTTGATTATATTGGAACCTCTCTGATTAGCTTGTGTTTCAGGCAGCAAAGGGGCAATTTTGTTGTCCCAGTTCTGATGTTTCCAGGCTGCTAACATGGAGGGATTTAGAATCTCTTAATCAACTTCAATCTACATACACAGTTTATCAGTAGTGGAACAGATAAGATTATATAATATGGTTTTTCATTCATGCATGTCATAAAGATGTATTCAGATAAAAATTATCTCTCCTGATCATGTTTATGTTAATTGTACCAGATAAAAATGACAAGAAAATTATCACCTGTGTCTTAAGAAAGAATCTTTTCAGCTATTTTCATTGCTATTGTAACATATTTTACAATCTTTGTTGAAATTCTGCTTCAGTATCATAATAATTTTCATAGACCTGTTAGAAAAGCCAGGTTTCAAATTTGTTCTAAATTTGTAGCATTGACCAGTAGAATCCCACTGAAGGTGTACCTGCACAAGACTTTGTGTGTGCAGTGAACACTGGATTTCTCCTCCTCCTCCTCTCTTCTGTACAGAATGAAACAGTAGCCTCAGGTAAAGGATCCCAAAGGAGGTGACGGGGCAGCCTCCACAGCTTTCTTTCTGAGCCCCTCTTCAATTTAATTTTGATAAAGGGCAGAGCTGTGTGCAGTCAGGTCTCTCTCCACTGAACTATATGCTGCCCTCTGGTATTGCTGAGGCCAGCGCTGATGTAAGATTTAACAACTGGTTTGATTGCAGCAAGGGTGGTGTCCCATCTGGGCCAGCCTTGTGGCCAGAAAGGTTGTTAGTTCTACCAATTAGAAGCTAGTAGTGCAAACAACCTCTATCAAAAAAAGAGAGAACCATATCATTTTACCATAAATCATAGAATGTGCATTAATTATCCTTTCATCTGATATTTCAGAATTCAAAGTGCAAACTTTGATGATTACTAGTCTAATTATTTTAATGACTCCATCTCAGGATAACCCCTGTAGGTATCAATGTTTATTGAAACACTGAGAGAGGATATAAGCCCCCCATTAATCTAGTGCTTTTTCACTGTAACTGTGAGGCTTAAACAGCAGCAAAATAAAAACATACGTTGTATAAATGTAATAAAACAGCTTAGTGGGTCCAACCGATTATTTTCCCTATAAAACAGTTTTGCTGTATTTGAACAGTTAAAAAAAAAAATCCCCCCCAAGGAGTGTAATTCAAAGCAATCACAAGATGCTCAACCTCTCCTGCTGTCTCTTCTGCTGCTACTTGTCCCTTATTATTCTGTATTGCATCTCCAGACAAACGGCCAAGTGCATCTTTGCCTGTTTTCTTCGGTTATTCGAACCCAGAGTCTGCCTTCCAGTCTGATAAATGCAAAGCATTTTATTTGGGAAATGCCCAAGCATGTGAGAGCATTTTGCATCTCTGAAGAGTTCAGTTTCATGTGCTCCCTTCCTTCTCTTTCCAAGCAGGCAGTGCAGAATGCTGTATAAATAGCCAAGTCTGTGCTACCTCCAGTTTGAGATAATCCAAGCCTCTCAGAAGCAAGGCATACGGCAGAGAGAGCATCGAGCAGCTTACAAAATGAAAGATGATGTATATTTCAGACTCAATCTCCTGAGCAATCTTGGGAAGCTTGGATGGATTACAATAATACTTCAGCAAGGCTGCTGATATCCATAAAGAGCTGTCACTAACCAAGCAGGATAAGAGCTGGAGAGAATGTTATTCTTTCCACATCTGATTAATTTGAAGAGCTGATATCCTGGAAAGGATAAGACCTGAAAATGCCGATGGATTAAACTTTTAAAACGCTTTGTAAGTGGAATGGGTGAGTCTTAAGGCTTTTTCTTTTTTGCAAGAGAAAAACGGTATGATATTGATTCTCAACATCCACTATTATAATACTTTGGCAAATATTTCAAGACAGATTACTGCTGCCAGAGTGGAAGTTTTTTGCTGCTACATCTTAGCCATGCTTAAAATCATCTATGCAAGCAAAGGTGTCATTAAGCTGAATAAGTTTGGATGCTAGGATATTAGAAGCTCCTCTTCTGAAATAAACCCAGCTGATGTTGTACTTGTTTTTAGGTAAAAATACATGGGGTTGGGCTGCGTGATTCCAAAATGTATATTTCCATTTTCTTTCTCAACCTTTGTTATAACAAAGCTCTTGCATCACTGGTTTTCACACTAACCAGAATTCCATTAATTCCAAGATTCTATTATTTTGGATGTTAACAAGGTGAACAGAAGCTCTGAATCAAGATGAAGTTTGTTAGTGGGGTTTATAGTTAATCTGTGCTACCTGATTCACCTCTGAAACTATTGCAAGGCTAACCGTTAATACTTTAAGGTTAAACATGATGTGCAATTAAAAGGATAATTAGTTCTTTTTTGTTAATGAAGAAATATAGTTTTTGTCAGAAAAAAATACTTCTTTTTAAAAGGTAAGTTGTATATATTGTAGCTTCGATTATGAGAGTTAATTTCAATGTAAAAAAGAATAGTATTTTAATTCAATTTTCATACAGTACCTTTTGTTATAACATTATTGTAACTTAGTCTTAAAGACTTAAGGTAGCATTTTAAGACTGACTTCAGAGGAATGGCTAATAAGTGAGAGGCAATATTGAAATAAGTATTAATTGTGCCTTTATAAAACAGGGAAAAGTATATTTGCTTATGAAAAGCAATTTATTAAAATTAGCTTCCATTTTAGTTATGAAATCTGAACACCAGCCTGCCAATGGAGGCAAAATATAGCTAAGATGTATGAATAGCTGGATGCTTAATTAACAGCAGACACAACTATTACATTTTCTCCATTGCATAATGATTTAGCACCTCTGCTCATATATGTTTACAATTCAAAACTAACTCATGATCAGTCAAGGAAAAGAGGTGAGATAGTAAAACACAAAGAATTTAATAAGAATTGAGAATGATAGGGATAGAGAGAAATAAGAATCCAGAAGGGAAAGGGTGTATATTTATGTATAGAGCAAATAAACAAGAAATATATAATATTGTTCTTTCTCAATTTAAAAAAACCTACAATATGAGAGTTCTGCAGAAATTTGGTAGTGCTTCTTTTCCTAATAGATTCCATTGGATTCTGAGCAAAATATGCCATAACCAATTAAATTTAAAAATTTAAATTTCTGGATTTGAAATCTGTTTAGTCCTTTCAATTTTCTGACTGTGGCTGTGCATGTTTGACCCTAACCACATTTCCCTGGAAGTAAATCCAAATACAACTAGTGGAACATACTTCTTTGTTGTCAAGAGAGAGTACTTGAGAGCTGCATCGCAGTCCTAAGCATGTTTACTCTGGAGCATTCAGTGTGCTTTGGGTTACAACTTTAGCATCCTTCCTGCAAATATTCTTAAATGAATTAATATATGTGTGTTTATTTAAAAAAAACAAACGCTGACAATTTAGTTGAAAATGAAAATAGTTGCACAGAAAAGACAAACCATTTAATATTGTTCATGAGAGTGGTTTCCTTAAAAGAAACCTTTAAAATTCCATCTTTCACTCCTACATCTAAGGTTCAGTCAAATAATTTCAAGTATTGAGATTATCTACATTTCAAGAATTGGAAGTCTAAGTAAGTTTATTTAGTGCTCTAAGGCAACAGACTCAAAATATTTATCTCAAAATCTCATTTTTTATAACAGATTTTGATTCTGGGGGTGGTGGGATCCACTACACAAACTGATTCTCAAACTGAAGCATAATTTCCTTTTATTTTCCTGGAGACTGATTCAGTGCAGAAAAAATGGCCCCAATTCTTTAAAAAATGTTGCATCCATACAAGTTGTGGTGTATAGAAGCAGAAGTTACTTTCCTCTTGGTATTATCAAAGAAATAATGCTTACTAATAAAACAAGAGATAACAGACTATTATGATACTAATTCAGTATTATGTTGTCTTATCCTTTAGTAATCTGATGTAATTTCCTTTTTGTACTTTTTCCTTTAGGTTTATATTGTAAGTTCAAACCTAATATGTGTGCATTTATGTAACGAATATAACTATTAATTTGCTTAGGTTACTAGAAGAGGTTCACTTTTTCAAAGTGTAAATCAGTTTAAGTTTAAAAGGATTTCAGGTAGACAATCACTCTTGAGATTCAGGAAATTCATACCCTGCATATCCTGTCATTACATGATTATACCCAGGAGGATTATTGTTTCTGTCATGAGCTTCAACAACAAAGAAAGTGCAAATACATCAGTTCGTCAAATTTAGAGATAATCTGATCCAGCTTGGATGTTTCTATATGGTAACCCTGCAAATCCAACCAGATTATTCCTGCAGATTTATATGGTCTGTTTGTTAAAAGCAAAAGAAAAGAAATGATGATGATACCATTTGGCTGAACATTATGGATCCATTTCAACCCTATAACATAGTCCTTCCATGAGTGCATTTCTCTGCCCACAAAGTGGACTCCCATTAGCAGAGGAAAGTTCTGTGCATTTGGCAGGAAAGAGGGGATACAGCAGAAGACTTGGACACCTCTAATGGCTTCAGAGGAAATTGGCATTTTAAAAGGAAACTGATGAAGATATCACATTTTGTTGCCTTGGAGTGGCTGCTATATCAAATCTAAGATGAGACACCCAGCACTTCTGCAAGTGATTTTTGAGCACACCTTTCGTTTTGGGCACTACTTTAGGTGGCTGATTGCAAATGTGCAATAGCTTTTAGCTAGGCAAATTAAGAATATAATTAGTTTAGGACATATCCCTTAGTACTGAAACTACATCTGCAAATTTTAGGACATGATCTGAAGTCTGTGCTCTAGTGATGTTGCAGGAGGTCTGATGGCACAAGTCATCTGCTTCCCTTGGCTACTAGGTAATAGTTCACCATTGAAAGAAGAACAATCCAGTAAAAATTAAATACAGCCCATGGTGCCAGAGGAACGGGATTAATCGATTTGCCTACATATCAGTTCTAAATGGAAACTCTGTCACTAAAAGCTGCTATTTATTGCATGGAGGAAAAAAAAATAAAGGCATCATATTAATTTTTTATTTTTTTCCCCCCATTTTAGGTAAATAGCAACTCTTTTGTAGGAATGAGTTAGATCAGGAAAAACAGGTCATGGAGTACTAGTTTTACCAATGAACAAGCTGAGGCAATCAACTTATGTGCGTAGCAAGTGCTAGAGGAAAGAACTATGTGCCATTCAGCTTTCCTTGTGTCCCCTAGAAACAAGAATGTTGCCTTATAGGAATGCTGAAGACATCTGGGACAATGTTGAACCAAGATTCAACTGTCAATCAAGTCAATTTTTGTGCACAGAATGGGATAGCTCCATTTTTATATTTATATGGAAGCATAATGTCTTACATTAGCCATGAGTTCATAAAACATTAACTACCATCCCAAGTTCTTTGCTTTTTCTGATTATTTTGATTAAAAAAAAAAACTGGAACAAAACAAAAGGCCCTGATTAAAAAAAAAACTCGCCTCATCATTACCACTGCTATTACTCACATTGACTCACAAAGCAGTAGAATGGTGTCCAAACCAGTGCTAGCAACATTTCCAGATGCAGTTTTAATGGCAATTTAACATCCCAGATCATCCCTGAGGGAGTCTTCTAGATCAGAAACAGGTTAGTCAGATGTAGTACAGACAGTGTGCTAAAACACTACAGAAGGAGAATGAAATACAAGTCAGCAGAACCTGGATTGGTTGGCAAGCTGAAGGAAATGTGCAGAGAAAACTCTCAAAATCTCAGGTACTTTTATAAGTCTTTATCTGCATAATCCTGAAACAATTATAAATTTGGTGGTAAATGTCATTTAAATGGAGATGTTGATTCAGATGATATTTAAAAAATATGTTAAATAGGTCTGAACTGCTCTGCAAATATTTCAGGATTTGATTTTCATTCATTTCTTGTCTACTCATCTGTCAATTGCAGTAAAACATATGCAATTATTTGCTTTTTTCTTTTCCTAGTTTATATTATACTGTAGTATAGCAGATGACTAGAGAGTGGAATTTCACAGATGATACTGTATATCAGTACCTTACTTCAAAAACAGCTGGTGTGTCCAAGATCTCTCTAAAGCCAATCTCCTCCTTTTCCCTACATTTTTGGGAGGCTGAGCTAAACTTCTTTTTAAAAAAAACAGCCATTGAGCCATATAGGACATTACAACAATGTTAACTTGCTGAGGAGCAGAGATTTACAATTCCTATGGATAGTGGTTTTCAAACCGTGGGGTAGTTCGTAGCTTCTTGGGAGGTTATGCTGTCCAGAGTTGGTTGGTTGGTTTGTCTTTAATTAGAAGATTATGGAAGAATTAAGGTAATGAAAGAAATATTCTTGTCCACTGGTACTATAGTCAGGCTTAAATTTAAACTTTAATATTTTAACCATTTATTCACACTGTATTTCCTTCAGAAATATAATGGATACATTGACATTTCTAACTAGTGTTTTCTTGTGGACAATTGTAGCCATTCAAAGTGCTAAAACTAATGCTGGTCCAAAAACTGTCTTGCCATTTCTCAAAAGTTTTCTTTTCCCTTGAAAAAACCCTTTTGTTTTTCTGCCTTATTTTCAGAGCACGTGAGAATTTCTTTTTCTTTTGCCAGTATTTCTTAGCTTACTTTACCATGGTATTGCTGTTCCACATTTTTCTGCCACTGAATAGCTTCTCTAGCTGTCCTCAGTGCTCAGTCTTTGGGGGGGGGGGAGGAGAAATTCCTTTAGAAAATATTTATTTAAGATTTAATTGAATTGGGAGAAGGCAGGGAGGATGCAAACTGCTGGAGAGATTATTATATAATGAAAGGCAGACCATTCAGGCACACCCACGGGCCACCAAGCAATGAAGTAAGTGGTAGAAGATCACATTCCACCCATAAGAATTTCACAGATGAAATTTCAAGAGCAAAGTCTTTTTCATTAAACGGAGTGAGATCTAGTAGGGAAAAATACAGGATATTTTTTCAGCCTAGGACTAGACAAGTCTGACTTTATGGCTTAATCATCGCTAAACTTCTTCTTTGCTTCCCCTTTTTCTGGAATCTTTTCTCAGCTCTTTCTTCTTCAGATTTGCACTTGATTGTAAATGTATTCTCAGAAATCTATTCTGCTGAAGTAGCACCCACTTTGTATGTTCATATACACTTATGCAGGAATGCTGATCAGAGATCAGAGTTTCAATGCAGATTTCTGTTGAATGTACACTTGGTGGCAAATCTGGCTTCATTGATATAACAAGTACAATACGGCTCTCTCATCTCATTGCAATTTTTAAAATGTATTATTTCCAAGTCCTCAAATTGATCAATAAGTGGGCTAATTTGTTTTTTCTCTTTAAATGCAATCTTTCTCTATATTCCCGTTCTTTAATTCATCTAGCTGATTTTCTTTTTAACATAGTTTTTTTTTTAAACTATCACTTGATGGCAATTCTCAGTTATAATACAATGTGGTAGCAGTAATCATTCTGGAGAAAGTTTTCTGCTTGTCCTACAAAGGTCAGGTAAGAATGAATCTTAATTAAGCCAAGAAAAGTGTTTACATTTCCTGCCACGATGCTGTCACCTGCTGCATTTCTTCTATTTTTGATCAGCTCATTGATGTAAACACAATAAAGTTTAGCTTACAGCCCAGCTCCATTTCAAAGTCTTGATTATGGAAAAGAACTGGCCTATGTTCTGATGATGTGCTGATGATCAGTTCTAGGAGGCAGAGACATAATCAATAACACAGCTGACGAATCTTGTAATGGAAAATAATCATAAAATCATAGAATGCATGAATTGGAAGGGACCCTATAGGCTGCCTAATCCAATCCTTTGTTCAGTAAAAGAATCCACTAAATGTTCCCCAACCCCCACCTGAAAACCTCTGGGTGGGGTATTCACAACTTAACAGCCATGATTGTCAGGAAATTCTTTCTAATGTTCAGCCTGAATTTCCTTTCTTTTGATTTTAATCTGTTGATCTACTCCCCTAGAAGAACAGATCCTCCCTTGCATGGAACAATACTTTAGGTTGATAAACTGGAGACATCTCCCTTTTCAGTCTCCTTTTTTAAACATGCCCAGCTCTATTGATGATTCTTCATAGGGCTTCTGTTAGTTCTCTGATTATACTAGTGGTTATCCTCTGAATCTGCTCCAGCTTTTTCCTTTTAAACTGTGGTGCCAAAAACCAAACACAATATTTCAAGTGCAATTGGGGTACCAAATTGTTTGCTTATACCCTGCTGATGGTCCACTAGGATTTTTATATTCTTCTAGCATGTACTGATGCCAAACCTGAACCTATGCATTTGATTCTTCCTACCAAGATATAGCTCCTTACACCTGTTATAGTTAAACATAATTCTGTTGTATTTGACCTGTCTGTCGAGGTCATTTTGAATAATGCTTTTGTTCTCTAAGGTGTTAGACTATCTCCTCAGCTTGGTGCCATCTGCAAATTTAATATGCATTTCACTCCATTCACTAAGTCATTTATAAAAATGTTGATGAATCAGAACTGATTCCCCCTCCCCCCCCTTTAGAAATCCTTACACAGAAGAATTTTTTTAAAAGAAGGCATTAGAAACTTTGGCAGAAGTATGGTTAGGAGACTGACTAAGACCTAAACACCACCATCTAGAGGGTGAGAAAATGGCTGACTCGATTGAATAGAATTAAAGGCTGGACTGAATAGGTGACTGAAAGGAAAATTTTAGTAGATGAATTTTGACATGGCCTTGCTTCTGAATGAATCTGTATTTTCTCCTGAAATATCTGATTCACAATTTGAGGATAAAGATGGGTCTGGCTTGATCTTTAAAGATCTAAGAGATGCCATGGTATAAAGCCATTTCCATTTTTTGAGACTGGCTCTTCAGTTATGACCACCCTCCAAGACAGAGATATTTAACTGCAGGGCATTTAACTGCACAGTGATAATTCAATTCTTTGTGCAATATTAGATCATCCCCATATACTATTTTTTAAGGCTATGCTAAAACAGCAATGTTTTTCAAGAGTTTTTGTGTGATTCTGAAAAAAAGATGGTGTTGTAGCCCTTTTGTAATTTTTTGATACATTTGTAACCTTCTGTGCTTCAAAGCACCTTTTTGGGCATGAATCCAAAGCACTGCACGAACATAGTACCTATATTGATTACTTTCATTTATATCCTGTCCTTTTCTATGAGAGCCCAAGATTTCCTGAAGGGGCTCTCCCTTCATTTTATTTCCACTGCCACAATCCTACGAGATGGTTTGAGCTCAGAGACAGATTGCGGCCCTATCTTTAAATAAAAAATTGTCACATTTGTGAGCAGGTATTTAGATACTCATTTATATACTGCAGAGTGTGGTATTTTTACAAACACAAATTTTGAGTCAGGCATAGAGTGCGGGGGTAAGCTGAGAAGTTATTTTTGTAAAGGACTGCAAAGTAGGCAGTCAAATTCAATCTATGAAAAAAGGAACATCCTGTATTGAAATTAAGACTGTTCAGTATGTGGATGAAAACAAAATTGGATTCTTCCCCCAGCCCCCCATATATATATATATATATTATAAAACTTCTGCTAAAATAGAATAGCAAATGCAGAAAACATTTTGCTGAAACCATCAGTTCTGAGAGGAAGGGTAGAGGATAGTTTGTATCAGTGTTTCCCAACAGGGTTGGCTCCAGGTTTGTCAAGGCCCTGGACAAAATGCCTCCTTTGACTGGTTCCTAAAATTGTGAGGCCTGTTGGCTTGCCTAACAGCCACAACACTAAAACAATGTCATGAAGTAGCACTGCAATCTGTGCTGGGAAGCCTGCAGCTGCCATTTTAATTACCTTCCAAAAGCACTGGAGTATAGCATTGCTCCAAAGCATTGTGGGAAATTAAACAGTGCTCTCCCAAGGATTCATTATGGAAGAGTAATTAAAATGGTGGCTTAAAGATGTTTGGGACAGAGTAAGCACTAGCACTGCAATAACTATTGCCAGGGATCTGAGGCCCTGGCAACTTCATAAAAATGTCCTATGTTGTACCAGATTTATCAGAAGTATTCATTTTTTTTTAATGTCATAACAGAGGTTTACTTCATAAGACAACATGGATAAAAAGTACCTCTGACCTTGGGTAGAATGCCTCCTTTCTTCATACTGAGACAATGAAATTTAGTCTCAGATAGGGGACATTAAGATACAGGGCATGTTCTAGAAATGATTACAGTGGTACCTCGGTTCACGAACTTAATTCGTTCTGCGACTCTGGTCGCGAACCGAATTGGTCGTGAACCAAATCATATTTTCCCATAAGGTTCAATGTAAATACGGTTAATCCGTTCTGACCCCTACGAATTTGGTTGCCAACCGATTTTTGATCGCGTCCCGAATCAAATTTCCCTATAAGGTTCAATGTAATTACAGTTAATCCATTCTGAACCATATGTTGTTGTTTTTTTTTAAACCGCAAAAATATGACACAAAGTACAGTACGAAGAGAGAGAAAGCTAACCTTGCTCGACGCGACTTCTGGAGTGGAGGACAGGAAGGCGGGTGGGGAGGCGGTTACTGCTTGGAGGGAGAGTCCCCCTCCCTACAGGTAGCCGTGACCACGTGTCACGGGAGGGAAAATGGCCGCGGATCCTGTTCGGAACCGGATGCAGAGTTCGCGAACGGAGGCAAAATTTTGCGACTGGAGCTGTTCGTGAACCGAACTGTTCGTGAACAGAAGCGTTCATGAACCGAGGTACCACTGTAATTATAGTAAGATGAGAATAGTAAGATGAGAAAGATGCAATCCTAAAGATATTTTGCAGAAGGGATCAAAATTCCATGGGAGAGCAGGTTTCACACCTAAGCTACATAAATAAGTTTAGGCTGGAAATCAATGCAGTGTTTATGTAAACCAACAAGAAAAAAAAAGGGTGTTTTCACCATCACACCTCAATGTACACAAAGCATTGTTGTTTATTGAATGAATGAATGAATGAATGAATGAATAAATAAATAAGACTACTTTTCAGGTTTTCTAGAAATTGTCACCTTTACCCTGTTGGAGACTGAAGTGTTCTGCAACAGGGGAGTGTTCCTAAGAGTGAGAATATGATCTCGCCAATAATTAGTGAAACAGGGTTATGAGTATAACAAGCTATTTATTTGAGGAAGCACATTACAGGGATAGGCAAAGCCTAGTACCTAAGTAATTACATCCGTTAAGGAAGAAAATCCAAGAACATGTGCTCCATGCACGTATGCTTGGGATGTAAGGTAAGAGGAAATGACTTTGGATTAAAAATCTGTTAGATAAAGAATAGACAGAGTGATAGAGGGGATGAAGAATAAATCCTTAACTCTGTATCTACATTCTACTGCCCCTTGTATTTAGTGGGTCACAAGATACTGCAGTATCAATGCCACTGGATCCACAACTCCATCATATCCAAGGTTTGCTCTAGATTATACAATTCAGTTTCCATAAATCCCCAAATAGTGGCTATTTCAAGTTCAGATAACACAGCAAGGCACAGAACTTATTAAATTCATGTGTATAATTGAGGGAGGTACTGTATGTGACAGATAAATGCCAATTAATAAGCTTTTCAGCTTAGCCTGTCATATAAACACAGCACAAGTACATGAGAAGAGGGTATGGCTGAACAGAAAGGGGGCAGTTGTAGGCAGAAGGAAAGCTAAAGGTCAAGTGTCAGTGAATTATACAAGCAATGTGGAAGATTAAAAAAATGAGAAAAATCCTACACATCTCCAGCTAAAGGATATGTCTAGAGTAGGGTTTCTCAACCTTGGCAACTTTAAGATATGTGGACTTCAACTCCCAGAATTCCCCAGCTAGCATGGGATTTCTGGGAGTTGAAGTCCACATATCTTAAAGTTGCCAAGGTTGAGAAACACTGTTCTAGAGAACCACTGTAAGGTTAGGCAATCCTCATTTAGATAAAGTATGGCTCCAGTTCTGTCTAAAGTAAGTTCTTCTATTGCTTTTATTAAGGAAACAGCCTCATAATGGAATATGCACCTCAGTTAAAAAGTTTCAGATTGTGCTACAAAGTATATAGAACCTACTACTAATATTAGTAGTTCTTCCTTACTTAAAAAAACAAGGACATTTCTCAATATTTTAAATGATCCATCTTTACAGAGAACAGCAGGCTTCATTTTTAATGGTAGGGACAATTAAATCAGTAGAGGTCAAGAACTTCTGCCTGTGATTCTAATCCTGACCCAGTTTACCATGTAAATGATGGGTTGCTATTGACAAATGTTGTAGTGAGTTACAGAGAGGAGTTCCCATGTTTCTATGCTTAAAATGCATGGAGGCACACTGTATTTGCTCTTGCAGTACTGTACTCTCCCCCCCCCCCCATCCATACCCACATAGTTTCGGAAATTCTTGTGTTGCTGGCTAATTTAGAATTTGCAGGATGAATACCAAAGCAGGAGGACATTAAAGAAAGTGCCAGGACCGAAACAAACAGCATCATGTTTGTTTAAATTGTCCTCACCCACCTATAGCACTAGGGGTTCTTCCCTAATCTCCCATGATGAGCCCAACTGGTGGGGACAATTCCCCGAATTTGACTCACAAAGAGGTTGCTTTCATTGGGCAAGTTTTATAGCCCTGCAACTTCCCCCTCCCCCTCCCCCCCCACAGTTGCTTAGTTTAGGCATCAGCAAGGGAAGATTACATATTAATGAGCACCTGCTACAGCAAAAGAGGGAAACAATTATCTAATTAGGGTTAGAGCAAAAAAATTGTTAGCCCACAACTTGCAAGAGTAAATAGGAAAAGCTAGCTTGTCTAAGCAGCCTCTCTTCCAAGTATTAATTAAAAATGCAGGTCAATCACAGAATACCACACCTCACATCAGTCATAATGATGTGGTTCTAACTCTAAAATTAGAATCAACCACATGGAAACTGATGAGTACATAGGAACTCTAGTTGAATGGCAGCAGCCTTGCTATTTGCCAGTCCAGAGGGGCTTCTTAGCTGTGCCTACTGTAAGAATAATCAGATGCAAGGGGATTGGGAATATATTGTATTAAGTCATGTGAATGTCAAAGTTCTTTCATTCTTAAGACAGGCACAGACATAGACACACACCAGGCAGAAAAGGGATTGAAGTTAGTACATGTGCACAGATGAAGATCAGGGAAAGAAACTTCTCTTATCTGCTTGGCATTTTTCTCTTCTTAGTGATATTCTGGCTGTGGTGGAATTAGCTGCTCAGCAACCACAATCGATTAACAAGCTCTGCAGAAAGATCTGGGAAAGCCAGAGTTACTGGTCATAGGAAAACAGAGCAGCTCAAAGAATCCACTCACCATCAGATGTCTTTCCCCCATTCCTATTTTTGGGACCTAACCCTTTTGAAATCAGAATGAGAACCTCATCCAGGGTGGTTGAGACACATAAGTTGTGGCCTTTTTTCTCTTGATAGGAAGATTTTCCCATTTTACTGAATATTATGCCTGTTTTATCCCAGCTGCTTTCCAAAGCCAATATACAATTTTGGCTGCCTAAGCTAACATGAGTTATGAAAGGAGAATAAGGGGAGGTTTAGAGGTGTCTCTCCTTTTCTTTGTTTGATGGCTGGGAGAAAAATTCATTGGTGATACAAAACTGAATTGTATTTGCAAAATATGTGCCAACTGGGAATTGTGAATGTTTGTCCATTACAAAATATTGTCTCTCTGCAGGTAAAATGGTTAAAATTGGATTGCTCAGAGTATGAAAATAGAATGCCCCCTTCCTTTACAGAGAGCCCCCTCAATATACATTACTAAGGTCTTTTTTCTCTCTTATTTTCTCTCTCCCCATCTCTCTCTGTTTCCCTTGGAGTCCCTCTGATGCCAGCAGAGGAATGAAGAACTTCTCCAGGCTGATGAGAAATGGCATTGCAAAGCTGGAGGAAATATTCCTCCCACTGACTGAAGTACAATGCACTTTAAAGCTTTGACTACTGGTGAAAGATTCAAGCCTAGAGAAAACCTGTCCACTTGGCAGAGAAAGATGAGTTGGATAATCTTCATGCCTTCCAAGGGGAATTTAGATTCCATGCTGAGTTTAATCTCTATGGCATACTGGGAGATTTTGTCCTCCTGATGCACTGCATGGTAAGGCCAGTTCTTTTCTCACCCAGAATGCTATTTGTGGTATACCAGTTTTTTCCCCATTTTAATTATATGCTGGTCTGTGACCAAAATAAAATTGATTGATTGATTCCCATTTTATTTCTGAAAACATGCAAAAATTCTCTTCCGTTCCTTATTCTTCTGATGGGTATCAATGCTTACCATTATCAATCAAATGTTTATTAGACTAATTTTAAAATAACATTAGTGAGGTGCTTTGTAATAGTTTGAGAGGAGATTTCAGATGATGAGTTTGATCCCACTATGCATTTATTTGTGGAGTTTTCATTGATTTCAACCAGGCCTATAAATGAATAACAGTGAATAGAATGCTTTTTTTTTTTTAAGTCCGCTGTCAGACTAGCATGGCAGTTTCAAAGTGGTCTTTTGCAGTCTCATTCTCCTGAAAATAATAAATGTTATGCCTACATATGTCCTACTATGAATTCCACAGATAACAGGATATATGCTGGTCTAAAACCATTAAAAAGTTACTTACTATTTAGATGGCAAGATATGAAGGAATGTTTGACTCTATAGGTGTGGAAAGGGAGAGGATGGGTGGATTTTTTTAATTCAAGACTGATTACCTCCCCCCCAAGTCATTTTCTGTGTGCGATTTCATGCTTACCAGTGACTACCCAAAGAAAGCAATGTGTGAGCCATCAGTCACAGAGATGCCCATTTCCGGCAATTTCCACCACTACAGCTATAGTTTCTTATAGCAGAAATCACTGCAAAACATCTTCACAAAGTTTCTGGAAAAGCTGTACTTTCACTACATGTTCCTCTGCTTCTGTATGGTACATGTGGGGAAAGTCTCAATGAAACAAAAGTAACTGTGGCCTGTTCTGTAGGTAAAATGTCAGCTTTATGCCTTCTTCTCACAGCTTCCTTAAATGATAGCATATGATTTTACATTCTTTAGTACTAGAATGTTAACCAGACTTACAAAGAGGCTATATCCCACTGAACTCAGGTAAATATGTTTGGGGTCAAACTGAAAGTTTCCTTTTGGTAAAGAAATGTATCTTTTGCTGCAGTAGATGTTTTTGAGTCTTTACATGTTTTTGAATTAGCAAAACATTGGTGGCTAGATTAGGTAGATAAAAGGACGGCCAGAATATCACTTTACCTAAGAAATATGGTGTGTGTGAATTATCCCTTGTTTAATTATTTAAAAAAGACCTAGGCGAAAAATTTCAAATTTGTATATATTTCCCTGATAACACTAAAGGACACATGTTGAGAGGCATTTCATTTCTGCCACTTTTTAAAGAATTTCAAATTCCATCCTAAGCTTAGTTCAGAGGATCCAAATTGGCTAGTGTAATTGATTATGTGCCATCAAGTCATTTTCAATTCCTACTGACCACATAGATTTTCTCCATGACAATCTATCCCCAACCTGGTCCTTCAGGTCTTCCAACAGTGCACCTATCTTGCTGCTGGTTGTCCTTTTCCTTTCTTTCCTTCCACTTTTCCCAGTGTTAGAGCCTTCTCCAGAAAGCTAGGCCTTTGCATAATGTGTCCAAAGTAGGATAATTTGAGCCTGCTCATTTGTAATATTAAGTTACTATTAATGAGGAATAACAGTGTAAGCACAAGAGAGAAAGGCACTAAGTTGAAACCCTTTGAAAACCCTGAGTTTCAATCCTAAATTGAAACCCTGAAAAGTATGGCATGAGAATAAGGTCAGAAAAGAGTTTATTTGGCAAAATTAGATTCTGGATTGTTCTAAGGAGCAAGTGAAACTCTGAACAGATGACATGGGATAAGTCCTGGACTGAATGAGAGACTTGAACATTATAGGCTTAAATAAGGGACAGATTGGAAAGATATAACACTTGGTCAGATAGTAGTGTCTGGGGTAACAACTCACAGTTGTTGAACTCACATGAAATGCTCTTTAGCAATACTACATGGTGGCCTGGTGTGCATAGCATACTAAGACAATGGGTGGGTTTCCCACAATACCTTGAAACACAAACTAACGAACCCTATACTTTCTCCAGGAAAGGGAGCTCTCGTACCAGATTTCATAACGGTAGTGTAAAATAACCTTGGTCAGATAGGCAGCACTGAGTGTGAAAAGAAAAGGAAGTCAAAAACGTGGGAAAATCTACTGTATATTCCTATACACACACAATCTGTCTGCTTCCCTTCCAGTGACCCCTTTCTCCCACAGTTTCTCCCACACAATATCTCCCCAGCATCACTTGACAGAGGAGAGAGGACCCCCACTCCCACTATCAGGCCAGTCTTCACAAACTGGCTCCCGAGAAGAAAAATAGACCCACCCTCCTTGCAGGAGAAGCAAGCCCTTTAATGTGGGAGAAAAACAGCCGCAGAAGAGAGACACATCTCTTTCCATAACAAACCCCCATAAGGCTGCCAAGGAAGGGGAGAAAAGGAACACATGCAGGAGCATTTTCCTTGCATGCTGGCATGGACTGGAAAGCAGGGCAGCAGACACCAGGGATGCAAACAGTGCTCCCAAATAGGAACAACACAGTTTGCTGTAGTGTCTGTGAATATATTCAGAGCTCAGGTGCAAGAAGTTCTGCCAAGAGTTTTTTCTCATTTACAGTCATCATTGGTTATAAGCAGTTGCAGGAGGACTGCCTTCAAGCCTGGTGTGGTTTAGTTGCCTCTGCAGCCAATCAGTGTTAGGAAGGAAGCTGTGTTTGGTGTCTGCCAGGACTGTAGCAATGAGCTCTATAACTGAGAGCCTGGCTTTTCCAGTTGCTGTTTCTGTCCAATTCTTTTCTGTGTAGGAAGGCAGAGCAGGTGGTGTAGGCAAATGTGTTGTTTGGACAAGGCTACTGTATGCTTATCATGCAACATGGCTGACCAGCTGAGAGTCCTTTAACCCAATATAAACCTGCAGCCAATTAGAGTTAAACCTTCCCCTCCTGAACCCCACAGATGACTGGATTTAGGCATATGCCTGACATAATCTTACCTATGAATGCTTACATGTATCATATAGGTCAATGTGCTAAGTGTCCTCTGGCAAAACCTTCTGGCATAACTAGCAAGGACCAGAACAACTAGGCAAGAGTGCCCAAGTTCCAGTCCACAACAGAGCTCATAAGGATATCACTCTCAGCTCCCTAGTAAACTAAAGTGATGATTTGGCTCCACAAGAAAGAAGAGAGCACTTAAGCCTGGTAATATCAACCACCCAGGCTATTTCAATAGTGTCCCATTGAGCTCCACAGTCTTCAGATCACCAGCTCCATCTGGGTTAAAATACGAAACTCAGCGTGTGTTCCACTACATGCTGATGCAGGGACCAGCTGGGGTAGATCTATAATTAATCACGGTAGGCTGGAAATTCTAAGCCAGCTCTGACAAGGCAACCTCAGTGTGAACACTGAAATCCCCCAGGAGAAGATGGGTAATTTATAATATCCCTGAGATTAGTCCAGCTAGCTCAGGAGACAAACTGCTAGACAGCAGAGTGGACAGTATGATAATTATGTACCTTCTCTATCCTGGGAACCTCCTGGACAACAGCATGCACTCAAAAATGGGAGTCTATTGATTAGACATTTAGTTAGTGAAACAGAATTCCTATGTGCCAGGGCTCCCAACCCTCCTTGCCCTGCAGTCCTAAATTTCTGCAGGTCAGAGTAGCCCAGCAGAGGCATTTGGGAGAGAGAAACACCCCTCACCTCCTTTCCCCCAGCCAGATATCTGTGATACACACCAGGATAAAATTCTCATCCAGGATGAAGTCTGGGATAATAGATGGTTTATCAGCAATTGATCTGGCATTGCATAGGTTGGAAGAGCCATTTTGGTTGTCATTTTTACTCCCTTAGTTAGAAAGGAAGTGAGACCAGAGAGCAGCCTGTCCTGCTTTCTCTGCAATGGCTGGTTGCAGTTGCAGCCTCCTATCCTATCTCCTCTTGCCCATGATTACCTCAACATTCTTTCCCAGACTCTTTTCTATCCCTTGCTGTTCCTCAATTTCTGATATTTCTTTTAACAGCAGGCTCCAATAAAAGCAGCAGTCTGATTTCCTACATTAAAAACTCCACCTACTCATGATATCCACCTGAATATGCAGAAACAGAATAGGAAGGATGCTTTTAGACCTAAGGCGTCTCTAAGGGGCTCCTGAAAAGTAGCCTCCTTTGGTGTCACTCATTTTTTAAAATCACAGCCCCATAAAACTGGTGAAGTCCTGAGCCAAGACGTTTCCTGGATGCTCAGTCAAAGGGGAACAAGGTGCTCTATGGAACACAGGAGTATTTTGGGAACTTTGACCCACCTGCAGACATTTGGATGGTGCAATATTCTATCCTTCCCACTCTACCTAAATGAAATGGTTCTCTCCTTTTCAGCCTCTGTAGAGGGCTAATGAGGACAGAACCAGAAGCCAGCTTGGGCTTTGCACAGATCTAGTAAGTGGTGAATGATACAGGAAGCTGTAGTATATCATAGATCCTTCTCTTCCAACAGTAAACATTACTGTGTATTTTAGGTCACAGCAGAAACATGACTGTGGATGTAATCCATATTTTCATACTCATCTGAAGGTTTTCATAGAATATAGAGTATGCACGTAAATAATGGGCATGTGTCACAGCAGTTATTAGCATTAGCAACCTTAGCAGATCATGAAAAGTACTACACAAGATTGGACCCAGATAGTACTTGGATGGGAGACTATTAAGACATCTCTGTGTGGTATGCTGGCCTGGGAAATTAAAAATAAAATCCCACAGGAAGATTGTGGCAAGCTATTTTTGTACTGTTGCCAAGAAAACTACATGCTGCCAGGATATTTTCTTTTCTTTTTTTAAATACCTTTATTGAAGAGTTCAACAATACTAAATGATAATACAAACTGAAATCAGAAAGAGAAAAGAAAAGAAATGCAAAGTGGAAAAAGAAAAGGAAAGAAAAAAGACAAAAGGAACAGAAAAGAAAAGAAACAGAAAAAAGAATATTTAAAGAAGTGATTCCCAATCTTCCTTGCAACAAGTGCAGGCAAACTTAATATTTCCCTACCCGCTATAAGATTATATAAATAATTCACTTCTTCCCATAACCTCCCCAATCCATTCACAAATCCAAAAATTGTCGTTTCTGTCCAAGTATTGAAAAAAAGTCCATAAAGGGTTTCCAGAATTTTATGGAAGTGTTTCTTATTTTAACCCTGATCAAACAAGTCACTTTATATTCCTTTCTTTTGTTTCTGACAATCTTGATCTTTAATTCATCGAGATGCTGTTATAGGATTGAATCTCCATTCAAACTTTCTTTCTCCCATCTCAAAGATTTCTTCAAGACTTTAGAAACTCTCTTTTCTAAATCCGGTGATAAGTCCTTGTCAAGGTAATTTTTCATCTCTTGGCTTATTATTTGTATTTCTACTTTGACTGTCATCTGTCTTAAAATCCACAATTTCTTTATTTTCCAGTATTTCGATATCAACTGGAATTTGTTTCCCCTCTTCATCTTGTTGGTCTATAAATTCTTCCACATTGTTTTCTTTCCCATCTTTTGTTTTTACTTTAGAATCTTCTTCAAAAAATGCATTAGCAGGTGCAGTAATTATTGCTGTCAGTGTAACTGTAAGTTTCTCTCCCAATTCTTCAAAAATAATTTGAGATGTCTCAAATGTCATACCTTTATCTGTCATTTTATAAACTTCACTGCTCCTCTTTTGGTTCCAAAATAAAAGACAGATTTTCCTCTTTTTTTCTTCTTTTTCCTGCCTGGAACTTTAGTTCCCTCTAGTGTTCCATTTCTATAATCATAAAGTCTCAAATGTTTTGCTTTCTTTATTTTCAAATTTTAACTAATCATCTCTTTCCTAATAGACTAAACAATTTATATTCCCACAAAGATATTATTTTGTATATTTAGTTATTCCAAAAATCTTAGCAAAAGTCCTAATATTCCAAATTCTTCTGGTCCCTTAATTTGTTTAAAACTTTCTTGAATTAAATTCTTATTTAGCTTTTTGCCATTTATTTTATATTCTTTAAATTCTTTAAGTTTTTCCTCTATTTTAGGATGAAGTTTTACTCACCAGGTAGTTTTTCAAACCTGTTGCTTGGAAGACCTCTTTTAACTTTAAAATAATTATAAATCCAAAAGTGTTTAGAAAGAGATTGAACAAACCCAGTGTCCTTAAATGCTCTGCCATGGTTGAGAGCTTGATGACTTCCCTCATCTCCCAGTTCTAGAGACCCATGGGTCGACTGCTGTCCTACAGTCTCCATATGAGCAGCAGCTGTCTGGAGCACAAGCAGGCAACCTCTCATCCTCTCCTTGTCCAGAGAGGTTCTGTTGGACCAGGTTTGTTCAGTTCATCAGTCTTAGCTGCGTGGTCCTCTCTGCTCCTCCAGAGACATCTTAGTTTGTCATTGCCTCACCCAGAGGTCCCACTGCAAAGATATTTTCATATGCTCAGCAACAGTGAAACTCAACTATCTTTTTATTTTGTGTATAGGGCTATTTCCATACAGTAAAGGGTAATGTGAAGTTTCAATCCAAAATTTGATTCAAAAGTGATTTCCTTAACTCATCTGACAGAATCTTTGAGCTGCTGAATAAATTTAATGAATGGAATAGAATCAAATGCTTCAAATCCGTTTGAAAATTAGCTATGCCTTTGCACCTATATACTTATCAAATCAAGTCTTCAGAGCAAACCTCAAATTAAAATCAGATTGACTCTGAATTGACTTGAAAATTCAAACAGGAACTTTTCTAGTAAGTACATAGACAAATATTATTATTCAGTTGAAAATATTTTTATCCCTCATTTTTATTGAAGAAAGATCCAAAGCAACTATTGAAGATAACCCTCCCATTGAAGGATGTAGAAGTGGGGTTATGCAGCTGCACAATATAGACCTTCAGACACCAGCCACATGATCCAAGAACTTTAAAGAGTTGCAGAGAAGTACCATAGCTGTGTTCCTGCATGCTTTGCAGCCCCTTTTGGTATTACATAGCCCTACTAAATAGTATCAACAGTACCAAAAAAATTGCCTTTAACTGGACAATTTAGAGAAAGCAGGGATGGTGCCAAATGAGCATATTAGGGGGTTTGGGTGCCAGTGCATGGAAGTTTCTCAATCACCTGACTTTCAAAGATATACAGTGGTGCTTAAAAGTTTGTGAACCCTTTAGAATTTTCAATATTTCTGCATAAATATTACCTAAAAGTGATCTATTCTCCACACAAGTCCTAAAACTAGATAAAGAGAACCCAAACATTAAACAAATAAGTCAAAAACATTATACTTGTTCACTGATTTATCAAGGAAAATGATCCAAAGCTTCATATTTGTGTGTGGCAAAAGTATTTGCTTTCAGTAATTGGTGTGCCCACTTGGGCAGCAATAACTGCAACTAAACATTTCTGATAACTGTTGATCAGTCATGCACATTCGCTTGAAGGAATTTTAGCCCATTCCTTCTTACAGAACAGTTTCAGGATGTTGGTGGGCTTCCTCAATGAACTTCCTTCCACAACATTTCTATAGAATTAAGGTCAGGACTTTGACTTGGCCATTCCATAACATTAATTTTCTTCTGCTTTAACCATTCTTTTGTTGTATGACTTGTGTATTTTGAGGCATTGTCTTGCTGCATGACCCACTTTCTCGTAAGCTTTAGTTCACAGACAGATACCCTGATGTTTTCTTGTCGTATTTGCTGATATTCTTATTTCTGATTCAGAATTCATAGTTCCATTGATGATGGTAAACCATCCTGGCCAGAGGTAGCCACCCCCATGTTTCACAGATCAAACAACATTCTTATTCTGGAATGCAGTGTTTACCTTTCACCAAACATAATGCTTTTCAGTTAAACCAAAAAGTTATATTTTAGACTCAACTATCCACAGAACTTTCTTCCAATAGCCTTCTGGCTTATCCATGCAGTCTTTCACAAATTGAAGACAGGCAGCAATGTTCTTTTTGGAGAGTAGTGGCTTTTTCCTTGCAACTCTGCCATGTACACCATTGTTGTTCAGTATCCTCCTGATGGTGGTCTCATGAACACCAGCATTCATCAATGCTAGACAGGCCTTTAATTCTATAGAGTCCTTGGGGTTCTCTGAGCTCTCAGAGAACCCCAAGGACTCTACAGTTCAACCTTGAGCTACACATATTCACCTCTATTAGGCCTTTAATTCCTTTGATATTAACCTGGGGTTCTTTGAGACCTCCCAGAGTATTACACTCCTTGCTCTTGGTGTGATCTTGGTTGGTGGACCAGTCCAGGAGAGGGAAACAATGGTGTTGAATTGTCTCCATTTGTACACAATCTGCCTGACAGTGGTTTGGTGGAGTCCAAACTCTTTGGAAATAGTTTTGTAAACTTTTCCAGCCAGGTAAGCATCAACAATTGTTTTTTGGAGGTCCTCAGATGTCTCCTTTGTTCAAGCCATGACACACTTCCACATACCTGTGTTGGGAAGATCAGGATTTGATAGTGAATATCCAGAATTCTGTTCTTTAAATAAAGCAAGACCCCCCACATTCACACCTGGTTATCATCCCATTGATTGAAACACCTGCTCTTATTTCCCCTTTAAATGAACTGATAATCCTAGAGGTTCGCGTACTTTTGCCACACACAAATATGAAGCTTTAGGTCATTTTCCTCAATAAATCAATGAACAAGTATAATATTTTTGATTCATTTGTTTAATTGGGTTCTCTTAATCTAGTTTTAGGACCTGTGTGGAGAACAGATCACATTCTAGGCCATATTTACGCAGAGATATTGAAAATTCAAGTGTTCACACTTTTAAGCACCACTGTATGTGAATATGGTCTTGTGAAGTTTTAGCCACGTACAACATAGCATTTCCCTCCCCCATCTTTTTTTAAAAATGCATTTCTTGTTGACCAACCCTAACATTGAGGCAAAGTGACTTATGGCACCTATTTAAAAGAGAAGAGAGGGGAAGCTAAGAGGTGAATAAAAACAACTCATGTGGATAAAAGTTTTGTCAAATCGAGCTCTTTGATTGTCATGGCAGCAGAGTCATTAAGCCTGTGGCATAATTCCCTTTCCTCTCTTCCAAAGTAAGTCACTTTAATAACATTATTTTTGCTCATGTAAATCTTCTTTACTATGTGATTACAATAAGCAAACTACTGTAGGTCAATAATGGATATCTAAGTATTTTAAGCTCTATAAAATGCATTATTTAACAGGAGTCAATTTTCACACTGAAGAGTTTACTGTTAACACAGGTTCAATGGCATATGTAAATAAATTTTTATAAATGTTATTGATTCTTATATTTTCAAAAGAAATATATACTAACACGAAGGAAGAAGGTCTAAGTTGGAAGGGATTACTGTTGATTTCCAAAACCCAAAATTACCATAGGGGATCCTTGTTTAATTATAGCGGAACATTAAAGGGTTGGGGTTTTTTGTAGTGAAGGTGCTTTGCTGAGTGGAGGACTCAGCAGACTTCCCCAGAGCAGCCAGACTTGTCCTTTTTAGAACATTTTGCTGGCAGGCTGAAGCATTTTTACATAAGGAGGCCAATGGTGAAAAAGCAGATTTCAGGAGGGAGGATGCTATGGAGCTTTTAGTGGTGTTATTATTATGTTTCAATTACTTGTTTTATTTTTGCTGTTGCTTTATTGTATTTAATGGGCTGTTTTCCTTGTGCTTCTAATACTGTCTTTATTGTGTTTTAAATTGTTGTTTTAGTTTCCATTTGTTTTTTACTGTGTTTATTGTTAGATGCCTTAAGTGTCCTTCTTTTGGTACAAAAGTAGAATATAAATTTAATTTAAAAATAGAAGAAAAACATACCTTTTATTACCTATGATATCCAGTGAATGCTTCCCATGATTTCTCCTCCCATGTGCCCTCAAAGTGTAATGCAGAGGGCTGAGGAACTCCTGAAGGCAGCCATCAGAAGTTGGGGATAAAGAAATAGAGGAGAAAGTCCCACTGTGTAAGAAGTGCTAATGAGATAATGGAATTTCCCTGCACTGTATGCAATCGTAACCACATATTAGACAAACAAAGGTTCTCTCCTTTTCTCCTTTCCCTCTTTGTGCCTAACGTAGAAGGAAAAATAATAATAATTAGATTAAAATTCTAAAACCATTTAAGGAACAGGTCTTTACCAACTGCTCTTATTTTATAGATATATTTACGAGATAAGAACTTCCCAGCTCCTGCTGGAGAAGCATCTAAGTTCCACTAGAAGATTAGATCCACCTATTTTGGATGTATTATGCTATGGACTCCGCAATTGCCACTTTAAAGGGAGTGAATATTTTTCCTTCTTTTTAAGTCCTTCTTCAAAAGTCCATAAAGGGTTGATGTCAGTTTAGCTGTAGTAAGCAGCCTCTGGCATTAATACAAATGTGTATCTATTACTGATTACATTGATACTATAGGATTGTGGAGGATTCTTTTTTTCGTTTTAAAGAGCTTTATAATGTAAACATATGAGCTTATTTTTCTTCTTTCTTTCTCATTTTTTTTTGACATATTGTTTTAGATGGGAGTAGCTGAAGACAATAGATAAGGTAGACGGAAAGGATCAAAGAGATTACTATAAAATCATAGAATCATAAAACTATAGACTGTATTTAGAAGAAAGGGACCATCTAGTTTAATGCCCCACTCACTGCAGGTGATTTATGGATTCCTGCCCAACAGATGGCTATCCTGCTCTCATCTGAAAATGAGGGAGTGGGGATGAGGGTGGGGAACAGGAGAGGGAACCCATTGTTGTTACAGCCAAGTTTTCTTAACAGCTATTACTATAAATTCAGTAAATTTTTCCTGATTCAACCTGAATCTCCTTTCTTTTAATTTCAATCAGTTGGACCTTATCCTGCTCTCAGTTTTAACAGATGTCAGGACTATTCTCTCTTGCACATGACTGCCTTTTAGGTATTTATAGACGACTATCATATCTCCCATAATCTTCTCTTTTGCAAAGCTAAACATGCCCAGCTTATTTAACTGTTCCTCATAGGTCTTAGTTCCCAGTTTCCTTATCAACTTGGTAACTATCCTCTGAACCTGTCTGCTTCTTTACTTCTAAGCAGTGATCATCAGCAAAAATATAATGGAATTATTACCTTCGGTGACTGGGACATAGTGTTAATGAAGCTCAAAACCGCACTAGCTTATGCTGTTGTATAACACAGCTTGCTGAAGTTCAGCTGGCAGTCCACTAAGCCTCTAGACTCTTCTCTCAATCACCGCTACCAACTTATATCTCTCTGTACGTTCAGTGAACAGCATCCTGTTGGATTTGCCCCATTGATCAAACTGGACAAATTATTCTGGATAAAGCTTTTGTCGTATAAGATGTTAGCGAACCTCCATACCTGGGTTTCACCTGTAAATGTGATAAATATGCCTTCCATTCCATCTTCCAGTTCATTAAAAAGTTCTTAAGTAGCACTGGGCTGAAGATAGAGTCCTGGGTGATATCACTTGTTACTTCCCTCCAGGGAATGTCTTTGGAAAAAGTGTGAGTTACTGCTAAAGAAAGTCAAATCTGTGAGCATGTATCCATACAGTCATTAGGAGTCAATCCCAATGGGGATGAGAGACCACCAAGTGGCAAATCACTTTTGAATTGTTGTATAAATACTACATGGACTGGTCTCTGAAGTCACTAGGAGTTGAGCTAGACTCAAAGGAGAGTTAACCTTATTCATTTTGTATTTATGCAGGTATTTGAGAATACCAATAAATAAAGTCAATGTGATAATGAAAAACTATCCTGCTGAGAAATATCAAGGAAAGGCTATTTATTTTATGAAATTGGTGCAGAATATTAATAGCATTATTTGTGCACAAACTGGGAAGATGTGGCATGGGTGGGTAATTAATGTCTTTAATAAAGAGACTAAGCCTTCTTTTCCCCATATATATATATATGAAAAAAATGTTTGGGAGTGATAGGAAAGGATTCCCAGTATAAATCATAACAGAGTAAGAAATAAGTTTATTTCTCTTATATAAGAGATGGACAATTTTTATTAAGAGACCTGCCTTTTGAAAAATAGAAATTTCTACATGAAGATAATTAGCAGTTTGAAGCTGCTATCTGTATGAATGGCAAATACTGTTCATTGCAAGATGGCGGTAGACAATTTAAATAATGGCTAGGGTTGAATTTAACCAGATATGAAATTATTAGAAGACAAGTTAATTAAATACATTGTTCTTGCTGGAAACAACATATGACATATAATCAAGACTTGCAAGAATGAAAGTATAATTTTTTTTTTTCTTTTTCTAGCCTTGATATGATCTTCTTGCTGATTTAGAGAAGGCTATTTACCTTTTCAGCAATACAGTGAAACAAGGCATGGGTCCCTTCTTGTCTCTTTACTTGTCTATATTATGGGCAGGGGCCAACTGTAATTTTAGAATCCATGAAAAGGTACCCTTGGGTTCACAATATCTACAAAAATCCCATAAAAAGAAATGTAAAGAGCCCGAGGCAAATGTTACAGTCAAATGTCTAACCAAAAGATTGTCATAGATTTCTCCAATTTTCTGTGTTCTGGATATGTTGGACCACAACTCCCAGAATTCCAGCTATAGCCCTTTCTCTGATACGTAGTTCCATATTCTTACTATAGGCATCTGGGAGTGGCAGAGAGCAAATGGGGACAAATGATGAAATGTGCATTGTGGCAAATATAATCTGATTTATGTATGTACGTGAACATTGGGACACAGATATGAAAAGCCAAGGGTTATATTGTGATGTTATGATGCACATTTCATCATTTTTTCTTCATCACAGTTTGTATTGGACACCTATGACCACTGCACATTTAATCAATTCATAAACTATTTATATGTTTGTGTGCCCTTAATATACACCAAGGCATAGTTGTGCTAAGTGACTGTTAAACCTTCTTCAAGTATTATAAAAGAATTCATACCTCCCTACATGAGGATCTCCAAGCAACCCATCATCATCCTATTTTCTACATTACTTTCCCATGCAAAATACTGGGGCTGTTTGTATGGGTGGTAAAACCGTTTTTGTAAGCCTGATGAGGTGTCATTATGTGTGAGCATCCCTCCACAGAGTATCATGAAAGTCAGGATGCATGACTGATCCAGAAATAGAGCAAAGGAGTCTGCCTATGCGGCTGCATAGGTATACATCTCAATAAGTGCTGAGATGTTTCTACTTACCACATTGTAACGCAACTGGCGAATTACAAAGTTATTACATAATTTTGCTGTGGTACAAGAGATGACAGAGAATTTAAATTATTTCTGCAAGGGAAATTTGCATTGTTCAGTTTTTCATTGGTCCACGTGTGAACAGAATCAATTCCCTTAAGAATATCCAGAGACAGATGTTCAAAGTCAAAAAGGATAAGTCATGTATACTAATGAGTTCTTGAGTCTATGATCTGGGCCTATCTTATCTGAGCTACAATGAAAAGGCAACAAAGAGATAAGAAACTATTTGCTGTCATCTAAAGACCTCCCAGATATCTGCAGCTCAGACAACCTGTTAATTAATACAGATTTGAAAACACTTGGCACAGTTCTGTTGGAATACAAATGGCAAATACTACTTAAGGAAACGCATGAGGTGCCTAATTTAACCCCATTGATACAAACCTGAGAGCTGCAAACTTTAATCAGTTTAGTAGCTCAATTAATCTTTGGAAGAATATTTACTTCAGGACATACACCCCACTAAGTTTAAGATTGCATTTGAACATCCCAATCCTTTGTATATTTACTTGGAATTCAAACCCATTTCAGTGAGCTATATTAACCCACAGATAAGAATATGTAGAGCTCTAGTCTTAATTGGTTAATGCATCTGGCTGTTTAGCTTAAATCAGTCGGGGTCAGTATAGGGGCAAACTTTAAATTGTGAGACTGAGAATTAAGAGCACTCTAATATACAGGTGAAACTCGAAAAATTAGAATATCGTGCAAATGTTCATTTATGTCAGTATGGCAACTCAAAAGGTGAAACCAATATATGAGATAGAGGCATTACATGCAAAGCGAGATATGTCAAGCCTTACTTTGGTATAATTGTGATGATTATGGCGTACAGCTTATTCACAATCTCAGAAAATTAGAATATTACATGACATCAATAACACAAGGATTGGAAATAGAACAATATCGGACCTCTGCAAAGTATAAGCATGCATATGTACTCAGTACTTGGTTTGGGCCCCTTTTGCAGCAATGACTGCCGCAATGCGGCGTGGCATGGATGCTATCAGCCTGTGGCACTCCTGAGGTGTTATGGAAGACCAGGATGCTTCAATAGTGGCCTTCAGCTCCGCTGCATTGTTCGGTCTCATGTCCCTCACCTTTCTCTTGGCAATGCCCCATAGATTCTCTATGGGGTTCAGGTCAGGCGAGTTTGCTGGCCAATCAAGCACAGTAATCCCATGGTCACTGAACCAGGTTTTGGTACTTTTGGCAGTGTGGGCAAGTGCCAAGTCCTGCTGGAAAATGAAGTCAGCATCCCCATAAAGCTCATCTGCGGAAGGAAGCACAAAGTGCTCCAAAATCTCCTGGTAGATGGCTGCGTTGACCCTGGACTTAATGAAGCACAGTGGACCAACACCAGCAGATGACATGGCTCCCCAAATCAACACAGACTGTGGAAACTTCACACTGGACTTCAAGCATCATGCATTGTGTGCCTCTCCATTCTTCCTCCAGACTCTGGGTCCTTGGTTCCCAAATGAGATGCAAAAGTTGCTCTCATCAGAAAAGAGGACTTTGGACCACTGGGCAACAGACCAGTTCTTTTTTTCTGTAGCCCAGGTAAGACGCTTCTGACGTTGTTTGTTGTTCAGGAGCGGCTTGACAAGAGGAATACGACATTTGAAGTCCATGTCCAGGATCTGTCTGTGTGTGGTGGCTCTTGATGCACTAACTCCAGCCTCAGTCCACTCCTTGTGAAAGTCCCCAACACTTTGGAATGGCCTTTTCCTGACAATCCTCTCCAGGCTGCGGTCATCCCTGCTGCTTGTGCACCTTTTTCTACCACACTTTTCCCTTCCACATAACCTTCTATTGATGTGCTTTGATACAGCACTTTGGGAACATCCAACTTCTTTTGCGATGACCTTTTGGGGCTTTCCCTCCTTATGGAGGGTGTCAATGATGTTTTTCTGCACAACTGTCAGGTCAGCAGTCTTTCCCATGCTTGTGATTCCTACTGAACCAGCCTGAGAGACCATTTAAAGGCTCAGGAACCCTTTGCAGGTGTTATGGATTCATTAGCTGATTAGAGTGGGACACTTTGAGCCTAGAATATTGAACCTTTTCACACTATTCTAATTTTCTGAGATTGTGAATTTGGGGTTTTCATAAGCTGTACGCCATAATCATCACAATTATACCAAAGTAAGGCTTGACATATCTCGCTTTGCATGTAATGCGTCTATCTATATATTGGTTTCACCTTTTGAGTTGCCATACTGACATAAATGAACATTTGCATGATATTCTAATTTTTCGAGTTTCACCTGTAGAAGCTATTTTGTTTCTGGCACAAACACTGTAAAGGATAAGAAGAAAATACTAAGATGGCTGTTTGTTCAAACAACAAATAACAGGGTTTTTTGATTAAATTACAAGCTATTTTACTTTTCTTCAGCTAACTTACAAATCTGATATTTGGTAGAATGCAAATACAGATGAATACTGCCCAATCTTATACATGTCGAAGTATAACCAAGTCCCGTTAAGTTAAGTTCAATGGATTTCTCCCAAACAAATGTATATATTACTATTTCCTAAGCAACAAAAGGATTGTTTAAATCAGCTGCTGATAGCCTTCCACTCCCAATGTACAATCAAATCAAACCCCATACCTCAAGGCTGTAGTTCTCTTTCTAACTTAAGAAACATTCAAACAATGAAATATTCATTCGTTGTTCACTGATTTAGAAATACAGTAGAAAAAGGTTTTACTCTGTAGGAATAAAAATATGCACAGATATAGGAAATATGTCACAAAAATAAATATTTAAGTAACAGCTCTCTGATTATTTTCAAGTGTACAAAATAGTTTTCCAATTAAACCTATTTTCCTTCTGCTACAATTATCTACATGTATGGGTTTAGTTATACAGAACTCAATTGGATACATTGCCAAATAAAGCTGTAGAGCCTCAGACGAAGACAGGCTTTAGCTTCACCCCACATAAATAAAATATGACCTGATCAATGATGTTAATGAACTCATGGTTTCATTCGATCTTTCTTCCACATTTTAGATTTAAAAATTACCTTTGTGCTAATTTTAGAATCACTTTGAATCTGAAGGGAGCGTGATTTTTTTTCCCTGACAAGACATCCTTATTTACAAATGTTTCGAGGAAGGAAGAGAACTACTAAAGAACTGTACTTCCTACTCCAAATGGAGTAGATTAGATACACTACTTACCAAAGGTCATCAACAAGTGCATCAATGCCATCTTGGTACTATAACTCAGCCTGAAACCCATCTGCAATAAGTTCAGATAATCCAAGCAACTTTGTCTGGCAGAAACTTAGAATAATCAGTGCAGTGGCTCTGCAAAGGCTCCCATGATCATTCTTTATCCATGCAGGATTCAGTCACCGAAAATAGTTTTGCCATGCAGCTATTCAGGGATACAAATAAGAGTGGAGAAATAGACACAATAAACCCACAAAGGCTCACTCTTCATCTTCCTCCAGCAGTGTTCTAAGATTTGTTCATTTGCTGAAGTTCCTCCAAGACCCAGATGACAGCCCAGATAACTTTATCCATGTGCATAAAAAGTCTGTGTAGGCACAATCTCATTCAAGGCTGCAGTCACCTGGACTCAGTCAAACTGTGCACCAGAACCTCATCAAGTGTCTGGGCAGACCAATCAGGAGGTAGCCAGGGGAAATGCCAAGGCTAACAGGGACTGACCTACCCATAACAAGAGACTGATGACAACATCCCTCAACTTCAGATCATGTTGCCACTGCCATAATATAAAAACTAGATCTAATGTGTGACCCACCCTGTGAGGTCAGACTATCAATAACATGGATCAGATGCAACATTTTTTAAGTCTCTGCTCAAGCCTCGGGGGGGGGGGGGGGGGAGATGCTGGTGCTTTAAAAGTTGCATTAACTTTAAGAAGAGGATTCTGACACCATTTGCTTAAATCATACCTACTGACAGTCAGATTTTCTGGAGGACTTAGCACTGTCTTTCTAAAGTTGGGAAGAGAAAAAATAATATTTTCCCCCTTCTCTTTCTGTCCTTCTTACATGGCAAGGGATTATTGTAAAATAATCTCTTAATTTTGAGACAAAGGTAAGAAAAAAATGTTCTGAACACCCGTAATTGCTTGTTTCATTTAAAATAGCAATCTTACTCAAATGCAAAGGATCTTGTAAAATCCTTTTCACTTAAGTGCCATTCTGAGACTCTTTGAGATAGAGAAGTAAAAGGCAATTGACAGGAGACAACTGAGCAGCAAACAGATTTCCTTAGCCATGTATCTGAAGAGCCATGTATTTTCCTAAGCTGGGGGAATTCATTCTATTGAGTGATTCTTTTATTATTTTTATAGTATTTACTTATATAATTATAAATTACATAATATTTCATTGATCAATAAAAATATTTAATATAATAAGCATATTATACTTTATAAATTATACCATAAATTATTAATACTAGTAATGGTATATAATACATTTATGTATCATATTTCTGTAATAAATATATTTGGGGGAGATATTTTTTATTATATTTGTATCTCCTTTATGTTAACTGTTTCAATTTTTTTTAGGGAAGTTCACAGGTAGTTCCCTAAAATGTGACCAGATTCCAGATTTGGTATATACACAATAGTTCCAGGAACAGGCAAGTAATAGCTGATTTCAACAAACTAAACCAGTCTTTGTGTCATCCAAGATAAAATTAAATATTTTTATAATCTCCACCCATGATGGCCATTTGGGAAATGTGAAATATAAACTCTAATTTGCTGAAAAACAATAGGAGGCCTTTGGATTGGCCAGACTGGAGGATATTCAAAGATGGAAGCGAATAGATCTAGGTCAAGTTTGTGGTGCTGGATTGTATGAGTTTTCTGAGTTTGATTTTTCATTTATAGACATTTCATTATCCACCTAGATAATATCTTCGTTGCTGGCTCCTAGTGCTTAAGAAGTTACCCCAGTAGGTAATGAAATGTCTGCAAATGAAATACCAAGCTCAGGGTATTTTAAAAGCTTACTGGCTAGCCATGAGGGGAGATCTAATCCAACATAACTGGAAAGCGACTGAGTGGGAAAGTTAAACTAAATTCTGATTGCCAGAGGGAAATCAGTTTGATTTGTGTGTTCATTAAGGAAAGCCGCCACTTTATTATTTTTTTTAGGGAGAAAATGCCTAAACAACAAGTAAGCAACAAGTAGACAAGCCAATGTTGCTCATCTCTGCAGATAAACAATGCAGACAGTTCTAAAACTGGCCTCCTCATGGCTTGGTTAAAGTATGCTTCCAAGGTCTTTTTTCCTCCTCTCTGTGTGCAGAGAACATTTAACAAGACAGCCCATCTAATTACAGCACAGAGTGAGCTTATGCATCCCAAGAGAGGCTTTCACGGAACAAAAGCAATATATCTATTGGAGGCCTTTGGAAGGAGAGCATTCATTGCTGAATTCAATAAACAAACAAATATTTAAAATTGAATTTAGATTTTTTTTATCCTGCCTTTATTATTTTTATAAATAACTCAAGGTGGCGAACATACCTAATACTCCTTCCGTCTCCTATTTTCCCCACAACAACTCTACGAGGTGAGTTGGGCTGAAAGAGAGTGACTGGCCCAAAGTCACCCAGCCGGCTTTCATGCCTAAGGTGGGACTAGACATTGCTCAATTCAGTGGACAAATATTAAATAATAATAATAATAATAATAATAATAATAATAATAATAATAATACTTCGACCTAAATTTCAGCTGTGCTGTGATTTTAAATAAGAGTTGGTTTGGCCCATGCCCAATTTTTTTTATCTAAATACTAAGTTGGGAGGTCTTTTTCCTGCTTCTTACATACTGCTCAGTCTTTTTAATAGAGCTGCTCTGCAAATCAAGATATTTAATGCCCGAGTTCCTTTGTCAGTAAGGGGTTTTTTTTTTCCTCCTTTTTCCTGACAGAGAAAAACCCTCCAGCCACACTGCAGTCTTATGCAGTTATATTTGGCAACAAATGCCATTGAACTCAGTGAGGCTTATCTCCAAATAAAGAAAGGCAGAATTAGTTTTATTGCTGCATTTTCTATACAGCTTTACTTAGGAGTAGGTACCAATAACCAGCCCTGAAGTCTTAGTTTTAAAAAATGCATTTTTAAAAAACTTGAGGAAGCATTAATGTAAAAAAAATAAAAATAAAAATTGAGGAAGCAGTGGCATGAAGCCTACATTCAGGGAATCATGAAAACAAGCCAAGAAAAAAACACAACACACAGTTATATCCTTCCCAATGTCTCAAAGGCCAGATATAAATGGTTAAAGTTTAGTGACCTTCTGCCTAAGAGTAAAGAGCCTCTGGGTCACTCTATCATGCGTAGGTGGCATTGAGCTGTAAACAATCTAAGGTGACAGAGACCTTGCCAACCTTTTGAGGGTGACCTTTCCAAAAGAAATAAACTGATACCTTTATTTTATATATACTCACAGCCATAGATTCTATACACATCACTCTGCCAATTCCAATCAAGGAAAACTAGAGCAGTTGAGTCAACCCTAAAAGGAGCATCAAATGTTGAGTTGCTGATGTGAAGCAAACATTCTACATCAAATGTGAACTCAGTGTTTACATCACTCAAGCACAAAACGTTTAGGGAGACCATGACTGTAGATATGCTAATAGGTATTATAGATCTGTACTGACTTCATATAGGAAATCTTGCTTTTCCTTCTGTTTTGCACAGGTTCTGTTTCAAAATTACCTATAGGTAATTTTGTCCTACCCATATAGGACATGGTAGTATTGTGAACTGTGATGCAACCTATTATAATCTTGAGGTGACATGGTTTACATGTTGCCTTATATATCAAAATATAGTATTCAGATTGAAACCCACCATTGTCTTAAACCCTTCATTATCCATTCAGAAAAGTCTTGTGACAAAGATATTTTATATGAAATCACCTTATAAAATCATAATTCCTTTCACGTCTTCTATAGACTCGTCTTCCTTGCTTTGCAGTCCCTACAGGTCCTTTATCCACTCTATAACAGTCTAGAATGGTATGTTCAGTTTGCTACTCAGATATGAATATAATTGGGCAGAAACCAGACCCCTGATTGCCATCATAACCATATCTATAACATCTGCAACACATCATACAGAGGAACATGATGAATTTCACAAGTCCACTGAGCTCTGCTTAACCAAGGACAACACCTGACTGAATCTATCTGGGTTGGAAAGTGAAGAAGCAGAGCTAGGCCTGTGCAATGGGAGACCTTGAAGGAATATCAAAGCTGTAGGCTAGACTGAAAAGTCAAAACGTGTCAAGGAAGGAGACAGTGGCTAACTGTCCAGAATCACTGGGAGTCAGGTGATATACAAATTTAACAAACAAACATGCTTTCTATACTGTTGATATCAGGTTTCCCAAGACAAGGACTAACAAGGCTAGAGACTCCCCAGAGACACTAACAAACATGGCTAGGCATTAAATACTTATTTTAAGTTAGTAATAGTTGCCATTAAAGATAGTTGACTGTTACTGAATGGGGTGGGAGAGCTGGTACAGAATTTATACCCTCTCATATTTCAAATTCTCTATGACCTTTTTCATTCATCCACAAATTTACTGGTCTTCCCCTCACTCTCAACTCATTCACTCTATCCTCATAAATCTGTTTTGCAATTTGATCCTCATTCATTCTCTCTGTATGACCAAACCACCTCAATTTATTTATGTTGTATTAAATGCTCACTTTTGGATTCAATCCACATTCATTTATCACCATTCATTCTTGACCCCTCCCTTCGTGATTTACAATACACAATGCTTGAGAATACTTATTCTGACTGAATTAAATGTACTTATTTCTCATTTCTGTATAAAAAAACTGACAGCATGTTTTTAAATACAGCCATTTTCATTTATTTTGACAAACATTATTTCCCTACAATATACCATCTGCTACATTTGTACAAGCACTTATCTATCTTATTTTTTTCCCATTTTCTTGTCTTTAGTAAATATCCTTGCAAGGTACACAGATTCATCCACTGACTTTGCCATTTGTGAAAAAATTGCAATTATTCACTCCATTTTCCCATCTTGGTCTTCAATAAATTAATTACTGCTATCTTACTACTCATTCAATCATACATGGGAAGCATGTGGTTTCAAACAATATTTTCGTCTGCATGGAAAAGTACAAGAACATTCACATTCCCAGCCAACATGCTTCTAACATTGCATAAATACATTAAACAGCCAAGAGTTTCACACATCTTTGCATGACTCCCTGCTCAATGTTCACTAAGCATTTACAAAGCAGTCCATTTATTTGCAGCCATGTTTTATTTCCATCTGATATTGTTCTTATCCCATTCAACAACCGATCTTCAACTCCATTTTTGTGGCAAAAATTCAAGCCTGTTCACTTTATTATACACTTTCTCAGAATCAATCAACAAGCATTCAGTAAACTTCCTTTCTCATATTTGCACATTTCTGACGTGATCTGCTGAAGAGCAAAAATATGTATACTCAACCATCATAAAACTATGGTGATCACATGACCCCGGGATGCTGCAACCATTGTAAGTGTGAACTGGTTGCCAAGTGCCCGGATCGTGATCACGTGACTGCAGGGGTGTTGCAATGGCTGTAGCTTTGGGCACTGGTCATAAGTCACTTTTTTTAGCACCATCGTAACTTCAAACAGTCACTACATGAATGGTTGTTAAGTGAGGACTACCTATATCCCATAGAAATCTCTGAACTATTCCTTACAGCATTCCCTCATTTCAGTTTCATCCCGAATAATTTCATTTATTTTATTAATTGCCTTGACTCATGTGCTTTTAATTAGACTTATGCTTAAACCATGTATTTGAAACAAACATTTTTAAAAGCAAATACTCACTGAGCAATCACCATTCTCACTGAGTCTCTCTTCTCTTTCCTTTCATTCCCACTCATCCATTCATGTCATTTAATGGAATAGCTTCTTCCACAGATCACGTTCATTCCAGATGTAGCAAATAGTTTCCCCACACTAATATGCAATTATTACCAAACTATAAATTTCCACTTTCATACACATCCACAGCACTCTAGATTACACCAATTCATATTTTCTGACCTACATTCTCTGCTAAGAGTTTGAACATAGTACGAACTGTACAAACACTGGTTAGCTATGGTACATTTGACTAGAACACCATTAATGAAACCAGAGCCCAGTTTCACCTCAAGCTTGCTTATACTATTTTATGCAAGCTAGGATCTCTAATCTAAAAGCTACCTTGCAAGCCAAGATATTGTTGCCTACATCTCACCAACTAGGAGTTACATGCAGTGTACTGACACACTCAGAATACTAGATGTCTTAACTAATTGGTGTTTAAGTGTTATGTAACTACATTGGTTTTCAAAATCTGTTTTTGCCTTCAAAAGCAGAATGCAACTCTATCAAATAAACCAGGGCCAATGGCACAGGGTCTTTTTTATGAAAAACTCCTAGACTGTGCCATTGAAATTCAGCAGCAAACAGTCAATAAGCAGCAGTGAAATTTTCCACACATTTTCAGCACTAAACTAAACAAAATGTTTGGTGAAATCTATTCAGTGGTTATTTCTGGGGCATTTGTGGGAGGGGGAATTTTGCTGTTTTAGGTATGCTATTCCTTTTTGAAGACTTTGCATGAAGTATGTGTATAATATTGGACATTTTGAGGTTTTTTGCAGGTTGAACAAAATAGCTTGGCTGTGGAGAATAAAACTTGAATTGGCTCAAATTTTGTTTTTACCTAAAAAAACTCTCAGAAAATGCATGTTTTATTTTGAGTTTGGTGCACTCAAAGCTATCCATTTAACAATAAAAGAATGGCAGGTCTGAGGTTGAAATGGCTGGTTTCAGTGTTGTTTCTTATCAATTTGGAATGAAGTGACTTGAGATGGACAAGTTTCATTCTGAAGTGAGAACAAAACAACATCTTTTTAAAAGTTTCAAACTTGAAACACAACTTCTGGAATAAAGAGAGAGAGATACACAAACGCGCGCACACACACACACACACTTTTGAGTTCAGAGTATTCAAAATGGCTATTTTCAGGTCAAAACATTTTGAGACCCAGAACAAGTTTTGTACATTTCTCCTTGGCATCTCTGTGCAGTCCTTGGCTGCCAAAAATAACCATAAATAGTATAGCCTGAATTAAATAAAAATCAGGAGAAAATGGAAAAGCTATCCTTGGCTGCTTGATTGTGGGATCAGCAGATTGCTTTAATTCCAGATGATCTTTAGTTGTGCACCCTTCTGCCACACTCGGAACTCTTGTCCTTCTCTTCTATTACACACTTTCTTTAAAGCTGCTCACAGGGTTAATAGCTGCTGGGATCCAGATGAAATGTAAGCCTTTGTTGCCAAAGAAACTTCAGCTTTTCTATACATAGTCAATGAGTGGCTCAGGAGATTCTCTTCAGTGTAGCTATGGATTGATTCATTGATCGATTGATTAGCAACCACAAGCCACATCCAGTCTATTCTGGCTTTACTTGCTGTTTTTTCAAGAGCCATTGATGAATGGAAATGTACCATACTTCATGTGCAGAAAGTCATTAGTGTAATCTTTGGGATCCCCAGGTAAAAAGCTCAGGTAACAGGAGAGGATAGTTCTCTGCAGAGACACTTGAAAATCACTCCCATTGGAATAGCCAATATTGACTAAGATGGACAAATAGACTAGGTTAATATAAAGAAGATTCCTGCACCCATTCAATTGCATTTCATCGCAAGGCTCACAGGGGGGAAAGGCTGTAGCAGAAACATTTACTGGTAGGTCAGACCTATACCAGATAAAGCACCTTTGAAATAGAGAACTCTTATCCACATGAGATCAGTTACTTTAACACAATACAAAGACTTTATCAGAATTCTGGTTGTAGTAGTAGTCCCAGTACAAGTGGAAGTTGGGAAAAGCAGATTTAAATAAATAATGGATAAAGAAAAGAAGTAGGAAAATATTTTAAGGGCTTATATTATACTGTATCTCTGCTTGCCTTGGCACCTGAAGAAATATCAGACAGATCCAAATAGTAAGCCCGGTATAATTGAAGAGGCAAATATTGTTCAGTTTTTGGTAAAAAGAAAAGAAAAGTTCACTGTGATGAGATCTCAGAATCTCTGACCCAAAAACAATTATTTAATTTGCAATAAACTCTCCTGCTTTTTCTCTGATAACCTGTAATTTTCTCATACTTCCTGGCCACTCTGCCTGTGAGTTGAAGAATATAACGAAAGCAACATGACCTTTTTGCTGAAGCAGAGCACATCTCTCTTGCCCTATTTTATTTTCTTCTATGGTTCTACAATGAAGCCTGAGTCTAATTAACCCCATTACATTTTTTTAATTGCCTCCTTCCTTCTGAAATCCATCTTTTGAGGGGTTTGATTGTACAATGTGATTCTCAGTGGGTTTAGACTGGCATGTTCTTGCTCACCGAAACTGTCCAATGGGTGAGATACAGAAATTACTTTAAGGAGCTGGATGAGAAGAGAAATGTGGAACCTAAGAACTTTTGAGTGGAAGCCAGTGGCTGCTCAGAAAAAGCTTGTACAAACTTCACCACCATTCTAGGTAAGGTCTTAGGCAGTTCTTATACTTCAGTTTGCAGAGGGGGTTGCATGAGAAGAAAGTTGCTGTTGTTGCTGTTATTTTGCATGAAGTTCTAATTCAAATGGTAAAATAGACCTTTCCAATCCACTGTCTTTATAAACCCCATGCTGAATTACATTTTCCAATTTTCTGAAAGTTTTCTTTCCATGCAAAAGAGGCTTTTATATTCTCAGAGTACTTCACAATTCCTTCTGAGCTTATTACTATTATTTTAGATTTTTTTATCCCAGCTTTATTATTTTTATGAATAACTCGAGGTGGCAAACATATTCCTTCCTCCTCCTATGTTCCCCACAACAACAACCCTGTGAGGTGAGTTGGGCTAAGGGAGAGTGACTGACCCAAAATCTCCCAGCCAGCTTTCATGCCTAAGGCGGGACTAGAACTCTCCACCTCCTGCTTTCTAGCCTGGTGTCTTAATCACTAGACCAAACTGGCTCTCTTATTACTATTACTATTGCAGGTTGGCAGTGCGTGCCTGCACAAAGACATGCCACTACAGCCCATTTACAGAATGGACTGGAAAATGATGCACGGATACAATCTCAAAGGCCAGCTGAGGCAGTACAGGAAATTGAGGCATTGGTTGTTCTTTATAAAAAAGGCTGAAACTTTCAGGCTGAATAATAATAATAATATTTAGAAAAGCTAAATACATCAAGCTAAAAGCATCAAGACCAAGCAGAATTTGGAGTTAGGAAGGTAAGAGTTGAGAAAATAAAATAGCAGGATGTCCTATTTTTACTAGATGGTCATAGGATTGTACCTTAAAAACCCCATGGTCTTCTCTCACCTTCCTGACCTCATTTCTACATCTGGTAGCAACACCTGCCTTCTTCAGACATTCAGTTGTACTTGTAGAGGGCTCCAAATTATGGAGAGCACACAGCATGCTCATTGCCTCCATCCCCTTTTTCTCCCTGGCCTCCAAACATCCAGCTGCAAGTCTGAAGGAAAGCTGTATTTGCATTTTCCTAAATGCCCAGAAATCTGCTTGATTAGGGTCCTGGATTGTGCAGAGATCTGCGCTGCTGAAGAGGGTTATCATTTTTTCAGAATTTGAGCTATAATGTCGTCATTTTGTTGTTGTTGCTGTTGTTCCCTTGCGAGCCTCCTTGTACATGTAAAAGCTTCATGTAAAAATAAAAGTTTAGCAAATGAAGCATTTATTATAAACTAATCTCCCTGTGGGAGACATTTATTTTCTAGTTGTCACACACTATTGAAAGCATCAGCAGCCTGATGGTCAACAAGAATTACTAACTGCAAAAGAAGGTAAATAACAGATATCAGAGGATTAGTGATGCCAACTAATCAAAAAAGCTGTGACTTGCACTTGTGCCAGAAAAAATCAATGGTGGGAAGAAGTATTACTGTTGCCCATTAAAAGCATGACTGTGATCGTTAATTTAGAAAGTAAATGCTTTATTCAGTAAACAGAGAGCACTTCATAAAGGATACTAACCATGTAACATATTGCCTTGAAAACCCTTTGACCACAGTTTTCTTTCTACAACTTCATTGTTATCACATCTATCTTCCTCATTATTCTAGATCAGTGTTTCTCAACCTCAGTGATCTTAAGATGTGTAGACTTCAACTCCCAGAATTCCCCAGCCAGCAATTCTGGGAGGTAAAGTCTGCACATCTTAATGTTGCTGAGGTTGAGAAGCACTGTTCTAGATAGCCATGATAAATAATAATTAAAATATTATTTTAAAATGCATTAATATGAAAGACAAAACAGCTCCCAAAACAACAAAAACAACAAATCAAAATATGAAAGTAATAATTGATTTAAAACATCAGAGGATTATGTCAATATTTGGAAGACAGTTAGTAAGAAATTCTAATTCTATTAAAAATGCTAGTCCTACATCAGTTTGTAGATTCTGTTTTTGTTTTTTGTTTTAAATCTTGATGCAAATTTCTTCATATTTTTGTTTATATTTCTCCACATATACACAGTGCTGCGAATAATTCTCCTATGTGTTCATTTTGTAGGTAATTTTACTTTGTGCTAATGTATGTATTTTATATACATTTTCACATATGTAGATGTTTTTGTGTCCAATTGTCACTAGAATATGCATTTTATACACAATTTTCCTTAGTTTACAAAGCTTTATACATCTTTTTAAATTGGAGAATTGCATTTCAACATTCAGAGAACTGCAAACATTGGACAGTTATATTATCATTCATATTTTAGTTCAAAAATTATGAGTTAGGTTGTTTTGTATTAAAAGGCAAACAAAATAAATGGAAAGAGTACCCAGTGTAAGTCCAGCTTTTAAAAGCTTTCACACAGGAAAGCCTAAGGGCTGGAAGTTGCCAGTTAACAGTTGGTTCTGGAGAGACTGAGCAGGTACACAGCCTATTCAGTCATAGTTTTATTGATGGGGAGACACATTATTTTCTATCTAAGTTGTAATTTAGATAGAAAATAATGCATTTCCCCATCATTTCTCATGAATGTGATTTTGGAACATCTGAATAATAGAGTTCAATCACACTCAGATTGAGAACTGAAAAGGTAAAGCTGTAGGGATGTTTGAAACCTTCCAGGCATAAACTGTTCTGTATGTGGAACTGCTGGTTTCAGGTGATCTCTGCCTATTTCAGACGTTTTGTCTGGACCCAGATCGAAATAGGGATGGATGGTTTTAAATATGGTCTGAAACATGGTTATTCCAGATAAAAGTGTATTGAATGTTTCTATTCTGTTTTTAGCTGCTGTGATTGGAAGTCATCTTGCCTTCTTACAGAGGGGGTATTACTTTTTTAAATACTCCTGTCTGGACTAGTCATTTCCTCTATTACTATTGGATGGGGCAGGAGGCATAATCTAGGTGGTGTTTGGGAATGAAGCAGCAAGCATTTAAGCAGCACATGGTGTGAAGGGCCATTCTGGATCTGAGGGCTGGAGGAGAAAGACTGTCTAGAGAGGAAGCTGTGAGGAATATTCTAGGCATCTAGCAGATAAAGTCAGTCAGATTCACTCAGAGTTGGACACCTACTAGGCAGGTCCACTTGAGGTGACTGAGGCATAGTTTTGTCCTCTTACCTGGGAAGTGTTTAATACTCTAACTCCTGATGAAATGGACAAGATTCTCAGCTGTGTTAACTCAGCCACTTGTCTATTGGATCCATAATAAATTGGTTGATCAAGGCCTCCAGAGAGGTAAAAGGTAGTTAGGTCTATGTGATGGTGAATTCATCCTTGAGGGAAGAGGTGGTCCCACCCACCTTGAAGGATATGGTACTGTGCCCACTCCTCAAGAAGCCATCACTGGACCAACAGCTCTGGACAATGTTCATCCAGTCTTTGAGACTTTTTTGAGAAGGTGGTTGGCTTGCTGTTCCAAGGGACCTTAGATGAAGCAGATTATCTGGACCCTTTTCAGTCAGGTTTCAGGCCTGGGCGCAGTATGGAGATGGCATTGGTCATATTTGCTGATGACCTTCAGCAGAGCTGAGACAGGGATGGTATATCTGTTTAATTCTTTTTGATCTCTCAGCAGTTTTTAATACTATTGATCATGGTATCCTTCTGGACTTACTATGCGGGGGGGGGGGGGAGGCATGTGTTGCAGTAGTTCTTTCTCTATTGTCCATTCCAGTCATGTTGACAGGGGGAGAGAAGTCAGACCCTAAACCCCTGGTCTTTGGGGTACCATAGGGTTTGTAGTTGCTGGGTGAGGTCATCTATTGACTTGGTCAGATATCAACAATATGCTGATGATACTCAGTTATATATCTCAAACCCTGGTCAACCAAGTGATGCTGTCAAAGTCTAATCACAGTGCTTGGGGGCTGTGAGGGCCTGGATGGGTAGGGACAGGCTCAGGCTTAACCCTGACAAGTCCATGTGGCTCTGGATTCATGAACCTTTTGTTCCATCCATAGTTCTGAATGGGATAAAACTCCCCAGACAAAACTGGTGTACAATTTGGGGATCATCCTGGACTCACAGTTCCTGCATGAAGAGCAGGTGACAGTTGTGGCCAGGAAAGTCTTTGCACAAATCCATCTTGTGTGCCAATTGTGCCCATTCCTGGAATGGGCTGAGGTGGTGGCTACTTACAATTACTTACGTTTTGGTCACCTCTTGTATAGATTACTGCAATGCATTCTACATGGGCTGCCTTGAAGACACTCAGAAGCTTCAACTGGCCCAGAATGTGGTGTGTGGGAGTTAAGGGCATGCTACAATATGCAATGTAACATCTCTGCTATGTGAGCTGCACTGCTTACCAGTAGATTTCTGACTGCAATTCAGGCACTGACTGACACCTTTAAAACCCTTCATGGCATAGAGCCTTGTTATTTGAAGGACCTTATTTTTCCTGTGGTGCCTACCTATCTTGTAAGATCTGACAGAGCTAACATGGTCTGAGTCTCATCTACAAAGTGGCAGCTTCTGATTGGACCGAGGAGGCATCCCTTCTCTGTCATGGCACCTGCCCTCTGGAACAGCATCCTCTAAGATATCCAAATAGCCCCAACTCTACTTTCTTTTAGATGAGCCTAAAGGTACTGTATGCTTTTGTGGGTTGGTTTTGCTTTTATTGTGTTTGTTGTCTGTTCAGTCATCTTTTCTTTTTACAATTTTGACTGTGGTTTCAACTTTTTATGTTTTTAATCCGTATGCCTCCCAGAGTCATTTTGAGTGGGCAGCCTATAAATTAGAGAGAGAGAGAGGGATTTGTTTTCAAGTTCCCAGTCTAGACTTCAGCCCTGAAAATTCTAGCCAGCCTTCTGAGCAAGGAGTAACCATGGTTGTGCCACTTAGTTGGCTAACAGAGGGTTCTGTGTTTGTACTCCATGTGTGCAGATACCTCTGACCCTGAAGCAAAGCCAGTTATTGAGGAATATTGGTCCTGCCTTATCCTTTGTTGATATGCAATGATGAACCTCCATAAAGCAAAGCATCTCACTGAAACAAATCCTAGTCGGTCTGCGTAGACCTACTAACCGACAAAGGTCATGGCAACATGGCTTCACAAACTGCATCCTTGGTTCTATCTATGGGCCCTCGGAGAAGAATTTTTGACCCAGCTTTGTAAAGTGCGTTGCTGAGAAGGTAGGCTAACTTCCCTAGCAATGCATTTCTCTAGGGAGGTGCTAACAGAACCCTGGGTTATTTCAAGGAAGGCTTTGAGGCTAAATTCTTCCGGTTGGCAAAGTCTGGCTGTTTAACTCGTGGATTTAACTTCCTGTTTATTATTTGTCTTTTTTAAAGCTGCTGTTTTAAATCTTTTCTTTTAAAAAAAGATCTTTTTTGTATCTTAAGTTTTATTCTTAAAATGCTTTGTGTATCTACAGAGTGGACTTCCCATTTGATAGAAATAATAAATCTCTATTTAGCCTTGACAAGGGGTGTGAGGCACACTGTGTTCATTTTTTGGTGGGGCCAAGAACTACAGGGCTTGTAATGCTGATTTTTTTGGGGGGGGGGGCTTTCTTTTTTGTGGAAAGGGCTATATATGTTATAACTCAAAAAGATGTGATAAGATTATCAAAATATATGCACACTTTTTTAATAGTTTATTTTACTGTATTTTTAAAAAAGGGGGGGAAATCTCATGGTTGAAAATAATATTGGGGAGCTTGACTGCCTGCAAACATTGGGATTGAGTGAACTGTGGCAAGCTATCAACCCTGGACCAATGTATCTCTGCAGGGGGAGATTAAATCCACCCTCTGCAGGGGGATTAAAAAATCAAGATGCCAGCTACAACCACACTACTGAGGACTTGCCCCTTTTTTACAGGCATCAATTGCACAGTAGTGGTACTGTCTTGATTCCGTCCCCACCCCCACCCCGCAGTATCTATAACTACACAAAAAGAGAAGGTGGATGGGAAACTATCTTAAAAAGAATTGGCTTGCAAGTCCAGAAGAAGAAATAAACAAAAGCATGGCCAGACCATTTTTTTTTCTTGGCTGGAAGGCAAGCCTGCATAGTGGGAAAACAAGCCTCCAAGTTTGTTTTTTGTGGGGGCTCTGCCATCTGTTCCTGGCCATGGTCACATGTTCCTTTAGAGCTTTACAGGATACATATTTTTGAAATCAAAATGTGGGGCTGGATTTGAAAAGCATTTGGAAATGGCTGCTGATATAAAAAGTGGCAGTTCAGTGGCCTAACCAGAGCTGGCAATATACAACCTTAATTCCTTTCTCAGCTAAGGCTTGGTTCAAAGGGCTTAGTACTTGCATTTAAAACAGGGGCAGATAACCTGGGGCCTCCATTCTGGTTTCAAGCATCCCTCAGAATAATTTCAGCCTCCTCCAAGCATTTAGGTCTAATCTGTAGCGAGAGCAATGTGCTGCTTACTCAGATGGGGAGTAAGGAATGTTTTTATTCTGGGTGCAGAAAATGGTCATTGGCTGTCAGATCTGAGAGGAGTGATCCTAGTTGGTCTGGAGAGCACCAGGGTGGGGAAGTGTATTGTAATCCTATCGTAAATTCTGATTGGAAATGGTCAATTAGCCTTCACTCTCTTTCTCCAAACTGTAGGTTACTCTGAGAAGAACATTTGAGAAATTGGCAAACAAGATGGTAATCACCAGTGGAAATGAAGAAGAAAAAGGAAACCAAGAGAAGGAGAGCAAGGAGGAGTCCATCCTCGCCCTGCTGGGGATTATTGGGACAATTCTAAACCTCATTGTGATCATTTTTGTGTACATCTATACAACGTTGTGAGTTGCTAGGGCAAACTGGTGATGACAACTGGGAAGAGACACTGGCAAACTTGTTGACTGTTGATTCACCACTTCATGAGAAATGACTCTTTAGTATATCAAGTAGTCACAAAAGGATTGCCTGCGAATGGTGGAGGCTGAAACACAACTAACTGAGCCAGATTTTTGTTCCCTATAGTTATAAGAAAACTTTCTTTCTTTCCCCCCCCCCCTTTCTCTATTTTCATTCATTCTAGAGAAATGACTGCAAATATGTAAATCTCTGATTTGGGAAAAAGCATTTCAGTTCAGCCAAAGACTGGACACTATGATAATAGTGACAAATGTATAGCATTTCCATGCCAAAATATGTTCCACAGATAGCAAGGTAGCTGTCTTTTGTGTTTCATTAGGTCACATCTTCTCTTTGGGGTTCTAGTTAGGTTGTGGCTAACTAGAACTAGGGCTTTTTAGCTTCAAGTGAACTTGTATGGTGTAATCACATATGGGAAGCAGGGAGGGAAAGATGGATTCTGCTGAGTTACCTGAGCAAACAAAAGATAAAACTTTGAACAAAGTAAGTAACAACACTTCTTTTTCCTCTTCTCTCGTTATCTTGACATCAATGTCCATTCATACCAATGTTTATAAATATATATTTTTAATAAATGTGCTATATTTTTAGCATGAGGTAAACCCTTTGGCCATGTTTACATTATTTGATCAACCTAGATCTGTTCCATGAAATAACTATTTTTCCCTTGCCTGCCATCCTTTCCACCACACATCTTTCAAAACAGCATGTACTAATGTCATCTTTTATCTAATGCTAATGGAAGTCAAAAGCGCAGTGAAAAATTAATTTAATAATTTAATTAATTTAATACACTGCAGACTAGCACTCGGTAGAGTCACCATGAAGGCCTTGGAAAAGATACTCAGATGCCATGGTGTGTCTATGTCTACAAAGATGAGAACTGTGCAGGCAATGATTTTCCCTGTGGCACTCTATGGAAGTGAAAGTTGGACTCTGAGGAAGCATGATGGAAAGCATATTGACACTTTTGAACTTTGGGGTTGGAGAAGATTCCTGAGAATACCATGGTTAGCAAAGAAAACAAACAAATGGATCATAGAACAAATCAATCCAGAATTCTCACTTGAGGCACAAATGATCCGGCTCAAATTATCATATTTTGGATACATTATGCAAAGACCAAGTTTCCTTGAGAAGTCCATAATACTAGAAAAGGTGGAAGGAAAGAGAAGGAGGTGAAGACCAGCAACAAAGTGGATGGACTCAATTATAGTGGTGATGGGTGTATTGTAGGAAGACCTGGAGGGTCAAGATATGGGCAGATCATCCTGCAGAAGGTCTATCTATGTGGTCACTAAGAATTAATACACATAACCAATCTGTCACTCAATGCCGAAATCTGCCTTGCAATTTCCCAAAAGCTTTCTTGCTTGTCAAAAGAGCCTTTCATTTTTCTACCTTTTTCTCAAGGTGCTTGTGAATTTGTTTAAATTTCACTTCTGGAATTTTAATATAAGAGGAGATGGACAGGGCTACCACTGATGATGTTGTTTAAGTTACACGCTCTTCCATTCCTCTGAAGACTATTGAAAAAGTCCCATGCAAGGAATTCCACTTAATGCAAAGCAAAGCACAGGAAGTCAGGGAGGCAGCAGACTAGTGGTTGTTCAATGATTCTGTGGGATGATCCCACATATTCCTTGATCTGCTGAGCAAGTACAAACACTGCCCATTCAGCCAATGAAAAATTCACCAAAATTCTCTTCTTCTTTGAATGAAATTTCTAAAGTGAATAATTTTTCATCAAATTGCAGGAGACAAGAAGAAAAAGGAATGATCCTTTTTTCCTGCATGATTCTTTAGCAATTAAGTGGCCCTCTTGTTTTCAGCCACTGTGCTGCATCCCCTGTGGTTATATGCCTAGCTTTAGATTAGGATGGTAAGGTAGAATAAAATTAAAATGGAGATAGAACTGGAATTCATGATGATCTTCTAACTTGTTTCATGGATAGAACTTTATCAACAGAGAAATGGCAAAGGCAAGAGAAATGGGAATGTGATAGATGAACCTTCCTCATTCAATAATTGCCCCATTTTCAAGAACACCTTAATGACTAACTGTGCACTCCTATACATGTCTGCTCAGAATTAAGCCCCATGAAGTTCATCAAATCTTGATCCACAGTCAATGAATATGGGATTGCACCAATGTTATCCTCCATCTTGGAGAATATGTCTCAATGAGTTCAATATACTTATTTCTGAGTATGCTTATATAGAGTTGCCCTGTAAATGCTTGGGCAGGATATAGATTTTAAGGTGATGTGAAAATACCAGAATCTGGAGAACAAACTATGGAGCAAGAAGGGATTTGGGGGAAAATGGCACATTAATCACAGTAAACTCAAGAAGATTATAGAGACATAGAGCCAAGGACTATCAAGTCAAACCTTTTGTTCAATGCAGGATTCCAGATTTAAAAGTCTTGGGTAGATAAATTCCTTTGATTCACTATTCTTTTTGGAATTTTCCCAGATAAATTTGGGGCATTAGACAGAAACGATATACAGAAACTCCTAACTTTAAAATGCAGAAGCCTTTTAATAATGTTTTCAGAACTGCATGTTATAAATACTTTATGTTTCAAATTTCCAAATGCAGATTTGTGCTTTATTCAGTTGGGCCATCTAATTCTGAAATTAAATTTGGAGTCAAGAGTCATATGTCTAAAAGACTGAATCATCTCGGTCTACTACCACTTCTTGCTACTGACTTGGATTAGGAGCATGCTCAGTAGATAAATTTCCTGTGCAATACCTATTTTTAATGAACATCTTTTAACTTTACTGAGAACCTCTGGATGGTCAGTTAAGCATTCAGAGATTGTTGAACTTCAGATCCCATCAACATTCACCAGCATAGCCAATGGTGAGAAATTATGTCTTTTTCAATCCAACCTTTTCAGTTATTTTCATCTCAGAGTCTTTTTAATACTATGTATTTTTTTTCAAATGATAAAAGCATTTCAGAGACTGAAATGGACAAATTTCCCATCCTTTGCTATATAAGTCTGTTAACTAGAACTTCTGGTTTGTCAAGGTTGTCTTTAGACAGAGTAAACCCATAGGACTGTAGAGTTGAAAGAGGAAATTTAGGCCACTGAATCCTACCTAGTGATCTCTACAGAGTAGGGGAAGGGGGAAACTCAGACAGGCAATATGTTAGATGTGGCATTGTGCTCCAAGCCCTGCTGCTTTTCTATGTGTTGATATCACATGCACTTACAAAAGGGCTTGGGCTTGGATCTCAACACTATGTCCCCCCTCTTGCTTATTTTGACCCCCTCCTGCAGACACTGCTGGTTCTACCTCCTGCTTACTGCAGGGATGCAATTAAAGCATCTCAAACAGATGGCTCTCTATCCATTGCTTGAACAAATTTAATGAACAGGAAGACCCATCTCTGGTTAATGGGCTCTACTGTCAAACATAATATTGGAAAGTCTGAATCTGCCTTACTAACTGAAATCTAATATCTATGCTCTGCACTCAAATGATAGAGGACAGGACTTCCCTTTCATCTATGTGACATCCTTTCAGGCATTGCGAGAGTGCTACCATGTGCCCCTCAGTTTTCTCTTCTCAGGACTTAGCAACTCCTTCAATCTCTCTTCATAATAGTTTATAGTCCCCTGATTATTCTCACTACTGTTTACTGAACTTATTCCAGTTTCTCTGAATCCTGCTGAAAATGTGATGCCCAGAATAGGATGCAATAGTTTGGGGATGACCAATGCCGTATACTGTGAAATGATTATTTCCTTTGATGGTGAATCTATATTTCTGTTGAAACTGCCTAAATAGCATTTGCTCTTTTTGCAACCACATCACAGTGCTGACTCATATGCTGTCAATTACTATCTTTTTCAGAAGTACTATTACTAAGCCAAGAATCCTCCATACTATCCCTGTTCATTTGTTTGTTTCTTCTAAGGGATGAACTTGTCTCTATTACATTTCATCCTGCTATATTCAACCCATTTCTCTACTCTACCAAGATCCTTTTGAGTTTTATTTCTATCTTCTAGCATATTATATCTCATACCAGTTTTGTGTCATCTGCAAATCTGATAAGCATTTCCTTCATCTCTTCATCCAAGTCTTTAATAAAAATATTGAAGAGTAAAACTGAACTTTTAGCCAATTCAATCCCTTTCTCTAAACTGACAAGTAACCATTGAAATTACTGAGTTGCCATGCTATTAACTTGCTATAACCCTAGCCCTAAACCCATCCATACAACACTTAATTAAGTTGCTGATCAAAATGACATGGAGTACTCTGACAAATGCTTTGCTGAAATCAAGGTATATTATATGTACAGCTTTCCCTTAATCCATTAAAGTAGTTACAAGTAAAAAGAGGAGATTGTCCAGCACTTTCAAATCATGTTGACTTCTGGTAATTACACTACTGTTTTCAGGATACTGTAATGGGCTGTGAGAATGACCTTGAGAGACAGGAGGAGGAGCCACAGCCTTGACAATGGTCAGACAAGAGGTATCTCAGCCCATAGAAGAAATGGGGGTGGAGAAAGCATCTAAGAAGGGACCCTCCCTAGTTCTCTGGAAAGTAAAGCCAAGGGAAATGAGAAGTATTTTCAGACTTGCAAGACTGTTACTGTAACCTTACAATAAAGTTAGGGTTAGTACTCATGGTTTGGGTTTCTTTTCTGGAGTACCTCAAGGGCCTGGCAGATATTTACAGATAAATCATTCTAGCATCTGCTCTAGAAACGTCTCAGATACCAATCTGAGACTCTTGTCTAGAGGTCTCTGGATTCTCCTTTTCCACTATTTTGAAGATAGAGACATTTAGCAGCCTTCTTAGCTGTTACTTCATGAGTTCTTCAAGATTTCTTAAAATAATTCATTAGTGCCTTCAGTGCCTTAGGACTGAAGGACCCAGAGAGATTTAAACTACTGTATATACTCATGGATAAGCCAAGAATTTTAGGTGCCAAAATACACTCAAAACATTGAGTTCTCCTTATCTGCAGATGGGCTTATCTGTGAATATATTTAGTCAGTTCTTCCCTCAACTTTTTTAAAGTACCCATATATCCTATATACATTCATGTATAGGCCTATCCGCAGATAAGCAGGCCCTCAAATTTTTTGCATGCTTTAATTTTCACAATTGGTTTATCTGTGGGTGGTGCATTTTTCATGATATTTTGGTTAAAAATTTGAGGGTTGGCTTATCAGCAGATGGACTTATACACAAGTATATACAGTACTTCAAAATATATTCCCTGATGCTGATATTCCTGGCTTCTTGGTGATGCCCATGTATGCCAAGCATTTGTCCAAAGAAAATCAACCTTTGAGGCCCTAAAACTGGATTGGCAGAATCCATCATTCTAACAGCATTTATTAATATAATGTATAATATAATTTATACTATTATATGTAATTTAATATATAATTTAATAATATAATTATTAATAATATACTATATAAATAATATAATTTAATAATCATTATTAAAGAGTCCACTGGGGTTGGGCAGCCAATAAATTGAGGAGGAGGAGGAGGACTATGATGACTTGGTGTGAATGAAGGCCAACACCAGCTAAAGAACTGGCAGCTGTGATTTCACATTGCTGTGTAAATAATAATAATAAAAAATATTGACTGCCCAAGTTGGAGAGGAGAAACTCATCAGACTTCTCCTCCCTTGTGTTCTTCAGTTAGGTTACACAACCACTCCCCAGCCTTTGGCCATGGTGGCTAGGAATTCTGAAAGCTGAAATCCAGCATTTCTGAAGAGGACCTAGATATGGAAGGCAGATTGAAGCATTACTTTCTGTTAGATTTAAACAACCAGCAGATAGGAGAAAAATTCATAGTAGCTTATCTCATAAAGTACAGCTCAGCCTGGGCTGCAACAAGCTTGGGAAGAAGAGTTTCACAATGTTCAGACAGACTTTGCCTTAATGAATTCACTAATAAACGAATACCAAAGGTTCCAACTGCAGTTTCCAAAATTCTGTACTCTACAATTGTTGCATTAAAACACCTCATCAAATTCTTTGTATTGTTTGCTTTCTTGATCATGACCTCTGTGAAGAGCTTGACACTTTCTGCATATAGTGTTGGGCCTGAAATATGGTTGCCATATGTGGGCTACAAAAATTTGGACAACCACTAGAGTTAGACCTGTCTGTATCTATTTACTTTCATCTAGTGACTGTCTGGGTTTTGGTAGCCATAACTGAAGCATAGAACAAGGGTGGGAAGCTTCTGCCAAGAATGAATATATTCAACTTTACTCCTTGTCTCAGGTCAATGCAATTACAAAGATCCTCCTTTTCCAGCTAATGGATGAGGTTCTAATACGTTCTTCTGTACATCATCCTTACTCCAGCTCAAAGGCACACCACCAACTTTTTGCAGAGTATTAATCCTCACAGAAGAGCCCCCATCTTGTTGTCAGCTCACTGCTGAGACAGGGTGAAGCCAGATCAAAGTGATCTGGCATGAAAGAGGGGTTTTTCACATGAAAATAGAGAAAACCTGTGGGAGCATTGGAGGTTGATTACCTGCAGGGCTCTAACTGGCCTGCTGGAGGACTGCTCCCTTTCATTTGGCTACTAGGCTCTGTGCCTCCACAGCCTTTTCTGTTTTGGCTGAGGGACAGTGCATAACATCTCCCAGCAACCATTTACTTTGTTTGTTGATATTCCCATTGGTAAATTTCATTATTGGGGAAGCCATGCGTACATTGAGCACTATACACTGTTCTGTAATGTGGTATAAAATTGTGGCAAACTAGGAATCACACACTGCATCCCTGCCTTGGGGAACTACCACTTTGAAAGGATTTCCCAAAATTGGGCTTCCAGGTGTTTAGGTAAAAATAATGTGGGTTTTTGCCTAAAAGACAGTTAAAGGACAATCTTAGAAATGTGTTGGACATTTTGGAATATTTGGAGCAACATAATGAAAAACAAGCTGCATTGATTTTCTTAGATGCAGAGAAAGCCTTTGACAATTTGAACTGGGCTTTCAAGTTTAAGGTTTTGGAAGATATGAATCTTGGAGAGAATTTTATAAAATGGGTAAAACTGATTTATACTTCACAGAAAGCACAAATCATTGTTAATGGCAATATAACAAAGCTGTCTCCTCTCTTGTTTATATTGGTTCTTGAAATACTGAATACAGATATAAGACAAGATGAAAGAATCATGGGAGTAAAGATTAAAAAGAAACTTATAAGTTAAGGGCTTTTGCAGATGACTTGGTGTTGGTTTTGGAAGATCCTTTAAAGGGAACTGAAACATTAATGGGAAAATTAAAAGAATTTGGTGCAATAGCAGGTTTTAAGATCAACAAACAGAAGAAGAAGCTGTTAACAAAAAACATGAAAATAGAAGATCAAACAGAATTGATGAATAAACTGGGTTTTAAGATTGAGAAGAAGGTAAAATATCTGGGTATCACTATGACAAATATGAATTGTATGTTATTTCAAAACAACTATGTTAAGACATGGAATGAAGTTTAAAAAGATATGTTAACATGGAGAAAGTACAATTGTCATTGCTGGGGAGAATTTCTGATAAAAATGAATGTCCTGCCTAGAATGATGTTTTTGTTTCAGATGATACCTGTTTTGACAACTAGTATACCATTTAAACAGTAGCAAAAGGATAAAACCAAATTTGTGTGGCGGGGAAAAAAACCCACAAGTTAAATATAAGGTGTTCCAGGATACAAAGGAAAGAGGAGGATTGGGTTTACCCAATTTGAAATTAAATTTTGCATCTTGCTGTTTGGTTTGGTTGAAAGAGTGGGTGCTGCTGGGAAATAGAAGGCTTTTGGAGTTAGAAGGACATGATCTGAGATTTGGGTAGCATGGATATCTGTGGTACAACAAAGTCAAGGTCAATGTGGATCTTAAAAGTCATTATGTTAGATGTGCGGTATTGAGAATATGGAATAGATACAAGTCCGGGTTGTGCCCAAAAACATCTTTGTGGCTCTCAGCACAAGAAACATTTTATAGATGAGAAATAATAGGCAAAAACAAATAGCTAACTTACTGCGAGATACTAGAATTTTGTCAAGGGGAATACAAAATAAAATCAAGAGAAGAACTGGTGGCAGAGGGACATAGTTGCCAATTTTTTATTTTCTTATTTATAGTTATTAGAAATTTTTAAAGTATACAAAAGAGTTTATGGTTTTGAGCATTGTAAGACTGAGTTTCAAATGGAATTATGTACAAATGATGAACATGTAATTGCTAAAATGTATGAACTTTTATTGAAATTTGAAACAGAAGAAGTGAAACAATGTGGGCTAAAAATCTTGGTTATAATATACAGACAGAACAATGGAAAAATATGTGGTTGAAAGGATTGAAATTTACACTATGCTATAATTTTAAAGAGAATTTTTGGTATATGTCACCAGAGAAATTGTCTAGTATGTATAAAGGCACTTCAAATTCATGTTGGAAATGTGAACTAGAAGAAGGGACATTTTATCATGCTTGGTGAATGTGTAAAAAAGCTAGAAAATGTTGGATTCAAATACATAAACTCATTCAGAGGATTTTAAAGATTAATATACAATTGAGACCAGAGGTTTTTCTTTCGGGATTGATGGACAAACAGTTGGAAAAAGTCATGGAACTTTGTTTTTGTACATGATAACTGCAGCAAGATTATATGCTCAAAGATGGAAAGATTTTGCACTACCCACAATGGAGGAATGGTTGGTGAAGATGATGGAACTTGCTGAGATGGCTAAACTGACTTCTTTGATCAAAGAAAAGACAGTATCTATGTTTATTACTGACTAGAAATCCCTTATGGACTTTTTGTGGAAAACAGAAAAAATGAACTTATGATCTATGGTTTTGATGATTAGACACTATGAATTATAGAAAAAAGAGAGACACGTAACTTTAGAGAAACAGGTAAACTTATAATTGTACTTAAAACTGCTGTAAAGAAAATCGGAGGCCACTTCTTTATATCTTTTTTCTTTCTTTTATATTTTTCTTTCACTTTTTTTTCCTTTCTTGTGCTTTTAGCTTTCTCTTTGATTTCCTTCCTTCCTTCCTTCCTTCCTTCCTTCCTTCCTTCCTTCCTTCCTTCCTTCCTTCCTTCCTTCCGTCCTTCCTCTCTCTCTCTCTCTCTCTTTCTTTTAGCTTATATTAGTTTTTATCCTCCTTTTTAAAAACTTTTAATAAAATGATATTTTTAAAAAAATGAAAGGACTTCCCCAAATTCCCATCATAAATATTTTGGAGACCAAAGTTTCCCAGACAGTCAATGCCAATAAATAGTATCCATGATAGAAATGCAAAATGTGTTGACCCACGCTTGGGATGGGCTGGCAATCAGTTCTGGTGTATGGAGCAGACGTGAGCAGAACGTGAGCTGCAATCAAGCACTATGGCTTTCCAGGTGCTGTGATCTCTTGCCCCAAAGCAGGGATGACAAGCAGGGGGGCAAAGAAAGAGATGTATGGGTCTTGACCCACTTGTCAAGAAGCAAAATTCCCTGAAGAATTGTGGGGGAGGAAGAGGACAAATTGAGCAACCTGCAATCCCCCCCTCCTTTTTTTGTCCATCTCAGTAATAGGGCCTCAAGGGAACCACCCTTATAAAGTTATAAAACAGACATCTCCTTTGCATCTGTGTGAGCTAAAGATGCCTCCTTTCCACTATCTTGCCCCTGTCACTGATGGGGAGACAGTTGAGCTGGTTTCTGGAAACAAAGGTCCAAATGGCAAAAAGAAAGTTAATTCAAAGTGGATCAGGAGAGGACAACCCGAGTGTGGTGCTTTTATTTTGGAGATAATATGGGTGTCCCCCTCCCTCAAAAATCCCCATCTGGATGACGCAAAAGAGGATTTGTCCAAAGTCCCACAGAACCTTGTGTGCCCTTGCCTTCTGCGTGTCTTTGCTGGGCAGCAGCGCCTCCCCTTTGGAAGAGTTTGGGGTTGCCCAGGCAGGGGAGGGGGGGAGGGGGGGTTCTTAAAAGGAAGCTGCTTTTTGGAGAACCAGTAACTGCCCTGAAAGTAACTCATGTAACTCTCTGTGTGGACAGGAACACCACCAGCTTCATTGCTAAGGCACAGTAAAAGGCAGGTTGTGGGGGAAGCGGTTTTTAAAACCACATACTTTCTCCCCATCTCCTGGCCAGGAGGAAAGCACATCAACAGGGAAGTGTGAATGAGCTCCATTTCTCCTATTCTGTCTCCTAACTATAAAGCAGGTGTGTTGGTCAAATGTGAATTTCTTCTTAGCGGAAAATAATCTGCTAATTGGAAATAATTGGCTGCTTTGAAACCTGTCCCCATGACAGGTAGCAACTTTGGTTACATTTTAGGACTGAAAAATCATAACAAATATATTATAATTTGGTTTGTGTTTACCTTTTGTTGCTTGCCTGCCCAAGGAAAGGCAGTTAACCTCTCTTTGCTTCGGATAAGAATGCATCTTTTTCTCAGTGGGGTGCTAAGAAGCTTAATGTTGAAAAAGCATTTTGCCAAACGAGCATGGGGGAGCCATCAAAGGATACAATCTTATGACTCTGTGGCTTGGTTTGCTATTTTGTGATTCAAAGCATGCTGCAATGCATAATGCACAACATGACAAAGGAAGGCTATCTTAGCCAGCCCAGATTCTCAAGCACATGATATAAAAGGAACTAGTTTTGCCCCACAAAAAGACCAGCACCGATCCATTCATCACGGGATGACTGCACTGCCACACAGCGAATGAACTATTACTGTTATAGCCCCACAAACCGATAAGCAGGGGAGGGCAGGCTTGCTCCTTCATAGAGAAAAAGCTTTCCACAGCTAATAGGCACTGTCTGGTAGCAGCCCTCTGGAATTTAGCATGGCCAATTAACTGATTTCAAAGGCCAAGTCAGACAATGTTGCAAAGCAACGTTTCCCAACATATTTTGAATGAAAAAAAATGTATCAGCAAAGAACGGAAGGAGAGAAACGTCTTCTATTGTCACTTTATTTGTTTGCCAAAAAAATACACAGCTTTGTCAGTGATTTACTCTTCAGAGACTACCAAATCTAATATATACAATTTCCCCAGTTCTCTTGGAAAGAGTCAACATCAAAAGATCCAGGAAAGAAAAATGTTAAAAACGCTTCTCCTAAATCATTATATTGTCATATCTTATCTTGTAATATACCTGTGATGACAGCCAGAGCTGCAATGGGATGAGATACTAATATTGTACTGTTTGTTCAATGACAACGAGCAAAATTCACCAACAAAACAGGTCAAGTGACACCAATAGATTTTATTCCATTAGTTTCCTTGTGCTTTTTTTCTTTTCTTTTCTTTTCTAAACTCAGGAACCGCACAGGAAAAAAGTCTTTTGCAATTTTATCTAGCTTCATCATCACTTTGTACTATTTTGGACTGAGGACCTTCCCCAGGCCTAGGTGACAATGTTAGGGAAACATCCCTCATGATGTTTTCCTTCAGGGAGTCACCCTGAAATTGTTTATATAGAAAATGCTATGGAAAAAGCCCAGTGGAGAAGTTCCCTCATCATGTCTTCCTTTACGATTTAAGGGAGGTGCAGAAAGCCAGGGAAACTGCATGCTGCTGGAGAGATGATTGTACAAAGAATGACAAAATGTCCAAGGAAAGACACCCCTTGGCCACCTCCTCACGTACTAAGGATAACAACACAATGCTTTACCCAGAAGAATTTTATTAAAACCCTCTTGTCCTTTGAAAGAAATTTCAAAAACAAAGTCTCTTTTAGTAAATTGAATGAGAACTGGTAGAACGAAATGCAAGAGAACTTCTCGCTGGGCCGCTAATTCTCTGAGCCGACATGCCTGACCTCCGACTGTGACCTATCAAATGTGAGCCACAACACAGCATGCTACTCTTTCTATACTTCCTGGTCTCAACTTCTGTTCTTCATTGAAAGAGGCAGGGCTGGGGCTCATTTATGTACATGTGCATCTTATCTATTTATCTATTACTGCTACTGAATAAGTATTAGATGAAAACAAATCAGTCTGGAACTGCACAACCTAATACTAATTATACAAATTTATTTATTTATTTATTTATTTAGTGGACTTGTCCCCACCCAATCTCCCCACAATGGGGGACTCTGGGCGGCTTACATCAAATTAGAATCATAAATACATGATTAAAAGTTATAAAAGAACCACACTTACAAAGATAAAAAAGAGATTAAAAGATCCAAGAGGCCAATAGAGGCCACATCAGGCCGCTAAGGAGCTAGCCAACCCCATTTCTGACATCCCCCCTCCCCGCCCCAGGCCAGACAGCAGAGCCAGGTCTTCAAATCCCTCCGAAAGGCCTGGAGTGAGGGGGCCTGTCTCACCTCTGGGGGCAAGATGTTCCAAAGGGTGGGGGCTACAGCAGAGAAGGCCCGCCTTCTGGACCCCGCTAGTCGGAGTCCTTTTACCGAGGGGGTCCGGAGCATGCCGTCTCTGTGAGATCAGGTGGGATGGGTTGAAGTCATGGGGGAAAGGTGGTCCCTCAGGTAACCTGGCCCCGTGCCATGTAGGGCTTTAAAGGTGATAACCAACACCTTGAATTGGACCCAGAAGCAAACCAGTACCCAATGCAGCTCACGGAGCAATGGTGTTATATGGGTCCTTCTTCGGGCCCCAAAAATTGCTCGCGCAGCTGCATTCTGGACCAGCTGAAACTTCTGGATACTCTTCAAGGGTAGCCCCATGTAGAGAGCATTGCAGTAGTAATTACAATACTAATCCCAGTGCCTTTCCATTTTTCTTCCATTTACTTCCCTTCTTTGGGTGTATATTTTTAAGCTGAGATCAGTGCAAAACATCTATTTTTCTTCTGGAATAAGAGACATTTTTCTTAGTTGTAGTTGCTGTTACAGTGGTACCTCGCGTTACGAATTTAATCCGTTCCATGACTCTGATCGCAACTCGATTTGGTTGCACCGCGAGGCAAATTTTCCCATAAGGTTCAATGTAAATACGGCTAATCCGCCCTCTGAATTTGGTGGCGCCGCAAGGCAAATTTCCCCATAAGGTTCAATGTAAATACATAAGGCTCTGCATTTTCTTTGGAGCCATGCTGACAAGCACACCAAAAACCTTCCAAACGCCACAAAACACACCACAAGCCTCACCGAACGTCTCCTTGCTACCACGATCTCACCCACAGGAAGCCGTGACCGCGTGGCAGCAGGGCAATTGGCCGCGGATCCGGTTGTAGCTCGAGGTGGAGGTCGCATGGCGAGGTAAATTTTTGGGGCCGGGGCTGATCGTATTGTGAAAAATTCGTAAGGAGGGGCGTTCGTAACCCGAGGTACCACTGTATTTGTGTATGCATGTATGTGCAGGCGTGTGTGTGTGTGTGTTTAGTGGGAGGCAGAGGAACAGATTAAAAACATACAGAATGAAAGAAGAAGCCTGAGGCTGAAAAATCAAATCAAGACTTCTCATGAATCGGGGTGGAATTTTGGGCAGATAACTGGCAAATTTGCTGTAACAAATGGTCACCGAGGTGGGGTAGAGAATTGTATACCCTTCAGTAAATTGAAATCTTTGAAATATAGATTTTTACAACCTGGCTTCACAGCCCACATTTCAATATTTAAAATGTGATCTTTTCAGAAGCCTGAAGCACTTACAGATAGATAAGAGTCTGGATTCAGATTAAGCTGAAGGCCAAGCCATATCGTATCACTCCTGTCTTGCATACAGCCTCAAGCAAATACCTATGCTGTCTTTGAAAATCTCCTATGACTAGGACAGACTAATTCTGTGATTAATTCTGATAACTGAGATTCTGAAACCAAAAACAGGGATTCTATTAGCCTTTAATTCAGTGTTTCTCAACCTTGACAACTTGAAGATGTGTGGACTTCAACTCCCAGCTGGCTGGGGAATTCTGGGACTTGAAGTCCACACATCTTCAAGTTGCCAAGGCTGAGAAACACTGTTTTAACTGTTGAATGTGGTATGTTGCATTCATAGTGGGCACAAGAAATCCATGTTTTGGGCAAAGTGTGTTGTTGTTTTTACTCAGTCCAATCACACAAGTTTTGAAGTACTGGTTTCCAAATTTTAAGGTAAGCATTGGGTGACCCACCACTGGTTCCACATTATCCCTCCAGTTGATTCTTCAGTCTACCTGGGTTGCTTGTCTTAATTTATGTAGCCCATTCATTATATAGTAAATGGCAGCTTTGAATATCATCTCATTCACTGAATGGGATGGAGATCAGCCAGACTTACTTTTAAATAGTTGCGGCTTTTCTCATCCATTCTTTCTTGGGCTGCTCTGCTTAATTAACACGGTCTGTCATTTAAGGAACTTTGATAATAAATCTACAGCTCCCTGATTTGGTGGATTGTGTCAGGCTTTGCCTTTTCGCAGAGCCCCAGTAGGTTCAAACATTTTTTAAAAAAAGCAACCCTCCAACTTACATGCATATCCACTATATATGATTAAAGTTGCATGGTTTTTCTCCCTTGGCATAAAGTGGAACAGAATGGTCCTGTGATAATAGTCTTCCTGGATCAGACCCAAGTTCCAGCAATTTGACCATATCGAAGTAGGTGGCCTCCAAATCTAAGTAAATAAGTAAGTGGGAAAACTAAAAGGTAGTATCAGATGGAGATAATCATATTTGTTATTTCTCACCAATCTCTGGGGGCTCGCATTGCTAGAACTGGCTCATGGGTTGATTGATACTGCTTCCCCCATTTTCTTGATTTGTATATTGCTTTTATAGATTTGTTATTTGTATTTTAATCAGGGGATATTTATATTTTTATTGTTTTTATTGTTTTGGTTTTTAATTGTAAGCCATCCAGAGTCACCCTGTGGGGGAGATGGGCGGCATATAAATTTATTAATAAATAAATAAATAAAATAATAAGAGATAATCTATCTCTGAACTTATTTCCATCTAATAATACAATATCCATTGATAGCACAGTTTAATGTGAACACATCTACATAGGTTGAGCAGTAACATTGTTGGCCTTGCAAGGTAGTCCAGACAAGAAGCACACCCAGATGAACAAATTCTACTTCAATATAAGATTACATTAACAGAATCTTGCAAGTCTGAAAGTACATTTCCCGTGTCACCTTTACAGCCCAAGAAACTATGGAGAGTCCTTTCTGAGACATTTGTCACACCCACATTCCTGCTGTGGGCTAAGCTGCCTCTTATCCAACTGTTGCCCCAGCTGTGGCTCTTCCCCATCTCCTAATGTCATACCCACATACCATTACATCATGTTAATCCATATATAGAGGAATGATTGAATAGCCCATCCGATAGCCACGAAGTCACCCACTATTTTTCTCCTGACCCAAAACACTATTTCAATTTTAAAAAAGGTCAGTTAAACCAGTAGTTACCTAGATTAACATTTCAAACATTTGATTTTTTAAAAAGTTTTATTTTATTTTGTTTTCAAAGCTAGCTACATCATGTGACAGGGGGAGGACAGATGAAAAGAAATAATGACTTGGGTCATTAAAGTAAAGATAGTGGGAAACCAAGTCTAATCGATGTCCCAGGTCTGCTGAGTGAGCTTCTCATTATGCACCCATAGTCTAGCTCAGATGAACTTAAGTCTCTCTTCCTAGCAGAAATCAGATTCACTCCCACTTCTTCTACACACCCACATACCAGCCTGTCAGCCTCCAGAAGATTCACTCATGCTTTTGTTCATTTTGAGAGTTTTACAACTCACTGGAAACAATAACTCCTAGCGCTGGGATTCCACTGCCTAGAAACTAAATAACGAAGCAATCAATAAGCATGTATTTTCCCATCACTCAGTTCTAGGGTGACTGTGAGATCTGAGATGTGTGTAACCATAAAACCACTAGTTCTGAAATCTCCTTTTCATATTAGGTATTTATTTATAGCTGTTGTTTCTCAAAAAGGAAGGCAGGGTTTTTTTTCCCCTCTTCATTTTAACCCCCATCCTGACATTTCCCCACCCCCCTTCTGTACTGCTTTGTGCTTGTTAAGCCCTGCATATTAAAATATGGTATGGTTGCAAACAAAGCAACAGAATAAATAACAAGTAAATGACAAATCTATTTTAGATTTTTTTTCTTCTTCTCCCAGGTAGCTAGAAGGAACTGGCAGCCTAGGGCCCAGTCTATTCCCTAAGGGCTGCTTTAATAGAATCTTCTCTACATACTTTTGGGGTTCTCCAGGCTTAGAGAGATCAATACTGCAGTAGATATCACATTTTTTGCAGATGTTTCACCTTGCATTCCAGCAAGGCTTCCTCAGCACAATAAATTCCACTCCGACTATAAATACTGCAAGCTGGTCCCTACTTCTGAACAGTTGTGCTGAGGAAGCTTCACTGGAATGCAAAATGAAACGTCTGCAAAAATGTTTGGGACTATCCAAGCAAGCGGGAGCAGAACAACCATAGCACAATTCATGGAGACAATCCAGAAGGATACCATAGTGGTTAATTCTATCAAAAACTGCTAAGAAATCAAGCAGAATCAAAATAGCTGCATTTCCATTACTTTTCTCCTGCAGCAGGTCATTCATTAGAATGACTTTTGTGGATTCTGTCCCAAAGCTAGGCAGGAATCCAGGCTGAAAAAATGGAAAATTGGTCTCCTCAAAGACGTTCTGCAGCTGGATCAACAATACCTCCTCAAACATCTTTTTGATTAGACAGTATTTGCAATTGTTTAAGTCCTCTGGCTTCAGGGAGGGTTTCTTCAGGAATAAGCAGATCATTTCCTTTAAGGCCAGTGGTACCTTTCCATCATACAAAAGTGTGTTCACCTCCTCATGGATTCACTGAATCCATCCCCATTGATTAGCTCAAAGAAGCCAGGATGAGCAGCAATCAAGATAGCATGTGATAGACTAGACAGCTACAAGTATCTGAAATCCACATCCTCAAAACCTGAAAGGGATCTCACACATTTAGACCAGATACTGCACTAGACACCATAGTATACACTGTATCAAAACCCAAATCAAATCAGCAAGATGATGAGCCATTTTACCTTCTAAGTGCATCACAAATCTATCACTGCAGTTACAGAGCATATGACAGCTGCTGATAGCTCATGCAAGTATAACTCATAGTCAACTTTCTGACAACAAACGTTGGATATATTTCTATTTTCAAGCTCATCTTTATCTCACTCACAGTTTACAACTCTACATTTTAAAATGTATCCTTCAAAAAAAAAAAATCTGAAGTGTACACTTAAATAACTGGAAGATGTAGTTAAGCAGTTGGTTGACTTTGAGAGGAGGAGGAGGAGGAGGAGGAGGAGAGAAATTAAGCTGGGCAGTGTGCTAACATCAGCATGTCAGGAGTTTCTCATGGGAAGAAATTCATCTCGTTATCTGTACAACAATATTATGTCTATGTGGATCATGTGAAAAACTTGTTATTGTGTGTTGTGCACGTATACTGCTATTTACTGCCACCTATTGGCGTGTGTATGCTAGTTATTCAGTGGGGGGGTACATACTGGTAATATAATGGGAGGACTATATGCCCAGCCTCTCAGTAGAGTTTTAGCCACCATGTAGTTACTTTTTATGGGTTATGTAATTGTAACTAATAACCAAGTAGTGTACCTCTTCTCTGAGAGTTTTTGGCTAGAGACTTTGTAGTGGATAAGTCTTGGATGCTAAATTTATGAGAAGAAGTGTTTTTTCCTATATTTTATATGCAACTTGTATTTTATGGAGTTTTGTATTTTTTATCAATAAACACCAGTTAGTATATATTTTCTGACTGGACTTCTTTGGAGAACAAAATATGGACATTGCATTTTGTAAAGCTCTCATGCTGATGTGTATTTTTCCTGAGCACATTTTCTGGGAGTATTGCTGCACTCTGCACAACACAGCATATCCAGGTTCTTTTTTCTATTCCTTCCATGCCAACATCTCAGATCACAATTCAGGAATCTCAGACAAAAGCTGAGAGATTGCCTTGAATGTTTTTCATTTGCTTTCCTCTGTGCATTTTTCCTTCTCTGTTGTTATCTTTGTTTTACAGTGTACCTTACCCTTCATAACCAATAAATCCTCTTTTGCTGTTATCTTCTCAGAGTGGAAATGTGTTGAAAACTTCCATCTCCCCTATCCCCCTTCGAGAGTACTGCAAACAATGCCGCCAACTCTTCCTTGAGCTAACTGTCATCTTGAGCAATTCAAGAGTTGCCCTCCCAGGAGATACTTCTGCTAGCTAGCTACTGAGTACAGTTTTTCATTGTTCTCAAGGTGATTTAGAACTAATCTAATTGCACCTGTTTGGGGGGTTATTAGCTAGCTAAGACTATATCAATTTATCATGAGTCTGTCAGCAAATATAGAGCAGGTGTCAGGTCACTGCCTTACTTTCCTAGAAAAAAAAACACAGACAAATGTATCTGTTGCTTTCATAAAGTTCTGCTTAGAAGAATTCCAACCATAAATAAATAAGTTTATTCTGAATGCAAAAAACTGGATGGATTCTGATCTAGTGTTAAACAAGTGGGCAGTAATAAAAAAGAAGATTAGGCTTTTGGGGTCTATTGTTAAGTTTGGTTTTATATATCACACTAAGCTATGGTTTCTTTATTAAGTTGGGTTTGCACAATTGAGTTAGGTTTGCACAATGCTCCAAAATATATAACCATGATTTACAAATCACTTAGCAGAGTTCACAGGGCCTGCTAAGCCAAAACCAAAAACTGGCAGCGCAGCTTGTATGAATCCAGTGTAAATACATAGGAGAGAAAATTTCAGCAGTAGCTTCTCTCATTTTTGCACAAGAAGTTGCACTTATCAACCAATAGATGAACACCTTCCAGATGTTCTGAAATTGCTCAGCATTTCAGTCATTTGTTTTTGGCCTCTGATTCATTCAGATAAAATGATACAAACTCAATATAGGCTCCAGACTTCAAGATAAAAAGGGTATAGATATAATAAATTTATATATAAATGAATCTCTCTCTCTCTCTTCACCCATCCCCTCTCAACCCCTCCCCGCAACTCCCCAGTCAGGCATTACAGTCTGTTCAGTCACATTTAATTGGCTTCTATTGAATGCTACATTTATAAGGCCACCATGCATCTACTCTATGTCCAATGAAAGATAACTTCACTGATACTTAAGGTGAGACTTCAACATACCATACCAGTTAACAGTTATACTATTCTAGTAATGGACAGCTTCTGAACAACTATACACAAATCACATTCAGTGTGATGATCTACTCTTCATAAAATTGAACAGCCCTGGATCAGGCCAATGAGGACCAACCACATGAGTATATCTGAGAAACTGTCAAGCAGAATATTATTACAATAGCCTTTTTGCCATAGTAGTAGAAGATATTTTTAGTCTCATCTGTTTGTCAAATTGGATCAGTTCAGTTCAAATAACTGAATCTGAATCATCGATCTAAACAGATACATGGGGTTGATTCAATCTGGACAATAAAAAGGTCTTTTGCATAAGCATAGAATAACTTTTCAATTGTCTAAATAAGGGTATTTGATCCAATAGAATGAATTGATTCAATGGCTTGAATTGCCAGGTTCTTTCATTTGGCACAACAAACATTTGCAGAGTCCTAGAATTTCCGCTCCTCAATCATCTTGATTGCCACTGACTGGATGATGATTTATGCCATCCATGCTCAATACTATAGTCACGTGCATGTCTTTTCTGACTCTTTTTTATAAATCCCAGTTGCCTCAGCTATAGGTTGCACTTCAGGTCAGTTTCCCATATGCTGCCACTATTTCTAAATTAGCTTCATAGAGTTGAGGCTGATGATCGCTATACTTACCACACTTTGAAATGCAAATACAAGCTTCATTTTGCTGAGTCTCATTTTGAGATTTCCATACTCGAGGGCAAAAACCCTGCACATCCAGGGCACAGAGCATCTCTGATGGGCTTTTATTGTAATGCTCCTTTCAGAGGGTGCCATTGATGAGACTGCTGCTATTCTCTTTCCTCATGCAGAAGCATCTACCTGACTGACTGTACCAAAGTACAGATGGAGAGGCATATTTTATATGTGAAGGGTTTTTTTTAAGTGATGCAGTTTGCATATATATGCTTTCATCTGCACTGCATTACTGTTAATGCACACACCCCTATATGTCTCCTCCTATGTATTCCTATTGAATCTTCCTATTCCTCTTATACCTTCCTATAGATATATACATTTAAAGTTAGATCAGACAGATGCTATCAGCCTGGTTGCGTAAGAAAGGAGACACTTTCTTGCCTCCTAGTCAGTAAGAGCAATAAGGGGATTGTTTGTGTTGAGTAATGGCTTTATAAGAGACAAACCCGACTGGAAAAAGAGAGAGGGAGTGGGAGAGGGATGACATTTTATCCATGATTAGCTGGGATCATGTACTGAAGCTGCCCCCTCATGGTGCCAATGTACAACAATGGATCAGAAAAATATTGGTTGTCAGTGGATGTGAATGTTTACAGAAGAATGAAAGAAGAGTAGTATGTGTGTGAATTCTCAGTGACCAAAAAATAGCCATTTCTTCTCTTTCTGAGCCTTGGCATGTGTGTGTGTGTGTATACACAGATACATACACTAGATTTATGGCTTATTTCCCCATGAGTTAGTATTTTGGCTGCTTCTACTTTGTATTCACTCTCTGGTTCATTTGTTTTTAATATTCGAGTTACCCAGTTAGTTTTTCATTTTGTTTTTTGTTATATGTGTTCTGTTTTAGCCTTCTTGAGGTTTCATCAATAAGGCAGGATATAACTCTGACTAGAAATAAAGCAATCCACAAAACCTTTGTCAACAAAGAATGGCTCCCAATGAAAATCCCACACATTGTCAAAGTAATTCTATCACTATCTATAAGCACTTGCATGAAAGTCAATTATAATCCAATTACTGGAGGTTATTCAAAGGTTATGTTTAAACTGCTCCACAGAGATAGTAAGATAGCATTTCATTCATTGACAGTGGTGACTGAAATGGAGAGAAGAACTCCTACAGGAGTAATCAAAGTAGGTTTGAATTCCTGCACTAAAAGGAAATCGTCTTGGTATCAAAGGGTGACCTTCACACAAGCACCATTCAGCTGAGCTCCCACATTCTGGAGGGAGAAAAGGAATATCTGCAAAATTAAATGAAGATGCTTTTTATGTGACTGACATGTTGACATTGACTAATTGTGTTAATATTTGCTCAGAGTTCTCTAGCTGTACAGTGTGATTAAAGATACTGCTAGAAATTGGTGGCTTTGTTTGCATCTCATCCTTTAACTGTTTGCTAAATAATTTACTGTGAGTAGGTATCAAAGTACTAAATGTTTCAAATGAGAGATGCAGTCTGATTAATAAATATAGGATGGATCCAATCTCTACCAGTGGGATATTCCCTGAACATAAATCTGATCATGCTTCTGCCAGCAGAAAAAAAAAAAAAAAGAAATAGTCTCTGGCAAACTCTTCCTCCTTTGTAGTCCCCAAAGTCAGGGGAGGAAGATATGGGAGGGAGAGCAGGAAAGGGCATGATAGTTCTGCCCCATTTGTTGCCATCGTCTTCCAGAAGTTGGAAAATGAATGTCAACAGTGGAGAGTTTGTTCAATTCGCATAAGCTCCCTAGCCAAGCTGGAACCTGAGCTTTTATAGTTCTAAAGTCAAGTAGAAAAGCCACTTGAGTAGAACAGAATATATGTGGCAGATACCCACCCTACAGCTTGTGGTGACAGAGGGAGTGGATAGAGGATAGAGCAGAGTTCTCCAAAGTGGTCAACACTGACCTCCAAGGGTCAATGGAACCATCCATTATTGTTGCTGTGGTTATTAAGAGCCAGTTTGGTGTAGTAGTTCAGGTGCTGGCCTAGAAACCAGAAGACTGTGAGTTCTAGGCCTCCCTTAGGCATGAAAGCTGGCTGGGTGACTTTGGGCCAGTCACTCTCCCTCAGCCCAACCCATCTCACAGGGTTGTTGTTGTGCAGAAAATAGGAGGCAGGGGCATTTGGTATGTTCACCACCTTGAGTTGATCAAAATATATATTTAAAAAGGTGGGACAAAAATATTATTATTATTATTATTATTATTATTCATAGTACTATTAGTTAAAGTAGTATTTACTAAATTATTTTCATATAATAAATGTTTGGAGTCGATGGACAATCTGAAACTTCATGAAGAGGTCAATGAGCTGAAGAGTTTGGGGACCCCTGGGATAGAGGGAGGCTGGTCAAAAAAAGTCCAGATGGTAGCCATGACCTCATGATTGAAGCTGCCAGCTTCACTTTTTTAACCACCATCCCAGGCACCCCTCAGGGTAGAGCTACCGTATTTTCCAGATTTTCCTGGATTTATGCATTACAGAAAAGTATGCACAAATACACACATGCTGGGAGAAACAAGAAAATGCATGCACTTTCTTTTTGGTTTTTTTGTTACCAAAGAAGATTTCACAGATTGATGTGGTAATGGGCTAAACAGCACTTAATAATAGAAAACATGAGATACTAAATGAATTTGGACAGATTTTTCTGTTCCTAGGATACGGCCAGAATTGGAGAGCAGAAATTCAGCCTGCCAGCCATATGTGGCCCAAGAGCACCTTTTGTATAGCTTCTGGACCCCCGCCCCCAGCTGGATGGCATCTCTGATCTCACCTATTATATATACACCCCTACCCCACAGAAAACTAAAAGAGAAATATTGAAAATAAGAAAAAACAGTGACATTACTATGCCTTTTGATGGTTGAAAATATGATTTTAAAGAGAATGTCCTGTTGCTACAGAAATGGCTGGGGAATTCTGGGAGTTGAAGTCCACACATCTTAAAGTTGCCAAGTTTGAAAAACACTGATTTAAACGGTTAAGTGGCATCTTGCCATCTACTTATGGAGGATTCACCAGAGAAAGAGGTTATAACTTCTAAGGTGAAGCAACACTATGAAGTTTAGAATCTCCATCCAAGAAAGGCACCTTTCCTCTTCCAAATAAATAGCTGGAATGTGGAAAGAACTCCAACCAGATCCAAGTGGTACAAATATATGGCTGTATGAAGGTTTGTTTGTTTGTTTGTTTTTTACAGCTGATATTTTCTGCTGCTGTTTATTGTGCTGCTATACTGTAAGATTTGGACATTTTAAATCCATTGGTTTATCTTCGCTGTTGCCACCTTGAGCTCTCTTGAGGAAAGGCAAACTAGAAATGCTTTGAATAAGCGAAGTAATTAAAGATGTCACCCAGTTGTCTGCCTTACTTGTTGCAGGTTGGTACTTGTTTACTGTTGTCAGATGATATTCTGGTGATTATATTGTTTTGTGTCCCTTACAAGCAAGAGACAAAGAAAACTAGGCTAGGTCTGAAGAGAGAAGATGGCTGCCCCATAGAAGTGGAGATAGATAAAGCATATCCTCTTGGTCTTTTGGGCATCACTGAGTAAGTTCAGAATGAGACCAGTGAGAAATTAAGGGGCTTCCTTTCATAAGAGGGCCTTTTTGCAAGCACACATACTAAATAACGGTTTCCTCCTCCCTTTTCTAAACATTACATTTTACAAATGGTGTACTCCTTCTGCAGTGCATAGAACCGTTTGGCAAAATAGTTCTTTTGTGACTGTGAATGCTATCACAAAATAAAAGAGGATGACCTATTTTTTTTCATGGTTAATTAACATTCTGTACCCCTGCCAATTACTTTATGGCATAGCCACTGAAATAGGCCAATAGTAGTTCATCTACTTCATTAGTTGTGCTTGACTATCTGAAGAATTCTGACTCTTACCAGGTGCTTTGGATGCTGAGGGAGGGAGGGAGGGTGAATTGGCTGACATACTATAATTAATTATGATAATAACATCCAAGATCCAATATTGCAATTTAGGCCCTAAAACTAATAAGCTAAACATTTGTTTGGTATGTCACTATTGGTTATAATTAAGAGTCTTTCCAGAACAGCCAGTTTTCACCTACTTTCAGAAGGCCATCAGAGTGGAGGCTATCCTTGCTACAGAGGACAAACTACTCCAAAGGAAGGGAGTTGTTGCAGAGAAGGCCCGCTGCCAGACCCCCTCCTGCCATGCCTCCTGGTAAGTGGGATTCTTACCAGGAGCTCCCTACTTGTTCAGTAAGGCAAGCAGAAACTATCATATAAGGCATTATAGGTAGCAACCAGCATCTTGAATTGCACTCAGAAATCTACTGGCAATCAGTACAGCTCCCAGAACAGATGTGTAATTTGTAATTTGGCAGCATTGTGATTAACCACTAAGCTCATATATTATTATGTTCTGGACCAGTTGAAGTTTCCAGTGGTCTTGAAGGGCAGCCCAATATACTGTAGAGAGAATTACAATAATCTAATTTAGATGAAAAGGGTACGTGCAGTCATATTCAGTGCATTCGGTGCCAGATAAGTTTGCAGCTGGTGCACCAATCAAAGCTGTGCAAAAACCTTCTAGGCTATGAGTTTTACCTGCTCTTCAAGCAGGAAACTAAATCCAAGAGGAATCCCAGATTGTGATCCTGATTTTTGGGGGGGAGCACAATCCCATCAAGAGTCAAAAGTCCTGGAATCAGTCATCCTCTGAATCAACAGCTGTTCTATTTTGCATGGGTTGAACGTGAGCCTCTTTTCCAGACCCTGATAGCCTCCAGACATTTGGTCAAGATTTCCACCACATCTCCCATCAGGCCAGGAGTGGAGATGCATAACTGCAAACGTAGAGGTAAAAAGAATAATTTCCCTATTCTGTTACATGAGGCACTCTGTAATGAAGTGCCTGGAGGTCTGACCTTCCCCACTATCACACCTGGGCATGCCCACTCAGGTAGGAGTAGAACTACTTTTAATTTAAAAACTTTGCTTTTAAAATAATGACAGAAAGAAAAAGAACAAAACACAAAAATAGTCATAATAGAAACACATACATTGTCAAGGAAAAGAAAGAAGTGAAAAAATACAACAAAGGAAAAAAGAAAAATAATGATATATCATTTGACTGACTGATTGATTGATTGATTGATTGATTGATTTACACAATCTATTAGCCACCCATTTCACTTTGTCAAGCAACTCTGGGCAACCAACAACAGGGTTAAAAAATAATTAAAGTTGCATGGATTTCCTCCCTTGGCTTATAGGGAGAAAAACTGGCTGGGGAATTCTGGGAGTTGAAGTCCACACATCTGAAAGTAGCTGAGGTTCAGAAACACTGAGTTAACTCCTCCATTGCCACTTGGGCTCCCCAACAACCCAGCCTCTGCACACACGTGAACTTGATGGTATCACTGAAATGAGTTAGAAGCCAAGTACTTATCTCACTCAAATTGGATTTGCTTTATTTTATCTTGCAACATTTTAAGTGGGCAAGGCCAAAAGAGAGAGATATAGGAGGGTAAAATAACGGCAAGTTCCTGAAGGAACCCAGCAGCATGGATGCCCTGATACGCTCTGGTCTGACAGAACTCCTCTGTGCTCTGGGTGCATGCATGTGAAAGAGAGAGAGAAAAAAATATGAAAGAGTTAAGCATATCAGAATGTGCTTTTCCCATGATATTTCTCACAGCTTCACCCAAGCCTTTGATGACTTGCTATGATCTTCATTTGCTCTGTCATGAGAAGAGAAGCTGCACTGTGAACATCAGTTTTAAGCTCTTACTCTATAAGTCTTTAGGTGTGGGTGGATTCAGATAATTTGAGCTTATCCAAACACACATTTTAACAATCCCGAAGCTACATTTCACATTACCCCACACCACAAAGATTCATATCACAGCTTGTACTATGCCAATCCAATTTTTAAAATGGGTTCAGAGGGTAATCCAATATATATTAGTTCAGGAAATGTTGCACGTGTTCGGTTAAATTTTCTTCCAGTTTGATCAGATCTAGTAAATATTAGAAGTAGACTTTCTGTTCTTCCCTAGTTAACAGGAAAGTCTTTAGATGTTCCTTACAATACTTCAAGCATCAGCTAAAGTGCACATCAGTAACTGAACTCAGAGATTCCAAGCTGTACAATTTCCTTTTCAACTTTTAACTCTATGGTTTTTATTTATTTATTTATATGATTTGTACAGCCTCCCATCTCATACATGTGATTTTGGATGGCTTTCAAGATTAAAAATAAGCAAATCCACCAAATATAACCCCTCCCAGCACTCAAGGATAAGCTGTTGACCCCACTCACCATCATCTACCCCCTGACCCAAATGCCTGGGGAAACAGCCAGTCTTCAATGCCTTGTGAAAGGTTAACAGGGTTGGGGCCATCCAAATCTCTGGAGGGATGCTGTTCCACAGAGCAGGCTCTGCCACTGAGAAGGCACAACTCCAGGATCCAACAAGTTGACATTGTTTAATAGAAGGAACCTGGACCATGCCCTCTCTACTGTAAGGTTCACTCCATTCGGCACTGGAAATAACCCTTGTGCAACACGGACTCTAACGAAAGCTAGTTTACTCAGATGTAATGCGTAGGATTGGCTTGGCGCAGTTTCTTATGTTTTATAGGGGTCCCCCCTTGACCCGTAATACCCCTGGATTCCACCCCTGCCCTTGTCCCAGGTCACCCCTCTGCTCGTCATGATCTCCCTCCCCTCTCCTTAATGGCAGATTCAGTCAGGTTTCATTGTCCTCATGATCGTCATCTTTTGTCTGTGTTGTTGGTGTGCTCATAGGGCTTTTCTCATGTGGATGAAATAGGGTTTCTTAAGTCGTGCTCCAACTGGTCACTGATTGCCTCCGGATCGCTCTATTCCTGAAGTATTGTAATCAGCATTGCCCCGGGCCTCTGGGGAGCACCTGCGCTACAGTGTTGCTGGTTTCAATTTACTCTCAGCCATGAATTAATTGCCACCACCTGCCCGCAATTAGCTTGCAGTTTGCTTTGTTTCCCTTCCCTGACTGCCTATGCCTGAGGCGGTGAAATTGACTAGCAGTGGTGAAACTGAACAGTGGCGCTGGCTGTACTAGGCTGAATCTGACATCTACTAGATCCAGTAGCAATAGGAGAAAGTCAATCTTACAAGTAGCCTGGCCCTATGCCATAGAGAGCTTTATAAGTGATGACCAGCCCCCTGAATTGTACCCAGAAGTCTACTAGGAGTCAGTGCAGCACATGGAACAGTGGTGTTACATGGGGGAAATGAGAAACCCATTCCCCAACTTGAGACTGAGAGTCAGCTAGAATGGCTGTTTATATGCCAAATAAGAGGACAAGAAAAGGCATAGATCTGCATAAACATGCATGATTTGTAAGCAAATTTAGATGAACAGCTTCTGCTCTGTTTTCTGATAGTTGTCTTTAAACTAGAAGTGGACTGAAGAGCCCCCAAGTCCTTAATGTAGCACCTATAAGAGCTATTGTGTGACAGCTAGCTCCCTTTGCTGCCCCCTAGGGACCATGCAGTGCCTGATTTTAGTTTTAATTGTAATTAAAAATAAATAAATGGAAAGCTAGCATGCTGTAAAGTAATTCATAAGCCTCAAGCATAATCTTTATTTTCAAGAAGGTCCCTGGACCCAGATACTTCTTAGAAAAGAAAAAGGATAGCAGCCTGCAGTTCAAGGCTTTCTTTGGAAGTGCACTCAGAAAGAAGTTGGGCTGTTATAGACCATCTTGGGATTGCTCGGAAGCAACTTCCCCAACTTTACTAGCAATCTGGTAAATGGGCTTTTTGTAACTGGCGACAGCCTTTGAGGGCCAATGCAACGTTTTCAAAATTCTGAACTAGCTCCAAAAGATAGGGAGGTTCCTGCTCTATAGCCTAATTTCATGTAGACCTCATGGTATTTTCAAAAGCACTTTGCACTCAAGCAGTGCCATATTTAGGCTGTAAAAACCTGGATGACCACTAGATGACAACAAAGAGATAAATGAAACTGTTAAATTTTTTGCCGCTAGTGGTTATCCAGTTTTTTTGCAGGTCTGCAATGGCAGCCTTGGTATGCTTATGGTATGATATGCTTAGGGGAAAGGGAAGAAAGTATCAGAAAAAGTATGAAAAAGAAAGCAGGATGTCCCATAGGTTTTTGGGGTTTTTTTTCGTTTTGTTTTGTTTTTTAAAGGGAGGTCAGAAGGAGAATGGATAGCTCTGCCTATCTTCAACTCTGGCTCCATCCACCGCTTCCTTCAGTCGTAGCCACTATTAGCATACAGCCCTAAATTAATGATTCCCAGGGGAACATGGTCCTTGAAAGAAAGTAAGTTGCCCAGTTGAACAGAAAAACCTTCAACGGAGGCCTCTTGTTTCTAAAATAGGGCAGTTTGCCATCTTGCAACTGACATTTATGAAGAAAAGGGAAAACTTCACTTTTTTTTTTTTAGTTCTAAACTACTCTCAAAACTTGTTTCCTTTCCATTATTAGATCTGTAAACACAAAGGCCATATACCTGCTCATTTATTCAAGGTTACTTTTCATTCGTTTTTTTCCCCAGTGACATAATGTAATATGTTTCAATCTTATTTTCCTTAGCATTCTTTTCCTTAAAGTCACAACCTCAGCTTGAAATTATTGTCCAGATTTACCTAGATAGAAATTCAGTATTTTTTATGCTGCTTTGTTTTCAAACCTCCTATTTTCTATTTCTTATCTGTAGAACAGGGAATTGTCCTGGAATTCTTAACTTTGATCAAAATTGAATAATTTTAATTCTAATATACTATTAAGCTTGTGAAAACCTTCAGATTCTATCAGCTGCCTCCTCTGTATTCTAAAACTTTCCTTTGTTAAATATGTACCAGCCAACAAGAGATTTTCACATAAAATTATGTCCCTCTTTCAATTTCTCACCTTTTAATAAGATCCCTGAATTTCAAGCATACAATGCTTATTACTGATTCCAAGTCTTAATAGACAAGCCATTTCTGCAAGCTTAATTGTCCCAACAAGGTAATGTGCCTGGCAAAATAAACATTTCCTATGTACTTGGCATACCTCCTTGGTATTTCAATAGTCATGCTTTGTGAAAATGTCCTTATTACCTTATCTAACCCTAACAGAGATAGTGAGGTGTATTGGTTAAGGTGTCAGACTTGTAGTAGGAAGACCCAAGTCCATTATCAGCCAAAGAAGTTCAGCAGATGACTTTGGGCCAGTTATGTTAGGATATTCTCATGGGAAAAAAAGCAAATCGCTTATCTGCAAACAATTGTTTTGACTGCAAAAGTCATGCCATCTGCATTTGTTTTTTCTAGTTTGCACGTATACTGCTATTTACTGCCACCTATTGGCATCTGTATGCTAGTTACCTAGGGGAGGTGCATAGTGTCAATAAATTGTGGGTGATTATATGCCTCACTGCTTAGTAGGATCTTAGTCATCATGTAATCAGTTTTATAGGTTATGTAGTGGTAACTAATAACTAAGTAGTGTACCTCTTCTCTGAGAGTTTTTGTTGGCTAGAGACTTTGTTAAACTTGTGTATTGGATAAGTCTTGGATGCCACATATATGAGAAGAAGTGATTTTTTCTATGTTTTGCATGAAACTTGTATTTTATGTAGTTTTTATTTTTCTCAATAAACAACCAGATATGTTCTATAACTTCTGGCTGGATTTCTTTGGAGAACAAGATAAGGACATTGCATTCTTTAAATCTCTCTAACGCTGGTGTGTATTTTTGGCATGAACTGTGGTTATAGCTGCACTCTGCCTAACAAGTTACTCTCTCTCAGCCCAGTCTACTTCATAGTGGTGTTGTGGGGAAAATGGGAGAAGGAGTGCTATGTACACTGCCTTAAGCTCCTGACTGAAACACTGGATAAAACTTTAACAAATAAATAAATCTACAGCCCCAAGAAAGACAGACAATATGTTATGGTCTTGTTTCACTCTTACTCAGACTTCCCTGGTATTGATTGTCCCTACATGTTATTTTATTTGTTGCACAAATAGATTGCTTTTTCTGCAGGAACCTGAAGATGGGCTTAGAGATTTCTTTTTCTCCAGGAACCTGAAGATGGGCTTAGAGGTCTATGCAGACACAGTTCCAGATGGCTCATGAAATTGCCTAACTTCATGCTTTCAAGTTAAGGCTGAATCAGAAGTTCTTGAGAACTTTTGGCTAGTATTTGGTAGCTGCAGCAGAGAAGGTTAAAACCAAACCTTACTTCTTTTCATAATTAACAAGCCAAATACAAATCAAGATGCTACCTAAGTTGATCATTTGAATCCTGACATGTCAAATCAACAATGAAAGTTCCAAAGTCATAAGGAGCTACCTTCTTTCTCAGATTAATCCTGGTTTTGCCTTCCTGCTTGTAACCATGTTGCTGGGAAATGAACCCCTGGAAACTCCCTATGGATTTATCCATTATTTTCCAGATGTTGTGCCTTACTAGGTCAGCCTTCTTAAACTGCTGACATCTTCAATGGCTCTTGAACACCCCTCACTCTTTTTAGTCACAGCAAGGAATATTCAAATTCTAATTAAGCTTTCCCTATCAGCCCAAAGGATTTCTTGTGGTTAACCTCCTGAATACTGAAAGACACTTTGCTGCCATTTATTTGTTTGCAGATGCTGCCTGTCCATTCCTCTGATTTCTAGAGCAAACAGCAACAATCAGGAAAATTCAGGGATTGATTGCTAGTTCAGCTATCCCAAAATTCCAGAGTCAGTCTAGGGCTATGTTCTTACAGAAATAATATTGTGCAGGCCATGCTGCTTGCTAAAGGAAGGCAAAACTGGAACAACAGGTTGATGAGTCCCCATTTTACCTCTTTCTGACATCCTTTCTTTTTCTGCCACTCCAATTTCTCTTACCTTTACCCACTCTTTCTTCTCTCAGTCACCTAGAATATGCTTATTATGGGCAATCAGGATATTATCTCTCCATCCTGTCTTCATTAATTTATTAATTCTTGTGCTATCGAGCCAAGAGGATAAAAAAGAGTTAGAGAAGACTCCTGAGAACATCTTGGACAGCCAAGAAACAAGTGGATCATCAAACAAATCAACTCAGAATTCTCACTTGAGGCACAAATGGCCAGGCTCGAATTATCCTACTTCAGACACATTATGCAAAGATCTAATGGAGAGGGCTCTAATGCCAGGAAAGGTGGAAGGAAAGAGAAGAAGAGGACCACCAGCAGCAAGGTGGATGAACTCAGTTATAGTGGCAATGGGTGCACCATTGGGAGACCTGAAAGACCCTGTTAGGGACAGATCATCATGAAGAAAATCTATCTATGTGGTCACTAAGAATCAACAACAACTTGATGGCACATAATCAATCAATCAATCAATCAATCAATCCTTTAATTGTAAACTTTTACTGCAATCTTATATAAAGAAATATAACACATTACAAATAACTCTACTGGAAGAAGAGTAACATGAACTGAAATTCAGGACTGGAAGAACTTACTGGAAATGTATTCAGTGTTTAAACTGACTGCCTAACTATTACGGTGGCTACACCAATACAGCTGCCTATTCTCTTCTGAGCTTTCTTTACCAGTTCCAAGAGCATGTTTATAAACCTTTATGTTGGCATCCTTTCTCATAACTGCTCCTCTCTGGAAAGGCAGATAATGTTGTTTCCAATTATAATACAATAACAGACAGAGAATATTTTGGTTATACATTCAAGCAAAAGAGAATAGACTTTAATTCCAAGGATGTTACCAATTCTTAAACCTTGAGGGCCATCTTTTGTACAAAAAGAGAAATGCAGTGTATTTAGCAGTATAAAGATGGCTATTGTTGCTGTTTGTTCAACCAATTTCATACTTCCTAAACTCTTTGATAAAATCCCCCCCACAAAAATAAAACTTTTGTTCTTAAATATGCAGAAGAATGTGCTTGGGTTTTCCATTATTTCAGTTTTAAATGTTTTGAAGAAGTTGTTGCTTGAAATCTGTAAGTCCCTGTCATTATTTAATTTTTTCATTTCATTTGTCCTTATGAACCAATGGGGGAGGGGGGCAGCAGTTGGTCAACAGTTGATATAAAAGTTAATGATAATTTAGCCTAGGACAGTAAAATCAAGTTCATTCATAACATTTTCCATATCAGGGGAGCTCCTAATATGAACTGTAATCCTGTGCATAGTTAAGATGCTGTCTTCATGTTGATTGCAACAACCCATTAGAAGGGAAAATGTGTGTATGTGTGCAAAATTTCAGTTGTATTAAGATAGCTGTCAGTCTAAATGTCAGTAAGTTCCCAAACAAAATGTCTGATTTAAACCTTAGTGAGCTCTCACTTCCTAATCATTAGTGACACAAATCACATAGCTTTTTGCCGACTTTGGAGCCAGGTAAGTTCCCCATCTTTACTTGGAGCAAGGATCCTCAAAAGTCTGGGCCAACAGATACACTCATAAAATGTTTATATTTTATGTGATCATTTACAAAGTATTTATATACCACAAGACAATCAAAGCACTTGGTTGCAACCACACACTATTTTATTTTCTACAAATGCCTCTGGCATCTACATGGAAACCAGAGGCATTACTGGAAATATAGATTATACTTGAGTTTCTTTTTCTCTCTCTCTCTCCTTTGTAGCATGCTAGTTTCACATTAATTTTCTTCTTTAAAGAAACTAAGAAAATAAAATTAGGTAGGGCAGAAAATCTGGTGGATGCAAAGAAATGATCAGCAGATACAGTGGTACCTCGCATTACGAATTTAATCCGTTCTGTGACTCTGAACGCAACTCGATTTGGTCGCACCGCGAGGCAAATTTTCCCATAAGGTTCAATGTAAATACGGTTAATCCGTTCCGCCCTCCGAATTTGGTCACGCCACGAGGCAAATTTCCCCATAAGGTTCAATGTAAATACGGCTAATCCGCCCTCCGAATTTGGTCGCTCCGCGAGGCAAATTTCCCCATAAGGTTCAATGTAAATACAAACAGTTCTGAAACATATGCATTTTATTTTTAAACCACAAAAACATGGAAAAAAGTACGTACAGCACAGTATGAAGAGGGAGAATGGGGTGGGGAGGCAGTTATTGTTTGGAGGGAGAGTCCTCTCTTCTTTGCCTCTTAGCCGCAGGCTCAGTTCTGGGGAAAAACCTGTCTAAAGTCAGTTGTTTTTTCCTGCGCTGCATAACCCTCCGGAAATGAGAGACCACGTTATCATTCATCATGTTCAACGCTCTGTTCATTACAGTTATGTTGGGGTGGTGCTTCTCAAAGAAGTCCTGGCACGCATTCCATTGTTTCATAATGGATTTAATCTCGGCACTGCTAACCTCCTCCCTGTCTTCCTCTTCCTCAGTGGAATGCTCCTCACCAAGCGCTTTCTGTTGCTCACTCTGGAGCTCAGCAAGTTCTTCCGTGGTCAGCTCCTCCTTATGGTCCTCAACAAGCTCCTCTATGTCTGCACCATCGACAGCCAGACCCATGCTCTTGCCCATGGACACAATCTCCTCCACTACCTCTGCATCAGACCCTTCACGATCATGTTCAGCGACACATTCTGGCCACAGTTTCCTCCAGGCTGAGTTTAAGGTCTGGCAGGTGACATCTTCCCAGTCTCTGTCAATGAGGCCGATGCAGTGGAGGACATTGAAATGTTTCTTCCAAAACTCTGCCAGAGTCAAGGATGTTTCCTCAGTGACATTGAAACACCTGGTGAAGAGCACCTTTGTGTAGAGCTTCTTAAAGTTGCAGATCACTTGCTGGTTCATGGGCTGCAGGAGAGGTGTCATGTTGGGGGGGAGGAACTTGACCTTTATAAAGTCATACTCAGCGTCCATATCATCCACCAAGGATGGAGGGTGTGCCGGGGCATTGTCCATCAGAAGAAGGCACCTTTCAGGCAGCTGGTTCTCGGAAAGATGTTTTTTAACGCTGGGTGCGAACACCTCGTGCAGCCATTCCATGAACAACTGCCTTGTGACACACGCTCTCGCATTGGCCCTCCACATGACAGGCAGTCTGGCCTTGTTCACATTGTGTTCCCTGAACACACGAGGGGTCTGGGAATGATACACCAGTAGCGGCTTAATCTTCAGGTCGCCGCTTGTGTTTGCACACAGCAAAAGGGTCAGTCTGCCCTTCATGGGCTTGTGCCCTGGCAGTGCCTTTTCCTCCTGCGTGATGTAGGTTCTGTTTGGCATCTTCTTCCAGAAGAGCCCTGTCTCATCGCAGTTGAACACTTGCTGAGGGACGTGTCCTTCCGCCTTCATGAAGTCCTCAAATTCTTCCTTGTAGGCTTCTGCAGCAGCCTTGTCAGAACTGGAAGCCTCTCCATGTCTTGCCACATTGTGGATGCCACTTCTCCTGTGGAATTTCTCAAACCAGCCTCTGCTGGCTTTAAATTCCTCACTTGCTGCACTGGTAGAGGGGTTTTTCTGCAGTAAATCACTGTGCAGTTTCCTGGCTTTTTCACAGATGATAGCTTCACTCACGCTATCACCTGCCAGCTGTTTCTCATTCAGCCACACTAACAACAGCTTTTCCACCTCTTCCAGCACTTGTGTCCTCTTCCTCGTTAAGGTCGTTACTCCTTTTGCCACATCAGCTTCTCTGATGGCATCTTTATTCTTCAAAATAGTCGAGGTGGTCGACTTCGCCATCTTGTACTCTGCAGCCAGATCAGTCACATGAACACCACGATCGTGCTTTTCTATAATCTCCTTCTTCAGTTCGATCGTCACTTTCTTCTTCAAACCCTTATTCTTGCCAAGCCTGCTCTGCATTTTCTTTGGAGTCATGCTGACAAGCACACCAAAAACCTTCCAAATGCCACAAAACACACCACAAGCCTCACTGAACATCTCCTTGCTACCGCAATCTCGCCCACAGGAAGCCGCGACCATGTGGCAGCAGGGCAAATAGCCACGGATCCGGTTTGTAGCGCGAGGCAGAGGTCGCACGGCGAGGCAAATTTTTGCGGCCGGAGGTGGTCGTATCGTGAAATTTTCGTAAGGAGGGGCGTTCGTAACTTGAGGTACCACTGTATGTTGTTGCTCCTGGATATCACAGCAAAGATCCAAGATATGAAGGTTTCAAAAAAGGTATTGGTCAAGAGCTGATAGCGCCATCTTTTACTAGGAACAGATTATTTAGCTTATAGTTTACCATCACAATGGCATTTCTTGAGAAAGGACACATGGTCGCATGGTGGCAGGAGAGACTCAGCTAAATTAATGACTCATAATGATTACAGCTCTAAATAAACATCCAACTTACTATGCCAGAGGAAAACAGGCTTTTTTTTTTCAGACAAAAATTACCCCAGATGAAGGGAAGAAGAAAGATTGCAATGGTAGCAAGATGACATAAAATTTGCTCAGTAAATTCAGAAAACAAAGCCTGCATGTGTACAAATGTTGGTGGTGCTGCTCTTGTTTAGTTTGAAATAGCCAAGGGAAACGTGTGTGAATATCCTACCTTTCGCTGTATAACCATCTCCCCAACAGTCTGCAGACTCTCTGGCTTATCATATTTCAATAAAATCTCAATGAAAGATACCCCAAGAGACATCCCTTCCTGGGGCCTGTCCAGTAGTTATAATAGTGTCCTCACTAAGGAGTCCAGCCCTTGATAAATTGTTGGGATAATTTATTTGGAGTACATTACCTAAATGATTCATGTGGCTTTGTTATTTATTAATGTATTTAATCCATTTTATTTATGCAATTGTTTGGATTTGAACTGAGTCGGACTTGAGAAGTCCAGTATCTAGAACATACAGCACATCACATAATATCTGAACGTTAATTCAATGAATCTGTAAATAGATGAGATAATAGCATCTATAAAAGAAATTGGGTCATCATTTCAACTGACCTTTCCTTTTAAAGTCACACAGGAATTTAGAGTAAGGTAAGAATCTTGTTCTTCAGAAGTTTTAAAGTAAAACTCCTTAAAAACTCTATAACCAGCAATTTCAAGCTGTTGTCTTGAAGCAGATGCTCTGCACCCAGTGGGACAAATAGATGGCAAGCATATTAACTGAAAAAGCCATTGTTCTTTCATTTTCAACCACTTACCAGCTGAAAGGTATATTATTAAAGGCCTGGAATTACAACTGAGTCATTTTTATTAGGAAAATGCCAACCATGCAAACAGGATATGTGTGTAGATGTCTCCCCTTACCTGCATAGAGGAGAGTTACAATCCATGCACATATCTATGAAACCAAGATTTGACAGCAATAAATTTATCAGAATTGTGGCCATGAACATATTTGCATACCATGTTGGTTTAAAGTGCAGAAGTCCTCAGCTTTTGAAATTTTTCTCTAAAGCTAGTGTTTGATAACTATTTCTGTGAAGAATATTTTAAGAAAACTTAATTTGCAACGAAGACTGTCAAACATGTTTTTCCAACTACTTTCATATATAGTCTGAAGCATGTTACCAGGGCACAACACCCAGGATCCAAACTAGTACCAGAAAATGTCTGTTTAAAATAGTATTTACTTTATTAGAAACACCCAACAACAAAGAAAACATATTAATACTTAGAGAAAAAGAACTTGAATTCAGAATATAAACCAAGGAAAATGCTCAGGCCATTCGAAACAGAGACTGAGCTTCAGGAAAAAAAATACCTTTGAAAGAAATTGGGGAAGACTTTGTGCATACCCAAAATAAAATTAAACCCCTAATACATACTCTGTGATTGCTCACTACATTTTGTGTGCATTGATTCCTTCCTGTATCTTGGAAGATTACATTCCACAATCTGGGGTGAACATAAAAATCCTTTCTTCCCCAGCAACCAGCTGCTGCTCTTCCAGGAAGATTCAAAGAACAAAAATAATACAGCAAACTCCTCCCTCACTATTTAATGTCAAAGGCACATACTTACTTCATTAAATATAGAGGGAACCAATTCACAGGTCAAGTGCAGTTATGCTGCCAGTCCAACAGGAACTTACCTTACAGACTCATGCTTTGTTCTGAAAATACAAAATTGAGTAAGTTAATATTGAAATAAAAACAATGAACATCTTCCCTATTTGTGTTATAAACTGCCACTTTAAAACAGAGAAGTCTGTCACTTGGCAGACCATAATGTCTACATGGTGAACATGCCCCCTACTGTTTTACAGATGACTATGCCCATTTATGTCAACAACAGCTTTACCAGCTACTTCTGCTCCAGTATTACATAAGATTAATGACCATTCATTTGCTGGCCTCATCTGTTTACTCAAAAACTTTTGTTCTTTGAGTTCAGAATAGATCAGAGAAACTATATATAATCCCCTTCATGTTTAAAAGAATGTGCATAAACGGCTATGATGAACCAAAACCAAACTTCATTGAAAATGTGTTTGAAAATCTTCTACCCTTAAGTATGTCTAAAAGACATTAAATCAGTGACCTGAAGATATAAAGCTACGTGTAGAGAGCTCCTGTACTCAAGAAGATACTCTACCTTCTTTTGTGTGGAGACGTTCCTTACCCAGAAATCTCCTTATGAACTTCCATCAGACACACATAAAGGAAGGAAGGTGATGGTGCAATGGTCAGAGCTAGTCCACGCCAACCCAAGGACCATTTCCCCCCCGCCCCCATGCATCTTCACCGAATGTTAACATATCAACTGGTAAAAAAATACCCCAGTAACTGCAGTGAGCAAATCAAGGTTTTTGATTAGAATATTCAAACAGCACTGATTTTATATGCTGTTTCCATACTAATATTCCTTATTCTCAAGGCAACCCCCCTTTCCATGGGGAATGCTCAGGACAGTCAACTGACATAGGTCCCAAGATTTCCCATATTGGACTTGTGGACTGCTGGGATCACGCTACTGGCAATGGATCATCATTTGCTGCCCTTGACTTCATGATTTTCATGTCAAAATTCAAGTTCCATTTAAACTGAAGATGTGGCTAAAAAACATTTACTAAATTTGATACTATGTGAATCATACTATCAAATACTGTCAGTAATTGTTACTGTCAGTTACTGTAGTAACAACGTAGTGAGATATTTATTGCTGCATGCCAGATATTATAAAGTATTGACTATGACTGCATACCAGCCACCAGCTGTTGTCCAAGTTGCACTGGGCAATTATTAGAGCAAGTTAGTTGTTAACTATTGCCAAAGTACTGTTGTCAGATTGTTTTCCCTCAGTTATGAACGACTACTGAATGCTAGTTGTCAAGTATTATACTGCTGACCTTTACTGCAAAATCTTTGGTTGTCATATGATCCAGCTGCACATTAAATTTTTCTTTAATATTCAGTAAATAGCCAGACTGCAGTGAAATATTCACTCTCAAGATCAAAAGAAATCTACCGATTTTCGGTGGGTGGGGGGTGGTGGAGGGCAGGTGGGAATACAAAAGCTTTACTTCCAAAAGATAGCCTACAGTATTTATAAAATACTAGAGGAGGTGAGTAGAGCTTCTAGCAGCATCAATATGTTCATTTTGCTAAAGATTTTTTTCTGATTTAACAAAGCAATCCCTCATGCCCTGGAAAATGGGAAATACCTATCATCACTAAACAACAAAAATACATTTAGATACATCATCCTCAAAATGAAGCAAATAACCCATTGAATGAAACACAGGTTTTTGATTGAAGACACAAAATTCACTGATGTCACAAATATACTTATAAAAGCTTATCTGCTTTGTGGTCATAAAAGGTTACATGAACTATTTCTTGCTGCTGCTGGAAAATGCCTTGAATGTAATAGTGAGCAAACAATGGCTCTTAAGTTGATCATTAATAATCTTTTAATTCATTGCCCACCTTTATTCATCACGAAACTCTTGATATGATAGGAACGGATGTACCCAACATAAAGTCATCTGAAGTTTAGAGTATTGGCTTTCTGAACTACTACTACTTCTAATTTCTGTGTTGAAAGAAGCCTTGAATTATATAACAAAATCTCTCTGCTTTTCCAACAGGTCAGAAATTGGAGTGGCAAAATCCAAAGATGTTGCAGGATCTTCCATTCCATCTGAGTCCTTGGTCATAACAGGCAACCAACTCCTTATTCCTGACATCTCTTCCTTTTCTCCAAGGAAGAACCCAAGATGGACATGGCAGGAGTCATCCTCTATCAGTGATTCTGATAAACACCATCATTCTTCCAGTTACTACAATCTCAGCTGCTGAGGGATTATATTAAAACCTCCCTAACCGCAGCAGTCATGCTAAATATGTTTCCTTAATGTTACTACCACCTGGGAAACAAGGATAATATGAATTGGAATGGGGCTGGAATGAGTTAAAGCTTTGGTAAAGGATCTCTATCAACATCCCTGTCTCTGTGCTGCTTAATAGCAACCCCAGCACAGAGGGTGCGTGTAATGGTAGGAGATGAAGGTAAAACTGTTACAGTTCCACAGAACTCTGTGGTCTACACACTGAGAGGTGCATGCACCCTGTGGACAAGGCTTATCCACCTGTGCATTAAACCATGGAGGGCTTTTTCCCCCTTTTGGGTTATGGAGAGTGGACAAAGTGAGGAGGGCACCAGCTTCTCTCAGTATTTTCAGTGGCAGAGCATGTAAAGATTATCCAGTGCTGCTTTCCCAATAATTCCATAAAATACTCACTCAGGCACATCATTCTCAGATTAAATAAGGGATAGGTGGGTTTTTACAAAAGTACTGGCTATTTATTCAGTTTCATAAGTAGCACTGAAGTATGAATGAAGTATGAATGAACAGAGTCTCCTAAGTGCACTGGCATTTGGCAATGCAGTCCAATCAGTCTTTTCTTTATAAAAAATTCAACATCCTTTGCCTGCTTTATGCGGTTAGGCAAGAAAAGCAAGCAGGGGTGTGATAAGCATGAAGCACTTGATCTCCAAGCAGGATTCCACACATCCGTTTGGATGATGTTTACCAAAGGCAATGCCAGTTCCTAAACTAAAAAAACCAATGCAAGGTTTAAGCAGGAGGGAAGAATAAAAATAGGATGGTGTGTATTTGTGTATTTTATATTTGTGCATAGTTGTGTATTCATAAATGCATCCAATGATGATGGTTTTCCTTCAGGATACAAATTCTTCTGTTTATATGCTCATAGAACTGCCCTTAAATAGAGAGGCATTTCCAGAGCAGCTCATTATTAAAACTAGTGAGGAGAAATAATGTCTCAGAACAAGAATAAATCAGAACGGGAAAAAGAGCAGCAGACAAACCACTGCACACAAAAAAAGCTTGAGTCCAAACAATCCTAGGAAAATGAAAAAGTGCTCTGAATACTGAAATTAGATCAAAGCAGGCACCAGGTGAAGCTCTCCAGGGAAAGCATTTCATAAATGGAGCACAAGAGCTGAGGACGCCCTGTGGCTATAAACATAGGTCACTTGATTAGACAAACCCTGTGGAGGATTAATCCATCACAAGTTATTACGTTGTACCAGCCAAAAATGGAAAATATCCAGAAAAAGGAATACTTTGAATGCTAGGGTGGACATGTGTCCTACTTTATAGAGGATAGCACTTTACTTGAAAGACTGTGCAATCCAGAACTGATTTAAATAATTAAATAAAAAATTAAAAGGAAGAACAGAGGCTTTGAGATTGCTCATCATTACTTAATATCTGGATAGCAGATGGACCAAATACAAAAGTTGACTGATCAAAGCCTTCCTCACTATGGTGAAATGTTCTGTATATACCTTGTGCAAATGCTATGCACATGGTTGTTTTCTTTTTGATGCATTTTCTTTTTTTAGTCTAATCAAAATAAGTAATTTCAGTGTCCTATTAAATGAACTTCATGAACTGAAGAAATGGAAACTCTTGGGGAGTAAAACATGACATTCAGTAAATACAAATGGACTGAATACAAAGCCTTCTGAAAATCCTTCTACAATATGGAATCAGCAATTCTCCTGATTTTGATGAAAATTATCTGTTATTACAAAAAAAACCCTCTGATACTATAATGACAGAAAACCATTTAGTTTTCATCAGTTATACAGTATAGTGGTTTGAGGAACCTGAGCTTACCTTTTATATTTGAACAATCAATGTTTTGCTGAGCATGCCAGCTAGAAGATTGTTTAGAAATTTGGACTACATATACTCAGTGTTTTATTTCATATTTTTTCTATTGTTAAATATGCTTTTAAAAATGTTTATAATTTAATCATTTGTTGTTGTTGTTGTTGTTGTTGTTCAGTCGTTAAGTCGTGTCCGACTCTTCGTGACCCCATGAACCATATTGCGCCAGGCCTTCCTATCTTTCACTGCCTCCCTGAGTTTGCTCAATTCCATGCTCATTGCTTCAGTGATGCTATCTAGCCGTCTCATCCTCTGCCGTCCTCTTCTCCTTTTGCCTTCCATCTTTCCCAGCATCAGGGTCTTTTCCAAAGAGTCCTCTCTTCGCATTAGGTGACCAAAGTATCTGAGCTTGAGCTTCATTATCAATCCTTCCAATGAGCAATCAGAGTTGATTTCCTTTAAGATTGACTGGTTTGACCTCCTAGCAGTCCAGGGAACTCTTAAGAGCCTTCTCCAGCACCACAGTTCAAAGGCATCAATTCTTCGGCGTTCAGCCTTCTTTATGGTCCAGCTCTCACAGCCATACATTACTACTGGAAAAACCATAGCTTTGACTATGCAGATCTTTGTCGGCAAGGTGACGTCTCTGCTTTTTAATATGCTATCTAGGTTTGCCATAGCTTTCCTCCCAAGGAGCAAGCGTCTTTTAATTTCATGGCTGCAGTCTCCGTCTGCAGTGATCTTGGAGACCAAATAAATGAAGTCTGTTACTGCTTCCATTTCTACCCCTTCTATTTGCCAGGGAATTTAATCATATGCCATGAATACATATGTATGACCAGTTTTGATTAATATAGAGTTAATTAAGATTGAAGGGACGCATGATTTTGTAGTTTCCTTTTTTTCCCCCTTTTTCCTCTTTTCTTTTTGCACATGTTAGGCAATAAAAAATTATATAGGTCTTTAATGAAATACGAGAAATATGTTTCTTATATTTTATGTCCCCATATATGCATGATAGAGCCAGTTTGGTGTAGTGGTTAAGGCATCAGGCTAGAAACCGGGAGACTGTGAGTTCTAGTCCTGACTAGGCACAAAGCCAGCTAGGTGACCTTGGGCCAGTCACTTTCTCTCAGCCCTAGGAAAGAGGCAATGGCAAACCATTCTGAAAAACCTTGCCAAGAAAACTGCAGGGACTTGTCCAGGCAGACTCCGAGAATCAGACACAATTGAATGGATTTTAAAAAAAAGGCATCATAATCTGGATAGTAAAAGAAGCTAAGGTACATATCAAAGCAATTCAGATGTTTGTCTTTCATATTTTATCTATCATGTACAAATAAAATTCTGTCTCAAAGCTCAACCAGATTTTGCATCATCTTGACAAGACAGTGCCTTCACACCAATACAAGTTGTACATAGGCGTGGAAAACAACATTTGTCCACTGGCCACAACCATAGAAATAACACCGCTCTGTGAATTGCTTTGGGAAAATGACACTGCCATTTATTCAGTATTTTGGTTTTTCATGTGGTTCATGTGTACATTTAATCCCACATTTATATAGCAGAGAAAGAGTGAGAAGGCAAGGACACACAAGAGCAGATATGCTTTGTGTCTTCAACAATAATGTAAATAGAGTAATTTTTTATACAGCATCATTTAAATATATAGACTTTTTGGTCAAACTATGGTTAGAAAGTAGGGTAACTTTCCCAAATTCCAGCTACGTCAACTCATCTTTGTAACTGGGATACTCTTGCTTGTAGGAAATGAAGACAATATTAAAATTAACTTCCAATCTTGAAACTTATGCAGGTTACATAAAAATACTTGAGGATTCCTGTGTAAGGCCCTTCTCCATTATTTCTATATGTACAAGGAAGCCAAAGTTATAAATTAGTATGCATGTCAGGATATTCTAGGATGGGGAAGTGACCAGTCAGCTTTTCTAGCCATCAATAACTGTTTTTTCCCCCACTACAATGTATTTACAAGCTACAAAACTCTGAAGATTGGAGAACATTAACCTGGCTTGTGGCATCATCCTTTACTGGTTATTCCAAATACTAATTTTTGCAAATGATCATTCTTTATTTTGTCAGTGGGTCCAACAAAATGTTGTGTATGGCCTGGATTGGAAATTTTGCTGTTGTTTGCAAATTGATCAGTACATGTTTCTCCCTTTCTCATTACATTAAAATACTGAATCATCCAATGAAATTAAATTTAGGACAGTTAGAAAATATTTTTCATATGGTGCATAGAGTTTGCTACTACAAGATATAGTGATGGTCCCCAACTTGGACTAATACTAAACCAGTGTTTCTCAATCTCAGCAGCTTTAGATGTGTGGACTTCAACTCCCAGAATTCCCCAGCCAGCATGGGTGAGCTGAGCACAGGTTCTCATTGGCCACTGTAGGAAGAGCATGTTGGATTAAATAGGCCTTTGAGATGATCCATTGCAGCTCTTACACTGAGTCCCCTGCTTCCAAATCAGGTTGCCAAGGAGACAACCACTACCCCCCAAATATTGATACCTTATGGGATCTGAAGCCTGCTTTCTTCAGTTTATCCCAAGCTGCAGCCTTCTCTTCATAAGCAGCTACATGAATTTCAATACACTTACATGAGGATAGCATGCTATCTGAATCTCTTTAAAACATAATATTGCTCTGAATGATTCTGTATCAAGATGCAACTGGCCAACTATTTAGTTCCCATGGAAACATCACAAATGTAATTTATTTAACAAAAAATGTGCTGAACCCAAACCAAACACTAGTTATAGCAATCCACCAAGCTTATATTACTAAATATCAGCAATGAATTACATTAACTAAACATAGTAATTTTATATTTTTAAGGCATGGATCTTTAGATGCCTCTAATTAAGTAGTCCATGATGCTCAAACTGAGACAAACATGAAAAAAAATGCTTGATCATATGTATTCAAAGATATATGTTAAAATAGGGGTTGGCAACCTTTTCATGGCTGGGAACTATACTTAATATGTTAAGGGAAGGGGAGGGCCACAGTGCTAAGGGGATAAAGTAAAAGGCATAAGGATGAGGCTGGGATTTTATTTTCTTCCACATTTTTGAAGGAAGGAAATTCTTTGTTAAACAAAGATTATAAACCTTAGAGACTTAGTATATCTGGATTCACCTATAGTGCCGAGCTAAGGTGTAAATCATGGTTGATAAACCACAATGTAAAAAAAAAAAAAGCCACATTCTGGCATAATAACCTTTTCTGTGTCTAGCAGTATCACTGCCATGTGCCAAAGAAAGGTTTTCCATGAAAAAGGTTTAAAGAGAAAGTTAATATTTTATTTAAGCAGTGCACCTTCAATTGTTTTGACTGTTTTTGTTTCTCCCACTTCAGAATGATGGGAAACCATCTTATTAAGTTTTTGAAAAGTGCTTCGGTGAATGTTGGAGACAGCTCTGAGGATAACAGAAGTTTAAGAGAAGATGGGGGGGGGGTGCAATTTGCCCAGTCTGTGTTCGTTTGTTTGGATTTATTAGCCACCCAACTCCAATGAACTCTTTAAAGCAACTTAGCACATTACTCTTGCTCTTGCATGTCCATTACTTGGTTTGGCACTTGGGTGGATTTTTTCTAGCCCACAAACACAGAAATGAAGTTGATTTCTAAGTTTCTGCAGGCCTTCCCCTAAATCAGATTGTTGCTTCATCTACCTACTCTCTTCTTTCTCAGGGTCTGTATTTCCCATCCCATGCAACCTAAGACTTTTAACAAAGTTACTGAAGTCAGACTGAACCAAAGATATCCTACATAGAAACTAATTTTGTATTGCAAAATTGCAATTTTGCACATGTGTTTATTATTCTGATTACTTCATTGTATTTTAAATATACGTTCAGAACCAAATTCTCATGTTTTGCTCTTACAAACTGGGGTTTTCCATCATGTCTTAATATCTCATTTTCCCTCTGTCCAATTTTTCTTTACCCAACTGTACAGCTGGAAAAGGAGCTTTAGAGAATGCAAAAACTTGGTCACTACTTTCCAGCATTTGAGTAGTTTCTGGTAGAATGCGTTAATTTCCTACTAATCCTATATTTCTCCTTCTCCCCATGTACTGTATTCCAGCAATTTTGCTTAGTGTTTTTTTCTTTCATACAACATACAAATGGAAATGTGGAAGATGATCTGAAAGAGGAAAACTGAATGTACATCCCAGTCTGATACATTCATTTTATGGAAAGTAAACCAGACAGGAAACATGACCAGATGAACTACTTCTACTTTATTGTTAGGCTACATTAACAGAATCTTGCAAGTCTGAAAGTACAAATCTCCTGCCATCCCTTTTTACTGCCTGATCAGTTAGGGGGGATCCTTTCTAAGTTTCTTTCTCTGCTTGTTACTCAATTGGGAGCTCCTCCCCCTTTTATCTGATTCTTCCCTCTTCCCCCCATCTTCCAAGGTCATTCTCACATTCCATTAGAGTCTGATGTATCACTCTAGCCCAAAATAATGCTTCTTTGGCCCAGGACAACAGGGGGGTTGGTGGACAAATCTACCTAGTGGAGCCCTGTGTAGGGCTACCAGATGTCCAGCAAAAGGAGGACATGTCCTCCTTTTTTGTCCTCATGTCCTCCATCTGGCAGGCATAGCCTTAAAATCAAATATTGTCTGGCTTTTTGAGTGCCTTTCTCTTCCTGAGCAGCTTTTCTCAGCAAGGTAGCACTTCCCTAATAAGTGCTAATTGCAAGTTAACAAGCTCTGGGCTGTGACCATAATTAGTTGATTAGTACCTTCCCATTGGCTTGCGTTGCTGCCTGAAATTGACAGGACCCTAATCAGCCACAAGCTGAAAGCTTTTGCTTCCTAACCAGGAGCACCCTAGGCAAACAACTGGGGCTAGCAGATTCCTCTCAATGTGTGTTCCCATTGTGTGCCTGTTTACTCACTTGTAATCCCTTCCTCCCCAATAAATGTAAATACAAATATTAAACAGTTAGGGCTTCCTCCTTTCCCCCATTTGTCCTCTTCTCCAATTATCCCTGTCCTCCTTTGCCTGTTCAGATATCTGGGAAGCCTACTGGTGAATCAGGCTGTTAGCATTTTTGAGTGGGCCAGCATACCAATTAACAAATGCAGTGTTGTTATCTGTGTTATCCAGTGGAGAGATTGGCAACCAGGACTTTTGGGTAGGCAGGTCTACTTAAAGGCTCACCCAGCTTCATGTTAGCCAACAGGTAGATTGTGGTAATGGGGCTGTTAAGGATTTTACAGCATGACGACTTTTATGTCAGCATGTTTCTTCTAAATACTTCTTTGATTTTTAGTTCAGGTTCTGTTAGTATCTCATCTTGAATACAAACTTTTAAAATCTCATTTTGCAGGAAGCCATTTGCAACCTTAATCTATGTATGGGTGATGCAGTGAAGCCTCTAAAGATAGTATAGGGACATGGATATACCAACTTTCTTGGGAGGTGGTAGTGATATCACTATGAAGGAAGAAAAAGCCAAGCCAAGCCAAGAATTAAAATAGATTACTTTGGTCTGGTGTGGTCACCCATGGAAAGAAGTGACTAAGAAATAGCCCAGACAGTATTCAACAGTGCAAAAAAAAAAAAAACAGGTGGGGAAGCAACAAAACAAAGGTAAGAAAAAACAAAAAATTGTCTCTTTCCTACTACAGCATGATTCTCACAGAGCTGTAAGTACTCCTTTACTTAAGAACAAGCTTGCTAACTCAGGAAAGGAAGACTCTACTTCCTCTTTGAAGGAGGTTGAAGAAAGACATCACTTGTCCACTTCCATATCACCCAACAAGATTTGTTATAGTCCTAGCTGCCATCAGCCATGAAATATTGGAGGGAATAGAAAGGAAAGGCCACACAAAATTCACTCTTCAGAGACCATCCCAAAGGCTCTAGGAGAGCTTTCTCTACTTACAGGTTCCACAGTTGTGGCCATTCTTGTTTCCCTAAACAACATCCAATCTAAACTTGATCAGCTCATTCAACATTAACAACGCTTGATACTAGTAGTTGCCATATCACAACATCTAACGATGCAAGGTCCTCTATTAAAAATCAATCTGAGGGTATAGCTAGAGTCTTCCAAAGAACCAGGCTCTGCTGTGCATCTCTTTAAATAGCCCGTTGCTAGGAATTTTACACATCAGAAAGCAGTAATAAATCTGCTAAGCAAGCTCCTAAATTGTCATCCCAAGCATATAGATCTGGATACGTATCACTTTTTGCCTAGTGTTCTAGCATTCTTTTTCATAAACTATATAATGTACGGAAAATGTTTAGGATGGCAGAAACTCTTTGACAAAAATACAGTGTTTTCCCTTCTAGAATTTTTAGACACCCCAGTCCAGCTACACTCTCCTCATTTACTCAAGGCTACAGCCTTCGGTCAAGAGCAGAGGATAATTACTACAAAAACAGTGCTTCAGTACAGAGAGAATGCAACCATCCTTCTCTCCCCTCTAATGACTCATTTCATGCTCAGTTGATAGATCTTAGAACAGACTCCATATTTTAAAACAACAAGCCTCCCCATTGACATCTCTTATCCCTCAGCCAGACCTAACTGGCAACAACTTAGAGGAGAACGTAACTTCCCAACTTACCTGCTCAATTCAGTTACAAGAAGGGGAAAATACAACAGGACCCAAGAATTAAAGCAGTATATTCCTCAAAGGCAAGATTTTCTCTTGCCTCTGATACTGACTCTGATTTGGATTCTGATACACAAACGAACTTATTAGATAAAAATAGACTATCACCCCACCTATTTAGAGGGAAGCTGCTACCTCACTTCTTAGATTTTATTCTAGATTCTACTTCAATTCAAAAAAAAGGCTAACAACCTAGCCCTTCCTAAATCAATCTCCTACATACCCACTGTTACCCTCAGAATTGGATGAAGCTGCTAATCATTAAATCATGAGGAAGGGGTCACCAAGCACTCAGAAGCTGCTTATAGATGATCCAGAAGAGAGGGAACCTTCAACCTCAAGAGCTACTGTACATTACAGAGATGGAAGCAGGCTAATGAATCCCAAACAGAGTACTATACACCATACCAGAAAGGTCCCTAAGAGAGCCAGAATCCTCCTCTTGCATCTCCTATATACCCGGTTCTCCTCAGAGCCATATAGAGGACTGACATGAGGCCCACCAGAACAAAGCTACCCTAATTAGTTGGAACATGGCTGGTTGGTTGTCAAAATGTAGAGATAATAATTTCATAACTACATTCGATATCCTCTTGCTGCAAGAAACCTGGCTTCCAACTGATTTGGCTCTAAATGGATATACAGCTCATTCCCTAGATGCTATAGCCGGGGAAGGCAGAGGAAGGCCTAAAGATGGTTTAGGTATATTGATAACTACCAGCCTGAATGTAACAACTAATGAACTCCTGCCACTTAAATACTATGCCATGTCAGTAAAGACCCAATCAGGACCCCGTACCTTAACAATAGTCAATGTATACTTTCTACCACTGAGAAGAAAATATGAGATCAGGAGCTTATGGAAGGAACTGGGAGGCTATTTAAATAATTTACTTAATGCATACTCATTGGTGTATATATTGATAGGGGGAGACTTAAATTCCAGGCTTGGTCCTAACGATGAAACTCTATACACACAATACCATCTCCCACAACCCAGTTTAGAATCTGATTTCCTTCCATGTACAAGGCAATCAAAGGATCTGAAAGCAAACTTTGCAGGCTTATGCCTGGCCCAAACAACTAATAGGCTCAATCTTTACATCTTGAATGGGTCCCTTATGTCAGACCACCACCCTGCAGAGCTTACTTTCTGGAATGGGTCCAAGAGTAACCTTATAAATAATGTAATTGTATCTGGAAATCTTCTACAGTTGCTTGATTATTTTAAAGTTTCCCCCCAAGCTGATAGTGATAATTTTCCACTCACTCAACACTTATTACCCCTACTTGGATGGATCCCCACCAAATTAATGCACAATATTGTTTTCCCAACTACTACATCTTGCAGAGTAAAATGGACCATTCACCTCAATAATTTAATTGCAGAACAACTAGCTACTACACACTTCTCACATATGTGCTCCCTCTTTGCTACAACTGACTCAATAAGTGACCTTCTAGAATTATACAATAACCTCGTACAGGAGCTTCAGAAACACCTATTTTGAAACAATACGAAGACCTACAAGCAGCCTGCACATCCATCAAAACCATAGTTTGTCGCAGACTGTATAGTAGCCAGGAAAAGATTAATAGCTAGCTATAATTCATATAAGGCAAATAATAGCAAAATTACAGCACAAGATCTACTTAACCCAAAGTGGTGCTACAAGCAATTAATTAGGCAAAAGAAAACAGACATGAAAGCACTATGGTCTAGCTTATTAAGTCAGTTAAAACAAATAAGTCATCCCTCTTCTAGCGTATCACTGCAGAACCCCCTGATCTATGTCAGCTGGATAACCTTATATTGACAGAAATATGGAAAAACCACTACAGGGAACTTTATAAAGACAGCTCAGTGTCAATCAGATCCCCACATATTGCCTTGGAAGAGCTGCCTTTTTGACAACCAGTAAAATCCAAGGAGGTTACGGATCTAATTTTCCAACTTAAATCAGGGAAGGCACCAGGTGCAGATTCTATTACACCTGAGCTAATTAAAAATAATGCAGCATGGTGGGCCTCTATACTGGCATCACTCTTTACAGCAACTGATAAATCTGGCCATATACCTAAGGACTGGGGTCTAGCTATCATTGTATCTACCCATAAGAAAGGGAATAAGACTGACCCTGCCAATTATCGACCTATAAGCCTCCTTAATATTATAAGTAAACTTTATGCAAGACATTACCATTGCTTGCCAACTGATGTTTCTTCTTTGTACATTACACAAAGAAATGGCACTTTGAATAAGATGCATTTCTCAAGGACACCTGATAGCACCCATTCCAACTACCAAGGGCATAAAACAAGGCTTCATATTGGTACCTATTTTTATATAAATGATGTGGTACATCAGCTGAAGAATCCTAACTTCCATCCACCCAATATGCAGATGATGCAGTAATCTTCCTGAGGACACCCATTGGACTCAAGAGAGCTTTGAACACCTTTGCACATCACTGTAAAGAAAACCAGCTGGAAATCAAGTATTCTAAAACTAAAATAATGGCATTCACAAATCGGCCTAAAAAGCGCTCCTGGACTATTAACAACCATGCCGTTGAACAAGTGCAATATTTTTGATACCTGGGGGTAATCTTCCAGGTTAATGGAAATAAGAGTCCACATGAACTATGCTTCACAAAATGCACATAGGAGTGCAACAGCTGTTTTAAGATTTCATCATTCCAGAGGAGGTCAATATGTACCTGTAGCCACTAAGATCTTTGGGGCCAAGCCCCTAGCTCAATTATTTTATGGCACACAACTTGAACCACCCCACAACCTTGTACTACTGGAACTTGTTCAATATAAATTTTTAAGAGCAATTTTCCAAGTTCCTCACTGTGCCCCCAATGCTTTACTATGCATGGAGGCTGGAATGGTGAGAGTGGAGACTAGAATATGGCAAGCTGTGTTACCCTATTGGTTGAAGCTGACACTTTTCCCTATAGGCTCAGCTCCACTGACATTAGAAGACAGATTTCAAAGTGGGTGGAAACAAGCAGTTTACAACAAGCTCTTTCTCCTAGGATTTCCCCCCACTTACTTACTATCTCTGGGCTACAAGCAAGCAAGGGCCACACTTAAGCAACATTTGTTCAACCTAGACCATCAAATGGATGCTGGTAACTCAGCTTTCCAAGGTGGACGGCTGGAGATACACTCTGGGCACCAGCTATGTATCTCACACAGCTTAACATCCCAAATCAGAGAAAGGCCTTTACTTTAGTCTTATGTAATGCTCTCCCTTCAGCACTTCTGGCTGGAAGATGCAAAAAGACACCATATTCATTATGAGTACTGTATGTCCTTGTGGCTCAGGACAGGCAAAAACTATTGCACATGTTCTTCTGTATTGCCAGTTTTATACAGAACCTTGAAACACCCTAATTACCCCACTCCTGACCAGCAAAACAGGATACAACAATCAACAGTATAAGCAATTTCTACTTTCCGACATCAACTCTGAAATAACACACAAGGTTGCCAGGTTTCGTGTGGCAGCATGCAAAATCAGGCAAAAAATAATTAAGAGCAATTGAACCTGCCTGAGTATGGATAGCCAGAAATGACTCAGGGTAGGCGTTAACCACGGGCTACTTTTTAACTTCTTTTATGCTTTGGTCTGTATATACCATGTTACCTATTATACCGTATTCTTCTCAGGTTTGACAGGGGTCTGTAAGAGAAGTTTATAATTCTTAAATCCCCTTTGGATAATTTTATTGTTTTATCTACTTTGTATTTTATATTGCTATTTCAAAGTTTATATTAACCAGATCGCTAATTTTAATCTCTTTTCTTCTTTGTTGCATCTGTGTAGCCTGAGCAAGCCTGTTAGCATATTTTGATTTAACATTGTCTTTTAGCCAATTTTTTTTGTATGTACCTTTCCTAATTATCCTGATATTGTCTGTTTAGTTTTGGATATTTGAATACCAATTCCCTTGTGCTGGTTAATGACTGCAATAACGTTATTTCTCTGCAGGTTCGGTATATTAAGAACTTGACCTCTTCATTTGGATTAAATTTCTCAGATTTGTTCCACCGTGATACAACGGAATCTTCCTATATAAGACTGTGCGGCAATTAGCAAAGGGTGAACTTTATTCTTAGTAAAGACGCTATGCGCTTGACAAACAGCAGCCGGCTGACACCTGTTGAAGATATGCCTACCTTTCAGTTGGCTGACTCGGTTAGATCAAAGCAAAATACCGATGTATCGGACCATCATAGATACTTTGAATTGTGCGTCCCAGACGAGCCGTCTGCTGCTAGCACAGGAAGCGGGCGGGCGGCGGCGTCTCGCAACCAAATCAATCAATGCGTGGCGGGCAGGAGCCTCCCCGCGACCACCCCGTTTTCTTTCCCAGAAACCTCGCTCGAAGGAGGCGGCGGTCGCAAGCCTTCCTCCGCTCTTTCAGACTGAGCATCCGAGGGGAGGGCGTGACCACTCGAGGCGCGCAGGCGGCACCGCGCGCGGCTGCTCTCTCGCCGAGACTGGAGCCTCGGCGCCGATCTTGCGGGCGCTGGTGCCGCCGCCTGACTCGCCTCGCAAGCTTCCCGGCCGACCATGTTCCGAGGAAGCTGAGGGCAGCCGGGCAGCCGCGACGGCTCCGCCATCCTAGTGAGCTGGAACTGGTAACGCGCCCCAAGCTGCTCCTAGGGGAGGCCTCTCCCCAGCTCCCCAGAGACGCGTCCGCGCCGGGGGGCGGCGACGGCGAGAGCGGCCTGACTACCAGCTTCACCATCTCCACGAGGAGCAGCGGCAGTAGCAGCTCTGACTCCAGCAGCGCCATGGACCTCTCCTTCATGGCCGCACAGGTAACGGACAGCGATGGCGGGTGGAGCGGGGTGGCCTCCCCCTGTCTGCCGAAGGATGCTTCCTTGGGCCCCCCGCCTCCCCCGGGCTCGCTCTCCCCCCGCTGCTGGTTCAACCCTTCGTGCATGCTGGCAGGCGCAAGCGGCGGGCGAGGCGCTCGCTCCCCGCGTTTTGTCTCGGCTCCAGCGAGGATGCCCTCGGATCGGGAAGCGGGCAGTCACAAGCTGGGTTGTTCATGTGCAGCGATTGCTTCTGGATGTTTCAGACGCGGTGACTGTGTCGTTTTTTGGAGCGGGGAAGGCAGTTAAAAGGCTTCTCTTTGACAGATCGCCGAAAGTGGGGAGGTGGTCGGGGAATAAAAAGACTCGGGCACGTTTTTGATAAGAGTCCCTTTTAAAATATTTCGCCTGAAGAAGATAAATGAGTGTGTTTATGTTATGTTATGTAAATATATATCAACATGCAGTGAACGTGCTGTCCTGTCAAGTCTACTCTGAGTTCAGAGCACTGACCATCCTTGAGAGCTGAAACTATACCTTCTTCAGAGTAATTGCTTTCCTGCATTACACAAAAGGGTAGAAGGAGTAAAGTGTAGGTAATGGATTAAAGCTTAATTTTCTTATGTGAAAGAGAAAAATAACTATATGTTGATTAATTACACATTTCACCGGCTGGTCTGTTGGCTGACCTCATGTACTGGTGCCTTCAGACTGAAGAATAATTTCCTAATTCTAGTCTTCCCAATATGGTACAAGCCAAAGGTGCTGTGTTTGCCTTCCTATGGTCACCATTCAGCATAGCCTGCTACCTTCCAGATCAGTTGCACTACAACTCCGTTTATTTTCCCAGCTAGAATGGCTGGAGATGAAGAGATAGTAGTTCCACCCTATCTGGAGGGCATCAGATTGGGAACAGACATCAATTTGTTTTTTGCAAAAAAAAAAAAAGTTTCAAGCATAATTAACATTTTTCAAAAGACCAAAGAAATGATCACTAGGGCACAGGTGCCATCTTGAACAGGTCTTGTGTGTATTTCCCAGCATACTTTGTTAGAGGAGAGGAAAAAAATCCCTTTAACAACAATAAAAACATAGATCTAATCAAAGTTCTTTTGGTTTTGTTCCCCCTTCCCCTGTTTCCAGGCAAAATGAGCCTTTAGAATTTATTTCAGAAAATGTGTTCAAGAAGCTTAATTGGGAGTCACAACAAATAGAAGTCATGTAATTGGTCATTTCAAGCAAGGTTTCTTTGTTTTTAAAAATAGTGTAGTAACAACAGGACTAGAAATACTGCTGGATGGATCATTTTTACTTTGCAAAGCTTCAAATTTCTCCTGGATGATTTCCTGTTAATTCAAATTAGATTGCATTACAGAGGATTAAATACTTGTTTTATGATAATGATATCAATTAGGCATCATGCTTGAAAAAATGCATTAATCTGTTTTATTAAAAGTAATGAAAATGACACCCACTTATGCAGACAGTTTTTACTTTATGTATTTGACTAACAATGAAAGCAGAAAGGATTTTATGCAGAATATGTATTGTGTTCTGAAACCATTTCCTTCCACCATAGATGTGTACACATTTAAATATTGCATTTTTTTTCTATCATATACTCAAACGGTTGGTGTTTCTGTTTTCATATACATTTATAGCTGTATCACTTTAAATGTTAATAAATATAAATTCTTGATATTCTCTAAAATATTTGATGCGGTTTTGAAATGTAAAATCTGAAATGACTTCTTGCTTTAATATTTGTAATTATAAAAATGCTGCTCTTGTATAAAAAGGAGGAAATGCTTTCATTTTATTTTGGAAAGAGGCAAATTTCATAATTTGATATAAACTTGAACTGTTCTACTTTCAGCTGATAATTATGTGAGGTGGTGACCTGATGAACTAAAAGAAGAGTTGATGACTTGGCATAGCTTGGTCTCATGTTTTATATTGTTTCAGTCCAGGTATTTTACCTCACTGCAGTAAAATATTACAGACTAAGCTATTGCCATTCAGTGATCCCCTTTTTAAAGATCCCATTCCATTCCCTCTGCAAGAGCCAATCAGGATTCCATAATCACTGAGCAATCTTAATTCCCATTATGCTGCTTGTTGGTTTCTGGTGGGTGGGTTTCCTATAGATTTTCTTTGTTCTCCTGCAAACCTTGAGGTTTTATCAAGTCAGCTAATAAATCTGGCTACAGTGTTTTGGTAACATAAATCACATACCCTGAGAGCCAGTTGATGCAATAGTTAAGGTGTTAGACTAGGATTGTGGACAGCCAGGTCTTAGTTCATGATCAGCCACAGAAGCTCAATGAGGAACTTTGGTCAATGACTCCTTCTCAGCCCAACGTACTTCACAGGGTGGTTGTGGAGAAAAATGAAAGGAAAAAGTTCTAACTATGCTACTTTGAGCTTCTTAGTGAAAAGTGGGATATACTGTAAATCTAATAAGTAAGTAAACTCTTTGGAACTCGCTCCCAGTTTGTATAGCCAAATCCTCTTTTCATTTTGCAAGTAAGTTAAATTAGTGTAGTTAAATTAGTAAGTTTATTCCAAGATGATTATAGACGCCAGCACAGTATTTTGTTAGTATTATATATTTTGTTATGTAATTTTCATTTTCTTTGTTGTTCACCACTCTAAATCTACCAGGATTGGAGTGGATGATAAATTGTGTTGATTATAGCAGTATATGGTTCTTGTCACCAGTAAATCCTATACTGTAGGTTGAGACTGTGTTGCTGAGTTTCTTATAGCTTTGGTTATTTGGGAGGAAGGGACGAGAGGGAATATCATTCCTCTTTGATGTGAAAGCTTCTCTCTACTTCCAACCTGTGAATATTCTCAAATATGCTGATTGCTTAGAAGCAACATCTCTAGGTATCTTGGATTTCTCAAGAAATCCATTATCTCAAGCCTACAATGAGAAGAGATTGTGGAAAGCATCTGGAGAAGACTGAGTTACTTCCCAGTGAACGTCTCTGAGCATACTCAGAAAGTGGACTAAAGCAATCTTTTCTGAGGCAATTTTTGGGGTTGATGTGGCTTACATTTAATTTTAGTTTATGAGGATCTAGCAGCTGTACAGTAGTTAATACAGAATGGCTAGGGCTGCATCTTGAACTTCAGGGGAGTATTTTTTTAATATGTTAATTATTCTAGTGATTACAGTAAGCTTCGTCATGTTTTGCACTTCGAAACTAATAAATAGTTTTAATCTAGTATTTTCCCTCTTGCCCCACCTCCCAGTAGAATATCGAACATTATTCTGAACAGTCAAGGTCTAATGAGCATTTAAAAACTAGGCTAAATGATTCCCTATATGTAACATAATTTTTTGTTATTTCCTTTTTTTTCTTTTTCTTTTCTGTTTGTATGTGCATTCCCTCTCCTTTTTCCTTTTTTGTTTCTCTCTCTTGTGTATATATTAAAGCAATCAAACAAACAATATAACCAGAAACAACAGTATTAGTCTCAGTCAGAGGATTTATTGCTAATCAGATTCAAAAGCTACTACAATCACTTTATGTCTTTACAGTGCACTGAATCATAAATCTGTTAATCATATTTTAGCCTAGTATTGCACAAACTCAGCCTGTTTATTATTCAGTGTGTGGGTACTGAACCCAAAAAAGTGGGTTAATTGATCAGCCATGGTTGAGTTAGCCAAGACTAAGCAAGTAGTACACATGTAGTTTATATATTTCAATCATGAGCCTTCAGGAGAGGTTCCATAGCTAACAATAAAAATAATTGCTTAAATGGCGTAAGTGTAACTTAAAATAAGTTATGTATGAATTTTAGTGGAGCTACTCTTAAATATGACTAAGCTTTTGTCCAACCCATAGTCCCAGTAAGGCATGCTGCACTGGAATTATATGCATCAGAGTTGGCTGCCCGTTTAGAGGAAGCTCTTTATTTTTTAATAAAGATTATCTTATGTAATGAACATTATATCTATATTGGATGAAACAAAGAGAACTCAGTGTAGTTTTCATAAAAGAACTCAGTTCTGAACAGCTGTGTATATGTAATTGAAAGGAATATCTTTTTGGAAGCAAGCATGCCAACTGCAACAAATAAGGCCTGACATCTAAATTCTAGATGGTTTAATTCTTGATAATTAATCTCTTCCCATTCTTTTTAGATATCCATCCTCCAAATTGAAATTGTAGAAGCTATTCAGATGAAATGTTGAATCCTTTTCTAACTCATCACTGCCATACTGGCAAGATACAGAGTAATGTAAAAACTCTTATTTAGATACTTGAAGTGAAATGCAGTGATGCGGAAAATTAGGATGATGGCATCAGGAAATTCAGCAATGATAAAATGTGTTAGTACAGGTTTGGTCTCTAAAGGAAATGCTTCATGGCATGAAATTTCTTCTGGAATAAGGAATGTTAACCTTTGATACTGCATAGATCTGTCAGAACATTGACCGGTCAATTTTTATCTTGATTAATTTTCAGTGGCACAAAAAGAGGGAATTGTGGGTGCTACTAAAATCCAAACTGCATTGGTGATGGTATTAGCGTTGTACTTTAACAGAAATTAATTTATTTAGACAATTTATTTTCTAATTGGTAAAGCTGATGCTGTTTATCTAAACTGTGCCCTCTAATATAAGAATATTCAATAATTGCAGTAGCAGAATGTAGTAAAGCAGGTAGAAATGAAATGAAATCTGGATTTCTAGTAGAGGTTATTCATGGCAGAAGTAGGATAAACTTTCATAGGTATTTGCATACTTTAGGGGTTTCCAGACTTTTGGGGCTGATGGGCACATGTGGAACTTGTAGAGAGAGTATCTTATCACTATCTATAAATATTGCCTCTTTTTGCATTTTATAGAGTTACCTATTACTAAATTTCTTCCTTCTTTTTTGTCTTCCTGATTTATTTCTCTTTTTCAAGACTGTCCTTATCTTGTTTTTGACTATTATTGTTTGCAGTGCCAAAATGTATTTCTGGCGCTATCTGACCCTTAGACATTTCTAGCTTGTTTATCGTGATGTCCTCTATATTTCCAATAGAATTGATTTCCATAGAAAACCATATCCAACATGTTCTTTGCATTCCACCAGATTTCTGCTAAGCTCATGTTCTACTTTAAGGCCACGTTTGTAGTGTAAAAACACCTGTAAATGTTCTCTGTCTCCTGTTGTTTTCAATGTGTAATATTTTCCTATATCGCCATTTATCCTCATTGGATTCCTATCAGTGTTACTATATGTTTATATGTGCTTCCATTTGGGCAATTATTTTTCCTGAGCCAGATGATTCTAAGCGCCGATAGCTTTTCCCAAAAATTCCCCTAGGCTCTTTTGTATTTGAAAGTGAACTGCCAATAATCTGGAAACCATTCCTTTTGTGCAAGCCTCCTTTGTCTCAGAATTGTGCTTTTAATGCCTAACAAATCTAAACCTACCATTCCTACATCATTTTATCTACACACCAAAATTTCTCATCTGGTCTTGAAGTGAAACAGATAACTTTGTATGGAAGGCTGATTTGGAGGTCCTATCTCTCAACTATATTTGACCCTCAAGACCACTCAGAAGTGGTAATAGTTCTGTTTCATTCATGCTGATATATATCATAACTCCTGGCTGCATTCCAACATTATTTGTAAAGACAACATATGATATCCAGTAGCTCCATATCAGGCAGGCACTTCAAGCATTCACTATTCAATCTAAACTACTTTGCATGACATTTTCTAAAAATATGTATTTTTCATACAAAATACAAAATATATTCATACAAAATTGTGCTTTTGTACATCAAGGAACTGTGTACATAATTGGGAATGCTGTGAAATCAAAAATTAAGATATACAGAGTATTAAAGCAAATTTTGGCTTCATTTTGAAAAAGCAAAACCACAAGGCATCTCCCAACTTCTAGGGAACAGAGAAGAGCAGTCATTTTGCTTTGACTCAACCAGCCAAAGTCGTTTTGGCACAGGTATATTGCCTGCCTACAAGCCTCTTTCTTCAAGCAAGACTGCAGGTCAAAGTAGATCAATTCCTCCGTCATGCTTCATCTAATGGTGCATGTCATCTCTGCCATGTGAAGTGATTCATTAATGGGGTGTATGCCCATTTTGCACATGCTATTAATTGTATTTGGATTCCTGAGTTAATTCAAGAATGGCAAGTTATAAGTAACTGCAAACAACATACATTTTTCTCTCTATTTGCATATGTAACACAAATTCAGCCTGTATGGGAATGGAACTAAAAATTAAGCCTGTATTTCTTATTTATAAGTACTGTCACTTTTGTCACTGCAGAGCTCTAGTTGAAATTCAAGATTTCTGCAACCGCCTGGGCTTCTCAGTTGTCAATATTGACAGGTTTATATCCTTTGGGGCTTAACTCTGGAGCTTCTTCTAAAACATATTACCTGTGTTTTGAATATCAGTATATGATTAATAAATTAAATCAGTGGTAATTCAATCAATGGATAGTGCTTTTGTCTGCATAGTTGCTCAACATGCTGTATGTACTTAATTTATTGCTAATTAGGTTTTGTCATCAAGGTATTATTAGCTGGCCCTCATCCTTCCTTTATATTAGGTTGTTTTAACCATTTACACCTCTAGGAGGAATTTGAATTCCTGATTTTTACTAAGTATTTTATCCTGAGTTATTTAGTGATAGGTGGGTGCCATTATTTTCATCCCCACCAAAGTCGTAGAAAATATATTTGATAACTGTCTTAAACTGCTTTAGCTGCACTCATTTCAAGAACCAATACATTTTTGTCACAGCATAAATTGTGCTTCCCCTCTTTCCCAATATGGATTGCTGGGTAGAAAAATTTGTTTTGTGAATGTCTCATCATCTGTCAACCAAACTATATCTCAGTATGTTGTTCAGATGTTTTTAAAGTGATAGTGAGTTTTCCTCTCTCTTTTACTAAGGTGAATCATACTGTATACTCTTTAATGATCTTACTCTCTCATCTGTAAGAACTCAGTGGTGCTCTGGGAAGAATTATTCTAACATCAATAGCATTTACCTGGTGTAATTCTTATTTATGTATTAAAATTTCTTTTTACTCCTTTTGATTTAGCTTCATGTGAGCATCCCAATGCTTTGTTCATAGAACAGTAACACATTTTTAGTTTTGCTGACTATTTTAAAGATAAGCTTTTTTTTTTCCTCTGACAGCTACAGCCATGGTTGAGTCTTCTTCTCTCTCCTTCTGCAAAATGAGAAGGTTATGATTTTCATTTAGAATACAATCAGTGTAGTACAACTAGGTATAAGGATAAGATCTCATAACTGCAGTGGTCCATTGTTCTGGGCAGTGGAAAATACAGTAATGTTTTTTATTTTCAAGATTTACAGCAGTGACCTGAATATCATCTCTATACAGAACTATCAATAGATTGTGGCAGATAAATGTTTACACATGCATAGTTTGCATACTTCCAAATAGTCCATCTAGTGTTATCAGGGATAAAGAATTTTTCTTGCACAAGTAAATAAAATCTCTAGTGAATTTATTTATGTAGTGGTAAATAACTTACTGAGTTTATTAAGGTATCCACCATAGTTATGTTTTCCCTTTAAGGAGAATAACACATTTCAGGTGTGGAAGGGTGGAGCCGGGACTCTCTCATTGGAGAACTGTTGTATATTAGTATGCAGTATTCCCAAGTAAAGTTGTTGGGGGAATGTGTGGACAGGAACTACTGTTATACTGCTGTACCGGACTGAAATGTAAGTTACTGACCTTGGACTGTTTATTGACCATTGCCTATACTGTTTATGTTTTTGCTCATTGTAAATACAAGTCTATTGGACTGCATGCTGTGTTTGGCTTGTTATTTACTACTGTGTGAATCGCTTCATTGTGCTGCTGTATCTCCACGCCTATCCCCTGATAGGTTATGGGCCCAGAACGCACAAGTGAGCTAAAAAAGGCTTGGTCATAGGTCCAGGTTGTTATACTGGAGAGCAAGAAGAAAGTTTGCTGTTTTGCTCCGAGAAAAGTTTTTTACAAATCTGTAGAAGATGGTGGCTACAGCCCTCATGCAGCTACCTCTCACGCGCTTAAATGAGCGAAATTATTTGACTTGGGCTGTGAAGATGGACATGTTTCTGAGGAAAGAAGGTTTGTGGTCTATAACCGATGTATCTCCTGTTGATGCTTTAACCCCAGCCCAGGAGAGAGACAATGAGAAAGCCTTAGCAAGCATTATTTTGGGTTTAGAGGATTCGCAGCTGATGCATTTGAGAAAGCTGACTTCTGCCCACGAATGCTGGTCTGTTTTGCGGCGGCTTTATGTATGCGACTCTGTTGTTTCTAAAATAAGTCTCACAAGAAAGCTGTACAGGACAAGGATGTTGCCTGGTTCCAGTATGGCTAATCATCTACAGCTGATGAAAACAATGTTTGTTGAGCTGGAAGAAAAAGATGTGGTGTTTCCAGAGCTCCATAAAGTGTTTATCATTCTCTCATCTCTTCCTGAAGTCTTCGACACCCTAGTAACATCTTTAGCGTCTCTCCCACAGCAAGAGTTAACTCTAACCTTGATAACAAATCGGTTACTGGAGGAGGAATTAAAGCAAACAGATAACAAAGCTGCAAGAGACAAGTCTGCGACAACTTCCTCATTGAACAGAAAAACTGCAGTTCGGGATGAGGGGGCGTTTTCTAGCGTCAATGTAACAAGGCGTTGTTGGCGTTGTGGTTCTTCTAATCATTTACAACGAGCCTGTTTTTCTTGAGCTAATGACAAGGAAGAAAAGAGGTGGAAGAAAAGCTGGAAAAATTCTCAAGTCTCTGTCATTCATCCAATGGAAGAAAAAGCTGACAATTATTGGCTTCTTGACAGTGGGGCTAGTCGTCATGTCTGCAACATGCGAGCCTTGTTTACATCTTTTGGACCAGCCCAGATATCCTCAGTGAAATTGGCAAATGGTGTTTGTGCCAAAGTTGAGGGTGTTGGGACAGTGTTTATACAAGAACTTGGTGAGTTTTTAGAAAATGTATTGTTTGTGCCTCAGTTAAATCACAGTTTAATATCCGTATCTGCATTAGACCTGAAAGGTTTTACAGTTTCTTTTGAGAAAAGTATGTGTACTATCTATAAAGAGCAAACCCAGTTAGCACAAGGGACTATGAAAGGTGGTCTGTATGTGTTAAACACACCTAGATCAGCAAATGTTACACACACAATGTTTGGTAATAAGCCAGAGCATGATAATTGTATTCACCTATTGCATAGGCGTTTAGGGCATGTAAGTTATAACGTTTTACAGAAAACGGTGGAGAACTCATATGGCTTACACTTAAACAAATGTTCAGCTTATTTAGACTGTGCCATTTGTAAGAAAGAAAAATCCAAGGCCAGTCCAGTGTGTAAACAAAGTGAAAGAAGAGCAACTGGACCTTTTGAACTATGTTTTGCTGACTTAATAGGGCCTTATCCGAAGTCCTATGGTGGTGCAAGATATGCTCTAGTAATCATTGATCATTATACACGTTACACTTTTGTGTATATTTTGAAAATGAAAGAGCAAGCCACAACATTTATCCAGGAATGGGTTAATTTTGTTGAGAAAAGATATGCATGTTTGGTAGGACAGTTACAAACTGATAGAGGTACGGAATTTACAAATTTAAAGCTACAGTCGTGGTTAAAAGCTAAGGGAATACGACACAGGTTGTGTAACGTAGCAACACCAGCAGAAAATGGAATGGTGGAAAAGAAGAATGATGTTTTACAACAAATAATGAGATGCTTGTTAGCTGATGCAGGTTTAGGAAAAAGTTATTGGGCTGAAGCTATGTATATAGCATGTTACATTACTAATAGAGTGTGGCACTCAAAACTTCAAAAAACACCTTTTGAAATGTTATATAAGAAGAAACCCAATTTATCTCATTTACGTATTTTTGGTTGTGGAGCATGGGTTAATATTCCCAAGAAGTTTCGTAGAAAAGCTCAGGATAGAGCGACTAAATTAGTTTTTCTGGGATATGAACCGGCTACCAAATCATACCGTTTAGCGAGTAAACAGGGAAAGATAGTCCAATCTAGATCTGTTGCATTTACAGAACAAGCTGGGTGGAATAGAGTTAAAGATAGCCTAGTATATCTGCCACTATGTAAAGATGAAGTTAAAAGAGAAGAAAAAAGTTCAGCTGAGGGTGATATTGCTGATGAAAGAGAAACGACTCCTGCAACTATTAAGAAAGAGGAGCAGGATTCAGATACATTAAGTGGTGAACAGCCAGAACTTAGGAGAAGTCAAAGGCAGAATAAGGGCATACCACCACAAAGATATGTACCTGGAGATATTACGTTATGTAACGTGGATGTAGAACCAAAATCTTATGAAGAGGTAATGAATTTGCCTAAAAGTGAAAGAGACAAATGGTTAAAAGCAATGAAACAAGAATGTGAAGCTTTGATTAAGAAACAAGTATTTGAGGAAATAGAATTACCTAAAGGAGAAAAAAGAATAGGGTCGAGATGGGTATACAAAATAAAGCATACAGCGGATGGTGAAACCCAGTATAAGGCTAGGCTAGTAGCCAAAGGATATGCACAAAACCACACCACATATGACGAAACATTTTCTCCCACTGTAAAAAGTGAATGTGTGCGCTTATGTTTAGCCTTAGCGGCAATAAACTATGATCATATACATCATTTGGATATAAATACAGCTTATCTGAATGCAGAACTAAAACATACAGTTTATTTAGAAGCTGCACCAGGATATAAGGGACAATCACCTGGGAAAGTATGGTTATTGAAGAAAGCGTTGTATGGACTTAGACAAAGTGCTCATGAGTGGCACAATTGTTTAGCTATGACATTAACCACGTTGGGTTATAAATCAACAAAAGCTGATCCATGTATATTCATTAAGGATATTAATGAGAAGAAAATAACCATCTTATGTTTTGTAGATGATCTATTGGTGATAGCCAACGAGGAGGGGCTAATCAATAATACAAAGAAAGAACTAAAAAGATTTTTTGATTTGAAAGATCTAGGGGAAATAAAAAACTACCTAGGTGTTAACATAGTAAAAACTACTTCTGGTGATTATTTGTGGCATCAAAAAGATAAAATCAATCAATTATTATTAACATATGGAATGGAGAATTGTAAAGGGGCAAATATGCCAATGTGTGTAGATTTCCAAAAAGGAGATTACAGTGAAAGTATACCAACTAATAGGGACCAATATCAGTCTATAATTGGCAGTTTGCTATATCTAGCAAAATGGTCACGACCTGATATAGCATGTGCAGTAAATATATTAGGCAGGCAAGTTGCAGACCCGAAACAGGCACATTGGGCAGCAATAAAACGAATCTTGCGATATTTAGCAAGAACAAAGGATTATTGTTTAACGTTAAAACCTATAGGTAAACCTATGTTGACAGCATATGTAGACTCGGATTGGGGTGCTGATATAAATAACAGAAAGTCCACCACTGGTATGGTAATATTATTCCCAAATATACCAATAGGGTGGAAATCTATTCAGCAGAGCCTAGTGGCTATGTCGAGCGCTGAAGCTGAGTATTGCGCATTGTCAGAGTTATGTACTGAACTCATATGGTACAAACAACTGTTACAGGATATGGGAATGAGTATTGAATATCCAATACAAGTTTATGAGGACAATCAAACATGTATACAGATGGCTATATTAGAAGGAATGAAAGCCAGGACAAAACATATAGCAATCCGGTATGAAAATGTAAGGGATGCTATAAATAAAGAGTTTATTCAGCTGAAGTATTGTCCAACTGAAAATATGTTAGCTGATGGATTCACGAAACCATTAAGTGTGAAAAAACATCAAGAACTCATTGTAAGGATGAATTTCAAAAGTTTATTGTAAAATATGTATAAATGTAAAATGTAAAATGTATATGTATCTCCATAAAGGAAAGGAGGGGTATTAAGGTATCCACCATAGTTATGTTTTCCCTTTAAGGAGAATAACACATTTCAGGTGTGGAAGGGTGGAGCCGGGACTCTCTCATTGGAGAACTGTTGTATATTAGTATGCAGTATTCCCAAGTAAAGTTGTTGGGGGAATGTGTGGAGAGGAACTACTGTTATACTGCTGTACCGGACTGAAATGTAAGTTACTGACCTTGGACTGTTTATTGACCATTGCCTATACTGTTTATGTTTTTGCTCATTGTAAATACAAGTCTATTGGACTGCACGCTGTGTTTGGCTTGTTATTTACTACTGTGCGAATCGCTTCATTGTGCTGCTGTATCTCCATGCCTATCCTCTGATAGAGTTGTTCCCGTTTAATGTTGGCAAACTATGCTGTGAACTCTTCTTAAACCATTAGTCATTTGGCTGAATGCATGGAAACTCAAAGTGGAGAGAGAATGGTGCCATACCTACACTAAATCTGAGTTAAGAAAACACAGTTGCTACATTCATGTAATACATATACCCAACATTAGGGTGTAGCGTGATGGCTTGATTCACATGACTTGCATCCCACAATATGATAAACTAAAAACTGAGTGGCTGATTATGTGCCATCAAGATGGTACCAACTCTTAACAATCACATAGATATACCTTGATATGTAGAGGTCAGTCTACATATCAGTACTAAAGAAAGGAAATATAACAATGTGCAAATTATCGTTGTTGTTGTTCAGTCGGTAAGTCATGTCCGACTCTTCGTGACCCCATGAACCATATCGCTCCAGGCCTTGCTGTCCTTCACTGCCTCCCTGAGTTTGCTCAGTTTCATGCTCATTGCTTCAGTGACCATCTCATCCTCTGCCGTCCTTTTCTCCTTTTGCCTTCAATATTTCCCAGCATCAGGGTCTTTTCCAAAGAGTCCTCTCTTCGCATTAGGTGACCAAAGTATCTGAGCTTGAGCTTCATTATCAATCCTTCCAATGAGCAATCAGGGTTGATTTCCTTTAAGATTGACTGGTTTGACCTCCTAGCAGTCCAGGGGACTCTTAAGAGTCTTCTCCAGCACCACAGTTCAAAGGCATCAATTCTTTGGCGCTCAGCCTTCTTCATGGTCCAGCTCTCACAGCCATACATTACTACTGGAAAAACCATAGCTTTGACTATACGGATCTTTGTCGGCAAGGTGACATCTCTGCTTTTTAATATGCTATCTAGGTTTGCCATAGCTTTCCTCCCAAGGAGCAAGCGTCTCTTAATTTCATGGCTGCAGTCTCCATCTGCGGTGATCTTGGAGCCCAAATAAATGAAGTCTGTTACTGCTTCCATTTCTACCCCTTCTATTTGCCAGGAATTGATGGGTCCAGATGCCATGATCTTAGTTTTTTTAATGTTGAGTTTCAAGCCAGCTTTCACACTCTCCTCTTTCACCCTCATCAAGAGTCTCTTTAGTTCTTCTTCACTTTCTGCCATTAGGGTGGTATCGTCTGCATATCTGAGGTTATTGATAATTCTCCCTGCAATCTTAATTCCGGCATGTGATTCTTCCAGCCTGGCATTTCTCATGATGTACTCTGCATATACAGGTGAAACTCGAAAAATTAGAATATTGGGCAAATGTTCATTTATGTCAGTATGGCAACTCAAAAGGTGAAACCAATATATGAGATAGACGCATTACATGCAAAGCGAGATATGTCAAGCCTTACTTTGGTATAATTGTGATGATTATGGCGTACAGCTTATGAAAATCCCAAATTCACAATCTCAGAAAATTAGAATAGTGTGAAAAGGTTCAATATTCTAGGCTCAAAGTGTCCCCCTCTAATCAGCTAATGAATCCATAACACCTGCAAAGGGTTTCTGAGCCTTTAAATGGTCTCTCAGGCTGGTTCAATAGGAATCACAAGCATGGGAAAGACTGCTGACCTGACAGTTGTGCAGAAAACCATCATTGACACCCTCCATAAGGAGGAAAAGCCCCAAAAGGTAATTGCAAAAGATGTTGGATGTTCCCAATGTGCTGTATCAAAGCACATCAATAGAAGGTTATGTGGAAGGGAAACGTGTGGTAGAAAAAGGTGCACAAGCAGCAGGGATGACCGCAGCCTGGAGAGGATTGTCAGGAAAAGGCCATTCCAAAGTGTTGGGCACTTTCACAAGGAGTGGACTGAGGCTGGAGTTAGTGCATCAAGAGCCACCACACACAGATGGATCCTGGACATGGGCTTCAAATGTCGTATTCCTCTTGTCAAGCCGCTCCTGAACAACAAACAACGTCAGAAGCGTCTTACCTGGGCTACAGAAAAAAAGAACTGGTCTGTTGCCCAGTGGTCCAAAGTCCTCTTTTCTGATGAGAGCAACTTTTGCATCTCATTTGGGAACCAAGGACCCAGAGTCTGGAGGAAGAATGGAGAGGCACACAATCCATGATGCTTGAAGTCCAGTGTGAAGTTTCCACAGTCTGTGTTGATTTGGGGAGCCATGTCATCTGCTGGTGTTGATCCACTGTCCTTCATTAAGTCCAGGGTCAATGCAGCCGTCTACCAGGAGATTTTGGAGCACTTCATGCTTCCTTCTGCAGACGAGCTTTATGGGGATGCTGACTTCATTTTCTAGCAGGACTTGGCACCTGCCCACACTGCCAAAAGTACCAAAACCTGGTTCAATGACCATGGGATTACTGTGCTTGATTGGCCAGCAAACTCGCCTGACCTGAACCCCATAGAGAATCTATGGGGCATTGCCAAGAGAAAGATGAGGGACATGAGACCGAACAATACAGCGGAGCTGAAGGCTGCTATTGAAGCATCCTGGTCTTCCATAACACCTCAGCAGTGCCGCAGGCTGATAGCATCCATGCCACGCCGCATTGCGGCAGTCATTGCTGCAAAAGGGGCCCAAACCAAGTACTGAGTACATATGCATGCTTATACTTTGCAGAGGTCCGATATTGTTCTATTTCCAATCCTTGTGTTATTGTTGTCATGTAACATTCTAATTTTCTGAGATTGTGAATTTGGGGTTTTCATAAGCTGTATGCCATAATCATCACAATTATACCAAAGTAAGGCTTGACATACCTCGCTTTGCATGTAATGCGTCTATCTCATATATTGGTTTCACCTTTTGAGTTGCCATACTGACATAAATGAACATTTGCACGATATTCTAATTTTTCGAGTTTCACCTGTAGGTTAAATAAGCAGGGTGACAGTATACAGCCTTGTCGTACAATGCTTAGAATCATCCAATGCAGGTTAGAGCCCAACATGGAAAAGGATATGCCAGATATTCAAGCTGCTTTTAGAAAAGATCAAGAAACATCAGCATTATTGCTGATGCTCACAGGATAATTTGGTGTTGGAAAAGACTCCAGAGAATATCATGGTCAGCCAAGAAAACAAATAAATGGATCATTGAACAAATCAATCCAAAGTTCTCACTTTAGACCTTTGACCAGGCTTAAATTATCATATTTTGGTCAAATTATGTAGAGACTTAGCTCCTTTGAGAGTCAGTAATGCTGGGAACGGTAGAAGGAAATAGAAAAAATGGACAACCAGCAAAAAAGTGGATCACTGCACCCCTGGAAGACTTGAAGGCCGAGGTTGGGGACCAATCTTACTGGAGAAGGTCTGTCTGTGTGGTTGCTAAGAGTCAGCACTGACTTGATGGCACATAATCAGTCAATAACTCTATGTACTTTTCCTGGATGATCATGTGAGTTCTACTCATAATTTTTAGGGAATTTATAATTTGCCCTTAGTTTGGAGGGAAATGTCACTCTCAAACTTTAATCATATTTATCAATTTGATTATATACTCCATTCGGTGCTAGTATAACATTGTGTAATATTTCAAATTGCTTTTTCTACTTGTTAAGGCTTGATGAGAGGTGTCTCTCTTTTTTTCTGTTGTGGCACATGTACAATGTGAATACTAAACCAGCAGGAGGAGCTCCGATCATGCCTTCTCAAAACCTATGGGAACTGGTGGCAGTGTAGCTCTTATCTCTGCAGAGGGAGCAGGAACAGATATGATGGTTTCCTGGTTCTTTTTACTTAGGCAAAATTTTGCATATCCTACCTAGTGCTTGATTTGAAAAGGTTTGTGTTGGATTGAGTGTTGGAGCCCTTCTAAATTTTCCAAATGTGGATTCTAATTTACATTCAAGGTATTTATGCATGATAGTATTCTCAGGAAGGACCTCTTTTAGATTTTGAAGATATCTGTATAGTATAACAGTAACATAACAGCAGAGCTCTCTATTGTTGCTCTCAATTTTCTTTTTCCTACAATAGACATTGGAGTCAGGTTTCATTGCTAAACTGACAATGACAGCTTTTATAATCTACCAATTTCTCCCCCCAAATATGCCAGTTAAAAGCAAGAAATAGCTTCCTTAAAATGTACAATATACAATTATGGTACTTTATTTGTAGGCTTTGTTTGCAAGTTTTTAAAATTGGTTTACAGGGTTGAGCTTGGACTTGTAAATGCATGAAAGAACCTCTAGACTTAAAATTCCCTCTTGAAATTCCTTGTATTTTTGGCAATAAATATAAATCTGAGATTGGGAGAGGAGGGGAGCTCCATTACAGTTAATGCTTGCTCAGTGCAGTATCTGAATTGACTCATAAATCTAGAAGTCAGTAGTATTATTCATGAAACATTATTAATCTTTAAGTTATATGGCTTTATTTGTGTTTCTAATTTTTCTGCATTGCCCAGCAATTATAGTCTATAAATCAGGGATGAGGAATTTATACTCTTCCAAATTCTTATATTTCTCCTTGTTGGCTGAGACTGATGGTAATTTAAATCCAACAATATCTGGAGAGGTACCCCACATAAGAGGAGCCTAGAGATAGATCTCTCCCCGCCCCCCGCCCCCACACACACTAACATTGACTGGAACCAGCCGCAGAGAAAGAAGGAGAACCACTGTAGAACAGTGCCCCCCACTCCCAACCCATAGAGCCAGTCTAGAATGATAGAATGGTATTGAAAGCCTTTGAGAGATCTAGAAGGGCAAGAATGATGTACTACCTCTGTCTTTAGCCTTCAGAGGTCATCTATAAGCATGACCAATGCTGTCTCAGTACCATAACCTGGCTTGAAACCTGACTGGAAAGAGTCCAGATAATCCACTTCCTCCAGGGCCCCCAGAAGCTGTGAACCTACCATCTTTTCCATAACTCTCTCTAAAAAGGGAAGGTTGTAAACTGGACAAAAGTTGTCCAGTACTGGTGGGTCCAAGGATGGCTTCTTAAAGAGGGGATGAACCACCACTTCCTTCAAAACAGGTGGAACCACCCCCTCCCAGAGAGAAGCATTCACCACCACTTGGATTCAGCTACCTGCCACCTCCCAGCTAGCCTTGACCAACCAGGAGGGACAGGGATCTAACATACAGGTGGCAGAGCTCACAGCTCTGAGTATCCTGTCCACTTCTTTATGGCTAACTGAGCAAAACTCATCCTAGATACTATTCTTAAATCATCCTAACAGACACAGGTTTCTATTAAATATGTCAAGGTGGGTCTTAAGTACAATTTTTCCTCCCTTTATTTCTATGTAAATTGTAAACATTTGTCTGCTGGGGAAGTAAACTGCACCCTCTGAACTCAGTGACCTAATTAAGTATGATGGTCATTAGTCCAGTGAAAGTCAGAGTCTGTCTACCTATTTATTTATTTAAGAAAGCTTAGGCAAGTTACAGCTTTTTCTGCTGTATTTCAAATGCAAATGGCAGATTAAGTTTTCCTCCTGAAGATCACAGGCAAGAAATCTGGGACACTTGAACAGTATTTTGATTCCCCAAAGTGAAATTTGCAAGGATATTTCTTGCATTGCAGAGTAAACTAATGAGGCATTTCCATGCATAAGGTGCTCACTGAAATCCATCCCTGAGGAAGAAGATTAGTGCTGCTTTTTTGTGGGAATCTGAATTCAGTTTCACTGTCTTTCATAGCAGATGGTAGACATTGGTAGAGATGATGGCCATGTCATTTGTTAGAAGAAATAGGTGGAACTATCTCAGACTGATGATTACATGGACAACTCAAGGTGCTAGGTAAGGAGCTTACTTTACTCTAAGCCAGTGTTCTCAACCTCAGCACCTTAAGATGTGCAGACTTTAGCTCCCAGAATTCCCCAGCCAGTCCACACATCTTAAGGTTGCAAGCTTTAGTGGAGGAATATACTGATATAGGCTTTCATGGCCAGTATCTGTTGGGATACAAAAAACTGCCTGCCTGCCTGCCTGCCTGCCTGCCTGCCTGCCTGCCTGCCTGCCTGCCTGAAATTCTGGGAATTAGTGTTCACACATCTTAAAATTGTTGAGGTTGAGAAACACTGGCCTATCTCAGTAAAGTATAGCTCCAGTCAAGCTGATCTGAACTACCTTGGAGGGCTGACATCAATTTTGAAAGCCTCTTACTTTCTATTAAGAGAGGCAGAGAATCTTACATTTGATCGTAAAGACGATGTCTGACCTCAGGGCACCCAACAAAACACCTTGCTGCAGCATTATTGCAACACCAATAAAAACTGGATTTTACAAATAACCTGGAAAATACCATGATACAACTAATACAGCATTTAGACAAGATTTGCCTCAGTGTGACTTGCTTATGACAGGTCAGTGGTAGAATTCCCTACAGATCATAGTAAGGTAACTTTTGTGCTGAGTTTGCTGAAGGAAAGGGCAGCCAAATGGGTTGTGCCCATAACTGAAAGCAATGATCCAGTACTGGACAATTATCAGAATTTCTACAAAGATTTAGAGCATCCTTTAAAGATTCTGCTGAGAGCAGTGGCAACCTGAAAGATTCACAAGCTCAAGGCCAGTGTGGAATGCATATCTACATATCAGAGTATACAACCTTGCCAGCCTGCAGCCGCTCTGTTTTATCATGTACCAGTTGGACTGTGGCTTCCTGACTTGGGTGTAGGTTTTCACATGAGAATAATGAGATGTTCTGGGATTTCCTTTTTGCTGCGGAAATTCCATAGCCCAATAGGGTTGACATAATTGAAGGCCTTTCTATAAACAATGAACATATTGCCTTCTTTTTAAAAATTTTTGGCCTTCTCAATTACCTAGCATACATCAGCACTTTTATTTTTCCGCCTTTTCTAAACTTAGCTTGGACATCTGGCATCTCCCCTTCCATAAAGGGCTGATCTGTGTTGAATAATCCTAAGCATTATTTTGCTAGTGTGGTAAAATTAAGGATATTGTGCAATAGTTTGCACACTCCTTTGATATTGGTATGTAAACTGACCTTTTCCAATCCGTCGACCACTGTGCTGTTCTTTAGATTTGCTGACATAGTTTGGTTACAGATTCTTCTGTTGTTTGCCATACTTCTGTAGATATTTCATCAATTCCTGTAACCTTCCAACTTGGTAATGATTGGAGTGCTGATCTCTAACTCCATTTTCTAATATTAGCAGTTCTTTTAAATAGGGAATATCTTCTAAAATATCTTTAATGTTGATGTTTCTACTGTACAGAATTTCAGTATACTCCTTCTATCATTGTTTTATTTTATTGGAATCAGTTACTATCTGTCCATTGGTGTCCTTTAGCTTACAGTTTGAGATTGGAACCTTCTGATTTCAGAGATCTTTTGGAAGACTTTCCTTGTTTTTCCATGTCTGTTTCCATCTTTGATGTCTTTACAGATGTTGTTGCAATACTGCTTCTTGTCTCTTCTAACAGCTATTTATTTATTTATTTGTTTATTTATTTATTTACTTATTTAAATTTCTATAGCCACCCATCTCAACCAAGTGACTCTGGGTGGCGAACAATCATAAAAACAATTAAAACAAGTACAGTACAGCACAAAATAAATATATATGGCAGCTGAGAAAAATTATCCCATAATTATCAATATAGCCAAGAAATGGGGCCCTTAACACATTCAGGACCCCAGGCAAGGGCACATAACCATGTTTTTAGGGCCTTACGAAAGGCCAACTTATGTTAAGATCCTTCCAGAGATCTTTGTCTTTCTTGGCTTTGGCTTTTCTTTCCTTTTTGACAATTTCCTTTTGTTCTGATACCCAGTTTGCTTTCTTCTGTTTCTTAGTTTTTAGCAGTCTTTTTTCGCATTAATCCTTAACAGTTTCTTTAAGTTCATTCCACAGTTACTCTGGTTCCCTATCAAAGAGGTTCAGGACTTCAAAGTGATTCCTGATCTCCTCCTTGAAAATGGTGGATATATGCCCAGAGTCATATTGTGGTAAGTGGTTGGCTTTCTTCTTCAACTTCAGCCTGACTTGGAACTTGCACATGAGCAGTTTGTGATCTGTTCCCAGTCAGCCCCTGGCCACATCTTTGCTGTTACAACTGAGTTATTTTGCTTGCTTTTGCCAATTATATAGTGATGTCCAAGTATATAAGCGTCATTTTGGTTTTTGAAGACTATGTTAGCAATGAAGAAATTGGATTGGCAGAAACTGATGTATTGTTTTCCTGCTTCATTTCATTTTCCAACTACATTTTCCTCCTTAGCATTTCCAACATTGACCTTCTAGCTTCCAGCCACTAAGCAGCACAACTTGCTTGTATGTTCTGTCAATTTCAGATTGATGTTGACTGTAAAACTCATAAACCTCCTCTTCTGCATCAATGGCTGGAGTATAAATTGGATACTTGACATATTAAAGGGTTGGTCATGAAGTCTAACTGATATTATTGGGTCATTGACTGCATTGTACCAAGTAGTGTCCTTATTATATCCTTCCTTACTATGAAAACAACACTCTTCTTTCATTGTTTTTCATGTTCTGAGTAGTAAATAATATGATTTTCTGACTGAAGGTGTCCAGTTCCTGTCCATTTCAATTTGCTAATGCCTATGATGTAAATGCATACTTGATTCATTTCATTCACTGTGTTGAATTTTCCCATGTTCAAGTTTCTGTCTTTGCAGTTTCAGGTCTTTTTTTCCTGCAAGGCAATATCAGGAACTAGACATCCCAAAGGCTTTAATCTAGCCATGTCATAAACACAATTACTACTCCAAAAGATCCTCAGCTTTTCCTCAGTCGCATGTTGAGTGCCATTTGACCTGAGGGGCCCATCATCCAGTGCTATATTATCAATCACTTTATACTGTATATCTATGTGGTTTTCTTGTTGAAGTACCAGAGTGGTTTTCCATTGCTTTCTCCCACATAGTATGAAATGATACCTTTGCCATTGTCACCAAAGTGATCATTTACTTCCAGCATCTTCCTATGTTGTTGCTGCCTAATATAGGTGCCTGTTTGCCTTAGCTGGGCAGCTGACATGACCTTCATGCTTTGGGTGTCCCTGCTGGGATTATATACTCTTGGCATACACTCCCGGTGTTCTTTACACATCCCACCCAGGAACACTCACATACACAAACACACTTACATCACAATGAGGCAGCACAGTAGGACCTGACACTAATAGTCCTATTTTATGGATATGTTTGCATTCAAGTAGGCCCTGTTGTTTACAATATGTACCATGTCCAAAATGTCAATGAAATATTGTAGCATTATCTTTCAAATGACTGGCTATTCTGAGAAATAATGAAACTGCAAGATCAGAACAAAGGTCCACCTAATATATACCATCTTATTTGCCACAGTCTCAACCAGATGCCTGTGGGTAGCCCTGCACAAGAAAATAGCCTTTTCCTACTATTGCTTCTTCTCCAACATGTTGCCCTCCAAATGTGTTGGATTTCATATCCCATTATTCCAAGGCAGCATACCTGGAAATTATGAGAGTAGATGTCCACTACTTCTGTAGAACAGAAGGATGAAGAAGACTGGGATATAGCATGTGATTTTTTCCAATAATTTTATTAAAAGTTTTGGATAGAACAATAAGAGAATATAATCTAAAAAAAGAAGAAAGAAAAAGAGTGTAAGAAAACTAAACAAAACAAGAAAAAACCCTCTCCCCCAAAAAAGGAACTTCATACCCTCATAATGACAAGTATAAACAATTCCATAATCTCTTCACCTGCTCTCATTTGACCAATATAAACTCTTCATCCCATAACCCATCTCTTAACAATAGGCAAATTAAATAAGTAACTCCTTCTCCCATCCAATTCTCAGCAAAAAGTCCAAATAGAGCTCTAAAATATTAGCATTAATTAACATATATAAAATTCATGGGATGTAGTATTATGAATAATATAGTAGTTGTGTCCTCTATCTATTCACTATTGGAGCCATCTAGGCTGATACCTGGATTTTTCAAATAATTTATAAATCAACACAATATGGGAAATGGCTAGTCATACTAGGAACCATCAGTCTAGATGTGTGCATTTTAAATACCATTAAAATGTTAAAGTGGTACATAAAGAAAAATAAAGGAATTCCAAAGTAAGGATATTACTTTTACTAATCCTTTTGAAAATAAAAAAACAGAAACTTTTAATTGCCAGTTGGTAAACTGCAGACTTCTAAGACAGCATTATTCAAACTTTCATCATTTTGCACACCAGGCTGTGCAAATGTGTGATATAATGAAAGCAACAGCAATTTTAGTAGTTCTTTTCTGTTTAGTAGAACAGAATTTAAATGTGTGAGTTTCTTCAAGATTGTATAGCAATAACTTTACTATTTAAATGAGGGTTGAAAAACTATTATGTTATCATTGCAGGTGCATCAATTTAATTGTTTTACCTTGAGGTGCATTAAAACAGGAATACTGTGTTCTAGCTTATGTAGACTAATCATGAACCAATAGAGAATGATATGAGGAATCTGGCAGATAACAGTCTATAGGAAGAAAGAAGGTATGGGGGTTTATATTGCCAGGTAACAATATAAAAAAGTGTCCAGGTGTTACTATTTTCAGATAATTGTTCCTATAAATATAGAGATGTTTCTCTCAAAATGCTTTTTTAAAACATGTGGCCTACAGGCCCTATGCAAGATGTTCAGTGTTTTCTTCCCCCCATATTACCTACCACCTCTCTTCAGATCCTCTGCTTTGCCCTCCCGTTGTTCCTTTTTGCTATGCTTACCTCTGCCTTGTCTTCCTAAGTCTTCTGTCCCTGCTCACTGCCTTCACATATTTCCTGCATTTTCCTGCTCCTCTATTGATATCTATTTATAATTGCCTATAATTTGAATTAAGTTATTCCCCACTCAGAGTACCAATATAATGCTGGTGTAAGAGGAACCCTGCCAAATCATACCAAAAGTCCACTTTGTCCTACATCTTGTTGCCCGCATGTTTCTGTTTCCACACCCAGGGCAACATAATTTTTATAATTTTGCATCCATATATACCTTAGACTCTCCCTCCATTAGTTTGCCACAATCTCAGTTGAACTCATGTAAGCCTTTGGTTATCATCACAACTTACAGTAAATTATCTAAGCCAGCCTTCTCCACTCTGATGCCGCCTACATTTGTTGTACTATAATTCCCATCATCAGTGATCAGAATGATGACATTATAACCATTTCTACATAAATACTTGAGAATAATGTCTCATTTCAGTTGTCTCTGTCCTGCATTTTTATTCCTTATTAATCATCTGCTCTCTACCATATATACCTATTTTTGATCTTCACTAACCTTATTTAACAATCATTAAAAACTTGACACTTGCCCTCTAGAAAGGCTTCTTCCTGAATTAGATGCTTCTTAGCTCATATTGGCTTTCCTACCCAAGTGTCAGGCCCAGCCCAAAAACAACGGTGAAACAGTCCAGTTGAGTTAAGTTCCCTTATTTGCTTACACCATATAGACAGAAGTCAGACTAACTCTTTACTACTGCAACTAGTGGATATACCCTGGGAGATTCTACGGAGTGGCTATCCCGAACCTCTTATGCTTCCCATGCTCCCCCTGTGGACTGTGTCGTCTTTTGTCTCCTTTCCCTTCCTGGAATGCACCCCTTCCTTCCTGATAGCCTTGCTCTCTGTTGCTATCCACCACACCACCCTCCCCTTCGTAGATACATTCCATCACACCAAGAGGCAATTTAAATGCTGCTTTGCCATCTTTTTAATGTTAAGTGTCAGCTCATATGGAGATTGTTTGTCTTCTTCTCAAAGTAACCCTGTGTCTAATAGTGTTTATTAGACTTTTAAAGACATCGGGACTACAACTCCCAAAATTACTTGCCAGTATGTGGTATTCTCGGAGTTATAGTCCCATACATCTGGAGGCTGCCAGGTTGTGGAAGGCTGGTCTCATGGATTTAAACTCTCTCTTAGCCTGTCAGGAGTGGGGAAAATAATACGGTAATGTAAATCTACTGTTACACTTTTTTTCTTTTGTTTTGTATCAACTTCAGACAAGAATTGCATATGCAGAAAACATGAACTCTTTGATAAGGCAGCTTTCCAAACATTTTTTAGATCTACAAAAGGAAGCATCCATAACTTCAGTAAGAAATTATTCCTTGCTTCTGAATACTGTTTATTTTAATAAAATAATTAGGGTTTTCCTAGAGAGAATTTAATAAGACAAAGTTTGAAGCATCAAACTTGTAAATATATTTACACAACTACATAGTTGACAACGTTGAAAAAAACTCCTATGGCCATGATTGAATTTGTGCATGTTAATTGGAGAGATTTTAATAGTTCCTTCCCTGCTGAGTTCCATCCCTGAAGCACATTCACATTGGTGAATCTTAATTCACCAATCAAAAATGGTAAGAGGCATATAACTAGGTTCATGGCAAAGACTAGTATGCCTCTATCTGTGCCCTTGTAGTGATAATTGGAATAAACAGATTAGTTTAATTGCAGTCTACTTCATGGTTAACTGGGAATAAGTCCTACTGAAATAAATGGGCTTTATTTCTGACTAAGCACCTGTACAATTGTGCCATAGTAGAAACTATACAAAAAGATACAGAATTGCATTTTTGTTTGTTTATTAGCGTTTTAATATACCACAAATTAAGGTCTCTCTTTTTCTTTGAGAATAAAAGTTCTCAACTTTAAAGAGATCTTAACAATTTTGAAGAGGCCAGAATTACTTTTTCACTTAGTTTCTTTCTCTTGACAAAAAAAAAAGCTACAGGTTTTTTTCCTCATTATTTTTCTTGGAAGGCCTGCAATTGTGAATGATTTATATTATAATATTGCCATAGGAGTTGCAGTAAATTGCAAACACCTATTTCTAAGTAGGCATGTTTCAGAATGTATCCCTTGGTATCCACCTGACAGATGCTGAAAATAAAAGTTCTTTTCTCCTACTACTTGCTACAGTTCATTCTGATTAGTGAATATATATTGATCTGCCTCTATAGCTGCTGCTTAGCCCTCTCCCATAACACACAAACAATAGAATGAACTGCTGAAATATTGGATGGTGTCTGAATTTCTCACAGAATAGTCTTTCTCTGATGAGACTTGGTTGAACACCTTGAGAGATACAGGTACCTGAATGTTCATTCAAGATGTATAAGCTGTTCTATGATTTGTAATTAACCACCTTTCCTATACTTGCAACAAATTGGGTTTAAGAACTACCTCAACACCCCTTTTTCCTATACTGTATTGGTCAACCAGGGATTTCTGCAACTACACTTGGGGATAATAACAGCCATTTATGTGGCCCCATGTCATATTTTTATATGATAATTAGCATTTTAATGAATTGTGCATGGGAAGCAACCATTCACCAATGTCAAAAGGAGTCATAGAGTATTCTGGACAAGTTGAAGCTCTCCAATAATGTTAAAAGGTAGCCCTGTGACAAGTCCTATAATCGTAAAATAAGGTTAGTACAACAATAACAAAATACTCGTGTGTATTAGATTACTCAGAAAATGTTTAATAAGAGGTAGCTGCAATCACCATGTTATTGGATATGCAAGTTGGGAATATTTTGTATAACATTGTTTGGACTTATCTTGTTACTGCCAAAGTTCGGGCTGAAATCAGTCAAATTCTTAAAAAGCTTCTCTGTATTAAAGATGATTATATTCTGCTTGGCTATATTCCTAGTATTTGAAATTATAAAGACTTCAAGAATTACGAACTTTTTAGGCATGTGGGCTGGCTTAAAGAATTATTTCATGCTATTGGAAAAAGAAACATGGAGATATCCGATTTGTGGCACTGAATTGTGGATGTATGTTGTTTGTCAGTTGTTGCTGTTGTTACTATGACAAAGTAGCAAAGAAGACTTTAAAGCAGTGTGGTCACATATTTGGAATGGTTCTGTTTTCAGGCCTTTTCTTCTTTTCTTTTATAATTATTATGATAATTGTTATCTTCTGTTATATTATTAGTACTGTTGTTAAGTTCTGTCATATTATTAGTACTGTTTCAAGTACAGGTAGTCCTCACTTAATGACTCTAACTGGAACCAGCAACTCCACCACTGTGGTCGCTAAGTGGGAAATCACATGATCACGATTTTGCTTTCTGGCTAGAAAGAGACAAGACTGCTTAGTTTCACACCTTCGGCTTTTGTTTGCCTGCTAACCTCTCCCCCGCCCTTTGGAATGCTCGAGTGCCTGCTTACTGTCTTGTACACATAGAAAGCAATGTGATTGCGCCATGGCCCAGGGCTGGAAGCTGCCAGCATGCTACGCAAACAACTTATAGTACCCTCTTGAAATCTCTTCCTCTCCAATCTCTCCACTCTGTGAGGGAGAGGGAGGAAAAAAAACATTACTGTAGTCAGTCTCTCCTTTGCCTGACCCTTTCCCACTTCTGGTGTGATTGCATTGCTTTTGATGTGTAGAAGAGCAAACAGCTTACTTTCTTGCAATCACTTTCTCTCCAATCTCTCTGCTCTGCAAGTCTAATGGTATGTGGGAAAGACCCTGGGAGATGGAGCAAAGAGATGCTGCAAGGGAATGGTTACATAAGAGACAGCGAAGCCCGCAGCTGCATAGTAGGTGGAACAAATACCCTCCCTAAGTTCTCGGGCTGTAAAGTGATGGTGGGAGAAGTGTACTTTTGGACTTGCAAGATTCTGTTAATGTAACTTTACAATAAAGTAGAATTAGTTTATCTTGTTGTGTTTCCTGTCTGATCTACCTAGTAAGACTGACAAAGTGGGGGGAAAAGAAAAAACACAGGTCAGGCACAGGACAACACGTACTGACTATAATGGTGATCATGTGGACTGAGGGATGGTATGAAGGTCATAAATGGTTGTAAATGGACCATAAAGTTATTTTTTCAGCACCATCGTAACTTTCAATGGTCACTGAACAAATGGTCAGTAGGTGAGGACTACCTGTACTTCTACTTTTTGTTCGTTAATTAGTTTGTCATAACAGAATATAAAAAGGTGGCTCCACATAGAATGTTCTACAGTAGTTCAATTGGACTATAACTCAGGTCTGTATCATTGTGGACACGTCATATCTGCCAGTAAGTGCCAAATCCAGCCCAAGTTAATTCTCTCTTCCTTGATCTATCTTTTGACTGATCTGGAATATCACTGCATTGTCTACAATTTGTCTGCTATCATCTAATTTTTTACCAACACTGGATATAGTTTTTGAATTTAAACAGCTTACAGGTAGTCCTCATTTAGCGGCTACCTCATTCAGCGACCATTCGAGATTATGATGATGCTGAAAAAATAACTTCACAACTGACGCCTGCATTTACAACCTTCACAGTGTCCCTCAGTCATGTGATCTCCATTGCAATCAGTACACATCCTGTGCCTATCCTGTTGTTTTTCTTTTTTTTCCCCCCTTGCAGAGAGGAGAGATTGGAAAGGAAGGGATTACAAGAGAGTAAGCAGGCACACAATAGGGAATACACATTGAAAGGAGTGTGGTGGCTTTCCTTTCCACAAGCAGCCTGGTGTGTTTCCCATTGTGTGCCTGCGTAATTTCTTGTAATCCCTTCCTCTCCAATGAATGTACTGTAAGTACAAACATTCATTCCCTTCTTGCTAATTATCCCAGCACTGGGGTGAACATTCCAAAGGGCAGGGGAGTGCAGAAAAAGGAAAGCTGAAGTAAAATTGTAAGCACAGTCACGGTCACATGATTCTCCACTTAGCAACTGCTTTGCTTAACTGCCAATCCCAATTGTTGTAGCTAAGCGAGGACTACCTGTACTTACATTTTGATGGAAGAGGTATATAGTTGGATATCATCAGCATATCGGTGTTATCAACCCTCTTTCCCAATTGTATTCTTTCTCAGCTTGATTTCCTCCAGACTATGAATCCCATTGTCTTTAGGAACAGGACTCATACATGCATCAGTTGGGAATTCTTTGGGAAGAACAACAGAATATTCATCATTGTTGTCATTATCGTCTGGGTGGAGCTGTACATCTGAAAGCAACTGAAGCTACACTTCATATAAACTCTATGTATGTGCATGTGTATGTATACATGCACACACATACATGCATACACACAGACACACACAGATAGAGGTGGCTGCTTTCCGTAACTCAAGTGCTATATTAAAAAGAATTGTTTTTGTAGATATTGAGTACTCCTGAGAAGCCATTCTTTCCATTCTCTAGTAGGAATAAGTTGGCCAATTTTAAACCTCTTTGTTCATTTAAATTCCTTGGGAAAAGTTTCAATGTTCTTTTCCTTACTCCTGATGCATCATTTCCTTTAAAATCTAATCCATGTTTATTTGGCTGTAAAAATCATGTAGACTGGCTTTTCAAAGTGAATGCTGTGTCACTGGATTGTTTACTCTCTGCATATTTATTATGGGGAGTTCTTTTGGTAGTAGAACAGTTCATTACCAATTTCTCAGCTGTTAAAGACCTATGGGACCTTTTTATGTAAAACTTTGGTTGGAAGCTGAAAATATATTTGATTTAATCCCTTGCAGCTTGCATGAGAGTCACATAGCCTTTTGAAAGGTTAGAAATATTTTCATGATGGAAAAACACATTTTTACAAAAGAATCAAAAAAGTCAAGAAGCTTCCTTACATACATACTATTATCTACATAGTCTAAGGTTGTCTCAGGCAAGCTTTTTTTAACTGGAATTACCAGGATGTGAAGTGGGACCTTGTCCTGAGCTACAGTTCTCTTTTCATTTATCTTTAATTCATCTCCATTTGATGTTGTTAGATGTAAAGTCTAAGGAATTGGTTGAATCCTATGATTCAGATTTCTCTGCCTCCTTGGCCTTCCCCAAAGTAGTTCTCTCCAGATATTTTGGACTTCAGTATCGACAGTCTTCAGCTAATATGGCCCAGCCTGGTACTATAAAGTCTAGCACATCCAAGTGGCACCAGACTGGGGGATCCTGTATTATATTTTGTTTGTATCAAGCAGAAATTACTTTTCATGAGTTTCATTTCCTCAACATATTTCACTTTTTTTTTTCCTAATATATGGAAAGCATTAAAATTCTCCCTCCCCCATTTTTTTTCTTTTTTCTTTGTAAAGATTTACTTGATTCTGATCTCTTAGGATTTCTTGCCGACTCTGAGGAAAGTAAGGCATGTAGGTCCTATATGAATGGAAAGATATTATCTTGTGATACTGGACAATTTCTAACCAGTCTCCAAACTTCTCTTTTTTAGGGAAGATTTTATTTATTTTTATGTATTTATTTAAATAATTTGTGTGGTTGTCCATCTCAAAACAGTGACTCTGGGCACCATACAAAAATTAAAACCAACAAACAACTGTTCCAATCATAAAATCACATCAACAGCAGAGCTCACCTAGCCTCCTGCCCTGAACGCCAGGGGAAACAGCCAGATTTTCAGAGCCTTACAAAAGGCTAGCAGGGTTAGGGCCATCTGGATCTCTAGGGGGATGCTGTTCTACAGGACACACAGTACCATGGAGAAGACACAAATCCTAGATCCAACAAGATGACATTGTTTAATAGAGGGGCTCTGGAACATGCCTCCTCTGTTAGACCTGATGGGGCCAGCAGAAACAATGGGACAGAGGCAGTCTTAAAAGTAGCCTGTCCCTAGGCCATATTGGGCTTTATAGGTGACAACTAGCCTCTTGAATCGTGCCGGGAGCCAGTACAGCTTGTGGAATAGCAGTGTTATATGAATGTAGTGAGTAATGCCAAAACTGCCCACACTTCTGCATTCTGGACTAGCTGCAGCTTCTGAATGCTCCATTACCAGATCACATCACAACAGCCCCAAGACAAAATTCAGATCTAATTTGCGACTACCAATATACATCAAGCCCTCAATTACTTGGAACAGGTCCATGGTTACCATGGAGACCAAAACTCCTGAGCTGCCTTGGACTCAAGCCATATTGTTTCATTTCTCCAACTTTGGCATTCCAATCATGCATGTATCCTTTCATATAGCAACTCTTGCAATTTTCCACTAAATTTTTCACTACATCTGTAATAGGAGCATATAGTTGTACAGTGTTGATGTTTCAGAATATTTTTAATTCTAATAGATAAGTTCTTGTGGTTATTGGGTCATAGCTAAGCACATCGCAATGTCACAATTTCATGTGGTTCACTGCTTTTCACATTCCATTCCATGTTCTCATTTAGTGTGCCAATTCTAATATCCTTGTAAAGGAAGGAAACCTGTTTTAATACTGTCAGGGTCAATACCCACATTTGCATGTGGCATTGGTCTGGTTGTGTTATGACATCTGGATCTACTAGTGAAATTACAGCTTTCTTCCTAAATAACACTGATCACTGTGTTTTTCAACCTGGGATCATATCATCTGACACCCACACTGATGTAAATGTTTCAGCTGTGCCCATATTATTTTTATGGCATCAGAAGAGAACTGATTTGTTGTTCCCTTTCAGATTTAATGTTGGGATTGCATCTGTTAGGGAGTTGTCTTCCTAATGCATACACAGCCCTAAATGTTCTTTCTCCATTATGGATTACTCTTAATTTCTACTCTCCCATTTTGATTTTATCAGCAAGGGGAAGCCTGAGAGATGTTTCCACTCCCACCACCAAAGTTCTTAAGGTCATTGGAGCCACTGAACTATCTCCCACCATGTCAAGGTGGTCTTCCTCCAGGAGGAAGATGCAGATAGTCCAGTCTTTAAAACAGTGATATAGCCAGAGATTATATTGGAAACATTTGCTAAAAATTCAAGAGTGCTAATTTTTTTCATTAAATGAATAGGAAAGGTTATACAAAATGAAGATAATGGACAGAACATAATTAATCTGAGCCATTCTGGACTTTCTAAAATGCTAATTGCATGGGGATTAAAATGAGATGAAGAGGTTGGGGAAGAGTTTAAGGTGACAATTACTTGACAGAAAGAAGGGTAGAAGGCACAATTGTGTATGTGTTTTTTATCAATTTCTTGTTTTTCTATTTCTTATTTTCTAACTTTGTTCTCGTTTGTTTTATATATTTTATTACATTGAAAATTTCTAATAAAATAAAAAACTAAAATGCTAATTTCACATCTGGGTTTAAAGCCATTTTCATATTCTGAACATATTCAACATAATTTGAGCCACCCAGAGTCACCCGTTGGGGGGAGATGGGCAGCATACTAATTAATTAATTAATTAATAATTTCTTTGATTCAGATAATATGGTAAACTATGTTTATTCAAGTCTGGAAGGGAAAGTGAATCCATTAGAGGAAGGAGATGAGGCATGCCTAAATCATACTCCTCTAACCTTTGGAGGAACTGAAATGTGTTGCCTAACTACAGTCTGTCATCTCTAATGAAAACATTGTGTGATCTGAAACGTCCATAGCAAAGGTGCACTTTAATGCTGTCTTGTTTTTGAAGGCCATATGGTGATATTCTACTTGTAAGGGCCTTGAAGTGGGACATTTTGAGCTTCATAACCCACTGCTGGAAACCTTTCTTGACCCTTGATTGGTTTTCATGGAAAAGTAGAGCTCATGAAGTTTTGATGTGCTCAGAAAGGAGATGTTGCTGTAACATGAATATAAAGCATGTTTATTTCATGCAGTACATCTGCTTAGATGAAGCTTAATTTTTTAAATAGATAACCTCATCTAAAGCATGTTTTTGCAGCTCTGCTGACCAATGGAGTTTAGCTACTTTCCGGTATGTAATGTATGTCTATATGATCATCTTCCATCTGAACATTAACTTTATGTTTTAAACTTTTCCTCCACAGCTTCCAGTTATGGGAGGAGTGTTTATGGACTCACCCAATGAGGAATTTAGCACGGAATATTCTTTGTTTAATTCATCTGCCAATGTCTACACTGCCACCTCAGTGCCAAACCAGCCAGAAGAGACATCCCGTTCTTCAAATGATGCCATTTTGTTATGGATTGCAATTATAGCCACAATTGGGAACATTGTAGTTGTTGGAGTTGTGTATGCCTTTACATTCTGAGAAGAAAGAGGACAGCCCTGGGAAACAGAGTTGCTTTGCCATCATTCCTAAGAGCAGGTGTATGTGTGTATATATGTAGAGTATATGCGCATACCTATATAAAAATGTAAATCTTTATAAATATCAGTAGGTAGATATAATTTCTTATCTAAGGACCCAATTAAGAGCAGGTGGCAAACAAAACCACCAGAACACCCTTTACAAAAAGATTTTTGTAAAATATGGGGATGAAACAATTTATAGCATAACGAATTAAATATGAATTTAACATGAAAGGTAAGTGCACATAAAAGGAAAAGCAGAATTATTCAGCAAGGGCTCTATTATGAATCTGTTGGTTATCTGAACAACCATTGGATTAGACACTGGACACATCTTTTCTTTTTTTTTAGTGTAAGCACTCAACTTCTTACTTTCTGGGGCAATCTAATTTTCTTGCTCTCTAAAGGCACAGAGTATATGAGATTTCAGCCTTTGGGGAGTGTTGGAGTTTTTTCTATGTATTTTTAAGCATATTAATTCTGTATTAGGGCTAAGATATGGGGGTTTTCCACTTTAAAATGGTAGGAAACCAAACTACTAAATTTTGACGATCACAATTGGAATGGGCTTGGGGGGCTTGGGAAAAAGAAGTTTAGGGGCCACCAATTACAACCCCAAAAGGGGTCAGCATCTCCCCTGCTGACACATAGAGGCTATTGTGCAAACTGATGTGCACCAATATTTCTTATGACTAAGATCAATATTGGAAGTATTTTATAGCTGTATGCTATAAAATCTGTTTCTTCTTTTGCCAATTTTATGGAGATGCATTTTAAAATGGATTTGTTTTTGTTCTTTTTAAGGAATTATTTTTACATCAATGTATTTATGTGTTATTTTTAGTTTCCTTTATAACATAATGGGTCTTTTTTGTTTATTTAATAAATTTATAACCTGTCTTTCCTCCAGGACTTTAAGGATACCCTTTCTCCAATTTCTTACCACAACAGCCCTGTGAGATAAGTTAACTGAGAATGAGCAACTGGCCTGAAGTTACCTAATAAGTTGCTATTGAAGGACTTGAACCTGGGTGTCCCTGGTCCTAGTCCAACACTGGCTGTCACCATATCATTTGAGGTACAGAAGTTTTCCCCTTTCCCTTCATATGGTCTCATATTTCATATCACATGTAAGTAGAGAAATAGTCATTGTCCATTAAGGTTGTGCAAAGTATTTGAAAGGGTGCTTGTGGAGCTCACTGACACCTCCTTGAAGTGATGAGGCAGTCTTCTTCTATGGAAGGCTTGGCCAAGCTGTTTCAAAGTTTTTTCCAGATCATTTCAGTATGCATATTCTGTTTGTGCACTAGGCAATAACCATCAGTAAGAAAATTCATGAGCTCTGCTCTCTCTTCTGATGAGTCATTTCTTTTTTAACTGATATTGGACTGGATAGTCCTTAAAACAGAAGATGACCCTCCAAAAGTAGGACATGTGGTCATCATAATGTCGCCATTTTTCCCAGGGATTTTAGCAAGTTCTGGCTACTTACATGCAAAATGAATTTCCCCAATTTCCTCGCTTTAAAACAAGAACAAAAAGTAACTGAAGTTAATTTCACATTCCCTAAATGTTTTTCAAGAACATTTCCAACTTATTCCAATCCAATAATTAGATTAATTAGATATTTGTTGCCTTTCCAGCAGCTCTGTAAAATGTCCATAGGTCTGCCCTATCTTGCAATGCAGTCCCACGTTTGCCTGTACACTGAAGCAGCAAACCATTTCTGCATGGATTGCAGCAAATTATACTCTTTTTCCTCCCAGCTGGTCCATCTTTATGACTTTGCCACCATGTTTCACTCAGATTAATTTGTAGTTTTTATCCAAGTCCAGTCAGCAGTACTTTGTTTTTGTTCCTCAAAGGATCAGTCCAAGTTTGAAATATCCTGAATGGATAAAGAAAAGACTACAACTAATGGGAGGTTTGGCATAGAATTTTTGTAATTTTATAAACATATGCAATTATTCCAGAAAACAAGTTTCATCTCCACATGGTCTCATGAAAATTGGTTACAATAATTGTCTCTTGAGACAGTGTTGAAAAAAACGTTGAATTTCAGATTTCCAAATCCCAGTGGCCGATAATGGTCTATGTTTTCCCTATGCTGTGGTGGAATTGCTGGTTCTCATTATTCTGTGAATTTTAGTTGCTGCTCCAAAAATGTCTGAACCCAGAGTTCTGCTTGCAGAAGAGAGAGAAACTGATTTTCTTATCTCTTCTCTTCCTGATCACACTGTCTGTCCAGGTTCCTCAAAAGCATCACTCTCTGAGAGTTGTGGAATCTGACTGGGTGGGATGAATTGAGGCAGAGGAGTAGATATATCAACTTTAAAGTTTAAATGGAGATTAAAGAAATGAACGTTTGTAAAGGCTTTTTCTTGAGAAATCCAAGCTGACCTCTGGTAATTACCACAGGTCAATTTTTTAATAAATATGTAATTGTTCATCAGTAATTCTACAATACAGAATAGAAAGATGACAGCATGTCAAAAATAATAATTTGTAATCTACTTTGCTGTGAGGAGACCAAAATTGTACTGCAGATACATGATTGCATCCCTTGTGTCAACTCTTGCTCAAGAAGAACACAAATTTTTAATTTTAAAATCAGTGATGAGATTGCTACCCTGTCTAATTCTCACAGAACTATGGAGATGAAAAGGATGCCCTCTTTTGCAACCTCTAGCTCAGTGCAAAAATCTTGTTACTACAGTGCCCTAATAAATAGCCATCTAACTTCTGATTAAATACCTCTAGTAAGGAATAATCCATCATTTCTTAATGCAGTCTGTTTAGCTGATGCAATGAAGAAGCTTAACCCAAATCTCCTACCCTGCGTTTTCCATTCATTCTAGTCCTGTTCTCTACAACACCAAGTCTAGTTTCAACCTGGACAGATCCATTTTTCATAAATGTTTTAAAATCATGGTGTCTTCTTTGTGCTTAAGACTGTGCTACGTGGTGCTTGCAATCAATAAAAGTACATCCTTCTTTGAGTTGAGCTTGACGCCGGGTGGCTTCGTAGGCACATCTTTGTATTTTTTGGCAACAATACAGAAGTATTTTTGCCTTTGCCAGCTGAGGCTAGGTCACTGCCCTCTTCAGACATTCCTGGTAGCAATTGCAAGCTTAATTCATTTGTTTTATAAAACTATATGAATTCATTTTAAAAAGAAAGAAAACAGTCATACATCACTTTGGAAACCTCACTAATATAAATGAGAACCATTTGTTTTGATAGCTGTGAACAGGTGGTGTGTGATGTAACAAACTGCTTGCTGCTGTGCATTTTCTAACTGAGCTTGACAACAACTTTAGAATCAAAGCTGTTTATAAAGATGCATCTTGTATACAAAGTTGTCAAGTTCTGTGTTAACAATTTTGATGTAAATTTATAATGTGGGTAGTTCTATAGTAGGTGAATAGATCATTTGTTTATACTAAAACTACTTTGCAAGACTGTGTGTGTATTCTCTCTTGCTGTTCTTTTGCAATCTGCTGGAAATCATTTACATGTTTATGAAGCTTCACACAACATGCCACTGTTTTGCAAAACATACCCTTCCTGCTTTTCTTAAGTATTTTAAGGCAACAGTCTCTCAGCAACGTAGAGGAATCCTAAAATCTATATTGTGGTATGCTGTGAAATGAAAACTCTGGCATTGGTTTTGCTAGAAGCCTGGCATCTTCGTAGAGCCAATGTTAAACTCTTTGCTTTTAGTGGTTTTTAAAGGACGTCAATAAGACCCAAGTGACTGGGTATTGAAACTGCCATTTAAATTTTTCATGAGAACCTGGTTGTAGCATTACACCAAGGTACTGTATTTAATTAAAATGATGTCTCCAATTCTCAGCTAATTGGAGCACTGCACTGCCATTGTCAAAAAGCCCATCAGGAGATAAAGCATTTCACTGCCATTGTCAAGTATAGGCCCAACAGGGGGACCAAATCAGAGGCTCCTCACATTTGCCATGGACTCAAGCCTTATTACTGAACTTGAAGTAAGGCAGGTAGGAGGATATCTATGAATAAACGGTGAGTGAAATTGGAGATTAGTGAGAAATTGGGCTTGGACAGGTGTAGAAATTATCTAGGATAAGGAAAGCAGAGGGATATAACAGGAATGAAAATTAAACCCAAATAAACCCTACTGTACATAGTTGGCTTGCTAACATAAAATTTAACATGCAAGTTCCAGGCTTCCCAGGTTAAATTGGAAGGGGCTTCTAACATTTGCTTTATCTGAGTTTTGTGATAGGGTTCCTGATTGTGCAGAGGATTCTGTTCTCCTTAAGCCAGACACATTGTTTTAAACCTGCCTGATTCAAAGACTCAGAACTGAGTGGTCAAAACTGGAAATAATGAAGGCCAACAATTATGTTATATCCTAAACACTTTCTTAGCTCAGGTAAACAGGTTGTATGCCTGCATGACACTAGGAAAAAGGTATGAGGCCAGGAGCTACAGAACTGAGTAAAGCTGAAGTTTACATATTGATAATTAGAAGAGTAATATATAATTAGTAGATTATCATAATCTTAATTGACAAGATTATGATAAACTCATAATCTTTGATGAACTCATTCTTTTTATGTCCTTGTTTTAAATGTACTTTCTTATACTAGTTAGTTCTTTTGGAAACACCATCAGTTGTACAATTTTTCTTATGTAAATTGGTCTACTGAAACTTTTAGTCTTGTAAGATATTCTTGCTAGATGGGGGTTCTGAACAGAGGAGAAAAAATCCAAATGTTTTGTTTCTACTTGGGTTTTGCAAAACAACTTGTATATTTATGACTGATTTAAGTAAATGGTACTACAATGCTCCTTCTTTATAGTCTTCACTATTGATGTAATTATTGTTATTAACTGGGTAGGGTGGAGATGCCTTTGTTAAACACATATTTGTGCTTTAAAAGAACCATATATTAAAGTAATGTTTGCAAATGTTAATACAGTACTTTTCTTTTAATCATGAAAAAGGGTTGGATATGTTGTTGCAATTGACACTTGAGGCACTTCTACACTGCAGTTGTTTTCACGTCCCAGACTTTAGGGATGCATGATTGACAAATGATTGTCTGATCTTCTGCCAGTTTGAAATGCAGTGAATAGGGAATGAAGAGTGTTGCTCCACTTCCAATTAATCTGCTGCAGGCTGCGCAGCAGAGAGAGAAACTCTTGTCACTTTCATCCCTAATTACTTCCGTCTGAGCTACTCCCTTCAGGAGTTGGGGCCATGAGGAAGAAGAAGGCAAGGATTCCCCCAGTGGGGAAATGGACTCACAGCATCTCCAAAACTTTACTACAGCTGACAAAAATAAATCAACTCTCTAATATTGCTGACATGGGAACAGTGAGCTAGGTAGCAGATTTCAAACCAGCACAGAATCCTGTGAAAGCCCTCTAGGTTTTAAACATGGCCAAACTCCTAGCCTGAAGCCAGAATACTTAGTGAGAAAGGTAATTTCCACCTGCAGATGTTATAATCAGATGAAGAATTGTCTGTTCTCAAGAGAAGCCCACCATACAGCACAGCTTTTTTGAAGGTGAAAGTCACATTTGTGCTTTGACATTTGTCCAAACATTGGAGGCCAGGGTGTCAGATACTGAATTGGGTTTAAGTTTAAATAAATAAATAATATAAATAAATAGGGACGCGGTGGCGCAGTGGCTTAATGACACTGAAAGTTGCCGGCCAGAAATGGCTGACACTTCGGCGGTTCGAGTCCAGCCTTCGCGTTAACAGGGTGAGCTCCTGTTTCCTCCCCAGCTCCTGTCAACCCAACAGGTCGAAAACTCACGTGAGTAGATAAATGGGTACTCTCACTCCGGTGGGAGGAAAAATGCTGGCAGCGCCTTGCACAGAGAGACGGGACCAGTTGCCGGTAAGCGCGAAACCGCGCTCGCCCGAAAAGGGCGCGAAGCAACGGAAATCCCGCCTCCTGCGCTCGCCAGCTGGGCTCTGCTCTAGGAAGGAGGCTCTGGCAAACCGCTTCCGAAAAACAATTGCCTTGAAAACTGCAAGGATTCATCCAGGCAGTCACTGCAGGGTCAGTAATGACTGAGCGCAGACAAAAAAAATAAATAAAATAAAAAATAAATAAATAATATAAACTTCATGTATTTGGTGTCTTTCTGCTTCTGTCACATTACAAATTGCAATACAGAGACAACTTTCAGGAGCTCTAAAGACTGCACTCAAAGCTTTGGAGGAGTATCATGGATGAGCAACTCTTGTGCCCCTGCTATAGTGTTTCATCAAACCCAAACTGACTGGGAAGAGACCCAAAGATGAAAGCTACTCAGGAAATATGCAATAAAAAGGCAAAAAGTCTTCACGATAGCAATTATTATGACTAGCCAGAATCTGCACTTCCTGTCATCATTCATTTTGGGGCAGAAGGTTGGTTTAGTTCAGGGTGGAGTTTGTTTCCTAAGCCCAGTTAGCTTAAATCATACATCATGCTAAGCCAAAACACATTATGGATCTTGTGGAGTGTTTATTTATTTAAACAGTTTATATAGCCATCCATCTCACAACAATGATTCTAAGTGGTGAAGAGAAGATAAACCAAAAGTCAGCATAATACAGTTGACTGAAATAACCCAAAACTATCAATATAACACAGCCCTAGATCTAAGAACATACCATATTCACAATAATAATAATTTTTAAAAAATCTGCAGGTCTCACTTAGCATCCTGGTCCAAATGCCCAAGGAAACCATCAGGTATTTAATGCCTTGCAAAAAGCCAACAGTGTCAGGGCCATCTGGATCTTTGAAAGGTTCCACAGGGCAGGCACCACTTCAGAAGGCACAAGCTCTTACGAGATGACATTGGTAAAAGGGACCTTGAGCATGCCCACCCTATGGGTTTTGGTGGGGCAAAACAGGAAACGCGCGATCCACAAATAGCCTGGACCTCTGCCATGTCAGGCTTTATAGGTGATAACCAACACTTTGAATTATACCTGGAAGCTCACTGGAATCCAATGTAGTTCATATTTTGCTGGTGTTATATGGGTGTAATGCCTAATATTGCACATGCCACTACATTCTGGGCAAGTAAGACCCACCTTCCAAATGCTCTTCAAGGGCAGTGCCGTGTACAGTGCGAATTCAGAAATCCAAACTAGTACTCACATTACAGTTGGTGAACACATGCAATGAAGTGAAAGAGTAGGCTTAATTATGAATGAAGGGGCTAAAAACTATTTCAGAAAGAATGAATTGGTATCACCTAGGTGGTTCTGAGTGTGCAGGGAAGTAGGAAACTTCAGTTGGTGATAGCTGCATGTTACACTCCATTTAATGGTGATTAGGAAGAACCAGAGATTTGGGGGGAAAGTGTGCAACATTCTGAATGAATGCGATTCAAGAAAAGATTTATTCTGCTAGGTAACAGAATGGAATAGGTATGTGTCAGGATCTACGCAAGTCATTATTGTAATTGAGAAATGTTAGCTAGTAATGTAGAACAAATGTATAACCATGCTTGCTTCTTTCACACTTGTTTTTATATTGCCATATATTACATATAAGGGGGATTAGGGAATGCTAGGGTTAATAGAAAGAATGCTTTAGTTAGCCACTTGCTTGACCTGCCATAAAGAAGAAGGAGGAGGGCAGGAGGGGTGTCATCCTTATCTCTAAGCAGGCATCTGCAAGGCCACGAAGTGTGAGAACCAGTGCAAGGCGCGAAGACAGAGAAGAGGAAAAACGCTGGGCAATGACCACAAGAATCTAGAAGCCCTAACTAAACCCAGGAAGCTTTCCCCTAAACAGATAAGGTGGGCTCAATTCTTTAACCGCTTCAAGTTTACTCTTAAATTTATCCCAGGGGGGAAAAACTTCCTAGCTGACGCTCTATCTAGACTCCCACAACACAATAGTCAGCCGGAACAAGTATTTGCTCCTGTTATTTCATCTCACCCTGCTGCTGTGGCGGTAACCAGAACTAGATCCAAAGCACAACACAAAACCCCACCTGATAATGAACTGCTTAACAAACTGAATACAGCCCTGGAATCTGACCTCTGGTTCCAACAAAACAGAGACAAATTAACCAAGGAACTCGAGGCCTGGTGGATGGGCGATAAATTATATGTACCAGAAACTTTGAGACAAACTGTATTACAAAAGGGCCATGATGACAAAACAGCTGGACATTCTGGGTTTGTAAAAACGTTACACTTATTATGCAAACAATTCTGGTGGCCTACAATGAGGAAAGATGTCTCTGAATATGTCTCCACATGCCCCATTTGCGCTATGTCAAAGAAAAGAGGTGGAAAACCTCTGGGGCTCCTACAACCCGTTTCCTCCCCCCAAAAGCCGTGGGAAGAAATAGCCATGGATTTTATTGTAGAGTTACCACCCAGCAATCAAAATACAGTAATTTGGGTGGTGGTAGACCTTTTTTCTAAACAAGCCCATTTCGTTCCTTGTATTTCCATTCCAACAGCTAAAAAATTGGCTAAGCTGTTTATCCAACATGTGTTCCGCCTCCATGGGGGGCGTTCTGAGTGTGCAGGGAAGTAGGAAACTTCAGTTGGTGATAGCTGCATGTTACACTCCATTTAATGGTGATTAGGAAGAACCAGAGATTTGGGGGGAAAGTGTGCAACATTCTGAATGAATGCGATTCAAGAAAAGATTTATTCTGCTAGGTAACAGAATGGAATAGGTATGAATGAGATGAGAGAGTACAGAAACAGTAATTGGGCCATTTGGAGACCCAAGAATGAACTGGAATGGTGACTTGTGAATATCTGCTTAGAAAAAGATTTGTTTCAGTTACGTGACTTAAACATAAGAGTATTCATATGTACTCATGATGAAGAAATGAATACATATCTAAAAACATTTTTATTTGAGTGTTTATGAGGCAGGATTGAGAGAATTAGTGAAGGATAAAAGAGGGGTGAGAGATTCTGAATGTGGGGCAGGGGTTTTTTTTGTTTTTTGTTTTGGAATAATGTCAAGAGTAGACAATAATGGATATGGAAGAAATCTTGTGATTCACTACCACAAGGAATTGAAACAGAGTTGACCAGACCCACTGACTCATGAAACATCCTGCCTGTCAGAAGCAAGGAAATTATATAAAAACTGAGACAGATCTAGAAACAATAGGCTTAAATTACAAGGATGTAGATTTCAATTGAATATAAAGAAAAAAAACAAATCCTAAATATAGAGCTGTTCCAACAGTGAAACAGTCTGCCTTCAGTGGTAATAGTCTCTCCTTCACTGGAGATGCTTAAACAGAGTTTGGATAGCTACCTGCAAGGGATTGTAGTAGAATCCTGCATTGGGGAGGGAGGTGGACTACATGATCTCCAAGGTCATTTCTAATCCTTATATTCTATTATTCTATGACTTATCAACCCCTATGACAATTATCCTTTCCTGCTAATATATGTAGAAACAAATGATACTGCAAAGAACAGCTGCAACCATATCACTATAGGTTTAAGGTCTTGAGAACTCTGCTAGCATTCTCATCCATCCTTCCAATGCATGGAAGAAGAATAGAAAAGGAAAGAAGAATACTGCAAGTTAATAATTAACTAAACAAATGGTGTTGATGGGAAAGATTTTGTTTCTAGGATCATGATCTCAGTTACCGACATGTTGGACTGGTGGCACGAGATGGGTTGTAGCTCAGAAGGACGCGTAAAAATGAATTTGATGGAAGAATGGAGAGGTTCATTAAATGGTGTTTAAACTGAATTCTTGGGGGGCTAGAAATGAAAACCCTGAAGTAAGGACCTCAAATAAAAACTTGTGCAGTGTAGAAAGTGGGAGTGTTGGTGAAAAGGGTCCTCTTAAACCACTCAAAAGAACATTAATTCATAAAATTCATAGTCTTAATGGTCTATACAGTAATACTCAGAATATGGAAAGTGCAGAAGAACAAATATGGTTTAATGCATATGGCGAAGACTTGGTAGTAAGACTCCCATTACTGGAATACAGCAATTACAGGATACTATTTTTCCCCCAAAAGGAACAGAAACAGTAGGAAAGGAGGAAGAGCTACATTTTCTGATAGCTGAAAATGCAAATGATCGACAAGCTGTAGGATTGAAAGCCAAGGAGCACTGTGAAAAGATGGGACTAAAATTAGATATAAAGAAGAATAAACAAATGACAACTGGAACAGCAACCAGCCTTAGAACTGACAGTGCAGATAGCTTCTGCCTTTTCAGATCAACTATCAACAGTAAAGGAACCAATAGTCAAGAAATATGCTACAGACTAGCACTTGGTAGAGTAGCCATGAATGCCTTGGAAAAGATTCTTAGATGCCAGCATATGTCTATACCTACAAAGATCAGAATTGTGCAGGCAATGGCTCTCCCTGTGGCACTCCATGGAAGTTGGACTTTGAAGAAGCAGGATACAAAGTATATTGGTATTTTTGAACATGGGTGTGGGAGAAGACTCCTGAGAATACCATGGATAGCCAAGAAAGCAAACAAATACATCATCAAACAAAGCAACCCAGAGTAATCACTCAAGGCACAAATGATCAAGCTCAAATTATCATATTCTGGACATTATACAAAGACCTAGCTCTCTGGTGAAGCCTATAATGCTGGGAAAGGTAGAAGGAAAGAAGACAACCAACAGCAAGATGGATAGACTCAATTACCACAGTGATGGCTGCGCTGTTAGAAGACCTGAAGAACAAGGTTGGGATCCTCCTGGAGAAAATCTATGTGGTCACTAAGAATAGACACGAACTTGATGGCACATAATGAATGAATCAATCAATCAATCAATCAATCAAAAAGCTTTGAGTTAAAATCAGTGAATAACAATGCTGGTTTTGGTATCTAGTATCACCCAAAGAGAACATATGGATGATACCTTCTGAAAGAAAATGCAGGTAGTCCTTGGCTATGGCAGTGATTGGGACCAGAATTTCTGTCACTAAGTGATGCAGTCATAAAGCGTGACATCACGTGACCACATAGCTTAGCGACAGCAATCCCACCAGTCCCCATTGCCTTCGTTAAGTGAGGACCACATGGGTTGTTAAGCAAGGACCTCATGTGGCAATGATGTGGGAAGAGGCAGGAATCCAGGCAAGCGGGTCAGTGGGCGAGAGCTACGGGCAGGAGCTGCGGAGTACAGGCAGGTGGGCACTACAGAGTGCAGGTGGGTGGGTGCCATGGATGGGTGCTATGGAGTGCAGGTGGGTGGGCAGATGCTGCAGGTGGGCACTACAGAATACAGGCAGGCAGGCGAAAAAGCAGCAGGAACAGGAGGGACTTACAGGAGGGACTTGCAACTTTCTGCCAGCTTCCCCATTAACTTTGCTTGTGGGAAACTGGCAGGGAAAGTCACAAATGGCAATCACTTGACTATGGGATGCTGCAACCATCATAATTGCAAGCTGGTTGCCAAGCACCCAAATTGCAATCATGTGACTGTGGGGATGCTGAGATGACTGCAGCTTTTAGGACTGGTCGTAAGTCCCCCTCAATGCTGTCATAACTTTGAACGGTCACTGAACAAGTGGTCATAACCTGAAGACTACCTGTAGCAGACCTTTCAAAGAATGAAGTCCTATTGATGGGGCAGTTTAATTGTCTCAACACATTTTGAGAGAAATTTTGACAAGCGTAGTCCTTCCTGTCTACTCTTGCTGACGTTCTCCTTGAATGATGATGATGATAATGAGGAGGAGGAGGAGGAGGATAGAGGAGACACTAGGTGATCAGCTATCCTTGGCTTGATACTGTCACTAGGAGATGCTGAGATAGTTTTTCCCACCTGAGGCAAAAGAAAAAAAAAAAACACTTTGTGGTAGTATAATGCATAGCTCAACTCCTATCTGAAGTCATCCATTAGTTTCAGTGTAACCCTGGCTCACTTTAATGAAATTTTAAGATGCCAGATATGAGAACATATGAAAACAAAGAAAGTTTAACAACAGTTGCACCTTCCAAGGACAAGTGGAGAGGGATAGCAAGGCAGCATCAATGGCTTCATCATCATTTTTTAAATTCACTTTTTAATTAATGGACTAGGGACAAGACTGCTATACAGTCCTTGGTTAATGATAGCAATTGGGACTGGAATTGCCATTGCTATGCAATGCAGTCATAAAGCGCAAGATCATGTGACTGCGCCGCTTAGCGATGGCAGTTCCAACAGTCCTGGTTGCCACTGTTAAGTGAAGACCATGTGGATCATTAAGTAAGGACCTCACATGACTGCAACTTCTTGCTAGCTTCCCCACTGACTTTGCTTGTTGGAAGCCAGCAGGGAATGTCAGAAATTGCGATCATGTGACCGCAGCTCGCTGCAATGTAATCACACACCAGGTGCCAAGCACCCGGATTGTAATCACATGACCATGGGGATGCTGCAACAGCCAAAACTCCGAGGACCGGTCATAAGTCCCCCTCGTTCAGTGCCATCACAAGTGCAATTGGTCGCTGAATGAATGGATGTAAGCCAAGGACAACCTGTATTTTGAAACAAGGATTACTACTTGATAATGAGTATGTTTTTTCTCATTCCACACTCATTATGTATTTCTTGAAGGAGTGTTAATATTTAAGAATTGTTTTGGAAGAAGTACTTTGGTACTCAAGGAATTATGATTGCAGGAGCACTTGTCTGCTACTCATTAAAGCAGCAGCATCTCTTTCCATGATTGCATGGCAGCAGCAGACACCTCCTTGCTTCTGCACATATCAAAGCACCCCTTCTGAATAAAAGAAGAAGCACTGGACAACTCTATTAACTAAGCAAAAAAGAGGATCTGGAAGTTCTTTCAGGATTTAGCTACTTCGACTGCATATGTTTAGGCCTGGTTGCTAGTTTAGTTGCAAGAGTAATAACTAGTGAGCTGTGTTAAACATTGGTATGGCAGGGTTCACATACCATGCTTGATTAATAACCTTTTTTCTGAGTTTGCCCAATACAATCAATCATGAACTAACCGAATGGTGGGCTTAGTTTGCCGTGTGAACAGAGCTGATGGGTCATTCATTGACCTGGCTAAGTGTCTTGTGTACCTCCAGCCAAGAAAAATATAGTTGTGAGGCAAGATCTGAAAGAAGAAAAATGAGTACCACATAGACTAGTAACTTGTACTGGTTCCAGGAACAGACAGCAAGTCTTGCAAGGATTTAATGAGAGTTGCCATGAGACAGATGAATGGTTTTGACAGCAGTGTATTCGGTAGTGATGTTTGAGATGCACAGATTGCCAAAAGGTCCCTTCATGCTCCTTGAAACCAAATGTTGCTTAAACAACACAGTGAGGAAAGAGTGACTTTCTGGCTTCTGGAAAGATAGCTGCTTTCTGGCAGAGACTGGAAAACAGTGTCCATCCAAACAAGCCCTGCTCATGCCAAACAAATCCCTTTCCCTCTAAATCTGTATAATATAATATAAGCACTGCGAGTCCTAAATATGTTCCCCAATAATTGCATCTGAATTGTGTAAATGGGAGAAGTTCTCTTTTTATAAGTGCTGCTGAATAATATTTCCTTTTTCAAAGTATTTCCCATATTCTACACATCATTTATTTTATCTTTTTTTAATTTTTACCTGGAATATGAAAATTTGGATTTCAATTCATTTTCCTCCAAAGTTTTGTATGCTCCTATTATACCAAATTTAACAAACCCACTTTTCATAAACTCATTTATTTATACCACATCTGCAACATTCTGTCTTTGCAAATTGTTGCTGACCTTAATGTAAGGAAGACCATTAAGCTTCCTGAAGGCAGCATACCAAATTCTTTGAGGAAAAAGCAATCTTAGCATAACTGATGCTGACACTGTTTTATGAGTTTTCCAGTCCATGTGGCAAAGAGAAAGGATATTCTGTAAACAGTGTAAAACTGAGCAGGCCAAATCTAATCCAGATCTTAGATAGTAAGGTTAGCAGTTAGCATAGCAAACACACAAAGAATGGAATAAAATCCAAAATCAAGATCCTTATTAAAGATAAGAATTAAGAAGTTCTGTCTTCTCACCCTCATCCATTACCAATTCACTACTTTCTCCTCACAACAGACCTACTTCCTCTCTGGCTTTCCTTTTATTTCTAACATATCTAAATAACATTTGTTGTTGGTGGTGGTGATATCTCGCATGAGTCTTTGCTCACAGTGAGTTCTAGCTTTTGTAAAACAGTTATTACAGATTCTGGACACTACCTTCTATTATTATTATTTGGTTATGTTCTCCTCCTTCCATTTCCTGTACATGTCCCTTTAAGTCATCAGCATTTCAAAGAGCTCTGCATGTATCCATGCTGGCCTCTTTATATTCCTCCCATTTCTTCTTTTGGTGATTGTTTATGACTGCACCTTCAGTATTTTATTTTGTAGAATTTCCCATCCTTCCTGGACTTTTCTCTTTCAGGATTTCAAGACACTAGATCTTATCTGCCTTTCCTCAAAGTTCATCAAAATCTGTTCTTGTCCAGTAGGCAGGTCTGACTCTTCTCAGTTTCTCCTTTTCTGGATATTACAAAGTCAAGGAAAACATGATCATTTCCCTCCAAGGTGCTAATCCCTTTCACTTCTTTAACCAATTCCTCCCTGTTCGTGAGGATGAGGTGCAGGATAGCATAATCCTTTGTTGTTTCCTTCCCCTTCTGACAAATGAAGTTGTCAATGTCAGAGGAGAAGAATTTGTTGGATCTCTGACTCTTAGCAGAGTTAGATTCCCAGCAGATGCCAGGATAATTGAAATCCTCCATTTTTACTATTGTATGCCTCATTGAAGGACTGATCATCTGACTAATTCAAATCTTCTACCTATCCAGATGATCTATAATCAACTCCCACAAGGGTATCAACTGTGTTTCTACTTTTATTCTTACCTTATTTTTAATTGGATTTCCATGCTCCAATTCTTGAATTTATGTGGAAATATATATTTTCCTTTACATAAAGAACAACATTCATTCATTCATTCATTCATTCATTCATTCATATAGACATGTCATTTATAGGCCACCCAATGACTCTGGGTGGCTTACAATTTAAAGGGTTTAAAAAAAATACAAAAAACATTGCGCATATTTTGCAGGTCATGGTGATGCTTCCCTCATTTTCCATGTTGCTTGGAGCCCTCCCTGCCAACGCCTCTCCCTAGCCAAACTTCCATGCAAATCTTCCTTGTTTGCTTGCTCTGGTTGCAAGCTACCAGAAGCTGCCTCTCTGGACGAGGACTAGAAAGTAAATATGGGGAAAAAGAAGAAAGAAAAAAAAATGTGTGCATGGGGTAGGGGGAGAAGTGCCTCTCCCTTGGCTGCCAAACTCCCATTCATTCTGCTTGCAATTAGGCTTCTTATAAGCATCTGATTGGCTTGTGGAAACATGGTCCAAACACATAAGTTTTTGGCTTGATCCAGCAAGACTTTCCTAGTGTGCTATAGCCAGTTGTTCTAATGACTCTTTTTCAGTATTAAATTTATTTAAGCTTGCATCAAAGTATGTATTTGTTTACATTAAACTTAAGAGCTAAGCAAGCATTAAGGGCAGAAGATGAAAATGAATTTGAAATAAACTGCCAGTTCCTTACCCAGAGACTTCTAATCTCTCACTTCATAAAATAGGCAGAAATAATGCTAAATCCCTTCTAAAAGCATCCATGTACTCTTATCTTCTGTGCAGTGAAGTTTTTTTTCTCCCTTTGTTTCCCATTAAGTACTTCCAGTCATCAAGCCTATTAAATCTCTTTTCCCCCCTTTGATTTATACCACAGGATCATCACTTTTTTTTTTCATGGCACTTGCCTCATTTTTACTGATTTGTTGTGAATTCAAGAGCTAGCAAAGCCTCCATTTTGAAATGGCCAAGCCATTTGGGCTGGGACAACGTGTGCATATAATATAAAAAGCCCCACAATTATTAGGACAGATCACTTTATTTTTATTTCCTTTGTTTTTTCGCTTGTTCATTGGTATGCAAACCCAAGGGATTTCTGAAAACACTGCAGTACAGAGATTTCCAACAGCATAATTTTAGTCAGCAGCGTTTTCAGTGCCGGATTAGCTGGAATCAGCCTGTCTCACAATGGCAAGCGATGAAATGTCTGTTGTTCCAAAAAGCCTCCAGTAAAGTGAGCAGAACAGAGAAACTCTGCTGATGACATTGCAGCCAGATATATCGTCTTATCTGAGCTGAAGGAGAGTGTGGAAAAGCTTCAACCTTTTTCCTACGTTGTTATAGCAACAGGTCCTCTTTGTGTAAAATTTCAAGGGATATTATGATGATATCCTCACTTCCTCAGTGTCCTACTTTGCTGGTGTCACTGCCCTATTCCACCTAGAACTGCTTTGCAGTCTTGAACAATTGACTTTGGGACTTCTCTGACATTTAGGGAGAATGGCAGCAGGACACACACACACAGGGAAAGAGAAAGATTTCTTAAGAATCCCGATGTTGGTTATTCAGGAGCATCTACATTTTCTGTATTTTAACTGATTCTAGATTCAGGATCAAGCAGGTTTACTTGCTATACATGAATGCCAAGGTAGAAATCCCTTGGGGTTGCATACAAATGAACAACAAAAAAACAAAGTAAATAAAAATAAAGCGATCTGTCCTAATAATCATGATGTTTTTTTATATTATACGCACATGTTGTCCCAGATCAAATCTGGGTTCGGTCCCGGTGTGCTAAATGCCCAAAGAAACACATTGAGGTGGAGATTGAAGTGAAACTTTATTGTGTGCAGAAAAAAAGGACACAAGGAGATCTCTTGCAAAGCTTGTGTAACCACCTTGCTGTTCAGTGGTCCTTTATAGTTCTTTTACCACAAATCTAACTCATTGGGGTCACAGTTTGATCCTTCCCTTAGCTGATGATCTCTAACTGCTGTTTCTGCTATTTCTTATACAATATTTTGTAATGATCAACAATATTTGACATATTTAAGATTACGTAAACATTTCTAGTGCCTCTACCATAATACAACGGTAGCTGCTGTCCAGTAGCATCAATTCTAACCACAACTTCCCCTTTCCTGTCTCCGGTTTAGTAGCCTTTTGCCTTGCCCCATGATACATTGGGGGTTACCTTCAACAAGCTTAACTTTTGCCCTCCAATTTCTATCATTTTATTATTTCTGTAAACATCCTTATGAATGTTAACAATTTTGGGGGTACCTCATGCATCTCACACACACACACACTTTTTCCTTTTACTATACATGGATGGTGAGAGGGGAGGTAGAGCGGCTACACTCATCCTCCAATCCTCTCCCCGCATGCAGAGAATCTTAAATACAGCCTAGTTAGTTCTTAAGGTTCCTGCTTCCTCCATTTGCTTTTTTCCCCTGCTACTCCCCTCCCCAGGCAGCCTGAACATGGCAGCCTTTATTCTTGCCATATCAGAGCTGATAAGCTGCAGTCTGAGCTGTGAATGAGTGACTGGACAGCAGCTCTGGTAAAAAGTCCAAGAGGCAGAGCTAAGAAATAACTGAAGATCCGATAATATCACTAATACTACAAAAAGCTCTAGGATACATTTAGCCACCATAAAGTATGCCTTTCTGCAGCAGCATGTTCTGCAACATTTAGAAACCTGGAAAAGCAAGGTTTTTAATCCCACAGGAGAAAAAATTATATTGTCATCCTTAATATAGCATGTTTAATTTAGAGTTAATCATATCTCATTAACTGTGACCAGAAGGTATCCCACTAACTGTTTTAAAAGACCTGTCTACATGATGGTACCTTCAACTCATCCCAGTCCATCACAAAGGCAGCTTAAATTGCCCTTTAGCCGTTTCACTTCTAAAGTACTCTTTTCCTTCTTTTCTAAGTACAGGTTTTCCTATGGGCATGATTCATGATGCATTACCACAGTTTTGCAAGAACAATAGACCTGTTTTTAAAAAACAGAAATAGCATTCTCTTTTGGGTCACAGCTATGTGGAGGCTCTGCACAAAAGATCAATTTGAGACAGAAAAGAGCTGGGTTCTGCCAGTGGCCACAGTTATTACTTCTGTTACTTTGGGGAGAGTTTGCCACCATTTTATTTACTCCCACAATTACTTACTTTAATGGTGACTTCTGCAGGCACTTGCTGCCAGCACTTACTTCTGCTTTGCCCCACAGCTGTCCTCCATGCCTGTTTGCCCAGCTGACAGATCGCAGGCATGGAGAGGGGCATGGGATGAAAAAGCAGGACTCACTCCCAGTGCCTTTGCTCTGGACAACCCTTCTTCCATGCTACCAAATTATCATCTGGGCTAATTTTGGTCGCAGGTTTAGTGGTCTTCGAAAGAACGCTAGACCTCTGTTCAGAAATAGCCTGGATGGCAGATTACAGGCATGGAGAAGGGACACAATGTGAAACAGGAGCAAGTACCCCCAGTGTTCCTCCCTGAAGTGCTAGGAATGCTTAGTCCCAGTTCAGTCCACATCTCTCCTCTGCAAACCTGCAACCTATCAGCCAAGTTCTCTTTTTTTAACATAGGTTTAGCATTCTTTCAGAAGAGCAGTAGATCTATGTCCAAAAACCACTCAAGTGACATGTCAAGGTGTAGAACATCTGCACAATGGTGACCTCTCACTTAGGCAATTAAAAGATTAACTCGGGCAACCTGAAAGGCTAAATCCTCCACCCCAAGCACCCAGGCAGAGTTGTTCAAACCCAACCCCCCAGAGTGGTTTTCTGGGAAAGAGGGGAAATGTAGTTGGGAATCCATCAATCACTGTCCTTGGCTGACATTAAAGCTGTAAGAATTGCCAGCCTTGTTACTGAGGTGGAATGGGCTTGGCATTCATGGCAAAACAATTTGCGTCTGCACAAAACCCCATTACCCAAAATTGGTTACAAAAATCAAAGAACCTGTCCAAATAGTCCCCAGCTATACAAAATAATATGAAGTCCAGCCCCCAGTCATCAACAGGTTGTCCTCTGGTGCTCTGAAAGAATATGGATTTTTCTCTTTTTGAATTATGAAAGCACACACATTGACATTTTAGTCTACATTTTGGGATAACTGTATAATTTCTCTGAGTTCCCACTATATATCAGACCATAGCTTACATATCTGAAATATATATATTGGATTACAGAGTTGTCACAATTTTATTCTGAATAATGTAAATTACCTTGTTTATAAACTGTGTGTGGAAGGGTGCATCACAATACAAAAGCCCGCCTTTCCTCCTTCCTTCCTTCCTTCCTTCCTTCCTTCCTTCCTTCCTTCCTTCCTTCCTTCCTTCCTTCCTTCCTTCCTTCCTTCCTTTCTCATGCTTCCATTCTCTAATATTCTTCTTGCCCGCATGTAATTCTATAACCTACTGGTATTATTAGAAATCATGACATAGTGATTCTGGCTGCTGGCTACATTTTTATAGTAGCATATAATCATTAGTTGACACTTGGTTTGTATTATTTCTGAACTGTAAAATTGAAATGATCCACACCATTTCTGTTTTCTATTTGAATCATAATGTCGCTCAGGAGCAAAATGAAATGAGAGCACCAGGAGCAAATATTCATGTGGAACAACATCCTTCTTCTGTCTGCTGGTCCTACAAGGCAAGTAAGATGAGAGAGCTGTCTCACATGCAGATCCTCAGGAGAAGCAGTGAGGAGCCTGTTCTGCATCCCTTAAGCTATCTTTCTGGCTTCAGCTATGGTGGAGAATGTTGTCCCATTGCCAGGTAAAGTAAGATTCAACTGCCACTTCAGTCAGCTTATCTACAAGAAACAGGATTGGGTCCATTTTATTCTTTCCTCTTGAAGTATCCATGAATTCTGGAAGAAGATAGAACAGTTGGATAAACATCATCCAGTCAAGTCATTTATAAAATACTTTTGAACTACAGGAGGTGCTGATGTGACCCTAATATGCTTGGATCATCTGTCTGAATCTGTGAATCCTTTTGGGTTTATATGAATCCTTTATGGGTCAGCTGAGCTGTAAAGATCCAGAACTGGCCACAGCTCAATCTGCAAGTCTTCTGAGAGAAACTGTGGTGGTGGTACAGGAGATAAGTTACAACAGCCGGGCTGCTAGCAGTCCCAATCTGAGACACCTCATTGCTGGAATGCCTTAGAGGTACGTTTTCTAATTTGCTCTCTTCCACTTCAATATGCTATCATAGTTTCCACCTTCTGTAAGTCCCTCAAGGCAGCACGTGGTGTTGTTCTGCAGCAGCATTGTAAGTAATTTCTTCATTTTACTGAAAAAATCAATTGTCTTTAGTATTATTACTACACCACACTTTTAAAAATGGATTCTGAGTAATGAAATTACAGGTAAGAAAACCATTAATATCTAAGGAATTCTATTATTTTGCTAGCTAGGCCTCGATGTCTGTTGATTTTTTTTTTTTTCTCTCTCTCTCAATGTAAGAATTTCCAGATAGCAAAATATGTTGCTCAGATGTTAAGCAGCTGTGCGTAAGAAGCAGATTGCCTAAACTGAATTGTTTGCTAAAAATAAAAATTTGAAACATTCAAGGCAAGGAAAGAATGTATAAGATTTTAAAGAAAAAGGAAACCCTAATTTTGTACGTAATTATGAGTGCTCACATGGGCAAAAGACCAGACAAGGAAATTCTTTCATCATTAAAATATCAGACTAAATTATTCATTTTCCTTCTGAAGCATGGTTTATTCTATGCACATAACTGAACAGAAAATGAGGAATAAAGTTTAAGTACATTTTTTTGGAAAAAAAAGTATAATAATAATTATGCATTACATTTTTCTGAGTATAAAAAGTGGCAGGTGGGGTTATTTTTTATGCTGAACTTGATTTCTTTTTGGCTGAAAGTATCCATTAGCTTAATTACTGCCTTGGTCAAAGTTTAGGAATGGGAATCTTGAGGACCATATAATAGCCAAGCCAAGTGAGCCATACATGTGCATTTGTAAAATGGTTACTTCTACCTTCTTCACATCTTCATAAATGGTCTGTTCATTGCCCTAAATGGGAAAACAGGTCCTATATAAATCCCTTTGGACTTTCTAATACAGCAGTTTTCTCATCTAAAAGATTCTTTGGGGATAAGTAGGATGAATAAAATAACAAGAAATTAAAAGATGACATGTTTACAGCTTCAACAGTTCTCTTGCTATCACATTTTGGGTTGTTTTTTTTTTTTTTTTTTTGCTTAATTTTGCCTCACAAAATAATAAAATGATGTTGAAATTCTAAGAAGTATATTTTTGTATGATATGGAGATTACCTCTATAAAAAGTGGCCCAAAGCTGCGATTGAATTATCTTACTTTAAGGACAAATATTCACCACCTCTGCTTTTCTCCTATAACTCACAACTGTTACAAGGATACTCCTGTACTCTTGCTTGAGGTAGCAGTCTTTGTTTGGTCCAGGACTAATTAATTTGAATGCATGCATATAATTGAGCATACATTATAAAGAGATAGTTTGGAAGTCTGAAGCAATTGCCTTGATATTCTAAAGGCACATTGCTGATTTAGGACAATAATTTCCTATGTCAATCCATTAACTTGTCCTATATAATCAGATAAGCAAAACAATGAATTGATAAAAAAGCTGTTCCTTGTAATGGTTAGCGTTAGCTATCTACTTGCAAACTGGAATCCATTTTAAGCACTAAGCATTCATTTTAAAGGGACACAGCAGACCTACGTGCACAAATGCACGTGCATATTGATGTGTTCATACCAAAAAGAATTATCTTCTAGTACAGTGTTTCTAAATCTTAGCAACTTTAAGATATGGGTGGCTGGAGAATTCTGGGAGTTGAAGTCCACATATCTTAATGTTGCCAAGGTTGAGAAACATTGTTCTAGTTCTCACTGTTCTAGTAAGTCAAGCTATTTCTGCATCTTGCTTAGCATTATCTGTTCTGACTTTCTCATCACTTGCTGGCCGATCCTTTTAACTAGAGATTGAACCTGGGTTTTCTTTTGAGAAGTATTTGCTCTTCCACTGAGCTGTGATCCCTTTCCTATCTCAAATTATTGTAAAAGCATTTAAGAGCCACCCAGAAAGGACTCGATTATTTTTGCTTATGAAAAATTCAAAACTTCCTTCCTCCCTGGATTCTATGAGATTAAAATAAATTCAGAAGATGGTAAATGAAATGGAACACTCAGTACTTCCCTTTTACAATAAAATCTTAGTTTAACAGATGACCACTTAGCAGACATTGAATACAACAGACCAAACATCAATCCAGACATTCCCCTGAAATAACAGATACATCCATCGCATCTAAATAATCCAGACAAGGCAGATAAATTTAGATTAACTTTACCTTAATTTTCTGACATCCACAGTAATTTATAATGTTTGTGTAATGGCATTATGCAAATGATGTACATTGGTGCAAATGATGGGCCTTTTTATTTAATAGACATTTGGGAGTAACAAATATTCCCTCCGCACAAATGAGCCTTTAAAATAAGTTTAATTGTATTGATTGTTTCCACTTCCATTTATTCCTGCAAGTCTTTTAGGCAAAAAAGCAAAGGAAAATAATGCCTTTGAACTGTGGTGCTGGAGAAGACTCTTAAGAGTCCCCTGGACTGCTAGGAGGTCAAACCAGTCAATCTTAAAGGAAATCAACCCTGATTGCTCATTGGAAGGATTGATAATGAAGCTCAAACTCAGATAATTTGGTCACCTAATGCGAAGAGAGGACTCTTTGGAAAAGACCCTGATGCTGGGAAAGATTGAAGGCAAAAGGAGAAGAGGACGGCAGAGGATGAGATGGCTAGATAGCATCACTGAAGCAATGAGCATGAAACTGAGCAAATTCAGGGAGGCGGTGAAGGACAGGAAGGCCTGGCATGATATGGTTCATGGGGTCACGAAGAGTCAGACACGACTTAACGACTGAACAACAACAACAAATAATTACTAGCCTTCTCAGTAACAGATTCTATGAAAGAGAGAAGGAAGACAGATATGTCGAGGGGCAGAAGATCATTGAGACATCTAATACCCTTTCATTTACCAATAGAGGTGAATATGTGTAGCTCAGGGTTGAACTGAACCCGACTAGGTCACATCTTCAGTGCTAAAATGGGATGGGGTTTGCTCTCTATTTATGTGCTGTGGCCTGCCTTGCCAGTGCTGGTAGGGGTGGGGGTTTTGTTTTGCTCCTTTGGTAGTTCTTTGGTTAGCATATGTTTACTGCTTGATTGTGTGCCTGGTGGTAACCTTTGCTTACCTGGGTGATGATTGCTGGTCCAAATCCAAATATGCAAGAGAATTCTTGGAAGCCTGGTATTCAGACAAGGCAGCAACATAACAGACACATACTGTAGAGATAAACAGCATCTATACACTGTTCAAAAGAGACAAAAGACCAGAAGGTCACCTCACCAGCAATCAATCACCAGCAATCATCACCCAGATAAGCAAAGGTTACTACCAGGCACACAATCAAGCAGTAAACATATGCTAAACAAAGAACTACCAGAGGAGCAAAACAAAACCCCCATCCCTACCAGCACTGGCAAGGCAGGCCACAGCACATAAATAGAGAGCAAACCCCACTCCATTCTAGCACTGAAGATGTTACCTAGCCAGGTAATGAAACGTTTGCAAGAAAAGAACCAAGCTCAGAGAACCCCAAGGACTCCACCCTTTCATTTAACTTTAATTTTTCTTGGAAATCCCTGATGAAGACTTCTGGTGCCTATGTGCCTATGAGATAGGAAAGGGATCACAGCTCAGTGGAAGAGCACATACTTCTCAAAAGAATACCCAGGTTCAAACTCTAGTTAAAACGATCAGCCAGCAAGTGATGAGAAAGACCTCTCAGTGAGGAGAGGAGAAGCATCACCAGTCAGAATAGATAATACTAAGCAAGATTCAGAAATAGCTTGACTTACTAGAGCAGTGTTTCTCAACCTTGGCAAATATCAGTTCTGGAGACTCAGGAGTAGAACTATCAGCCACTTATTTTATAGCACTCAAGGACCCTTTGTTTGATATTGCCAGCTTCTCTGATTCTGTTTTGTCTACTGTAGAAGACATTTGCTCTCACTGAACCCTCTTTTTCTTGTTTTCTGTCACTTTCCTGGTTTAAACTCATTTTTCCAGGCACTGATCAAATTCCCACAGGTAGATCTTAACAACTGTCATCAAAGTATTGTACCAACTTTCCTTGCTCATGGTCACTCATGTTTTGGTCACTTCCCATTTGGATTATTGCAACACGCTCTACATGGGGCTGCCCTTGAAGACCACCCAGAAGTTACAACTGGTCCAGAATGTAGCTGCGCATGCAGTGTGGGCAGTGTTGGGCACCTCTAGTTTCACCCACTTTATACCACTATTACATGAGCTGCACTGGCTCCCAGTTGCTTTCCGGGTGCACTTCAAGGTACTGGTTATCACTTTTAAAGTCCTACATGGCACAGGGGCAGGTTACTTGAAGGACCACCTCTCCCTGAGGGTCTCTGCCCATCTTCTGGGTTTTTTAGTTTTTTTTATAGTTTTATTGCTGTGAGCTACCCAGAGTTGTTTTAAGATTGGGAGAGCGGTCGTGCAAATTGTTATAAATGAATGAATGAATGAATGTTTATCATTATTTTCATGTTAATTTACACCATATAATTTATTAGTGTTTGAAATGTACTGAAATCTGTATCTTTACTTTCTTTTATTTTACTTATAAAAATGATTAAAGAAGCAAAATTATTTAAATGGACAAGTCTATCAACGTCATATTCTCCTTCTTACATTTGGACATGAGAAAGGTATGATGCCTCTACACTTTTTCAAACAAATTGCTTGTTTCTATTTCTAACACACAGTCTGAGTCCAGAACAAAAAAGGTTTTTGGCTTAGATTCTAATATTAACATATTCTTGCCCTATTTTAACTCATTGCATTCACTGTTCTTCTTAGAGCTGTTGTTAATGGTGGACAATGTCCCAGACAGAAAAGAGAAATCCTTTTCTAAAAATTCCCTTTAAATACAAGCAGTTTCCCTTCACAGATCAGGAGTGATTCCTGTTATTTTAGCTTAAAGCTTTCAGTCTGAAGACCAAAATGCTGTTTCCCTACATCTTGCCTTAGGAAGAAAGAAATACAAGAATCACATAACAATTTATATTCCATTATTTGCCAAATGTCAGTTCCTGTTTGCCCACACAGAATAAATAAAATGTGGCAGTAGTTATTACAATATATTCCTAGCAAGTAGGACTCACTGGTCAGCCTTCAGATATTTACTTGATAGTCACTTCCTTTGTCCTCAGTGGTGCTTGCCTCCTAATAAGTGAACATAGGATTGCATCCAGGCGGAAAATTCATACACTCATATTTTTTGTGCCAGGAGGAAGAAATGCATAATTGAAACCTCCTACACATCAGGAAAGAGCAGTCTGGGCCTCCAGGGCTACAGATGGACCCAGAGCTTCAGGGGGTGGGGGTGGGGGTGGGGGAGCTTAGAGCCTTCCAGTCACAACTGCTAAACACTGTCAATGTGATTTATCTCCATGTGGGGGCAGAATACACGCTGTAGCTTAATGGTTCTCAGAAAGAAAGGAAGGGGAGAAAAAAAATTAGGCCAAAAGAAAAATAAAATTCCAGTCCCAGGCTGTTGTATGATAAGGCCCTACCGACAACCCCTGCCCACAAGGCCTTTGGCCCCAAAATGTTAAATGTGTCCCTACCATTCCCAAACATTTGCCCACCCCTGTTGTACGTGCTCTACCCAGAATGGGAAGGGGGAAATGCACAACATAAAAATGCAAAAGGCATAACAGTGATAGATGAGTTCCATGTGCAAAAGGATGTCAGAATGATCTCTCCTCACCAACCCACCAATGACCCTGCTGTGCCAAATTCCAAGCCACTCCACAGACTGAGGTTCAAATATCCTTATACGGCTTGTAATCACTTTGTGGAACACGATTAATAGAAGAATACATACACAAGAACATGTACACCATCTGTCAGAGATGCCTTAATTTGGCTTCCTGAAATGAGCTGGCGGTTGGCTTCAGTGTCCTAAATGTCCCTCACGTTTCTGAAAAGGGGTTCCGCTATCAAACTGCTTTTATGGTAAGGATTATTTATCCCTAACATTCAGGCAGAATCTGCCTTCCTGTAATTTAAACGTTGTTGTTGTTGTTGTTTAGTCGTTAAGTCGTGTCCGACTCTTCGTGACCCCATGAACCATATTGCGCCAGGCCTTCCTATCTTTCACTGCCTCCCTGAGTTTGCTCAATTTCATGCTCATTGCTTCAGTGATGCTATCTAGCCATCTCATCCTCTGCCGTCCTCTTCTCCTTTTGCCTTCCATCTTTCCCAGCATCAGGGTCTTTTCCAAAGAGTCCTCTCTTCGCATTAGGTGACCAAAGTATCTGAGCTTGAGCTTCATTATCAATCCTTCCAATGAGCAATCAGAGTTGATTTCCTTTAAGATTGACTGGTTTGACCTCCTACCAGTCCAGGGGACTCTTAAGAGTCTTCTCCAGCACCACAGTTCAAAGGCATCAATTCTTCGGCGTTCAGCCTTCTTTATGGTCCAGCTCTCACAGCCATACATTACTACTGGAAAAACCATAGCTTTGACTATGCGGATCTTTGTCGGCAAGGTGACGTCTCTGCTTTTTAATATGCTATCTAGGTTTGCCATAGCTTTCCTCCCAAGGAGCAAGCGTCTTTTAATTTCATGGCTGCAGTCTCCGTCTGCGGTGATCTTGGAGCCCAAATAAATGAAGTCTGTTACTGCTTCCATTTCTACCCCTTCTATTTGCCAGGGATTGATGGGTCCAGATGCCACGATCTTCGTTTTTTTAATGTTGAGTTTCAAGCCAGCTTTCGCACTCTCCTCTTTCACCCTCATCAAGAGGCTCTTTAGTTCTTCTTCACTTTCTGCCATTAGGGTGGTATCGTCTGCATATCTGAGGTTATTGATGTTTCTCCCTGCAATCTTAATTCCGGCTTGTGATTCTTCCAGCCTGGCATTTCTCATGATGTACTCTGCATATAGGTTAAATAAGCAGGGTGACAGTATACAGCCTTGTCGTACTCCTTTCCCTATTTTGAACCAATCGGTTGTTCCATGACCGGTTCTAACTGTTGCTTCTTGGCCCGCATACAGATTTCTCAGGAGACAGGTAAGGTGGTCTGGTATCCCCATCTCTTTAAGAATTTGCCACAGTTTGTTGTGATCCACACAATCAAAGGCTTTTGCATAGTCAATGAAGCAGAAGTAGATGCTTTTCTGGAACTCTTGTGCTTTCTCCATGATCCAGCGAATGTTGGCAATTTGATCTCTAGTTCCTCTGCCTCTTCGAAACCCAGCTTGTACATCCGGTAGTTCTCGGTTCACGTACTGCTGAAGCCTAGCTTGTAGGATTTTGAGCATAACCTTGCTAGCATGTGAAATGAGTGCAATTGTGCGATAGTTTGAGCATTCTTTGGCATTGCCCTTCTTTGGAATTGGAATGTAAACTGACCTTTTCCAATCCCGTGGCCACTGTTGCGTTTTCCAAACTTGCTGGCATATTGAGTGCAGCACTTTAACAGCATCGTCTTTTAGTATTTTAAATAACTCAGCTGGAATACTGTCATCTCCACTAGCTTTGTTGTTAGCAATGCTTCCTAAGGCCCACTTGACTTCACTCTCTAGGATGTCTGGCTCAGGGTCAGTGACCACACCAGCATGGACATCAGGGACATTAAGATCTTTCTTGTAGAGTTCTTCTGTGTATTCTTGCCACCTCTTCTTAATCTCTTCTGCTTCTGTTAGGTCCCTGCCTTTTTTGTCCTTTATCGTGCCCATCTTTGCATTAAACGTTCCTTTGATATCTCCAATTTTCTTGAAGAGATCTCTAGTCTTCCCCATGCTATTGTTTTCTTCAATTTCTTTGCATTGTTCATTTAAGAAGGCCTTCTTATCTCTCCTTGCTATTCTCTGGAAATCTGCATTCAGTTGCTTATATCTTTCCCTTTCACCCTTGCTTTTCGCATTCCTTCTTTCCACAGCTATTTGTAAAGCCTCATCAGACAGCCATTTTGCTTTCTTGCATTTCTTTTTCTTTGGGATGGTTTTAGTTGCTGCCTCTTGTACAATGTTACAGACCTCCGTCCATAGTTCTTCAGGCACTCTGTCTACCAAATCTAATCCTCTAAATCTATTCATCACCTTCACTGTGTACTCACATGGAATATGATCTAAGTCATACCTGAGTGGTCTAGTGGTTTTCCCTACACTCTTCAATTTAAGCCTAAATTTTGCAGTAAGAAGCTCATGATCTGAGCCACAGTCAGCTCCTGGTCTTGTTTTTGCCGTCTGTATAGAGCTTCTCCATCTTTGGCTGCAAAGTATGTAATCAATCTGGTTTCGGTATTGACCATCTGGTGATGTCCATGTGTAGAGTCGTCTCTTGTGTTGTTGGAAAAGAGTGTTTGCTATGACTAGCTTGTTCTCTTGACAGAACTCTATTAGCCTTTGCCCTGCTTCATTTTGTACTCCAAGGCCAAACTTGCCTGTTATTCCGATTACTCCTTGACTTCCTACTTTAGCATTCCAATCCCCTATGATGAAAAGGACATCTTTTTTTGGTGCTAGTTCTAGAAGGTGTTGTAGGTCTTCATAGAAGTGATCCATGAAGGGGAATTTAAACGTATTGACATTTATTTATTTATTTATTTGTTTGTTTGTGCTATGTTGCCTCTTCTTGCAACTCTAAGTGGCTTACAGTACATACAGTAAAAATAAAATACAATAAAACTTCCAGAAAATATACTGAAAAATAATAGGCCGTTACAAAGTATCAAACAATGTAATAAAACTGTTAATAAAAACTGCAGAATTGGACACAACACTTAAGCTAAGGTCTGTTCAACATACAATAAAGGGGAATAATTCATTCCCATAACTTAGAAATTAGCTTTTTCTTGATACAACCAAGAATGGCGCTAGTATTACACTGCTAACTTATGTCAGCTGTAATCAACTACTTTTCCAGGATCTTCTTCACAAGTACTATTACCAAGCCAGATATTCCCCATCCTGCTGATATCAAGCTGGTCTTTTATCCCTGGATTTTCCTTCTTGCCTTTATGAAAATAGGGGCAACATTTGACATCATCCAGACACCTGGCATGTCACTCCAGCCTTTCTGAAAGATATTACATAAAGGTTCTGTTGAACCAACAGAAAAATTCTTCAGTACTCTAGACATGATTTGAGGAGATGGGTTTAAATCATCTGAAGATATAAAGTCTTTCAAAGTAAGCAAGGTGTTATCTTACTAGGTTTTAACAATCTCAAGCTTCTGTACTTTCATTCTGCTCTTCACAAATGCGGGTGGAATGCTTGCCATTTTATTAGAGGTCCCCTGCCCACCAACCTCCAAGAACTCTGTTTATAATTTGGCATGCTATATCCAGAGATGGCTTTCTATCAACTGTTGCTTGACTAGTAGTTCTTAAAAAGTGGGCTGAAGTAAATCATCTGCAGGAAATATTTATATGGAGTCCTTGGCATTCTCTGAGCTTGGCTGTTTTCTTGCAAATGTTTCGTTACCCGCCTAGGTAACATCTTCAGTGCTAGAATGGGATGGGGTTTGCTCTCTGTTTATATACTGTGGCATGCCCTGCCAGTGTTGGTGGGGGTGGGGTTTTTGTTTTATTTTATTTTTTTCCCTCTGGTAGTTCCTTGATTAGGGTATTGTTTACTGTTGATTGTATGTCTGGTGATAATCTTGGTGTTAATCTCTGCTTATCTGGGTGATGATTGCTGGTGAGGAGATGTTCTGGTCTTTTCCTTTCTATTGTCTCTTTTGAATAGTGTGTAGATGCTGTTTATCTCTATGTGCCTGTTGATGGCTGTCTTTTCTGAATACCAAGCTTCCAGGAATTTCCTCGCATTTTTGGATTTAGCTTGGTCTAAGATGCTGACAGTTTCCCAGCTGAAACTATGGTTAAGTCTGTCCATGTGTTGTGAGATTAAGGAGTTTTCATTGTGTCTTCTGACTGCTAGTTTGTGTTCATGGATGTGCTCTGCTAGCCTTCTGCCTGTCTGTCCTACATAGTGGTTGTTACAGTCCTTACACTGTATGTTGTAGATGACTCCTGTTTTTTTCTTCTCGGGCTACTGGGTCTTTTGGTTTGCTTAAGATGTTTTGGAGGGCTTTAGTTGGTTTGTGTGCTACGGAGATGCCATGTGGTTGTAATAGTCTGTTGGTAGTTTCTGAGACGCTTCTGATGTATGGCAGTGTTATCACAACAGTGTTGTGACAAAAACACAAGCTATGAAAAGGATAACACTGAGCTTAATTCTTGACTTACCCATGTAGTTTTCTCAGCAGTATGATTTGGCAACACCTTCTTCTGGGATTTTTAAAAATGATTATTATTTTTCAATTGAGCCAATAGTCCTAAGGTTTCTGGGTGATCACTCCTCCAAGTACCAACAAGGTCCACCCTGTGTAGCTTTTCAAGTTCAGCTTCAGGACCAAACAACCATCCATCCTGGACAATTAACATTGATTTTTCCAGTATCCAAAGCGTGTTCTCCCTTGCTTCAAAATGACCATATTTTAAACAAGAACCCCATTCATGGAATAGATAGCATCACCATATAATGGGAATTCAACTGTAAACAAATCCTGTGACCACTGTCAAGTTGGATATGCTTGTTGGCTTAGGAATGTATCTCATTTTCACTTAGGAAACAAAAATCAAGTGTACAAGTTAGACACCTAGCTTGGCAAACTAACAATGAATCAACAATGTGATGTAACTGCAAAAAAGGCAAATGCAATTTTAGGGTGCATCATCTGAAATAGAGTTTCCAAATCATGGAAACTCATGATTCCACTATATTCTGCTTTGATCAGATTTCTCTTTAAGTATTGTTTCTAATACTTAGCAATGCACTTAAAAAGGATTCAGATAAACAGCAGGAGATTGGAAACTGTGTTCTATGATCAAAGACTGAAAGAATGTTTAGCCTTGAGAAAGGGGGTATATGAAAGCACTCTTCAAATACCAGAAAGACTTGTTCTCTGTCACCCTAGAAAGCAGGACACAGAATAATGGATTTAAATTACAGGGAGGCAACATGTTGAAAGGGGAAAAGTCTAACCCTAAGTGAAGTTTGCCAGTAGAACCAGTACTCAGACAGGCGGTCGGCTCCCTTTTACTGAATGTGTTCAAGAGGAAACTAAATAAATTGTACTGGATCTTTTGAAAGAGGACAGCCATCTATCACTGATACTTGAATATGGATCTCCCATCCAAATTGATGTTCTTTCTGCTTCATCCTAGAACAATTGCAGTTATGATTCTAATCTTGGTCTGCAAGCTCAGCCAAACTTTGAGACATGCCAGATCAAATGCAAAATATTTAATGTAGAAAGTAGGTCATAGGAAAAATTAAACCCCCATGATTCTACCACACAAAAGATCATTTCCCTTCTTACAAGAAGGAAGATTGCAACGTCATTAGATGTAACACATGAAACATATTGTGCAAGATAGTAAAATATGTCATTCTTAATTGGTGAGTAGAAACTTTCCCAAATATGTTTTAAAATACATTTGTTATTCCTCACTTGCAAGTAAAAACTTTCTTGAATAAATACTGTCTGCTAAGTATACAGACATACAAGATTTTCAACCAAACAGTGGGTGGATTTCATAACAGTACACTAAATGTTTGGAAAGCACTTGTTCCCAGTTTTATTTCTCTGCTACAGTTCATCATCAGCATTAGATTGTGATACAAGCATTTAGATAAAAACTGAAAAGTTGCAGAATTTCCAGGTATAGAAAGCATACCATGTTTTATTCAAAAAGAAGAAAGAAATGTGCAATGATAAATGATATTGGCAGAATATTAGAGTATTAAAACAAAATAAATTAATGTTGGTTTCCAAATCCACGTCAAAAACAAAACAAAATAAAAATGGTTCCAACTTCCAGTTGCTTTGTGGCTGTAAATATGAAAGAAGATGCATGTTTTCCTCTGTTACCATCCAGAAGCAAGATTACCAGTAAAAGATCATCAACTCAAGCCAGATAGATAGAAACATCTGCATACAACTCACCAAATCAGTAGAAATATGATTCATTTTAATCCTGAGTTAGAGCAGTTTTCCCATTTTGAGGGGGAAGCTGTGGATTTCTTCAAATGTATTTGCAAAACTCTTGACACAACGAGCCTTTGTATACAATGCTTTACATAATGTGTGAAGCTGTTCATGTAAATTGCCCAAGAAATCAATTTTTAAAGCACAAATATCTCTGTAGTCATTCTTTTTTATATAAATCTCCTCATTGCAACTTATTTAAATATAAATGTCTACGTGGTAAAGTTCTTTTTAAAATGTACCTCTTTTCTTTACTTGCTAAAACTTATATTTGTAACAAATGGAGTCTTTTTTGCTGGATTTTTTGTTTTTAACCAAAGAAACATGTACAGCAGAGTCCAGGCCTGCTCTCCTAGAAATGTATGTCGCATTAGTTTTATAGCCTTAGAACTCACCATTTTGTCATGGCCTAGTTAAACTATTACCCATTTCCTACTTTTCCATACATTTACCTATCTCTTATGTGTTTTCTTACTTTAGTCTATAATAATAAGGTCAAGATCCTCTGCTGTGGGTCTTTGGGACATAACAATTGTTTAAATCTGACTTTGTATGTGATTTGAGGCATACAATTGTCTCTCCGTTGCATGTAGGTTGGGTAAGTCTGTTTCAGAAGATGTACACTGGGAATGTCTAAGTTCTCCCAGCTGATTAGGGCACTCCATTCATTGCAGATGCCTTCTTCATAGTGCCACATTTTACTATATGCAGCAACTAAGACAAAGTTACATTGACTGAGGTAGCTCCTCCCCTCTCTGGCATGCTCAATACTCACACTTACTACTTCTCAGTTTTTTGGGCCTTTTGGCTGTAAAATAAAGTTATTATTATTACTAGCTTTCAGTGCCAACTGGCAACCTATTGTTAATCAGGGTTGGGTGAACTGCTTAGTGTTTTAGTGATGGTATTAACATTGTGCTGTTTGATTATTTTAATTTTTGCCACAGTATTTTGTATGTGGTACATCATTTGGGTTTACTTTGAATGAAAACTAGCTAATGTTTTAAATAACAAATAAAGTTTAATTTGCAGGTGCAAATTAATATTACACCCCTCCTCCCCCCCCCCCGCAAAAAGGAGGAAGATTACACTATTGATTTACTATCAGATACAACACCCTGCAAAGGTATCAACTTCTGCTCCATTGACAGACATCCTGTTGTATTGCCAATTGCTGAAATGAAGAGCCAGGATTCTTCTTTGATGCTGTCTTATGTTTTATGCGGCTGTGAACCTGAATTTTGGAAAAAAGCAAGAGAAAGGTGTCAGACAGTTTCTACTTATGCATTCCAAGACAGCTACTAAGAGTCCCAGGGGCTGCCAGAGGCAAGTCATCACTCAATTCTGAACCCAATAATGACTGACTGTTCCCTTGACGTGATGTGATCAGCAGAGGAAACCCACATACTTCAAGCATCTGACTCCAGCAGCCGATGGACTAGAAAAAAGAGCTGTGTCTGGCAAGGTTGAGGGAAACAGAGGAAAAGGATGGGTAGACGAAAGGAGTTATAGGAGTCTCCTTGGGAAATTTAGAAGTAATTCAGGTTGTGATGGGGCGCATTTGCCCATGCAATCCCCAGAAGGAAAGCCCAACTCAGAGGCACCTAATTCTGTTTGTTTGTTTTATTTTTAGGGTGGGGGGGAGGCAGGAAAATATTATAATTTTGTGTTAAATTATAAAATAGCTTCTGTTTTATAAGCCAGGCTCTGATGGTAGCAAATAAAATTACATTATATATTATAATTTGCAGGTTAACATTTTGATCAATTTTTAAAAGTAACAGTGGCATATCACCAATGAACTTCCTTAACATTAGTACCAAATTTTAAATAATAGTAGTTAAATACATATACGTACGTATGCATGCTTACAGACACATATAGAAACATTCTTGGAATTTGGCATTTAGCTAATACAAGACCAATGTCACACAGAGTTTTGGAATTAATTCTGGGTATGCCTTTAGTAAGAAAAGAGTTGTCATCAACCAGATTCTATCTACTTCTGAGATGGACCCCTTTCTCTTTAGGCTCATTTGAAACACATTTATGCCTCTGGCCAACTCACCTTTCTGCTTTTGCACAATGTGCATTTTATGAATGATAATGGCATGGATGTTTTTTTCTAACTTGGTACATAATATCCCCAAAATATTTTCCCATCTGATGATGAACTATTGTAGCTTGTTCACATCATCATTATCATCATGTTCTCTTGTAATGACATTCTGATTAGTCAGAAGGAAATGGAAACAGAAATAACCATATAAAAAATGGAATGAACTAAATGGAGATTTCGTATGCACTATTTATCATTTAATGTTGTAATAGCCAGGATTATTTTCATGCTCATGAAGGTCTGACACATGTTTACACTGCCTCATCTGGGGAGCCTAAGATGTTTCGGACTTTTTAGCTCTTGCTTTGTTCCTCATCTATTTGGAATCCATGACAAATTGTGTTCTCCAAATCTATTAATTTGTATTTGACTGATGCCCCAAAAGGTTCCTTCCACCTCCAATGCAACTGTCTTTCCCTGCAGGCATTACTTAACCTAGTTTGCCAAATTTTCTCTCCTCCTCTCCCCTGTCCCCAAATAGCCCATATAATTATTTAGTTTCTGGACTGAACTATAAACTTCTGTGCATTCCTGTAAATGTAAACTCAACATTTGCAAAAATGTTCTTAGCAATATTTACTTGCAGTGATGGGTCGTTGCATTATAATTCTCTGATCATTAATTGGCTATGCTGACGGGGAAGGCACATAAACTCCATCCCTGGTTTGGACCCCAAAATATTTATCAAGATTGGCAGTATAGAGCCCACTAGTGAAACATTCTCACCAACTCTCTTGTAGTGCTCTCCAAGACGCTTAGGTCCCACCTGCCTGTAACGCTTCCTTCCCCAAGTCTGCTGGTCACAGTGTTGGACACCTGTGATTGACAATCAAGGCCATGGATTAAATTTCTTTGGTACAGGTCTCATTGGTTCATTAGGCCACTGACATGTATTTCCATTTCTCTATTGTTTTGCCCTTAATAGTTAGGCTAGTTCCCCAAATTTCCACTTCCTTGTCCTTTGCCTTCTTGTGTGTCCTCTGCAGAGTTGTGCTTATTTTGTCTATTATACTTTTAATGAGCATATGCCATAGTCTGGCTATTTTTTATTTTTTTATTTTTGCTTCCTTTTAATTGGATGCAGCTTCTCACTTATCTCAATGGCATGCAAATGCATGCTATTTACCTCCCCTACACTACGTATATGAGTACATAGTTGTGTGTTTAGAGATATTTTAGTGATGGTTGCCATCTGGATAACAACTTTGGTTTTAGGTAAGTTAGTTTTGTCTCTAAATGGAATGTTCCACCATACTGAAGATTTGGGGTTGTGTCTGGTAATGCTTTAAGGGTATAAAAGTTAGATGAATATTGGAACAGAGTTTGATTCTCCCAGTCCAAAGGACAAAAGTTTTGTCCTGAACATGCAAGTGTCTCTCTAGTGCCGTGGGGGAATATAGGTAAAGCTTTGCTTAGAACTTAAGACCAAAAATAAGTTTTTAAAAAAATTATACAGCTTTAATAAAAGTTATTTCTATTGTATATCTCTGTCAACGTGTGTAATACTGGTAATACCTAAAGCCAACAAACAAATATAGGTATTCTTAGTTTAGCGACCACAACCAGGACTGACAACTCAATTGTTAAGTGAAGCAGTCACTAAGTGAAACTGTGACTATGCTTATGATCTTACTTCAGCTTTCTTTTGCTTTACAGACCTGTGAAGATCATAAATGCAAGGACTGGTTGTAAAGTTACTTTTTCATTACTGTCATAACTGCAAACAGTTGCTAAGTGAGGCAGTTGCTAAACAAGGACTACCTGCATAGCACTCATACCTTCAATGTGAAATGTGGTCTCTGGCCAAAGACAACAGTGAACAGCCAGCAGGAATGGCAATATAGAAACCTACCCCAGGCAGCTCCCATTTGCACTGGCAATGGCAACAAACATGGACTTTTTAAGCCTGCTTCCTTGTAAGGATAAAGGTACAATTATGGGCTGCCTCCTTCCTTTCACTGAGAGTTGATATGTTCATCTCTGTATGGCAGACTATGCGTTCATGTGCATCTATAGGTGCATGGGAGAAGATTGGTTGAGAGATTCGTGTGTGCAAAAGTTGTGCAGAGCCTGTGGGTTTCATCACTGCTGCCTCCTCTAGTAGCTGAAAGAGATTGATTCCCATATCTTGCACCTGAACAGAAACTTTGTCTCGTAGCCCCAGCAAGCACATGCACAGAAATCAGAAGTGAATAATGTCACCTCTGCAGAATAAAGCATGTCACTGAGGCATGGTGCAGCCACTTTTCGCAGGCCTAGCATATGCATGTGTGGGAGGAACTGGTGTGAGTCCACATGCCTGCTATTAGGTGTGCTCCCAAAATCCTGTTTTGGTAACTGGTGCACCTTTGGGCAAAAGGTTTGCCTGTCCATGAGTTGTACACTAATGGGGATATTGAGAGAAGTCACAGTATACAAGATGGGAAGCTGTGGTACCAATTTCAAGGCAGGCTGCATAGCTTCTTTGCAATAAACATGCTTTTTCCAGCAAGCAAAAGGTCCTGATTTTTAATTCTCATTGGCTTCTTATTATTCTCATTGGCTTTTTATTAAAATATATCACAGAGGAAGATCTCAGCCAATAAGTTGGAGAGCCACTGCAAATCTTAAGTCAATTCAATTGCTTTGGGGGAGATGGGTGGCATATACATTAATTAATTAATTAAATAAATAAATAAATAACAGTGTTTCTCAACCTCAGCAGCTTTAAGATGTGTGGACTTCAATGCCCAGAATCCCCTGGCCAGTATTGTCCCACCAGTGCTTGTCCAATGTCAACTGCACATCATATTGCAATGGATTTTCCAAATTTCTTGGGAATGTAGTACTTTTCTGATTGCCCATCATCTTATGTCCTGATTCATGGCAGACCATGGTTGTGCAAGTGGTGAAGAGACAAAAGCTGCTGTTTTTCAAAACAATGTTCCTCAGTCTCTTTGAAATCAGTGCTAAAGTGCCTGTACATTTAAAACCTATTGTCTGGTCATTAGAATACTGGGAAAATATGAAATAAAAATGTTGCTAAAACATGAAGATTGGTGAGGAGAAAGGCATTATTTTAAAATTTGTGATATTAAGCTCTTCTGTGAAAACATTCACATATACATAGAGTACATAAGTAAGTACTGTTCTGTGTTACTAGAAAAAGTGATTTTCAAAATATTGATTAAAACTGAAGCGGTGATCAAATAGTGTTGACCGGAAAGGTAAAAGAAAAAATGTTCTAAGGTGCAACAGTGCCACTTGCTCCAAAAATTAGGAGGAGGCCGGAGGCACCTTTTCTGACCAACAATTTTTATTAAAAGGCATCAGCCTTCATGAGATGCATCTCACTTCATCAGAAACACTGGGTGGCTAGGCTGATGTAGGATTTAAATTGGGATGAAGTAGAGGGCAGAAGAGGGAGGGGAAGAGAGGGTGGTTATCCAGTTGCAGGTTACATGTGAGATAGATTGTAAATAACGTATCATTTCACAATTGTGTTTGTTGAGACCTCCTGAGATTGCCTGCAATCTTTTGACATATGCGAGTTCAGCAATTTCTCACTCAATGGTGCTTTTCAACTCCTGTGTTTCCAAAACAGTTGCTTTGAGGTCTACCATAGAATATCCTGGGAAGTTGAAATGTTCTGCTATTACTTTGTCCTTGTTTTGAGTCTTGATGTCAAACCCGTGTCCATAAATGTCTTTGCACAAAGTTTGTAACATCTGTCCTACATGGAACCTAGACTGTCATTTGCACACAGCATAATCCAGATCTCTTGGAAAAGGAATAATGCTAAGATCAATGATGTGTGCATTCCTGTCACTAAGAGAAGCCTTAGTGAAAACAAAAGGAGAGTGACTAGATATTTGGAAGCTTCAGAAGTTCTTGTTCAATACTCTTAAAGGACAGGAGAAGTGAAAACACCAGCCCTTTTCACTTCTTCTGAGCTGCTTCTTTTCCCGAGCAGATAACCTCAGAACCAACATGGCATAAAGAGATTCTGGACTCGCTCTTCCTTTGCTCTTTTCATAGATCTGCCAAAAACAGCTGCTGTTTTCCTCAGTACTCTGCTTTATTCAGCAATGCTGCCAACTATAGAATTCCACTATACTTCTCTGCAATAGCTGCAAGATGCTGAATTCTCTTGTCCTGGGAAGTTGGATAGAAATCAGTAAATAGAACAAGGCCAGCATGCCATGGGAATGAGATACGTGAAGCGTGTTAGGACAACAAGCAACAGTGTGGCAGAACTATTGGCCCTCCAGCACATATTCCATTCCCTGCTGCCAACCTGTTTTAGGAGCTATGTGCAGGCCTCCTTGTAGCAATCCTGAATGATTTTTATCAAATATGTAAATCCAGCCCATACATTTACCAGCATCATTGATAGCGTTACTACATATGCAGTACAATGCTAAGAAGATTCAGATTTTCAATGCTTACCCAGCATTCAATTCCATAAAAGGAAGTCACAGGAGGCTGGCAGCATTTCAGTGATTTAAGATTTATCTACAGAGCAAGGAGTACTAAGCGTAAGACAGGGACTCACAGCTTTCATTTGCCGGGAGATTTTTCTTGCCCATCAAGTTAATAAAGGAATTCATTATGACATTAAATCATCCTGCAGATAGTTAGGCTGGGTCATACGTTTACATGTGCACTCCCCGAACTACACTAACTATTTTTGTTTCCTTTTGTTATTGTTCTTGATTTGTTTTCTTTTTAAACTTTACATTTTTTAATTTTTTGCTTGTTCAATTAAAAAAAAGTGAAATAACAGCTGGGCATTTTCAACCCCGTTTTAGCCCAGATGGACTTTGCTGTCTCTATCCTCTTGTAACTGTTTTGACTCCCTGAATCAAAAAGAACTGAAATTCTGCCCAAGATCCAAGATGCCAGAGTAAATTTCTTGAAAATGTGAAGTAATTGTTGTTAACTTTATTACACATTCATGCTTGTTCTCTGAATTTGAATGTTTTAACTGCTATTACAGTGACTAGTACTGCTAACTAGTAGATCTTGGTTATTCGGCAACACAAAAATATTGTTAATGGCTAAATAATAAATATATAGAAGACTGGTTGATGTCCTCAAGTACCACTCCATTTCTCTTTCTGCTAAGATCAGTCCTGTTATTGAAGGAGAAAATCTGAGAGGTAGCTTTGTTAGTAAAATAGTTTCTGCTTGTAAAAAGCACTGACTTGATGCAAAACAGCACAGATACAGGAACAGCTTATGCAGCTCAATAAAACAGAAGGAGAACCTCAAGAAACAGTTAGGAGAACACTTGTTGACACTGTGTCTGCTACTATGAGATAAACCAAAGGGGACTCTGTTGCCAGTGGAGGGGTTCTCTAGCTCTGGAACATCATTATCTGACCAAGGTTGTGGCATTACTATACAATTGCTTCCCTACCTTGCCAAACGAGCAGAACCTTGTATTCTCCCCCTGTATAGTAACAGATTTGTCTCAAAGCTGAGACTGTGGTCTTCACTCACTAAAAAGGGCAAGGAGCTTGTATTTTCCCCCTCATTATCCTGGAAGATGTCTCCTGAAAGTGCAGGATTGCAACCTTTTCTACAAATCATTCAGAAAGCTTGGAAAATCCATGCTAAGGCAACATCATTCCAGACTTATGTGTTGCATTACAAGCTGAGGTCCTAACATTATCGGGGGGCTTTTGATTGCTTCTGGACAGATCCTTCTTTATTCTCCCCCAAACAAAAAATAAAGTTAGATATAGACCAGCAAAACAGATAGTCCTCGAATTATGTCCATTCGTTTAGCGACTGTTCAGAGTTACAGCAACACTGAAAAAAAATGGACTTATGATTGGTCCTTGAACTTCTGGCCATTGCAGCACCCCCCATGGTCATGTGATCAAAATTAGGCCAGCTCACATTTACAGCTGCCCCCCTGCTGCTGCTGCCCTCCTGCCACCATTCTCAGCTGACCTTCGTGATCTTCTTTGTCTGCCTCCCCTCCATTGGGTTCACTGACGCCAGCTGGCCTCAAGCCCTATGGTGCGGGGGGTCTGTTGGCCATGCTATGCAGGGCATCCCTGCCCCTCACTAATGCCTCTCCCTCTGGCCACCTTGCTGCAGGGGATGCCATGAGCCAAGTAGCTGCCAGATATTGCTGCCAGATATCCCAGTCATATGTGGGAGAGATGCCATGGAAATGTCTCCACGTCACTGCCCAGTGGGAGGATCACCCTGGCCAACAGTGGCATGTGGCATTAAGCACTCATGGCCCTGGCTCCAGCCATTTTTCTGAGGGGCAGTAGCACCCAGACACATGCTCACACTCCCTAGCACCCTCCATCCACGTCCCTTGGCACCCACCTGTGGCCCCCTCACCCTGCCCCCCACCCCCTAGTGTTCTCCCACCTGTGCTATCTAGTGCCCACCCATGGAACCCACCCTCCAGCCTGTAGCTCTCACCTGCTGGCCTGCTTGCTTGGGACTCCTGCTTCTTCCCACGCTGTAGTCATGTGAGGTCCTCACTTATGGCCCACACAGTCCAGGAGTTACAATGGCAACTGGGACTGCCGGGATTGCCATCACTAAGCGATGAGGTCATGTGACATCATGCTTTACGATCACATCGCTTAGTGACAGAAATTCTGGTCCCAATTGCCATGTAACTCAAGGTGTACTTATATCTTGTGAACTCCTAAGCAAAGAAAAAGCAAAGGAAGTCCACTTTATTCCTAAAAGGTTACACGTTTTTTACTGATTTCAGTCAGGATCCTCTTGATATGGAACCTAATAGATTAATAAATTTTGTAGATCAAAAGAAAACAACTTCCACATTAAAAAAAATAAGGATGGAGTACTCATAGCCCACTGATCATATGCAGACCCCACACTCTATTTGTGGCTGAAAGCAGAATAGTGTGAGTGCAGTTTGAATGCAAAAGGGCTCAATATTAATGACACAGTAGCCAGGAATCAAGACTGACTTGAAGGCATGCTTTCATATACACAAACACAATGACAATCCCAATAAAAGGCTGGAATATGAGCAGGAAACTCTGGGAAGAAAGACATTTCTATTTCTACTTTTAAGACATCCTAATCCTTGCAAAATAATAATTTTTCAGGGTTAGTGGTAATAGGATAAAAGTGGGGATTAGAGGAGTATCCAGAAGCCTCCTACTCCTGCTCCAATTTGAAAATGAAAAATTAAAAGAATTAAGTGCAGAAATTAATATTGAACAAACAAGGATCCCAATGTTTGCCAAAAATTTAGTGGGGTTAATTAGTAGCTTTGAGGCTGAACTCAAAAAGGCATCCTGCAATTCATAATTCTACCCAGTGACTGAAGTTAAAATAAATGCCCATAGCAGATGCCTTCTAAACATGCAGCGTTAATTCATGCAATGAAAAGCTTGAAGAATGCCCCTGTCAAAGGAAGTTATTTACTGACATATCAAATCATCGAAAACAACATGAAGGGGTCAAATTAGGAAGAACTCATAAAATACAAATAACTGTAAATTAAATAAACCTCACAGTTAAATTCATTGAAATCACATTTATATTATCCAAATGAGCAAATCTAGATTGTCTAGATTTTTTTTTAATTGTGTCAAGTTAAAATTTACCACCAGAGAAATCTTTGTACCAAGGTAAAAAATCAACGATCAAGAATTTATAGCTCCAGTCCCCCAACATGTCAAGATTATAATCTTATATCCTGCCTCACTTACTGCAATCTCTTAATATTTTCAGAAGTTCTCAATGCACAGGTAAGAGTTCTTGAGGCATTTTTTTTAAAGGGGAACAGGTCACACCTTTCATGTGTGCTACAAGTTTTACAGAAGAGAAAGCATACCATGTGTGAGTACATGGCTTGAATAAAATAAGTTTGTACAAAAGTATAACATATTTATATTTATGCTCTTTCTCTGTCTCTCTCTCTGTGTATGAATTACTAATATACAGTAACTCAAGACTGACTTTAAAAGAAACCATCCAAGAAACCAAAACAAAAACTTTCTCAGCATCCAAAGAAAGTATGGTTGCCTTATTTTGTCTATTTTGAGTTAAGGCAATTACATCAATTACAGTTCTAATATTATCAAGACCATGATAACCTCTACAATCTCTGGTCCAGCACATCCTGGTGCTCACATCTTAGATCTCATGTTCACCTTGGAGCAGATGTGTGGCAATTTGAATATAATGGGCATTTCAGCTAGCTTGTTGCCATTGTCCAATCACTTCTGGTCCAATCCAGACTAATAGCCACTCAATACCTTTGCGGTGTCTAAGAGAGTGCACCCTAAAAGCCTGAGTGTTCCAGAAGGTTTCTGGAGGATGCTTGGGGAACTTCCCAACAAACTGACAGGCAGCTGCTTGCTTAGTCTCTGGCAACAGGAAGTGATCCAGGCCACTTAGTGGTCTGTTTCTGTACGCCAATCCTGGGGTATGCTTTGTTTACTAAGGAGCTCTGGGAGATGAAGCATAAGAAATTATGTCTAGATACCTAGTAGAGAAAGACCAAAGCGAACCTGACCAACCTCACATTTAAGCTAATACTGTGGTGGTGAGGAAGGCAAAACATTGTTATTTGTTTTCATTTCTTGTAGTAAATTTGCCCCAGTAATCTAGAGCCCAAAATAGCTATTAAAATCAGTTTAGTTTATTAGTATGTTTATTTGGTTTGTGTTTATACCCAAATATAGTACAGGCAAAGCAATAAAGCTACAATACATTATAGACCTGTCTCAACAGTATTTCCATATAATAATACATTTAAAACCATTTTTAACTCTAGCAGAACCATTGTTTAAATCAGTATCAAATACTGCCATTGCAAGGAAAGATTCTTCCAGCTTCATAAAGTTTCTCAAGAAAGAAGCCCTCTATGAGCCTTCTTCAATCTCCATCCTCAGGAGATTGAACTCCAAATGTAGTTCCAGGGAAAATAAATTTGAAAGAGTATGAGCTTGATGGGAGAAAGCTCTGGATTTTTACATGAGAAAAAAACGAATCATCCTTGATTGCGCAATCAAGCCAGGCACAAAGGATCATGAATCATAATAAATAACTGGACATTTTTGTTCACAGGGCTCTGGAGGCTAGCACCAGCACTTCAGACAGGTAACACTCCCAAGTTTTAGTACAGACTGACATAAAGAAGAAGCAGGGATGAATCAGGAGAGATCCAAGATCATATGGATAATAATATTCTGGAATTGAACCAGGGGGCACAGAGCAGAGTCAGGAAGGCCAGCCAACAAACCCTTGTAATAGTTCATGGGAGACACCACTGAGACACAAACAAACTGCTTAGCTGTTTCAGTACTATGAAAAGGTTAGGTCTCTGGCTATTCAGAAGATGAAAGTTACAAATTTTTGTAATTTTATTGATGAAGGTCTTTAAATAAAGTTTCTCATCCATAAGAATTCCCAAATGCCTGCAGCAGATATTCTTGAAAGGAAAGAGAGAGAAGAGGACGAGAGAAGGACAATCAGAATGAAAACAGTAAACTCAGTTTTGTCCAAATTTAATTTAAGGTAGTGGGAACAATCCAGCTGGAAATCCCAGTGAGACAGCTGGAGAAGACTACATTGTATCATCCAGGACCAGGGAGAAGAACGATTAAAAGGCTTCATATTTATCAGGGAGACAAATTGCAGTACATAGTGGATTCTTGCTCAGCTTGGAACATTATATTATAACCCTCCTAAAATGTGTGAGTAGGAATCAGTTAGCATCGACCTCCAAAAAAAACCCCATAGACTTTGCACAGTATTTAAAATGCTAAGTATAAATTTCAGAAACAGACACCATTTTGCTCAACAAGATTGATAATGCTACTGTCATAATAACGAGGCATAAAAAAGAGAAGCTAACTGTAACAAATGCCCCTGAAATATGTTCCTACTAGGCATTTAATTCCGAGTACTCAGACCGTCTTTTCCGCTTATTCCAATGACACTCGTATCTTGTCATTTTCGCTTCCATTGCTCTGGTTGTCTCTCTCTCTTTTTTTTTTTTGGCTTCAGGTGCATAACTGTCTATATCTGGCACAACAGAGAGTATAAAGAAAACTTAAAAGAACATTTACTCTTATATTGTGGCATCCACAAGCCCCTTTTTCCCTTCCCCCATTAATTCTCACAAGGGGAGGATGATATGATGATACCCCTGATGTAACATAGAGCCGTAACCAGAGAGAAGATTTTAGAGATGCAGAGCCCTTTGTTCAAAATCTTGAGGGATCCTGGTGAATTGGGAGGAAAACAGCAAATTTCCTGTCAGTCATTTCAAAATCGTCAATCCTCTTCTTTCAAAGAAATGCTCAAGCTTGGTTAATGCAGTCATTTTAGTTGCACTTATTTTACTTCTAATAGAAAAGGTCTAGAAGTAAAAGGTTTTACTTCTAATAGAAAACTCAGGGAGGCAGTGAAGGACAGGAAGGCCTGGTGCGATATGGTTCATGGGGTCACGAAGAGTCGGACACGACTTAACGACTGAACAACAACAACAGAAAAAGTTGGATATTACTCCGAAGAAAATGTCTACCATGCATAAATACTGAAGCCATGAGAAAGCGAGCCTTATTGCTAGGCAGAAGCAAAGCTTCAGATACTGCCGTGGCCAAAAAATAAAAAAAAGCTGAAGGGGCACAAAGCCACATGTTCAATGTTATTCAGTAACTTATAAAGAGTATCTGAACTCCAAATGAATATTATTTTCATAGACTGGTTTGATTGCAATTCGGAAAAAGAAAGATGTTGTGGGATTGAGTCCTGGAGTATCTTTCTGTATTGCCAGCACCAAACAGCCCAGGAAAAGGTAATGCTTTTGACTGCAAACTGTTAAATATTATCTTCATAACAATGTTTATTATGAAAACACAGTAATTCCAGTGATGAAAACTGTAATGCTCAAGCTCCAAGCTTTATACCAGTGTTCCCAATCTTATTCCCACTCACATATTTTTGGACTTCAAGTCCTATCATCTGCAGCAAGCATAATTGCCGCTGGAGCTGCTCCAACACATCTAAAAGTCGGTAGATTGATGATGATAGCACTCCGTGATTTGTAGCACCTAAAAACACGATGAACCACAGTAATCACTAGGCTTTGCAAAAAACATTTTTATGCAATGAAAACGGAACCAAAGTTTGAGAGAACACTAATTTAACCTCAGAAGTGCCATTAGCTTCATTTATAAGACGTTCCTCTGCAGATGATTACATTTCCAGGCAGTACTCAGCCTCATGAATTTTAATGTGATGCTCATAAAAAATTGGATTCTTCAAGAAATTTACGACCTCCTCTCTTATTTTTGAATTGTCCTGACACTTTCCTTTTCCAAAGTACACCTTGCACTGTTACAGAGACATTTTGGCATATGATATATGGCAGTCACTATTGCATCATCAGGACTTTTAATAGTTGGCTGCAAAATTGTCTCACAATTTCAGTAGATTGAAAGGACATAATTAAATAACAAAAACACTTAAAGAATATTGGTTGCTCAAAACTGAGAAGTCAGTTTGGGGACTAAGATAAACCCCTGGGATTTCTCATCTTGTTAATAGAAAATTAACTCAAAGAATTTTTATTCCTCTCCATAAATGCAGCATCCTACAATATTTAAATAATTAAACTGATCATTCTCAGAGACAGTTCCCTGTCAAAAGGTAAAGGGTTGTAGTTTAATTGCTTGTATTGATTTTCTTTGAAATCTTCAATCATTGATTTTAAGCTATACAGAACAAATCTTCCTCGGAAGAAATACAGACCACCACTTCCATGTTTTAAGACCATACATCTAAGGATCAGGGAGGGTATGAAGAACTACATTTAACTCCAGATCACCTCAACTCAGAGGAATCTGTATACAGACACACACACATTTCATTTTAAAGATATAACCCTTTCATCACCTGAGAGCTCACACTCAGAAGATTCCTCCATAGTCTCATTGCTCTAGTTTTGCAACCGTGGGGGAGGATGAGTTGTGGAATCAGATTCAGGATTCTTTGTAATGAGTAATAGCTAGGTATAGCAGACAGAGTTTCCTTTCCAGTACAGCTCACAAATATTAGCAAAATCTAAGCAAGCAAATTTTATTTATTGGGTGCACCCATTAACCAAGCACAGAAGATCAAACAACATTCTTTGCTTGAGGACTTTTCCCCTGACATAAATCCAATCAACTTTAGTACATACAAGTGCAAATATAGCACTAAGCTTATTTCAAGGCTTTGGGCCAGATACTCACAGCTCCATTTCTTTGTGTGCAGTGATTTCAGTTCATTTGCCTTCTGCTTCTATAAGATTGATCCAATGGAGAAGAAAATGAGACCATATTACTAACCAATCCTCATTAAGAGTTTCTTTGTCCTAGCCTGTGGACAACAATCACAATTTATGCACAATTTATACTCTTTCTACTGTACTAATTCTTAGCAGAAAAATTAAATAGGGTGCAGATGGAATTTTTGGCCAGGAGAACTATTAGCAACCAGGCTGCCTTCTTTTCCACCATCTAAATGTAATTAATTTGCCTTAAGCCAGAAATGACACTTTGCTTTGAAAAGCAACTTGCATAAAGCCAGTAATAAACCATTTGCCCTGAGGACTCAGTATATCCATGGCATATATCGCCCTGCAAACAAGCTCTTTTCTCCAAAGACGGAGCTGGCTGGGACTTACCAAGACGTATCCTTAAACCCTGTCCTTCATACATTAGAATTCACCCATTTAACATAAATAGTAAAGAAAAAAGTGTCTTGTAATCATGTACAGACTTCTCCATCCTATCTGGGATTATGCACAGAGAGTTTATCTGATGGCCTAGATTCACACAGCATGCTTAGCCATGCAGTTTCCTTAATATTCCTTTAGATGACATACAGACCTAACCACCAAGCTTTGTAAACCATGGATTATGGCACAGAATTCTGTGAACAAGACTAGTAGCTGTTTTCAATAAATGTGATTGAAACAAACCATGGCCATAATGTTATGTGTAAAGAACCTGGCAGGTTTGAGCCACAAAAGTTTCACTTTAATGTACTTTAAACTATGTCTTATTAATATTAGACAAATTTCCTAGGCCTAAACATTTCCACAGCTAGAAATCTACTGTACAACTTCAGAAGAAGGATTGAGTCAGGAAATCATATATTTTATTATACCAGGCAAGTCTAAGTCAAGGAAAGCAGCTGAAGATCTGTTGTTACTTCCTATGAATAGCCATTCACATGTGACATTCTTATTACTCTACATCAGGGTTTCTCAACCAGGGTTCTGTGGAACCCTAGGGTTCCACAAGAGGTCACTAGGTTCCCTGGGAGATCATGATTTGTTTAAAAAATTATTTCAAATTTGACCAACACACTCTCACAGTGATGAGCAGAGACCAAACAAAAATCTTCCTGAGCTTTCTGGTAGTGCACTATTGGACTGTGTTTATTTTGTTGAATCCATTCTAAATTTTTGATGCAAGATAGGGCAGACTGATGATAACAGGTGAATGCTATATTGCAGGAAGGGAGGAATATATTGAAGGAAGGGGAGGGAAAAGTGCATTTTTCAAGAAATTAATGGACTCATCCAACTTAGTCTGTGACATCAGTCTCCCCCTCCTGCATCTTTTCCCTGCAGTTTCCCTGTAGTTATTTTATTCCATTATTTTAAATAAATTTCATACACAGTTATTCAATCATGTCTGAGGATTCGATGTGGCAATTTTTGAAAAGGAAGTGTGAGAGAGAAGAGGAGGATTCTAGAACGAACAACAACAATAAATTTGATGATGATAATGAAGAATTTAAATCTTCTCAAGCATTTCCCTGCACTAGTACATCAATGGACTCAAAAAAATGTCCATCTTTACAATGAAAGCTATTTATCAATGGGTTTTACATGGACTGGTGATCCAAGCTGACCTATTCCATTGTACCTCATCTGTGGCAAACAACTTACAAATGCAGCAGTGGCTCCAGTGAAATTAAAAAGACACTTAACTACAAATCACAGCTATATGACAAGTAGAAGTTCTGATTATTTTAAATGGCTATTGGAATCACAGAAGAAATGGACTAAAGATTTTGTTAATAAAATGACAGTAAGTAAAAAAGCCCAAGAAGCAAGTTATTTAGTAGCAGAACGTATTCCACAGCAAAGGAAAAGTCACACTTTGGGTGAGAAAGTAATCATGCCAGCATGTAAAATAATAGTGGGGAAAATGCTAGGACCAGATGCAGTACAAGAAATTGAAAAGGTTCCACTGTCAAACAGTACAATAAGTCGGTATATTGATGCCATGCCACATGATGCAGAGGTGGTTTTGTAAGATAAACTGAACAGCAGCTTTTCTATCCAAGTTGATGAGTCAACAGATTTCACCAATAAATGTCATGTTATGTCATTTGTAAGATTTGTAAATGATGGTTAAATTCAAGAAAACTTTTTTCAGCTGCAAAGAACTACATGAAACATGCAAAGGCCAAGATGTATTTAAAGTTTTGTCTTCATATCTGGAAACAAAAAGTCTGTCTTGGAGGAACTTGTTGGCATCTGTACTGATGGTGCTCCATCAATGGTTGGCTCCATGAGAGGTTTCATTTCTCTTGTAAGAAAAGAAAATCCTGATGTTGTCACAAGACACTGCATTGTTTACCCCTCTGTGTCAAAACTCTTGGAGATGAAATGAAAAATGTTCTGGATGATTCCTAATTCTTCTTCTCCTACTATAGTTACTATATCCATTTTCATAACTGCTTTGCTTGGAGCAGTTTCAGTCCAATTCTTTCTTGCTGTTTTATTTCTTTAGCTCATGCCTATCTAATTATTGGAATTCTGGAAAATCCCATGAGCTTATCATTTATCCTATGACTATATTAGGCCTGTCCTTCTTGAATGTGTTTTTATTGCTTTAATAGTTCCTTTGCAATTTTCCATCTCAAGATAATGCTGCAACTTTTTCTACCCTATCCTTGATTTCTCTAAGTAGATTTACTTTACCCTCGAGGTTACTCAAATCTTAAAACAACATACACAGAGACATGGAGGTCTGCTTCATTATTAAGAATAGTGTGATTGTGATAGAAACAATTTTAATTTGAGTAAACTGTGTGGACCAACTAATTTTAGGCAAAAGGAACCTCAAAACTTGCAAAGGGACTGTTTTACACTGTATTATTATCTTCAAACTGTGCAGCATATCAACTGTCATGGTCAAGAAATGCACTTGCAGTTTTGTAATAATACTTTTTCAAAGAAGTATATCTTCCTAGTAAACACTAATTTGTTTCCATGCAATGCAATCTGCTGGCAGCTGTGCTGAAGAGTGGGAAGGAGGTCAATCTGAGATCACAGAATGTTAATGAGAAGAAATGCTCTGAAACCTTTCATCTCTATCTTTCTGCTTTCTCTTAGCGTTAAATTATGTTTTCCACTGTTTCTATAGAACTGTTCCTGCAGATGTGTAGCCTTTTTTATGCTGTATATTTAGAGTGACTGTGATGGGCTGTTTCTTTCCACATCAGTCAAACACTTTTTAATGATGAACTCTTAACAAACATAAAGAACCTTCAGGGATACAAAGATTCCATATTTGGCAGTGCAGACTCAAAGCATACCGAATGCTAAAACAATTTCTAAACACAGAGAGTTTTTTCTTACACTTTTATGCAAGATGCTCCAAAACTAACGTATCATTTTTTAAATTAATGTCTGAGTCATCACAAATGTTGTATGGTGCCATGGTGTATTTGCCAAACTAATACAAGTGTATTTGGTTAGTTTTTCCCAAGCGAGTGAGACAGTTGTCAAACTATAAAATGCCACATTGAAAACTGCTTTCATTTGGAAGAAAAGTATTACTGGAGAAAGAGCACTCAATAAGCTTCTTAGGGCTGCACAGTGCTTTTGATATGATGCCACAAACAGTGCCTTGGAGGTTATGAATATATCCTCTACCTGCTGACCTTTAAAGCAGCCACATCTTCTCCCAGGATTGTGTGCTCTGAAGCACCTTTTTGGAAAGTATCTGAGAGCACTCCACAGCCCTAAAGCTTATTTCCATTGACATGCTCTGTATATTTCTAGCCACCCATTTCAGACTGGAGTGTAAGCAATTATCAAGTGATTAGGGCTATGGTGTCAGGATGTTCTCATAGCCATCTCTTCTTCCTTCCAACTCACAAAATTCCATATCACATAGAATTATCCCTACTTTGTAGTGTCATAATCTTCTGCTAATAACTAGTTCAGTATCAGGGTTTTGCTTAAAGTAGGAAAATGGTGGAGCTTTCCAGGTATCCTTTCCTTTGCACAGATGAAGGCTATCCAGATTTTATCTGTGGTAACTATTCATTTTTCATTTGGCTATTCAAATAAATTAAGCTTGAAGAGGAGAAGGAAAAACTCTGTGTTTAATCCAAAAATAAGTACGGGTTTCTCTTGCTTTATGCAAATTCATTTAATGAAAATTCATTATTATGTGACTGATCATTGTCATCCCAGAATTCACTTTATGAAAAAAAAAAAAAAATCCAGTATTATGCCATTTGTGCCAGCATAGACAAGTTGACCAAAACACTGGAAACATGCCAAGATTTCTTCCCACCAAAACCACTTGAACATTTTTCTGCTAAAACCCTTTTCTGGCTTCATTCATGGATTTGCCATCATGTTGTGTGACTGTTCTAGTTGTGTGTTGTGTCTCCCACTTACTTCCATTATCTGCAATAGCTGCAACTGTTACTATAGGATCAAAACAGCCAGCAACATTTTGTCCAATACACTTATCCAAAAGGAAAAGGAGAAGGACCTCCTTAATACTAGAAACAAAATTGGACATATCATGTCACGCCGAAGCTAGTGAGGAGTCCTCAGCCCTATGAGAAATTTTTAACTTGGGCAAAACTACCATGTGCAACAAAGCAAAGAATGCTAATAAAATTTGTCATGTCTACCTCTTTGGCTGCCATGATAATTACAAGCTTTAGAAATCCAGCTGTAAAAAAGGTGGAGAAAATACTTTCATTGTACATAGAATATGAGACAAGGAAGAAAATATATTTGAGTAATGTCATGATTAAGAATAGGGCTCTAAAAGTTTATTAGCATATTTGTCAATGCATTTGGGTTACAAAATTTGGCATAACAATCCCCTTTTTTCCATTGGGTAAGTGTCTTTTATGTAAATACACTTTATGCAAGGTTTGGGAGAAATGTAATATTAGCATAAAGGGAGGGAAGCCTGTATTTGATGAAAGGGTTTGATTTCTTTCTTTCTTTGAATGTACCATATAAACGTAGGATGCTTATCAGCTTATTTGTCTTTTCAATATGCTTTTGTTTTCCTTCAAACACATTGATCAAGGAACCTGAAAGGGGAATTTTTATCATCTGTTTATTTTTGCAACCTGTTTCAGATGTTGGCTACTGGCAGAACAAAATATCAGAAGGTGTCAACTTGCACAGTCTTAACAGTGATTTAATCTGTTTCTCTGAATAAAGTACAGTAAATATTCCTCCCCACATTGCATGAAGCCACAATTAAAAGCAGAGTGGCAAGGATGAGTTAAAAAGCTTGAGCTGAATAAAACTACCTTATTTGAGCATCCTATATATGTGAAAAATTAAAATCAAGGAGGTCCTGATGTTGCCTTTTCAGCTCCAGTATTTCAAAGGATCTTTGATAGTGACAGTTCCAGAAAGACCATGCTTGGAGCTGAAAATAGGCCAGGAATGGGCAAGCACTTCCCCTTATGCTTGCAGATTACGTGCTTATATTTGTGATGGACAAAAGAAAACAGTGAGGAGATCAAACCATGTGCATTTGGGGGATATGTGAAGGAATATTAGCTATTTATTGACATGGAAGATAAGGAACATTCTACTAATCAGACCAAAGGCCCATCTATTCCAACATTTGTCACCAACTGGATAGATTCAGGAAACTTGCAAATAAGGACAAGATGATAGTATCCTGCTTTTTAAGGTATGCTGCCAGTGATTCAAGAGGTAAACTTCCATCATGCTAGTAAAGACCAAAAGCACAAGGTCTATGAACTTGTGCAGTCCCCTTGGAAAGCCCTCTCAATTAAAGGCTTTCACCACAACTGTTTGTTATGTTTATATTTGATGGGTGTTTGTTTTTATGGAATTTTATACCATGGATATGTTATCAGTTGTATCTTCTGTGTAAGCCACTGAGAATCTTTTGATTGCAGTGGAATTGAAATGTGACAAATAAACAAACTGATGGAAGTGAATTAACAACACTTAAAAAAAAAGTTAAAGAGAAATATTAATATCAAAATCACAAGAAAACAAGAAAGCACCTTTAAAACAACAATGAAAGCTAGGAGAGCTCAGGCAAAAAGGATTGGGTCGAACTTAAAAAAATCAGCATCTGCTCCTGGGATATGATATGTAAAAGAGTGGCTTGTTGATGAATAATATTGATACCAGTTTTTACTCTGCTATGTCCAATACATATTGGTTTCAGAGCTATCATCTTGCCTTTGATTGATTGATTTTGTGCCATCAATTCATTTTCGACTCCTCCTAGATTTTCTCCATGATGATCTATCCCTAACCTGTTCTTTCAAGTCTCCCAACGGTGCACTCATCGCCACTGTAACTGAGTCCATCCATCTTGCTGCTGGCCCTCCTCTTTGTCTCTTTCATTCTACTTTTCCCAGCATTAGAGCCTTTTCCAGAATGCTGGGTCTTCATTTAAAATGTCTGAAGTAGGATAATTTGAGCCTGGTCCTTTGTGCCTCAAGTGACAACTCTGGCCTGAACCATCCTACCTGGAGTAATATAAATCAGCTATTGAGTTGTATTGTAATACTAAATAGTGTAACCAATTGCATGGAAGGTGCCTGGAAACAACCCTTATGGATTATGAGTTTCAGGATGCAAAAGTTTGCCTTTTAGAAGCTGTAAAAAATATTTATCCCATAAAGCCAGGCTGGTGTAAAATTTCAGTGTGCCGCCAGTATGCTGATGAACACCCAGCGGATTATTATGAAAGACTTTTGCAAATGTTTATTAAATACTCCACTACTTCAGAGTCACAGCACACAATGTCTGCTATAATTGCAAACACCTTTTAATGGACTATTGCCTGATGTTAGTAAACAATTAAAGGTGCCCCTGATTGGATGGAAAAAGAAAGTAACATCAAAACTATTAGGAGCTGTCATCTGGTAGTCTCAGAATGTCCTTTTATCTCAACCAGCTAAATGTGGAAGCAAAATTATGTGATATACAATTTTGCTGAAAGGATAGCCAGCTCCAAGTGCAACAGGAACCACACCCCAAAAATGGAGGCAAGGAGCAGTTGCTGCAGGACAAACTTGGCAGTATTTGCCATAAATCTGGGAAACAGGGAACTGGAAAAGCCAATAGCCTGCATCTGAACCTATAGTTTTACAGTAAATCATCTTGCTGACTATGCTATGAAATCTGGTGGAAAACTCACCCAAATAAACCCCAACAACTGGAGAGGACCCAGTGGTTGTTTTACTCCCTAAAGCTAGGAAGTTATAGTAAGTCACTGGTCATTTGCAACCCGGCAAGCCAAGAGGAAGAGCCCCAAGATTATATGGGTCTCGTACAGAATGCTGATCAAAGATAGTGTGAGCATGCTTATGCACCAGCAGAAAGTCCCCAATACAGAAAGAATTGTTTTACAACTGATAAGGATACAAGATAACAGAAAGGAAGACGTGGGCATCATTCAAAGTATGGCAATGCTGCAAAACACATCAGCTTTGATATACAGGAGACGCCAAAGCTCTAACTGGTATTCCAGCAAGCTGACTCTGTACTTCACTGTGGAAAGAAGGAGAGAGATAAGGAAGCAACACTGTGCATTATTAAAACTTCAGCCTCTGCTAAGGGCATAAATTCTTTGGTAAGTTTCCTATTGAATTTCCCTAGCATCGATAGCATATTAGCACAGATATAAGATTCCATACTTAAAAGAAATACAGCTGAAGGCATATAAGCAATACTACAGCTGTATACAAAAGCAAAGTAGTATAATCAGTTAAAGTTCAATTTTTTCATTGATTTCTCCACAAACCTTTAAGAATCAGCTGCTTGTGTATTAGAGGAAGAGTCTGGGGTTTAGTGTGAAACCTCACACTGAAAGTTTTGAATCAAAATGCTTAGATAGGCTGAGTCTAGTACTCCTAATACAGGCTAACAAGATCCTGTTGTTCTCCCACCTCCCCTGGGAAGTTTGGTCTTCTTTTCAGCATGGTTGCCTTGCACTTAATTTCTATGTCACTGCATTTTATTACCATCTTCCTTTTCCTATAGTAAAGTAATTACTTGGATTTGGATTTTTATCTTCTATCTGATTTACATGGGCAGGGGCTCCAAAGTCTGGTTTGATTCATGATTGATGAGATGACAAGAACACTGACATTTCCTCCCTGGTTTCTTTCATTTCCTCCTTGCCAGCCCAAAGTCATTAAGCCATCTTTCTGCTAAAATAAAGGTTGCTTGATTCACTCAATAAGTGGTGCATATACAAACAAATGTTGAACAAGCATGACAATAATTGAATCCCCCCCCCCCCCACATCCTTTTATTACCAACAGCCTCTGGTAATATTCTAATGGAAGCAAATCTGCTTCCTATCCCTTCATTTCCTTGTGCTTACTGCTACTGTGCAGTGTCATTTATCTAAATGGGATATGGAAGATGCTATCTTAATCTGCAACACCAGATGAGTACAATTAATGTGAACCTTGCCTGGGGATTATTGTCTTTGCTAATCCACTCAATTCCCTTTATCACTATGGGAAATAGGAAAAGAAGCCTATCAGTCTTCTTGACCTTGCTCTTTATTGATGTTATATATTTTAGAGCTTTTCTTCCCTAAGCCATGCTATAATCAGTAAAATACAAATGTACTTGGATCAAACACATCCTATGTTCCAAAATAAGGGAGATTTCAGTAATATGTGAAGTAATGCCTTAATAACAACAAGAACATCCTATTTTTCCCAGAGGAGCAAGATAGTTTACACAGAGATTTCACCTAACTTTATCCTCTCAACAATAACTCTGAAGGCAGATTGGGCTGAGGAAGTGACTGCCCCAAAATCACTGAATGAATCATGGTCAGTTGGCATTTAAAGCTGGTTCTCCTTAATCCAATTCTGTCTCTTAGCTACTACCACTGAATGAAGAAATCTACAGCTTTGGACTTCAGTTAGGTCCGGAAAATAATCCTGCTCCTATTTCTGAAAAGCCACTTCCGTTCATCGTAGGCAGTACTGAGCTTGATGAACTATTGTCTGATTTGGTATAAGGCAGCTTATATTCACTGGAAGTGGAATCAAGGGTAGAGGTATGTGGAGAAGAGATGGTTATATACCCTTTTACAAGTCAATGGGGCAGAATGTACCCCATATTTTTGCTGATATTTGGTAGGCAAACCTTGGCCCTGTCTCAGAAACGGGATAGAAATCTAATATAGCCTCCAAACTGGACTGGCTGTCCCTATTATTTAGCAAGTGAAGCAGACACCTCAAGTTGTAAATCCTGGGGGACAGCAGGAAAGTGTTGGAGGAGAAAACTATATGCAGCTGAAGCTAAGGTTACCTTCAGAAGTAGTGGAAACACAGTCCCAAGAATTGCTGAAAGCCACACTGTTCGTAGAGGTTCAATATTATTCTTCATAGCTAAATGTAAACCAGTTGCCTTGATTTGTATTTTATAATTTGCTGTCCAGTTTCTCCATATTACTGAAATTTGGGCATGTGTCAGAATTAGTGCCAAGAGCCCTTAAATTTCATGGACTGCAAAAACAATACAAAGCCCAACCCTTTACAAAGCCCAACCCTCTGTAATCTCTCAGACTTGCTAGTTCATCCTATCCAAAACCTCTGGAAAGCTTTTTAGTGAAATATGGAAGATCCAGGATGTAAACAAACCATTCCCTTGGGCAGCTAACCACAGCCAAAGCAGAAAGCAGTGGAACGTGTTCACAAGAAATATTCCAGCAGGATCCAGAAAGAATGCCATTCCTTTGGTTGATTTTCAGAGAAACAAGTTGTGTTCAGGTACTTCTTAGCTGCTAATGTTTCTTCCAGAGATAAGAATATTGTGTACCACATAAGAATTACCCTGGGGGGATAGAGGTGGGCAATGAGCCAGTGACAGGAGGGAAGGAAATCCTATGGGGCATATGCCTAAAAGTAATTTCCTGACTTTGAAACTTTTATGTTGCTACCAACCATGTAAGTCAAAGAAGGGAGGAAATGAGGAAAGGCTCTTCCAGTCAATGGTCAAACTAAGGGCTTCCTATTGTTGCAACATTTTGGGCCTGGTATATAATTAAAGCTTTGTTGACTATCAAAATATTGAGTGAGCAGCAGGAAGCAAAAGAGATTCTGTTAACTAAATTTACTCAAAGAAACAATGAAATGTGTTGCAGTCAAAACATGTCCTAGGCAACCTTACATCCTACTACATTGTTCCATAATTCCAGGGCTTCAACCACAGCATTTCTTGGAAAGGATAAGTCCTTATCCTTGCTTTCACCATTTTTATTATTTTATTTTTGTATTTACCTTTATTTTTATCATTACTTATTTTACCCTGAACATTTCAACGTTTAACTGTGTTATATATCTTCTAAGCCACCAAGAGTCAGTTGACTGTGACAGGGTATACATTCAATCATTCAATCAATCAATAAAATATGATTTAATGTGATCTCTGAACCTACCACTTTGTCAGGCCATTCATTCATACCTCATCTGTTCCAGAACTCTCACTTGCAGAAATATTTTCCAGCCAAACCTAGAGATTCTAGGCACTCTATCACTGAGCTATGGATAATTTCCCAAACACATAGGACAGGAAGCTTTCTTAAACCTAACCATATCAATATCCCATCTAACTCCATTCAGTGTACTCTGACTATTAGTAGTTCTCTGATTTCTCAATCTGAAAGGGCTTTCCCCTCTCACTTGTTTGTGTAGGAACTTTCTAAGGCAGACCTTCTATTCAAAACATGCATTTTGCTTCCAAGCTCTGCCCTGTATTTGTTATTGTGAGTAGACAGGATCTTGCACACAAATGTTTGGGCCATTTTAGGGTCACAATAGCCAGAATGAATGTTCACAAATATCATCATCATCATCACTGAACAATTAACTCTCTTTTCATACAGATTGATTTCTATTTAAGCTTAGAATATAAATATTTTATTTTATAGAAAACACTGCCAAACACTGATTTTTTTCAGACACATATACAAGAGGATATACAAATTTACTTTATTGTCAAAGATGAGTTGTGGATCCAGGCTGAAATGCAGTTGGCGGTTTAATTCCCAAACTTATAGGCACTGTTATAAGCATCTAGTAGAAGCCATGATGATGCCAAAATGATCTTGGGTAACATGACATCATGGTGCAAATGACATGAATTACACACTTATATCATTTCCCTCATTATGTGTGTGACATCATTTCCCCTTCCCCAGCAGATACCCATGGATATTGTTCAAATCATATTCTAAGAACAATTAACTGAGACGCTGCCTGCTGTGTGTTCCCACAATAAATACCCTCTGAAATCTAATGCTACAGTGTAATAATAATAATAATAATGATAATAATAATAATAATAATACCGCCACCTATGCAGAGAAGCTGAAGAAACAGTGGACCACCTAGTTAGCTGCTGCAAGAAGATCGCATAGACTGACTACAAACAACGGCATGACAAAGTAGCAACAATGGTGCATTGGAATTATCTACAAGAAATACCATTTGCCTGCAAGCAAGAACTGGGGGACCACAAGACGGACAAAGTAATAGAAAATGAAGAAGCTCAAGTGCTCTGGGATGTTAGAATTAAAACAGACAAGCACCTGCCACAGAACACCCTAGACTTAATAATTGTTGATAAGAAAGACAAAGAAGTCTGGATGGTGGACATTGCAATATCTGGAGAAAGCAAAATAGAAGAGAAAAAACTGGAGAAAATCACAAAATATAAAGACCTGCAAATAGAAGTAGAACGACTATGGCAAAAGAAAGCAAAGATAGTACCAATAGTAATAGGCACCTTGGGCGCAATCCCAAAACATCTGGAGCGTCATTTGAACACCATCGGCATTGACAAAATCACCACTGGTCAGTTGCAAAAGGCAGCTTTACTTGGAAAGCCTACATCCTGCGACAATACCTTTAACATTATTAAAGAACAACATCTGGCTATCTCAGGTCCTTGGGAAGGACTTGATAGGTGGATAAAAATGCCATATCCAGTCTAAACATCTGGTTGACTATGCAACCAATAATAATAAATGATTTGGCAAAAAAGCAGTTTGAAGATTTTATAGTTAAGCCATGATTTTGTACTGGTGGATTGCAGAGAAAGACAGAACTAAGAAAATGAAACGTGTTTATGAGTAATGAAAAAATACATAATTGGCACAAATTCCTGGAAAGAAATGGCACTACTGCTCCATTTCTTTCCAGGAATTTGTGCCAATTATGCATTTTTTCATTACTCATAAACACGTTTCATTTTCTTAGTTCTGTCTTTCTCTGCAATCCACCAGTACAAAATCATGGCTTAACTATAAAATCTTCAAACTGCTTTTTTGCCAAATCATTTATTATTATTGGTTGCATAGTCAACCAGATGTTTAGTCAGCTTCCCCATCCTGGCGCCCTCTGTCCATTTTGCACTGATCAGTCTGTTGGGCAATTACAAAAGCTGTAGTCAATCATATCTGGATGACACCACAATGGAGAGAGAGAAGTCTAGTTTAGAGCTTATGAGAGCCAGTATGGTACAGTGGTTAAGATGTTGAACTTGGACTAGGGAGATGAGTGGTATCTTTCTTAGACCAACTTACCCCACACTGTTGTTGTTGTAGGAAAAACTGGAGGAGGGGATGCTATGTCTGCCACTTGAGCCCCTGAAGGAAAGACAGACCATAAATTAAATAAATAAATAAATTTAAAAGGCACACATTGTAATCTAAATGGAGAATCCGTGTGGTATCCATGTACATATGATATTACTGCCATAGTGCATCTATGGCCTTTTATTGAACAAGAAAGGCTCTTTAAAATATATTTGTATTTTTATATTTATGGATACTTTAATAAAACCATGTGCATCATGTGCCATTGACTGGCATTTTAATAATGAAATTTACTTCTACCTCATAATGGCCCTGTTCCCTTAGGTTAGCGAGGGTGTTAATAGCAGAAAACAGGTATGCTGATCAGTCAACTAAACCCAGAGAGTTAAATTTCACCAGGTCAGTCATGTTATGGGAACAGCTAAATCTAGTCAACATTGTTCTCCAAGAGAAGGAGCTGGAGAGAAAGAATGGCTGAAAATATAGGACTCACTATTACAGACCTAATTGCTGAAGCCTGGAAGAACAGAATTTGCCATTCCACTAATTAGCTATAGCAGTGTTTCTCCACCTCAGCAACTTTAAGACGTGTGGACTTCAAGTCCCAGAATTCCCCAGCCAGCATGGCTGGCTGGAGAATTCTGGAAGTTGAATTCCACACGTCTTAAAGTTGCTGAGGTGGAGAAACACTGAGCTATAGTGTCTACTAGAGTCAGCCTGCCCATCTGAGAAGAAGCTAGTGATGTTTAGCAGTATTCTTTCAGTATAAAGATTTGTGGGATGTAAGCAGCTCCTGGAGAAATAAGGTGGAGATTCTGTTTGCCAAATGGTGATGGTTGATTTCCAGAAAAACCAAGAAGGTCATTTGATTTGGTTAGGTGAGTTGTTGGAAGAGAGCCAGCAGTCATCAACACAGCCAGAAGCTGATAAAACTGCTATTTAGAGAAGCATTATATCCAAAAAACAAATACCATCATTTTTTTCTGTTTTTTATAAAACACATTTCTGAGGCCCTCCAACTCCAGAACAACTCTGGACAGCTGAAAATTTAAAAAGGAAGAAACATTACAATGTCAAGAAAGATGAGCTGCCCAGAGAGGAACGATAAGAACCCTCTTTACCATACAACACACAACCTAAAGGGGCCCAACTCCCATCCTAGCCTGAGGCCTGGAGAAAGAGCCAGGTTTTCAAACAAGACTTGTTTAAAGGTGGGCCAGGTATGGGGCTGTTTGAATCTCTGGGGATTCTATTCCAGAAGGCAGGTGCTGTGACAGAGAAGACACATTCATGTGTGCCACTAGATGGCACTGTTTACTCAATGGGAACCTGTCTCATCATTAGGGATGGGCAGAAACCATGGGAGACAGGTGGCCCCTCAGCTTATTACAGTGTTGTCCAAACTTGGCCACTTTAAGATGAGTGGACTTCAACTCCCAGAATTCCCCAGCCACTCCCTTCAGGTGCTATATTGTGACATACTCTCAAATTGTCATTGATGCTAACCAGTCCTATTACAAATGTACAGGCTGAACAGGGATAACAGAGGTGCAGGAACAAACATTTATTTATTTAAGCATTTATAGGCCACCCTACTCAAACAAAAAGGAAAAAATCACCAATGCAGAAGAAGACAACACAAACACAAACCACTTAAGCATACTAAGATAATGAAACATAAGATGACTTCATATTTACATCCCCCCCCAAAAAATGTTCTGTTCCTGAAATTATCAGTGTCCCAGGATGATTTATATTTTATTCCGAGTTGTTCATGAAAAGCCAACGATTTCATCAAGCCAAAAGAAGCTACTTAGAGAACACTAGAAGAGATGGGTGTAGAAATATAAATCAGTTTCATCAACAGTGGGAGGAGCTGTTTCAATTCTTTTCAGAAAGCAGAAGCAGCAGCACGAAGTTGAGATCATTCACAAAGGCAGCTACAATTTGAGTGAACATCAGTGGTCTGAAGTTTTTGCCATACAGGGGTATGTACATCTGTTTTTCTTTTAGTAGATTGTTAAATGTGAAACTTTCCTAAATCCTTCTTACAGTTGTTCCCCCTTGCTCCTCTTTAAAACTTTTGCCTGTTCCCTATTCCCTGCTTTGCAAAAACAGATTTTTATTGTTGAATACAGTAATTAATTAGATGAATTGCCCCTGGCACAACAGATTTACCATTGGTATATAACAGATGTATATGTGTATCTGGTTTTGACTGTACTGGAATAAGTGCTTTCAAGGCAGATTAGAAGAATGTAAGAAGCACATGGAGCAAGAGTGGATACAGTGAGACCTTTTTAAAAAAAAAAAAGTTGTAAATTTTAAGTGAATCTTTTCTAACTTGGTGCTCTCCAGAAGGGTTGGAATCAGCTGCTGTAGTTCTCCTAGACAGCATGATTAGTTTGCTCTGTATTTGCTTGAATATTCACTTTGCTCGGCTATTTTGAAGCACAACTGAATAAAATGCACTATTGCCATGGTGGCTGGAAATTATGGGAGATACACTTGGACAACTCTAAGTTAGGAAAGCTGTTAGAAGCTAAGTATTGCTCAGTAAGTTGAAATTCTTTTTTTTTTTTTTTTGCTGGGCGGGAGGTTGGTAATGGTACAAGCAGTTGTAGAGGGATATTATTTATGTTGAGGATGATAGTAGGAGCTTGCTAGTCAGGACCTATATGTGGAAGTTATGCCCTCAGTCAAGATGAGAATTGCTTGTAGTAACATGATTATCTTTTGTTGTTTTCAGTTCTTTTAAAAAATAAACAAGAGAAAAGAAAACCAGAAAGGTGAAGCAAATGTATGCTAGCCACAGAATTAAAAGATGGTCCTATATAACAAAATGAAATGGAGCCTGTTTCAGAAAAAGTTGCTAGATGAAACCACCATTATGAAGAGGGTAATATAATAGAAATAGCCAGTATCAATTTCCCTAGAACTGGGGGAAATGGTTTGGTTCCTCCCAGATGATTTGGACTTCAGCTCTCATCAATGTTGAAGGCACGGCAGCCAAATGGGTGGTTGGCCTGCACCGGGTGAAGGATTGGGCTTTAAGGAAATTAGAGAATTTATACCAGGGGGTGTTTATGCAACTCATAAATGAAGTCTTAGCAAAATGTAACGATCTGCCACCTGCTGATCCCAAATCCAGTAACTTTCCTTGCAACCAGTATTGATTCAAAAGAAAGTTCATTTACTGAGAACAAGTGTACAGTTCCAAAGCATTGCTAAGACTGAGCCTGAGCATGCCAAAAGTTGTTATTCTTACTTTTCCCTCCTTCAGCCCCCTTGGCCTGGACTAAGGAGTGCCAGGAAGCATTTCAAAGTTTACAGCAGCTGTTTATGGCTGAACCGATCTTAAAGCACCCTGATCCAGAACAGCCATTTGTCATCCAGGCAGATGCTTCAGATGTGGCGGTGGGAGCTGTGCTGTTGCAGAAAGGAGGGGTGGGGGAGCTATTTCCATGTCCATACATATCCCGGAAATTTTCGGAAACAGAAAGATGCTGGTTGGTGTGGGAAAAGGAGGCAAAGAATTGTGGGACTTGTAGCCCAAAATATCCAGAGGATACCATATGCTTGCCCATCTTAGAGCAATGGCCTTGATGTAGAATATATGGAAATTAGATTTGGCTACGATCCAATTGCCTGTTTACTAAGAAGGAAATCTTTCTGAATTCATTCAGACTTCCCTCTTAGTAAACAAACAGAATATTGTATGATTGCATAATGTAAACCACATTTTAACTTAGTGGGATGTATGAATCCAATTATTGATATTTGTATCCTAATGTAGCACACTGTAATCTGGAGCTAAAAAAAAATGCAAACAAGTTGCCTGGCTTCTGCTCTGAGAGACTTGGCTACTACACTTCATAATTCATAATCCCCCTTCACTGAAGCTGACGTATTCAGTTCCTGTTCTAGTATATTGTTTGCTAGGTATTTTGGGGCATTATTTCCAGCAGAAATTATGACACATACCAAGATAAACATGAGATGTAAGGGACTTTTTTTTAAAAAAAAATCACATATTCACTTTTGTTGTTCAGTTGTTAAGTTGTGTTTGACTCTTCGTGACCCCATGAACCATATTGCGCCAGGCCTTCCTGTCCTTCACTGCCTCCCTGAGTTTGCTCAGTTTCATGCTCAACGTATTCACTAGAATGAAGCAAAGAGGCTCAAATCCACTCTAGTCATTCTAATTTCTTTGAATTAGCAATATGAATATGAGATCATAAAATCTCCATGAACTGCAAATATTTCCTCCTTTGCAAAATTACTAATGCAATACTATGGTCTTAGTTCATGAAAAGAATGGGCTCGGGTAAACAAGCTAGCTGGATGCAGTTGCTAGAGAGCAAGGAAAGAGGCACCAACTCATCTACAGAAGTAGAAAGTTGGAGAAGAAAACTAGAGCTTGTTTCTATTCCATCAGATCATTATTCTGAGCTGCAAAGAACTTAATCTTTGACAAAAAGAACTTAAGTATAAAAACTTTATTTTCTTGGGGAGAAAATAGGGTGTCTTGTTATTCTTATTATACTGGCAGCTCGTTGAGAGAGAATAAGAAAGCTTAAGATTGGCACATAATCAATAGGAAGACAATTTCAGCTAAAAGAATCATTTCTATTTTAACAATCTTTTAACAATTTTATATTGGAACTGTTAACATGGCATCAACCAATTAACCCATTTTGTAACTCAATTTATGGATACCCTGACTAGTATCCATCCTAAACCAGGAAAAAAACTGTTTTACTATTTGCACGTAAATGTTCTGGTTTGATATCAATCATTTGATAATAGCTGCACATCAAACTCATATCAAAGATGTAGAACAACTACCAAAAGTTATCCTTAGCCACCCAATAGAGATGTACCCAAATACGTGCCATAATGTCAGGTTAGAATTGTGGACTGAAAATAAAAGATGTTGACATTGGGCACACATCATGCTGAGGTTGGCTTAAATGTCAATTGGCTGGCTTTGATATCTTTCATACTCGGTGAGCCTTATGCTTTGCAGAAACTTTTTAAAAAAATCTTCAGAGCAGTTCTAAGGAGGTGGGCACCCCACTGAGCATTGTATACCATCAGTGGCCATAACGGTCTCAGGAGGAATGGAACAGAGTGAGTTTGTGACGCTAATGGGTCTGAAGAGTAACCATTTATTCTGAGCAGCAACACAGGATGTCAAGGAACAAAAAATGATTTTCTGCAAGAGATTCTGCCAGCTGAGCTCTTACAGCCAGATGAGAAAGTGACGGGAATAAGAGGATTAGCATCCTGGGGTTCTATGGGACTTTGACTCAAGACAAAAATAATAAAAAGTGTTTTGTTTTGATTTTTGCCACAAATCTATTCTTCCTGAGAAAAGACATGTTGCAACTGGAAAATGTAAAGTTTCTTTTCTTGCTCTGTATTTACCTGTTTGCTCTATTTTGCATTTCCTGTGGAAGTAATTTGTTAACTTTTCCTTTCTATTTCACCAGGAAACACTTGCTTCATTTTTCTTTGATCCGTATTAAAAAGGATCAAAATTCTTCCTGTTCCCAGAAAATGAAATGGAATAGGGTTCTTCAAAAGAAAAAAATAATAACATCCCTTTAATTTCACTGTAGTTCTTCCCACCCCCACCTTCATCATCACCCCATCTTGCCATAAAGTTGGTCATTCAGTTCAGCTTGCCTTAAGAAGGCTAGGAAAACCAGTTGCAGTGGAGAATTTGATGCTGTAATTTCCCCACTGTTCACTTGGTTCCCTTATTTGAGACTAAGGTTCAGTTCTTGGCTTCTCCAGGTAAAGTTGGAAAACCTTCTGCTTGAAACTGTGGACAACTACTTCCAGCCAGTGTCAAAAATTCTGAACTAGATGGATCAATAATTGAATGCTAAGCAAGGCAGCTTTCTAAGGACACTGAAAATATATTAATATTTTTGCATTTATATTGAATATTCAACAACAACAGCAACAAAGTATAATACTTTCTTTTCTTTGCACAGTCAAAGCCATTGTTAAAAAGAAAGAAAAAACTCAAGATAAAGCTGGTGTTGTTCTCTATTAGGATCAATTTTCTTTGCTCTTCTTTTTTTTGGTAATAATTTTTATTAAAGTTTACAAGTACAAAGATAAAAGACTAATACAAACTAAGAAAAATCTGAAACATGAAGAAAAGAGAAAGAAAAGTGCGAAGAGAGGAAAAAAAGGAAAAGATAAGAAAAATACAGGTGAAACTCGAAAAATTAGAATATCGTGCAAATGTTCATTTATGTCAGTATGGCAATTCAAAAGGTGAAACCAATATATGAGATAGACGCATTACATGCAAAGCGAGATATGTCAAGCCTTACTTTGGTATAATTGTGATGATTATGGCGTACAGCTTATGAAAACCCCAAAGTCACAATCTCAGAAAATTAGAATATTACATGACATCAATAACACAAGGATTGGAAATAGAACAATATCGTACCTCTGCAAAGTATAAGCATGCATATGTACTCAGTACTTGGTTTGGGCCCCTTTTGCAGCAATGACTGCCGCAATGCGGCGTGGCATGGATGCTATCAGCCTGTGGCACTGCTGAGGTGTTATGGAAGACCAGGATGCTTCAATAGCGGCCTTCAGCTCCGCTGCATTGTTCGGTCTCATGTCCCTCACCTTTCTCTTGGCAATGCCCCATAGATTCTCTATGGGGTTCAGGTCAGGCGAGTTTGCTGGCCAATGAAGCACAGTAATCCCATGGTCATTGAACCAGGTTGTCAGAACCTGCATCACCCATCTGTTGTTGTTTGCCATTGTATTGCAGTCGTTGGGAGTTAGAGGGAATTGGTTCTGCCACTAGTAACTAAAGGGGGGGTGGGGTTCTGTTAATGGTTGTAATGGGAGCTGGGAAGCAGCTTAACCATATATGGGCAATTTTGCCTGGCTTGATTGCCGGCAAGGCAGCTGGGGCCCCAAAGAGCCAGGAAGAGGCTCGGGGAGGAGGGGGGAGGAAGGAAAAAGGTCACCACCCGGTGGAGAAGACTCAAGACGCCAGGCAATCAAGGGAGGTGGGATAAATAGAGGGAAGTTAAACCAAGGCTTTAGTTTTAGTAATTTTCTGTTTACAAGCTACCTGTACCACTCAATAAAGAGTATTTTTCTGAACCAAGCCTGGTTGCATGAGAATACTTCGGAATTGGGAGTCAGACGGGGAGGACTTGACACAGGTTTTGGTACTTTTGGCAGTGTGGGCAGGTGCCAAGTCCTGCTGGAAAATGAAGTCAGCATCCCCATAAAGCTCGTCTGCGGAAGGAAGCATGAAGTGCTCCAAAATCTCCTGGTAGACGGCTGCGTTGACCCTGGACTTAATGAAGCACAGTGGACCAACACCAGCAGATGACATGGCTCCCCAAATCAACACAGACTGTGGAAACTTCACACTGGACTTCAAGCATCGTGCATTGTGTGCCTCTCCATTCTTCCTCCAGACTCTGGGTCCTTGGTTCCCAAATGAGATGCAAAAGTTGCTCTCATCAGAAAAGAGGACTTTGGACCACTGGGCAACAGACCAGTTCTTTTTTTCTGTAGCCCAGGTAAGACGCTCCTGACGTTGTTTGTTGTTCAGGAGCGGCTTGACAAGAGGAATACGACATTTGAAGCCCATGTCCAGGATCCCTCTGTGTGTGGTGGCTATTGATGCACTAACTCCAGCCTCAGTCCACTCCTTGGGAAAGTCCCCAACACTTTGGAATGGCCTTTTCCTGACAATCCTCTCCAGGCTGCGGTCATCCCTGCTGCTTGTGCACCTTTTTCTACCACACTTTTCCCTTCCACATAACCTTCTATTGATGTGCTTTAATACAGCACTTTGGGAACATCCAACTTCTTTTGCAATTACCTTTTGGGCTTTCCCTCCTTATGGAGGGTGTCAGGGATGGTTTTCTGCACAACTGTCAGGTCAGCAGTCTTTCCCATGCTTGTGATTCCTACTGAACCAGCCTGAGAGACCATTTAAAGGCTCAGGAACCCTTTGTAGGTGTTATGGATTCATTAGCTGATTAGAGTGGGACACTTTGAGCCTAGAACATTGAACCTTTTCACACTATTCTAATTTTCTGAGATTGTGAATTTGGGGTTTTCATAAGCTGTATGCCATAATCATCACAATTATACCAAAGTAAGGCTTGACATATCTCGCTTTGCATGTAATGCATCTATCTCATATATTGGTTTCACCTTTTGAGTTGCCATACTGACATAAATGAACATTTGCACGATATTCTAATTTTTCGAGTTTCACCTGTATATATATAAAAGAATGACTTCCCCTCCCTCCAGACAAATATAAACAACTTCAGTAACTTAACATCTTCTCTAGTGTTTCAATTAAAAAAAAACTCTTCTTCCCAGATCTCACCTCTTATCAATAAACAAATTGTAAAAACTCATCATTCAGTCCTTTTCAGCAAAAGTCCATTAAGAGCTACCAGAAATCATAACATACATATTTTAACCTTAATCAAATAAATCTATTTTGTATTCTAACATAACTTTCTCAGAGGAATAAAGCAAAAGAAATCTCTCCCCATTTCTAAACAAATCCTTAAAGCCTCGTCATTCAGTCCTGGTCAAAAGCAAATTCCATTAATAGCTACCAGAAATCACAATATATATACAGTATATATTAACCCTGATCAAATACACTTTATAGTCCTTCCGTTTACTTTTAAAAAGTTTGGTCTTTAATCCTGTCAAATAATATCCCACAAGTTGATTTCTTATAATTTTCTCTTTGTCTCCTCTCAGGAACAGCTTCAGAAGTTTAACACGTCCCTTTTGAACATCCAAGATAAGTAGGCTATCCAAGTCACTCTTCTGATTTATTATTTGTATGTCCCCTTTAGTTATTAAAACATCAGCCAGTTTCATTTGTAAATCCACTGTGGCATCTTTTTCCATGTCACTCTTGTAGTCTGTCATTTTTAAATCTGTTTTCAAATCCACATAATCTTTTTTCATATCATTCTTGTAGTCTGGCATTTTTTTAAAATCCATTTTCAAATCCACATTCAAGTCAGCCTCAGTCTCTATTTTGTACAGTAAAATCTGTTCTTCTTGTAGCCTCTGTTAGATCCATTTTTATAGTGGCAGACAATCTTGAAAGTAATTTCTGAGTACATTGTTCCCAGGCAACCTTAATTTCTCTATAGTTAGATAATATTGCTCCACTGTATTAATAGGTATCTTCTCCTTTAATTGTAATCCTTAATTCTCTCTGGTTCCCTCTAGTCAACCTTCAAAGTCCCCTCTTATCATATGTTTATTTTACAATCAGCACAGGAGAATTTCCTACAGTTAATTTCAAAATCTTCATATATACTTTTATAAAATTTTAAACAACACTCAGGAAATATTTTTTAAAGTCTGTCTGGCCCCTTAACTCTCCCAAATCAACATTCTAGTCCCTGTTTTGCTGTTTTCCAAGAATTATTATTATTTTTTGTTTGTTTTTAGTCCTTAAACTTACATAAAACTTCTTTCATCCAGGATAGAAGGAAGCTCTTCCAGCATAACGAAACTTGCCCTTCAGAAGGTTTTTAACGTCCAAAAGATCAGTAACAAGCAATTTCTTAAGGTAATTAAGAGAGGAACTGGGCAAAGCCAGTGTCCTTTTGAAGGTGCCAACCCATGGTTTAGGCAGTATGATTTTCCCCCTGCCTCCCGGAGCTTTCAAACCCTCTGGAGATTGCTATTCTATGATCTCTTCATGGGGAGCCTTTGTATGAAGCAAATTTATGGGTGGCCTTAGTCTTCTCCTTAATCTGGAGAGGGGTTCCAAGAAGCCGATCCATTCACCTATTCCTCTTTCCACTGCAGCCATCAGCTTTGCTCTTGCAGAGCCATCTTCAGTCCACTATTGCTTCCCTGGAAGTCTTTGCTGTTCAAAATGTGTAAATAACCTTGAGGCACAGGTTCTTTTTTTCTCTCTCTGTGGATGATGAAACACTTGGTACAAATCAGTAAACAGTGTTCCTCATGAAAGAGATAGGAACACCATTCACTGAAAGGTGTTCCCCCTGGGACAGAAGGAGCTGCTGCCTTTATACTGAATACAATTAATGATGCATCTAGTCCAGGACACCCTTCTTCATAAGAATGTAAGCAGTGCCCTGCTGGATCGGGCCACTGCCCCAGCTATAGTAGCCTGTTCTCACAGTGGCCAACCAAATGCACCAGGAAGCCCGCTAATATCTCAACAGATGCCTTCAAAGGCATCAAGGCTAATAGCCATTGATCCCCAAGATTTCCTTGTATTGGTTGAACCCTTTACTAAAGGGTTATTATATTATTACACCTCATGATAGCAAATTCCAAAGTTGTATTATGTGTTGTGTAAAAAATTGATCATTTACCGGAGCTACTCTCCATACTCTTCCATATGCTGTATAAGTGATAAATTGAGGCTTTAAATTATACAACCTTCCCCTGTAAACAGGAAGAGCCATCTTTTGAATGTGCTCCTATTTAAAACCCAACCGTTGTTCAATATAAACTAGCTTCCTTGAGCACCCAATAGGCAGAAAGGTAGGGGATAGATTGAAATATTAGACAATAAATAAACATCAGGGAAAGGACTATTGGCATTTCCCCTCCTATGTGTAAGTGCGCACTTTCAGATTTGGTGTATCCCTGAGCTGGTGACTTATTTTATCACTTTCACTGGCTAGTTTCAGGAGCAATTCAAGACACCAGGACTTTTCTGAAAGGTGCAAAATGTTTATTTGAACCCTACAGTTCCAATTTTTTCTCATTGCACTCTATGTCAATATAATTTTTCCTTTTTCTCCATTGAAATCAATATCCCCATAAGAAGGAATGTGTGGGAAAATCCAAAATACTGAGACAGCTTTTGGAATGATTTTTTTACTGATGACATTTTATTCCTAGGCAGTAAAACTAGAAGTCCCTCTAATCATTTCAAACACTGAACCACACTTTTGATGCAACACCCTCCATTTGTGGAGTGCTGGGTAGTAGACTCAATTGCTCTGTTAGCCTTTCGCAAGTCACTGAAGACCTGCTGTTTCCCCAGACATCTGGGTCAGGTGGGTAGCTGAGCTTTGTTGTTATTGATGTGTCTTTTCAGTCAGTGGGGCTATTGTTATCCTTGGGCACTGGGGATTATATATGGCAGGTTTTCTTGTTTTAGACTTTGTAAGCTGCTCAGAGTCACTTGTGTGGGATGGGTGGCTATATAAATCATGTAAGTCCGCATATATGTCCACATATTTTGTTTTATAAATAAAATAAAAAGGGTAATTACATTTAAAAAAATTTAGTCTACTTTAAACTCTGGCCTTTTCATTCCCAAAACATTACTGTATTGATTTTGATGCTCAGTCATACTGTAGATTCCTATCTGTATGTGATTTCTTTTATGATCTAGGCTTACATCTAGCTATTATTAGTATTAGAAGAATGAGAATGAGAAGAATTCAGTGATTGTAGCAATTCAACAGGATTGGCTCAAACAAAATTGTGATTGTGTTACTGCCCCAATCTGAGTCATGGACTCAGAGGAGAATAATCAGTTAAACAGGAATAACTCTGCTACTGAATGGGAAATTGGAGAATGGTTCTGATATTAACCTAGTATGCTAGTGACTAAGAAGAAAAATTCCTGAGGTAAGGAAGCAAATTGTGTGCCTGGAATAGCTAAACTATCCAGGTCCTGATGGGCTGAGTGTCGATATCCACTAGTATGGAAAGTTTATTTCATCTACCTAGGTCTTCTCAGAAATAATCAGAAGAAAGCATTTAAAACTGATCATGTGTGAACCTGATCTCAGGATAGAATTGTACTTTAATGGCAGAGCCCTTGGGTTGCCTGAAGATCTCTTCTTCAGTTTCTGGCATGCAAGCCCTTTCAGGCAGTCAGGAATATTGTCCGACCCTTCTTCCAAACGCATGGTGGAATCTAACCTCAGATGTTAGCAGACAACAAACAGTAATGAAGTCACTACTTGATAGCACTTTCCAGTAAATTATGAATTGCATAAAACAAAATTAATTAAAAAAGCAAGCCTAGGGTATCCATAAATGCAGCATATCATCAGCAATGTTAAAGTTGCCAAATGTATTTTGACAAAAGTATTTCTTCATACTCTCATAAATATTCATGTTTAGTGTTGGGTGATGAAGGAGCAAATTCAGACCGCCTGAGCATTCCAGTGCTTGTGTGAACAGCCAGTGAGAGAAAGGCTTCACTAATTATAAGAAGTCAGCATGCAGATTTTTGTCACAATATTCAGAGCAGAAGTGAACTTATAGACATAGCCATACAGACTTTGTTTTAGCTAACTGAGACTTCAATACGAATCCTACTATGAGTTCAGTGGGAGAGATTAATGAAGTGCAGTTGTCAACAGAAAAAGCAAGGAACTTTATAAAGCGAATAAATCTCATTCTTGAACCCCTTTAGATTTACTGAGCCTTATTAAATTAATATATACATTTGAACACTACTATCTGTGTGTATGTTGGTACAGCTTTCCATTTTACCTTCTTGCTGTGGGAAACAATGAAGAAAGATTTAGTTAGCTACCATTAGACACCCATTTCTCCAACTGCTGGTAAGGATGAACTGCCAAGTGGATTTTTCCCCAATGACATCTCTAAAATAACTGAAATAAGAAGTGACCAGAACACTACTAACATAGTGAAGATTATGCTGTACTTCAAACAAGATGTACAATACGAGGCTTGGGTCACCAACAGCCCTCAAAAGCCTTTTGCATGGACTTTGGACCACCACAAGTAATTAACAAATTCTATCTTCAGAATGGTATATTAGTACAGTATATAGTCCTCCTTTCTTTTTTAAAGGTCTCATATCAGGGAGAAATGGTTGTTACATTACATCTTGCCCTCACGTATGAGGTTTTGCATAACTTCTTTTCCACTCTCTCCTTACGTCCCTGGAGGGTGAAGGACATTTCTGTTTTTACACAGTATATACCCTGTGAGTTTTGGGTTTTTTTAAATTATATTGACCATCAAGAGGCAATATGCAAGTGGTTTCGACCTACTTGGAACTCATCAGGCATACATAGGTACAGGTCTTTCTATGAGGTTCAAACTCGGATGGTGGCTAGTATGAACTGTGAATCTCAAATAGGATGAAACCAGTCAGGTACCGCTCCCTGGTGGTCAATATAAGTAATTAAATTAGAACTGTTAACATTATAGCAGGAAATATACTAAGAACATGACCTGTCAAAAAAGTCAAGTTTACATTTGCAACTGCCATTTTGACTTTTTTTTTTATCCCTCCTGCCTGAGAGTAAGCATATTAAGGGTATTTAATTTTAATTAATTTTAAATGAGAAATCAAATGAAATGAAGTTCTTTTTCCTTTTGGCCTTCAATGAGACATCAGTCATGCAGCTTCCCAATTGCAAGTGTGACACTCTCCTACTTATTTTTCTGAATGAACCTTCTCCAGTCTACCTGGCTTCTGGAAGGACTTTTTGTCTTGGACTCATTTTGTTGATAAAAAGCTCTTCAATTCTCAGTTAATCACATTGATAATTACATTTTCAAGCAAGCAATTGTAACATGAATCAATGGATATTGTCATTTTGTATTAGGTTTATAGTACATTCTGGCTATTATGTGACATTTTGCTGTAAATCTACTGTCTTGGTTTTCAGGTGCTCAGGAGCAATATCAAGGCTCTTGACTCTTCTTTTTGATGACTATTTTTAAACCAGAAGTGGATTGGTCAGTGTTTCAAATCTGGCACTCTAAAACATGGAGATCTTGCACCAAAGAACCCCAAAATAGAGCATACTCAGACTTTAATAAAACAATGCACTGCATGTATCAGAATGTGAGCAGAACTTTATTCATTCCGCTTGATGATTGGGAACAGGGTAACACTTGCATTTACTTGAATGAGAATGCTGCAGTCCATATCCTGGACTGTTGCTTTATTGCGCTTTTGGATTGCTCGAAAAACTTTGCCTGGATACATATTTCAAAGTCCAGATATGCATTATAGAGTCAATAGCACTGACTCTTCAGCACCTCATAACCTACTGACTACAAGGGAGCAGCAACCTGGAGCTAGAGGATTCACAACGGGTCCTGTCTTTACCTATAACTCTGCCTGCTCTTTGCCTATGAGACCAATAATCTGAAGTCGCTTCCTTCCACCTTTTCTTCCCAGGCACACAGGGACAGTATTCAGGCTCTTGGATGATCCTCCTGATAGAATGTAGGTGCTAGCTTTGCCTATCTCTATATTGTAATGTATTTCCTGTGAATAAATGTCCTTTCTGTTATACAGATAAAACCTACTTTACTGATCCTTACCCAGGTTGGATCCCACTCTTAGGGACGCTTGCACAAAGAGAGAGAGAGAGAGAGCTTCTACTTTCCACAGGTCAGAGAGAATAGGGCACATCAGTGTCTGTGCCTTGTCTTCTCCCCACCTCCAAGCTGCTAGGTATTCAAATAAACACCTGAAGAAACCTCCTGTAATATATTAAATGTATGCACTTATTGTACTTATGTGTTGCCTTACTAAGAAAGATGTTTCTAGAAGTCATGGGTAGCATTCTGAGTAAATTCTATTCAATTCATGGAATTTATGTTTACCCTGTAACCACCTGTAATTCTCTCACTGATGCCATTGGTACTTGCCATAAGTTGCTTAGACTGAATGCTATTTCATAATAAAACAAGAATAGCAGCATTAAAAAACAGCGATGCTGGATAGCAGTGATATCACAATTAATTTAACAGATGGGAAACAAAATGAAGGGCTTTTCTTGTGCAAGTTACACTTACAACAAGATTGAAAAAAGCTTTTAAATTAAAAAGGAATATGAAATATGTGCCCCTAACGCAAGACCACATGATCACTGCACAGTTGAAAAATGTGTACTGTTTAAATGTGTGCAGGTTAAAGTTTGGTTGACTGGATTAGAAAAAAAAATCCCTTTCCTTGATTCTGAAATATATCTAGGTATGTTTTGTGCATGAAGTCCTGACCTTATCATGTAGCTATAGTGCCAAGAAATACAACTGTGGTCCCCATTTCCTTTTCCATTGTTCTGCAACTATAAATATATGAGAAAGAGAGGCTTCCTGTGCTAGCATATAAAACACCTAAGCTGACCTCCTTGTACAATGTCACTAGTAGAATTACTAGTAGAACCCACATATCACTTTTTCTCAACCGTAAGCCCAGGTTCCACATTCATAAACCATGTCCAGTTCTTACTAGGTCACCCCACTTGTTTTTCTGCAGTTTTGCAAAATGTGGGCTTGATCCAAGTCTCCTGATATATCTTCCACTGGTGCATGGATGCTGCTATTTTGGCTACATGATTAGGTGGGGATGGAATGAAGCATTCTTAAAGAGGCTGTGGCTGGCTGAAGCCCTGTAGGACTGTACCACATGGTATCATTTTCTATGCCTGTCTACTCCAAAATAAGTCTCACTGAGTTCAGAGAATAAGTATAAGAATAAGTATATCTAAGGTTGCAAGCTAAGTCTTCAATCCCATCCATGCTCACCTTGGACTAACTCAGCACCAAGTACATCAGAGTAGATCAGTCTAAGGTTCTTCAGCAAACTACATTAAGTGCACCTTACTAGACTTGTTTTCTCTAGTTAAATATTTCTGTTCAATTACTTTAAGCATTAAGCGGGGGGGAACCTTTAGTTAATTATGCAACATGTATAATTTAGCATGCTGATTTCGCTTACATTTTCCTTTCTAAATGTCAGCCAAACAAACACTCTAAACCAGTTTAAAGCAGTTGGGATGGTTTCAACTCAAAATCCCAGCCCCCCCAAATTAACATGTTATCCAAGAGGAATCTCTCTGGTTTATATCTCCAGAGCAAGGCAATCTTCTGCACCTATTTCTTATGCTTTGAGACTTACTATCCATTTTCTCCTTGTAAGTCTACAGCTACAGATTCACAAATGATTGAGCTGAGTTAACTAATACCCAAACAGGTTATATTGAGTGCTGTTCACCAGTCCTTGAAAAGCTGAAAAGGAGACCTGCATAAAATATCCTAGCCCAATTACCAAGCCTTATTTTATCACAGTAAAAAGGCTGGCAACTGGGGCTGTCCTACTGTTTTAAGGCAGGACAAGTTAAGGAAAGTGATCAGCTTCCCCCCTCCACCTTCCATCATCTGGCAGGAAACCAACCAGGAAACCAACCAACCAACCAACCAACCAACCATTTTCTGTAATGTAGGGCAGGATTGGGCAAATATATGGATGCACTTAGAACAGTATTTTTATTAGCTGGCCAAGTTGCCCACCTAACAGGTTCCAGTCATGGCGGTGGGGTAGAGGGTGAAGCATAAGGAAACTTTCCCAATAGTCCTGCTTTATTCAGTCCCTCCTCCATACAAAGTACCTGTCAGGCTATTTCATATGAGTCTAGTGGTCTTCTAAAAGAACACTAAACTGTGTCTAAAAATACCATGACTACTCCGGAAAGTAATAATGGTATGTGCATGTATATGAAAATATGAACAATCTTGCACTATCATCAAAGAGCAATTTGTTTATGATGATGTAGATACTCCCAGTGTGACTGCAAATATCCACAAGGACATCAGCATTTCATTCAACAATTCACTAGGATTTTACAGATTTCAAAGCACTTGGCAATCCTTAACCTAATTTCTCTTCAAAACAACACTGCAACAGAGATTAAGCTGGAAATGAACAAGCTGACTAAAGGATAGACATTGAAAAATCCTGAACAGTAATTTGGAGCAGCCAAACACAACACTCTTATCAGCCCTACTGTGGTTTTGCAGGTGGACAGGGCAACTTTCTTCTTTCATAATTATGCTTACATCTTCATCATACACTTGGCTTTACTGATATACTATCAGTGTGGGAATTGCTGTAAGCAAAAATTAGTTTTCTGCAATATTTTTTTTAACATCTTGCACTGTTCCTGGACATTTACTTGTTTTACTTGCCCCAATACAGTTTCTTCTAATGGAATTGAGTTCCATCCTTGGGTTTCATTGAAGTTTTGATTTCTAAATATTGTGCTGAACAGGCATCTAACCCTCCTTTTTATTTTCCAGCACTGAAGCAACAGCTATCATGGTTGAGCATGGCACAGCCTTTCCCAATGGTACAGTCACCTGGAACCCTGAGGTGAATGCAACAAACAGCTCCTGCCCTTGGCCAGAAGAGTGGCAATGGGTGCTTCATATCCAGCCTGCCTTTCTCTGGCTTATTGCTATAGTGGGAGCGGTGGAGAATTTATTTGTTCTCAGTGTTTGGTGCTTCCACAAGAGCCGCTGCACTGTGGCTGAAATTTACCTGGCAAATTTAGCAGCGGCTGACCTTCTGTTGCTCTGTGGTTTGCCTTTCTGGGCTATCAACATAACCAAGAACTTTGATTGGCCATTTGGGCTCATCCTTTGCAAAATTGTTAACACAATGCTTTTTATGAACTTATATTCAAGCATTTATTTTGCAGTAATGGTGAGTATTGATCGCTACTTGGCCTTGGTGAAAACAATGTCTCTGGGACGCATGCGCCAGCCAATGTGTGCCAAATGGAACTGTCTTGTGATCTGGGTTTCTGCCCTTTTCCTTTGCTCTCCTGTCCTGGTATTCAGATCATTAAAGTATGTGCATGACTATAAGGTCACGGCCTGCATTTTGGATTATCCATCTATTACCCAGTGGGCGATTATCACAACTGTTTTGTTGAACACAGTGGGCTTTCTGATGCCAGTCTGTATCATTACCTACTGTACTGTTCAAATCATCCAAGCTTTACAAAACCATGACATTCAAAAGATCAAATCCATTCAAACTGAGAAAAAAGCCACCATACTGGTTCTTGCAGTCCTTCTTCTGTTTATCATCTGTTGGCTTCCATTCCATATCAGCACCTTCTTGGATATGTTACATCGAATAAAGTTCATTACTGGTTGTGATGCAGAACAAGCCATTAATGTGGCTAGCCAGATTGCTGTCTATTGCGGTTTCAGCAATAGTTGTCTTAATCCAATAGTCTATGTCATCGTAGGCAAACATTTCCGAAGGAAATGCAAGGAGGTCTACTTGGGCAGATTTTCTCAAAGACGTAGCTCAGCACCATCTGTCCAGACAGTGACAACCATGGAAACTCTCCAAACTTCCTTTTCAGTAGAAAATCAAAGGAAAAAATCTGATGTTAGTTTATCACAAAAGCATAATTTGCTTGTTTCATGAGGAAAGACAAGACTTTAAATAAAGTTATGGTTTTACATGGAGCAACATTTTCAGTGATATGGACTAATTCATTACTGATTAAACCTTGTGGAAGCTGACATTGGCTCGCATAGGACATCAGCTCCAGCCAACTAATGGGGCTTAGCTATTATGTTTGTATGTGTTTGCTTGTATATGTGTCTATGTGTGTATCAAATATCTGCATCATGAAGATCCTCTTCAGAAGAGATCTTTCATATTTCTGCAAAGAAAAATCATCTATGTCTGCTACAGCATTTTAATAGGATATTCAGAGATTTCCAAATACTTGGGAAATCTGATGCACTCCTGTGCTTTTTGCTCTGGACTCCTTGCTCTTCTGCCACAAGAACACACCCTAGCCACTGTATGGGTTCGTTTTTGCTTGGACATAAGAGTTGGCATAAATCCTATTCAGATTGCACAGTGAATATGTGAAAAGGAGAAGTTGATTGTGTCCTGCTGTGATTTCCATGCAAAAAGCTTAACATCTGTAAGTCTCATTGAGTTTTGTCTCAGCTGTTACTTTTCTGCCAGATAAGGGTAATCAGTTGTGCACCTGTTTACCCATCAGGCTCTTTTGACAAAGTCTGGTACTCAGGAAGCATGGCTATCCTGATGAATACTTCAGACCAATACATGTTCAGTTCTCCTTTCTTCATCCTTATAGTCACCATGATTGGAAGCTAGGGCCACAGTGTACTCCTAGAGTTGCTTCAGTAATTCAGTGGTCTAATAAATGGATTAACCTCCATCTGCTCTATCTGTGGTAGTTAATGGGAATGGAGGATAGCAGGGGGAGATAGTTGTGGGTCATAGGGAAGGAACTGGAAGTATTGTCACTATTGTTCTATGACATCAGCCAACAGAAGCCAACAGAACTCTTCTTATTGGTAGGGCCAGCCCTGAACGTAGTAAGAGTGTGAACTGAGAAGTGCCAGATTACCTTTTTTTTCTCAGCAAATCACTAGCAGCTAGAGAAGAGTCTAAAAGTAGTGATTCTTTTAGTTTGAGTCCTATCTCATTGGCAATATAAGTATAATCAATAGCTTCACCTTACAGCAAGGTGAGCAGAAGGTACAGCAGGATACCTATGATTTGCCAGAGACCAACAAAGGCTTTCAATTACAAATCATGAATCATGTTAATGTTTTAAATGATGTCTTAACTCATCTGTAAATTTGTATTTCTTTGAGTGATTTGCCTGTCATCGAAACAATGAAGTTTTGTAGTTATTTGTGTTGTTTCTATTGCTCTATTTGATTTGTATACATATATGTGTATAAGTTACTTAATACATATACTCATAAATACACATAAATGCATGTAGTTTTTTAATTGCCTGTCACTTTTTAAACAATTTCCTTGTAGAGTGACTCTCTATATAATAAAAAATGGCTTTCTCCCATAACACTACTATGTTGCCTACTCAGTGAATCGAACAGTTCTCTAAATATTCCAGAGTTGTTATGTTATAACCAAGGTCTTGAACGGTGCTGAGATATAAGCACATGCTAAATAAAATTAATACTAAAAGAGTATTTTATTTAATTAGATGTTATTAGTCCTATAATACTGTACTTTCTAGTATTCTCCATGTAGATTCCAGAAAAGTAATGTGAAGGACACAGCCTATCCCTTCAATAGAGCAAGATAGTGTATTGGCATTACAATGTCCTCTCTCAATAAAATCATGTTGAATTTGTAGCTGCATTGAATCAGTATGTGTTCTGAAATGTTCAAAGAATGAATTGAAATTCAGGAAGGTATCTGTTGACACTGTGATTCCCATACCAGGGATAGGAAACCTGTAGCCCTGCAAGAGTTGCTGAATATCTCCCAGCATCCCTCACTCCTGGTAATTATGATGGGGGTTGTAAGTCAACTACATCTAAGTTTCCCACTAACTCCTGATTAACGCCTTCATTGTTCACATGTTTTCAAGCATAAAGATATGAACATTTTAAACAGCCTTCTCTAATCTAGAGTCCTTTGGATACATGGTGCTTCAAATTACATAATCCTCTAAACTTTGGTAGGCTAGGAGATTCACTGTATGTCAGCAAGGTTCTCCAACTCTCAGTTACTTAATGGTAACAAGATATCTGTGTGCATATATTAGTAGGTCAAATATTTTTAATCATGGTTCATTGAACAAGTCACAATAGCTGGTTTGCACACAAACTGTCTTAAATATATTTGCACATTACACTCAAAACAAACTGCATAATGACTTAGTAAATCCACCTACTATACCTCAATAAACTTTGGGGCAAAAATACTGTGAGTTCAGCTCGACCGTGATACTAAAAGGAACTTCTGAGCCTCAAAATATGGACAAAAACACCCTTTTCTTTATTTATAAGCAGATGTCTTTCATGTGTGATTTTAATTAGTGTTAGTCTACTTAGGGCCAGCTGGTAATAGCCCTTGGCCAGCCTTGTTGCGTGTCTGGCTAGGGCTCTGCAAATGCATAGTAGGTGATGACTTGGATTTATTTGAAAGACATCTTTGAATGCTTGGTCATTAACTGTTCAGAAATTGGAAACAAAATATAAAATTCTAAAAAATGTCAGCCCATTTTTTTCTCTAAAACATGAACATGTACATAGAAACACGTAAACAATACTATATTGCATGATAAAATAAGTTTTTCTACAAAATAAAAATCTACAATTTTAATAATTAGTCCAGCGGCAATTTTATTTTTGTAATGGGCTAGGGAAATACAAGGGAGTTCAGCTGTAAGATACGTGTGGGAAGTTGTTGTTTAGCTCTTCAGTCACTTCTGTCTTTTTGTGACCCAACGGACATCACTTTGTCAAGATTGTCTGTGAGATACATCCTCAGCACTTCAGCTCATTCAAGATTCCTGCCAGCCAGCTCCATTTTTCCTTTCCAGTTAAACCCAACATTCACTGGCTCCTAAGCATCTGTTTCTTCCATAGCTTACTTTGATAATGAATCAATCAGAAGCAGGCAGCAGGTTTTGAGAAGCTCTGAATATTCTTCTGGAGATGTTTTTATTTCCACAGGTCATCAGCTTTTCCACAGTGCTGAATTTAAGTGCTATCTACCCATTCTTGAGCTGAATTTGCTGACCTCATTGTCAGTCCCTATCCTACATCCGTTGCCTTCATTTTAGTTTGCTGCTGAATGGTGGTACAGTATCCTGATTTCATGTATGTAGGGTATGTTAAGCAAAGCAATTGGTGAAACGCTCTGCCTGGTTACCCGCTTGCTTTTGGAATGCCACCAGACAGTAGGAAATGATCCACTCATCAGGACAGTGATGAGGCTTGAGTTTTTGACAGGGGGCTGACATGCCTCTCTTGTTCAGCTGCACATGTCAAAGCATGAGAGCGCACCTCTCAGAATTCTAACCCCCTGCTAGCTTTGTCACACCATGTTAGTAACCCCCTTGAAGCCTGTCAAACAGGTATTGGGGAGGCTGAGGGAGTGGCACAGTAAAGCAGAAGAGCTACATTGAGAAAGAGCTCGTTTTAAGAGCAGATGCTCTCCTGTGTTTCCATGCTCTTCCCTAGAGACTGGGGCTGTGGAAGGAAACATTCAAAGAGACCCTGCTTTAATTGGCTTGCTATGAGCTTGCCTGGGAACTTTTACTAGATTGTTGTCAAGCCCCATGTAGATGGCAAACTCAACAACGGAGAACCACACAGGTTTCAGAAAGGCATCTTTAAGTCAGAGTGAAAATAATGTGAAAACTGTAAAAGTAAGTTCCCAGGCAGATGTATAGCAAGCTAATTAAGGTACAATCTCTTTGAGATGTTTCCTTCCCATGGACCTCACTGGTAGACTCTGCTGTCTCTTCTCGCACACACCTAACTCTTTCTCCTCCATCTGGCTCCCACAGCCTCTCACAGAGGAACTGATCTGCTCCACTTCTTATGTGTCACTAGAGTGCACCACTGACAGATTAAGTCAAAGTAATCTTTATTGTCATTGTACTTCTCGTACAACGAGATTAAATGCCATCCCATCCCCAGTGCACTTATAAATATAAAAACCATAAAAACCACATCCTTCACATTCCATTCACCACTGCACAACCCCTGATGCCACACCAATGTTGCACTATACAATAGAGTTCAGTATAGTTGCAGCTCTGAGATAAAAGCTGTTCTTCAGCCTATTTGTCCTTGTTTTTATTATCCTGTACCGTCTGCCAGATGGTAATAGTTCAAGAAAAGAATGTCCCGGGTGGGATGGATCCTTAAGAATGTTTTGAGCTTTCTTAAGACAGTGGGAGCTGTAAAGTTCTTCCAAAGAGGGGAGAGGGCAACCAATGATCCTCTGGGCAGTGGTGGTTACATACCTTGGAACCACTGTAGGTTTGAGGGGGAAAGAACTCTATTCTAATTCCAATATGTTTTAGCTACAATCACCTGGAATCACACTGTTAAATCATTTTAAAAGTCTGTTTAAATCAGTGTTTTTAAAGCTTTCTAACTTTTGGGAAGCCTTTGAACATCAGCATAACTATCTGTCCCCTGCAACAAGTATTCTAGGATTTAATACAGAGGATTGGCTGGATCTTTGTTCCTCATAATTGCTCTTTGTGATTTGAGACTTTACCCTAGGTAATAGCTGAAACTCACCACCAGACTGTTGCTTAATGGCAAGACACAGGCTTTCAATCCGCATTTTTTTAAACCTGGTGTTGGGTCCAGCCAATTGAACCTAATTACCAGGTTCGGGACTTGGTGCGAGGTGAACAGAACACCAAGACGAAAATCAGACTTTTTATCCACTTTATTTCAGAGCTCTAAATAAGTTGGAGACTCCCAGCGAAAGGATGGAGTCCTGATTACAGATTTTACATAGCTTATATACGTTTTCTTCGCAGGATCTACGTGACAGTTTAAACAAAGAAACCGGTTAACTTCTTACAAACATCAGGTCACTGTGACTTCAACCAGATAGACATCCTTCCAGCTATACATTAATTATTACTCATTATCCATCTTAAACTTATCTTAACCCCATCTCTCTTCCCCTTACCCTAACAGGATAATAATATTACGGGCATATAGATCTTGCATGACCTGTCAGTTGGCCCAGCTCTGGCCCCTTATCAGACTGACCACAACTGGTCTCTCCCATCTCTGCTATAGGGTCAAGGAAATCACAAATCATACAACCATTCTTATCTTCAAGGCTACAATGAAAGCATTAAAATAGTATAGCTATATTTAAAGCTAAAAGACTACAAAAACAAGCAAGGGGTTACAAGGAAGTAACTATCTTTAGAAATTGCACGGGCATGTCATTGGGAAGAAATATATTACTTTTGACAAGAACACTGAACAGAGTTTCTATCACAGATGCACACGTTCCCATATGCTAGCCCCCCACCCATGTCTTCATATGCAGGTACAACTTCTATATACTCAGGTCCACTATCAAATTCAGTCCCCATCACTGGTACCCAGAATTCTCAGAGAAACCCTTTCTCTAAAACTCTGAAGTCTGGTAGTGGTTCAGACTTTCACACATGGACCTCAACAATTGGTATTAATAGCTCTTCTGTCTCTAATATTGAAAATAATCAGTATTTTTATAATGATTTTATTCAACCATAGGGGAATGTGTCAAAAGCCACGCCTTAGACATTAGAGGGTGTAACCAGGGCACAGCTTAGATTTCATGTCCATTTCCATTTGATTAAAATTAAGCTGCTTTAATAAGAGTGCTGCTCAATTATGTTAAAAATTACAATCTGGCAACCATATTTGGAGAGTTAGGATTAGGGGTTGCACCTAAGGTTTTCCGGAGCACATGCAAGTCTCAGCTTGTCCAAATTCAGGCAAATGAATGTGGTGATGATCTTGTTGTTGTTGTTCAGTCGTTAAGTCGTGTCCGACTCTTCGTGACCCCATGAACCATATTGCGCCAGGCCTTCCTATCTTTCACTGCCTCCCTGAGTTTGCTCAATTTCATGCTCATTGCTTCAGTGATGCTATCTAGCCATCTCATCCTCTGCCGTCCTCTTCTCCTTTTGCCTTCCATCTTTCCCAGCATCAGGGTCTTTTCCAAAGAGTCCTCTCTTCGCATTAGGTGACCAAAGTATCTGAGCTTGAGCTTCATTATCAATCCTTCCAATGAGCAATCAGAGTTGATTTCCTTTAAGATTGACTGGTTTGACCTCCTAGCAATCCAGGGGACTCTTAAGAGTCTTCTCCAGCACCACAGTTCAAAGATGATCTACAGAGGCCTTTTTCCTTCAGATGTGCTACACTTCAATTACCAAAGGTAATGACAGCTGGGGGTAATGGGAATTGAAATCCATCACCTTTGGCTCACATGGGGTGAAGATTGATCTATAAGATGGATATTAGCATAACATACTGTTCACACCGGTACTTGCATATGTTTCCTTGTAGGGCAAAGAGTTAATTTATGGATACAATTTTATTTATGAAAAAGGTTCAGGAGGAAAAGATTAACCAACAAATCCTCCAGCATACTGGTCTTGATATGATTCAACACACACATATACCAGAGTTATGTCAAGTTAGGCCCTAAATCCAGATTTAATGGGCTTTGAAGGAAATGTTATACAAAAGGTTAATATATAAGCAATTTTCATGTATTTTGTAATTTATACATGGGGACTGGAATTCCTTCTAGAAGAAATTGAAGAATGTGAGCAGAAAATGCACTACTAGTTGTAGTTTTCAAACTATTCTTAAAGCACCCCACATTCTGCTGAAATCTGTTGAAGCCCCACATGAAATGCATAACCATAAGTGTGGTAGGAAACCATGTCAGCCTTTTTTAATTGATTGACAAAAGGTCATTAAAGCAAATGTGAAACTAGTGGCAGGCAAATACATTTTCCTGATTTTTCCCCTGCCTGCTTTGTCTGATGAAAATGAATTTCCTTTCCAATTACTTTTGTAAGGTTCATGGCTACCCAGAAAACTTGAAATCAATCAGCAGCACAAAATAAAAGACTTCAAGCAGGGACTTCTCTAAGCAGCGTTTTATTTGGCCAAGCAAAGGTCTGGGTGCTCACACCATGCACCAAGAGAGAGACAAAAACACAGCCTTTTATAGTATTTTTTAAAAAGCAGATCTTAGTACAATTATAATAAAGATGAGTTTTACAGCCAGTCAAAGAAATTTTAGCAGAATACATTATTCCCCGCCCTTGTTTGCTTACATTAACTCTATTCCCTGCCCTTGTTTGCTTACATTAATTTAAAGGAGTTCCCCCTAACTCTTATACCTTGTCAGTCCCTGCAGACCCTTGTTCTGGGTCCTCCCTCCTTATCAGGCCTCAGACTTAGTCTCTTTGGGAGGAGTTTTCCCTATTATCTGAGCTAGCTCATCTGTGGTTATTTGCTTCCTCTTGCAATTTCGCTAAGTCCTGTTAGTATTGAAGCTTGGCTATAAAGAACTTTGTGCATGCTATGAAGTTAACATTACCAATTTAGATATTGCTTCATTGCCACTTTAGATATTGATCCCTTCACTTTTAAAGGAGAAAAGAATGGTGGTGAAATGCTAATTGGGGGAGTGTTCTTGTACTGTACTTAGTTAGCCCAGGTCCATTTCATTTCATTTCATTTCATTGGACAATCATCTCTCCAACTGTCTGCAGCCTCTCTGGCATCTCATGTTTCAATCAGCCCCTGAAGAAGGCTTTGGGAAGCAGTTCTTCCTGGGGGGCTTTCCTTATAGCAAGAATCCTGTCACTGTTTGCCCTCAAAAAATCACTGCAGATTCTTCCCTGAAGAACTTTGGAGAAACTGTCCACCTAATTTCTATGGACAGGAATTTCAAAAGGCCGCCTGTGCCTGGTTCTATATTAAGCCAATAGGACTGGAAAGCAGAATGAATTTCCCATCCCCATTAATCTCTCTCTTTCACACACACACAATCCAAAACCATAGTAAAGCCATAGCAACTTTGAGTACTGTTATGCTTTGTTGCTGTCTCTGCAAAAAGCCTTTCTAGGAAAACTGTTTTCTGCAAGCATTTAGAAGAAAAGGAAGTGATAGGTGCTGGCTGTTGTATGGAAACCCCACTGCAAGTTCTTTTTCCCCAATGTAAGGTTAAAAATATATGTCCTATAACCGCAGTATAAAAGTCATGATTCTTTGTCTGAAAAATTGAAAAGCCAGGTTTGTTAGAGTACTAGTGTGTGACTATGAAGCAGTACTGATTACAAAAAGAAACTTCCTAGAAAATCTAAGATTAAATTATCAAAAGTAAACTACTGTACAAAAATCTGCAGAACTATTAGAAATGTCACTGAAAGCAATTTCCAATGTTTAAAATCCATACTTCAGTTTTTAAAATGGTTAGAAGCAGTATAAAAACATGGGTTTGCTATGCTAGCAGGGTGTGGTCAAAAAAGTCAAGATGGTGGCCAAAACAGTGCAATTGAAATGCCACCCTAATGGTGGCAGACTTTTTTAAACACACCCCTTTTTTTGCAGACACCCCTGCTTGCTAATTTAGCAGGAAATTTTAAGGTATTCTGGGGTCTTGAGACAGTTTCTGAAATATTGCAAGATGTGAGTCTGATACTCAATCTACTCCTTAGCAGAGGAAGCTGCTTAATATTGTATCAAGACCGTTAGTTTAAATAGCTCAACCCTGTTTGTTAGCCTGGGTGATGCAGCTTTGACTCACCTTGATGAGGTACTATGAAGGTGATACAATTTACCTCTTTGAGATGAACAGTTGATGCTCCCCTTGGTTGATGGCTTTCCTTTGCAATACAACCATCAGCCTACTAAAATAGTTTGGAAAAGAACCCTGCCATTTTCATTTTCTAAATTTATTAAGAGGAACACTAGGATAAAGTGAGGCATCTGACTGCTTCTTAAAAGTCACTTGAACCCAGATATTGCCCACTGTTTGAATAACTCAGGAGCACCTTCTCTGTCTCCATCCCTCTACAATGCAAGTATAAAGTGCTGAGACTCTAGTGTAGTGTTTCTCAACCTTGGCAACTTTAAGATATGTGGACTTGGGGTTGGGGAATTCTGGGAGTTGAAGTCCACATATCTTAAAGTTGCCAAGGTTGAGAAACACTGCTCTAATGATTCTGCAAAGAAATTCCAGCATATTAACACTGCCATAAAACCAATCTTGAAAAATGCAACAGATGATGGATTTTTGAATCACAGCATTACAAAAAATAATAATACAGCAGATTTGCGTAATGGTATTTTGTATATATGGATAATGGATGATAAGTCATTTAATTTTAATTATTATTTTAAAGGAAATTTGCTTTTTCATGGTAACAGCCAGCATTATGAGCCAGTAATGTTGGACTTCTGCCAAGATACACACCATGCTGGGGGCCCGTTGACTCTCTCTGGACACTGCTATTCCTCCCCACTATTCATGGGTGTTTATTTAACCTTCCAGGTTAGCAGACATTGAGAAGAAGGAGAAGGAACAATAAACTTTGCTCATTTTGCCTTTTCTCTCTGTGTGAGGTGGTGCTTGATCAAATCAAGCAAGCAAAATTTACAAGCAGGAGAAGGAGAAGCCCACTGATAACATGTTCTCTGAATCTGCTACTACATAAGCAAAGGTTCTTACAATTGTGGGACAGAAAGAGCAGTGATAAGATAACATTCAGTCTCCTGGTCTTGTATGTATACTACAAGATACAATTCAAAAGCACAACTTGTAAGAATTGCTTTTTTTTAGATTTAAGCAAACAACAAAGCATGAATCAAGGTATTTTGTACTGATAGTCTTAAAAAGCTGAGCAAAGAAAAGCCAGGTAGATGTTGATTGTGCACCCTCTACTGTTCAACCATTATTCCCCAATAAATAAATACAGAAATAAAAGTTTTTAGTGGCACAGATGCAGGAAACCCAAAGGCCCTTTCAATGTTTATAGCAGTTTAGTATTTTGGCACTTTGGTGTGGAGATCATGTTGACCTCCATGGGAAATTTTGCCAGTTCTATATGACAGTCCTACATGTATAGGTATCCAATCAAAGTACAAAATTAAAATGGAATGCAAAACAAGGATTTAAGTTATTGGTACAATATCCTGTGTTAATAGGAAATCTTTTTTAAAAAACCTAACACATTTATTATGAGTCATCATCTGTATATCAGATGTAGGAAATATTATCCTAAATTAACAAACTTACAGTATACCACTATATTTGGTTATATATACTAATGTAGGAAGAAAGCAATGGGAAAAGAGGAATAAGAAATGAGATATGAAGGTAATAAATGCAAAAAAAGGACAACCAATAATGATGTAAGAGCAAAATAGGCAGGACTGGTAGGTTAATTTATATATTTAGTGCATTAAAAATCCATGATTCCAATTAAAGCCACAGATAATAAAAACAAATTTTCTAGTTAAATAATCCTTTTAAAATGCCTTAGTTTAAGCAAGGATAAACAGATGAGCTCTATTTTTGAGTATTGCATCCTTAAAATTTTCTTGATGTAATAGAAACATTTTGCCACTGAAAAACTTACAAGAAGATATAAAATATCCTGGAAGAGTGAAAGGTTTTGTTTTATTATTTTATTTTATATTTTATTTTAATTGCCATTTCTGCAGTCAAATGTAGTAGTTGAACTGAGCCTCAAAATGAGCTAATCAATGGTAATCCTGTCTTCTTCAGACAGCTGCAAAAGGTAGTAGTTCCCTGGGTCTGGGAGGTTGTGATTGATGCCAACAGCCTTTAAACCTTCTTCTTAAGAGTCCTTTTGGATCTGAAGGTATTCGATAACTACCAACAGGTCTCCAACTTTCCTTTTGTGGCAAAGATGGTTGAGACAGTGGTTTGGGATTAACTAGAGAGCATTCTAGAAGAAGCAGGTTATTTGGATCCTTATCAGTCAGGGTTCAGACCTGGATATGAGATAGAGAGGACATTGGTTGCTGTTCTTGATGAGCTATGTTGGGACCTGGATGGAGAGTGTGCTTCTTCTGGTCCTTTTGGACCTCTTAGTGGCCTTCAGTACCATTGGCTATAGAGCTGTTTGTACATCAGGGTACTTATAATCCCCCTGTTTTGTCTCTGGATGGGGTTACACTGCCTCTCAAGCAAGTCAGTGACTTGAGGGACTTCCTGGATCAGCAGGTGGAGACCATGGCCAAAGGGCCTTAGCCCAACTGCAGCTGGTATGCCAGTTGTGGCCTTATTTGGGATGGGAGGACCTGACTACAGTGGCTTATACTCTCATCACTACCCAATTAGATTTACTGCAATGCACACTATTTGGGGCTGCCTTTAAAGACCGCCTGGAAGCTTCAATTGGTGCAGAATGCAAGGGACTGGGTGCTCATGGGTGCTTACTACTGGACATATATTAGACCTCTTTTACAGGCCCTGCATTGCCTATTAAATTCCGGGTGCAGTTTACAGTACTGGTCATTATATAGCCCTTTATAAAGCCCTTCATAGCTTGGTGATGTATTACCTGCAGGATTGCATCTTCCCAATAGAACTGGGCCAATCATTTCAATGGTACCAGGAAAGGCAGCTGGTTATCCCACATTTCCAGGAAGTTGGTGGGGGGGGGGGGGATGAAGCCAGGAAGAGTTGTTTTTCATGATGGATCTGGCCCTTGTTTGTCTCCAGCATTATCTACCTTCCATTAGTTAAAAGCAGTGAGTTTTGGAGGGCTTGGAGGTCAGACAGCATGCATTGTTGATTTTTTTTAATGTATTTATTTCTAAGATATTTTTGGTATTATTGTTTCATTATTGTGAGTCCCAGAGAGACTGTTTATGACTGCAGCAGGATATAAATCTTTTAAACTAGTAATATTTCTTACTTTGAAGGATTAACACGATGAATTGTTGTTGAAAGTAATTGTGGTCTAGTTTAGGTAACACTCAACATTAAAACTGGCCATGTTGATAAAATGTGAAATCACTGTTTTCATATCATGCTGCGGTTGAGTTTATTTGGACTTTGTTAAAAAAAAAAAATTTGGTCAAATATTTTTTATCAGATACTCAGTTTCATTTGCTGTATCTCACACAGGAACTAATCTAATAGGAAAGGCTTTGAGTGGGGCACTGAAAGGAGTTCATTTGTGCAGACAGATTCAGGATTGGTTTTTTAAAAAAAAAAAAAACTCTAGCATTGTGTACTCAAAATTGGAAGAACTGCCATGGTGTGACTGTCATTTCTGTCTCACACACAAAAACATTGCCTTATTTCCTTAAAATGGCTCCCGAGAACACCATGGATAGCCAAGTAAACAAATAAATAGATCATCAAACCAATCAAGCCAGAGTTCTCACTCACACAAATGACCAGGCTCAAATTATTCTACTTTGGGCACATTATGTGAAGACCTTACTCTCTGGAGAATACTGTAATGCTGAGAAAGGTGGAAGGAAAGAGGAGGACCAGCAGCAAGATGGATGGACTAAGTTACAGTGGTGATGGGTACACACTGGAAGACCTGAAGGACCAGTCTGGGGCAGATCATCACGTGGTTGTTAAGAGTCAACACCAACTTCATGACACATAATCAAAAGGATTATTTCCAATCACAGAGAGGGCATACAGTGGAAAAATAAGATGGGAGCTATCCCAGTTGCCCAAGAAGGCTTCACTGAAGGGTTTTTCAGTAGGTACTTTACTAACACTTCAGATATACATATATATCTCCTTTGATTTCTCATTGGCTGTTGATAGTAAACCATTTATTTGTAAGCCATGTTTAAGATGGCATCAGATGGCAGTAGTGTTCGATCACACTGGCTCATTTACTGATGCATGTCATATCTTGCTATTCAGTGCTGTAGTGTAGTCATTCTTGCCTTTAGGCATATTGTGCTTTGGATTCCAGTTTAATGTGTTGGATTCTGCAAATGAGATGAGCCATGCTGTGTTCAGTGGAATGTAGCAGTCTTAGTTTCATTTCTGCTCCAGGAAGACTATAACAAAAGAAAGCAAGTGCTAATATAGTCATACAAGAACATTCACATGAGGCAGTTTATAATGTTTATTTTGATAATGACACCAGTTGAAAAAGTTATGGACAGAATACTTTGTTCATATAAAGCCTCTATTATTGAATATGCATCAAAACTACTGATAAATGAGCTATGCTCAAGCATAGCTTGGAGGTGGGAGGCATTACAGTGATTTAGAAATATAAGGAAGAACAGAGTACAACTATTTTCTATTTCCAGAGTGGCTTCTCTGCTTTTCATATGATTATACAGTTGCTTTGCATTAGTATCTATATACAAATGATACCACAAAAAGTAACTGACAAATATAAGTAAAAATACACATGTATTGCAAACAGTGATCTTCTTGAGCTATGTTCACCTTATTTTTTTGTATCAGAAATCCAGTACAAGTGCATTATTATTAGTAGTAATGAGCTAACTTGATTTCAAAATGTAAACATGATTCAGCATTTTCAGCACACTGAACTTGCTCTCGAAAGCATAAATTCTATTAGGCTGGTGACAGATAATGTGAAATAATAAATAATGATCCAAGAATGCACACACCCATCTGTTTTTACTGTTGAAAACAATATTGCTATGACACTTAACATATTTTGTAGTATACATTAAGCCTAAATTAACTCTTTTGCTATTATTTTACATGTATGATACATATAAAAATAGTTACATTTACAGGCTGCCTACATGCTTCATTTGAAATAGATCCAGCTTCTTTACATCTGCTGCTGATGTAACATACAGAACTCCAGGAATCCTTTTTATGGTAGAGGTCACTAAACAATGCTAAATGAAGATGACATTAATACAAACTAAGCATGGTTCTTCAGCGAAGAACAAAATATAAATGCCTTGTAAATTATGACCCATTGTGATCTGGCTGTGAAGCTTCATGCCTGCAGGGGATTTTTTTTTCCTGGGAAGTGCTTTATTTAGCAAATATGTGAAACTCTTACACCTAGAGACTTTGGATCACACTCCATAGTAACTGACAATTCTATTCCCTTGCTGCTAATTTGTATATTAATTTAGCCCACCAGCTAAACCAGCATCAAATAACACCTTGAGAGGAAAATGAACTGTTCAACTTGTTTGCCCTTGAGGTTTCAAATCAGAGATCAGGAGTTGTTAGCAACTGTTTTTTAGAATCAAGGGAGACCTAGAAAGGTAGTTATTCTTGTAAGGTATTTTGGCTATGCACAAGGGAGGCTTAAAAAGTCAGAATGGCTCAAGATTGGTTGATGCGAATTCATGATTTTGTCACTGTGCAACAAATACTCCCATTATCATCTATATAAAGAGTTTTGAGTTTAGTATTTTTCATGGAACAGTGTCTTTTATAAGAGTTAAAACCTGGCTCTGGTCCCAGGCCTGCAGTTAATGTGTTTGGGGGGGGGAGGGGCTGTGATGCTATGTTTCAATGGGTGTTTTTAGTCCGGGCTGTTTTGTCTGCGTTTTTGATTGTTTTAATCAGTATTACATTTTGTAAGCCACCCAGAGTCTGTTGGAATAGGCGGCTATAATAAATTTATGAAATAAATAATCAATCTAGTAAGCCAATTGTAAATGACTCAGGGCAAACAGTGTAACAAAAAGCATACCATGCACTTGTTTGTATTGCCACTTTTAGAGGTTTTACCATTGCACAGTAGTGAGAAATGTTAGCTATCTATATGGGATATATATTTAAAAAGTAAATGTTGGATTGTTTTGTTTGCTTGTTTAGCGGTAAGAGCAAAGAAGCCAAATAAAGTACTAATAAACATTGCCAAATAAAATGCCAATACAGTGAAACTAAAAGGGACAAGGGCACTCCCCTTGTCCTGCTTTTAAATTCCCGGACAGCCAGTGTTGAGCAATGAGAGCTACAGGGCTGTTTGCCTGACCATGAGCAGAAGCCTCCAGGCCCCAAAAGTAGGCCAGGACTATCGTGGCCTGGTCCACCTTACTCAGCAAATATAATGTGATTTAGTCTTAACTAGAGCTTGAATAGAGCCCTTAAAGGGCGATCAACAAAGAACATATCGACATATTATTTTTTATTATAAAATAATAATTACTAGTTACAATGTAGTTTTGGAAACTCATCAAGAAAAAGGCTTTTTTGAAATAACCATTGATTAAGATTTTGATTTACTCCTATGATAAGGTGCACTCCCTCAAAGTTTATCAACTTGTCTTTCTTTATATATCTTCATATTGCATGTGAAGCTGCAATAGGTCAGGCCACCCAGGTAAATTACTATTAATAGTAAATGCTATCAATAATGCACTTAGTACATAGCTAGCGTTTAGTAAAGCATACTGCCTTATGTTTTTGTATTTTTGTTGACATTACCATCACTGTGGGAACAGAATTATTAATTTATATTAAATGTTTTTATAAAGTATTTTTTGCACCCATCCTAACAACTTAGATAGTCACAACTTTATAAGATTTATGGCAATATTTTGAACTCCTAAGAAATCACCTATGGACAAGTGCCAAAGTTTAAGGATTAGTCATTGTGACTAATGTAATAAAAATACTGGAGGAGGAGGATTGGGTTAGTATGCAATTTTCTTATATTTTATTAACCCACACCTGACTCTTTATATTACTGTTTTGCTTAATTTACCCAGGCACCAAGATTCATGGCTGTTCTTTATTCTATTAGTATTTAAATCCACCAGAATTACAAGATACTAACTATTTCAGTCTGTAGCCCATGCATAAAAACATACAGCCTGGCTACTTCCAGCTAGTAAGCTCTTTAAAATCTACTGAACTTACAAATGGCTTTTGAGAACAGCTGCTTATTTATTTTCCAAATACTTACATTAATAAATAATGGAAATTTTGCTGGAAAGAAGTGGCTGGATTACATTTTCCACTGTATATCAAGGTAAAGTTTTGTTCTGTTTGTTTTGCTTTGGTTTTGGTTTGGTAACAGGAATTTATAGCAGTATCTTTTCTGTATATTACTAGTGAACTCTGTACAGGATTGGATGTCTTATTGGGTTGGGCTTAGAAAAAAATAGGATTGGAGACAAAACCATTAAAGAACATAGGAAAGCAACACTAAATTTAAAAATCTTGTGAAATTAATTTTCTTGCAGTGAAAATTGAAGGAAAAAATAGGTTAAAAATGGAGCATGCAAAGGTATTTCAACTGAAACATAAATCCATACTAACATATACAATTACCAGTACTTTTTCTTCAGGAAACCACTCTTCTTTCATAGTTGCTGTGTGTGTGCGCGCATGCGCGAGTGCACATATCTTACAATCTTTGTTGCTACACATCAAACCTGAATACTTTTAAGCACCATAATCCATTTTTACTGTCATTGACAATCATGTAGTGTTTTATTTTATAAATAACTTGCATAAATGCTTAAATCATATTAGGATAAAACACAAAGTTCATTTTATTAACTATTTAGAAAAAGCAATGTACAGGCTAAATTCTTTAAAGTGCAAAACAACAGAACATGTCTGCAACATTCAGATTGCTCAGATCTCCACAAAAGGAGGAATTCAGTATGTAGTCAACACAATTAATTTTCAGTTATATGAAAATGACGTTTGATTAGGTATCAAGACAGATTGTCCTCTTTCTTAAGTGCTGCATGAAAGGCAAAGAAACAATCAGCAAATATTTAAAAATTCAATTAATTTTTAATATCCTGAAGTGACCTGTCTCATATCAAATTTCTACCCTGTTACAGAACAGCACTGATGTAGCCCTAAACTTGGGAATCTTTTTAAACATACATGTACACTCAGAGTAGCTGATGTACTCTGGGAGTAAATACAAATCGAAATGAAAAAGCAAAAATTAAATACTCCAACACAAAACATTGAGGAAAATATGATACCTAGTCACAAGCCAACACACTGTAGATTTGGCCACACATGGTGACCTTGTTTGGCACTGACCAGCAGGTACTGGGAACATGCATTATGCCAATGACTAAAATACCAAACTTGCTTTTCTATATGAATAATTCAGTTTTTGACATCAAATAGGCTTACACACCTCTTAAATTCCTGAGATGAGCATATGAAAAAGATACGTCCCCATCCTAAATTACCATGAAGAAATTGTTTCTTCCAGATTCCCAATCTTTGCATTTCAAACACATTTAAGCTATTAATCCTCTTCAAGCCGCCACTTCTGAGATTCCTCCTGACGTACATCAGGCCTGATCTGATTTCTCATGCCTCCTAAAACATTTGATGTTGCTTCTGTTGCAACTATTAGGGGTTTTACTACAGTTGGTGGAATCTGGCGGAGAACTCCTCCTACTGCTCCAGTTACCCCTCTGTTTTCATGTTCACGCGTAGCAGTTTCATAAATTGTATGTGCTGTATCTGTAATCCCCTGAGAAAATTACAAACATACAAAACAGCGTAAGTGGAGTTGCAGAGTTTTTCTAGTAAAATCACTTCTCCAAAAAACATTTCAGAAATTTAGATCATCAGTTTTCTAGGCCTAGGATCTTGTTCAACCAACCCTCTCTGAGGGTTTCATCTGAGAATTGGCACTGCCTTCCCATACAGAGGTAATACAATGAATCAACTTTCTGCAACGTTATGGTCTTCTGAGCAATCTAGATTCAGCAAACTGCTTTCAGAGGGAGTGAATACAAATAGAAATGAAAAGCAATATGTAGCCTATTGCAGCAAATCTTTTGCAGAGGCACAAAATACTGAGTGTGACTTTAGTCAGTCAATGCAGATCGTGAAGGAAAAAATGATCTCACAATAGGCAGAATCTACACTGGGATATAGAAGTATCCCTCCAAAAGATGAGAACTTATTAAAAAACAGTTGCTGCATACTAGATGCATAGTAGCTAAAGCCATTTGAATGTCTGCCTAAGAAAATAAATACAAAGAAAATAACACTCTCTAAGTCAAGACACGTACAAACAAAAGTATGATAATGTACTGATAATCTGTTTCTTGCACATATACTGTGTAATTTTTCAGCATAGCATTCTTCTAAATACATGATTTTATTTATTTACTGGAAGGGCCCAATTACTCCATGATTTTTTTTTGTAAGACTGAAAATTCTATGGAGATCTTTCTCACAAATATTCAATTCTGTTTGCACTGTAATTTCTGTCTCCCTTGGATTTATGTTTTCTTTTTGTTTGATTATGTTATTTCATTAAAAATGTAACATTATTAACATAAATGAAAAAAGTACAGAATAGACACATCAAGAGAAAATAATGCTCCTGACTGAAGCTGTAGCATGGATGCTGATGTGTAAATATTCTCTTTACCTACTGTAAACTCAGACTGAGAGAGAAATTGGCAGGAAAAATCTCAAATCCCACTTTTTATGACATGCATATTAATTACATCTCTCTTTTTGGGGGTGAAGGAGCAAAATGCTAGTTTGCCGACTAAAGTTACCAGAATTTTCAAATCAGATTTGGTGTAAGGGAAAATCTCATATGAAATTTTGCAGAACACAAAAACTGATTAGCACAGTAACTGTAACATTATGCAAAATAATTAGAAGTACTATGAATTTTTCTGACTTTTTTGTAATATTACAGGAAATTATTTAGATACAGCAAAAATTGTTGTTGTTTAGTCGTTAAGTCGTGTCCGACTCTTCGTGACCCCATGAACCATATTGCGCCAGGCCTTCCTATCTTTCACTGCCTCCCTGAGTTTGCTCAATTTCATGCTCATTGCTTCAGTGATGCTATCCAGCCATCTAATCCTCTGCCGTCCTCTTCTCCTTTGGCCTTCCATCTTTCCCAGCATCAGGGTCTTTTCCAAAGAGTCCTCTCTTCGCATTAGGTGACCAAAGTATCTGAGCTTGAGCTTCATTATCAATCCTTCCAATGAGCAATCAGAGTTGATTTCCTTTAAGATTGACTGGTTTGACCTCCTAGCAGTCCAGGGAACTCTTAAGAGCCTTCTCCAGCACCACAGTTCAAAGGCATCAATTCTTCGGCGTTCAGCCTTCTTTATGGTCTAGCTCTCACAGCCATACATTACTACTGGAAAAACCATAGCTTTGACTATGCGGATCTTTGTCGGCAAGGTGACGTCTCTGCTTTTTAATATGCTATCTAGGTTTGCCATAGCTTTCCTCCCAAGGAGCAAGCGTCTTTTAATTTCATGGCTGCAGTCTCCGTCTGCGGTGATCTTGGAGCCCAAATAAATGAAGTCTGTTACTGCTTCCATTTCTACCCCTTCTATTTGCCAGGGATTGATGGGTCCAGATGCCATGATCTTAGTTTTTTTAATGTTGAGTTTCAAGCCAGCTTTCGCACTCTCCTCTTTCACCCTCATCAAGAGGCTCTTTAGTTCTTCTTCACTTTCTGCCATTAGGGTGGTATCGTCTGCATATCTGAGGTTATTGATGTTTCTCCCTCCAATCTTAATTCCGGCTTGTGATTCTTCCAGCCTGGCATTTCTCATGATGTACTCTGCATATAGGTTAAATAAGCAGGGTGACAGTATACAGCCTTGTCGTACTCCTTTCCCTATTTTGAACCAATCGGTTGTTCCATGACCGGTTCTAACTGTTGCTTCTTGGCCCGCATACAGATTTCTCAGGAGACAGGTAAGGTGGTCTGGTATCCCCATCTCTTTAAGAATTTGCCACAGTTTGTTGTGATCCACACAATCAAAGGCTTTTGCATAGTCAATGAAGCAGAAGTAGATGCTTTTCTGGAACTCTCGTGCTTTCTCCATGATCCAGCGAATGTTGGCAATTTGATCTCTAGTTCCTCTGCCTCTTTGAAACCCAGCTTGTACATCCGGTAGTTCTCGGTTCACGTACTGCTGAAGCCTAGCTTGTAGGATTTTGAGCATAACCTTGCTAGCATGTGAAATGAGTGCAATTGTGCGATAGTTTGAGCATTCTTTGGCATTGCCCTTCTTTGGAATTGGAACGTAAACTGACCTTTTCCAATCCCGTGGCCACTGTTGCGTTTTCCAAACTTGCTGGCATATTGAGTGCAGCACTTTAACAGCATCGTCTTTTAGTATTTTAAATAACTCAGCTGGAATACTGTCATCTCCACTAGCTTTGTTGTTAGCAATGCTTCCTAAGGCCCACTTGACTTCACTCTCTAGGATGTCTGGCTCAGGGTCAGTGACCACACCAGCATGGACATCAGGGACATTAAGATCTTTCTTGTAGAGTTCTTCTGTGTATTCTTGCCACCTCTTCTTAATCTCTTCTGCTTCTGTTAGGTCCCTGCCTTTTTTGTCCTTTATCATGCCCATCTTTGCCCTAAACGTTCCTTTGATATCTCCAATTTTCTTGAAGAGATCTCTAGTCTTCCCCATTCTATTGTTTTCTTCAATTTCTTTGCATTGTTCATTTAAGAAGGCCTTCTTATCCCTCCCTGCTATTCTCTGGAAATCTGCATTCAGTTGCTTATATCTTTCCCTTTCACCCTTGCTTTTCGCATTCCTTCTTTCCACAGCTATTTGTAAAGCCTCATCAGACAGCCATTTTGCTTTCTTGCATTTCTTTTTCTTTGGGATGGTTTTAGTTGCTGCCTCCTGTACAATGTTACAGACCTCCGTCCATAGTTCTTCAGGCACTCTGTCTACCAAATCTAATCCTCTAAATCTATTCATCACCTTCACTGTGTACTCACATGGAATATGATCTAAGTCATACCTGAGTGGTCTAGTGGTTTTCCCTACATTCTTCAATTTAAGCCTAAATTTTGCAGTAAGAAGCTCATGATCTGAGCCACAGTCAGCTCCTGGTCTTGTTTTTGCCGTCTGTATAGAGCTTCTCCATCTTTGGCTGCAAAGTATGTAATCAATCTGGTTTCGGTATTGACCATTTGGTGATGTCCATGTGTAGAGTCGTCTCTTGTGTTGTTGGAAAAGAGTATTTGCTATGACTAGCTTGTTCTCTTGACAGAACTCTATTAGCCTTTGCCCTGCTTCATTTTGTACTCCAAGGCCAAACTTGCCTGTTATTCCGATTACTCCTTGACTTCCTACTTTAGCATTCCAATCCCCTATGATGAAAAGGACATCTTTTTTTGGTGCTAGTTCTAGAAGGTCTTGTAGGTCTTCATAGAACCGGTCAACTTCAGCTTCTTCGGCATCAGTGGTTGGGGCATAGACTTGGATTACCGTGATGTTGAATGGTTTTCCTTGGATACGCACTGAGATCATTCTGTCGTTTTTGAGGTTGTACCCCATTACTGCCTTTCCCACTCTCTTATTGACTATGAGTGCAACTCCATTTCTTCTAAGGATTTCTTGCCCACAGTAGTAGATACAATGGTCACCTGAATTAAATTCACCCATTCCCGTCCATTTCAATTCGCTGATTCCCAAGATGTCGACGTTCAATCTTGTCATCTCATGTTTGACCACATCCAGCTTGCCTTGGTTCATGGATCTTACATTCCACGTACCTATACAATATTGTTCTTTACAGCATCGGACCTTCTTTTCGCTTCCAGATACATCCACAGCTGAACGTCCTTTCGGCTTTGGCCCAGCCGCTTCACTCTTTCTGGAGCTACTTGGAATTGCCCTCCGCTCTTCCCCAGTAGCATATTGGACACCTTCCGACCTGAGGGGCTCATCTTCCGGCGTCATATCTTTTAGCCTTTTAACATTGTCCATGGGGTTTTCTTGGCAAGGATACTGGAGTGGGTTGCCATTTCCTTCTCCAGTGGACCACATTTTGTCAGAACTCTCTGTCATGACCTGTCCGTCTTGGGTGGCCCTGCACGGTATAGCTCATGGCTTCACTGAGTTACACAAGCCCCTTCGCCACGACAAGGCAGTGATCCATGAAGGGGACAGCAAAAATACAAGAGTCATAAAAGTAAAAGAGTTAAAATGATGTTTTTGCTAGACCATTCTTGTTTTCAGGGTACTGTGAAAGATGCTGAATCTCAAAAACAATGAAGAATAAATATTTATATTAGGATGATAATCTTAAACCTATAAATTGAGACTGAATCCTGACAAAACAGACTTTGTTAGTGGGTCATTTCTGGGTATGGATTTTTCTCTATGAGACTGCACTCTTTTAGAAAGAGCATATGTGTAGTTTGGGGGTGGCTTCCAGAGTAATTCTGTCACTGAAGGTTGACTGCTGGGGTTAAAAGTGCCTATTAGTCTGACATAGTAACTACATCCTTTACTGGACAGGGACAACATAGCTACTATTGTCCATATGCTGATAATCTCATACTTAAATGACTTAATGCTTAGTCTGTGGATCTATTCTTCCACTTGATTCAGAATTTGCATTTGGAGAAGAATGCAGTAGGAAGTTACTGAGTAGGGCATTTGGCTGTGTACGCTTCTGTGAACAACTGCAGTGGCTGGTAATCAGCCACCACCAACGTTAATTTTTTACTTATGACAGATAAGGTCCTAAATAGAAATATCTGGTCAGTCACTGAATTCATTGGGGAGGTCCTGCTTTGTGTGATTGCATCAGCAGAGTGTCACCTTGTGGGTGAGTTTTCTCTCATGTGGCAACTACACTTTGCTTTCTCACCTGAAATGAGGTGACCATGCTTACATCTCTTTGTTCACCTAGGCTTTTTCTATATGAATGCTGGATGAATGTTTTTATTTCAGCTTTTATTTTCTGTTTCTCCCGTGTTTTTGTTTCTTTAATACTGTTTTTAATTTAATGCTTAGGAAGTGGTATGAAATATATCGCAAATCATAGCAAACAAATAAAAGCATATAATCTACCAACAAAAAAGATTTTTTAGTAATTAATTTACACTTTCCTTACCTCTTTTACAACACTGTATGCTTTTGCCACACCTTCACGAAGATCTACAGGCTGATAAGCAAGACGACAGCGAGAAAGTCGCTTGACCTTTTTTGTCTCAATTAAGCTAGGCCCAGGGGAAACCATGTCATAGGCTGTTTCTGCAGCTGCCTAGATTTCAATTTCAATAAAAATAACAATATATTATTACTACAACACAGGATAACCCAATGATTTATGAACTATAACAACTTTATGCTTCATCCCTAAAATGTGTTCTCAGTGCCTCGGACCTTAATATAACATGTATCTTAATGTAACAAATAACATATAACATTTAATATAACACTTACAAGATATGCTTCAAAAGTTATTTACAAAAGTTAAAGATTGGATATTAAAATTTAAAGGGCATGCTATTGTCACATTGTCACAGAAATGTATTTGAATTTTATTTATTAAGGATGCCAGTAACAAGACAGCTGTTCAAAACACATTCCTTTACTTTGTCCTACATAACCTACATAGCTGTTATGAAGTCTTGAATGGATGAAATATCTCATGTGGGTATATTTATTTATTTGTTTGATTATTTAACTGATTTTTAATACCACTTGCTTACAGAGGGTTAAAACAATTTAAAAACCATTAAAAAATAACCAGGCTAGAAGGAACAAATCAGATGTATTACACCATCATTAGTGCTTAGGAGGGCCACACATAAATGTAACAGAGCCTGCTGGAAGACTCAAGCCAAAACCAGCTTCCTGCTAAGCTACCTGGCCTTTAACAACATGGAGCTAATACAGATTACAATGTGCATCCCATTTAGCCCTGACAATGTTAAGGTTTCCTCCTTCCTTCCATGCTGCCTGTCAGCTCAATGGACGTTTCTCTAGTTTTGAATAAACCTCAGTTTAACAAAAATCTAATCCATTAGTACACTGTTCCAAACCCTTGAAGTTATTCATCATGACAGGTTAGAACTTTGCCTATCCAAATTAAGAATGCAAAGGACACCTGAGTTTATTGTTCAATCAAAGGTATTCATTTGTGCATGTTCTAATATTTTATGTGTTTCAAAATGAAACAAAAAATAGTCTTTAACTGTCACCAAGCATAAATGGAAAATAGACCTGGATGGTCTGGACCATTCTGTTTGTCAGTTCTAATGCTGCCATTGCAGTAGAAGTACCGAAAGAAGCTGCTCCTCTCTGGAAGCCCCTCACAATACGGCCATCTTTTCGGTATTGTTCTATTGGTAACCACACCAAGTCTTTTAGGCCCTGAACTGAATCAAAGAGAGAATATCACAAATAATCAATTTGATTAAGTATGTCTTCTTTAAGCAGACATGAAAAAAAGATTCATATTTATATTTAAACTGAAATGCTCATAACAACAACAACAACAATAATTTTAAAAAATGTTAAGATATTGCACAGCCTTACCTAGTTGAATTAATGAATGAATTGGCCCAACTCCTCCAAGAATACCTGGTAGCTGGTTCTTTCTGATGTCATTAAGCCATTCAGACAAGGCATAAGAAAACAGCTTATCCACACCCAGCAACCTACAGTAAGTAGTCTTATTAATATATATACACATACACACACACACAAGCAAACTACTGATACCTGAAAATTAAGACAAAGATGTGAAAAATAGATCAATCAATTCTTTTGCAGAATTTTGTTTTGCTGGTAGAGAGTAAAAAGACTATTTAAATAAATACAAGATCATTAAGTAAGCTTACCCATGCCGATAGCAAAGCCTCTTCAGTTTTAATTCTGAGCAATTTAGCTGAGCGAGACCAATCAGAATCCCAGCTAATGTACCCTGAAAATTAAATATGTCTAGGTCATCTATAATTCATCAGAAACTCATAGAAAAAGAAATCCTTCAGTCTGCTTTTCACATGTCATGCCTACTTTCATTTAATAGTTAGCAGAACAATTTTTTTCATACAACCTATTAAAGAATTCAATCTGTTTAAATAGATGAGAAGTTGGCTTCTCTTAGACAATTAATGGAGATGTAGGTAAGTGTGTGCAAAACTTTCTGGGGATGAGATCAGACCACCTCTGCACCCTCAAACTGCTTCTGGTTCAGATGATTAACTTCTGGAAAACTACCATGCCACTCCCAGAACAGTAGCTTCTGCATGTTCTTAGGCATGGGTGTATTTGCTCCCATGCTGAATGTTAGCACAGAGCTCTGACATCTGTTTTTTTCTGGCGAAATCTACTGTGTAGACAAATCACCTTTACAGCATTTTATGTACCACAGCTTCCACTGAAAGCTAATTTAGTACTGCTTTAATCAAGCTGTTCAAATACAGTGAGTAGGAGATCATGTTATCTGTAAAAGCTATTCATACAAGTCAGATTTACTGAAGGAAAACTATTGTTATCTTTACTATCTATGACACAAGCATGTATAGAATCAGTAAGGGGCTAATGAGCACTCAAATTAGTAGTACAGGTAGTACTTGGATTATGACGGCAACTGGGACTGGAATTTCCATTGCTAAGCAATATGGTCTTAAAGTGCAACGTCACCTGACCGCATCAATTAACGACGGCAATCCTGGCCATTGTAATCCCAGGATTGTGCGGGTTCCTAACCAAGGACCCCACATGACCATGACATGGGAAGAGGCAGGAGTCTTAGACAAGCAGGCCAGTGCGCGAGCGCTGTGTGTGAGAGCTGTGGGTGGGCGCTCTGGAGAGCGGGTGGATAGCTGAGTACCATGAGCAAGTACTAAGGAGCATGGGCGGGTGCATGGGTGGGCAGGTGAAAGAGGAATAGGGGCGACTTGTAACTCCTGCTGGCTTCCCCATTGACTTTGCTTGTGGGAAGCCAGCAGGGAAGGTTGCAGATGGCAATCACGTGACCATGGGATGCTGCAACAGCCACAGCTTCATAAACCAGTCATAAGTCCCCCTTGTTCAGCACTGTCGTAACTCTGAACCGTCACTGAAAGAGTGGTCATAACCCAAGGACTACCTGTAATGGCAACCCAAAACAAGCCCAGCTGGGTGCTTTTTTTATACAATACCTGTCTTATGTGTACTTTCTTTCTAGATATTGCTCCCAAATTCTGTATATGCTATCCTCCTAGGGAACAACCACCTTCTGCAGGAGGGTAGGCTTTCTTCAACTTTATTAGCTTTCTGGAAGTTGGCCGAAACAGAGGTTTTTTTTTTAAACTAATTAGTATAGTGCTATAGGAATTGGCATATTTATATTTTTTATATTATCCCAGCATGGATGTTTTCTTTTTTGTAAACTGACAAATGTCATAAGATCACAGTGGTCTAAAAAGCTAATGAACAAATAATCTGGAGAAAAAAGCAATTGGTTTGAAAGGGTTTCATAGTTTATTTCAGGCTAGCAAACAGGGCAAATATCCTAGTGATCAACAAGAATCCTTTAGAAAAACTGGTGGCTTATTCTTTAAAAATCACAACATTTCAAAATTGGTTAAATTCTTTGTGTGGTACTAAATTTCTAACTTTGTGTTGAGTTAGAATAATGCAGCTTTATATTACGTTAAGATCTGAAAAACTATTTAGTATTTCTAAAACAGACAGATATAAAACCCCATGATTAATGGAAAGAAGAAACTTGAAAGATTAATTTTGTCTGATAGCATAAAGTTTAACAAACCTGATCCATAGACACATGTTTACCATGATAATCAAGACGTATTGGGACCTCTGATGTAAATCGAAATTCTCTGAAAGGAAAGAGAAGCAGTAAGATGATACTTAGAAAAAGCTCAAGGGAAAAATGAGAGTAGAATATAAAGAGAGCCTTCAGAAGTACCAAGATCTTAGTTTGTGGGTGCTCTTAGAGTCAGCATTGCTTTACACGGTCCCTTTCCCCAGTCTTTATTATTGTCTAAGTAAGTCCTTTCTTAGAGAAGAGCAATCTGGTTACAATAAACTACAGAAAAAGCCAGATTACGTTGGGCACAAAACTGTATCACATGGACCTGGCTACCAATTTGTTTAACCCCCATTCTAAATGCTAGTTTTGACTAAAGCAATAGTACTTGAGAAACAGTTTCCCTTCTGTAGGAATTTCATCACTGTGATTTTTATATGGTGCCTCATTTTATATCCAACTACCAGAAGCAGCTTAGCTGCTGGTACACAAATTGGAGCTTTTTCTTTGTATTTTGGGGGGGGGGGGGGGCAGAAAAAATAAATGTATGGACTTCTATAGCACTGTGGGTTGTTGTTTTTTTTAGTATTTGCTTTGGGGTTTCCTTTTGGCCTTTTACATTTTTTCCCATGTACTTGTAGTCACTGTCCTACCTCCTCTAATAAGCACCCATATTTAATGAGGTCCACCCTGTATTTTAGAAACCATAATTATACAATCTACTACAAAACATTGTAACCAGTTCAAGAAATGTGTCAATCAAATTGTCCTCTCTATTGAAGGGAAAATATTTAGCTGTGCAGAAAGCATGTAAGTATTATCATACATATATATAGAATTCTTGACTAGCAGTACCTGAAAGAAGTCTATTGATTTTATGGGCAAGGGTACAGAAATGGAGCTTATGGAAAGAGCAACATGAGAAAAGACAAAGACATTTTAGAGTAGGGGTAGGCAACCACTGACTGGATAGTGTCCCTCAGCTCCTGTTTTGCAGCCCACTGCAGACAACACAGCCAAAATTCAGCAAACAAATGTAGATTTTCAGCAGCAAAACTTGTTTTCTGAAAGGACATGAGGTGTTTACAGCTGCCCAAAGTGTACCTGAAAAATATTGGCTGATCACTGAATGATGCCTCTTCGTGGGGGAGATTATGGTCATCCCCATTGAGCATATCCACCGATTCAACACTTCCATTCTGACTTGATTGTTTATGTAATGAAAAAGAAATGACTGGATTTGGTTCTTTGAAACCACTCTGATGCCTTGGCAAAACACATGTTACTTCAGGACCAGGAGGCTTTTTAACTGCAAATAAAATAATGGATATTGAAACCCAAGGTAATCAATAGTCATTATTTGTACGTAGCTGTTCTCAAATTAATTATACATTTGTATGAATTTATATTAAATATATATGCTATAAAAATATGAATTTACATCAAAATATTTACCCTCAGGATCTGGAGTCATTAGGACTTCTACTTCTGTTGATAGGCTAGTGAAAAAATCCTTCAAGAAAAACAAGGCATCCTACAATATAGAAAGCAGTATATACTAAGAAAAAGAAATTATTAAAAATAGTTTATGTGTTCATGTGTAGAGGTGGTATCTAAATACTAGTATTTGACTAACTCATCATTTGTCAGATGGAATTTTTAAATATAAACCATCTAAAAACTGAAGTACTGTATTATTAACAATGAAGATTGTCTTAGAATCATGTGTATTTGAATTCCAAAAACACGCATCTATGTCTCTGTGTATATTATTTACACACACACACACACACACAAAGCCACTCACACTTTGTTTTGCCAAAAAAATTAAAAAAATACATTGTACAAAAGATGGGGGCAATGCAGAATTCTCAATATCTCATTTGACTTATGTGGGTCAAAATCTAGCAGACATGCTGCCTAAGTTCCAAAACAAGTTTTAATTTCTCCAGAGTATTTTTTTAAAATGTTCATACAATAAACATTCACAATTATACTTTCAAAATTAATAAAAGTGTACAAAAAAGAGCTAGTTTGATGTAGTGGTTAAAGTGCTGGCCTAGAAGCCAGGAGATTCTGAATTTCTGCCTTAGGCATGAAAGCTAGCTGGGTGACTTTGGGCCAGTCACTCTCTCTCAGCCCAACCCACCTCACAAGGATGTTGTGGGGAAATGGGACGCAGGAGTATTAGGTATGTTTGCCACCTTAAGTTATATTTAAAAAGGCATGATAAAAAAATATAATAACAATAACAACAACAACAATAGCAGCAGCAGCTAGGGTAACCAATTAGGTAACATCATTTTTTCTTCAAAGAGAAAAAAAAATCAATGTGGTAGTTAGTCTGCCCATCCCACCAAACTTGGTGTCTTCTTAACTAACCTGGTCAATGTTGAGACGAAGCGGCATTAAAGATACCCGTAAACAACATTCTTGTGGTGATCTGCCAGACTCGGGACGAACGTGCAATGCTTTAACTGTCAACTGTCAAATGAAGCATATGCTGATTAATGTCTTTTTATGATTTGGGATTGTTGTTTACGACCTTGGCATTATGACTGATTTGTTAACATATTGTTTTAATCCTTGTACTCTGCTCAAAGTCACCTCTGTGAGATGGGTGGCCATATAAATTGTTTAAATAAATAATCAACAGAGAAAGCTATATACAAATATGTCATCTGTCTGAGTAACGTTCACAACTTCTTTCTTTGCAGTAGAATGCAAATATGAACAAAGCCCGTCACACATTCACAGCATGTGTTGATCAACCTTTTTAGCTGCATTTATGTGGGTGAGTTTAGGATCTGTACCATTACTGGAATGCACAAGGACAGAAATGTCTTTGAGAGAACAGGAACAGTTTGGTATTTTCTTAGTAATTTATTTCTATTCAAATATTTATAAACCCAAGTTAATCAAAAATAATAGTATGGATAATTTCCAGTCAATAGCACTCCCTTATCATTATAATAAGGTCACTGATCTGGAATAGAACAAATTAACCCTGATATATATGGAGCAAATTCTACACTGCTTGGAGATAAATAATGTGATTACAATGTTACTCACTGTATATAAGTTGTTTTGTTTAAGTTCTTATCTAAGACTATAATGAAGTTTGCTATTGTTTTGTGCAACTTTCACTACAATGAATTAGCTAGTAGATGGCAAGTCAAAAAGGAAGTACTTCACCATATACGTGGCAGAAGTTATCAAATCTGTGGGGAATCAGGGGCATAGATATTGATTTTTGCCAGCATGTTATAGTAGTTCTGCATAGGGCAGATAGAACAGGATACAAACTCTGGCCAAAACATCATCAGACTGAACTTGAGATATCAATCATTTGGCTGCTAAGCCTAGCACACCAGTCATTGTTAGTTCTGGGTAAATATGCCTATTTTCCAAAAAAAAGGTATTTCAAAATCAGCTTCCATAACAGCTCATTCTGCAGATGGCAGAGATAGTGCAAAGAGGATGAAGAATCCATCAAAAGACTGTATCTCAGATAAAATAAACAAGTGCCCACCTGAGGGAGGAAGCTTACTGTCATGTTTGATGTATTTTCTAAATGGGAACTTCAAGACCCTAAGGCAGTGTTTCTCACCCTTGGCAACTTTAAGATGTGTGGACTTCAACTCTCAGAATTCCCCAGCCAGCATTGCCAAGGTTGAGAAACACTCCCTAAAGTGTTGATACATGTGCCTGAAATGCCCTAAACAGGAGTAACAATGGCAAATAACGTTCCTCTCTTAAGTGACACTTTGGAGAATAAATGATATGGAATTAAGATGAGGAAGTAAAGCTCGGTAGGAAAATAAAATTATTTAATGAATATAGGGAAGAATGCATCTGTAGATATTTTCACCACAGAAATCAGAAGAAACTGAAGTAAGGGGGAAGGTCAATCTGGACCCACCAAAATGAAGTTCAGTTGTTTAAGGTTCTGAATAGTCCTGAGCAGACCACCTTTAAGTGATGCACAGAGATGACAAAGAATATCTACTTCTGCACTGCACCTGGTTGTCATACATATTATAATCCCCTGTAATGCTCAGATTTAAAATATTCAGCAAATGTTTATGTGCTTTTACCATGTTAGAATGTGCCTTTCTAGGCATCTCCTTACTACAGTAAAGATAAAGAAATTTATTCATTTGAGATGTTGCCAAGCGATCTCTGATTTCAAGATCCTGAACCATAAATATTTGACGAGATACAGGTTGTTCCAATATGCTGAGCTCACATTCTGGTTCCCCTGTTGGATATACCTCATGCTGGAATTTCACCTTTAAAAAACAAGAGACAGAGAAAAAGGCAAAAATTCTATTCAGATCTACTATACTTTACAGGAAATCTAAATCCCCCTATCAGTTATTTACAAGATTACAGAAACATGGAATAATTTCCAGAACTAAGTCAGTATTTTACAATAAAAAGATGAACACAGAAATGGCATTCATTTTAGTAGCTCACTCCTTTCTTGTATACTAAGTGTATGAAAGTTATAGTCTCTTCCTTTATTGCATTTCCAACTAACATTAGTCAAGAACAGAATACCCAATAAATAGAATACTGATTTGCTATAAAAAAGCTTAACATCTTGTACTTCCATCCCAAGGTAACATTTGACAAAAGACTATTAAACCCTAGTGTCACATTTGGATGGGACCATTAAGATCCTATCTCACCCCCTAGCAATGGTAGGAAACGTCAGTATGAGCTTTGGAAGTATGAAATACAGCTTGGGGAGTGGTGGTGATGGGAAGACAGAAGATTTGGTTGTTGTGTGGAAAAGATTTATGTGTATCTAAGAGTTTCTTTGACTAAAATGTGCAAGACTGGTCCAAGAAAGCCCATCAAATTTCAAATATTTCAAATAAATAAAAATGAATATAATTTATATGTTTATATAATATAATTTATCTCAGCATAAGTGCTGTGTTCTTATAACATTTCAGGCCTATTCATGTCAAACAAACATTCACTATTGGACGGATTAAAGTTGTAGAGAAATAAACAAATAATGTCATTTCTCCTCTTACCTTGCTTAACTGTATTTCTATCAAAAAGTCGGGGTTCCTTCCTTTTCCCCCACAGGCAGTATTACGTCCATGTCTTGTTGGGGTGTGAGAAGGAGAGCTCTGAGGACTGCTGGATAAGAGGAGAACAATTATTTTTTTCTTTAAATTAGAAGTTTAGCTCACAGCAACTCCTTCAGCTCTCAGTTGCATACAATGCACAACTTAAGAAAGGAGCTTTCTGAATAAGAAAAGGAACTGAACGTACTACCTTATTATCTGGAACATATTTCCTTCTTATCATTACTAAAAAATTTCCAGAGTTATGAAGGAAATAAGATTTTGGTTAGATTCACACATGAAGCTAAGCCATATTTTAATTATGTTTTATTTAACAAATTGCAATTTAAGAAGCAACAATTTTTGCTTGCTATAATGCTAATGTATTAGGCCAATGCACATCCAGTCCTGTCTTTCATGGCCTATAGTGGTCAACCAAATGCATTCTCACAATCATGGCTCGTAGACCACTTTCTCTCTTTCGCTGCTGCTGCTGCAGTTACAAAAGAAAATGACTGAGAGGGTACCTATGTTTCTGATTAACTGGAATTCTTTAAATCCATTTCTATTTTTTAAAAGTCTAATTCACAGCTCCCTTGTAAAAACAGAAGGAATCGGCATTGAAATACTTACATATAATTTTTAGCTGGAGATGTAGGTGTTATGTTTCCAAAGTCTTTTCCTCCATAAAGATGCCAAATGAGTGAAATTTCTTTCACAACATAGCGCATGAGGGGGACAGGGAAATGCAGTGGTGTCTTGCTTGTGTCTGCCTTTTTCATTGGTAAACTAAAATGGTTTTCTTTTATTATAATAGCATCTTCAACCATTGTTTTCACTACTGGCTCTTCTTCCTTATCCTAAAGGATTACAGATTATTAGCTGAATGCATATAAAAACCATTTTTCCTTTTTCCATTTTTTTAAAATTTTCATACTTCCAGAAGTGGTTCTATAATTTGAAACCGATTTTGAATTATAAATATAATTTTAATTATAAATTTCTTAAATGACATCAATATCAAATGTAAACTGAGAAAAATAAAGAAGTTATACATTTATAAAAATGTGGTTATATATATTCTGAATACATAATTATATAACATAACATATAATTATATTATATAATTATTCAGAATCTTAATGTACAATGAAACAATGAATTCTGTTATTCAAACCGATGAAAGGTAAGACAGAAAGGATGCTTTCAAACATCTACAAATATTCTGTAAAAAGGGAGGTAAAATTTGGAATTAGTATTTCCTATGATCAGTTTAGGCTTTACTTTCATTTTTTTTCTTCTTAGGGTTTTCCTACAGGTGCAGGGTCTGCTTTTTTTCAGATCAACCAAGTGTTGATCCGTTGGTTGTGACAGGCATTGACCAACCATCTTGTCACTTGAGCCTGATGTTGTAGGCTGAGAGAGAGTGACTGGCCCAAAGTACCCAGATGGCTTTCATGCCTGAGGTGCAATTAGAACTCAGTCTCTAGCCTGGTTTCTAGCCTGGAGTCTTAACCACTAGACCAAACTGGGTCTCTTAGGCTTTACTATTATCCAGTCATAAAACAAAAAATGGTCAAACTGAACCAACTAATTGGTCTTATTTTCCTAACCCAAGACAATTTCTTCAGTTCACAACTGACAATTACTTTCTAAAAACAGCTAATGGACCAAAAATAATGACAAAACAAAACACTTAAAACTCACTAAATATACAAAAGAGCAACTAAAGTCATTATTAATGCAACTCAGAAAGCCTGGCTGAAAAGTCTGCAAATTTTCAATCTAGGCCAAATCCCTCTAAATGGATGAAGGGATGTATGTATGGATAGACAGATAAATTAATATCACTGCTAAATGATATCCAATCACTCTATCAAGGATAATCATATTACATTCCAAAATGATACTGTTATTAATGACTTTCCAGATTTTCATTTTTACAATATTTTGATAGCCATAATTTAACCTATGCATCCCAAAATCTACTTTCCATTTTTAAAATTCTGATTTTTCATTAACATTAGGAGTTTCTTACAGAAATAACTGCCTTTGGTGCAAAAAGAATACAGAAGTCATCATTTTCAGAAGGTGCATCCCCTATAACTTCATTAATCATGTTGGGAGTAAATGATGCATAGGTGGGGCTTGGCTCTTGGGAGAGGTTTCCACTTTCATCAGGAAACAGGAAAAGGTCTGAGCAGGTTGGTGCTGGTGTCTGACTCTTTTCATCCATGCTTCCTAGAAGAGAAAATCCTTTTAAACATGTCCATGCAATCAGGAGATTACCAAGAGAGACTGACTACATTTGGATATGATTCTTTAATCTTCTAATATGGCTATGAGAAGATTGAAGTATCTGCATTGATTAATCATACTTCAGCATGTCACCCAAACTCTTAAACTGTGGCCAATCTTTAGTGTTTAGTTGAAACGTGCCAAACAGAACTATAATTTATAATTATCTTATTAAGCAGTACTTCTGCAATGCATGAATGTTTTCTTTCAATATTATATCTATTTAAGCATGTGAATTATAAGCAGGCTTATAAGCATGGCAAACTAGACATCTCCGAAGGAGCAGGGACAAGATTGCAGTGGAGAGCAGTGGCCAGAGGGTGAATGATGGCTGGCAAAATCTCTCTGACAAAGGAGAGTTCGTGAGATTGCCCACCTGCGTTCTGGACAGCTGCTCCTTGTGAGTAAACTGCAGGAACGTAAGTTTTTGCAATGAGTTCATGAGTTGAGCACCTGAGAGTCAAGGGATTCTATGTATGCTCACAGCCATCAATATAGCCTTTATGGACACCAAGTTCACACAAACTGAATTTCTTAATCACTTTTGGATCTAATTAATTTAGAGCTAAAGAGGGATTTTCTGAATGGCAGGATAAGATTCCACTTGGTGAGTTATCATTTTTTCTGGATTACAAAGCAATAAAGGAAAAAAAACCCCCAGTTTTAAAGACTTAAGAACTTCTGGTAAAAAGCCTAACAAGGAGTTGAAGTAAGAAAGTTTGAAACAGATAAAGGGGACAGTTATTTTGAAAGATTATTTTTAGTAAAAATGCTTTTGAATCAATTGGAATTAAATTAGAGAAATGAACCAGACCTTCATGGGAATGTTTTCTGTTTATTATTAAAGAGTGTAGACAATTGGTGGATATTACAAAACAAAAAATAAGAGTAATATGAGCCAGACTACGATGCTGATTATAACTATGGAGATGTGGATTGTGATGTTGACTGCAACTACGGAGTGCCATTAGAGACGAAAGTATTAAAGGCACAGGAAGACAAAAGACAAAACAAAAAACAAAAAAAAGGAAGCTTGCCTTTTCCTTTTCCCTTGTGGGAGACATTTCACTTTTGGATTATAATATCATAATGGCTACTACTCAAAAAGTGGCAAGAATGGAGGGTATGAGGGGATCATTAGAACAACCGGCAGAGAGAGGAATTACACCAGATTTCCTTCAGAAAATGTTTCATTGCTCGGCAGTATGCTGAGTCACGTGATACTAAATTGACAATTTTCAAAAAAAAGAATGGATGAAAGACTTGTAAAGATGAAAGAAGAGATGAAAGAAAATGGAAAACTCTGTAAAACAAGTGTCTGGAGATGTAAAACAAATTAATGACACAGTGGAAATTTTGGAGAATAAGACAGAAGTTATAGATAGAGAGTTGAAAAGAGAACTAGATAATCTGGTTCTACTGGAATTGAGGGAGAAGGAATTTTGTTTATGACTTAGAGCTATACCAGAGGCTTCTGATAAAAATATTAGAGAAAAGATTATTAAAGTCTTGGTAATTTTTTTGGATTGGGAAGAGGAGGATACAGAGACAGAAATGGATGAAGTTTATGAAATATATTCAGGATTTGCAAGAACAAGAAATGTTCCAAGGGATGTTCTGGTATACTTTGTCAGAAAGAAGACAAGAGATCAAGTTTTGCAGCAGCATTTTAATACAAGACTGAAGATACAGATATAATTGTCCTTAAAGAAATTCCTATCAGAATTTTATGAAAGAGAAAAGAGTATTTTTTCTTACTGAAAGATTAAAGCAGAAAAAGATCCCATTTCAATGGGGCAAACTGGAAGGTGTGATTTTTACTTTTAAACAGCAGTTTCAATTGAATTCTGTCTAAAAAGCGAGATAATTTTTAGAAAAATTCAAGAAGGGATTGGAAGAGATTCAAATGGAGGTATCAGAAAACAAAAACACAAAAACTCCAACAGATGCAACAGGAAACTGAAAGGGATGATACTGAACTAGGTGCTACTGGGATTGACTTTTCTAAAATTTTGGCTTGATTATGATACATGTTTAACACGGAATATAAATAGAGCAAATGCTCCTCAAAAGGGAAAAATATTTCATTGTTTGAAAAAAATTAAAACAAGATATAATTTGCTTACAAGAGACACATATGAGAAAAAAGGACATAAAATATCTGATTTATAAAAATTGGGTGAAGAGTTTATTTCAACAGGAAGAAACAAAGAAACAAACAAAGAAAGTTGTTTTGTATATTAATCTCCAAACCAGAACTTGTACTGATTGATGACTATGGTATATTTGTTGGGGTGGAAGTTAATTTGCATGGGACTAAGACTTTGGTACTGGGAATTTTTGCCCCAAATGAGGATAAAGTACTGTTTTATAAACAACTTATGGCGAGATTAATAGGTTTTTCTTATGAAAGTTGGTGTTTGACGGGGGATTGGACTGGAGTGATCTCATTAAAATCATAATTACCATTTTTTTTTTTTTATTTGATGGACAATTTAGGGCTGGTTGATATATGGAGACAGAAAAATGGCAAATCAAGAGAGTATACCTATTTTTCAGAAAGACATAAATTCTTTCCAAGAATAGATATGGTTTGAATTTCAAAGCTACTGAAGGTTTCTAAGTAGAGATATTACCAAAGACTTTTTCAGACCATAATCCCATAAATCTGGTTTATAAAAAGAAATCCAGTTCTTTTAGATGGAGATTAAATGAAATGTTGTTACAGAAAGAAGCAATAGTGGAAGACTGTAAAAAGAAGTTAAAAGAATTTTTTGAAGATAACTTAGGTAAAGGCACTGATTTAAGAATGGCTTGCGATGCAAGTAAACCTTTTATCAGCAGTTATTTTATACAACATAATAGTGAACTCAGAAAGAAGAGTCAAGTGAAAACACAAACTATTCGGGATGGTATAAAGAAAAAAGAAGAATTAAAGAAATTCCCAGAGAAGATAAGTATTTCTCAACAGATTAAGCTATTACAACAACAGTTCTCAATGTTAACTGTAAGAGAAATGGAAATAAAAATGAATTATGTAAACCAAAAAAATTTGAGTTTGCAAATAAACCATGGAAGTGGCTGGCATATAAATTACAAAAAGAAAGAGAAAAGAAAATGTTATTGAAAGTACAAGAGGGAGATAGTGTATTAACGGAAAATGCAACCATACAAAAAGCATTTTTTCAATGTTATTCTAACTTGTATAAAGCAAGTGACATTGCTTTAGAGAAAATAGATAAATATCTAAAGAAACAAAATTTACCGAGGATTACAGAGGAACAGAAACAAATTATGAATGGACCTATAACACTACCATACAATACCATACAATAAGGGAAGTCTCTGATGCCATAAAAAAGATTAAACCAGGAAAGGTGCCTGGACCAGATGGATTATCAGGTTCTAATTATAAATATTTTAAGGATGAACTTTTACAACTTCTACAAAATATGATGAACTCTATCCTACAGGGAGAAAAGATGCCAGAGAATTGGAAAGAGGCTAATATAGCACTAATACCTAAAGAGGAACAAGATTTGACATTAACAAGAAATTATAGAACAATATCAGTATTGAATAATGACTACATGTTGTTCACAACGATCCTAGCTGATAGACTGAAAGTAATTTTGCAATGTGGGTTCTTACCTGAAACACAGTTAAAGGATAATGTTAGAAATGTGCTGGACATTTTGGAATAGTGGAGCAACATAGCAAAAAACAAGCTGCATTGATTTTGTTAGATGCAGAGAAGGCCTTTGACAATTTGAACTGGGCTTTCATGTTTAAGGTTTTGGAAGATATGAATCTTGGAGAGAATTTTATAAAATGGGTAAGACTGATTTACACATCACAGAAAGCACAAATAATTGTTAATGGAAATCTAACAAAATGATGTGAGATAAAAAAAGAACAAGACAGGGATGCCCATTGTCCCTCTTTTGCTTATTTTGGTTCTTGAAATACTGAATAGAAATATAAGACAAGATGAGAGGATTATGGGAGTAAAGATTTAAAAAGAGACTTATAAGCTAAAAGCTTTTGCAGATGATTTGGTGTGGTTTTGGAAGATCCTTTGAAGGGAACTGAAACATTAATGGGCAAATTAAAAGAATTTAGTGCATTAGCAGATTTTAAGATTAATAAACAGAAGACAAAGATGTTAACAAAAATGTGAAAATACAAGATCAAAAGAACTGATGTATAAAATGGGTTTTAAGATTAAAAAGAAGGTAAAATATTTGGGTATCACTATGATAAATATGAATTGTATGTTATTTCAAAATAATTATGTTAAGACATGGAATGAAGTTAAAAAAGATATGTTAAGATGGGAGAAACTACAACTGTCATTGCTGGGGAGAATTTCTGTGATTAAGATGAATGTCTTGCCTAGAATGTTGTTTTTGTTTTCAGACAGTACCTGTTTTGACAAGTGATGCACCATTTAAACAATGGCAGAAGGATATACCTAAATTTGTGTGGCAGGGGAAAAAACCATGAGTCAAATATAAGGTGTTACAAGATGCAAAGGAAAGAGGAGGTTTGGGTTTACCTGATTTGAAACTTTATTTTGCAGCTTGCTGTTTAGTTTGGATGAAAGAGTGGGTGTTGCTGAGAAACAGAAGGCTTTTGAAGTTAGAAGGACATGACTTGAGATTTGGGTGGCATAGATATTTATGGTACGACAGAGTTAACGTAGATTTTAAAAATCATTATGTTAGATGTACCATACTGAGAATATGGAATAGATACAAACCCAAGTTGTGCCTGAAAACACCTTTGTGGCTCTCAGCACAAGAAGCATTTTACAGATGAGAAATAATAACACAAATGGCTAACTTATCAAGAGATACTAGAATTTTGTCAAGGGGTATGTAAAATAAAATCAAGAGAAGATCTGGTGGCAGAGGGATATACTTGTCAAACTTGCCGTTTTATCACATTTGGCAGACATGTAAAAAGGCCAGAAAGTTTTAAATTCAAATACATACACTAATTCAGAGGATTTTAAAGGTTAATATATAATCGAAACTGGAGGCTTTTATTTTGGGACTGATGGACAAACAATTGGAAAAAAGTCATGTTACTTTGTTTTTATATACGATAACTGCAGTGAGATTATTATATGCACAAAGACGGAAAGATTCGGTATTACCCACAATGGAGGAATGGTTGGTGAAGATGATGGAACTTGCTGAAATGACCAAATTGACTTCTATGATCAGAGAAAAGACAATATCTACAGTTATTGCTGACTGGAAACCCCTTATAGACTTTTTGCATGAAACAGAAAAAAATGAACTTATGATTTATGGTTTTGATAAGAAAGAATAGATTATAGAAAAAATAGTGTTATGTTGTAGCCATAGAGCAAGAGGTAAATTTATAACTGTACTTATAACTGCAGTAAAGAAAATCAGAAGCTAATTCTTTCTTTCTTTTTTTTGCTTTTGCACTTTTTAGCTTTTTCTTTTTTCTTTCTTCCTTTTTCTTACTCTACATTAGTTTCTATTAGTTTTTATCTTCTTTCTTAAAATTTTAATTATATTTATTTATTATATATATATATAGCATGTGAATTATAAGCATAATGCATTGCATTCAAAAAATGAATATGAAACTTAAATAGCTTTTGATTAAAAATAAAGTCCAAAAAGATTTACCATTAGCTTGCAGATTAGGGGGGGAAATAAACTGCTGGGTTTCAATCTCTTCCATAGCATCACTCATTAAGTCACGTAAAATTTGTTGGTCAGCTTCAGCAAGAACTGGCCCTTGGGAAGATGGCCAACTAGAAACATCTGCCTAAATAAGAAAATTACACAGAACCAAATTTGTAATAGAAATGCAACAAACTTCTTCAGAAATATCTGTGGCTATGATTTAAAGTTAATCTTAAGATTATTGCTCCCAAATTTTATAAAGGGATTTAGAAGGTTAAAGTTGTTTAACCTGTTATCCAATGTCCAAATACCTCCAACTTTATATAGTTTAGCTGTCTTATTTATAACATTAATATATCCACATAAGAACAAGAGTTCCATAGTTTTTTTTAAGTAAATGAAATGAACCACTGATTATTTTCAAAGAGGTAAGTTAATTTATCATATGATGGAAATCCCTTTACTGTTTTTATTGCAATAGACTAACAAATTTATAGTGACCTAAGGTTTCACAAACCACTATTCACTATCTCAGAAGAATAGATGACCTGTCATCCATGAAATTTTACATCACAATAAATTTCCTATACTTTAAGATGCCACAAGATTCCTTGTTGGTTTTAAAGCTGTGACTGTTCTCCCTTAATTACAGTACTATAAAATATCCTTATCTCAGATTTTCATCAGCATAATGTAAAAACATAAAGGCCATGAAATTGACAAATATAACACAAAAGCATTCTGTATGTAAAATTGTAAGGACAGTGACTATACAGGTAAAAGATGAGGTAAAAACTACAAGTCTGCTATAAAACCAAAATGTTTATTGTATGATGAAAGAGGCTAACAGAATGAGCTGTGGCAATAAAAGCTGTAAAAATGAACAGCTGGATGTTAATCACTGATGTACAATAGTTACACATGAGCAGTGTTGAACCAGGCTGGCTCTAGCTGAGAGTCAATACTAGAGTAATTCTGTACACTGCTATACAAAACTTAGCATCCGGTTATGAAGGGATTATAATCAGACAGAAGTACAGAGTTATACAACCAAATTGTAGGCTATTTACAATATCATTGATGATACATCCTACAGTGCATATATCTCCTAGTTGATGGAATGTAGGAAACAGAATGTTGGCTGGCAAGATGGTCCCTTGCTCAAACATCCTAGCTTCCACGGTATAGTGTGAATGTGCTTAAGGTAACACTAGGCTGCAGTTGCACTTTCACTAAATTAACTAAAACATGTCAAAACCAGCTGGTGTGTACTTAATGTTAGCAGGGAATACTGCCTGTGGCTTAGGTACAACTAAGATTGAAAATCTAGTCTAAACCACCATCATGTGAAATAACTTTACCCATCATTTTTGACTAAAGCCATGATGGATAAAATTATTTAGTGATGAACATGTCATATGGAAAACTGCAAGTTGGATAAGAGGAGGAAATGATAAAGAATACAATTGAACAAAAGAAATGAAAGAATGAAAGGAAAATGTTTTACATTTCCTGAGAACTCAAATGCATTACAAAAAATGATGGAGTGTATAATGCAGCAAAGTTTATGAATCTGAAAATTAATGTATCAATAATCATCGCAGTCACATATAAGAACACGCTTCTACCTACTTTGTTATGCAAAAATGAGAGTTGTGAATGTCAGGAGAAACATTAAGTTGAATGCAGAGGGAATGGGGTACTTAAGAAGTGTGAGTAATAAAACAAAAAAAAGACAAGATCAAGAGTGTACGTAGATCAATGTGGATGAGTACAAAACTAAGTGACCAGTTTGTAAGAGATACATTAAGGTGGTTTGGTCATACAGAGAGGATGAATGAAGATCAAACTGTAAAAAACAATATAAGAAGGAAGAGTGAATGGGTTGAAAGGAATGGGAAGACCTGGAAAACTGTAATTGGATGAGGCACTGAGATCCTCAAAAAGACAGACATGAAAAGTTTAAAGAATAAAAGGTGATGTATGAAGTGGTGTATTAACATGGAAGCAAGGATGGCGAGGCATAGTGAATGATGTTGGTATAAACTAGTTTAAGCTATGTCTCTTTTTTTTTTCCTTATCTCATGCCTTTAATTTCTCAATGTTCTCAAAATTAACACCACTGGAAGGCCTCCTTTGGACTGCTGCCTAGGTGGGAGGGTATGTAGCAGCCCCTAGGCAAAAATGGGTCTATGTCTTCATTTGTTATTTATAACCAGCCAGTTGTGATCTACTCAGTCAACTATTTTACTCATTGTTCTGAGAGAAGAAGGTTATGTGTGACTATGATAATAAAATAAGAGAATAACAGATTGGAACAAAAACAATTTGAATTTCTAATTGGGGGTTTTCAACTGTTCAGCTTTTCTGAACTTTTTTTTTTTGGTGCAAAATCCATCAGGTTAATGTTTAAAAAAAAACTAGTAGCAACTTTATTTCTTTCTAGAATTAAAAGTAGAGGCTAAATTAAAAAAAAAACTGTATGTGTCAATGTATTCCTCCCCTACTCCCAATCACTGTCGTAGTAAATTATGATAAAGCAGTAAAAATATTCCTCCCCCCTTCAAAAAAGACAGTGTATAAATAATAAATAGATAATATGTAATATGGACAAAATTAAACAATGAAAATTAGATGATACATTGAGGGGGAGGGCTAAGAGAAAGATATATTCATACCTTCCCATTCTGTTTGGTCACTCCAGAAGTACACTCCATTTTAGCAGGTGGATTCAAATCACCATAACTTGCAATATATTGTATAAGATTCATTAATGCTGCACATGAATCTGAGCATGTTCTAATGTGAATCACATCACTAGAACAATGTAATTCAAAATATGGATTGCTCTGTGCAACAGAAAGTAAAACAAGATCATTTTTGATCCTTATGAAAACTACACACATTCATACTAACAACAAATAAAACATGTATGTTTAGAAAACCACCAAGTATGTTAGGGAATCCAATTCAATTCTAATCCTACTAAACTAATTTTCATTCTAATTTTTATTTGTAAATAAATCCCACTTTATTTGTAAAAAATTCCCCTTAAAGAGTTTTATGTATGTTCAAAATCAGCCTTATTTTGTCAAAATTGTAAATATAAATTTTAGTGTTTATATTTTAACTTACCCTCTCTTCACCGGATTCAGGTTTCACTGTCCTTATGGTCAGTTCCAAGAGTCCCATATCCATAACTTGAACGTAATCTGGGGAAAAAAAAGAATAAAAAATATCTACTTATTAAACTGCTTAAATACTGCTTATTTTTTTAAAAAAGAAAACTACTGAAGTTTTCACACATTTTAAACTCAATTTCCATATTAACGTACAGTAGAACCCTAACTTTGTGTGTCAGTTAAATCAGAGTTTATGTCGTTGACATAATTATTTGCTCTATTATGTAATATATGATTTTATGTTATTCATACCGATTTACATCATTTGCATGAAGTAAACTGTCTAAACAGACTTCAGTAACAACAGACTTGTTCATTATTTCCAGGGTGAAGCTTAAATACATGTTTGTTCAGCTGCATCCAATGCCTGTTAAATGGGGCTCAGTTAAGTTGATGTTACACTGTAATATAATTTACCTCCCATTAAATGACCTTTTAACTTTATTCATCCAAGCTTCTTATGCACTTCCCATCTGATGCTAAATACTATTAGGATTGAGATTTAAACCCATTCTACACTACAGAAAATAAATATCAGACATTGCATTCACCTTTAAAGGGTATATTTCACTTCCGACTGGGAATGAATATCAACACATATATGGCCACTACTGTGGCCAACTGTCGTGTCCAAGCCACTGTCCCCTCCCGCTCTCCTTTTTTCTCACTACCCAATATTCTGTATTCCTGCTATGTTTCCTTTCCTGCTAGGCTGGGAAAAAGATAAACATTCCATGCCTGACCCAGCATGGAAGAATAGTGAGCTGAAGGGAAGCTGAATGGATGTATAAATGGAACCAAGTCTGTAAATAGCCAGAAGAAACTGTGCAAATTGGATAGGGAAGTTAGAATAGAAAGAAAATAAGTGAGGCAGATGACTATGTGTGTGCAGGGATGGAAAGATTAAGGAAGAACAGATATTTGAGACTTATTTCAGTGGCCTATTCTTTTAGTAGAAAACATGCAAATGAAGGACTGAGTAAAAGGTTATCCTTAAATTTGAGTTGGCACTGCTCATTTTAAGACATTCATGAATTTTAACTCCAAAGTATGCCCATACTTGCATTTCTGGCTTCAACTTGAGAAATTGTTTACCAGTAAGTCCCAGATGTCCTAAAAATTAGAGGAAGGCTACAAAGTCTTAACATACTGAAAAAAACTAGATAAAAATGTACATCAACGACATTCAGTATATTCATGCTATATTAGATAACCATGTCCAACTGACTATATTTTACTAACTAACCTATTTGCTTAATATTGTAACAGCTTTCAATATCCTTACTGGTTTGATTCTCTGGGTTCTTTTCAAAAGGTTAAATGTACTTACCTTTTTGGAGATTCACAGTAGCATTACTTTTGTCAGACAAATGCAAAGCAGCCTCATCCAAGATTATCCTACAGCCAAAAAAAGCCTAAATTGTGCATTTGGTATATAAATAAATGATGCATTCATCCACTTGACTAAAGAATGAAAATCTAACCATTGCATTGTTATTGACTTTGTTCTGATAAGGCAATTTAACTATACGTAGGAATGGATTCCCATCAGTGAAAACAAAATTGATATGTACTGTTCATTGAGTTGCAACTGGAAAGGTCACAAAACTACATACAACCAAAGAAAGCCTTTGGTTGTTTTTAGTAGAAATCTTATCAAAGAGGCTTTGGTCAAAGAAAATATAATGCAGGACACTTAATGGTAAACATGAGACAGTTATTTATGTGAGTGATTGTTCACTGATCCATGACAGGAGAAACTGAGAAACTACAACAAGAATTAACTTTAAATAAGTGTTATGGTAGAATAAAAACATTATGGGATTGTTTGGACACAAATTTAAGTATGAATGAAGTCAAAACCTCTTTAAAACCACACATTTCTGTCATGCCATTTCTAGCTATAATCCTGTATACCAGAAACCAAGGGAAGGACAAAGTGTAAGCAAAAAACTTTTTAAGTTTAAATTATTATTATTGTTGTTCTTGATGAAAATCTTACAAATATTTTGAAACAAGAATGTGTACACACCACATGTTTTATCTTATTTGTTTTCTATGTCAACTCCAAATCCCATGTTTTTAAAAACAGTTGGAAGTCCACCATGGCCAAAAAGTGGGCAATTCTGCAAATACTAGTATTGTAGGTTTACAATGGATTTTTATTATTTATGATAAACCCAAGCAGATTAAACTTCATTAAAAGTTAATCTTCAACCTCATGTCCAGTTTTATATTTTCATAACACCTACAATAAAAAATTAAGATAACAATAAAAATTAGGCTGTTGGCCTTTTAAATATTACCTGAGAGTAGAAGAGGATTTATCCAGTGCCATGCTACTTGAGATGCTAAATGTTTCAACAGTAAGAAGAGATCTAGTTGGTAAAAATAAAGGCCTACCCAAAAAATAAAATAAAATTGTTATTTCCAAAAGTTTGGGCCAGTGAGAGATTCAAGTCAACACTGACAACAATCACCATAATACACTACTTTGAATATTCTTTTCATTGAACTTACTTGTAATTCAGAGCGCAGCTCCAGAGATGGATGTGAAATGTTGTAATGGAGGCTGGCGGATTATATCCCAATACAGGCTCATCAGAAATATTCAAAAAATACAAAATCTACAATTACAAAAGCATAAAAGTAGACTCATTCATTTCCAATTAACCACAGCTTTAAAGCCACTTCACAAAATATATTAAAAAATGAAATATTGGATCCAGTGATAGCTTGCAAAGTTTTACCATCCTGCTGTAGCTTTGCTCACCCAAGTTTTGTTCCTTGCTATGCTAGAGCAAAACCTTTCAATATAGGTTTTTAGGAGGCACCCAGGTCTCAGGGATGAGGGGGAACTAGATTATGCTGTGTTGAGCATACAGAATTCTGCTAATCTGTTTCTGGACAGAATGTTTTTATACCATATTTATCATACTTTCCTTATATTTTCCTTTTAAAAATGACAAGATGATTTATAATTTCATTTACAGATAGTCCTCAACTTACAACCATTTGTTTAACAACCATTCGAAGTTACAATGGCACTGAAAAAAGTGACTTATGACCGGTCCTCACACTTACGACCATTGCTTGGCAACTGGCATGTATTTACGATGATGGCAGCACCCTAGGGTCACATGATCACCATTTATGAACCTCCCAGCGGGCTTCCGACAAGCAAAGTCAATGGGGGAAGCTGGATTTGCTTAATGACCGCATAATTCACTTAATGACTGCAGTGATTCACTTAATGGCCATGGCAAAAAAGGTTGCAAAATCAGGTGCGACTCACTTAACAACCATATTGCTTAGTGATGGGAGTTCCGGTCCCAATTGTGGTCATAAGTTGAGGACTATCTATATAACATACATGTAACTGACTGTAGAGACAACTTCAACATGAAATAAGATAATTAAAAGCAGTTGAGATCAATATTATGAAACCTTTCAAGGAAAATGTATATGTGAGACCAAAGCTCCTATCAGGGTACAGGGGGGAAAGGAAGATCCTGGATTTGTTCATTAGTGTGCAAGTGGTCTCTATCAGGAAGAGAATTTTAATGATAATTTGAGTACAAGATATAAATATCCAAAGAGGAATACTGCTGGGTCCTGAGAAAGAAGTGTAACATTGGTACCTCTTACAAACTTTTGCAATATACCCTTTCTAAAAACAATGCTATTGTTTAGGATGCAGTCTATCATTCTCTTCCAAATACGTCATGTCACTTCCCTGGCCTATTTTTTCTTTTGCAATATATGGTCAACATTCTATGGAGCATATTTAAATTGTCATTAGGCACTTTTATTCAATTAAGGATTTTTCTGTTAACATCTGAGAGTATTTGTAATATTTCTCAATTGCCCTATTTGGCTAATTCTGTCAACAGGTTATTAGACTGAGTGACAAGTAATTGAAAACAAAGAACAGGAACAAATTAGCAAAGTAATGTACCTGTTCATGCCAGCTTAAACCAGAAGGAAGTACTCTATGCTGCAGAGTAGCCCCTCTTAGCCCAACAGCAACTAAAAACTCCTACAAAACAAAGTATGTCTAGTTAGTTTAATGTTTTGAAAAGTTTAGAATTAAAAGAAAAACAACCTTTCCTTCTGCCTTTGACAGCAGCAATACAGTGGAATCTCGGTTCACGAACGCATCTGTTCACGAACAATTCGGGTCACGACCAGCTCCGGCTGCAAAAATTTACCTCCGGTCGCGAACGCCGGATTGGGTGACGAACAGGATCTGCTGCCATTTTCCCTCCCGTGTCACGTGGTCGCAGCTTCCTGTAGGGAGGGGACTCTCCCTCCAAGCAGGAACCGCGGCCATTTTCCCTCCCGTGTCACATGGTCGCGACTTCCTGTAGGGAGGGGACTCTCCCTCCAAGTAGGAACCGCGGCCATTTTCCCTCCTGTGTCACGTGGTCGCGACTTCCTGTAGGGAGGGACTCTCCCTCCAAGTAGGAAGCACGGCCATTTTCCCTCCCAAGCAAGGTTAGCTTTCTCTCTCTTCGTACTGTACTTTGTGTCATATTTTTGCGGTTTTTTTTTAAAAAAAAACATGGTTCAGAACGGATTAACCGTATTTACATTGAACCTTATGGGGAAATTTGACTCGGGTCGTGACCAGAAATCGGTTGGCGACCAAATTTGGGGTCGGAACGGATTAACTGTATTTACATTGAACCTTATGGGAAAATTTGATTCCGGTCGTGACCATTTCGGGTCGCAACCAGAGTCGCGGAACGAATTAAATTCGTGAACCAAGGTTCCACTGTACTAAAAATGTTAGTACCATAACGACAACAACGTAAACAGTATTTTAAGTTACTGTCTGACTGGAAATTCAAAGAATTTATAATGCACTGATAAAGTGGTGCCCTCCAGAAATGTTGGACTAGAAGTCCAAGCAACCCTGTCAAGCAGAGCGAAGTGAATAGAATTATGGGTTCAAATTCCTACCTGGCTATATTGTATACTAACTGTCTGGGCCAGTCATCTTCCCATAATAGAATCTCATCCAGTAAAATTACTGTGAGGATAAAAGGAGGGGGAAATGATTCTATATGCTATCCTAAGTTCTCATAGGAAAGCCAAAATATAAATGCAATAATAAATAAATAATAAATTAGTTAAATCTAAATACAAACCTTTGTATTTGTCTCTGATTTATTTGATTGTATTTTAACTGCAACTGACAACATGCTTAAGCAGTCTGCTCCTACACCATCTGAAAAAGCTGTATTGAGACCTTCTTCTTCCGAAAAATAAATAGTAGGTTCTAGCCAATGTGGATGTGTTGCACTTGGCAGTTTTATTTCGGACAGAGATATTGTCTCTTCTACCACTCCTGCAAAAGGATGATTTGCTTACTACTTAAAGCAATTTGGAATTTTAAATGAAAACACACATCCTATCTTTAAGAATAAATGAAGATGGCCAGAGTCTGGTTTATATTCATAGTGACTGTTTACTATATGATCTGTGAATGCTTTGTATTCAAAGGCAAAAGGTGTTTTGGAGCACAAATGTGGCACTTGTCTGCAACTATTTTAAAAAGTCACACCTTTTCTTAGGAACAGTGTATGTTTCTTGGGAATAGTGAAGCTGCTGTGCAATTCCAGGAAGACACATTTAGTTTAGGGAGTTGCACACCAATGCTTCAACTGCACACCAAAGCACCTTTTTGTCTTTGCTCTAAAGCACTGCACACAATATTTTTCTATTATGTAAACATAAAAATTTCTAAAATCCATTTAGCTAAATATCAGAGCTTACCATGATCAGCAATTCAAATGACTATTTATATTAACACAAGAAATCAGAAAAAGTATTTTGAAAGTTAGAACAATACAGTACATTACAGTTTTTTTTCTGGGAAAGGAAGTCCAGAAAAATACCCCAATAAACCTGCTAATGACTAGCAGCACTCTCATACTTTCTGAATGAATAAGATACAGTTAACTAGGGTCAAACTAGAAAATTATCAGCATGAATACTTCTGTCTCACATTGCAACCGTCAACAGACCTTTTAGTAGAGCTATGCAAGATGCATTGCTTGAAGGTAAAATACCCTTCTGTGTCTGTGTAGTAAAGCAGCTGTTTGAAACCTTGCCACAGCTACTTTGAAACCATTCCTAGGACTTCTGTGCATGCATATGCATGCCAGAAGACACTTCTATCAGGAAAGCTGATGAAACCATTGAATGATTTAAACAGGCCTAAAACTGAGGAATTCATTCCTGTTAGTTTCATGCACCAAGCTGCATATCCCTTAAGGCAGTGCTTCCCAAACGTTTTCCTTCATTACCCAAAACCGTTTATCAGAAAATCCTTTTTACCCAACGTAGATAAAACACTAACTGCACAGAAATATATATGGGTTTGTGTGTCATTACCCAAAGAAAAACCACTTTGACCCAATTCTGGGTAATTTACCCAGGTTTAGGAAGCACTGCCTTAAGGTATAATACAATTTTACCCTTGGTTTATATTAAGATTGTGAAATGCTTCAGATACGTTTGAAAGAGGTTGTTTAGAACAAGCAGGAGCATATATGCAGGACCTCTCTGGGACTTGTTGAAGCAGTCATGACAATTTCCAGATCTGATATGGTGTTCTCATACATTCCAAAACACCTCTTATGAACTGAATCCAAAGCATTACACAGCCTAGTTTTGATATAATCAATTATTCCAAATTATTCTCATCCCTCTCTGTACATGTAGGTTTCTAAGCCACTAAATTTCTAATTAAATATAAACTATTGATAACAAAAGCTGAATTGTGAGATTAGACAGAATACAAATAGCGATGGATAAATAAATAAGTCAACTATTGACCTTTTTAATCTTTGTTCCATAGGCAAAAGACATACTATATTCTTAAAAACCTGTAGCTCCACTTTTCTGAATAAAGTGTATTTGTATATGATCCTATTTTTATCAACATAGTACAAAATAAATTTTGTAACAGTAGTAAAAAAAGTTATATTGAATATATTTGTCTTTCTTCAAAAACTGTGACACATTTTATGATTTTCGCTAACCCATCTTTTTAAAGATCTGAATACAAATTCTAACATTTCAATTTCATACCTTGATGATATAAGTTGAGACTATTAGAATGAATACATATATAATGTTTGTCTTCAAAACCTTCATACTTGGTTACACAGAATAAAGAACCACTACAAAATTCAAACCAAAATTCTCCATGTTTGTCTTCAAATACACTTCTATCATCCTGCTAGAGAAATAGTGAAAAAGATATATTAACATCATTTGCTAGTTGAATCCGATAGCACTTGTTTTAGAATGAATTGTATTATTCATAAGAATATTATTCTGCTTAATCTACAAAGATCCTTGACACCTGGTGCTGCATCTACAATATGCAGTTTTCTTGGCCATATTACTGAAATGGTTTTCACAGCCTTCTGAAGATTTTTTTTTTCCTTCTCAATGTAGCAAATAGCCCTGGAATTCCCAGGTGCTCTTTCACCCAAGTGCTAACAGCTGTATTTTTTTTTTTAAAAAGCAAATATGATTTTTTTTTACCAAATGTCAGCATACTGAAATAATGTTTTATACATAAAAACACAAGAATACTAGTCCAACCCACACTAGTCATTTCTACCTAGATATCTCACCTTGATATCTGTGAATATTGACAATAATCCATGGTTTATATTTAAAAGAAGTGAGAGAAAATTCTGTGTGCTTCTGTTTTGCAATTCATTTTTTTTCCTTCTCCGGGAACAATAATTAGAATCAACAGTGGAGAAATACTGTAATGTTTCCTCCTCAGAGCCACTCTCATCATCTATAAAACCAATTAAATATTTAATTACCAAAATTAATCTAGGTAACTGGTTAAATTGCTTTAAATGTATATCTAGGTGGACAATATCCCTTTTATATACAGATTTTCCCAGTGTTAATTCTTAAACTCTTTTAGATAGATTACTATACATACGTACTCATATTCTTGTTTCTTTAACAGAACAATACTGGATATATATTTTATATAATACATTACCATAATGAATGGTAGATTTGAACTGGCTAAAACTGTCTTTACTGAATGTGTTGATCAGCTGGCTGGCGACTGAAATCCCAATACCATATGAAATATTCTCAAATGTTTCTACAGGAGAAGGAGCTGTGGGTTCCCACAATAACAGATCATTGCTAATCCTAGAAAGAAATTAAAAAAAAAAACCTATATTAACCAAGTGAACATGGGAGTAAAATGAATCATGACAAGTATATGTTGTGGAACAATGTATCTAAAACATAATTAAAATGATTAATTGTATGCAATCAATAATATATATTAATGGTGGAGTGAACTGAATCTGGAATCATCTTTACATCAGAGAAACACAAGTTGGCCATTTGTCTATTCCTTCTCTCACTTGCAATATTTGTTACATGCATTTGGAAGAAGAAACAACATAATACATAAAAGGTGTTTGTCTTGCAACTCGACATGCAAATGTCTAATATATTTCTTTAAAAACAGCAGAGATGCACACAAACTTATGAAAATACGCACTATTCTTTACAAATACAATATGGTTCAAGTATTTGCCAGAAATCAGCAATCCATTTATAGGCTGCTGCTCTACAAAACACCTCAGGCTTTTTCTTTGTAAAACTAAGTATGCTGCACCTCCCTGTAATTGCTGCAAATCTCTCTCAGTGGGTTGAGGAATTCTTGGGATCATGTGGGAGATGCCGCAATGGGCTGCAGGGGAAGAAAGTTACCTTCCCAGATTTTTATTTCAGAATGCCTCAATGGATCCCAAAGATCTTTAATTTTATACTTGCCTATTGTAGAGTTTCTCATAAAAACTCTTGTTTGGTAATGTTAGATAAACATTTGGTAATGTGAGTTCTAACACATAATGGGAATTGCTGATTGCTTTATCTTGAAACTCAGTCATCTCCACTGCATCTCCTGGCATCACCATCTAGAAATGAAACACATGGGGGGAATAGAATAGAGAAATAGTAAAACCAGAAGTACAAACAGAAATGCGAGAACTATTATCAATTTTAGCATATCCCCTTTCTAGAAAAATTATAGGTATACTTTCAAATAAACCTTGTTTAACTTTAACTCAACTGAATTTTAAAATTAAAATGGTTAAAATCTCATATTGTTGTTGTCTGAACCCAGGCCAATCAATTAATGTGAAATTTGAGATGGTAAGGGCTACCAAAACATTCTGGACCTAGAGTCTTTGAGCTTTACTTTTAAATAGCACTTTGACTATTGTTAAGTCAATCAAATTTGGTACTTAATCAAAGAACTGATATCTTGGAAACATGTTTATATACCAATTAAAGCTAAGAGAGTTTTGAAAGCAAATATTTCTGTTTTGCAGAAGGCCTCTAAAAACAGGGACCTGCTAAGATACCTGAAGTGTAATGTTCTAGATGACCACCACTATTGTACATTCTTAGGTATGCAATAAAGTTCATGATTAATTTGTCTTTTGGCAATTCTGTATGCTGTACAGGTCTATCTTACGGAAAAAGTTTGTAATCACCCTAATTAATCACCTTAAATGAGCTTTCATACTGGCTAAGCAGGTTATGATAATTAATCATTGGAAAGACTCAGCACACAAGCCATTTCTCAAAGGCATGTTTACTGGGCAGAGCAATATACTGTTTGCCAGATCTGTCACCTCAAGAAGATATATCTAGGTAGGAATGAAACTTCTTCTTAGCTGCTGACAGAACTGTTGGGTACTTAGGAAGATTAATTCCATGTGTAGAAAGGTACTGCTTATTACATCCTATGTACAGGAGTTAGTATCAGCTGATCTATCCTCAAATGATTTGGGCTTGGGAACATTTAAAAAACACTGGCCTACCTAAAATACTTCTACTAACCAAAAGATTTCTGGCATTATGGTCCTCCCCTGTAACTCTTTAGAGTGACTCTTTCAAAAGAAAACATGAACAGAGATTCTCTCAGTGCATAATTATTCCCTACCTAATATTAAGAGGCACAAAGCCAACTGGGGAACTTTGAGCCAGTCACTCTCAGTCCTAGGGAAACCACTTCCAAAAATATTTTCAAGAAAATTGTATGGATTTGTCCATGTGGTCACCAGGACACAAACTGACTTGAATGCACATAATTAATGGTTTCTTAATTTTTTCCCCTGTTCCAACCTTTTTAATGAATGTACATGTATACTGTTGTATTGTTTTTATTGCCTCGATTGGGTCAGAGTTGGACTCTGGTCTGGCCAAGATGAAGGTCTTGCTTGGTTAGCTGGGAAAAGTATGAAATTGGTTAACTGGGAAGAGTATGAAATTGTCCAATTCTCCAACCTCCCCTTTTGGGGGAAGGCTGCTAAGAAAGTGATCAGGTTGCAGCTGCAGAAGACCCTGGAAGAAGTGGATTATCTGGATTCAAGCCATGACCTAATACTGAGATAGAACTGATTGTACTTGATGATGTATGACAGAGCTGGTGGAGTAGAGCTTTCCAGAATTATAGCATAGAAAATGGGTGGCCATATAAGTGTCTAAATAAATTAAATAAAACCATCCTGGCCCTCCTAGATCTTTCAGCAGCTTTTGAACCCATTGACCATGGCATCCTTCTAGACCAACTGTGGGGAATGGAAGCGTACAGTGCTATGGTGTTTCTCCTCCTTTCTCCTCGGCTGATTCCAGGTGTTGTTGGAGGAACAGAAGTCAATTGCAAAGCCTCTGATTTGTGGAGTACCTCAGGGCTCTATGCTTTTGCCCCACCTGCTCAATGTCTACATGAGGCCTGAGGGAGGTTGTCCATCAGTTCAGGATCAGATATCATCAGTATATTGATGATACTCGGTTGAATATCTCAATCCCTGGCCAACCAAGCAATGCTGCCAAGGCCTTGTCCCAGTACCTAGAGGCTGCTGGAGTGTGGATGAGGAAGAACAGTCTCAAATTCAACCCTAGCAAGGCCGAGTGGCTGTGGATTCTTGGACTGGTTCTGGGGATCTTCCACCTCTGTTCCTAAATAGAGTTACACCACCCCATGAGATCTGGTATGCAATCTAGGGATTTCCCTGAGCTTTCAGCTCCTCTCAAGGAACAGGAGGCAGCTCTGGTTAGGAAGGCCTTTGCACAAGTTCAGCTTGTGCACCAATTGTGTCCATTCTTAGACTGAGAAGTCCTCCTTACAGTCACCATGGCTTGCTTACCTTACAGGTGGGCTACTATAATGCACTCTACATGAGGCTACCCTTGAAAACCACCCAGAGCTGCAGCTGGTCCAGAATGCAGCAGCATGAACAGTGATGAGAAAGCCCTGCTATGACCATATAACACCTCTGCTCTGTGAGGGTGCAATTCTCTATTAACTTCTGGGTGCAATTCAAGATTGTGATTATTATCTTTAAAGACCTGCATGGCATAGGGCCTAATTATCTGAGAAATCACCTACCTCCTGTAATGTCTCCCTGTCCCATATGTTCCAACAGAGTCAGCTTACTTTGGGTTCCTTCAATTATGCAGTGTCATTTAGCCGGATCCAGGAAGTGAGTCTTCTCTTTTGCTGCACCCGTCCTCTGGAACAGCATCCCCCTGGAGATCCAAAGCGCCCCCACCCTACTCTCCTTTAAACGAGCTTTAAAAACTTGGCTATTCCTCCAAGCCTTGGATTAATGGGTGGTCAGGCCCCTTTAAATCAGGGATAGGGTATTTTTCTTTCTATCTGCTTCCTTCAAGCTACTGCTGTTCTTTTCTTATGTATTATTGTTTTCTGTTTTTAATTCTGAAGCCACCCAGAGTTGTTCTGGAGTCTGACGGCCTAGAAATTGGATGGATGGATGGATGGATGAACAAATACTGTGTTTCAATAGCATTTTACTACCAACAACTTCAAGTTATAATTGTAAAGGAAGCAGCACATAACTAATTCTTAAATTGACATCTGGCTGAGCTTACTTGGCAATCTTCTTTTTGTTAATTTTGTAGTTATGCTACATTTTGAACTTACTATACATATAGGCTTTAAAAAACACACATTTCAGGGAATGCACATTCCCAAAATAACCATCATATAAATGATCTCGAAACATGAATATTCATCTTACCTCTTCATTCTCAAACATTACTCTACGAGAGGAAAAAGGAGATGGTTCTGGTCTTCTAAGATCACAGACATCCTTCAGGGAATGACATCCTCCTTCTTCTTCCTCATGAAAATGACCATCAACTTCCTCTTCTTCTTCCGGAGCCATTCTTTCCAGAATGGAGTGTACAGCAAGTGGGTTTATTTTCAGTACAATCCTATTTTCCAAACAAGCAAAATAACATAGCAAATTCCAGAAACAGTTAAACATATTACATTGCTATGAAAGGTAAGTATGAAAGATCATACACCTTTTTCACTCCTTTTCTTATAGCACCCCTTTTCCCCTTGTACTGTCAATGAGCATTCTCATTTCATTCTTGACATTTCATAATGTTTCATAAGCCAGTAGTGTGATCTACTGATTTGTAAAGTACCATCAATGGCATACTTTTATCATTGATGTTTTAAATGACTATTACGTATCTATTCTAGTAGTGGTTATGATGGATTGAGATGCTTAGCAGTCAAAAGCTAAGCAGGGTCAGACCTTTTTAGTAACAGGATGGGGGGCCACCAGGAAATCCCAAAATTTCCAGTAGGAAATTTAAAAATATCCCAGCAGAAACAATGGCAAATAACTTGTATCATTGCCAAAAAAGCCGTATGGTTACTGTCATAGAAGCATAAGGTTTCATGCTTGACTTGAGAAATGTTTAACTTGGGGGTATAGTAAAGTACTTCCACAGCAATAGGGGATATGTTCAATTTATAAACATATATATAAAAAATAAGACTCAACATCAAGCATACTGAACTGTTTCTGTAAACTTGTCTTAGATTATAATTAATTCAGCTTTAATAATATGGTTTTTGAGTAGGAGAACCCAGGATTTACACAGGGAAGAAATATAATAGGCATTGTGTGACAGTCTATCAAGATTTTAAGAATGCAGGTGGAAGACCAAATATCTTGTTTTACCGTGGCCAGTCAAAATTGTCTGATGAAATCATTTCTCCTAGAACACCACTGGAAACTTTAAAGAACTGTATAGCTGATTCATCTTTGTTTTCTTCAAATGATCCTACAACGAATGCAGAGAAGATAATTATATAAGTTCCTGTGAACAGCAGTGAAGCTATAATAAATCATACATAGAACTTATTAGAATTTTTTTTGTCTTTGCATTCATCAGATGTAACAAAACAGTCTTTTGTACCCATGATTCTCAATTACATAGAAGAGTAGCTATCCTGTAAGTTGCACACTATGACTACTTAAGATAACAAAACATGCAAGGGCTTTATTTAAAGTTATAATAAATCAACTTATTTTCCTATATACCAAATATATAAAATTATTTCCCTTTACCTTCCTAAAAAATACCCAGATATTCTTAAAATAGAAAAATATGGAACAATAAATAGGTTATCATTATCCGGCCCCTCGCATTTCATGGCAGCAACTACTATAAACTATTATTGGCTCTTTATCTTACCAGTTAGCTCTTTAAAAGTGAGCTCTATTTGAATTTGCTCTGAAGTTGGCCCTCCTATAAATTCTGTTTTAAGTTCTGTGTCTGAGAATTCTAACTGAAGAATTTCCTTCTGAAGTGATTTTTTAAACCAAGGTCCTCGTTCTGGATCTGATCGTAGGTCAGGTATTGGGAAGCGAACTGAAAGCTTCAGCGCTGGTGCAGTCACTTGTACCGACACTTTACAATTAGTGGGAGTACGTGAATCATCCAGAAAAACTTCAGCAAATGCCTTGTGCTAAAACAGTGCATAATAAAAAAAATAAACACTATTTTTAAAATTCCAAGATTTCTAAGCATGGGGAAAAAAACCTCAATTAACTGAAATACAGGTTTTGTGCTACGCTACATTTCTTAGCCAAAACCGTTCATATGTTCATTGCTACATACACATCATAGCTGCTAAAAGTAACGAATCATAACACTGTTTATGAGATGTCTATATTCTCACTGAAAGTTTTTGCAGACTAACTCTTTACCCAAGAGTGGTCATTTTCCCCATGTCACGTAAGTCAACCTGGGAAAGGGATGATGGAATCCAGGCATATAGATACTAAGGTGGGACTGGAGATTATGGATCTCTGGATTCTAGCAAATACTATAATTTCTATTAGATTATGTGTATTTTTAGTAACTTTAGTATATATCTGTTTGCATATACAAATTAATGTTTGCATCAGAGAGGTTTTACCTTCAGCTGTTCTTATATGTAAACATAACTACAAAGACCTTTTTAGTCTGATGCTTTTCATAAAGCCTAGCTTTTCCCTCAGGCATTGGGTCAGGAGGATTCATGATTCTGTCTATATTATTGTTTGTTGAATTGCCTTGGGGAAATTTTTGTATTAGTTTTTACCATGTTTTGTATCTTACAACAGTTTATTTTTGTTTTCTGTTTTTTAATTGTACACTGCTGAGTTATCTTGACAACACCTGTATAAATCAAATGAGTAAACTAATAAATAAAAAGCAATAATGTCAGTACATCAAAGTTCCAACAAACCAAATGTTTCTATAAATAATCAAAATGTAACCAGTACACAAGTAAAACAGTATGATTTTCTACTTACCAGGCTAATATGCTTGTTGTATGAAGTATACATATGGGATGCCATAGTTTCCACTGTGGTTAGCTTTTGTGGTTGAAGCAATGAATTGAGTCTGTCTACAATGCTAATATCCAGTTCACAGAATGCTGGACTCAGCTTGATTTGTAAATCTGCTTTCTGGGGAACAGAGCTCAGCCTCCCCTGGCTACCCTGTTAATAAAAAATACACTACAGACCTATTACAAATGTAAAATACTATTTCTACACAGTTGCCTAAATGTATATTTATATACTTCAAAAATCAGAGGAAACAATTTCATCAACTTTACCTGAGGCCCTTTGTTGTCCGAGTGCTTGTAATGAAGTTGAAGGCATGAGGGAGAATGCAACTTGTTTTCTTGCTTTTCAGAGTTAAACCTAAGGAGCTTTTTTTTAAAAAAAAAAAAAGACAACAAAATTGTTATTCTTATTCTTCAAAATTGTTATCTTATTCTTCTTTCAGCTACAGCCCCCCAAAGTACCAGGTTGGGGGGGGGGCGGGGAGGCATGGAGAGGTGAAATGGGAAATAAACCTGTTCTTTGGGTAGTTACCACTCTATCAGATTATCATAATTACATACAGATCAATATATTAGAAAAACAAATAAGAACAGTATTATTTCATTAAGTGATCTTTCACCAAGCAGCCCATTATATTACCAGACACAGCTTTGATATTTTCCTTGTTTTTTATGTTATCTAAAGTAATCTGCAGTAATAGATTTCAGATCCCAAGATAAAACTTTTTTCTATACCCTTAGATATTGGAGAAAATAGAGCCCCAAAAATTTTAAAGAGGGAGAAGAATTAGTTAAGCATTTCAGACTATTTTCTGATTGTTGGGATTACAAAAGCCCTGGCTGGCATGAATGTCTATTATAATCTTAGTGCCATCACTGGGGAAGAATGACTTCTACCTGGAGCAACTTTTTATAAATAGTACACATAAGAATTTCCAATCCAAAGAGTTATCTAAAGCAATCATTTTTACACATTTACCCACTGAATGCAATTTATGTATAATTTATGTATAAGTAAATCTCATAAGAGAACACAATTTGATAACACTGGCTTTTCTCAATGTATTTCAATTACTAATATTAACTACATACACATATGTTTACCTCTGTATAATGAGGTATTTGAGAATGAGAATCTGTAGAAAAGAGGCATTCCAGAAGTTCCATCTGTCCAATAGATAAATCTGTATTCAAACACTGAGAGGCCGATCTTTGTCGTTGTTCATAGGATACTTTGACGCCCGTACCTATAAACCTATCATGAGAAATAGGAGAATAAAATATTAATCAATAGAACACTTGTAATAATTCTTTAATGACTGTTAAAAAGTTGTGGACATGCATAAATAAATTGCTTATAATACTGGAATAAAACATCTGCTTTGCTAACCTATTCAAACACACAATAGTATCTCAAATACATGAAAAGATAATCCATTCCAAGTGCTATCTGCCACCAAAGAGAAAAATTGGCCAAGAAGACTTTTTTAAAAAAGAAGTAAAGGCAGTTCTCACTCTGCAGTCTAGGCTTCATAAACACATCCACCTGCCTACTGTGTGACCCAGAATGGTGGACTAGATAGGCCTATGGTCAGATCCAGAAAGGATTTTCTTAAAATTCTTATGCACGTGTGAGGCCTAGGATGAAAAATGTGTTTGCCTAGTTCTCTATGCAGAACAAAGCAGAACTATGACCCATTTTGTCCTAAGCTCAAAACATATTCAATACACTGAAAATACATTCAAAACATCCATTCAAACCTTGGAATGTTTCAAGCTCAGAATTTCTGCACATTCCCACTGTGTTCTTAAGAGGACATATTTGTCTATACTTTCATTGTACTATTCCCCCCTCCCTGTCAGTTGCATTCTGTTCTGCATTCTAAATATAAGTTTCATCCTTGGTCTACTGAAGAAGGCAAAGCTGTTCCTTGCAGATATACATGCTCTAATGCACAAGTTTCACTTAGAGGAGGAGCTTTTTAAATGCTAGGGGATACTGATGTTTCTAGAGTCAGTAAGGAATGCATTTAAGAACTTAAGAACATATACAGTACCAGCTGGATCAGACTGCTGGCCCATCCAGTCCAGCAGTCTGTTCTAGGTGAGTGCACATGTGGATTTCTGTGCCAGGAATTATGCCAAGAATAGTCCTGTGATAAAAACTTTTATATTCTGACTGCAGAGAAACCTAAGTCACGTAAAGACACATTTAATGGCTATTCTGAAAAATAATGCTAGACCCCATTTTGATAAACAGGTCCTAGTGATTTGATCTATACTAATATTAGCCATAATATTAAGATTCACATATCCGATAAGCTAGAAACCAACCAACCAAACTATGACTTAGTGTTTTTTGCAAGTTAGGCCAGTATTTTTCCAGTAATTTGCATTCATGAACTATTTTTTTTAACATTTTGTAGTTTTAAAGCACCTAGAAGGTTGCCACAGAAATCTAGCAACATTCCTAGTTCACTTGAATGCATGCAAATTCCTCTGTTTCTACACACAGCCCAGAGGCTTTTTTATTAGTGTGTAACAATTTAATGTACTGTATATATCTTCCTTTTCCTATAGTGGCTGCTGGGGAAATGCCTGTTGAAAAATATGTTGGTTCCTCAAATGTGCCATAATACAACAATTTTAAATACTTCGTGCAATAGTATAAATGCTGCATTTCTTTCCTAACATTGTCCTTTAAAAATATTCCCTACTGACATGACAGTGACAATGTATTAGGAATGTGCACATTTCAAAAATAATTAGAAAGAAGTACTTTTGACCATAGATGAGCACATTCTCTGCTTCTTATTCATTTAAGTAACCTGATCTTTCTTCAGTCAGAAAACAAAAAGATATGGTTGTTTTAAGGAATCCTCTCATTAAAGTTAAAGTGAACCTGAATGCAGAGACACCAATTTTCAAATTCACAAGGAAGTCTAAACAAGGTTGGGCTCTTTAGTGAATAGTAGAGATAGAGAGAGGCTGCATTCAGTCTCATATGTGGTCTGAAGCACTTCTTCCAAATGTTTTTTGAAGTGTACGAAGCCTCAATATCCCCTAAGAAGAGACTATTAGGTTTTGCTTTCTACAAATGAAAAATGGCTGTGGCTGTGTGTGAATTCTGGTATGGATGAGTTTTTCCATCAAGTCAAGAAATCACTCCAATGCCATATCTGTGAAATGGGTAAGTTATTAACAGAGAATTGGTCTGGACATGTTTTAATAGTTTGGATGCCTGCAACTTTAAGATCAGGGTTCATCCTTCAATCTTAAGTTAAACATGTTGAGTTACCCATTGTAGCAAACTATTGCCCACCGGCATAGCCTGTTTTGCATTTTTTTTTCAAAACAGCTTTAAAGGATCATGTCATCACTGCATGTTTGCCCCACATTTACGTGTCTCAATTTTAACTTTTACATACTAGTGTACTTAAAATAATTAAGTATTACTCCTTGCAAACAGAGGAAAAGGAACAATGAAGATATTCATATGCAATTTGTCCCCATACTTTAAAGTCATCAACAAGGCACTTTTAACAGATTCTATCACAATATGTTTGATATCAACAACAAATTCAATTTTCTTAATGGTGGGGCCCATATTATGGAATAAATTGCAGTGGATTTGAAGCAACCACTTCCTTACTACAATTAGCAGGGGGCTCAAAACTTATTTCTATTCAAAGGATTATCTTTTGTGTTTTAAAGGTGTTATGTTTTAAAGTTGATTTATGAATTATTTACTAAATAATAAATCAGTGTTAACCTATCATCATTCATACAGACTGTTGTACTCTGTTACATTATTAGATAAACAAGGAAAAAAATGTACCGAAGGTGGTCATGTGAACAAGCCTTTGCAAATACTTTTCGGAGAAACAAAAAATCTTCTGTGGGAATCTGAGATGGATCAATTTTTTCTATTCGGGTAAAAAAATCCTGTGCCATTGATGCTAGCGGGCTAATGTTTAATGATGTTTCAGGTGGTGGTAAAGGATCAATATGAAGCACTGATATTGAGAAAGCACCCACTACTAGCCTAAAAAGAAGTTCAGGTTTTGACTCATCCACTGAGATAGATCTGGATGGAAGAGCTGAAATGAAATAAAATTAATACTGTTTAAAATAATCTTTAATAGTATGTCTTTACAATGTCTTATCAGCACTTTTAATTACTACAACAGCAGTATTAAAATTACTACAATTGTAATTATCCATAATTACAATATAATAATATTTGATTAATATAATGTTCCTATTTAATACAAATACTACTTTCTCACATAGAATGAATTTCAAATATGCCTCAATTTTCTACAGAGATAAAAACAGAAGATACCCATTATTTATACGTAAGATCAATAATAAAATATATATTCAAACAATAATTTTAAAAATAATAAGCATGTGGTGTATTATATTCAAATTCACTATGAAAATACAACTAAGGTGGGAGGGGTTGAAACAAGAAACATATATGCTATCCAAACTTTCTTAAACAAGGGCCAGATAAAATTATTAGTAGAAGGTCATATATAAAAAAAGTCAAATAAGATATTCAGTATCAATCACATAAGAAACACACAAAAATATAAAAAGTCAGCAACTACATTTGATCCAATAAGTACTAACCATGGTAATATCAGTAGGTCTGAGACAGGTTAAAAAAATAGATTCCTGTGATACCTTAGATTATAAATATTTGAAATCTTGATTCAGATTTAAAACCAGGAGACAGACAATAACAATGCAGAAGAGCAGGTGAGATTAATACTGACTTCTAGTTTAAATTGCAGTTTCAAACATAGTGTCCCAAAAAACTTATTTTTAAACTAAAAACTATATAATAATATATATTGTGTTATCCACGACACAAAAACAAACGAACAAAAAGTTCTAGTGCACAATGTTGAATGCTATGTTACACTGTTTTTGAATAACAAGGCATGCTAGGAACAAGTTCCCCAATTTTCACTTACAAGTCCTTCGTAATGGAGCTGAATGATCAATGTTAGGTGTAAATGATGCAGCTCTTAATTGTGGCAGTTCCTGCTTGTTTTGATCACATTCTCCCCATGTTGATTGCTGCTAAAATAGGAATATACATGTTATTATGCTTGCATTATAGAACATTTCAGCACTCTGTATGTTATTTATTTAATAATAAATGATGGAAATGCTCCCCACCCTCAAATTATATCTCAGCTGTTCCAAAACAAAAATCAGATGTAATGTATACCTGCCTGTGTTGTGGGTTGGGTCTGTCAGAGTTGTCATGAACTCGTGAATTCCCTTTCCCCTCCTTGGGACAGTATGCTGAATTTCATCAGAGACAAAAGTATTCCCTCCTCAAAAAACTACTACTATGCAGAACTGTTAATGGTCTCCAACCTTCCTTTTTTAGATAAGATTATTGAGAAGGTAGTTAGACCACAGTTACAGAGAGCCCTAAATGAAATATATTATTTTGACTCTTTTCAGACAGGATTCAAGCCTGGACATATAACTGAAATTGCATTCATCACTTTTGCTGATGATTATGGGCAGAATCTGAATATTAGGGACTACAACTATCATGGTTCTATTCTGTTGGACCTTAATGGCATTTGATACCATAGTTCTGGATTGACTGCAAAGGCTGGAAGGGGGGCACTGTTCTTCAGTGGTTCTCATTCCTCAGTGGGTATTTCCAGTCATGGTGGATTGTGATGGAATGTATCTACGAAGAGGAGAGTGATATAGTGGATAACAACAGAGAGCAAAGCTATCAGGAAGGAGGGAGTGCATTCCAGGAAGGGAAAGGAGACAAAAGACAACACAGTCCCCAGGGGGAGCATGGGAAGCATAAGAAATTCAGGATAGCCACTCCCTAGAATATCTCAGGGTATATTCACTAGTTGCTGTAGCATAGATTTAGCCTGGCAAGATTCTGTCTATATGGTGTAAGCAAATAAAGGAACTTAACGCAACTGGACTGTTTCACTGTTGTTCTTGGGCTGAGCCTGATATGGATGGAGAGAAGTCAAGCCCTCAACCACTCTGTTATGGGTTGCTTCAAGGCTTACTCTCTTCCCCCCTACTGTTTGACATCTACACAAACCCACAGGAACTTGCATGGGGCGAGAAAAGGGGCAACCAACCCTGGGGGTGGCTAGCGCCTTGAAGATGCTCTGATATGTTAATATCTTTTCGATCACTAGCGTCTTGGAAGATATTATTATTTTTTTGGTTTTATTGTATTTTTATACTGTTTTTATTCTATTTTAACTAATATTTATTTATTGTTTTTATTGTAAACTGCCCAGAGTCACTTGCTCATGAGATGGGCGGTATCTAAATTTGAAATATAAATAAACTGACCCCCCCCATTAGCACAATATGACGTATCATCAATATGCTGATGATACCCAATTATATATGGTCACCCATGGCTGATGAAGAAATGGGGTGGAGGTCCTGACTAGTGCCTGAAGGCTGCTGGAGGCTAGATGGACAGACACAGACAACTGAATCCTACCAATACAGAGTAAGTGTGGACTGAGAAACTAATTTAGTCCAGAGATCGTCCATCTTTCATTCTGGGCAGGGTAGTGTTCTCCTAGATGGCTTACATGCAAATTCAGCTTAAGGACAGACCTTGGGAATGGAACTCATTCTTAAACTGGGGACTACCTTTATCTCCTTACTACACTTTTGGACAACTGTAAAAACATGACTCTTCAGAAGGGCATCTGGGGACAAGTAAGATCATGCTATACCTGAATGGTTGCACATAATTTTGATTGTTTTTAACTGTATTAATTAATATTTGTTTTGAATCTTATATAAATACCACAGGAGGCTCAATGTCTCCAGAAATAGAACAGCATATAAGTTGTAGTAACACAAATAAATAAATATTTTGGGAAACAAATGAGCTGGGGCATGAGAAAGATTAGCTTATCCACACCTCATACATTTTGACTCCAATGCCAATCAGGCCATCATGGACTTTGCTAGCTATTTATTTATTTATTTATTTAATTTGTATGCAGCCCATCATTTGCAAACATATTTTAAAAACCTGGAGAATTAACCAGCACAAAACTTGCTGCAATAAGTGGTTTCAGACCCACAGAAGGCAGGGCCAATACTGAGGTGGTAAATGTGACTATGTTGGATGATTGGCAGGTAAGTCTTCAGTCATGGTTACCATTAATTTTAGCTTAGTATGTTCTACAAACACAATCACCCCCAAACACACAAAGTTCCTTTACTCAAATGCAAACACTTAAGTATTACATACCACTGCAGCACCAAGTGGAGAGCCTGCTGGAGTAGCAGTGTATGTACTAGTTAAAGAAAGATCTAAATCCATAGTTGGTGGATCTCCAAGAGGTGGCAATGAGGAAAGACTGTGAGACATCTCCATGTCGGCCATTGAGAAGAAAACTTCTTCTTCTAAGAGGAAAAAGGTAAATATTGTTTGTAATATTCAATATAAAAAAATCAACCACAATTTAAGGAAAACAACTACGCCATAGGTCTCACAAAAAGCATTATGACAGAGTTTATGCAATCTCTTATGCTGAAGAGAACCACAATTTAGGAAAAAAGCACAAGCATTGAATAACACTCTCTCTCTCTCTCTCTCTCTCTCTCTCACACACACACACACACACACACACACACAGAAGAAAACACTATATATCTACTGTATACTGAGTCATATGCAGTACATTTCTCTAAAAGCCACTAAAGATTACCTGGAATTTCTTCTACACCAACTTCCCCACAGTCCATCATGGTAATTGGAATTATTAGATTAGCTAATGCATAAATATAATTAAACTATACATATTTAATAGTGGTTAACTATTAATAGCATATCAACAAAATTCAACCACACTTAATTCACCAGCTACATATCACCATTCACAAATGAGAAAACATCAAGTAACAAATACCAGGGGACTGGAGAAGAGCAAATGTGGTCCCCCTTTTCAAGAAGGGGAAAAAAGAGGACCCCAGTAATTATCGACCAGTGAGCCTAACATCAATACCTGGAAAGATGTTAGAGCAGATAATAAAGCGGACCATTTGTAAGCATCTGGAAGACAATGCTGTGATGGCCAAGAGCCAGCATGGCTTTGTCAAAAACAGGTCATGCCAAACAAATCTCGTCTCCTTCTTTGACAAGGTAACAACTTTAGTGGACAAGGGGAATGCGGTGGATATAATCTACCTTGATTTCAGCAAAGCTTTTGACAAGGTTCCACATGGCATTCTCATTGACAAGCTGTTAAAGACTGGTTTGGATGGCCCTACAGTAAGGTGGGTCCACAATTGGCTGTCTAACCGCACACAGAGAGTCAGCATTGACGGGTCAACATCGAGTTGGAGAGCAGTAACTAGTGGCGTCCCACAGGGATCGGTCCTGGGGCCGGTATTATTCAACATTTTTATTAATGATCTGGATAATGGGGTTGATGGGCTACTCATCAAATTTGCAGATGACACAAAATTGGGAGGTCTGGCAAACACCCAGGATGAAAGAATGACATTGCAATCTAACCTGGACAGGTTGGAAGACTGGGCTGAAAGGAACAAGATGTCCTTCAACAGGGAGAAATGTAAGGTAGTACATTTGGGGAGGAAAAATGTAGGGCACACATACAGGATGGGGGACTCATGGCTTGGAAGCTCTACATTGGAGAAAGACTTGGGTGTGGTCATAGACAACAAGCTGAACATGAGCCAGCAGTGTGAGACAGCTGCTAGGAGGGCTAATGCAGTTTTGGGCTGCATTAGGAAAAGCATTATATCAATGACGCGGGAAGTCATTATTCCCCTCTACTCTGCACTAGTGAGACCACACCTGGAGTACTGTGTACAATTCTGGGCACCACATTTCCAGAAGGATATTGACAGGTTAGAACAGGTTCAGAGGAGGGCAACAAAGATGATACAGGGACTTCAGGACATGTCCTATGAGGACAGGCTGAAGGAACTGGGGCTGTTCAGTCTGGAGAAAAGAAGACTGAGGGGAGACATGATAGCAGTGTTCAGGTACATAAAGGGGTGCCATAGGGAAGATGGTCAGGAACTCTTTTACATGGCCACAGAAACTAGGACCAGAAATAATGGGTACAAACTGCAGCTACCTAGATTTCACTTAAATATAAGGAAAAACTTCCTGATGGTTAGATCTGTACAACAGTGGAACAGTCTACCTACGGAGGTTGTAAGTTCTCCATCTCTGGAGGTTTTTAAGAAGGGGCTGGACAGTCACCTCTCGGGGATGGTTTAATGGGTTTCCTGCATATTGCAGGGGGTTGGACTAGATGATCCATGTGGTCCCTTCCAACTCCAAAATTCTATGATTCTATGATTCTATGAAATAGGCATCATGATGCAAATATCACAACTTATCTATTTGCATCAGATGTTTTAAAGATGGGATTTGAATAGTAACATTAGCATACGCATGTCATCATTTTTGTGTCATTGTTACTTGCTATCCCACAAGAGTGATATCGGAATTGCTGTCAGACAGTAAAAATGTAGCATATTCAAAATTAGATCTGCTGTCTAGGTGCTTAGTTTAAGTCTTTTTTATTTCAATCTCAGAAGTTTGAAGAAGTAGATGTTACATAAGCTGCCAACAGTACTGGACTGAAGAGGAGTAGAAATGTGGAAAATAAATACATAATATCTATGGCTGATTCACACACCATACTAAACCATTATGTGGCTTGTTTGGTTTTGGCTAAATGTGATGTTTAATTCAGCAAAGTTAAGTCAACAAATCATGGTTTAAAAATCACAACTTAGCATTATGTGTAAACCCACATAAATAGCGATATGCCAGTAAGCTCAGGTTGTTTGCTCACCACGACTTGAAGGAGTTCTAGCTGCCTCAGCTTCATAAAAACTCAGATCAGACTGTGTGCCTACTGGCAAAGTTTCTTTTCTCAAGTAACGATTGAGCTCCATCTGAATCCGATACTCATCTTCCTGCTGCATTGGCCGATTTTTTCTATCTTTATTAGACAATTCTATTCTACCGGGATTCTCTGCAGTGAAACACAAAATAGGAAAACGTGACCTCTAATTCAATTCCCAAGTCCCAGAAAAACAACTTCCCCACCATTCAGCTTCAAAGCCCACATTTGAAATAATTCAGGCCCATCATTCTAGTGGTGACACAACATCACCAGCCCTGCTTCCCCACTAAAAGCTTTACCCTCCTTGCAACTACGTAAAAAGAAAAAAAAGTTGCTTAGTAAATATTTAAAACCTTGGCAACACTGCAAAACTCAGGCTGTTCCCTCTCATTCTGATCATATTAAACAACATAATTTCTACTTGCCTGGTCTGGCAATGGCTGCAAACATATCCAATAAAAGATGTACCTGTCTGGGTGACAGGAACAGGTGTATGGAATCTATCTGTCCATCTACATCCAACTTAAAAAAAAAAAAAGATTTCATACATTTGATAAGAACCATTTTTCTCAGTTATCAATCTTGCCATTGAACGATAACAGAACTTTCATCCCTGATTTTAATTCTTTACTTAGGAAATAAACTGTGGATACTGTTAGTCTGTGAAATATAATTATCAGCTTGCATATTATTTCTGTTAGGATTGCTATGTCTTAGATTTGGATGACTATAAAACTTCTTTGGTAAACTCTATTTACATATACAGAAATTAGCAGCTTGAGCTCCAAGGCTTTATTATTGTATACAGTCATGCTTAAACATCTGCAATATGTAATTCAACAGAGATCTTGGAAATATGGATTTAAAAGGCTAATATATGCAACAATTTCTTACATATACAACAGTCACATGTAAACTTTATGGGTGAGCAGAGAGAACAACCATAACAAACAATCACAAATACAGACAGGATTCACACATTGTGCTAAGTCATAATATACCTTTTTTGTAAGATGTGTGTGACACCACCATCGCAACTTAGCATGTAATGGTTAACGAAGCAGGCAACAAAGACTTGTTCAATAAATTGTGTTTAAAAAGTTTTTTGTACAATGAACAAACCTAGCCATAGCGGTGGGCACTTTCCACATTTACGATGAAATCACATGTCTCTGCAACCATATATTCCCATTGCTAATAGTTATAGTTGTTTTCACAGAGTACATTTACTCAAATGAACACCTAAATTTGGTTCTCAGTTTAGAATCTGTGGATGGGCTTTCACATTACAGTAAGCAGTAATGAGATGTGGTTGTGGTTCAATATAATATGCACATCCATTCTATATCCTGACTGAAATTGAGTCTCCCTTATATCATTGATTTAAATAAAAAGATATAAGAAAAAACACTCTCATATTCTTAAAAGACCTTTGTGATTATTTCGCTGTTTCTCTGTATTCTGCTATCAACAGTTTTACTATCTGCAATATTGAGGCTCATAAGTTTTAGTTCTACATAAACATGTAAGGAAAGCGATTATTGTTCTGCTCTTAGTGTACTTGGTTTTTTTGCCTTTGAGTAAAACGTGACTAGTGGTAACTACTACTTAAATAATTTGCTCAGTTTGATTTTAAAAAGTTGCAAATGACATTGTACTACTTGGATTTGAATTTTTCTTCTTGTCATGGTCTGTAACTGAAACTTCATTGCTTTAATTGCATGTATTCCTTATTTAGTTGTATTTTTTCTTCTGCGTGTTTTGCTCTTCTCTCTGCCTTAAAATAGGAAAGAAGACCAAACCCTAGACAGTAGTTTCCATAGAAAGCTGAACCAACTAAAGATGGTTAACTTTTTATTCATTAAAATATCTAAAAAGGTAACTGAGAATGGCATTCTTACATTAAGCAGCAAATCTGACATGCTACACTAGGTTGGATCAGCTAGTTTTGAGGTTTCTAGGTGCATTTCCCTCTTACCACAATGTTGCGATGCTAGCAGAGTTACTAGGGAAGAATTTGTTAAGAAATGAGATTGCACTTAAACTGCCCGTGTGAAAGGCAGATTCTACTAATTTGATGGTAGAACTATATCATTCACTTTCTTCTAGTCTATTTCCAAGGATCTAAACTGCTGTTAATATCTATCCTCTTGTTTACCAGCCAGGTACGTTTAAGCGTGGAAAATAAAAGTTGTACATTACTGAGAAAGTTGTCACATATGATAGATCTTTTTTGTTCTTTTTGTTTGAGAGAGGATAAAAGGGGTAACACAGATGGCTAATAAGCCTTTGTAAGGAATATGTAGCAAAGGCAGTATGGATTGAATTTGGTAGAACTACTGGACTGGGTTTACACATTGTGCTAAGGTATGGTATACTTAACAACACTTTATTGAATAAACTACAATTTGCTGGGTTCATACAACACACAAGCCAAAACAAAGAAGCAAGCTTGTGGCTTGGCATAATGCATAAACGTAGTTTTATTTCATTCAGATTCATTCTGTAAAAACCCTAAGAAGGAAAGCAGGTGCATTCACCTCCCTTTCTGCATCCAGTCGGTGGTAAGAAGTCCAGCACATCCTTCATAATATGAAATACTTCAATGTAGCAGTCAGTTATATGGAGAAATGGCAGGGAGATAACCAATCATAGGCAACACTTGATCATTAGGCTTGTCAGAGCATCTGTGAGCCCAACTTGTTCAATGAACCATTGTTAAAATAAACCATAAAATACCAGAATGTTCAAATATTAAGAAATCAATCTACAAGAAGTTTACTACTGAATAAGGTCAATGCAATCAATAGCTGCACATACAATTGCTGGGTTCCCACTTCAAGCTCATCATGGTTTGTTTTCACCTTGCTTTGCTGAACAAGCCAAAATGGCCTGGTTAACACATAACACTAAGCCATAAACTATAGTTTTCAAATGACATTGACTGAATTTGTACATCACACTGAGCCCAAAGCGAGTAAAACATGTTATGGTAGCAATGTATGAATCCAGTCACTGATTACAAAATTAGAAAAAGCATTAATTAGCATCATCTGCAAAAAGAGGAGCAGGATGTTAATGCTTTTCTGGTTATCTTGTTTCTGCTCCAGACTGACCATTTTGCTGAAAAACAAAAAAAGGAAAGCAATAGCAAGCATGCAAGCAGATAGTAGCACACTCTGCAGATTAAATCCACTGCTTTTAAATGATACACATGCAATTGCCTAATAATTACAACATGCTTACCCTTCACTTTTACATACTCGAATGACTAAATAGAGTTCAGCCATGTACAAGAAAGCTTAATCAAGGAAAAACGGAATGTGGAATACAGAGAGATATCTACATCAAGACTTGAACTAACATGTATCAAGAAAAAAAAACATGACTAGAATCAACAACTAACCTTTGCTCCTGGAAGTACTTCATTTTGCTTTAATGTAAGACTCAGTTCCATCCTTCCAATCAACTTACATATTTGCACAGGATCCGAGGGAGAAACTTCTGGCAGGTTTCGTGCTAGTTGAGGGTGTGGCTCATACATAATTTTTGGGTTCCAGCTAGGTGAAAGCTTTGGTTCTGTTAACTTTAAAATAAATAAATGCAAAGGAAAGATTTCAAAGGTAGTACAGATGCATGTTTTCTGGGCTGTGTACACAAATATATGTATTCAAGCTATCTGAAAACTACACCATTTAGAGCTAGAAAACACTGGAATAATTGAATAAAAATATTGTTAGTATTACCAATTTAACTTTTCCTTTCATAGTGCATAATATTCTGACTAGAAAGTTATATAATACACTTAGATTATGAGCTGGATTTAAAAGGATTTATACATTAGCATATGCCAAACTGTTTAGTAAACTCCTTGTTTTATTGTTCTATTTTGTAGCAAGAGGTAATAACTCTAATTTAGGAAGGACCCTAACTCAGAAGTAACCTTCCCCAGTTCATTTCTTTTCAATTCAAAGCTAAACACAAAACCAGCGAACAAAATTTGTGATATCTCTGGGCCCTACATAGCCCTCAGAGGCATTTTTAAACAATAACATGGTTGGTGGCCAGTGCTTTACCTGAATGTGTGCCCAGAAAAAAAAAGGCAATGGTAAGCTGAAATAGTAGTGAACAATGTGGGAGGCTAGAAGGGTTATTTGCCTTTTTTGGTAAAGAGGTCTTTGTGACTGATCATGAAGCAGCACTGAATATTTAATTCAGAATATTTTATTCTACTACATTTTACAAACAAACATACATGGTAAGCTGTATGGCTGGATTTAACAAAATTTTGGTGAATGCCAAATTGCCCAATTTAGCCCTCACAGAAATAGAATCTTAGACATTCAAAACTGCAGATGCTTGGGAGAGAAAACTGGGAGGAATGTTTTAATATGCCTTAAATATATAATATGTACAATACATACAGATAATTATACAGGGTGTCCTTGCTTACTGATGGTAATTGGGACCAGGAACTCTGTCACTAAGCGACACGGTTGTAAGGGGTGATGTCACGTGACCACGCCAACTTATGAAAGCAGTTCTGGCAGTCCCAGCTGCCAACGTCAGGCAAATCCCACATGGTTGCAGAGTCCTGCAGTCACATGATCACCATCTGCGACCTCCTGCCAGCTTCCCCACTGACTTTGCTTGTTGGAAGCTGGCAGTGAAGATTGCAAATGGCAATCACACATCCACAGGGACCCTGCAACGGCCACAACTACAAGGACCCATTGTAAGTCTCCCTTGTTCAGCACCGTCGTAACTTCAAACGGTCGCTGAATGAGTGGATATTAAGCAAGGACTACCTATCCATGTGTATTTATATTTTCAATCTCCACCATGGCAAATGGTATACAAGTCAAGGAAATAAATCTTTTTAGAATACTGGAGGTGATAGGAGACCTGCTATCTAGTCTGACAGACTGAAGGACTGCTGTCTCTGTTGAATGATCACCGGATCCATGGAGCTGCAATTTTAGTCAGGAGACCGCCATTTTCTTCACTGGAAGTTCAGCTGGAATTGGGGGTTTCTCCATATGGAAGCAGCCCCCCTGGCCATCCAGTGTATACTTCCTGTCAACATTTGTTAATGGTCCCTCATGCCTCTGAGGTCAAAGGGAAAGGCAATGAATTTCAATTGTGTCTGCCAAGTAATGGAACACTCTCCCACCAAAGTTAGGCTAACACCTTTGCTGACTATGCCTGCAGTAATTAGAGGAGCTGGTGATTGGACCAGCTCTTCGGAACAATCTCTGGATGAAGATGACTGGATCATGCATAGGTACTCCTTACAGAGGCTTCCTGTGAAAAGATCACAATTTAGCGATCTCCAGTGGGTTGAGCATTCTAGGAGTCAAGGGAAACATCAAGCCCAAGCCACGGTGCGCAGCCGTCAAAGAGACACTAGATTTACTTTCGCTTCCTCTTTTAATTAACATCGGAAACTGCTTATTTGTGATTTACTTGGAATTAAAAACCTCCTGAAAGGCAAGTTGCTGCACACCAGGAGCATTTCCTTCTATCTTGAAAGAAAGATTAAAGTATGTTTAAAGATCAAAAAGAAATATTTTAACATTTGGAACCAGTGAAAGGGAATTAAAAATGTTGATTGCGGACAGTTAAGAGGCCAGATGGATTTGAAATAGCTTTTTAATGGATTTTTTTAAACTTTTAAGAAAATACAGCAAGTAATTTTGGATTTAACTGTAAGAAAATCTGTCCTGGGAAAGTATTGGTTCTGAAAGTAAACATATGGTAAGACTGGGGTTTGAAAGTTAACTAGAGGAACCAGAGAGCAATTAAAGGAAAAGATATCTTCTAACATAATGGACGAACATTCCCTTATTACAGAAAAATTTCTAGCTGTTTGGGATCAGTGTGTCCAGGAATTATTTCTAAAATTGGGTCTAATAGAGGTTGTAGAAGAAAAGATTTCATTGGATAGAAAAGAAGCTGAATAAGGATTCTAAAATGTACTTTAAAGAAATGCTAGACTATAAGAGATGCATGGAAGATATGGAAAAATATGTTGGGGATCTGAAGATGGACTTAAAGGCGCTTGATTATGAGAATGACATGAAGAAAGAAGCTGTAATGGATCAGAAGAGTGACTTTGAGAGCTATCCTACTTTGGACCCACAAAAGGGAAGCACTAAATCTCTGAAACCTTTTCTGAAAATAGACAGGGAGAGAATAGTAAGAGAGTACTATCTGGGATTTTGAGATTGAAGATTGAGCCTTTAAAAAAAAAAAAAGAGAAAGGAATTTAAAGTGGATTTATCAGATCAGGGTTAAATTGTATAAGTTTTGATCCTGGGTTGTTAATATTGAATTTTCTTTTTTTGACCAGGACTGTAAGACAATGATTTACACCTGTAAAAGTGATTTATTTGCTTTAGTTTAAAATAACATGTTATTATTATTGGTCTTTCTTACGCTTATGGGGAGAGATCTTTTATGTTTTATTTCTCAGAAAAAATTAGGAAGTTAAAATGCAAAATAGATTTATGTGTTTAAGCTTAAAGTATATAATTTATTATTGCTGGTATTCTTAATGCTTTTGCTGATTAGACTGATTGATGAATATTTTTTATAATTTGGTTATTGTTTAGAGATGAGAAATAGGAAGAAGAGGGCTTTTTTCTGTTATATTAGAGAAGGTGTTAAGTTATTGTTAATGTATATACTTGCTTGGAGGGAGGGGCAAGTCACCTTTTGTATCTCTCTTCTCTCTTTTCTTCTTTCTCTTTTTTTCTTTTTGTTTGTAGATTCTTTTAGTTCTGTATTAACTTTTATATTTGTAAAGCTTTAATAAAAATATTATTAAAAAAATAGAAACTACTTAATCTCTGGAGGCCATTTGCAGAATAAATGGTCACCACAGCATATCAGCACTTTGTATTTCTGCACTATGACATCCTTTTTTGCTTTTATTGAATCAATATTATATTTCAACTTGCTTTGCTTTTATGGTATAAAACACCAGGATTCATGCTTTGAATTTTGAATTTCTGGTGGCATAGAAATATAATAAATTAATACACAAATAAACAGAATTTTACCAATTGTGTAGTGGAACACACTGGAGAGGATTTTGCTGATGCCGGAAATTCATCCCAGAAAAAAGAAACACCTGAGAGTTGTAATAATTTGTGAGCAAAAGCTGTGGGCTGATGCACATTTCCAGAGCATTCATCAGCAGTTTCATCACAATACACTGTTCTGTAAGCAGTGAAATCAATAATGAAATAGGGACAGAATATACATTTACATTTTTTTTTACTTATATCACATAAACAGCTAGGTTTAAAACACTGTTTTAATAGCAATATTGATTACCTTAGATAGAAAGCTACTTTTAGGGCTTTCTTCAGTTCAGAATCTTTAAGATTTATATAATACAATCCTGAGCATGTTTACTTAGAAGCAAATCCAATGAAACACATTTTCAGTTAAAATACAAAAGTACATCCCCAATCCAAATTCCTAAGCAGTAAGGCAAGTAAGAGCAGAATTCTGGGCATACATGTCCATTATAAGGTCTGTTTTGCCCATTTCAGAGCAAACTTAGACTTAATCTAATTTGCATGCAAAATCCCATTCCTATACATGGCTTACTTTCATTAGTTTATAGCATGATAATCATATCACATGCTAAATGCCTTTCAATATTCTGGTTACTGAATATTCAACATTCCCTATATTAGAAGATGAAATAGGAATTCTTAATAGCTGTTCATTATTGTAGTTAATCTTTGTGAATAACTATACAAACAAAAGTAAGAGCCAGTATAAGAAATTGGGGAAACACAGATTTAAGTCCTCACTTAACTACAGAACTAACTGGATGCCTTTGGACCATCCACTTTCTCTCAAGCCAACCCAGTTCATAGGGTTGTTGTAGTAGTAATAAAATGAAAAGTGAATTCATGTATGCCTTGTTAAACTCCTTTCGGAAAGGTGGAATATAAGTGTAATTAATAATAGTAATAGTAATAGTAATATCATCATCCCAGGTCCTTGAGAAGGACTCGATAGGTGGATAAAAATGCCAAATCCAGTCTAAACATCTCGCTAACTGTGCAACCAACAATAATAAAGCAAACCCTTTTAATAAACAAACAAAATTGAAAGAAACTTTACACATTTTGGCTTTAGGAGGGCCCTAGGCGATCATAGAGAAGAGGAAAAATGTTGCACAAATGAATAAAGTATAGATTAGTAAAATTACTGAGTTCCCCAGCTTGTGGACAACATTAACTGGAATTACATTTTTCCTGTTTTGCCAGATTTAGCATATTCATGGATTGGCTCATGAAGCCAGTGTACACACATATAATCTAGCAAAACATTACTGTACCACATAGGCACAGAAGCACTAAACTATAGTGCTAAACTGTACAATAGTTAAACTATAACAACATTGATGCACTACATTTAGTTATAGAATTTCTCTATTTTCTTACACGTTTAAAATCCTAATCAGTACGCTACAGATACAATCAATGTCACGTTCTCAGTTGTTGGGGAATACAATAGGTCCTTTATTTTAAATTCTCATAAAGTACAGATACTATTCCAACCATCACTTAAAATAATAAAACCTACTTACTTCTCAATATGAATTTCAAGTGCTGTTCCACTTTTAGAATTATCTGGCACATGTTCAATTCTCAGAACAGTGTCTAAAAAATTGATTTTCACTCTTCTTAAAACTATAATGAAAATACCAAGATAAGAAATAGTGTCATACCTGCTGGGTTCAGACTAGACAGAAAGAATCATGTATATCAAGGCAGCCCCAATACACATCACATTGAGTAATATACTACAGTTTATAAATCATAATTGCTGGCCTCACAATAACATATTAAGCCGCAACAAAATGCATACTTAAAAACCTACAGTCATGTGAAAAAGAAAGTACACCCTCTTTGAGTTCTATGGTTTTTATATATCAGGACATAATAAAAATCATCTGGTCCTTAGCAGTTCTCAAAAGTAGGTAAATACAACCTCAGATGAACAACAATACATAACATATTACACCATGTCATCATTTATTTTACAAAAAGAAAGCCAAAATGGAGAAGCCATGTGTGAAAAACTAAGTACACCTTATGATTCAATAGCTTGTAGAACCACCTTTAGCAGCAATAACTTGAAGTAATTGTTTTCTGTATGACTATCAGTCTCTCACATCATTGTGGAGGAATTTTGGCCCACTCTTCTTTACAACGTTGCTTCAGTTCATTGAGGCTTGCAGGTTTATGCACAGCTCTCTTGAGGTCCCACCACAGCATTTCAATCAGGTGGAGGTCTGGACTTTGACTGGGCCATTGCAACACCTTGATTATTTTCTTTTTCAGCCATTCTGTTGTAGATTTGCTGGTGTGCTTGGGATCATTGTCCTGTTGCATGACCCAATGTCGGCCAAGCTTTAGCTGTCAGACAGATGGCCTCACATTTGACTCTAGAATACTTTGGTATACAGAGGAGTTCATGGTCGACTCAATGACTGCAAGATGCCCAGGTCCTGTAGCTGCAAAACAATCCCAAATCATCACCCCTCCACCACTGTGTTTGATGGTTGGTATGAGATGTTTGTGCCAATATGCTGTGTTTGGTTTTCGCCAAATGTGGCGCTGTGCGTTATGGCCAAACATCTCCACTTTGGTCTCATCTGTCCAAAGGACAGTGTTCCAGAAGTCTTGTGATTTGTTCAGATGCAACTTTGCAAACCTAAGCCGTGCTGCCATGTTCTTTTTAGAGAGAAGAGGCTTTCTCCTGGCAACCCTTCCAAACAAACCATACTTGTTCAGTTTTTGTCTAACTGTACTGTCATGAACTTTAACATTTAACATGCTAACTGAGGCCTGTAGAGTCTGAGATGTAACTCTTGGATTTTTTGCAATTTCTCTGAGCACGGTCTGACCTTGCACAGTCTGACCTTGGGGTGAATTTGCTGGGATGTCCACTCCTGGGAAGATTGGCAACTGTCTTGAATGTTTTCCACTTGTGAATAATCTTCCTCACTGTAGAATGATGGACTTTAAATTGTTTGGAAATGGCCTTATAACCCTTCCCAGATTGATGGGCAGCAACGATTGCTTCTCTAAAATCATTGCTGATGTCCTTACTCTTTGGCATTGTATTAACACACACCTCAATGCTCAAGACCAGCAAACTCCTAAAACTTCGGCTTTTATAGAGGTAGTCACACTTGCTGATGATCAATTGATCAAGGGTGTTTGATTAGCAGCACCTGGCTGCTACTCAGCCTCTTCATACCTATGGAAGCAGTAAGGGTGTACTTAGTTCTTCACACATGGCTTCTCCATTTTGGCTTTCTTTTTGTAAAATAAATGATGACATGGTGTAATATGTCATGTGTTGTTGTTCATCTGAGGTTGTATTTACCTACTTTTGAGAACTGCTAAGGACCAGATGATTTTTATTATGTCCTGATACGTAAAACCATAGAACTCAAAGAGGGTGTACTTTCTTTTTCACACGAATGGAGATAATATTGTATCAGGCATGCAGGTACCTATGTGCCTATTTCCAAAGCATCCTCTGGCTAGAAATGCAGGACAAAAACTGAATTAATGGTGCTGGTACTACTGCTGCTAATAATACAGGCAAATGAACTCTTTCATCTCCCACCAAGTAAAACCATAGACTACACTGCACTAATCACTGTGTAAGAAAAGCAATTGGTATGTGCATTCCTTGAAACAATTCAGACTCCATCTGGGCAGAAAACACTTGAGAACTAAAGTATTGGGAGAGAGACTGTTGAATGAACATGTGGAACATTCTCACTGGCTTCCCTTTCCTACATAACTATTGTCAAATAGTGATTTATGCATTCAAACCTGGCTGGTCTCTATAGCCATTCCCATTACAGGGCCCAGCAACACCTACAAGGTACTAGATAATGCCACAACAATTTAAAAATTGAGAACTCAACTTTTAAATAGATACTTTTGGTAAACTGATAATCTGCTTTGCAGTTTATGAAGCAAACAGTACCTGTTTCAATTGTTTCAGCAAATTTCTCAAGTCCTTCAAAAGGCTGGGACCCTTCTCCTTGTTCATCTGTCAGTTTTTGACTAAGACATTCTTTTGCAAGCTGCATGCTACTTGTCATAAAGCTTGACCAATACATTGGTTCTGAGCAAGAAGCTACCAAAAAAAAAAGTCATATTTTATTTTTAATCAATTTCAGCCAGTGTAATATTGAATCATGAAATTAATCAGCAATATAATTTCTGACTAAAGCTTTCTGTGTGCACGGCAGTGATTTGCAATGTAGTATAGAAAATGAGAAGCCTCTCAAAGTTTATACTTATTCACATAGAAATTGTTCACTAGCAACATTTTTGTAGATACAGGCCATGATTTTTCACTTTTTCTTCCTACAGATAACATACACGTGGCATAAAAGAGACCAGGGAAGGAGTACTGTGGAGTAAAGTAGACTGTAGGCTATATCTACTTTGACTTCATACATGTAGGGAAAACAAATGTTCTGCCTACATATTGCAAGATCAATGGAATACATGAAATTATTCTTCTGCTGCATCAGTGTACCATTTTAACAGCAGAATGTACAGAATATGGATATCAATTATATTACAAACTTCCAATAAGTGTGCAGTTTGATCTTAAGCCTTTTGAGGACTTTCCCAGCTGCTCCAAGATGCCAATCAATCAATCTTATATTGCCTCTGAATGAAAAGCAGGACTTTTGCAAGTATGATCGTGGTATATGAAAGTGATATGGCTGCACAATGATAAAATGAGACTGGTTTTCTCACATATTCAGGATTCTGACCATAGATCTAATTATGTAGCTACAGTCAAGATTCTGAACAAAAGAAAAGCAGTATTAAGACTGTCATTGTATGAAGAAACTTTAAATCAGATATGAGTTCATAACATATATATCAAGTTGTAAACACAGTGAATGTATGTACATCTCAGTGGCCTAAAACTGTGTTTCCAAAGTAATATAAAATTGCTTACAAGACAAACTATATCATAGTTTTGAGATCCAAAGTATTTGAGCCAGAAAAATGTATAAACTATAACTGAACACTGAGCAATATTGTCGTCTTCTCCAGTCAAGGAGATTATTTGCAGCAACACTTATTTCCTTATTATCTGATTAAACATGGATAAACCTGCACATTGCTTCACTGATACCAGAGCTGACTCATGAATCATGTGGCTATCCAAATATTCCACCTAGCAAAAATTAAGTGGATACAGATAGTCCTCACTTCATAACCATTCATCTAGCTTCTGTTCAAAGTTACGACACTGCTGAAAAAAATGACTTATGACCATCGCAGTGTCCCTGCAGTCAGGTGATCTCCATTTGCGACCTTCCCAGCTGGCTTCTGACAAGCAAAGTCAATGGGGAAGCCAGCAGGAGGTTGCAAGACACGATCATGTGATGTCTCGCTTAATGACTGTGGGTGATTCGATTAACAACCAAACAAGGCCTGCTAGGACTGCCATTGCTAAGTGAGGCAGTCATGTGATGTTTCGCTTAACAAACATTTTGCTTAGCGATGGAGTTGCCAGTCCCAATTAGGGTCATTAAGCAAGGACTACCTGTACTGTGATACTAGTTCATTTACTTATGTTCTAACATTCAAAAAAGCAATAGAATAAGCAATGACAACCAACTTACCTAGACATGGCCTTGGCTTGAAGACCATCTCTAAGCCCTTCACTTCAAGTGCACAGTTATCTTGAAGCAAAGAGCCCCAAGGAATGGACAGAGATATTGATTGTATAAATCCTTCAGTAACTTCCAACGGAGCATCTGCTGATTCCAGAATCTCATTCAGACTCTGAGCAGGAGGAAGAGAAAATAGAATTTGTAATATTTATTAACAGAATTTGTAATATTTATTACAATTTTTTAACAAATATGGGTAGCTAATTTCTCTTTTGCATCCAAGGCAAATTAGTTTTACCTGCCTAAAAAAATACAAGCTTCAGCAATAATTGCTAGGGTAGCACAGTTCGTTGGGTTCAATCTCCAAAAGCTGTTTTTGGGTATGTGGAAATGTGGATACAGTATCTTTTTAAAATACCTAAATGTGGCTATAGGTCTTCCTCAACTTACGACCATAATTAGGACTGGAATTTCCATTGGTAAATGATGCGGTCATTAAGTGAGTCATGCCTGATTTTACAATCTTTTTTGCTGCAGTCGTTAAATGAATCACGTGCTTGTAAGCAAATCTGGCTTTGCTTATCAGAATGCCCCTGGGAAAGTCGCAAATGGCAATCATGTGACCCTGGGACGCTGCAACTGTCATAAATATGTGCCAGTTGCCAAGCACCCAAATTTTGATCACGTGACCGTGAGGATGCTGTGACAGTCGTAAGTTTGAGGACTGGTCACAAATCACTTTTTTCAGGGCCCTCATAACTTTGAATGGTCGTTAATTTAATGGTCATAAGTTGAAGACTACCTGTATTGGATCCTACCATGTGGCTGTCTTCTGAAACTGCCCCATCATTCTGGAAAAGATATGGCTGCTAAAAACATGTTGCAGACAGGTCTTATTTTCACACTCTTATGTACTTTGAAGCTCTTTTTGGAGACTGAAACTGAAGCAATGCACGCACCAAAAAGAATTTAAAAAGCCTGTGTTTAAAATAACAAAGATAGTTGCCAATTTGGATGCCTTTGGGAGGTGATTAGGCCAATTAATGCAGGTTAAAGCTACCACTGTCTATTAGTCACAATGACTATACATTACTTCTGGTATGTGCAAACCAAAATACATGAAACATATTATTGTACTCATGTCCTATTTGTAATCTTCTCACTGACATCTGGTTGGACATTTTCATGAAAAAATATGATAGTATATCTAGATTTCTGATCTGATGCATCGTAGCTCTTATCATATATTACAGAACAGCAAATCCCTTAGTCTTATTTTCTTTTCCACTGCAATCTGTAATTTTAATGTAAATCAGGATATGCATTCATAGAAATACACATATCACTCAATACAGGTGGATGCACCCATTTTTATTACTTCTATGCTCCAATAAAATAATACATTCTGCTAATTCATATATCCAATGTCAACAAATACAATTAACTATCAGTATAGTTTTAAGTGTTACAAAATCTAATTTCATAGTCACACACAAAAATACCTAACAGAACAGGTAAAATGATTGTAAAAGGCTTTATCACAATTAAGATAAATTATTATTTTTTATAAAATGCCTATTTTAAAGCTGTCAGACTTGCAAACAACTATCTGAGCTTATTTAAGTACATGTTACTTTGTTCATCAGTTATAAAAAGCTGTGGAAAACTATTACTAGTAATAAATTGGCATTAATATTTTCAAATGCTATAGCAAGGCAAATGCTTTCAAATGTTAAAACACAGAAAAGTTAAACAAAAACAACCCCATAGAAATGCACATAACAGAGAATGGTGTTGATTTACTGAGAGAATATAAGATATTTCCTGAAAAATTCAGCTAATAGCACAGACATCTTTATCATTACAGATGTTCCCAATTGCATATCCCTCTAATTAATTTCATACTCTTGACACAGTCAATATTGTTTTCCCTAACATAACCCACTGCTCCAGAAAATATCTCCAAGGGAGCTTATTCGGCTTAAGAAGCTCTAAAAGATATCAGTCACAATATGGGACATTGAATATATACAAAAGATAGAAGTTCAAGGAAAATAGATTTACAAAATGCTCACCAAATAGAACATGGCTTGAATATTGCAGGAAGTGGAGAAAGTGGAAGAAACAATCACATCTAGACCCATGACAGTCAAGACTGAGGCCTAGGCATGAGACTGAAACCAAATTGGTTGCCTTCATGGATGACTCATACAGGGACTTGAATGGAGGAAACATGACATCCTTGTCTTATTAGATCTCTTGTAGGCTTCTGATACTGATTATAAGTATCCTTCAGGACAGCCTGCATGGTTCAGAAGTGTCAGATTCAGCCTAGGAAGCACACTGCTAGCACAGAGCGGTTGGTCAGTTTCACTGAGCCATTAGTCAGTTTCACCACCTCAGGCAATAGGTGATCAGGGCAAGGAAGCAATGTAATGCAAGTAAACTACCGACAGGGGGTGGGCAGTTAACTCGCAGCAGGGAGTCAATTAGAAGTGGCAACACTGTAGGGCAGCCGGCTCCCCAGGTATGCCCCGGGCAATCAGCAGGCAATTCAAAACCAGATTAAAACAGCCACTCCAACTCACCATGAGAAAAGCTCAAGGAATGCAAGGCCAAGATAGACAGGAAATCATAACACAGCAGAAACTGGCTGAATCTGCCACCAAGGCGAGAGGAAGGAAGATCGCAAGGGACAGATGGGTAGCCCAGGGCAAGGGCAAAGGGTGGAACTGAGGGGTGACTATGGGTTCCACCTTAACCCTATAAAGCTGTTGTAAGAAACTGCACCAAGCCAATCCTGGCTTTGTCTGTAACTGCTACGCATTACGGTTTCTGTTCAGCACCTGTTCAGCACCGAATGCAGCGAACTTTACAAGAAGAACTGTAGCAAAGTGATTCTGTTCCTTCCTGAGTGGGAGGGTCTACTTGGTTGCCATGTGGGGAGAGAAAGCGACTGGTCCTTTGAGTGGTCCATTATGGAGTGTCAGGACTCTTCCCTGTTTAATATTTATATGAAGCTATTAGGAGAGGTCATCTGTTAGTTTGGCATGAAGTTTAATCAGTTTCATCAGTAGACACTTATCAGTATATCTCCACCCTGGGACAAATGAGGTGATGTGATAGAAACCCTAACCAAGTATCTAAAGACTGTAAGAGTTTGGATGGGGAGAAAAAGGCTCAGACTAAATCTTAGCAAGATGGAATTGCTACTTTATTCAGAAGCCTACTGATTGTGGATTCATAGCATCTTTGTTAATTGATGGGATTGTGTTCCCCCCATGGACAACAGCCCACAAGTTGGGGGTCTTTCTGGATTCTGATTTTTTTAAAAGGAGGGGAGCTTAACACTCTCCACTATGATTCAAATATCATATTCACTGTTCAATAAAGCCCTTAATAGGGCTACTCCATTTTATCTGAATTGGTACATATTTCATAGACCCCATTCCTGGTACATATTTAGACACCCAAAGGCATAACTGCATCTGATAAAACATCTGTATATATATATATATATGTACCTTTGCCACATATTATTTATCCTAACAATTTTGTGTATATGTTTAACCTGGGAAACAGAACCCTGTGAAACCTGAAACATACAGATGGGTAACCCATTGTTCTTAACTACTCTTCTATAATCTGTAGAACCTTGCCCACATTTCCACAGTATTCAGCAAGATGTCTAACAGTGGAGAAACAGCAACTCCAGCTAGTTTCCTAAACTTTCAGTGATCCTATTCAGAACTGATGTTTCCCTGTCAATATACCAGAAATGAAGCAGCGATCTTAAACAGGAAAATGGGAATGAAGAAGCTTCAAAAACGCTTGGGGTACTGGGTTAATGGCCCTAACCCAGCACCACATGAGATCCAGAGGACAAAAAATTTTTCTACATACAGTATTGTAAGTGCCAAGAGGTGTAATAAAAAATCCAGAGCACTGTCCTTTGGAATCAAAGTAGGAGCATGTCCAATGAAGCACAGACTCTATAAAAATGTTACTGAATACCACTGGGATATCCAGAAAAATGCCTGGATAATTTTTTAGGGAGCATGGAAGACCAAGGAAGCTGAAAAAGCTCTCTCTTTCAGCTACACCGTCTTGGACAACATTAGTGCCCAAGCAGACAAGGGTCAAGAGTGGACGTGATAAACTGCACCTCTTCAGGTACTCTCTACATCCTCAGGCTATAGCAACTGAAACAAGCAAATGTGGCTACACAAAGAATAGACTCATGGTGCATTTATAAGGTGTCCAAGATGGACTTCAACAAACATGAACAATTTATCACACAGCTTAGCAAATAAGTCACAGCAAACTACCAAAGAATCCAATGGCCTCAAATGAAGAAGGTTCCTTGCCATTTAGAATAATGGCACTGTATCAATGTAAGTGGGATTTTTTTCCTGCAACTGAATCAGGCTTAAGGTAGAATCAGACCCATTAATTAATTGGTTTGTCCAAAGGTTTCTCCTTTGTGTTTAATTTTTCACCTTCAAAAGTTTTATTCAAAGCACCCTAAAATACCACAGCTTATTCACTTTAATCAGAAAACTATCAAAATGACTGTGATATTCTAGAGAATCAAACTATAGAATTGAGAAAATTGTAAGTGGCACCAATTTTCAATAAGCTGCTAAGAAACCAGATTGATTAATCTATCTCACACACGTGGATTGAACATTTCAGGTGATAAGACCCGCAACTGTTGAGCAATGAAGTATGGTCATAGTACACGTATTCTACTTACAGATCAGTTCAATAGCATCCAAACCCTGCACTTTTAAATGTCAATATTTAGAATTGCCTTAACTTTCACAACTACCTTCCCTCTACATCAAAATACTAATGTTCAAGTCAAAAGAGGAACTCTCCTTGTTATATTCGATATTTTATTAAAGGGTAGGGTAAGCAAAGACAGGAAATCTGCTCCAGATCACACAGTGCACAGAATTGTAGCTGTCTATATTATATGACCCCTTCATGGATCACTGCCTTGTCGTGGCGAAGGGGCTTGTGTAACTCAGTGAAGCCATGAGCTATGCCGTGCAGGGCCACCCAAGACGGACAGGTCATGACAGAGAGTTCTGACAAAATGTGGTCCACTGGAGAAGGAAATGGCAACCCACTCCAGTATCCTTGCCAAGAAAACCCCATGGACAATGTTAAAAGGCTAAAAGATATGACGCCGGAAGATGAGCCCCTCAGGTCGGAAGGTGTCCAATACGCTACTGGGGAAGAGCGGAGGGCAATTCCAAGTAGCTCCAGAAAGAGTGAAGCGGCTGGGCCAAAGCCGAAAGGACGTTCAGCTGTGGATGTATCTGGAAGCGAAAAGAAGGTCCGATGCTGTAAAGAACAATATTGTATAGGTACGTGGAATGTCAGATCCATGAACCAAGGCAAGCTGGATGTGGTCAAACATGAGATGACAAGATTGAACGTCGACATCTTGGGAATCAGCGAATTGAAATGGACGGGAATGGGTGAATTTAATTCAGGTGACCACTATATCTACTACTGTGGGCAAGAAACCCTTAGAAGAAATGGAGTTGCACTCATAGTCAATAAGAGAGTGGGAAAGGCAGTAATGGGGTACAACCTCAAAAACGACAGAATGATCTCAGTGCGTATCCAAGGAAAACCATTCAACATCACGGTAATCCAAGTCTATGCCCCAACCACTGATGCCGAAGAAGCTGAAGTTGACCGGTTCTATGAAGACCTACAACACCTTCTAGAACTAGCACCAAAAAAAGATGTCCTTTTCATCATAGGGGATTGGAATGCTAAAGTAGGAAGTCAAGGAGTAATCGGAATAACAGGCAAGTTTGGCCTTGGAGTACAAAATGAAGCAGGGCAAAGGCTAATAGAGTTCTGTCAAGAGAACAAGCTAGTCATAGCAAATACTCTTTTCCAACAACACAAGAGACGACTCTACACATGGACATCACCAGATGGTCAATACCGAAACCAGATTGATTACATACTTTGCAGCCAAAGATGGAGAAGCTCTATACAGATGGCAAAAACAAGACCAGGAGCTGACTGTGGCTCAGATCATGAGCTTCTTACTGCAAAATTTAGGCTTAAATTGAAGAATGTAGGGAAAACCACTAGACCACTCAGGTATGACTTAGATCATATTCCATGTGAGTACACAGTGAAGGTGATGAATAGATTTAGAGGATTAGATTTGGTAGACAGAGTGCCTGAAGAACTATGGACGGAGGTCTGTAACATTGTACAAGAGGCAGCAACTAAAACCATCCCAAAGAAAAAGAAATGCAAGAAAGCAAAATGGCTGTCTGATGAGGCTTTACAAATAGCTGTGGAAAGAAGGAATGCGAAAAGCAAGGGTGAAAGGGAAAGATATAAGCAACTGAATGCAGATTTCCAGAGAATAGCAAGGAGAGATAAGAAGGCCTTCTTAAATGAACAATGCAAAGAAATTGAAGAAAAGAATAGAATGGGGAAGACTAGAGATCTCTTCAAGAAAATTGGAGATATCAAAGGAATGTTTAGTGCAAAGATGGGCACGATAAAGGACAAAAAAGGCAGGGACCTAACAGAAGCAGAAGAGATTAAGAAGAGGTGGCAAGAATACACAGAAGAACTCTACAAGAAAGATCTTAATGTCCCTGATGTCCATGCTGGTGTGGTCACTGACCCTGAGCCAGACATCCTAGAGAGTGAAGTCAAGTGGGCCTTAGGAAGCATTGCTAACAACAAAGCTAGTGGAGATGACAGTATTCCAGCTGAGTTATTTAAAATACTAAAAGACGATGCTGTTAAAGTGCTGCACTCAATATGCCAGCAAGTTTGGAAAACGCAACAGTGGCCACGGGATTGGAAAAGGTCAGTTTACGTTCCAATTCCAAAGAAGGGCAATGCCAAAGAATGCTCAAACTATCGCACAATTGCACTCATTTCACATGCTAGCAAGGTTATGCTCAAAATCCTACAAGCTAGGCTTCAGCAGTACGTGAACCGAGAACTACCGGATGCACAAGCTGGGTTTCGAAGAGGCAGAGGAACTAGAGATCAAATTGCCAACATTCGCTGGATCATGGAGAAAGCACGAGAGTTCCAGAAAAGCATCTACTTCTGTTTCATTGACTATGCAAAAGCCTTTGATTGTGTGGATCACAACAAACTGTGGCAAATTCTTAAAGAGATGGGGATACCAGACCACCTTACCTGTCTCCTGAGAAATCTGTATGCGGGCCAAGAAGCAACAGTTAGAACCGGTCATGGAACAACCGATTGGTTCAAAATAGGGAAAGGAGTACGACAAGGCTGTATACTGTCACCCTGCTTATTTAACCTCTATGCAGAGTACATCATGAGAAATGCCAGGCTGGAAGAATCACAAGCCGGAATTAAGATTGCAGGGAGAAACATCAATAACCTCAGATATGCAGACGATACCACCCTAATGGCAGAAAGTGAAGAAGAACTAAAGAGCCTCTTGATGAGGGTGAAAGAGGAGAGTGAGAAAGCTGGCTTGAAACTCAACATTAAAAAAACTAAGATCATGGCATCTGGACCCATCAATCCCTGGCAAATAGAAGGGGTAGAAATGGAAGCAGTAACAGACTTCATTTATTTGGGCTCCAAGATCACCGCAGACGGAGACTGCAGCCATGAAATTAAAAGACGCTTGCTCCTTGGGAGGAAAGCTATGGCAAACCTAGATAGCATATTAAAAAGCAGAGACGTCACCTTGCCGACAAAGATCCGCATAGTCAAAGCTATGGTTTTTCCAGTAGTAATGTATGGCTGTGAGAGCTGGACCATAAAGAAGGCTGAACGCCGAAGAATTGATGCCTTTGAACTGTGGTGCTGGAGAAGACTCTTAAGAGTCCCCTGGACTGCTAGGAGGTCAAACCAGTCAATCTTAAAGGAAATCAACTCTGATTGCTCATTGGAAGGATTGATAATGAAGCTCAAGCTCAGATACTTTGGTCACCTAATGCGAAGAGAGGACTCTCTGGAAAAGACCCTGATGCTGGGAAAGATGGAAGGCAAAAGGAGAAGAGGACGGCAGAGGATGAGATGGCTAGATAGCATCACTGAAGCAATGAGCATGAAATTGAGCAAACTCAGGGAGGCAGTGAAAGATAGGAAGGCCTGGCGCAATATGGTTCATGGGGTCACGAAGAGTCGGACACGACTTAACGACTAAACAACAACAACAACAAATATTATATGAATATAAATGTTATCCAAATCTTAGTAACATGAACTTGGGCAAATTTTATGAAGCTTATCTTGTATCTGTGAACACTATCATTATCAATTTCACATCTGTATCATAGTACAGAAAGTACTAGATTTTAATTATAATTAATTGTTCTAAAAACAGCCTTCCTATCTAATGGCTATGTTTTCAAGAAACAAATGATATCACTATTGTGTATGTATATTTACACATTTAATATTTACATAATGTTACACTAAATGGGTGGCTGCATTTATCTAGTCATAATTTAATACAATGGATCAGAGCATTAAATAAGAGTATTAAATAAAAAGTTTTAATATGTGGACTTATTAGGGATGTTTAATGCCAAATAGAAGGAACAAAAGGCTTTGCTTACTGACTGTAACCAACAACTCATTGGTGGTTACTGCTAACAATTACCTCTTCTGGTAATCTGAGTCAAAACAATGTTATCATAATGCATTGAAGACCAATGTCAACACCTATAAGTATTTTAAAAGGGAGAGGGAAAGTTAGAAAGGAAACAACACTAACATTCAGGAGATGCTCAATGTCACAATGAAAATTACCCAATTAAAACATTCAGCCGCTGACAGAACAAACTGGAGCTATGGGAAGGAAAATGAAGATGCTGCAGTAGACGATAAGGAAGGCAACCATTGAGTGAAGGCAATCAGTGAGTAGCCATCCCCTTAATCCACATTTTTTTTTCTCAGCTGGAAGGTTTCTGATTGAGAAGTTCTAAAGAGAGTTAAGATTCCAGATGCTATAAACCAAATCTCCAAAAAGCAAATTTCATACAATAACTAGATTAAAACTAAACAATCTATTTCAAGTAATACTTTCCATGCCAATTAAAATATAAAAATAGGAAAAGATACTGATGAATATTTCTACCAAAGTAAAGCCAACAAAGGCCTTTTCTAAAATTTCTAAATATCTTCTAAATTTGGGTAAAAACATTTTCCATCTACTTCTATAAAAATTAAACTGAGGCATAAAATCACAAAAGTGTTTCTGCTTACAAAGACCTTTTCAAAAAAATATGAATGTTTATATTAAAAATATAAAAGCATACCTTGCAGTTCTCTACATATACAGAATCATTTTTTAAAACTCTTCTTTATCCCTAAATTGTAATGCTGCCAAATATGGATTTGATCATATACCTACCATTGCCTTGAGTTGTGTATCAGACTTTCACTGAGTCATACAACAATGAAACTAGGCAGTAGGATCACCACCAGAATGAACCTGCCAATCCAATCATCTCAAAATTCAAATGATAAGGCAAAATAAATTTTCAGTCGTCAAATACTATTTCCAGTACTAGGTTTCCAAAAATCTGGAGAATTTTTCCTTACCTGACCTCTTTTTGAAACTATCATTCTTCAGCAGTACCAAATCAAATGTATCAAAATGTGAATGTTTACTCAGAAGAAAACTCTAACATAAATTTGTACTTCTTCCAAGTGAACCAACTGATGATTACAACCTGAATGAGGCAGCTGTTTTCCAACAGAAAATCATTTCCTTTCTCATTTCCTTTTTTCTCTCCTAAATATAAAACAAAAAATCCATATTGGTTTCAATACCACCATGACAGCTTCAATAAGAGAGGGCAGAAATAAGTACTTGGATTATGATCCAAGTATGTGGGAATGAGACATTGTTCACAGATAAACCTGTTTACACCTGTCAACCTTGGACTGCTCCAAACAGCCTCAATGCAGTGCACTCCACTATTTTATCAAGAGAAGCACAATAATCAAAAGTCAGGCAAGAAACTGAAACAGCAGCCTGGAAACATCTGTCAAAAGACAGTTCCTCATTTGCCAGCTGGAAGGTCCACAAGAAATGCACAAAGGATCACTTACCCATTTATCTAGAGGCACCTGTGCCAAGCAGCCCGTGCCTTGGTAAAGATCTAGTGTGAGCTGCTCCAAGCTGAGCTTCTCCTGGAGAAAGTGGCCCAGGTACCTCTGCAGTAGATACCTGCAGGCCCTTTTTTTAATCGACTCTGAGAAGGGCCAAGGCATGATGGCCAGGAAGGGAGGTAGGGAAGTCTGGAATTCCGCTCCAAGGCTGGAATTTCGGTCTGGAGGAAGAGAGATCGGGGTCCCCGCGACGGGACCTGCAGGTAAGGAGAAGGAACGGGGCAGGAGGACGAGCCGGGACCGATAACGGTCTTCACGAGTTGCCAGACGGGGTCTGCCAAGAGGACGAAGAATGGGAGCAGGAGGAGGAGGAGGAGGAGGAGGAGGAGGAGGAGGGAGGAGGCTCGACTGCCCCACAAGTCAGTAACTGGGATCTCAAAAAAGGGGCGTGCCGAGGGCGTCGCTGAATGTCAAGAGAGTCGAAAGGGGGGCCGGGACAGTAAGTTTGCCTCGGAAGGGAAGGGGGACTGTCCGGGGACTGGGCGTCGCTTAGTCGTGGGAAAGAGCCGCCCGGCTCGTCTGGTCAGTCCTGCCCGAGAAGGCTTCACGCCGTAAGACTTCCGAGAGCACCGCCGCGAAGGCGAGGAGGGGTGGCTTCATCTCGCCTCTCTGCTTCTCACGCCGCCGCCATCTTCTCCGAGGCCCACCCCCAGAAAATTAAAGGGAAAGGGCCGGGCGCGGGAGGTTCACGGCCACGAGGGTCTCCCGCTTTCCCCCCTTATCGCCGCCCCGCCAAGCTCGAGAGGTCCGGCCGCGAGATATTTCTCTCCCCGCCCCCTTTCCCCGCCCCACCGCCAGGGCGGAGATGCTGAGTTGTTGCGCCGCTCAGCCGCGTTGCGTAGCACGCTTTACGGGACATCAGTCTCGCGGGCGCGCCTCGTCATCTTCTGCACGGCGGAAGGGAGAGGAGGCTGGCGGGAAAGTGGCCGCTGGAAGTCACGTGGCCGCTCACCCTTGGAAAGTAGAGATAAGGCGAAGGAAGAGCGGCGCGGGGCTCTTATTTCGGGTTTGCAAGTCAGTGCCAGCATCAAAAAGACGGGAGTATTCACAAAAGCGTCTAGGGAGGTGCTAACAGGTTTCCCGCCATTTCTCTGATTTGTCTATAGCTTTTTTTTAAAAAGAGGTCATATTAGTTTGATAGAAACACGTATAAAGTAAGGAAATGATAAAATAAAATTGGAGATTAATGCCAAACATGTTTGCTTATAACGGCGATTTGTTTTTGAAAAAGCCTATCCCATTCATATTTGCGCAGTGCAATATGCAATAAAAGCATCGTGTGCCTAAATAGGTTTTCCTTAATTAAATATACTTCTAGGTCCGCTCCATCCGAATCCACGTCTCTGCCGTCCTACGAATTCCCCTCCTGACCCACGTGCCCTTCCCCGTAGGCAAGCTCCATTGGCAGCCGGAAGTGCCGCTCTTGTTCTCCCGGCCGCCGGTTAGCGATCGTGGCACGTGACAGCCGAGGAGGTGGGACAAGGCGAGTAGGGGCCTGCTGCCCGCCTGCTTCCTTAGCGTCTTCGCTGTTCGGAGCAGAGAGGCTTAACTCCGCACGGCAATGGAGGGCACGGGAGCCATTCACATACAAGACCCATTCGACGAGCAGACGGTGAAGGAGAACGGATTTGGGTACGTGTGCCGCCGCGGCAGGAGGGGGAAGTCGTCTGGGGCGGCTTGGGTCGTTACACGGGAGATCGCGGGGGTGGGGATGTGGCTGTCCAGGGTAACGTAGGAAGGACCTGGAATCCGCCCTGCATTAGCCGTTCCCCACCCGGGATCTTCCTGAGGTGTTGGGACTACAACTTCCACGATTTCCAGAGAATCAGGTGTGGAAGCTTCTCCGCCTCTGTTGCGGTGCGTCGGTCCGAAGGTGTGCTGCGTGCTTTCATATATATGCTTTGCAGCCTTACATTTGTCCCCAGTATATTAATGTTCTCATTTAGCTTGGTTGTTTGCAAAGGTTTCATTACCCGACCAGGAACATCATTATATTATTATTATTATTATTATTATTATTATTATTATTAATTTTCTTATCAGCTCCACGCCAAATTCGGGTGCCTGAGTTTTAAACGCAACACGAAGACTCCACTGTTCAACCCTGAGCTACATGTATTCTCTTCTATTGTTCTCATTTAGGTTGCATGGGGAGTGGGAGTTGTGTCATGCAAGAAATGCTGAGGAAGGGTTGTGGGATTGCTGAGAAAAAAGGGCATCTGGATTGTGGGATCTCAGAGTTGCCTGGAGAGTGATAAGAAGGGGGTGGCCTGTAAAATTGAAGGATGGCAGCAAGTGGGAAGGAAGCTTCTAGGCAAACCTGCCTGGGTGGGAAATAGTGATAAACAATGAGTTTAAGTAGAAGGAAGAGGGGGTAGCGTACTGTGGGTTGAATAGAATGCTGGCTGATCAATTTCTTCAGAATCGGTGAGTGCACCGAAAGCTCTTCCCAATTATCATGAAATTAAGATTTATCATATTTCAAAATAAAAGTGCCAGGCAAAATTTTAAAAAAGGCTCTGCTGTTTGGAACTCCTCACTGCCCAAATCTTATTATGTGTTACGAATTTTAATTAAGTTTTTATATTTTCTAAAAATTCATATTAGATTTAGAAATATATTAAAAGTTCTGGCTGAGTAATGTAAAATGCAAGAGGTCTTTGGATAAGTTGTAAACACTATACACATATTTTTGTATGCAGAATGGAGACTGATTATAATTCCATGGATGTATCCAGTAGCAATGGGATTGAAGACCCTTCTGAATTCAACTATTTTGAAGGAACAGATATGAAGGACATGAGAATAGAAGCAGAAGCTGTTGTGAATGATGTTTTGTTTGCTGTGAGGAACATGTTTGTCTCTAAAAGCCTCCCATGTGTTGAAGATGTGGCATACATCAATGTGGAAACTAGGGAAAGGAACAGATATTGCCTAGAGCTAACAGAAGCAGGACTCAGGGTAATGTTCCTTTTGTGCATATATTTTTAAGTGTTTGCTACAGGCCAGTTAGTAAACTACAGTACATTATTACAAAAGCAGTCTACTTCTTTAAGCTCCAAATATTTTATATAGAAAATACATTTCCAGGAATCAGTAATTTGACACAATGAATACTTCAAAAATTTCCCCATGCCATCAATTTTTTGTCCATTAAAGCGTTAGTAGAAATATAGTTGGCATAGTTGTCCACTTGCTTTCACATACAGTATAAATTGTATTTGTAAGGCACATCATTTCTTGCCAACCAGATCTTTTCAAGTTGCCAGCAATATTGTGCCACAGTAAAGTGTAATTCAGATGTGCTTCCAAGCATCCAAAACTAGGACTCAGTTTCTTGAAATTTCATATGGAGTTCTTGCTTCCCTTTGAAATATCCCTTTAAAAACATTTATTGTGGCTATAAAAACATGTGGGATACATTTTTAGTATAAGTCAGTTCTTGAGAGTTCCAGGCTCTTGACTGTCTTTTAAAGATCCAAAGGAAAAAAACCTCTGTAGAACATATCATATTGTCTTACTTTATCCATGTGTTTATATTGTACTGAATCCTTTCTCACTTCTGAAATATATTACTTTTTCTTGTGTAGGTGGTTGGTTATGCTTTTGACCAGATGGATGAGAGTTTACAGAATCCCTACCATGAGACTGTCTACTCTTTGTTGGACTCAGTTAGCCCAGCATATCGAGAAGCTTTTGGAAATGCATTATTACAAAGACTAGAAGCTTTGAAAAGCGATGGGCAGTCCTGATTGAATCTACAACCAAAAGAGAGTTCCACAAAATGTTGTCATTGAGAATTTTGAATAGGTTATGCTGAGAACTGATAGCAGAGGAATAATTTGTTTAACTTGCATTCCTTGCTTTCAAAATTAGTTGCTCCACTAGTTGTAATGGCACTATCTATAACCTTCATAACTGAATGCTGTTCTCAGTAAATAACTCTGTCTGTTCTCAACATTTCAAACAAAGTTATAGTTCTTGGTTAATTTTCTTTCAAGAGATGATGTAATGTTTCAGTTTTGATCTGTATTAACTCAGTTCTTAATTTTAGTTGGCATTAAATACTTGTAACAAGATAATGCTTGTTCAGAATTTGCACAATAGTGTTTTTCAAGGCTAACTAGTTTTATGAAGAACAAAAAATTGCATTGCCAAGCTTAGTAAAATAGATTTTTTCATTTACAAGATTTATCTAACTCAATTTGTTATGTATTCTGTAATTCACTAGAAAATCATAATGAATACTCTTAAATTGTATAATGAGATACACTTACAAACATTTTAAGCCCAATACTGATTAGCAGTAAAAAAAAGTAGTGTTTATTGTATGGGTTGCAAGCTTTGCATACTGAACAGAAGATGAATTGTTGGCATAATGAATGTATTCATCAATTGAAATACAAATGGTATAAGCACAAAGATAAGGAACTAAAAGGTGCATTCTTCATAAAGCCCCATCTTTCTTACAGTTTTTGCTAAAATTGTATTCATATTCTGTAAAGGGTTATTTACAGTTTAAATGTTTACATAATGCACAGTATATTGGAAAGTATTTTTCAGTCCTTCTTTAATATATTCCCAGTTAATAAATATTTCCATATTACCTTTAAGTATTTTAGCCAGCATTTTAAATTAATGTACAAAATAATATTAATTCAAAACCAAAGATTCAAGTTGGATTTGAATTGGGAGAAAATTAGATGTCTAAATATGAAACTTGCTAACTTCCAATGCTGCTGTAATTTTTTGTTTTTAATTTTTGATGCTTGCAAAAAGGACCTGTTTTTAAATGAAAGTCTGTGTATAGCAGTCACAGTAGCACTGTGTGGTGATATGTTTTGCTACCTAATGGTAACATTCCTAATTCTCAGACAGATGAAACTTTAAAAATTTTCACAGGTTGAAGGACTTAAATATATGTTTTGCACCTTTGAATCTATTTGTGTGATAGTGTTTTATCCTAGCTGAGAATTTAGTCCAGGAATTTACATTTTAAAAATGTAATGCAGTTGTAATGCTGTATTTCATTTTGTACATTTGTTTAAAAAGAACATAAAGTGCACAAACAGAATTGAGTGGATGTATGCTCACATTTAGATCTACAAGAGGAATACATTGGAACTATATAGTTTTTATGTTTGCTAAACTGGAACTTTTTAAATAATTATTACATTTCATATAGCTGCCCACTTTACCCAGCTGACCTTTGTACTCTTTTGTGAATAATGTAGCCATGTTTATTTTAGAGGTTATACATTTAAATAAAGGCACATAAACAATCTGCACAATGACTCTTCTTTAAATGACTCCTCTTTTACTGAGTAATGAGCTTTTAATATAGGTACAAATGAGGGACTTTCAGTTTTATAAAAAAACTTAAAATGTAATTTGGGGAAATAATTTGCTTAATTGGGTGTTCTGTGTGGATAAAAGGCTATGAAAATATCTTGTAAAAAGAGAAGTTACAATTTATTGAGTATAAAAGACATTCTCACTTCAAGCAGTCGCCAAATCTTTTGTGAAACAGCAGGAGAAAGATGATGATGATTGCCTACAGCAGTGTTTCTTAACCTTGGCGACTAAGACATGTGAACTTCAATTCCTAGAATTCCCCAGCTAGCATGCCTAGAGCACAACGTATGTAGCCTTAAATTGTGAAGTACTTTCTGGCAGCTGTTCCTGATTCAACACCCTTCTGCAAGTGTACCCTTTAGGTTTGTTGGACTATGACTATGTTCATTCAAACCACTAAACTTAAGGTATTTTATACTGAGTGAGCCTGATCATCACCATAAGCAATAATATGATTTATTGTTTTGGCATAGCATGTTGTCTGACCACAGCCATTGTGACCTATTGCCCATGATTTCTGGTTTAGTGTCTTGTGATCACAACAGGTACATCCCTGTCAACCTCCATGAACCTAGCTATAATGACCGAGAATGTTTGGGGTTGTAATCTAGTATATCAGAGAAGAAGCAGATGAAAAAAGATTGACATAGAATTGTTGAGAGTCGGGCAGCATACAAGTGTAACAGATTATTATTACAGTTATGGCCAGTGGAAATGATGCCATTTGTTTGTTACTGACATACAAAGATATGAAGGCATTTCTTAAATATTTCAAGAAATGATTTTGTGTTAAAACTTTAATATTTTGCAACAAATGCAGGGAAAAGTTCATCAAATTCAATTGAGTCAGTTGGACCTTTGATACTAACCCAATCACTGCTCAACCATGAACTTTTTAGTGTTGCCTTAGTCATTGGTTTACTTTTCATAGGACAAAGGCAAAAATGTTCTCACATATTTCCCTATGCTCACTGGAAAAAGGCCAGAATGATAATATTTCAAGTGCAAAATATGTATTTTAGAATCCAGTTAAGAACTTTGTCCTGTTCAAATCTATGCACCTTCAGTATCTGTTGAGCTGCTAATGCTCTTTCTAAAACAGAAACGGGAACTTAGGCTCCTTCAGATTTTGGAGATCTACTGCTCTCTCCAGTTGTAATTTTGTTTTCATCAAATTTAACTTCCATTACTTTGTGTAAATCTCTAAGAGATAGACCAGCAAACAGACAGTATAACACCTGGAAGTTTTAGGTTCCCAATCTCTGCTCTAAACCATATTCTTCACTGCAAATACTTCTTTGCTAGGCAGTTTCAAATGAGTTCACCCATGCTGTTAAGGAAAATCTTTAGATTATGTTCACTCATGTTACACATAAGAAAACTTATACTGGAACTATATAAAGTTTTTATGTCTGCTAAACTGGAACTTTTAAAATATTATTTATTACATTTCATATAGCTGCCCACTCCAATGGACTCTGGGTGGCTTACAAAATATAATACTAGATTAATACAATTAAAAACATAAACAAAACAAGGCAGCCTGGACTAAAAAGCCCATTAAAACATAGCACAACACCCCTCCCCCGACACACACAAATTAATCCTGGGCCTGGGACCAAAGCCAGGTTTTAAGGGCTTTTCAGAACCCAGGAGAGAGGGGAGGCTGCAACAGAGAAGACACGCTTCCTATCTCCCACAAGATGACAATCTTTAATAGAAGGGACCTGGAGTGTACCCACTTTGCCTGAATGTACTGGTGGGCAGAAACAATGAGAGAAAGGTAGCCCTTCAGGTAACCAGGCCCTGTACCATGGAGGGCTTTAAAGGAAAAGTAACAATCAGCACCCTGAATTGCAACCAGAAGCCAATTGGTAGCCAATGAGGTTCACAGAGCAGTGGTGACACATGGGCATAATGAGAAGTGCCCATTAGTGTTCACATTGCTGCATTTTGAACCAGCTGTAGCTTCTGGATGGTCTTCAAGGGCAACCCCATGTAGAGTTTCATTGCAGTAGTCCAATTGTGAGGTGACCAGGCAATGAGTGACCATCAGCATGGCCTCCTGGTTGAGGAGGCAGACAAGATTTATGCAAAGGCCCTCCTGGTCACAGCTGCCACCTGCTCTTCAAGCAGTAGCTGTGAGTCCAGGAAGAGTTCCAAGTTGCATACAAGTTTTGAAAGGAGAACTACAACCCCATCCAAGACCAATGATGGAGATGTCCCTGATCCTAGGAGGCCAAATAGCTCCAGCCACTCAGTCTTGTCAGGATTGAGCCAACATCTGTTCTTCCTCATCCAGATCTGAACAGCCTCCAGAAACTGGGTTAGTACCTATTTCCCTCCATGCACTTGATAGGGAATGTTTGTTGAATCTCACAAAGCAAAGATACTGGAAGCAAGGGGAAAGGCTTACTGCCATATACCTCTCAACTGAAACAGCAACAGCAAAGTAATATTTGTACTATTAAGAATGCTCAGGACAAAGTATATAATAACTTTGTCTAATAAACCAAAATTTGGGCTGCTCAAATAAGTCAGGTAGATCTCATACTGTATATTTCTAAAGTATTTATGGACATTTGTAAAATCTGGGAATTTACTTGATGTCTGAATTCCTTTAAATATCTTGGAATAATATCATAAGGAAAAAGTGTTTGTAGAATCTCTAACATCTTTGGATTTCATAATTTGGTCCAGACATGTAAGCAGCATTTAAAATTATTGAATTACTATAACATGGAAATGTGTTTGGACATTTATTAACTTTACATTATTTTTATAAACAATTAGAGGATTGCTAAGGTGGATATTAGTTACTTGTAAGTACTTTGGAATAAATCACTGGAATACCTTTTAAACACATCAATGATTAAATACGTTAAATAATATTAAATAAGTTTCTTGTAATTGTAAAATGAGATTAAGCCAGCAATATATTTTCTCATGTTTACTGGTCATCTCAGACAATGTTTAAACAGGGCGGGTTGTCATCTTTACTACACTGGAAATATAAAATGATGGAGATGCAAAATAAGTATTACAATACAGTATTTATTGCAAACTGTGCTTCTTATATTGTATAATGCACAATATAATGTTTTGGATTTTACTTTTTTCTTATCACATTCTTATATGAATATTGTAGAATTTTTGAAATACGTTTTTGTCTTGTAATGTCCTTGACAAAGCATTTTGTCAGAAACACATTAGGCTTTTACAATAACACCTTCACTGGCATTTGGGATTTTTTACTTCCTCCTTTTTTCAGTGCCTGCTCTGCTTTTCCTGAATGGAAAATCAGAAGCCTAGACCATATCTAACCAAGATGGATTAAGGCATGATACAGGCCAAATAAGTTACCTATTGGTTTAAGCATGTTGCATGAACCAAGCAGTTATGCTTGGCTTTAAGCCATAGTTTATGAAATGGAATGGCTAGGTTCTCACATTGTGCTAAAAGACAGACAAATCATATGATTCAGAGCAATGTTTCTTAAACTTTTTTCTCTCAGGACCCCTTCCCATTTTTAATAATTATGGAGCTTTTGTTTATATGGGTTATATTTATCAATATTTACCATTTTAAAAATTAAAATTGACGCATTTGCTAACTCTATCGCTTCTCATGATAGTTTGAGGGGATTTTAATACTGTATTATTTTTCAACATAGACTGGCAAGTATTTTTGATTTTAGGGACCCCTGAGAGGGTCTTGGGGGACCCCAGGGGTCCAAGAACCACACTTTAAGAAACACTTATTTAGAGCAATATGTAGACCTAGCCAGTTTTTGATTAGATGTGCACGCAAGGGTTGCTTGGTTGGTTGGTTGGGTTAAACTTTTCAGATCGGGAGAATTTGCACGAGGAGCAGGAACGTTTGTTTCCTCCCAATTATTTATCCCGCGACCCAAATCAACTTGGGTTAATAAATGTGTGCTTCAGTATAAGGCTGCCCTTAGTTTTCCAGGGGTGGTCTCCATCACTGGCCGTTCCGGCTGGGACTGAGGAGCGGCGGGGTTCACCGAGATCAGATAGTCCCCTGGTTCCCCAACTCCGACGGCACGACTTATTTTCCAGCAGACCTGCGTTTGAGGCTGGCGTGGCGGAGGGCCGAGACTCTCTTCAGTCTGAAGCCCCGCCCCCTCTAGTCTTTCGGCACTTGCCCTTTTGCTCCTCCACCCATTCCCTCCCCGAGGCCAGCGCGCGGCTCGGTTGCCCGGCAACCTTCGGGCGTCTCTGTCAACTGCAGCCATGTCGGACGAAGAGGAGGCGGTGGCTGAGGCTGAAGAGATCATTCGCAGCCAGAGGATCTTTCTCAACCATTTGGACAGCTACGGCGGCAGGAACATCGGGAAGGTGAGGGCGCAAGGCTGCACAGCTCGGGAGCGGGAGGGAGAGTGGTCGTCCGCTTTGGGGCACGCCGCGGACCCGCCAGATGCATCCCCATCGCAGCAAGGAAATGGGAATTGCAGCCCAATCTGTAGGGAGGGTGGGACGTTGGGAAAGGAGTGGGATTTTTTTTCTAGTCGTGATACATAAATTATAACTCTTTCAACAGGTTAATTCGGGGCGGGGGGTGAGAAAGGAAGTGAGGGATGTCTGAATATTTATTTGTTAGACCTTGGTAGTTGATGGCATACGTGTAAAGAATAAGTAAGATAGCCAGCTTTTCCCTCAGGCGTTCAAAGAAGTCAATTTTTCCATCCCACAATATTCAGTGAGGTAGTCTGCAGTAGGATTTGGGGATTGGGCCAAGAGCATTCAAGGATCTTCCCAGTGCTTTAATCTCTAAACCCCACTGGCTCTCTATTTGAAGTAAAATGTTTATCTTCAAAATAATTTACAAAGTTAAGTTATTGCAGTTTTATCCCATGTCAGTTATAGTTTTACCTATACGGGAGTCCTCCTTCTGGCTTTTATCTGCAGGAACTCAATTAGTCATCATGAGCTCTGCATGTTCTGTTCTAGGAGATAAATAATGACGATGAAGGGTATAGGTATGTGATCTGAATCAAAACAGAGGCATGAAAAGAAAGAATCAGCTTGACTTTGTACAGCATCATATTCACAGTCCAAATTAGTCTTTTCTCCTATGTTGCTTTTAACCAAATACAGTATTTTCAAGGCTTTTTCTTTATCTCCTAATTGCATTCTTAAAACTGCTTTGTGAAGATTAAACCAAGATGGAATGGCTTTTCCATATTCATATCTATTCTCTGTATCTCTGTACCTCTCTCTCTCTCAGACAGGATTTTGAATATTTTGTGGCTGTGCTTGTATAACACGCTTGCAATGGTTTATTCAATTAATTCAATTAATCAAAAGTTCTAGTGTTACTCAACACCCATCAGTTAAGTGCATGGGAGTTCACACAAGATTGTAGGCTAAAGTGTGGCTGTCTAGTTTGTCATGCAAACATAGCCATCCTATATATTCTCCATATATCAAGGGGGAATCAAACTCCCCCTTAGCAGTGACAGCAACATCACTATGAAAAAGTCCAAGCATTTCCCCACTTTCTATTTTTTATTTTTATCTCATTGTTATCCTCCTGTTTATGTTGTTTTTTTACAGTCCTTGTTTGGGGGTTTAGCTGTAGTTTCAGTAGTAATTATGATTGGTTTTAATCAGATTGTGAATGTTTTAACATCTTATATTCTCTATACAGTGTGCCACCAAGAAAAATTGATTGTGGCAGGGTAGAAGTTTGATAAATAAATATGTTTCATATTTGGACAAAATGGGAAGCTGTGGTTTGTTACAAATTATGGGTGAAAGTTTTATGTTTTTTTTTTCTTATTGAAGAATAGGACAGCAAAAAGAGAAAATAAGAGTGCATAAGACCATGGCTCATATCAGCTTGTTGTTTTCACAATGCTCTGCTGTTTGTTAGGTCTATTTGTTACTTTGTATTTGGCTGAATAGAAATATGTATGTGTGTGTGCGCGTGTGTTTGTGTGTGTGTGTAATGGTATGTGGTAATGACCTTGGGAGACAGGAGGGAGAGCTACAGACTGGACAATCGGCATGTAAAAGATACCTCAGTCCACAGAAGGAGGGAGGGTGGGAAACATTTCATATGGGACCCTCTCTAGTTTTCCAGAGAGTAAAAGGTATACTTTCAGTCTTGCAAGATTCTATTAATGTAACCTTACAACTCAGATAGAGCTAGTACTCCTGGTTGTGCTTCTTGTCTGCTCTACCTCATGTATGTTGCCTAGAGCTCCTGGTGGAGAGAAGGAGAGAGAGAGAGTGAGAGAGAAAGATTTTATTTATTTAAAAACTTATATGGTTGCCCATCTTATATACCATAACTCTGGGTGGCTCATAGCAACAATAAAAACATATGAGAAACAAAATATGTAAAAAGGAATCCCAAGAAACAGTGCCTGTGACTCTAAAATGACACTCCCATATAGCAAAAACAATCACTGGGCTCCAACCTTACCCCATCCCAATGCTTGGGGGAAGACCCAGCTTTTTAAGTTTTTCTGGAAGGCTAGAAGGGTGAGGCCTACCAGATCTCAGGGGTGACTGTGGTCTACATGGCAGGGACTGCTATTGAGAAACATCACTTCCTAGGTCCTGCTAGATGACAACCTTGAGATAGATGGATGGATGGATGAAATAAGAAATAACCATGGCTAATAAATACTGAATTATATTTCACCATCTTACTATTTATTTTACATTGTAAGTATCTGGCCAGTTGTACTGTTGGAGCCTCCTTGGAAGAAATACCAGAGGAAGAAGAAGATGATGATGAAGGAAGATCAATTGTTGAAATTGTGCCCCCTAAACCAAAGGAAGGAATATATCAAATAGTGGGAACTCTTTCACAGGCAGAGAATGCAGAACCAGATTTTGCTATGGAAGCATATACAGTAAGTATTTATTTCATTTAATAAAATACTAATCCTACAAAATTCTATATGTGCAGAATTTTTCATGTTGCAGGGTCTGACAGAATAAAACAGCAAAAGATAGCATATTGTGTACATAGGCATTCTTGGGGGGCAGAAGGAGTAACAAATAACAAAGTGGGTACTGTGATATCATAATACAAACTCCAGTCCTTTTCTACATGCACTGCAACATCACATGCCGAGCTGTGATGTCAATGGAAATCAGGGGGCACAGCTTGTGTTGCAATGTCATGAGGCATACTTCATCATTCTGACCACTTCCCCCGGTTCAGTGGACACCTGGCCATAAAGTCCATATCCCCTGCTCAGTGCAGGAATTCAGATTTAAGCATTACATATATATGGCTGTATAGCCTCCATCAGTGAAGAGGTACTCAGTGTCTTGAGCTATGAGCAGTCCCTCTGATGAACTGTTCTAATTGTTAGTTTTTCCTAACTTTCAACTAGAATCTACTGTCTGCAGTTTAAGACCATTATTCTGGGTTTTGCCCTTTGAGACAATAGAGAACATGTCTTAACCTTATTTATGACAGCCATTCAGAAACTTTAAAAGTGCCATTACATCCTCCTCTCAATCATATTTTCTCAGTGCTAAATATAGCCAGTTCTCTTGGTCTCATCTTGTAAAATTAGTTTTGAGTTCTCATATTATCCTTAATGTTCTTCTCTGCTCTTAATGTGTTGCCCAGAACTAGTCATAATGCTCAGAATGTGTTCTGTCAGTGCAAAACTTAGTGGAACTATTATTTTCTGTTATTTGGAAACTATATTGCACTGATACAGATTCAAACATCATATCTCTTTTTATCTGGGGCTGATTCATATACAGCTTATCCATATACAGTGCAATGCATGCACTGTTATCAAACTAAATATTCTGCATCCTTTACTTGTGCAGTGCTTTCCTTGTTGCACTCCAGTTGATATTTCATACTGGTTTGATGAGAAATCACTGAAGAGTACTTTATGGATTTCAAGCTAGTTGTGTCTCCCTCTCATAAACATGCCAAATTTTATTTTTGGTGGCTAAGTTCAGCCAGGCAGTGAGGGATTTATATGAGAGAAATATCAATGGGGGAAAAAAAAGCACAATGACCTAAGATAAGTTGCTTGTTTTTAGACACCTTCTCCAGATGAGTTGCTAGCTCACCTGTTAGAATGTGATATCATTATTTACAACATCACTGAAGATGCAAAGCAAATTGAGGAAGCAGTCTGGGCAGCTACAGGTCAGTCAGATTAATTCTTTATTTTAAATAGTATGAAGAATGCAAATAACCTCATATTGCCCTATTCTGGGGAGCAGATGGTAAATCTAGCATGATTCAGCAAGTAAAGCATTAAATTATAAAGCATTTTCTCAAATCCTTCAGAAATTGACTTGGGCATATGTTGCTATTCTTTTCCCTTATTTTTTTATTTGTGCTGAATTTACACTCTCTTAAAACATTCATACTGAGTAAATATTCTTCCAGTGACAATGCTGGTTTAAATGGCTTGATCGAAGTGTACAGGTGAACTTTAGCAGTGCTTATCATAATGCCTAAATTGAAATGTATGGGATGTGCTCCTTGTGATGCGATAGAGGATCACCTGTTTGAGCGGATGAGTCTTCCAACTCACGTCAGCTTCAAAATTATCCTGGGTAATCATATCAGCAGAAAGCAGTCAAGGAGAGGCAATGAAAAAGTGTGAAATCCAGATATGTGTGTATCAGTCTTTGTGAATGCATCTTCTATTAGGCACTCTCCATATGGACTGTATAGTTACATCAACCCCACCAACTGGTGATGGGTGGGCATTACAGGAATTTGGCAATACATTAATTGGTAATTCTATTTTCTGTGTAGTCCTGGGGAAAGATACTCAACATTTGTGATAAGGTATAAATAGAAATTTTTCTATTTATATTAACCTATACACTATAATATAATTATTCAGCATTACATGCAGAATCAAAAAACTTTGAAAAGCAGAAATTGTTCATTCTTCTATCAACAATAATGACATGGGCACGAAGCAAGCCTCTTGATCCGGTGAGTGAATGGAGAAGCAAACAGATATATAATACAATACAATTAATTTTACTGAATAGTTTTTTAATAGCATGAAAACAGATTAATTCTTGCTAGTTCATATTATATTTCAGTTAATGGGAATATGTATTCATTTATTTTATTAAATTTAGAGACCAGCCAACTCCAGAAGACTCTGGGTGGCTTAGATTTTGAAAGTAACAACAATAAAACAAGAAAGATAATGAATCTCCAGAAGAAATAACAACAAAAAAATCCCAAAGAAAAAAAGCCAGGGGTTCAGCAACCACTCTACCCCCAGGCCTAAGAACAAAGCCAAGTTCTCAAAAGATTTTCAGTATATCATAAGTGGTGTTACAGGTGCTCCCAGGTTCGGCTTATCATTTGGTCATTCATTCACACACTCACAGCCTGTTGAGGCATGCAAATCTTGTAAGCCCCCCTTGCTTTCTACCTGGGTTTTCCAGAGAGCAGACAAGACACACAACCCTGGGCAATAGGAGGAAAGTAATAGGGACATGCGCACATCACTTTCAACTGAACACTGAGGCACAATAGGTTCTTTGGAATACACAGAGTCCCAGTGAATTTAAAGTAACGGCAAACATTTACTGGTTATGTCAGAAAGCAAACTTATGAGGTTTGTCTCCCGAGCTGGGAATAAACACGCAGGCAGTTGCTTGAAGGAGAGAGAAAACTTTATTTTGGAGAGCCAGATACACAAGATGATCAGCTATCTCAGCTGTTGGGGCTTCCCAGGAATCCCTTTTATAGGGGAGATCCTTAAAGGGTGCGAAGGGAAACCTGCCCTCTTGGATTGCTTAGAAAAGGTAATTAGCTGGGATACCAGGAGAGAGCTTTGGCCTGTGAAAGTGACTAGGGAACAATTGACTAGGGAGCCTTCTAATGTCAGGCACCCTACTGAGCTGGGGTTTCCTGTGTTTGCCTTATCTGGTATTGTCAAATTGGAATGTAGATCTCTTGGGAAGAAATCTTTTCATGATTTGATTTTTTGGGTTTAAGGAATGTTGGCCCTTTCTGCTAGGTTTTTAGTTATTTAATTTTGGGCTAAGGTGAAGGACTCTTGATTCTTTCTGTTACCTCTTAACCTTTTTAGGTGAGCCCATTCTTACTATAATTTAGCCATATGCTTTGATTGCTGTTTAAGATAGACAATGGTAGGGTGAGACAAATGGGAAGCTTTGACTTCCTGCTGACATTGGGGGGTGGGGGAGAATTTGATTTCCTTCTCACAGTTACAATGTACATTTGCTCTTTCTTACACATGCACATCCACACTTACTCATGTCCTTCTCAACTAGGCTGCCAGGCACTAGCTAGAGGGATGGAAGCCACCAAATCTGGATCCAAAGATGACTCAAAGACAACTCAAGGAGTAGGTGGGCTTCAGGACCCCTTTTATCCCCCAAAGTCCTTGCATTGTTGATTCACAAGACTGGCAGCTTCTCTTGTCTTGTTAATTTACAAGTCTGGTAGCTGCTGATGGGATTGGGGAGAGGTTTCCATGTGCTGAGGCCCAACTTCCTTTGTCTGGTTCAGGTGACATTTTTTCCTTTGTTTCCTTAACGACTTGTTTCCTTCTTATCTATCTCCTGAAAGGATCTTTTAGATAAGATTCTTGGCTTTTTGTCCTCTCTACTTACATGCCTGCTTCATCTTTTAGTCATGGAAGCTTCAGCCTAGTCTCACAGTGGGAGTCATACAGATCTCTGGAGGGGATGCTGTTCTAGAGGGCAGGAGGACACAACAGAGAAGGCATATTTCCCAGGTTCCAATAGATGACACTGTTTAATTGAAGGGATCTGGAATGCACCCATTCTGCCATTTTACAAGCTAAAACTTGGAAATAGGCAGTCTCTCAGATAGGTAACACCCAGCTCCTTGAATTGCACCCAGAAATTAACTGGCAACCAATGCAACTAGTGAAGCAGTAGTGATATATGGGCATACTGTAGTACATCCATGACTGCCTGCACTGTCACATTCTGGACCATCTGTAGCTTCCAAGTGGACTTTAAGGGCAGCCCATGTAGAGTATATTGCAGTACATGTAGTATGAGGTGAATAGGGCATTAGTGACTGAAGGGCCATGCAGTCTAGGAATGGGCACAACTGACGTACCAAATGGATTTGTATGAAGGCCCTCCTGTCTGTAGCTGCCACCTGCTCTTTGAGGAGGAGCTGTGAGTCCTGAATGACCCACAGATTGCACACCAATCTCAAGTGGGGAAGTGCAACCCTATCTAAGACCAAAGATGGAAACTCCTCATGTCCAGGGGGCCCAAATAACAATAACCAAACTTGGCAGTTCTGAGCTTAAACCTGTTCCTTTCCATTGAGACCTGAACAGCTTTCAGATGAAACATATTAAAGACATGGGATAATTACAAAGTTCACATTAAGAAAATTATTTTCACTATCTTCCCCTGCCTATCTATTCTATCCAGGAAGATCCAGAAATACCCTTCACAGAAGAAGACTATCGCAGAAGGAAGCCTCATCTTAATTTTATGGAACACATCAATGCTGAAAAAACCATTATCAAACTTGGGAAAACAGTAAGTATTAACACAAAAAAACTTGCATTATATTTCCTCACTCTTACATATTTAGCCAGTTTTTTTTTTTTTAATTCATTGTGCAGAGATTAATAACCAGGTGTCACAATGGAAGAAGCTGAGGCATGGAAGTAACACACTAGAATCAGCTTGAATAATAAATGCATTTTTCATCCCTCTCCCATAAAGTGCCAAGGATTCTATTGCCTGTTGAGGCTCTTTCTGTTTCTTTCACTTAGATAAGAATAAATGCTATAAATATTTCATCTTCTCTAAGTAGATCAAGGGTCCAAACTTTACAGTATCATAATCCCCTAAAATAGTAAATGAGTGTGACCTCCATGAATTAAACTATTGATTTCACTAGGATTAGGGTTAGACAATAAATGAATATATATCTTTTAATAATTAAATTTTACTCTATATATCACAATGGTTCCCAAACTTTCTGGTACTAGAACTATTCACTCACCCTTGTGCATGCACAGTTTCTCAAAGTGGTACTTGCAAAGTGCAAGGCAGGAGTGCTGTCAAAGGATTTAATTTTGCGAGCCCCCTCTAAGTGATTCACAACTCCCTGCAAGGTTGTGACCAACAATTGAGAGCACCTAAAGAAGATGAAGAATCCCCCCCCCCAAAAAAAAAAATACTGTGCAGGAAAAGCAGCTTCCTTTCATTGGCTAACATGAATAGAGGCTGTTGAAAATAAAGGAATTATCAGGAAATAAACATGATTGCAGATACCTGTTGAAAAGTCTGGTTGTTCTGAAGATTAGCCTGAGAATTAGCCCTTGCTTAGCAGATTCTACTTGCCTACTAAATTTAATATTTTAAATAACATCTAAATAGGGCTTCTCTCTTTTTTTCTTTCCTGCCCAGTTACTTCTGTTTTATGTCCATCCAATCTCCATCCTGATTTATTCTCTTCTACTGTGATATATGGATTGTTATAGTAGAAATGAATGCAATTAAGTTTCTAAAATATTTTGAATAGAGACATTCTTTTTATCTTTTTCCTCAGAACAAAAGCAAATTTGGCACATATGTTGTTGCTTCAGGTGTTCAGTATGGAGCAGAAGAAAGACTTCTTCACTACTTTTTTAAGGTAATGTATTACAAAATTAATATTGTGTAATTTATCCAGAAAGAGTATATTGAATACATTCATTTATTATTTCTATAGAAATGGAAACTGAATTAGATGGAGGGTTGATTTGATCCTGGAAGACAATTCTTATGTATATATTTATTTTATTTATACTCCACCTTTATTTTATCAGCTCAAGGCAGCATACATAATGCTCCCTATTTTTCTGATAGCAAACATCCTGTGAGGTGGGTTAAGCTGAAAGAGAATAATTTGCCTAAAATCACCCAGCTGGTTTCAGTGTCTATAGGAACCCTAGAACTCAGTCTGTTAATTTCTAGTTCAGTGCCTTGACTACTACACCACACTAGCTCTAGTAAATCAAATGGCCTTAGGTTTTTTTTATAAATTTAGGTGAGCAACCCGTTTTTGATTCAGAAAGTTGTGTACTGATTGGATCATTCACTAAAGTACTATTGGTGGTATGCAAAATTCAGCTTGCCTTGGTCTTCAGTGTTAGGTATAGGCCTAGCCTAGCACCTGGGAGGCAGAGAAGAACACACACTATTGCCTTTTCTCATGGCAAAAGTTGAAGCAACTATAGTAGAACTCAAAAGGCTTAATGCAGATTTCAACTGTGTGTACGAAATGGCCCACCAGGCTGTGGTTGACTCTCCTAGCTAGGTTTTTACCACATAGTAAACCATTGTTTATTTAACCACAGTGTATGAAATAAACTACAATTGTGTTCCCACAGTATGCTAAACACATAAATTCTGATTTGCAAACCATAGGGCTGGGATCACATATCAATCTGACTAATTCAGATAACCAGGTTACACTTAACAGTGGGTTAGTATGTTGTATGAGCAGAACCTTTTTCATCTGCCCAGCATTCTTATTCCATATATTCCAGTTGTCCCTATATACCAAAGACAATACCTATTTTGCTTTGGATCAGCTTTGAGAACACCTTTTAAGAATGTTTTTAGGGCAAGTTGTGTATGAATTGCAATTTTCATAGCAATATATTGGTATTTTTGAATTGAGGTGTCACGAGACATAAAGGTATCCCCATTTTCTTCTTTGAGATATAGGACACGTTTCCATGTGTGGGACTTATGTGATGCAATACATTTACAGAAGAAGAACCTGCACCAATGCTTCCCAGTAGCAGGCCCCTCTATTATTATGATAGTAGCCTAATCTGTCTCCTTTGGAATATAAAATATAGCAACTATACAAAAATGCTGAAACTATCTCAGACTGCCAAGTTATGTTCAATCAAAGCCAGAATAGTCAAGGCTGATATCACCACTTGGCAACCTTGTACAATTGCAAGATCTATTACCTCTGTTTACATTACTTGTTTACCTGAGTTTAACTTACACATGGTTTATTCAGTTGATCAAATTTTCTGGATTCACATAGCATTCTGAGCTATAAATTAACTACATGGGCTTATATAAACCACATGTTAATATAAAATGTGGTTGCCTACTTTTGATTTGGTATGCATACAAATACAGCTTTTTAAATATTTAGGGCAATGCTTTAAGCTCCACTGCGCAGCTGAATTTAGCTACCATTTTAATTTCCCATAATGCTGTGGAATAATACTACCTTAAGGACATTATGGGAAATCAAAATGATTGGTAGACTTAACAGATTAGAATGACTAGGTAAGCCCACCACAGCCTTCTAATGGAGCTTCTTTAAACCTGCAGATGGCATTAGATGTAAAGGAGAGATGCATTATCTGAAACTGCAGGGGCCCCCAAATCATTAAGTACAACCCTAGAGGCTTTCAGAAGTTGCCACTGAATTATACTGTATTTATTAATTATACTACATGTAGTTTTAACTACATTAAAACATTTATTTCTGTCCTGGCACAACCTACTTGTAACGAACTGCCACCTGTTGATCTTAAAACCAATAACTTTCCTTGCAACCAATATTGATTCAAAAGAAAGTTCATTTATTAAGAATAAGTGTACAGATCCAAAGCATTGCTGAGACTGAGCAAAAGCGCGCCAAAAACCGCTTTTCTTTCTTTCCCCCCCTTACATTGCCCTTCTTACTTTCCCTCCCCTTCCATCGCCCTTAGTTCTTGTCTTCTGATTCCCTTGCTGGCATAGCCTTGAACATTCCAGAGCCTGTGATAAGGAGCCATCTGCTTCAAACGGGTTCTCCTTCCTGCTCCCCCTCCCCTTTTACAATGGCAGAACCGCAGCATGGAAAAAATAACCCTTTTTTTTTTTTTAGACTAGCCATATAATAATCTATTCTAAAATCTTGCGAGGATTCTGACATACTGCCCCTCCACAGAAAAGGATGTCAGTCAGATGATTCCTCTTCTTCACTCTAAAAGAAAAACCAAAGAGAAACATAATACAATAACCAATCTAATTGTTAAGGCTTCGTAGGATAAGCATCATAAAATTTTTTAACTAAATGTGGAGCCTTTATATGTTTCTTGTCAACCCATTCAGCCATTGATTTGGGAAAATGTTTCCACTGAATTAAAAATTGAACCCCCCCCCCCCCCCCGTGCTTTCTACTGTCCAGTATTTCTTTAACTTCAAAATGTTGTTCTCCTTCAACCATCAATGGTTTAGGAGGTACTGGAGAGGGATGCCACTGAGAAGGCTCCTTATATGGTTTAAGCAGGTCGCAGTGGAATACTGGATGGATTCTTTTAAAGGTGGCAGGCATCTGTAATCGTAGTGAAACTGGATTAATTACTTTATCGATGACAAAAGGTCCTATGAATCTTGGAGCGAGCTTTCTGGAAGGTTGTAATGATTTAAGATGTTTGGTAGATAAAAGAACCTTATCTCCTACTTTCCAGTCTTTTTCTGGGGTTCTCTTAGCATCTGCAAATTTCTTGTATGTAGCTCTGGCCTCCTGCAACGAGGCAGCAATCTGAGGCCACACTTGTGTCATCTGTTGGATTCACTCATCAACTGAAGCGACTTGAGTGGTCTGCTTAGGCAGTTCTGGGATGGGTACAAAGTCTTGTCCTGTAGCTATTTTAAAAGGGGTGAGACCAGTGCTTTGGTGCACTGCATTATTATAAGCTACTTCAGCGAATGGTAACAGTTCATCCCAATTGTCTTGTTGGTAGTTAATGAAACATCTCAAATATTGTTCCAATACTGAGTTCAGACGTTCACATGATCCCGCTGTCTGGGGGTGGTACCCCGAACTCAATCCTTGCGATGTCCCCAGTAGTTTTAGGAACGCTCTCCAGAATTTGGCAGTAAACTGGACCCCACGATCCGAAATTATTCGTTCTGGGACCCCATGAGCTCGGTAGACGTGTTGTATGAATAATTTAGCCAATTTGGGTGCTGATGGAATGGCTTGGCATGCCACAAAATGTGCTTGTTTGGAAAAAAGGTCTGTAACTACCCAAATAACTGTCTTTTTGTTGCTTTCAGGCAGGTCTACAATAAAGTCCATGCATATTTGCTTCCAAGGAGCTCCAGGGTTTGCTACTGTCTGTAGAAGCCCCATTGGTTTGCCCCCTCTCTTTTTGGCCATTGCACACGTGGGACATGTGGCTACATATTCCCCTACATCTTTTCTCATTGTTGGCCACCAAAATTGATGTCTGATTAGATGTAATGTTTTCACAAAACCAAAGTGCCCAGCTGTTTTGCTGTCGTGACTTCTTTGCAAAACCCACTTTCTAGCGTCTGCAGGGACATATAGCTTGTCTTGCCACCACCATGCCCCTTGTTTTTTCACTAGCAACTGGCTGTTGCTTTTGAACCACTCATCCTGAGCAATCTGGGCATTTAATTTTACCAATAACTCTCCTTCTGGTTGTCCTTCACCCTTTTTTTTCTGAGCTCTAGTGACCACTCTTAGGGCTGCTTGGGTACATGGAATTACTGGAGCGACTACTTCCTCCCGCTTGCTATTGTGTTGAGGCAATCGAGACAGAGCATCTGCCAGAAAATTTTTCCCCCCAGGAATATACTTCAGGGAGAAGTTAAATCGATGAAAATATTGTGCCCATCTCATTTGCTTTGGTGACAGCTTCCTCGGTGCAGTCAAAGCCTCTAGATTCTTGTGATCAGTCCAAATTTCAAATGGATGGGGTGACCCCTCTAACAAATGCCTCCAGCAAACTAACGCCCAGCGTACTGCGAACGCTTCCTTTTCCCACACCAACCAGCGTCTCTCAGTCTCTGAAAATTTCCGGGATATGTATGCACAAGGAAACAGTTCCCCCCCTGCACCCTTCTGTAACAACACAGCTCCCACTGCTACATCGGAAGCGTCTGCCTGTATGACAAATGGCTGTTCTGGATCAGGGTGTTTTAAGATTGGTTCAGCCGTAAACAGACGCTTTAAACTTTGAAACGCCTCCTGGCACTCCTTAGTCCAGGCCAAGGGGGCTCCAGGTTTTGATGCCTTCGCCTTGTCCTTGCCCTTGGTTTTCAACAAATCGGTGAGTGGGAGTGCTACTTGGGCAAAGTTGGGTATGAATTGCCGATAGAAGTTAGCAAAGCCCAGGAAACTTTGAAGCTGACGCCTGGTTTTGGGAGCCTCCCAACCTGTAACGTCCCTCACCTTTGCCGGGTCCATTTCAATTCCCTGATGTGAAATTCTATATCCTAAATAGTCAATTTGCTGTTTATGAAATTCACATTTGGAGAGCTTGGCATACAACTGAGCTTCCAGTAGCTTTTTTAGTACCTTCCTGACCAATTGCACATGTTGCTCCATGGTCTCAGTGTAAATCAGGATATCGTCCAGATAAACCAACACCCCCTGGTATAAATCCTCTTGTAATACCTCATTTATAAGTTACATAAACACCCCCACCGCTCCTTTTAATCCGAACGGCATTATTTCATAACGGAAGCACCCCAGAGGCGTATTAAAGGCGGACTTCCATTGGTCTCCTTCACGGATTCGCACCCTGAAGTACGCCTCCCTTAAATCCAGCTTTGTGAAAATTTTCCCTTTGGATAAATGGGCCAACAGGTCTTTCATTAAGGGGAGTGGGTACCTGTTGTCAGCAGAAATGGCATTTAGCCCTCTATAATCCGTGCACAAACGTAGGGAGCCATCCTTCTTTTCCCTAAATAGCACCGGTGCAGCAATTTGAGAATGCATAGGTACAATAAAGCCCCTCTTTAGATTCTTGTCAATGAACTCCTGCAATGCTTCCAACTCTTTGGGTGTCATTGGATACATTTTCTTCCTTGGAAATTTAGCCCCCGGCTCAATCTCTATGGTACAGTCCCTGGCACGATGGGGGGGTAGCTGATCGGACTCCCTTTCGCTAAACACCTCCTGCAGGTCTTGGTATTGCTTGGGAATCTGGATTGCAGCTTCCACTGCCTTTTCCCCACTCACAGCACCCATCTCTTCATCTGACAACGTTTCGGTAATTCCTTCAACTTCCATTCCCCCCTCCTTCGGGAAACGCAAGATCTTCTCCTCCCAGTTCACTTCTGGGTTCTTCCTTTTTAACCAGTTCATGCCCAGAAGCACTGGGTTGCATGCCATGGGAGTCACTAGGAATTTAATAGTCTCTCTATGGTCCCCCATAGTTAGTTCAAGCTCTTCTGTATGATACTCCACCGGCCCTCCCCCCGCTGGCGATCCGTCCAGCTGGGTAAAAATCACAGGGGTTTTGAGTCTCTTTAAGCGCAGTCCCAAGCCCCGGGCAAGGGCGGGGTTAATCAGATTTCGGGAGCAGCCAGAGTCTATCAGTGCCCGTATCTCTGCCCTCCGATTAGTCCTCACCACCCTTAGTTCCACCCAAATTTTAATGGGACTCACCCCCATCTCTTCGCTGTCCGAGTCCTCCCGTGAGCTGCTTTCTTTCTCTGGAAGAGCAGCCGCCTGTCGGAGAGAGAGCGGAGCTAACAACTTCCGGGTTTTGCCACCGCCGCGTGTTGCCGCTCTAGCTCCCGTCTCGCCTGCTGCCGCTGACTCCTTCCCGCCGGGCTTCGAAGACTTCGGCCCCTTCCGTTCCGTCTTCTTGCCTCCTTGCTCCGTCTTTGCTTTAGGGCATGCAGAGGCAAAGTGTCCCGGCTCCCCGCAGTTGAAACAGACGCGCCGGCCCCCGCTACTTTTCGGAGCGGTGGTCTTCGCCTTGGGCACCACCTTCTTTGCACCGGGTAAGGGCGGAAGTCGGGTTCTTGCTTCAATGGTACGCCATTGCTCCTCCACTTCGCCAGCCATAGCAACCCATTCATTAAAGGTTTTCAGGAAACCCCGGCACAGCACGTGCTGCAGCAATTCAGGTTGTAAGCCTCTCTGGAAAAACTCAATCAGGAGCTCCTCCGGCACGTAAGGCAGCCTTTGAGCCAAGCCCCGAAATTCGTAGGCGTACTCTGATACTGACTTGGACCCCTGCTTCAGCCTTTCCAGGTCGCGTCGTGCTTTGAGCACCACACACGGGTCTTCAAAGCGCGCGCAGAGAGCCGCCATGAAATCCTCCAATTTTCTTAAAGCCCGGTCCTTCGCCCTATGCAGGCCAACCACCCATTCCGCAGCCGTACCTTCAAAAAAACTGGACACATAGGAAACCTTCTCCTCCTCGCTGCGGAACAGACCTCCATAGCCCTCCATATAGATCCAAACCTGGGTGATAAAGCAAGCCAGCTGCTCAGCATCTCCCCCGAATTTCATGGAGATGCCCCGCTGCTGCATCGGGCTCTTCTTGGCTCTGCTAGGTGTGAGATCCTCCTCCTCCTCGCTGGAGGTCTCATCTTCGGCTGACTGCTCTGCCACCTCCGTGCCTCCTGGTGTGGCAGCCGATTCTCGTGTGGGAGGTGTAGATCCCCTTCCAAGCAGTTGGTCTACCGCTGCCTTTAGATCTCGCATATCATCGGATAGGGACCCCATCTGCCCTTCCAATTTCCCCATGCGATCTTTCAACGAAGGAGCCCGTCCTTTCGTCGCCGTTGTTTTCACCCCCATCCGGTCTGGGCGTGATGATTGCACTGGCTCCCCCTGGGTTATCACCTTTACTTCCAATGGAGGAGGGACTTTTCTTTCTTCTTCTTCCTCAATAACATCATCAGCCATCCCGTTGCTCGGTTGGTCCCAGTCAACGTGAGGCTTGGGACTCCCCTCAGGGTAATCTCCCTGGTAGAAGTCTGTACAGAGAGTCTCAGCAAAATGTAACGAACTGCCACCTGTTGATCTTAAAACCAATAACTTTCCTTGCAACCAATATTGATTCAAAAGAAAGTTCATTTATTAAGAATAAGTGTACAGATCCAAAGCATTGCTGAGACTGAGCAAAAGCACGCCAAAAACCGCTTTTCTTTCTTTCCCCCCCTTACATTGCCCTTCTTACTTTCCCTCCCCTTCCATCGCCCTTAGTTCTTGTCTTCTGATTCCCTTGCTGGCATAGCCTTGAACATTCCAGAGCCTGTGATAAGGAGCCATCTGCTTCAAATGGTTTCTCCTTCCTGCTCCCCCTCCCCTTTTACAATGGCAGAACCGCAGCATGGAAAAAAGAACCCTTTTTTTTTTTTTTTTAGACTAGCCATATAATAATCTATTCTAAAATCTTGCGAGGATTCTGACACTACTTATTTTGGCTTACCTATTTTTGAAATATGGTCCACAACAAGCCATTCACGACCAAGCGCTGCCTTCAACCCAAAAACAATTTTGTACTCCTTGTCTAAGGTATTCCCATTCATGGCTCCTAATCTACCTCTCCCATGCATAAAAAAGCCTGTTTTCATAGCATGAGAAGCCATTAATATTCTCTGCTATGTGACAAAGTTGCATTAAAAGAATAAGCTTATTGGAAAATACGTTTTGCAATCATGCATTTTCTCTACCCATTTCTACTTGTAATTTCTTGTCATTTAATGGCTGTTTAGAATACCTTAAACCAGATGTAGAGTCAAGTCCTTTAAAACATGTAATTAATTTGTCCCCTTTAACTGATAAGTTAACATGTTAAGGGTATGATACAAAACATACTAAAGACACTAGACTAAGTTAGTTTGTAAATATTTGCAGTTATCTTGGCTTGGTGAGACTCCTGCAATACCATGTTTTGGAGATGGACGAAATGTGGTTCCTACCATTCACATTACTGACTTAGCAGTGTAAGTACACTTTTTCTGGCTATACCCCAGAACTTCAGAATTTTGCTGATGTCTTCCCTGTAGTATTATTGAAACTAATAGCATTCTCCCTTCACGTTCATTAACGAGAATCAGTTAATATAACCCAGCTTTAAGCTTATTTGTAGGTTTCCAAACTGATTTATTAATTTACAGATTCCTGCATTTTAAAGACATCCCTGAAAAGGAATGTTGCCTAATGCCAAATACTTTAAGAAATTAAAACTTTTATGTCTTTGGTTAAGAGCTAAACTTTCATGAAATGATGCAATTAATTATCTGATTTAATCATCTGTAAACAATAGGTATAGAGTGTTAATATGGAAGGGATATCCCTAGTTACTTAAAGACATTGGGTCAGATATCCTTGAAAGATATCCTTCTATGAATAGGAGAACTCCTCTGTTCACCAAAAGCCCCTTTCCATTCACAGTCTAGTAGAGATTTTCACAACTGGAAATAATGGGAGGCCATGCAATGTTTTGTCTATTCTTCTACTTCAGCCACCCCCCCCCCCCCCCACACACACACACTCCGGCATTACTCTTTTGAATCTACAAACTCTAGTGAATCAAATATTCAGGAGTTATGGGGAAGTACTAAATTATTATTCCCTCACTTCTATGTATTCATTGTATACTATGTAATTCACTGTATATGCTATGTATTCATTCACATTAGAGTGTTGCAGAATATAGCAGATCATAGACCGCGGACTAATTACTTACTTGCAGTGGACGAATCAACACAAACCCTGAGTGAAATTGTGAAGGTAAAGTGGTTGAAGAATTTTGACTGTCATATTTATCTTCACGGTATGCAATACATTTTAATAATCTTTATTCTAAATACAAATAAAAAGATGTGGCATATAGAAGACAAATGAAATTACTGTGACATAAATCTGTGATTTATAGAGCTAAAGGGGAGAACACTCTGGCTTCTGCTGCTGTCAGAGAAACCAGGACCACTGGGAGGTTGCACCTACCCCTTCCAAATTTCCACTTCTCCCCCCCCCCGCCCCAAAAAATCATGGTATGGGCAACCTAATTTCAGTAAGCAAACAGGGAAGGAATAACCTCTGAGAGCTTGATTCTTCCCTGTTAAAAAAATATCTATATCAACTAAGTTACCTTGGGACCGGTGAGCTGAAAGGAAGCATGATCAGATGGCATTCATTGGTCAGAGAGTTAAGATTTCTTTGATAGTGTGGGATTTGGATTTATAAATGTGTACTATTATTCTGTTGTAAGCTTCCTTGAGTATTAGCTGATTGGAGCTGCTGAATATTGAAGTCAAGTAGATTATCTTAACCCATTTAAAACTGGCTTTAAAACTGTTTATAGGGTAGAGTCTCATTTGCTGGGCCTGATGGATGAGCTTTTGCTTCTGCAGAAAGTGTGTGACTTCCTTGATTTTTCTTGACCTCTCAGTGGCTTTTAGTACTATCAACCACTGTAACTTTATGGACCACCTGAGAGATATGGGAATGGAAGACACTGCTTTGCAGTAGTTCTATTCCTGTCAAATAATTTGTAGTGGTGTTATTTTGAGGCATTTGTTGAAAGAGGATCTATTGTATGATGTTCCTTTGAGCTCCCATCTGTCTCTAATGCTTTTCAATATCTACCTAAGAATCCTGGAAATGATCTTCAGGAGATTTGGAGCTGGATGTTAACAGTATGCTGAGGATACCCAAAGCTAGTTCTGTGTAATTCCTACAAATAATTGTGCACCTTCCCAGAATGCCTGCCTGAAATGAGTAATAGATTAAAAGAATACATTAAACATGAAACCAGACAAGAAGGTGCTTATTGTCACAGGATCACAATCCTAGAAAGATGATAAATCACCTGAATGCCTATCCAAAAAGCAGATACACAATTTAGGGATGTGTCTGGATCACATCTGTAACTAAAAATGTAGAATTTTACTATATAAATCTAACTTATTTCTGTATAATAAAACATTTATTATAAAGAAATTGCTTAATTTATGGTGGCAGCTTCTACAATCTGCAGCAGGAATTGCAGGGATAGCACTGAGCAAAAAATAATTTTTGGTGGATTATGCTTTATTTATTATCCCCATTCAGTATTTGGTGTTAATGTTATAATCTTATGGCTTAAAAGTTAATAAACAATGCTTGGGTTTTTTTCTATATGATTGTTTATTAGTGGTAGATTTAAAACTCAGCTGTTGTTTTTCTCTATAAGTGCATCAGCAAAAATGTGGGTCCAGGAAAAATACAGAAGATTCCAAAAGAAAATGCTTTCCTAAACAAAGAATTAACGGTACTTCTATCTTTCTGAATATTTTCTGCTAGAAAGGATAATATCTAACAATAGATCATGTTGAAGAAGAGATTCATATTGCCCCTACATTGACTTCATTTAAATAAGCCCTTAAAATCTTGGGCTAGGTTGGGTGGTGGGACACTTGTTGGAATGTTGTTATGTCAGATCAGATGTGTGTTGTTCTATTCTGGATATTCATCATATTTTTTCTCATTGTATATCTATTTCAATCTGTTTTTAATATTTTATGCTGTCCAGAATCATTATTGAGTTGAGTAACCTTGTAAATTTGATAAACAAATGAAGTTCAACTGGTTGCAGTTTCCTTCCCATGTCGTATAGCAGGTTTGGGCAGAGATTGATCAAGGCAGAAGGATTAAAACTGGTATTTACAATGACAGGAAAAGAAAAAGTGTATTGCCCTTTAAAAATAAGATTTCCTGTCCCTCAGGGTATCCAATATGGTTAACAGCTCAGACTTCTAACCAGCAGAAAAGGAGAGGGGGAAAAAAGGGATCTATTTGAGAGAATGTGAGGAATCAGTTAAATGTATAAGCAACACTTTCCATCTTTTATAATAATTTTCCATTTATTCATTTCTTATGAACCCCAAAAGCTAAACCTAATTATCAATCATGTGCCTTGGTAACTTTCATGTTGGTATAATGTAATGGGCTTTGTCACAGCAGGTGACAGTTTCCAGCTGACTCTGGTTGGTCTCTAGATTAGTTTTAAATTATTCAGTGAGGGGAAAAACATCAGGAGTTTCCAGGGCTATAGGATAGGTTGGGAAGTTGAAAAACTATTTTGGACAAAAGCAATGGTAAACCACTTCTGTATTGTTGCCAAAAAAACAAAATGAATGTATGCATGTAGACATGCTTCGTAAGCTTAAACTAGTACATCAGTAACATTGCTTGTCTAATACAGGTAGTCCTCACTTAATGATCACAATAGGGACTGGAAAATTGATCATTAAGCAGGGTGGTCATTAAGTAAGTCACCACATGACCGGACCCAATTTTACAACCATTTTTATGATGGTCATTAAGCAAATCACCACATCATTAAGTGAATATGTGGTTGTTAAGCAAATCCTGGTTCCCCAATGGACTTTTCCCCCCAGAATTCACTTAACAATCATTTGATTTGCTTCATGACCATGTGATTTGCTTAATGACTACAGTGATTCGCTTAATGACCATCATAAAAAGGTCACAAATTGCAATCATGTGACCACGTGTGTGTGTGTGTGTGATGGTTTGCAACAGTCATAAGTGTGAGTACAGGTTGTAAAGCACTTTTTCCAAGGCTGTTGCAATGTCAAACCATTGTTAAACAAACAATCGTTAAGTGAGTACTACCTGTAGAAGCTGCAGAGAAAATACTCCACTGTGAAACATTCATTTAAAGCTCCTTTTTAAAAATCCATATCCTGTAGCTCAAATTCTGAATCCCAAATATCAGAAGCAATTATTGTTTTTTGTATTATTCACTATGTCATCCTGCCCTGAGTTTAAGATCTGCCTCTGATGTTTTGCTTAAGTTCCATTCCACTGTGAAGAAGGAGACACCTGCACATAGTAGGATTTTCTCAGTTGTATCCTGGAGAAGCTCATGATTTTTTCTCTGATTTCCAGATTAAGATGTTTATAATACATTAGGCATTTAGGAAAGTGTTGTTTTACCCTTTTTTGTTATACATTTGCATTTTAAAATTTAATTTTGTAATATTTGTTATTAAATATGCTGCCATATGCTGTGCAGAAAGGTAGTTTATAAATACAATTAATAACAGTTTCTTGCACTTCCTTCAGCAAACACATTTGGATGAATTATTTGTGAATCTGCGAATGGAAGCTGTATTCTTGAAGGAGAATTTCAACATAAAATGGGTTGCTCAAGGAGGGATAGTAGAGAATATTGAACAAGTTGTCAATGAGTATAAACAAACTCGAGGATTACTGGTAAAAATAATGGAAATGTATACTAGCAATGCATGAGTGAACTGTGAACTGTTATTTCCTGTACAATTTGGAGAAAACATATATTTATATATCAATTGTAGGCTGCAATTTGAACTGTATTAACATGGGAGTAAGCTTCTCTGAATGGAATCAGACTTACTTCTGAGTAAACCTGCTTAGGATTGCATTGCTCAACCAATTACCTATAAAAATATCTCAAATCCCACATTCCAATATATTGGAGAAGATATAGTGCTCCTATATCAGTGGAACAATTCTAGATTTGCTTAACTCTGGGATGGAGGAAGAAATGACAGTTCAGAACCCCAAAAAACAATATAAAAGCGGTAACCACCTCAAAGTACCACTGGAAACATAGCCAAAGTCAATCAGTCAGAGACTTGCCAACATTCAAAGCCATCTACAAAAGGAACAAACCTAATGAGTTTTCTAATTACTGATCCTGTAGATAAACGACAAAAAAAAAAAACAAAAAAAGAATAGACAGGAACTAGAACATTCTAGTAGACAGGAAATAGAGCATCTGTCTTTGTCCAGATCAAGTATATGAGCCTAAAGGCTTACATTCAAATTCACATTAGGAAAGGCAGGGAGAAGTTCCTCACCACCCAAACATATCTGATTCAATCAAGAATATTGCATGAATCAATTGTGTAGGCCCTCTATGGATTAACCAGCCCATTGAAGGCCATCACTGTTCCTGGTAATTTGTATGACCAACCCTTAATGCCCGCCCCATTTAGCTCAGTGGTCCAGCTCTTATAAATAGCTTCCCAGCAAGATTCATCAGCCTTTCCTCTCTCCTCCCAGCTGTAAATTGAGTGTGGCATATATCCACATGTATCAAAGATTATGTAAATATGGGAGACAATTTCAACAGATGTACCTTATATAATAGTTGGCTTTTAAAGATCTTTCTTTTAATCTTTGGTTTTGATTTAAACTGTGTGGAATGTACTTAAGTACTTCCTATCTGCATTGGAGTTCCCTTTTTATGTAAAGTGCCCTTTCTCCCTGTCTTCTGTTGATGAAAACTCTCTGGGTTATACATTTGTCTAGTCTTAGATCATAGAAATATAATCATATTACGTGGATTCTGATCTTAGCACATGGTTGTTCAACTATGTCAGAGTCAGGCAACTTTTCTTTATCAACAGAAATTGAGTGGGACCCCATCACATGTGTGTGGGCCTGGTTGGGGTTGATTTTTTTTTCTTTTAACCATGATAAGCCTGTTCTAAAGCTAACACTGCAGCTTTCCTGTGTTTCCCACCTCCATTGGTAAAAAACCATGTTACTGGTTTTCAGCAGTCAATCAGCAGTCCGCTGAGGGCTACAAAAATAGAACTTGGGGTACATGTGGCCCTAGAGCAGAAGTTGTCCATCCCTCAATTATACTATATCCTATGCTGTCTTATAGCCATGGATGGACCAGTCAGCACAGATAGAGCTATTTCCCCACTTGGGTGGGTGTGAATTTGTGCTATTTGGGGGACATGCCATGGCCTGATGGGACTATACAATGTACCATAAGTGGTGGTCTCCTTTGCAATTCCTTTCATCCTATTCATGATTGCTGTATTTTAATCATTCTGCCACTGTGTCTTAATTGGCAGAACTACAGTGGCAGTGTTCTGCCAGCCAGTCTATCATGATGCAACATGCCTAGTAATACATCAACATAGAATTCTTCTAAACTCTGTAATCCTTCAGCCAATAGAACTTGAGTAAAAGATTGTATACTTATTCATTTTAATTTTGGTCATGGTGCATGAAGAATAATTAATAAATAGGCATGTTTAAATCCTCTCTCTTTTAGCCACTTAAAATGTGTATACTTGGTCCTCCTGGAGTAGGGAAAACTTCCATTGCAGAAGAGCTATGCAAATATTATAAAGTGCACCACATTAAAATAAAGGACGTGATCACTAAAGCCATAGAAAATCTGGTAAGCATATCACTGATGTTGTGGGCTGTTTCATTATTCTACATGTTATTATAAAAGTGTGATAGAATAAAAATCAGCATTAATAGACTTAAGAATAAAAATTAAAATAATAGATCTTAAATGTTCCTTTAAATTTAACATAGAGATCCAGTTTAAAGTTTAAAGATCTGTTTTAAAGCTTTTTGGCACAATCATCCAAAGCTGGATTTGTACAAAGTCTAAATCACTTGTATGAGCCTGGACTGGATAAGGGCAATGCAGACATGACAATTGGTTCCAAATTTGGGTTGCAAAACCAATCAGGGAATAGGAATTCAAATTGTATTTGATAGTATCATACTTCTAATGAATATTTAGGTTGGCAGCTTGGGTATGCATTTAGACTCAGCCATGAATTTGGATGGACAGGTTTTGGTAATAGTCAAGAATGTATTTGTACAACTAAAGTTAGTTAACTCTTTGCAATTAAGAAATTAAAGCCTAGCTTTTTCAGCAAACCTTGGGGGGAAGGGAGGGGTCTGACATGTTTGATTTTGATCCCTCTTGCAAGGGGAGTGTTTATATAGAGTAGTTGTTTGGTGGTCCCTGAGATAACTTGATTATGCATTTTTTAAAAAACCTTATTACTTTATTTGGTATGTAGACTGTTCAGGGTCACTTGTGACAGGAACTGTCCAACTGCCTCTTCCATAGGGATGCATGGGGGAATTTTTTTCTAGTATTCTTTTCTCTGCAGCCCTCAGATGGATCCAGACCATTTTCAAACTTTATATTCATTTTGCCCGTTCTCCCCATCAAATACTAAATTTGGCCCCATACTTTTCTTTTTTCAGAGAGTTAACATATTGATGGACAAAGTCCTGAACCTCTTTGCATATTTTTTCCCAAATTTCTGTTAGGTTGGAAAGAATAAAAGCTCTCCCAACCAGAAAATATGTTATTTAACCATGCTTGTCAGCAACAGCTGATTATTTCAGATTCCAATTCTTGCAAATCTGAATTGGTACCTACTCTAGGTTTGCAGTGCACCTAGGTGATATTTTTTAATTTTGTTATCAGATATTTTTATTAATCCATATTCAAACATAAAATAATGTAAAATAAAATAAAAATGAACAATTTAACATACACACAAAAAAAGAAAAAAACATTACCAAGAAAATACATTAAAAAGCAAACAAACAACAGTAATTACAACTGTATCCCGAGTTCACCTGATCTAGTAAGTCTCTAAAAAAAATACCTAAGCTTTCAGTGTTGACGAAGCCTATCCAAGAATTTTTTTCCAAAGGGAAAGATGTGACATTTTCTGATTAAGTAAGTATATAATTTTCTCAAAAATTGCTAAATCACACATCTCTGAAATCCAATCCTTTATATCTGTAATTATAATATTTTCCATCTCCTAAAGATTATTCTTCTTGCTATTATTAGAGCACAAAAAACAATTGTTGTTCAGAAACATGTTAAATTCCAATAGTCAGCATATAATTCAGTTGCTATATATTCCAGTATACATATCTTTAACCAGAATTTTCTCAATAATTCTATCAATGTATTGCACCTAGGCAATCTTAAGAACTTGTTTAAAGGGCTGCACATAATAACCAAATTGAGGGGGGGGGGGAGGACAGGGAGGGGATAAAATAGCAGTTTATATTCTCTTGACAAACTGACTACCTGCCTAAGAGTATTGTGCAAACCATGGTAATAAGTCTCACTGAATGCAGGGTTATTTCTGAGAAAGTATATTTGAGATTAGTTGAAACGTTACTTTAAAAAAGTGAAATTTAAGTGAAGAAAAAGGCCTAAGGGGAGGAGCAATTGTAGAGTGCCAGCAGAATACCAGTTTTAAAATGCACTCCTTAGAACAATAGAATTTGCTTCCAGTTATGGGTAAAAAATTAAAATCTTAAGTATCTGGAAAAAGTGTAATATACTGAATGAAAAGAAAAATATTGACTTGCTAAGCTGGTAGATTATTTTTAAGATCTAATTACATCAAGAATGCCAAATCTAAAATTTGTCCAGACTGCAGATCTTAGGAGTAATAAATAATAAAGTAAAGGATAATTGATTATGGTTATCAAGTATTCCTAATGACATATAGTAGTAAATTATTGGACAATTTCTGTTTCCACATAGATACATCCAAAGACAACATGCCACAATGCATAATGATGATGGAGAAGAGACAAATTAGAATATTTTCAGAAGGATATATCATTTTAAAACCTAAATTCATTAAATACAACACTTCTTACAATGTCTGCTCTCTTGATCCTTTGCTCAAATACACCATAGAATGTAGAAACAACAGGGTGAAGTTGCTTTAATTTTTCCACAGTTGAACCAAAATTTAGTCCAAATTTTCTTGGCATTTTATTTTAATTTTAATTCCCTAGGAGAAAATGGTTGCTCCTCGAGAGGTAGCAGAGTCTCTGGAGGAAGAGGAGACAGAAGAGGAAGAAGAGGAGGAAGAAGAAGGAGATAATATAGAAGAAGCACAGGAATTGTTAGATTCAGTTAAAGAAAACATGGAGCAAAATGCAGGTAACTCTCATCACCAATAAAAAATTAGCAAGACTTGAAGAGTGAATGTAGTGCTTTCCTGATACTGTGTCTTCCATTCAATTCTCTTGACTGGATTCACAAAAATATGAAACTATAACCCGGTTTCATTGATTTTGTGTGAACCTATACTTTATGATTTGCAAATAATGATTTATGCTTTGAGTATTTTGCAATCTCATCCATTTGTGGTTGATTCCATTTACCATGCCATTACATGATACATGAATCCAGTCATCATCTCCTAGCCTCACCAATGTCATTTAGATTATTGTGAACTCTTCAGAGGAAGATCAGGACATAAGCATGATATAAAATATGAATAAGAAATGTTGACTAGGAAAGAAATGATTGAAATAACTGGAACTAATATTGTTGCAATGGGCAGACCACGAGATCTTGATTATAAAAATTTAGACAACAGAAAGTATGGAACCAGTGGGGTGCTGGAGCCAGTTCATATCAGCTCATAAGAACTGATTACTGGATTTTAAAGAATTTTGCAAGCTGGTTGAGTGCGGAGCTGAGCTGCAACGTCTAGCATGCATATCAGCTGTTTGGCATCTTGCAGCATGGTGGCAACAAAGGAACTGGCAGAGGTGGTGGTTATACATTTATTAGCGCACCACTATATGGAACATTTTATTTCTTTGGTCATCCAGATCATGCAAACAAAGATTTGATAGATCTAACGATAAGTGATGACTGAACATCCCTTCAGCTGCTCTAAACAGTAATAATATAAGATTAATATAAACATAAAACAAACATTAAATTAACTTTGCAGGTTACCTTTGCTGGACAAAACCTGTTGAGTAACTATTAAATAATTATTTTGAACTGTGGAGGAAAGTAGGACTATGCATGCTTCAGAAATGCATGGGCCTGAAAAACCATTGTAACTGCTTTAAGAGTCAACTCCTTAAAACACAGAATCTTTTTTTCAGATTCATATTGAAACCTGAAAATGGTCAGGTTGCTTTAATGAATAGCAGAAAGGTGCTGTTCTTGCAAAAAGTCTGAGGCACTTCTTCCAAATCATTCCTGAAACATGTTCTGCCTAAGGAAGAATATTATTGGTAATAAAATGAGATATTAAGCATTATGTGGAAAGTTGGTTTAATTTCTTCTTCCAGCTAATTGCAGAAATACATGTCATGCAGTGTTAAAGACCACTACTATGGAAACAATCATAGAAGGATTTAAGACTTAATCAGATTTTAAAAACATAACTTTCTGCTGTCTGCTTCCATTCCTTTATTTTTTCAGATATAAGTGAATGGGCTGACATTCACTCTTACAGAAAAATGTCATATATGTAAAATTAGCATTATTTTTCTGATAAAACACTGATAGCCTACATTCACATAACATGCTGAATCACAGGCATCTGTTAGAAGCCATGATGATATATGTAGAATGTTGTACACACCCTCTCTTGCCCCCCCCCCCCATTTATTTATTTAAAAGACTTGTAAGGCCACCCATCTTAAGAAGCACGACTCTGGGTGGTTCACAATGGCAATAAAAACCAAAACCAATAAAAGCAAAAGCGAAAACTTGGCACCTGAGCTTTCTCCTCCAGTGTAACCAGCTTGTATCCCACAAATGCCCATGGGCTGAGCTATAAACTTATTTCATTGACTAGACTGTGCAACAAACTGAGTCACAAACTAACAAACCATGTTTTAGTGTAGCATGTTGTGCAATGCCGATCTTTGCAGTTAGCTTATGGATCAGTTTAATTGGGCTAATTCAGCAAGCCATGGGTAAGTATGTGATTCTAATGCAGTACAGGTTTGTTCAGTATGGGTCCTGACCATACTGTAATTGTGGGTCAAAACTGAGTAATTTCAGTTTTGACCCACTCAACTATGCCTCAACTAATACATCTTAACTATGCTTCAGTGTGATAGAATTCATGGAAGTGGTTTTTAGACCCAAAAGTACTGTTTCATTTGCAGACTTCCTTGTCTATATGTCTCACCCTGGAAACTAAGAAGAAATAAATAGTTTGATAATGCATATCTCCCATTAAAATTAGGTCGTCTCGATGATAACTATGTGATTCGGTTCATGAAGGAAATGCTAGTGTCTATGCCTTGTAAAAACCAAGGATATATTTTGGATGGGTTTCCAAAAACCTATGACCTGGCAAAAGATCTTTTTAATGGTAAGTATTTGTATTCTGCTCTGCTAGATGTTAATGTACAGTACAGTGCATTGCATTACAGCTACTTTCCTGAGGCCAGTTTCACCATAACAGATTTCTCATGCTTCACAGATTATGCTGAAGTAAAGTATTTAGCTTATAGCACCTATGTTCCACTGACAACCAGCATTACTATTGGGTAGCTAACATGCCCAGAATATGGTAAGTGGTAAGAAAGACTACTGCTGAGAAAATCTGAAAGACTGGCATGGGCAGTCTGTTCTGCACAAAGGGCAACACTGGACAGCTTTACACCATTTTCCAGTTGAAAATATCAGCATTGCTTACTACAACTTATGCTTACTCTCTATGCATAAATATATTTGTAAACGTCTGTATATGTACGCTTCTCCATACTGAATAAATAGTAGTTTCATGAGGCTGATGAAATAAGGAGAAATTTGTGTTTCTGATCTCAGCTCATATCCCTCCCACTGCAGCTGCAGAAGATGTAATCATGGATATCTGTCAGCTTGCCTAATATAGATCTTGGAAACAGCTTGCTCTGAGCAAAGAATTTCAGGGTGCTGAGATCAATACAGGAAAGCTCTGTTCCACCTCCATGCAGATTTAAACACTACTAAACTGATCTCTTCATCTTACTTGATGGGGAAAGATGTTACCTGAAATTCAAAGAAATTAACTTTTCAGTTAGAGCTGGGCAACCATTTGTAGTCCCCCCACCCGCTTCAGCAGCACCCCAAGATTAAATAGCCACTTTTTGGTGGCAAAATGTTGAATTTCATTAGTACTTAGCATCCATTTGGGGGATTTTATTTTTTTTAGGGAGAAGAATGGGAATAGTACATGTGTAGGAATCTTTTCCCTGACATCCGTATTTTTAAGGCCTGTAAAAAAATGGGCTAATAGCATTTTAATCAATGTATAGACTTATATCAAGAACCATACAAGTGTCCTATAGGAGCACTTAACTATGTAATATTTAGGAACTATGGCATTCTAAAAGGAAAATGGAGTACCTCCCAGGAATATAGAAATTGGTCTTGTCTAGCTTAGGAAATAATGGGTTTCCATTCTACTCCTTTACATGTCTGGCTTAGGAAATAGTGAATTTCCATTTTATTCCTTGATGTAATGGTCAGTTACATAAGGATTCAGGAGATGGTTTTACAGTTACTTGCCAACTCTTTAGTTATATGTGAAAAGTACTGCCTCCTTGCCAATTCACAAAAGGAAAACGGAAAAGGAAAGGAAAGGAGAAAGGAGAGGAGAGGAGAGGAGAGAGGAAAGGAAAGGAAAGGAAAGGAAAGGAAAGGAAAGGAAAGGAAAGGAAAGGAAAGGAAAGGAAAGGAAAGGAAAGGAAAGGAAAGGAAAGGAAAGGAAAGGAAAGGACCCCTAAAAGTAGATAAAACCTCAACTGTAATATATAGGGAATAAATTTGTTCTGAATTGGAAATAATTCAGTTGTTGAAATTCTTGTAATATTATCCCTTTTATCTCAGTAAATCTTGTTAAATCTTGCCCGGAATACTTTCAATATGCCCAGATCTTTCAGTGATCCTAGCTACAGTGAATTCTAAAGTACAGGTAGTCCTCACTTAATGATTAGCATTAAGTGTTATCTGTTTAGCAACCATTTGAAGTTACGACAGCACTGAAAAAATTAATTTATCACCGGTTCTTGCATTTACAATTTGTAAATGTAAAATTGTAAATTGCATTTACGGTCACAGCATCCCTACAGTCAGGCGATCAAGATTTGAGTGCTTCGTAACTGGTGGGTGTTTATGCCTGTTGTAGCATCCTGCAGTCACATGATCACCATTAGTGCACTTCACAGCTGGCTTTCAACAAGCAGAATCAATGGAGAAGCCAGCAGTAAAATCACAAGTTGCAGTCACGGGATGGCTCACTTAAGAACCGCGGGTGATTCACTTAATAACTGCAGCAGAAGTGAGGTTGTAAGTCTGTCATGGTCACATGAAGTCTCGTTTAATGACTGTGTCGCTTAGTGATGGAGTTGCTGGTCCCAGTTGTGGTTATTAAGTGAGGACTACCTCACTACCTATATCTGTATCATTGGGGCACATCTTTGTAAAATGGTTAAACTGTATGGTATTTCACACAAACAACATTACACTCTTGTTTTGATCTGCAGACTGGGACATAAGGAAATCTTTTGTCTGAGCCAATTAAAGTCCTTGGTATAGAAATGATATATTCAAAGAGACATTTTCAGGGATCATTTGGGATTGTTGCAGTTGTACTAGCCTCCCTGCTCCATAGCAACCTCCCTGCCTGAGCTCCTTGACTCCATCTCAGGGTTGGCAGTGGAGTTCGCCAGACTTATGGTTCTGGGGACTTCAATCTGCCTTCTCTGGGAGTGGAGTCTGAGGTGGCTCGGGAGTTTTATGGCCACCATGATGGCCATGGGCCTATCCAGGTCATCCAGAGCCTGAGTTGGGACAGTGGTCACACTCCAGATTTGATTTTCCTGTTGGAGCAGTGGCTATGTGCCTGAAGTTGGGGGAGCTGTTGGTGTTTTCCTTGTCATGGTCAGATCATGCCCTGATTTCCATGGGATTCTCTAGCGCCACTATCCACTGCAGGGAAGCTGGATCCATTAGATTGTTTCGCTCCCAGCTACTGATGGAGTTGGATGGGTTTCAGAGGGAACTGGGGATTCTTCCTTTTGGTCTGCTTAAGAGTCCATCAGAAGCCTTGGTTGCTGCTTGGAATAAAGGGGCAGCTAAGGCATTGGATTGGATCATGCCCATGTGATCTCTCCCCTCTCATGGATCCTGTCACTCTCCATGGTTTATGGAAGAGCTGAGGGAGATGAAACGAGAGAAAAAAAAATCAAAGCATTGCTGGCACTCAACCAAGGATGAGCTCAACTGGACACAGATCAGAGCTGCTATTAAGGCCTACCTTCTGGCAGTAAGGGCGGCGAACCGACAGTACTTCTCCACCCTTATTGCATCTGCAGATTGCTGTCCTGCAGCCCTGTTTCAGGTGACACGAGCCCTTTTGGGAAAAGCGGGCCCAGAGGACCTTTTGCAGGGGTGTGTGGAGGAATTTGCTCAGCACCTGTCAGATAAAATCACCTGGATTCTTGGACGCTGATCTTGTTGCAGGTCCAGAGGAGATGCCTGAGGTGGAGTCTTACTTGATTATCTGGGAACGGTCTGAGCCTGTTGGACCTGAGAAAGTAGATAGGGTCCTTCGAACTGTGAGCTCAGCCACCTGCTCTCTAGATCCATGCCCCTCCTGGCTTGTGAAAGTGGTCAGGAGGGTGTTGTGTGAGTAGGGTCTAGTGGTGGTTAATCCTTCTTTGAGGGAGGGGAACAGGTAAGAGGTAATCCTTCTTTACCTCTTAAGAAGGCCATTGCTGGATCCCACCATACTGGACAATTTTCATCTAGTATCTAACCTCCTTTTTTGGGAAAGGTGATTGAGAAGGTGGTTGCACAATAGCTTCAGAGGACCCTGGATGAAACGGATTATCTGGATCCTTTTCAGTCAGGATTCAGACTCAGGTATGGGACAGAAACAGCATTGGTCACACTTTTGGATTATCTCTCGTGTGGGTGGGATGGAGGTTGTTCATCTATCCTTGCCCTACATGACCTCTTGGCGGCTTTCAATACCATCGACCATGGTACCCATCTGGATCGGCTCAGGGGACTGGGGGTGGGGAGCACGGTGCTATGCTCATTTGCCTCCTTTCTCTGGGGTTGATTCCAGGGGCTGGATGGGATGGCACTGCCCCAGACAGACCCAGTGCATAATCTGTGGCTCCTCCTAGACTTACAACTCTTGCTCGAAGAGCAGATAGCAGTTGTGGCTAGGAGGGCCTTCATGTTGTACACCAGTCATGCCCCTTCCTGGATCAGGAGGCTCTGCTCATAGTCAGTCATGCCCTAGTCACCTCCAGATTGAACTACTGTAATGCACTCTACATGGGGCTGCCCTTGAAGAGTATCTGGAAGCTTCAACTGGTTCAGAATGTGGCAGCGTGGGCAGTTATATGTGCTCCTAGAAGAGCATATATTACACCTCTGCTTTGCGAGCTGCACTGGGGTGCCAGTTTGCTTCTGCGTCCAATTGAAGGTGCTGGTTTTGACCTTAAAAGCCCTTCATGGCATGGGGCCAGGTTATCTGAGGGACCGCCTTTCCCTGATTACATCAGCCCATCCCATTAGGTCTAGCAGGGAAGGTATGTTACAGGTTCCATCGGTCAGAGACTTGTATTTGGTGGGTCCCAGAAGGTGGGCCTTCTTTCCTTGTGGAGAGTTCTCCCTCCTTGTGGAACCTTCTCCCTCCTGAAGTTAGGTTCGCTCCTTCCCTGCTATTGTTTAGGGAGTTCCTCAAGACCTGGTTATATCATCAGGCCTGGGAGTCTTTGGGAACCGGAGACATTCTCAGATGGCTCCACTATGATTGATATTCTGCTCTCTACATGGCATTTATATACTGTATTTTAACATTTTTGATAAATTTTATTTTAATAATTTTTATCTTTTTATAATGATTGTTTTTTATCTATTTGCTGTTTTATTTAATTGTTGTACACTGCTCAGAGTCACTTTGTCTGAGATGGGCAGCTATATAAATGTTACTAATGAACAAATAAAATAAATTATAATTACAAGTTGCACTTTTATACTGTGTAAAAGTATTTAAAAAGAATGTAGAATGCTTACATTCAGAAATACTCTGAGATGTATATCATATTAACTAGATTCCTATAAATGCTGAGTCAAAATATGGTTTGCTTGTTTTGGCTTAGCAAGTTGTGTGACCCCATCATATGGTTTATGGCATACGTGTTCCATAAATTCAGCCAAGCTTTTCAATTAACTGTGATTAAGGAAACTATGGCTTGGTATGTTGGCAAACTCAGCCATAGAAATGGAATATATATTTAGCCAAAATACAGTATACATTCAGTTATCAAGGCAATTTCTCCCCTGTCTTTTCTTGCAGCCTAAGTATTTAATGTCAAATCTGCTGAAATGCTAGGTGAAAACATCCTGCATATTCTTCTAACTATATTTAGGAAATTCGGAGAACCCATAGCCTCATATACTCCTTCATCCTATTCTTTCCATGCAACTTCTGCCTCCCCTTTCATTTTTGAAACTAATACAGGTAGTCCTTGCTTAACAACCATTAGTTTAGCAACCATTCAAAATTATAGCGGCACTGAAAAAGTGGACTTACAACCCATGCCCGATGAGGTCATAAGTCCATCTGGATGCTTGGCAGCCTGTCCGCACTTACAACCGCAGGGGCACTGCAACTCCTCCCACATGCCTATCTCCCCCCGATCTATGCCCCTTTGACTGCCCTGCACAGTGGCACGTGGTAGTGACAGCGCTGGAGCTAGGGCTGAAGTAGAGGCCCGAGGCCTTTAGTAGTCTTAGTCAGCTGCCACCACCCCCAGGCCTTGACTTCAGCCCCAGTGCCACTGCTTCCACTGAGAAATGCACTGTTCTCCAAACCATGCTGCTTGTTCCTTCCCCCAGCTGGTGCCTCTTGTTCCTTCTGCAAGCTGCATGTCCCATACCTTCTGCAAGCTAGCATCCCATTCTCACTATCCTTCAGAAAACTGGTCTTCCCCAAGTCTCGTGAGAATGGGACGCACACCATTCCTTCTCTGCTAACGTTTCCAAAGGATTGCGAGAATGGGATGGCAGCTTGCAGAAGGAACAAGAGACACTGGCTTGGGGAAGGAATGGGATGCTGGCTTGCAGAAGGAATAAGTGGTGCCAGCTTAGGGAAGGAACAAGAGACGCTGGCTTGCAGAAGGTATGGGGTACGAAGCTTGCAGAAGGAACAAGAGGTGCCAGCTTGGGGAAGGAACAAGAGGCGCAGTTTGGAGAACAGCACAAGGTGGCGAAGGCCAGCAGAAGAATGGTGTGAGGCAGCTGAAGGAGAATGGTGTGAGGCGGTGAAGACCAGTGGTGTGGGGCTTGAGGTGGCATTTCTCAGTGGCATGAGCAGTGCTGGGGCTGAAGTCAAGGCCTGGGGTTGGTGGTAACTGGCTGAGACTGCTGCAGACTTTGGGCCTCTACTTCAGCCCCAGCCCCAGTGGTGCTGCTGATGAGTGCCACTGTGCAAGGTGGCCAAAAGAGGGAGAGATAGGCAGATGGGAGTTGCAGTGTCCCTGCAGTTGTAAGTGCTGCTGGGCCAGGGCTGGGGTGGCTGAGGCTTCCAGGGGCAGCTACGGTTTTGTGCAACATTGCAGTACCCCCACAACTCATGTGTGGCCTGTGCTGGGCCTCCCAGAACCTCCCCCACCCCCTTAAGGCACCCCTGCGCTCTTTAGCTGGGCCTCCATCCACTTAATGACCCACAATTCTTGCTTAATGATGGCAGTCAGGAGTGCAGGGATTACAGTCTCTACGTAAAGTGGTCACGTGATGATTTGCTTAACAACTGCATTGCTTAGAAACCTAATTCTGGTCCCAGTTGTGTTTGTTAAGTGAGGACTACCTACAATGGAACAGAGTTATATCAATGTTAACTAGTCAGCTTAGATCCTAATTTTATGTATCTATTTTAAGGTATCTACTCACTATAAATTAATTATAGGCATACTATCCAGGCTGCAAAAAAACCTAGACAAATACAGTTTGGGAGTAAAGACATAGAAGAATCTCTTTCCTGCCTTCTAGTGGCTGCTTGGATTTTTTCAGCCCAGATATAGTAGGCCTAGAAATGGTGGTCTATGAAAATGTCAGTGGTAGATATAATGCTACAGTATGATTATCTACAAAAATGAAAGGGAGAGAAGTAGGGCCAAGAGGAAGACTAGAGAAGAGGTCTATAACTTGCAGGTTAGGAGCAAGGGCAATAATTATATTTACACTAGGCCAAAAGAGGCTGGTTAGTACTAGACATTTATTGTGAACTGCAGGATGCTAATTGCTATTGGAGCCATGTTAACTTTTTTTTTTAATTTAGTTGAAGAGGAAGAAGAAGAAGAAGATATGAGAGGGAAAATACATCACTACGACAAGTTAATAATTCCTGGTAAGTGTACTTAAGGTGATGTTTTCAATTCTATATATTTAAACCTAGATCTATTCTAGTCATATGGAAATTGGGAAAAGGTGGATAGTATCAATTTTTAAAAGCATACTGCTGGAAAGTAAAAATTCTTCACCTTCAATTTTCCACATCCCGTCCTGTTAACACATATTTTTCAACCATGATATTATGGTGTAAGAACTTAGCCGAAGACACAAGTGTTTGAGAAAAAGGAAGTTTACATATTGCCTTTGACCCTGTCCCATCGTAGCTTACAACAGCACATCTTCCTAGTCAGTCCCTCTAAAAATAATTGCAAGTATAATGATTTCACACCTCCAAATCCCATCTGTGAGAGATTATTCTAAATAGTGATAAATATGAAAAGTTAGTGGGAAATACAGAGGTATCTAGCCAGTATAGTTTCACATCCATTACTCACTGAAAATTGTCCAGCAAGGTAACGAGTATGGAAACCAGGTTGGAAATAGAGTGAAAATATCTAAGGTATAAGAAGCTACTTCATATTCCAATAACTAGTTCCAGAATTGCTAACTGGACAATGGTAAATTTAAATTTGTTCAAGTGAAAGGGTCAAACTATTTCTTCAATAGTTTTAAATGTCTCCACCTTCAATACAATCAGGATAATACCCATCCTAAAAAAGACATTGGCAACCAGTGGCATCCAAACTTAAAATTCAATATTTGTCAATTTCAATAATCAGTGGCGAAGATCTATAGAATATATAGAATACTAAATAAATCAAATAACTTGGTTAAATACTTATTTAAATTCATTATTAGCATACTGTATAACAGTCAAGTCATTTCCTTAGCATGAGAATGGATTTCTAACCAGCTGTTGAAGGCAGGAAAATGCTGGAAATTCAGTGGGGAATAAAATGGGAGAGGATATGATTGATTGAAACTAAGGTAGGTGTGTTTATGTTGCAACATTGTGGCAGGTCTCACTTGTTACTGACATTATTAAATTGTGTGGATCTCTTGTATTTACAGTAAATGTCCTTAATTACATTTAATATGTTTTACTGCTGTAAGTCATCTTGATTTTCAAATAGATAAAAAGGTGGAATATACATCCAGTGATAAATAAATAACAAGTTTTTGACTGCATCCATAGCACTAAATATAATGGTTAGTTATTTGTTTGAATCCAGCCAGTATGGTTTGTAAACCATGTTTTATAGATTATTATGTTGTGTGATTCTAGCTAATTGTGGTTTCTTCAACGCATCCAGCAGCATCTGCAACAAACTGCAATGATGCCAAAATAACAACAGGCACACAATGATGTCATCATGCAACTGTCCATTATATAATTGTGTCCTGATGTCTGACACAAGTATGTAAATCATAGTATTTAAGTGATGACATGTTATTCCCTCTGTCACCTTGATGCTATGAAACAAACCATGACTGAGCAAATTATATCTTGTATCAGTACAGTCTGATACTGTTCTTTTAAGTCTTTTCAAAAATGATTTTTTTCATGTTGATATTTTGTCCGTGGGCATGTAAGGTACCTGAAATCTAAACTTAATTATGTAAAGTAGGAATGTCTGCTTGGTGGTTTCAAATCCAATTTTGCAAGCCGTGTATATTTCAGCATTCTTGTAATCTTTATATACCCGTTCTATATTCTTTTAAACAGAATCTCAAAGCAGGCCACTCTAACATATTTCTAATATCTTGAAATGTTTTTCTTTATAGACCATGTTGTTTCTTTGAATGCTTCTGATGAATTCTTGAAAACCCGAATCATGAATCTCCCTGAAAGCATTGTTGCTGGAACGCATTATGCTCAGGACCGATACTTAAGATCCCTCAGTCTTTTTAGGGAGTTAAATTCTGAGGATGAAACTGTACTCAACTATTTTGATGAAATAGAAATACACCCACAATATATTGGTATGATATAAAATACATCTAATTCTTTCATTCTATTCCATTTCATCTAGCTATTATAATCTTTTGTGTCATTTTCATGTACTATCAGTTTGTACATTTAGATAACAAATAGTTAAAATTACAACAAGCATAGTATTATAAGTCAAATTTTGTTAAGCCAACTTGAAAAAAAAACCAAATAAAGGGAAACAAGAAAATAGCTTAATTATTTTAATTATGCCTTCCTGTCTCAATTTCCCATACTGAGCCAATTTTCTCAACATGTGAAAAGGAAGTCATAAAAGAGAATTAAAGTATAAAAAGGGATTATTGCCCTCCATAGTCAGCATATGTAACCTCAGCTGCATTGCGAGGTAATTAAAGAAACCAGCACTTCTACAAAATCCAGACAGCATCTGTTCCACCACAACAACAATCACTAAATTATGAAAATAAAACTAGCATTAGACCAAATGGTATGTTATTAATAGCAATGAGATTAATTTGGGCAACTTTATTTTTTTTTCATATGGAAGGCCACATTGGTAGTTGGGAGAATTTTTCTGGGGATTTATGATTGAGGAGACCAGCAATAGGTGAGGTAACTGTGGGGGTAGGCTCAGGCAGAGCCACATCTGTTCTGTACCCTTCCTATTCATACATTTTTGCACACACGACTCACATAATGTTTCTCACACACGAACCTATTCACACTTGTCAAGTGAATGTGTGAACTCCCTTTGGAGACTCTTCTTGTCACAAAACCAGATTTAGTTCAGATAGTCATTTATAAATGGTCTAATTACTTGCCGCTAAACACTTTGTTCAAATATGTGGCAGTTCTTGTTTTAAGTTATAGATATCCTTATTTCTTTTACTATTAAGGGACAGTTTGTTTATTGGTAAAAGTGGTAGACAAGAGAAGGGTAGACCCAGGTTCAAATCCCTCCTCAATTACGCAGTCTCAGTGTCTGACGTTAGTCCCATCACTGTCTCTTAGCCCAAACTACCTCTTATGAGTGAATATTGGGAATACCGTAAAGTTTCATTGGCAAACTACTTCCAAGGGTTCCTCAATAAAGGGTATTTATAATAGGATGCCACCAATCAGGTTGAACCTCCTGATGTACCTTAATTGTCCGGCTTAAGTTCTTTAGTGCTTGATCAAGGCCTTCCCATTTCAACCCTACTGTAGGAAGAAGAGAAAAGAACATGTATGTCAGCCCAACAAGGTAGAGCAGACTAAGAAACCAATGCCATATAGGTCAGGACTACTTTTATCGTAGTAGCTAAAAGTAACAGAATCTTGCAAGTCTGAATATGCTTCCCCCTCTCTCACTTTATCTTCATGTGAACTAGGTGGGGGCTTGTCTGAGACATTTTCTCAAATTATTTTCTTGGCTTGGGCTCACCCTCCTCTTAACTGACCTTTGCCTTGGTAGCAGTTCTTCCTCATGTTCTTTAAGGCCATTACCATCTACAATGTTTTGGAGCTTTCTGCTCAAACCCCAGAAGTACTGTACAGAACTTAACAAACTTGTGATTAGAATTTCTGCTAATCCTGAACACATGCAATTTTGCATGTGGCAAAGGTTTTAATGTGAAATTCCCCTATTAAACCAAATCCCTAGAAATAAAATGGAGCTTGTTTACATGTGCTTATTTACATTTGTATGCTATTTAGCAGTTCCTTTATGGAGAAAAGGGGAATATAGGGGAAAAAAAGTTTCTCTTTCTCACAAACACAGGATTCCAAATAAAACAATAGTCAGCCTATCAAAATTGTTATTGAATAGATTCTTGGATTTCAGCACATGTTATAAAGAAGAATGGAGATGGCCTTGAAGAAGGAATTCAGTAGCTATTAGGTGAATGCCAGCTTAGCCTTGGAAGGGAGGAGGGAGTGAAAAAGAAATTCAAGATCGTTCCACTTTGATTCTCTTTGGTATAATAGGGGGAGAGGGAATTTCTGTTCAGTCTTTCAAGATTCTGTTATTAACAATAACTTTAACAATAAAGTAGAATTCTAGTAGTTCTTGTAGTATTTGTTTCCTGACCTGGCTGACCTCAAAGGAAAGGCACATGTTCAGAATTTATTGAAGAGAGGAAAGTTGGAGAGAAATTGTTTGTGCCTTCTGCTTGAGTGTTGTTAGGCAGGCTGTTCTTGCTCTTCTCCTTTCTTTTTCTCCTTAGCACTATCCTGTTTTATAGAATAAGGGGGATGTGAAAGGTAACTCTTTTGGGAAGATTTGGCTTACTTTGCCCAGTCGGGCAAAATCCTTCTCCTCTGATGTCCTGTGTCTAGGCAGCAAACCAGAAAATTACCAAGTGGCTGATTATATAAAAAAGGTTTACATAGTTGAGGATTTTTCCAGCAAACCAGAAAATTACCAAGTGGTTGGTTATATAAAAAAGGTTTACATGGTTGAGGGTTTTGTTTTGTTTTTTTTTGGAAAACAAAAGATGAATTTCATCTTTCCAAACTCTTCAGCATAGAAGACTTATCAGATGCTTTGAAGAGACACTATTGTGTCATACCAAAATCAGTTTATCACACTATCTCACAGGACAGTTGTGGAGAAAAATTAGGGAAAGTATTATGTATGCTGCCTTGAATTCCTGGAGGAAAGATGGGATATAACAAGCAAATGAATTAAATGACAGCTTAAATTTAAAGCTATCATGGTGGAAAAGTGAGACTTTCCCAATTTTATATTTGTTTGCTGTTATGCAACAATTCCAACCATCCTTTTTGGCCATGTTATCTGGGGCTTATTGGAATTTGACAGCATGAGAGTCACAGAGCCACAGCTTTTCCATATCTACCTAACATTTTGGACTATTTCAGCAAACAGTTTTGTACATTTGACAAATTTCATTACTTTTGCTCCACACATATAATATATTGTCCTGGGTTCTGTTACACAAAAACTGTATGGGCCCCTCATATATTGCAAGACTATTCATTTGCTTATATTAATAAACAAATTATATATTTACTATCTCTTTGGTGCCATTCATTTATTTTTTATTTTTTTATAAACTTTGCAAGGAGGCATTTTTATGGTGAAAGCATTGGCTTGTTTATAATGACAATTAAAAAATAATAATATTCAATCTAATTTTATGTAATTCACAATTTCTTTCCTATCCTGCCTCCACACTTGAAAGATGTATCAAAGTTTGAGGGCCTGGAAAACAGAGTTATAACAAAAGAAATAATTAAAAACATTGGTGAGCCTCGAAATTATGGCATGACAGAAGAAGAAAGGGAAGAATTTGAACGGAAAGAAGCAGAAGAACGCCTTGCTAGAGAAGCTAAAGAAAAGGCTGACTTGGAGAAAAAGGAGTTTGAAGAAAGGGCCCAAAAATTAGCAAATTGGGAAGAATGGGTAAGTAAATCTTAAATATAAGAAAATTTTAACATATTTACAGATTTCTTACCAAAGGAGCAGGAAAGTGAATAAATTTTTCTCCAGGAAGCACTATACCTGATTTTTCTATTTATTTTGTCTGAGAGAAAATGCTGCTAAAAGGTTTAGATAGTTTATATCTATACTGTAGTAAATGGTCTCAGGGAGAGCAGTGACAGCAAATGAATTGATCCCAGTGGAAAAAATAGAATAACAGAGTTGGATAGTACCATTTAGACTACTGAGTTCACACCTCTCCTCAGTGCAGGAATTCACAGTAAAGCACCCCAAACAGAGGTTGTCCAACCTCTATTTGAACACATCCAGTGAAGGAGAACTCAGCAACTTCTGGCAATATGTTTGACTGCAGAGCTGCTCTGTAAGAAAATTTCTCTTTTCACCAAAACCTTTCTTCATATAATAAATCCATTGTGTTATGTCTCCTGGGATGATAAAGAAAACGTGTTCTTCTTTTTTATGACATCCCTTCCAATACAAAAAAAGTGCTATCAAACAGCTGCCCCCAAGTTATCTTTTGTTACTGCTAAACATACCCATGCTCATCATGTGACTTAGTTTCCTTGTGTGACACTCTTTCAGGTCTTCTTTTTTAAAGGCTTAATATCTCCAGAACCTCTCTTCACAGGACTTAATTTCTAGTCCCCTGATCATCTTTCTTGCCCTTCTCTGAACCTTTTCCACTTTCTCTGAATCCTTAAAATGTGGTGCCCAGAACAGGATGCAATATTTAAGTGTGGTCTAACATACAATAAAGTGAAACTATCACTTCCTTTGATTTGGAAATTAGATTTCTGTTAATAGAGCCTGAAATTGGATTAACATTTTTGCAGCCACATAATACTGCTGACCTATATCCAGTTTGCAATCAACAATGACTACAAGATCTTTTTCACATGAACTACTGCTGAGCCAAGTATAACCCATCCTATATATCTACATCTGATTTTTTTCCTACACAGCTAACTTAGCATTTGTTTATGTTAGTATTTCAGCCCATTTCTTTGAATTTTATTTTTGTCTTCTAGCATATTAGCTGTTTTACCCACTTTTATTTCATCTGCAAATCTGATAAGGACTCATGTTACCTCTTCCTCCAAGTCATAAATACAAATATTGAAAAGTATAGGGCCCAGGAGTGAATCTTTTGGCATCCCATTTAATACCTCACTTCAGTTTCATGAGGAATTTGTGATAAATGCTCTCTGTATATGGTTTTCAGACCTGCTACATCCATTTAATGATCATGCCAGCCCACACTTGCTAATCAGGCTGTTATTGGGTACTTTTTAAAATTCTTTGTTAGCATCAAGATATTTAGAGCATTCCCACTATCTTCTATGGAAGTTAGTTAAAAAAAAAGAGATACAATTAGGCTGGAAAGACTTATACCTGCCCAGTCCATGCTGACTTCTGATAATTATCGCTTTGTTCTGAGTGCTTGAAAACCTCTAGAATCTTCTCACATATTGATATAATACTTCTTTTAAAAATTTTTTCCAAACTTTATTATTTAAAAAAAAACAAATAAACATATAATTATAAATAAACTTATATACATAAAACACATAACATATACTAACATTAATCACAAAATTACACATAAAACAATACAGCGATTTCCGAATCTCTTCACAGTGAATCTATTACTATTAATTTACTATTTTCTTGTCTCATTATACTATTTTATACACTTATTCCACTTCTATATTACTATTGCATTAAGTATCAGTTATTTTTATATTTTGTGATTCTTCTATGTAATTCAAGAAAGGGAACCATTCTTCCATAAATTTATCCACATCTTTATCTTTTAATTGGTCCGTTAACTTTGCCATTTGCGCTAAGTCCAAAACCTTCAGTAACCATTCTTCAATTGTTGGGATGATCTCTTCTTTCCAATGTGTAGCATAAATTATACGAGCTGCCGTAATCCAATATAATAGAAGCTTTCCGTGGGTCCTTCCCAATTCTTCATCTATAAGTCCCAGTAAATACATTTCTGGTGTTTTTACTATGTTTACTCCCAGAATTTTTTGAATAATATTGTGTATTTCTGACCAATACTTTTCAGCTTTTACACAAGTCCACCAGATATGATAAAGAGTACCCTTTTTTTTCCCTACATTTCCAACAACGGTTTGAGACATTTTTATACATTTTAGAAAGAATATCTGGAGTGATATACCAATGATACATCATTTTAAAACAGTTTTCCTTCAAATTGTAACTTAGTGTAAACTTTAAACTTTTTGTCCACATTTTAGTCCAATTTTCATATGGAATATTATATCCAAAATTTTCTTCCCATTTTGCCATACAATTTTTAAATTTGATATCTTCCATTTTAATTTGTAATAAAAATTTATATAATTTCATAATTAGATGTTCGTTGGTACCCTCTATTTGGATATCCCACCAGGATTGCTCCTTTGAAAATCTAAAGTTTTTTTTGGTCTATTTTAAATTGTTCTTTTAGTTGTATATATTGAAACCATTGACACTGATATCCATTTTTCTCTAATCCTTCCCTTATTTTCAAGGTAAATTTATTTTCTTCGTATTTTAGTAATTCTTTATATTTTAACCAATTATAATTTGTACTACTCTCTCTTCTCCCAAAAGCTTCCTGGGGAGATACCCATAATGGAATATTTGGTTCTAGTATTGTGTTATATTTATTCCAAATTCTTAGAATGGATCTTCTAATACGATGATTATTAAATAATTTATTTGCTTTAATTTTGTCATACCACAAGTAACCATGCCAACCGAATTTTAAATCATGGCCTTCTAACTTTAGTAATCTTTGATTTTCTAAGGTGCTCCATTCTTTTGACCAAATTAATCCACATACCTCATAATATAATTTCAGATCCGGTACACCAAAACCTCCCCTTTCCTTACTATCTTGCAGAGATCTGTATTTGATTCTTGGTTTTTTTCCCTTTCCATATAAATTTAGATAAGTCTGCTTGCCAAATTTTAAAAGTTTTATCTGTTATTTTTATTGGTATATTTTGAAATAAAAAGAGCATTCTTGGTAAAATATTCATTTTAATTGTCGAAATTCTTCCCATCAGGGATATATTCAAATTTTCCCATCTTATTAAATCTTGCTTAATATCCTTCCATATTTTAATATAATTATTTTGAAATAGATCTTGACTTTTCTCCGCAATCTCAATTCCTAAATATCTGGTTTTCCGAACACTTTTAAATCCTGTTTTTTGTTCCTGATTTGTTTGATTAATCTGAGTCATATTCAACTTCATCATTTTTGTTTTTTGTTTATTTATTCTAAATCCCACCAATTCTCCATATTCCTGTAATTTTTCCATTAAATAAGTAATAGAGTTTATTGGATTTTGTATAGTAATAATTAAGTCATCAGCAAACGCTCTTAATTTATATTCTTCCTGTTTTATCTTTATCCCTTCTACACGTTTGTCTTTTCTAATATCTTCATTTAGAACCTCTAATACTAAAATAAACAGTAGTGGAGAAAGAGGGCATCCCTATCTTGTGCCTCTCTCTATTGAACAATCTTGAGTTGTTTCTTGATTTACTATAATTTAGCCTTTTGGTTGGTATAAATTGATTTTATTGCATTTATAAATAATTCTCCAAAATCCATATACTCTAATGTTTTAAACATAAAATCCCAATGTATGTTGTCAAAAGCTTTCTCCGCATCCACAAATAGAAGTGCTATTTCTTTATCTATATGTACATGTGCATATTCTATTATATTTACTATAAATCTTAAATTATCTCTTATCTGTCTTTGTGGTAAAAAACCATTTTGATCTCTTTTAATAATTTCTTGAAGTACAATTTTTAATCTATTTGCAAGAATCAGAGAGAATATTTTGTAGTCACTATTTAATAAGGAAATTGGTCTATAATTTTTACAAAAAGCTGGGTCTTGACCTTCTTTCAGTATCAAAGTTATATTGGCTTCATTCCATGATTTAGGTATCTTCTTTTCTATTAAAATCCCATTTAACAGATCTTTAAAGGGGGAAATAATTTGTTCTTGGAAACATTTGTAGTAATCCGCCATAAAACCATCCAGTCCTGGTGCTTTACCAGATTTTAATTTTTGAATTGCCTCCATAATTTCTTGGGTCAAGATGGAGTTGTTCAAAATTTCTTTTTGTATTTTCGTTATTCTTGTTAAATTCTGTTTTGTCAAATATTCGTCAATTTTATCTAGAGGAATCTCCTTTTTTAATATAAATTAGTATAGAATGTATGAAATGCCTTTTTCATCTTATCATTATCTGTTAACGCAACTTGGTTCTCACAAATTTTTGTTATTACTCTCTTTTCCTTTCCTTTTCTTAATTTGTAGGCTAGCCATCTACCTGTTTTGTTAGCATGTTCAAAATTTCTTTGTTTAACATATCTAAGTTTCTTCTCTATTTCATCTGTAGTCATTATTTTGACTTGCTGTTGCAATGTTTTAATTTGTTGGATTATACTCGCATCTGTTGGGTTAGTTTGTAGTGCTAATTCCTTTTCTTTTATTTGGTCCAATATTCTTTGCAATTTAAGTTGCGACCTTTTTTTTTGTATACCATTTAAATACATGAGATGACCTCTCATATATGCCTTACATGCATTCCATACTACAGATATTTCGACTTTGTTATTTAAATTCCTCTGGAAAAACTCAATTAATTTCTTTTGACAATCTTCCATATATCCTTTATTTCTTAATAAGGTTTCATTAAGCCTCCATCTATACACTTTTGGATATAATTTTATTAATATTTGAACTGGGTTATGATCTGAAAAGGTCTTTGGTAGAATTTTTACATTTGATATATTTTTTGCCAAATTTACAGAGCCAAATCATATCAATCTTAGAAAATGATTTAAATCTATCTGAGAAAAAGGTATAGTCTCTAGCTAGACCATTTTTATGTCTCCATGCATCCACTAATGCTAGATTTTCCATCAAATTAAAAAAGGATTGGGGTAATTTTCCTTGTGTACTTTTAATTTTTTGTGCCAATTTTCTATCTATACTAGGGGATATAACCCCATTCCAATCTCCCATTATAATCCAATTTTTATGTGGTATATCTAAAATTTCATTTAGTAGATTTTGATAAAAACTTTTTTGACTGCCATTAGGAGCATATAGGCCGACTAAAAGCACTCTAGTTGTTTGTATCTCAATTTCTATCATTATATATCCACCATTTTTGTCTCTCTTAATTAACTGAGGTTTTAAGTAAGGCTTCACATAGCAGGCTATTCCATTTATTTTTTTTTTTCATCTGCGGCTATAAATTCAGTTCCCAATTGTTTATTTATTAAATATTTAATATCCTTTTCTTTTATATGTGTTTCTTGAATACATATTATAACTTGTTTAAGTTTCTGTAGATAGTGGAAAATTTTATTTCTTTTTGCTGGTGCATTTACACCATTGATGTTCCATGTTGTACATTTTAGTTCATTCATTATTAAAGCAGCCTTCAAATTCCTTAATGGTTAATGTTGGTTTTTTCGTATTTAATTCTTCTTTTGTACTAACAAGTTGCTCTAAGCTTTCTCTTCTTTCCTGTCTGTCATTTTTGTCTCTATTTTGTTCTATGTCCATTTTATATGTCTTAAAGAATTCTTTAGCTTTTTGCATTGTATTTAGTTTAAATCTTTGGCATTTAAATAATACGTTGACACCTTCTGTTTTTTCCCATCTAAATGAGATTTTTTTTTGTTAGGATATCTGTGAGAAAAGCATATTCTTTCCTTTTTTAAAAAATTGTATGGGTATTTCTTTAAATATCTTAATCTCTACACCTTCAATGTCAATTTTTTCCCCATAAGCTGTTTGAATTATCAATTCCTTAATTTTTTTCCTTGCAAATTCGATGACAATATCTCTTGGTTTTTGATACTTAGTTGCATATTTGGAGTTCACTCTATACACTATATACTCTATATCCTCTTCCAGTCTTTCCTTATCCCAATCTATTAAGTTTGCCAATCTTTGAATTACTATATCTTGAATTTCCTCTTCCTTCTCTTCCACTATTCCTCTCAGCCTAATACAGTATTCCTTTTCTTTCATTTCTAAAATTGTTAGTCTATCCCTTTCTATATTTTTTCCATCCTCTATTTTCTCTATCCTTTCTCTTACTTCTTGAATTTCTTCTTTTATTTCCTTATTCCACAATTCTAACTTCTTATCCAATCTCTTTTCAAAACCTTGTAGTTTTTCTTCTAGTAAGCATGTTATAGACTGTACAGTTTTTTTTGTGTAATCCTCAAACATGGCTCTCATACCTTCTCCCTCAGCAGTTTCTGATTTTCTTCGAAGCTGACGTCTAGTGTTCATTTTCCAAATAATTAAATATTTTCACTTAAAATATTATATTTCCTAACAAAAGGATTCTATGTTTTAGGACTAAGTACAATAACAATATCAATTATAGCAAAAACCACATATAACAGAGTTCTATTTTAACTATTTTATCTCCTTAATCATCCAATAGCTGTTCACAAATATGGCGATTGTAAATTAATTAATTAATCCCTTTCTTGTAACTTAATGAGGTGAAGTTAGTCTCACCAAAAAGTTTGAAGTTTTCTTCACTGTCAAGAAAGTTTCTTTTATAGTTAATTCAGAAGGTCCCTTTTAAATAAAGAAGAGAAAGGCAGCGGTTCTGTCCGACAACGGGCTGGAACGCGGCTTCGAGAAATCTTTTACTCCCTGCTTCTCAGCTGTGTTTTCCCTCTGGCGAGAATAACAAAAGACACAGGCACAACCAACTCTCTCGCCTTGCCGTCCAGAAGCTTACGGAGTCTGTCGCTCGCAGCCTCTTCTTCCCGGGGCTGCCTCCATGTCTTGCACTCCACCAACTCCGTCAAAGCCACTTGTTTTCCGCGTCCCTTGAATGAATTATGAGAGCTACAAAGAAGCACAACCTGCCGCCATTCCCCTTCCGCCCGGAAGTCACATATTGATATAACACTGATTATCTCCCACACCCCTTTGAAAACAGGGCCATTTGCCCTCTTTGAGTCATTCAGCAATTCACCTGTTTTCCAGAATTTCTGTAACTTAATATATAAAGATTTAGCCAGACCATCAGCAAGTTCCTGCAGTACTTTAAGATTCAGTTCATCCAGCCTTAACTTATTCCAAAGGCTGATGTAATGGGAAGAAGGAATAAACTTGAGGAACAGGAGGAAGAGCTGCAACCAAGACAACAGTCAGATAAAAGAAATTTGAGTCTGGGCCAGATGTGTAACCCAAGTAAGCATATCAGACAACACTCTCCCTAGTTCTCACGGTGATGAAGGGAGGTGGGAAGCGCATTCAGACTTGCAAGATTCTGTTGCTATAACCTTATAATAAAAGTAGTATTAGCTTATGTAACTTTAGTTTCCTAGTCTGGTCTACCTTAGAGGACTGGGTAGCCTATCTACATTGCCTAGTTGTCCCATTACCAGAAAGAGACAGCAAACATTTTTTGAGAGCAGAAACAGACAATGTCAGTTTTACTCTCCTCCTTACCATTGCAACTTCAATGCCCCTGAGCAAATCTTTTTGTCTTATGTCATCTTGGATAATCTTATCTGTTTCGGCTATAGCACTACTTCCTTGCAGGTTCACTTCACCAGTTTATTGGCTACTTTGCTGAGAAGAAACACCTCCTCAAGCGAGCCAATGCTTACCATTAGCTCTAGTACCTTAAGATCTTCCATTGCCCTTTGTGTTGTTGCTGTTATTGTTCTTGTTATTCTTTCAGAGCTTCCTTTTTTGTATTCTTTAAAGAAAAAAGTACAGTTCAACCATTTCACCATGGTGGACTGTGCTAGTCAGGAATTTTTAAAACTGGCTTAGAATCATGAGCATACTACAACAGCTTAAAAGGTAAGTGCAAATATAGCCTAAGTAATATATTCCTGACAATGTATTTATCAGTCTCAGGTGTCAATCCTGCTCTCCCATCCTGCTTTTCACAATTGCTTAATGGAATATGTATCTTCTTGAAGAAGACTGAACAAGAATGATTGAGTAGTTTTGCCTTTATTAAAATTTATTTTGATATGAGAAGACCTCCTCATAGGCATGTGAATATAGTTTTTGTGGTAGTGATATGGATATCACTTTCCATTGCCTAGATCCCAATCTAGTCTATAAATCTGGAATTCCCTGATGGCGTCCCATCCAAATACTAACCAGGCCTGACTCTGATTAGCTTTCCTCCCTGAACACTGTCTGCCCACATTCTGCCCAGCTGCTGAAACCTTTTGCTAATTGCTAGCATTTGTTGTTCATTAAGCAATTTCTATACTGATTCTTTTTTTATTTTGAACATATCTAACAACAAATAAAAAAAACACCCTTTTTGTTGTTCTTAGCCTCTTTGCCAACCTCAGGTCATTCTGAGCTTCAGCTTTCCTAACACTATCTCTACAGTTCCAGACCACTTTTCTTTATTCTTGATTTCCATTTCCTATGGGTGCTCTTTTTAATTTTCAAAATGATTCCAAATAATGGCTCCCAGTGGTATTAATAAAAATATATTGCATAATTATTCACTCTCCTTTCCCTGATGGATTTTTTTTTCATGGAAAGGAAAAAGACAAATGGTGAGAAAACATGTGTTATTCCATACAAGTGGAAGAATAGGAAATTTAAGTTCCCTTTAAAATTAGAATGAAGCAATGAGTGTATGACTAAATTTCATCTGAATTCTAATAAATATGTTGATTTTTCATTCCTAATGTAACATAGAATAGTTTTAAATCTACATTAATTCCTCACACACCTTTTATTCCTAAATTTCAGGTATGTTTTCTGGTACAAAAGCTACACAATAACCGATGCTTTGATTAACTGTAATTTATTAAAGAAACCACAGTTGTGTGAATACAGACAAATTCCAAACCAGAGATATACGCTAAGCCACAAAGAAGGAACCTATATTATAGATAGTGTAGTGTGTGTCATTTCATTCACAATTTTGAGAAGTAATTTCAGGGATGCAATACATACCCACATTTGAATTTCTTGGAATGAAGATACTAACTAGTGCTTTTGTTTAACAAAAAAAAATTGTATATATTTATAAAGATTTAAGATGTGAATTCATGGATGAATAGTTTTAATATTTTGGCAGATGTTCCTAAATCTACTTTTCCTACAACAAAAATTTAGGGAGACAACTAGCTTTCTACTCAGCTTTCTGATTCTTTTCTCAGTCTGCCTTTCCCTAAACTATCATCTTTCTTAGATAGAATCATATCATTGATAAAATCATCTCCAGAAAAAAATATAAGGAAAAGAAATTCCTCTTTTCTAAAATGATTTCTCTTTCCATAATAGATGCTGATTATTTCTTTGTAACTGATGGCTGTCTATTGCTAGCAATATCACTTCCTTAGGAAAAGACACATTTACTGATAAAAATCAGTATAGTACAATTTCCTAATCCAGTAGATATTCAAATATAGAGCTGGTCAGGTTTTCTTTTTTAAACCTCTTAAAAAGTTCTGCTCTAAATAAGGAATGGAGAACCAGTTATTTTCCAGGTATTGTGTGTCTGTACCTCCCATTATCTCTAATACTTGGCTTGATTGATGCAACTTGGAATGCAAAGACATATGGAGGGCCACATCCCCTTCCCCATGTTATAATTAAAGAATTGCAGAATTCATAAGATCCTGAAATGTCATCCAATTCAATCCCAAATCCTATAATGTAATTTTGTTATTATGTTATCCTTGACCAAATTACAGAATTTTCAGTGATGACAGACATATTAATAATGGGAGACTTCAATACCCAGACATCTGTTGGAAAACCAGCAATCTTGCTGACTATTTTATTTTCTGGAAAGTTGAGACAAGGGGAACGGACAACATAGTCTTGGAGTTCAAGACACTACAGAGAGGGAAATTGGAACGTAGGCATGCAGATAAAGTAGATTTTAGGACATCCAATTTCAACAACCTTACAGAAGTACTAGGCAGGATCCCATGAACAGAAATCTTGAGGTCAAAGGGAGCACAGGAGGATTGGGAATTTTCAGAAATAAATCAGAAGTTTAATCACACACTATTCCACTGAGAATTAAACATGGTGGACAGCTTAGAAAGCCACTCTGGATGGACAAGGACCTTTTGAATGAGCTAAGTTATCTATTTCATGTAAAAGAAATGGAAGATTGAGACATACCAGCAAGTAGCTAATACCTATGGAAATTCAGAAACACTAAAACACAAGAGGAACCTAGTTTCGTAAGGGAAACATCAATAAAAAGGGCCTTTGGCCCTGTCAATAAGGGGCCAATGGTAGGGGAGGTAGACCCAGTGCTTGAAAAGGATGGTAGGATAGTAACAGATGACAGGGAGTGGGCAGAGATCCTGAATTCATACTTTGCTTCAGTTTTCTTCCCAAAGGAAACTGTTTTCAGACAACTGAAGCAGAACAATTGACACAAGGAGGGAGTACCAACCCAAGGCAAGAGGTAGCTAGAGAGCAGTTGACTACTATGAATGAGTTTAAGTTTCCAGGACCAGATTAATGGTCTTTAATTAATTAATTACCAAATGAAATGTATATTCCAGCAGCAAATGAATACTTTTTAATATTACCTGAAGAGCCCTCAAGTAAAAGTAGATGGTATGAGATCCTATGAATAGTGTAGCCAGGAGAGGGGGAAGAGGGAGAAGAAGGTACCATGTTTCCCCCGATGCTTTATACTTTACTGTTTACTTACATACAGTTTTTCATGCCCCACTCTCTCCCATTTTCCTCCCATATTTCTCAACACCAGATGATAACCAACTAGCACTCCAGATCCTTTCTCCCAATCCTCTCCAACAACCATTAATTAATTGAATAGTTTATGCTATTTTATTATCAATTTTATATTAAAATAAATTATTAAGAATTCCGATAACTGTTCTGTAGAAACTGAGAGTAGAATGTTTGAGACTCACTGGAAAGGAGCTTTTGTAACAAAACTGTTGAGCAATCCAGCATTTGTGTGCATGCATACCAGAGACAGCTGAAAGGAAGTGTGATTTTGCTTTTCGTATTGTTAATTTCTGGATTTGGAAGATTTCCTTCCCCCTAAAAGAAAACTCTATGGTATTAGTAATAAGAATCACTAGAGTACATTTCTTATCCTACAGTGAAGTCATCAGAGACTTACTGGCATTTTGTAATTTTTATGATAACTAGAGGCACGGGAGGTCATAGGGGCAAATGATGAAAGCAGCTTACATCATCACTATGAAATCACTATTCTGCCCCTTTGTTATCATTTTGGCTACATTTTGACAAAAGCATTGCATTATTGTGGATGTTGTTGATGTTAATTTATAAATATGCAGGATGAACATACCTTGGCCTCAGATGAATTATAGATAAAAACTAGGCATACTGTTTTAGTGGTATATTTCCTGCATTCATTTGACATGATGGTAAGAAACAATAGCTAGATTTAGGAAAGGAACATGGCTCACTCAAAATAGCTGATGCAGTAAGGCTATGCCTATCTCCTCGAAGAGCTATTGTTAATTAACATAGATATACTGGACTTTGGACAAATCACCTCCATAAATAATTCATAAATAATTCATGATGTGAAAGTCCTCACACATTTAAAATAAATAAACTGATACTAATCAACTAATCAAACTAAGGATGGATGGAAACTTCTGCATAAAAGAGAATTGCTTCCAGCCCTTTAGATAATTTCAACTTTCATGGTAGCATAAATAGTTTGGATTTGATACATAGCAGTTGTTATGTGTTTTTCATAATGACTTCACAGTTTCATTGCAATTGATCTTGTCGAGTCTTTGTGTCTGAGGAAATAAATTCTTGCAGCATTATTCCTTGCTAGCCAAGAGAGGCCTGACATTTGATGTCCTCTGGATCCTTTGGAAACAAATTTACACTGAGCAACTACATGCATTTTTTCGTATTGTGTGTGTCACCTGACATCACAATTATGATTGAACATGTAACTTTCCTTTCTGTTAAGAATCTATAGAGTATACATGTGCATATACCTGAAACATGCCCAGCTGGTTTAGAAATGTTTTATATAGAAACATATGTGCAGGAAATGTCATAGCAGTTTTCAGACATTTACTGTTTGGTCAACATTTTCTCTTAGGGATGTGCATGATATGTACTGTGGGCTATACAAATTTTGCTACATTTTAATAGCAAGTGAATGTAGAATTCAAGAAACTAAAGCCAGGTATATGACATGAAAAGAATTTTGAAAAATCAGTTTTCTATACTATTATTCTAGACTTTATGTTATGTCTATGTATAATTTAGATATATTTGTCTGTATTTAGAATAAGCGTTTAGAAGAAGTGAAGCGGCAAGAACAAGAGCTTCTGGAAGCTCAGTCAATTCCACTGAGAAACTACTTAATGAAGCATGTGATGCCAACCCTTATGCAGGGGTTGAATCAATGCTGCATGGTTAGGCCAGACGACCCCGTTGACTTTCTGGTAAGGGAATGAATCTATCTATCTATCTATCTATCTATCTATCTATCTATCTATCTATCTATCTATCTATCTTAGGTAGGAGACAAAAATGTTCTATTTTTATTACTTATTTGTAAATTTTAGTTAGCCGTTTTATAACTTACTTGTAAATCTTCTGGTTGCGGCAAAACTGACAAAGATTCCTGTAACTTTATAAGGAACCTACAATGCCTCCATCAGTTACTCTAAACAACATACACTGCCATTAGCACAATTCCTTCAAAACTGAAAGACTTGTTTTTTGAAACTATTTTATCAGGTGTAGGGGGAAAAAAAAAAAAAAAGGCTATGCATCTCAGTACAGTTTAACTCACCAGTACCCCATACTAGGTTTTATAATTTGGCCTTACAGGTAGTCCCCAGTTTAAGAATGAGTTCCATTCCCAAGGTCTGTCCTTAAGTCAAATCTGTATGTAAGCCAGAACAGTATTATTGTATAATACTGTATAAGTAGTATTGTGTAATAAACTCGAACCATTGTGTATTTAACTCGAATCTTGCTATAATAGGCTCCGTTCTTAACTATGGGTTGTCTGTAACTGGGTATTCTTAACCCAGGGACTACCTGTATTTCTATTCATCATGCTATAAATTACACATCTGCTCGCTGTTATCTTATAAGCTCTCTTCTAACCATCACGGAAAGAGTCACAAGCTTCCTGTGCATTCTTTACAGTCCTAAAAACAGACTTTTAGCTGATCTTAGCTCTAGATTCAGTCTTATATGTGTGCATAGAATATTATTTCCCTTGCAGTAACACGTTTTTCCCCAAGTTTTACCATATACTTCAGTTTGTGATTGACTTCTACCATGGACAGTACAATCCTATTTACTTAAAATTACATTCCACTATGTCAAGTGTTGCTTACTGCCAGGTAAGTATGAATAAGGCTGCTATCTAGGAACAGCAAATGAGCAGATGTTACTATATGTGGAGAAACCACACATTAATGGACTTTTGTAAAACAGACCAGGCCCATATCTATAAAGAAAGAAGTAAAAACAAAGGGGGATGAGACAAAATATCAAGTCCAATTTATAGTTTATTAAGTTATGGACATACAAGGACAAGGGAAGGGGAGCAAGCTTACTCAACTGATGTATACATAGTTTACAAACATTTCAGAAAGTTTCAGCAATAATGAAAACAGGGTTGAAAGTGGAATATAGAATATAGATTAAAGAGAGGTAGAAATGTCAGGAACACTGTTAGAAGTCATTGAACCAGTAGAGACAAGATATTTCAGGCTTTCAGGTTTGGGCTTTGATGATGGGATCCTTGTTTATGAACATTGTACCACTATGCAGTGTAGCCCAATTATACTGTAAGGTAATGTTGAAAATCACTGTACCTAGTAGTAATCTGTTACGAATAGACTGGTTCTAGGTGGATCTTCCTCCAGCAGATCATAAATTTTGAATCAAGGATAGCATTGAAAATATCTGGGACACTGAGTCCCATCTTTAATCATTCCAACAATAGAATGTAGAGCTAATTGTCTGCTTGAGTAGTAAACCTAAGAAAATCTCTTCCTTAAGACAGGGAAACTTTGAAGACAAAAGGGGTTAAAAATATCTCTTTCCTGATTCTGCATCTAAAAGGATGATGCAGGACTCAACACAAACTTTCAAGCCAAATCCAGGCATGTTGTTTGGAGAGAGAGGGAGACACCACCAGTCTACATGTGCTGGTAGAGAGCAGAGCAGAAGAACAGCAGAAAGAGAAAACACCTGATGGTGCAATGGGTTTTATTACCTCATCTCAGAACCAATTCCTGCCAATCTATAGTTTTACATGGAATTCTCAAAGAATGCTATGATTTTCTTGATCTTGGTGCCTAGAATTTTCTTTACTGGAAATGTTATTAAAAATATTCCATGGTAGAACTAACATATTATCTTAAATATTAATTTGCTTAACATCTCACCTTTTGGGGTATGGACAGAGGTTTTCTTGTTTTGAAATAGATCCTCCTTGGTATAATTCTATGAAGGTAGCCTTGGCTTAGTCTTTGATTTTGATTAATAGGCCATCTCCCTAGGGTGGATGGTTTGGCTTGTGCAATTTTTCATCTGATTAATAATGGAGCCTGAGCTCAACAGTTTTTCCAATATGCTCGAGTTTGTGTGTTTGTTTTGACTATATTCTTCTTTGATCTGGGTTTCCATATACACATTCACTTCTATATATGAGGCTCTATTTCATAATGGGATTGCCTGTGGCAGGAACTATACTGTGGATGTACCAAGTAGAAGTTGCTATTATAGCTACAGTACAACCCACTGTCTAGCACCTCACCAGTACCAGAGGTATTTGATATTTTAAATTCATTCTATTTCTGTTCATTTTAGAAAATGCACTAATATCTTTAATGTATAGAAAACTAACAAATCTTTTATGTGGATATTTTTTAATCAACAGGCAGAATATCTCTTCAAGAATAATCCTGAATTTGACTAAGAAGTATAAACAGTTGCCCTGTTATGCCTTGTTAAATTTAATTTTAAATTATTGTTGTGCAATATGCTTGTACAATATACATTCAATATTACAACAAATGCTTTTTAAAAAAATTATTTAAGAAATCTGAAGTTTGAGGGTGTGTAAATTTATCTGTAATGAATGACAAAGTACAGTAGTATCTGATAAATTGCAGGAAGTTCCTTTAAAACATTTAGAACAAAGAAACAGCTTCAAAACTATTGTTCTTGGAAAATATCTAGGTTATCAAGTTTACTAAGAACATGTACTTAAGCTGTACAGTTAAGGAAAAGAAAAATATTGGTACTTGTTCAGTTACACCAAAAATCCTTTTACAATGCAACCATATGCAAGTTTATTCAAAGTAATCTCACTGTAATTAATTCAGCTTATATTCACAAAATAAAATTACAGCCTTAAGACATTTCTCCCATGACATAGCATCAACCATATCTCCTTGAGGAATATAAAACAGTAATGAGGACATGCTCTATATCATCTCAGTGCTAGCTGGGCGACACTATAATATTAGAGTTGGATGAAAAGTAGTACCTCCAATGGTATAAGTTGCCAACAATTGACAGTACTGGCATGCTAGAAGCTTTCACGTGTTCTTTAGCACCTATTCTTTCACTTCATTTGGTGGGAAGTTGCTGTGGAAAAAGCTTGTGCAGCTATTGCTTGTGAAATGGAAGCCACTGGTAAGTGTGCTTTAATGATTGAATTTTGGACTGCCAATGGAGTCCCCCCAGTGAAATTCACCACCAGGTTGTTTTTGGTGATGACTGTGTTGATGTGAGTACTCTGTGTTGCTGGGCCAAAAAATGTGAAGATGATGAACCGGGAAGAGTTTATTTATGATATCAAGAACAAAGTGGACAACCTGTGACAGCAACTGATGAGTTTCACATGAGAAAGGTTGATGACCTGATTAAGGACAATTGATGGAATCACAGGAAAATTGCTGTCAAGCTTGGCATTTCACAGGAATATATGGGTCATATTAATGATGTTCTTCAGTGTCAAAAGATTTGTGTAAGATGGATTCCTCATATGCTGATTGCAGAGATAAAAGCCCCAAGAGTTGAAATTTGTCAGCAATTATTGTCACTTTAGGACAGGGGTTCTCAAACTATGGCCCGTGGGCTGGATACGGCCCGCCAGGGTCATTTATCTGGCCTGCCCGCCCGATTGGCCGCCACTGCTGTCTCTCAGAAGCGGAAGTGTCGGGGCTGTGTTGGGAGCTGCAGGCACGAGGAGGGAGATCGCAGAGCTGGACTCTTCTACATTACAGGTATACTGGGTCCGGCGGCTCTCCTCCTCTCCTCATACTCCGCGGGAGGGATCCTCCGTGCAGGGTGATCGGTGTGTCATTCTCCAAGCTGCTTGTGTTATTGTTTCTCCCAATTGCCCACCCCGTTCTTGCAATCCCTCGGAAACCATCTGGTCTTCCCCAGGTCGCATGAGTACAGGCGCCCTATTTGGAGAACGGCAGGAGCCCTGTTCTCATGGTGCTTCACGTTTGCATTTTATGTTCTTTCTTGTTTTACCCACACAATGGATTTCATTGGGAATGTCATTAAAATATTTCCAATAACCTGCTGCCATGACTAGGTTTTAGTCAACAGAAGGCACTATCAGTGCCTGAAACTTATTTCCAAGATTAAATTCCAGTTTTACAGGGACAGTCCTGATTTTGGGGAAGGCATCCTCGAACTAATGGGAGGGCTCAAGGTAGAGCAGGCAGAACAGTATGGGAACAAGTAGCCAAAGAAATGATGTCTTTCCATTACTCATCAAGTCTCGGGGTACCTTGTGGTGGAAGGGAACGTGGGAATGAAGCTATTCCATTATCCATTTTACTGGCTGATTGATTAGTACTAGTCTGCAGAAATCCAGAATAAGAAGCAAAGTTAGTGTTTCCTGTATCTCTTTGCTGACAACTAATGGATTTTTGCAGATCAGGTCTGATAGCCTTATGATGCAGAGCGTGGTCAATTGATTGTTAGTCATTTATTAAATTAATTTGGCCTGGAAATAATTTTTCACAGAGTGTAAAAGCACAACAGGGAACAGGAATGTTTGGAACTATTTAAAGTTGCTTCATTCCAGAGAAGCTCTTCTAAACATCTTTGTGTCCTTTTTTTTCTGGAAATTTTTGCCTGTGACCTTGGGGAAATTGACTTGTAGATTTGTATACATGTATGCATTTTTTAATATTCGTATATCCAAGTTTTTATTTTTGGAAATCAGGTCAACCTACTTCTTTGCAAATTATCAGGACCGCAGAAAGCATTGTACTCAGTTTCTGTTTCACTTTTTCTTCTCTTTCGTTCCTTGCATTTATATCCAAACTCCTCTTCCTTGCCCAGACCTATTCCATCATCTCAAATTCTTTGTACAGGTAGTCATCGCTTAACAACCATTCATTCAGTAGTTATGCTCAGTCCCCAAAGTTACAGCTGTTGCAGCACCCCTGCAGTCACATGATCAAAATTCGGGCACTTGGCAGCCCGTCCACACTTACAGCCACAGGGGCACTTCAACTCATGCTTCCTCATACTCCGCGGGAGGGATCCTCTGTGCAGGGTGATGGGTGGGGTCCAGGGCGCCCTATTACTTTCTCCATTTGGGCTGTGTGGTTGCCCCTCAAGTAGGAGAATGGCCACTGGCACTGACCAATAATGCGGGGGGGCAGGGGGTGGGGGGCTGGGATGGGGGGAGGATAACATTTACTGACACTGACCACCAATGCAGGGTGGGGTTTATGTTGGTTAAAATTGTTCCTTATTTTAATTATTGTATTTTTTTTCCTGTTTTTTTTTTTTGTACTACAAATAAAATATGTGCAGTGTGCATAAGAATTCATTCATGTTTGTTTCAAACTATTATTGTGAGCCGCCCAGAGTCACCTGTTGGGGGAGATGGGCGGCATACAAGTTTAATAATAGATAGATAGATAGATAGATAGATAGATAGATAGATAGATAGATAGTCTGGCCCCCCAACATTCTGAGGGACTGTGAACTGGCCCCCTGTTTAAAAAGTTTGAGGACCCCTGCTTTAGGAGAATGAAGATTTTTTTTCACAGCACTATGACAAGGTAATGAAACACGGGTCATCATTATGAACCAGAAATGAATTTTCAATCCATGGAATATCATCAGAAAAATTTACCTGTGGCAGGAAAAAAAAAAAAAAAAAAAATCAAAATCCAGGCTTTGGCAGGAAAGTGTATGCTTATAGGTGGTCCTCACTTACCAACCTTTCGTTCAGCGACCATTCAAAGATATGATGACACTGAAAAAAGAGACTTATAATCGGTACTCAAAGTTCTGGCCATCACAGCGCCCCCATGGTCATGTGATTGTAATCAAGGTGCTTGGCTACTGGCTCACACTTACAATGGTTGCAGCAACCTGTGGTCATGTGATCGCCATTTGTGACCTTCCCACAAGCAAAGTCAATGGGGAAGCTGGTAAGGAAGGTCACAAGTCACTCTAGTAAGTTGCTTTCACCCTCCCCCACCCAGCAGCAGCCATCCCCAGTACCACTGCACCCAAACCACGCCTGCTTGCAAGTCACCTGGAACTTGCTTAATGACCTGTCATCCTTGCTTAACAACGGTATTAGGGAGTGCTGGAATTGCCATCACTAAATAATGCAGTCATGTGATGTTGCATTTTATGACCACATTGCTTAGCAACAGAAATTCTGGTCCAATTACCATCATTAATTGAGGACTACCTGTACAGGTTTGTTGGGATGCAGATGGCATATATTCACATGGATTTATTTAAATCTGGCAACACTACCATCTCAGAGTGCTACCTTTTAACAATGCTTTGAAAAAACAATTAAGCCAAAGGAAGGAAATTTTGCTGCATCTTGGGACACCAGGCCTCAGTCCTCATGAGCCACCCAAGAGGCAGTTACAAAGTTGGATTTCACTGTCTTACCCTATCTGTCATACTAGGCACCATGCTATTTCCACCTTTTCCCCTAGCCGAAGGAATACTTTAGTGGACATCTGTTTGATTCAAATGAACAGATAGATAGGACTCTCAGGAGCTGGTTAACGAGATAAAGCATGCAGTTCTTTTGTGATGGCCTTAAGAATGGAAACAATTACTGTAGGTGGAGAAATAAATACAGGTGACAGAAGAGCTCACCTACTTTTTCCTATTTTCTTTTATTAAAAAAACATTTATTTTCCTATTTTCCTGTTTCATTTGTTAAAATAACCCTATTTAAACTGAAGTTATGGAGGTGGAGGCATTACTTTTCATTCAACCAACCCCTCATTATTGTATTCTGAGTCACTAATGGAGAAATGTCCTTAGTCTTGTATTGCCTTCAACACTGGTTGACAAGGTGCTACTGGGAAGCTCAGAAAGATGTAGATTGTCACCTATTAGCCCCTGAATCTGGTAACACAATGTATGATGCTTCTATTAGCCCCCTGAATCTGGTAACAAAATGTACAGTATAATTAATTAAAATAATGTATATGGCTACCCATCTCACAACAGTGACTTCAGACAGTCTGCAAAAATTAAAACAAGTTAGAAGCAACGCCCCATGATGCCCCATAAGCCTATTGGGAAACAGTGGAGCTCACAGAGAAGTGTTACATGAATGTATTGACAAAGACCAAAAACCGCCCATGCTACTGCATTTTGGACCAGCTGCAGATGCCAAATATTCTTCAAGGGCAGTCTCATGCAGAGTGTGTGAAAGTAATCCAACTGCAAAGTTACTATGATGTGAGTCACCAGGAGCAAAGCCTTTTAGACCAGAATGGGTGCAACTGGTGCACAAGACAAACCTGTGCAAAGGACCCCCTAGCCATGGCTGCCACCTACTCATCAAGCAGAAACCATGAGTCCAGGACCCCCAAATTGCACAATAATTCTCACTGGGGAAGTACCCCCAGGCAAAGTTAAAGGTGGGAAATCTCTGGAGTGGTGTGCAGGGGTGGAGGTCTTAACACCCACAGCCAGTCAGTCTTGCCAGTGTTCAGCCAGAGCCTGTTCTCCCCCATCCAGACCCTCACAGCCTCCAGGTACCAGAAAAGGACCTCAGTGGCATCACTTGGCCCAGGGTGGAGATCATCAGCATACTGATGATACGCACCCCATGTGACCTCCCCCCCCCCGCAACGCTGACTGAACCCAGGTCCGAAAAAAGGAGGAGATCCACTATAAGACAGTGCCTCCCAATCCTCTAAAGATGGGCCAGAAGGATTCCATAGTTGATAGTATCAAACAGGTCTATGAAGTCGTCACATAAAACTTTCAGTTCGACTTTGACTCCTTTATTCATGGTACCTCCAACTCTGACTCCTTTAATTATATATTGATATAACAAATAAATTATACTAATTACATAGTTCCTATATTGACTGCAGACATGCAACATACAAGGCATTTCATCACTGCCAACGTGAATCGCAGGCAACTTTTTAGAACCCTAACCTGTTAAAGCTTGAGTCTAAAGGCTATAGCTAAGGCATTCTGGGTTTTTTATTTTATTTATTAAGAAATTACAAACATTCAGTAACCTTATAGTTTGGACAAAGGATAAAAGCTAAAAAATAAAAACAATGAGGTTATATTTTTATCAAAATATATATTCTGAAATTTGTAGAGAACTTGAAATTAAAATATATCCTGAAAAAATAGGTTAATCAAATTATTATTTATGAAATAGGACATTTTAACCGATTATATTATTTATATTATATACAATTTAAATTTATTAGGAGTCAGAGTCGGTACATTTTACCGACTCCAACTCCAATAACCCAAGAATTGCTTTCAACTCCAACTTCACAACTTTGACTCCACAGCTCTGGTATCAAAGGCTATAGAGAAATCAAGGAAGGCCAGGCTGGACTCTACCCCTATATCGAGCCTGCCAGGGGTCATCAACAAGCACTATCAATGCTGTCTCAGTCTATAACCAAGACTGAACTGTGACTGACAAGGGTTCAGTTAATCTGTTTCTTCCAGGGCCCTCTGGAGCTGTATGCCATCCACCTTCTCAACTGGAGATTGGATGAATGTTGTCCAGATCCATTGGGTATAGCAACAGTCTCTTTCTGTGGGGTTACCAGACAACTGCCTCCTTCAAGGCAGACAGAATCACCCCCTCCTGCAGAGAAGCATTCACTGTTGTTTGGACCGAACCATCACCTCTCAGGAGAACTTAATCAGTGAGGAGTGACAAGAATCTAAAATACAGATGGCTGAATTCACAGCACTGAGGAGCCTGTCCACTTCATCAGCGATGAGTGGCTTGAACTCTTCCCAGATAACTGGGCCAGACTGTATCTTAGGCAACTCCAAATGATCTGTACAGCCAGATTCCGAATCCAAGTGACTTTATACAACAGATGCCTAGGATAGTTCTTACAGTGGCCCCTGCAGGTATTCCTGTGAGCCCTGCTTACCCAGGAGGGGCCAGATTACCCTGGACAGGTCCACCAATTGGCACTCTATGGACACAATAATGGCAGAGAAATATTTTTTCAGTGCCCTTATCACTGAATATACTGCCTGAATCACTGAATATGATGAGATAATGTTACACTGGTTCAGTCGGATTCACTCTTTGTTCAAATCTGAAGATCTCATTTAGTTTCCATTGATAAGCCTATTCTTTGTGAATCTATCTCATCAGAAATAAATAAAAACCACATAACTGCCTAAGTTAATAGGAATATCATTTTGGATAACAAATGCCATCTTCTATGGCCTTTTCCAGTGTTTGAATATTAAAAATGCATCATTATCATGAAGATGAATACTACTATATGAATCATAATCATGCATAATAATAAAAAGGCTGTAGCCTTTTCAGTGATATGACAATCTTATTCAGATGGGACAACTAGGATTTGTATCAAGGGTTATCTGAGGATTTTAAATTGTACCATGGCAACCTTTATAACTTTTTCTCCTTGATGGTTTCAGATGTCTTTGTACTATCACTCAAAATCCTGATTTAGTCTCATCAGCATTTTTGGCGTGTTCCACTATTCAATATTTGTGCTTAGAATGGCAAATGAGGTTCAGATGTATCCTAGAAAATAGGATTAGGAAACATGCAGCTCTCCTGATGTTGTTGATCTACAGATCCCAGAATTCTCTACCATTTGCCTATGCTGGGAGTTTGAGGTTCAGCAGAATTTCAGGCAGTATTTTATTCCAGTCCTCTCTGGTGAAACATGTGACCTCCTATAGATATAAAGCATGTGGTTCTGCTCTAATACTGACTTCAGCCCTTTATACACATTTCAAATGAGTGTATGCTTCCCCAACCTCCCTTATCCTCAGGATATTGTCAAATATACCTACCTATGAACATGGGTGTTTCATTTGGGCATTATGGGCAACAATTATGAATAGACATTTTCTTGATAACTTTTCTTAGAAAATCTTTGCTTTTACAAACTTAAATAGTCTGCTCTTTTTATGCTTCCATTCAGGCAGCTTACGACTGAAATTTTCCCCTTCCTGGATTAATTACACAGACACACAAGACTGGGTTCAAACACAGTGCTAAGCTATAATATGATCTGTTTGGTTTTAACTTAGTATGTTGCATAAATGCATCTACTAGTATTTATTGTACAGCATGCTGCCAACTGTAGCTTATTCACAAACCATGGGTAATAAAATAATGGCTTATATATATATATATATATATGAACCTATAAAAAGAGATAATTAACAAACCACAATTTATACAACATTCTAAGGGAAAACATAGCTTAGCATGAAGTGAAAACTTTACCTGTAAGTGTAGGGAGATTTCTCTTTTCAATTTCCTCCCGCCGCCCCTTTGACAAATAGTAAAGGGAAAAAAAATCTACACTACACACAGCATGTCCTGCAACACCTATCAAGACGACTAGCGTCTGTGTCTTTCCGCGGTGCATGCTCAGTCAATGCCGGAACCGTTATCATTCAATTCAATTTCAATTTATTTATCTTCAAACGTCCGAATCGCCTGGAGGACTACATTACCCACAAACCACTCTGAAGTGGTGAGAGTCAAGCGCATACGGGAGTCCTCTTGCGTCACTTGACGCAGAGGGTGGGAAGCACCGTTGCGTCAGCACGTCCACTGGCCTCTGCACCGCTGCCCCTCCTTCTCCTTCCCCATCTCCAGAACGTTGCTGTGGTAGCGCCTGGGCGCCATGTTAGGAGGCCGGAGGGGAAGAGGAAGAATTAGAAGCGGCGGCAGCAACAACAGCGGCAACCAGCAGGCCTAGTGAGAGGTTCTTTCCCCTCTTTGAGAGGGTCCCAGCCAGGCCCATATCATGCTCACGGGGCCCGTTTTTCAGGGGCGGAAAGAGTGACTGTTCCGGGGAAGAGGTGACGGCGTTTTACCACAGCCGAAGAGACGATGCCGTTGTAAGTTGAGGCCCGCCAAAGGAGGGAGAGGGACTGTCTCGGGTATACTCGTGAGGCCTCACAGGAGCCTTGGGAGGCAACCTGAGTGAGCGCTTCCGGGCCGTGGCGAGTTCGCGGCCATTTGCCCGGCCGGCCGGCTTTCTTTCCTCCTCGTTTCCCCACTTCAGTCCCCCCTTTGCTCGCGGACTCACACTGGCCTTTTCCTTGTTATTAGGCCGGACAGCATCTTCCCTCAGCCGGGTCCATTTCCTCTTATACAGAGATGGGGTCGGCGCGCGGGAGTCTCATTGTATACCTCCTTTTTTTTCCTCCCTCTTGCGACTTAAGAGTACAACTTTGGGAGCCGGTGTGGTGCTTCCTGGTCCCCTGCCGGGCCTCGGCCACAGAACAGAGGCAGCAGCCCGACTGCAGCAGCCCCCTCCCTGCGCCGTCGCTGCCACTCAAGTGGCGGGTTGTCGCCCCTGCTCACGTGATTTTTAAAGCCGTTCTTCTGTGGGGACTGGGAGGAGGTCGTCTGGGTACAAAGCTCCTAGGTGGCTTGGTCTGTGGAGGCCCGCATGCTCTGTGCATCCATGCTGCCTTTGCTGGAATCGGCTGCTCGTTGTAACTCCGCGGGTGCTTGGCGCCATCTCCCCTGCTTATGAAAGTTGCTCACCGGTTGCAGCCCCTATCCATCTCCCCTAGTGCAAGAAACAAACCCATTTTCCATTCAGCAAGGGAGTTTTGAATTTTATCTCTTAAGAAACGTTTGCCTACAGCTTTCCATAATATAGATCCGTGCAGTTAATTGTATGTGATATTGAAGAATGCCAACTTATTCCTACCCTTCCTCTTCTTCCTTACTTTTGTCATTGGCATAGTATGGCCTCAAATTACAGGCTTTCGGTAGATCTGTAGATTTTTTTTTTCCTATTGTATTGTTTGTAATGTTTTGGTACACTTAGGAATGTTAAGATTTGGAAGTCCAGTAGCTTATGAGTTATGAGTAGCAATATGAGAATTTTCTTGGGCCACTTTTCCTTTAAATAGTTTCCAAGCCTGAATTGTTTTGCATTCTGATTGTATTACTGCAGAACCTCAATGATTATGTCAATATTAAGACATGCAAGATCAACCTTTGCTATATTAATTCTGTACTTCAAAATACATATAGGTGTATAAACTATAATAGTGTATGCTTGTAAAACCTATGTTAAAATAGCATTAGGAAACAATTGCTATGATTCTTTATGAATGCTTTGCAACAATTTAAATTACAGTTGTGCAGTGCTTCAGACTGTTTCAAAAAGGTGCTTTGGAATGCCTGTGGTTGAGAACATACTACCTGTCTGCAGCTCCTTAAAGCAGCTTTAAGTTGTTGCAGATAAATGCTATGTTTGTGTCCCGTGCACTCCAAAGCATCTTTTTGGAATCAAATTCAGAAGACTGTTTGGCTCTGATTTAAGGAAACTAACACAGTTTTAACTAAAAGGCTGTTAGGTTTACTGAAAAATAACTGAAATCAGCCTGCTCTGTAAAGGTGGGAACATTTGTCAGTATCATTTCTTGTTAAGCATAGCAAAACTTTCTACTCCAAGTATAAAACAGGATCTAACAAATCATGAATAATAGCTTCGGAAATAAATATAGTGGAGCCTCCCTATAATATACTAAACCATTCATGCATGGGTACTGTGTCAATTAAAAAAATGATTGTGAGCCATGGGTTATGGGTCGCCATTTCTGTTGGTTTTTATCATTGCCATCTTTTTGTTGGCAGGCTGGCTGATACCTCCTGGATCTTTTTAATGTTTTGATTTTTTTTAACTGGTGGGCCAATCAAGACTGCATATGAGATGGGGTGGGTAACTGAAATCTCTCCCTCTAATATAGTGGCCCTATATTAGAGCTACTTGTTTCTCATCTCTTTGTCTGGAGGCCAGAAGGAGAAATTAATCATAGTGAACTTCTGCCTCTCTGGGTTTGGGTTACATGCAGTGCTTCCATTCATTCATATAGGGGTATGTATGTCGTTATTCTCTAGTAAGTGTGAGATTTATCTCCTTAATAACTGGAGATATGACTGAGCCTTTTGCTCAGGCTAAAGCAATCAAGTTAGAAATTATTAATAATAATGCTAAATGCCATCTAATCCAGAAAACTAATGTGTACATAAAAGGAGGATTTGATGTTGGTTTAGTATCTTAGCTTGTCATGAGATTGTGTCATTTATGTGATATAAATAAGATAGTGTACATCAATTTGTATCATTTTTGTGATGACATCATATAAGTATTATAAACCAGCCCAAATGGCAGAATTTGTATGATGTCATCATGGAAATCCTCATGATGCCCTTCTCTCTAGGTAGACTTTCTTCAGTAATAGATGGACTCTCTCCACAATTAAAACAAGGTTGCAGTGTAATTACTTTTAGTATGTGGTTTCTTGAAATCACATCATTTTATAGTGCAGTTCCCTCCCTTCCCCCCCATTATTTAAATGTTAGATATGATACTATTTGTACTGTAGAGATAAGAGTGATACCCAGTCCTTTAAAAGAAAACAGTGAAGGATTGGAAGATGGCTTCTCTCTCTCTCTCTCTCTCTCTCTCTCTCTGTGTGTGTGTGTGTGTGTGTATCCTCTGCCCCAGAGCAATGCACTTCATTTCTTAAAATTTTATAATAATTATTTGGGGTAAGTATATAGCTTTCAGTTACATAGCAGAATGCATATTTCTCATGAATTTTGGCATTTTTAGAAATACTTATTTTAGGGAAAGAATGACAGCTATTTCTTACACAATTTTCTCAGTGTTAATGTTTATAACAATAGTGATCTGTTGGAAACAACTATAGCAAGAAAAAAAAGATAACTTCATTTTTTTGGTTTTCTTTCATACCCAAGCTTCTCTAAGTTCAGTTAAGAGAATGGCTGTTTCTTAAACTGGAGCCCTTCATTCAGTAGTGAGGGTTTTCTCCCACTTACTCCAGTTTCATTATCCCACTTACTGTGAGAAAAAAAAAAAACGTTTCCCCAAATTCCAGCCCTGTCTTGCTTTGGTGTACAGATGCTGCAGAGAATTCCACAATGCTTCATAACTTTTTTTCCTTTCCTTTTTCCTTTATTTTTAAGCTCCTTGTCACTCCGTCCCAAGGCTGGGAATTCTGTACATTCCTTTGGTATGTCAAAGGCCAGAGCCACACTAGGAGGTAACAGCTTGGCAGTGAGGCCTTCAGGCATGTCAGTTTACCTATCCTCTGTGTGAGCTCCAGATAACAGCCCTAGCAACAGCTGCATAACATCCATCTCATTTATTTATTTATTAGATTTATATTTTGCCTTAATTTTGTACAGCTCAAGTCAATGTATGCTCATGTTTTCTCCACCGCAACAACCCTGAGTTGTGGGTTGGATTTAGAGAGTGATTGTGTAATGAATTTAACTTTTAGTATATAATCACATAACCATAGAATAGCCATGTTTATCCTATTCATGAACTTTACTAGGAAACTCACGTTGCTGTAATGTTGGAGTGTAAGCTAGATACCTTGTACGAATGAGTTCTCAACACTGATAAGGCTGGAATGTTGGTGGGTGTAAGGAATGCAGTGAATATCATAAATTTATAAGATAACGGAACGAGAGGTACCATCATAACAAGTTACCCAACTGTTCCTAACGTGAACTGTTCCTGACATGCACTGTTCTTGAGATGACCTGGACGGAGTTGACCTGGATGAAGTGTTCACCAGAATTCTAAGTAAACAAGCTGGGTATAAAAGAAAGGATGGAAACCATGCCCACCTCGAAGTGCGAGACGACTCTTGTTGGAGCAGGGGACGCCCTGAGTCTGATTCCCAGCCTGTTCTAGCACAGCCTGATCAACTGTGTTGAGAGTGTATGTAAGTATTCTGTGTGAATGTGTAGCCTAGTTGGGCAAGAATATTGACAGCAACTTGGGTAGCCTAGTAGGGCAGTCGCTTATTGATACACTGTTGTTAGCCTTATAGGGCATCTTTGTTAGCCTAGTTGGACACGTACATTTATTGCTAGCCTTGTTGGGCATAAAATTTATTGTAATAAATATTACAAGAAAACAGAGAAATTATATGTATTAATCAACATTGATTAAACACTTGATTTGCTTTCTGTCCAGATAACACAAGAATAAAAGAACTAATTTTGAACTCTATTTTGAGTGAGTTGGATTCAATCATTTTGTAACAGAATTGGCGTAGTCAGCAGGATTCTTGGTTTGCATTTGGACAGAATACAATGGCAAGTGGATTTTTCTTAGGAAAAAGGAAAGAGAAAGAAAAGGAAAAGAAGGATAAGAGATAGACCATTTAGGTCTTACCTCCTGATAGTGAAGGACAAGCTGGTTGTTATGATGATATGCTACATAATATTCAACAAGAATTAACTGGAACTTGGGAAGTAACAGAAATGTTAGAAAAAGGTAAAAGAGAATTATTGGGGATAGTAAGGGGAGAAAAAAGTTCATTAGGAAAAGTAAAATCTACAATCTATAAGCATATACACCCTATTGTCAGTAAAGAAGAGAATGGGGACAAAGTCCAGCCGGCGACTATGTTCTTTCTAGATTATGTTATGAAAGCTGCTCTGGAAGGAATTGAGGAAACTAGGAATACAGTATTATGATAATGATGCAGGAGGAGGTTAATAAGAAAAATGAGGAATTAGAAGAAAAAAGTGTACAATATAGACAAGCTTTAGAACAAGTGCTTGAAAAAACTGAAATAGCTAGAGGAATGAAACAAACTATGGAAGACCAAACTAGACAATTACAAGAAATGAAGGCTAAAACACGAAACTTAACACAGCTGACAAGTAGGATTACGGCTGATAAAAACAAACAGGGACAGGTCTCGTGTATGAATGCACATGACTCATGTGAAGAGTTTGATACATCTTGTGATGAACCTGAATGTTATAACAACTCTTGTTGTGGTCCTTTTGGATCTCACATATCTGCTGTAAAGAAGGTTTCCATCAGTGCAGATACAGGTAGGGGATTTAAACATCAAATTTCTTATGAGCCACTTTCCGTAGGAGAACTAAGAGATTTAAAAGGAAAATTAGGACCCATAAAAGAACCAATTGTATGGGCCACTAATTTGGCTCTCGAAATGGATAAGGAAAATTTGATAATTTCTGAAGTCCAAAAGCTTTTTAGAATGTATGCTGAGACAGCGGACTTTAGTCAGAAATTAGATAATGAGCCTTGTTTCATAGTTTTGAGGAATTTCATTGAAGATACGGATTTAACGGGAGCTCGAAGAATAGTGATGAACTGGACACAACAATCGGGAAAGTCCAGAACATTATGTTAAATGATTCATTACAATTGGTCCGAAGTCACCCAGCTGGCTTCCATGCTTAAGGGAGAACTCACAGTATTCTGATTTCTGGCCCAGCATTTTAACCAGTACACCAAACTGGCTCTTGTGGGACCACAAAGAGTAGAGCAACCTGAGCAACAGAGAAAGCCAGCAACAGAAAACATCCTAGCCTTCCATTACCTATGGCTGAGGAAATGACAAGCAATGAACTTTCCAGATGGCTTTGCTAGGTAGTTAACAGTCCTTCTTTCCTGATCCCCAGGCTTCCCCTGAAAGGAGGTAGGAGGACCTGCTTTATATAGCCCTGAAACGTTCATGCCAGTTGAGCCCTTTACATTTTGAAGAGGAAGGAACCACCATTTTTTCCTATAATTCAGCTTCTAAAGAATCCCATTCAGAAGATAGATGCAGTTCTTTCTTTGAGACTGGGAGAGCAAATGATTCCACTGTTAACCACAGATTTGTGGATTTTAGAAATGTTGAACCAAGATTGCAGCTTAGTATCCATATGGTTTTTTCACTTCATTCTTCCCCCAGATCCCACTAAAAAAAAAGAAACACCTTCTGCTCCTGCAGGCCATAGACATGGTAGTCCTTTAGTCACCTGGAGGATAATAATTGTATATAGATAGCACTCAATCCGCAAGGTACAATCACAACCACTGCAATGGATACTGTTACCCTTCCAGTGCCTTACAATAAGTAGGTTCTAGAGATGCTTGCCATTCACATTACCGAGAAAATTATCTCAGTGATTCTCTACAGCATGATTAAAAGATAAACATACATGGTCTTCATGTCACATATCTAGTAATCCAGCTTCAGTGTGGGTTGTGCTGCCTAGGTGGAGAATCTCTGAAAGTCTGGATAACTGGTGAGGTGAAGTGCAGTATTACTTCCTTAGAAATGAGAGCAGCTTGGCTGGTACTACTCAGATTCCAGCATGTACTAAGAAACCAATATGTCATATTATTAGCATATGTCAGGGTGACAAGATTGTATATAAGGTGTGAAAGGGGAAGCAAATCATATGCTCTCATGAAAGAAGCAGTTATATTCATATTCTGAGCTGAGACACATATGACCTCCTCTCCCTCTTGGTTGGGCATATCAGGGAAATTAACAACTCGGGTCGAGTGGCTCAATTGCAAAGGCCTAGATTCAGGCAAATGAAGCCTGGACCAAAAATCCATATCATACATGATTCAGAAGACAGAAATTGATCTTCTAGGAACAGCAGACAACTGCAAGGTAAAATGCTTCTTATCATACTTCCCTACAGAAGGGGCAGAGATGGATAATGTCCACCTGATAGGGACCTAACAGTGTTCTCTGTGCCTCTTACTCTTCCTGCTGATCCTCAGTCTATTTTACCTAAGAAGGGAACAGAAAGTAGAACTGATTGGATGGCCCTCAAATGCTCGGGTCTGTCTATATCCTTGAAATTACTGTCCCAATGGCATTTCATATTTCAGTCCTTAGCTGATTAGAATTGTGCATCTGAAGGTTGAGCAGAACCAATTATACCAGCTAGGTTATGCATGATAACAACTGAAAATCATAATCTCACAGACTCTGCATGTCACATATACAAGCTGACCTAGGAAGAAAGAAAAATGTGAATGTCTATTTAAGGCTCAACACCCCAAGCTCTGGCCTTTCTACAGTTGGGACAGGATAGCAGTCTATACCAAGCACCTTCAGAAACAGTGTTTTTCTTAGTCCTAATCAGTAATTGCAGAAGGCATCTTTTGGCCCACTTTGACATCATAAGAATCCTAATTAGGAAGTCTCCTGTACTTATGGTACTGATATTGCACTGCTTTCCCATGTGGTACTTAACTTAAGGTACTAATACACCCACATATTGAATCTTTACACACCATATCCTTAAAATGCTTATTGTGAAGGTGGCCTCCCTAATAGCTATCACAGTACAATAGGTCTTGGAAATTGGAGCTTCTTCCACTACAGAGGAGCTATGCATCACACAAGTAGATTCTATGAATGGACACCACTTTCATGCCAGAGATTAACTGTATAGTCCATCACAGTCAAGAGTTTATCTTCTTGTAATTTGAGCCAAACGGAAGCTAGAGAAGGAATGGCATAAATTATGTGTGTGCTGGACCATAAAAACATACCTAGATAGTTCAGGCTCACAGACTACTAGCTAGTGTTCTTCTAAGAGGTGACCTTAAGTCACAGAGTCTCCTCAGCCATCATCACCAGATGGAACAGGGCTTACATTTTTACTAGTCCATAGGGCATAGCTCACCTTATGTAACGTAACCACCTCATTCACCTTCAACATAAATATTCCATTGGGGGACATATGCTGAGTGGCCACATAGTCATCCATCACATCTTTGTCAGGTGTTATATGCCTTACCTGAAGCATTTTTCATCAGGAGAGTACTACAGAAGGGTGTGTCTCTAGGAATTAAATATGACTAAGATACAGCCCACAGAGCAATTTTTTCTTTATTGATTGATGTGCCATCAAATTGGTGTTGATTCCTAGCAACCACATTTCTCCATGATGGTCTGTCCCTAACCTGTTCTTTCAAGTCTCCCAGTGGTGCACTCATTGCCATTGTAACTGAGTCCATCCACCTTGCTGCTGGTCCTCCTCTTTTTTCTTCCACCTTTCCCTGCATTAGAGCCTTTTCCAGGGAGCTGGGTCTTTGCATAATGTGTCCAAAGTAGGATAATTTGAGCCTGGTCATTTGTGCCTCAAGTGAGAACTCTGGGTTGATTTGTTCGATGATCCATTGGTTTGATTTCTTGGCTGTCCATAGTATTCTCAGGATTCTTCTCCAACACCAGAGTTCAAAGGCATCAATACTCTTCCTATCCTGCTTCTTTAAAGTCCAGCTTTTGCTTCCATAGAGTGTCACAGGCAATACCATGGTTTATGTGATTCTAATTTTTATAGGTATAGACACATCACGGCATTTGAATATCTTTTCTAAGGCCTTCATGCTCTACCAAATGCTAGTCTGCAGCATATTTCTTGACTACTTGTTCCTTTATTGTTGATGGTTGATCCTAAAAGGATCCTAAAAGGATCAACCATCAACAATTTCAATATCTTCATATCTTCATGAAGATAACTTCAATATCTTCATTGTCAATTCTAAGGTTGGTTGTTCTACCTGCTGTCATTAGTTTGCTTTTCTTTATATTTAATTTTAGTCCCACTTTTTCATTGTGCTCTTTGACTTTTAGTATTAGGGTTTGCAGATCCTTTCCATTTTTGGCTATCAGGGCAGTGTCATCAGCTTAGCACAGGTTATTGATGTTTCTTCCTCCAGTTTTAAAACCATGCTCATCTTCTTCCAATCCAGCTTCCCTTAATATATATTCAGCATATAGGTTGAATAAATAAGGGAAGAGTATGCAGCCATGTCACACTCCTTTGTCAACCTGGAGCCAGTCTGTTTTATTATGTTCTGTCTGTACTGTGGCATCCTGATCTTTATAAAGTTTCTCATGAGGGCACTGAGATGTTCAGGGATTCCCATTTTTCCGAGCGCTTTCCACAGTTTGACGTGATCGACGTAATCAAAAGCCTTTTTACAATCGATGAATCAGATACTGATTTCCTTATTATATCATCCTCTGCAATTATATTCTTTTAATTATCCATCAGACCTAAAAGAAGAAAGATAGTGAAAATGGTCCTGCTTACAGATCAAGTGGGAGGAAATACCCACTACTAGATGTCCTCTCCATAAGTCAAAAGTTCAACTTAATTAAGTTTATTTTGATTCCTTTCAACAGTTTAACAGTATTGTAAGTGCAGGTAATTATTGCTTTTTTGTTTTGATTTTGAATGTATATTCTCCATTTTAAATATAAATAATTTTTGTCTCAAATTTACATAAGTGATGGGTAGCTCATTGGATGCAAAATAGCATCTTGTATTGTCGAGTTTATTCTAAATTTAACAGAAAGCCATTCTTTATAATGCACAAGTACTCTGAATTTCTTTGAAACTTGAAATCTTACCTATGAGATATGTTAGATCTAGATTGAACCACTTGGGATTAATGTTTTCTTAATACTTGTGCTCTTGGATCAGCAGCAATCACTTTCAGTTTGATATTCCAAAATAGCATTTCTGGCATGGGCTGATTTGAGGGAGGCTTCCAAATAAAACAGTGTACAGGTAGTCCTTGGGTTACGATGGCAGTTGGGACCGGGATTGCTATTGCTAAGCAATGAGGTTGTAAAATGTTATGTGCCCGCATCACTTAGCAACAACAATCCCAGCAGTCCCAGTTGCTGTTGTAACCACAAGATATGCAGGTCGTTAAGCAGTGGGAGTCCCAGGTAAAGAGACACAAGGGTGCTGCAGTGGGGTGGGAGAGGCCCTGGGAGGGCTGAAGTAGGCTATGTGTGAGCTGGGGGAGGGCTTGGGAGTCCTGGTGCAGGTTGCATGCAAGTACCGGAAGACCACGAGGTGGATGGCGGGCACAAGCACAGGAAGGCTAGGGGACTTACCAGAGTGACTTGTGACCTTCCCTGCCGGCTTTCCCATTGACTTTGCTTGTGGGAAACTGGCAGGGAATGTCACAAATGGCAATCACGTGACTGCAGGATGCTATAACTGTCTTACATGTGAACCAGTTTCCAAGTGTGCAAATTGCGATCACATGACCACAGGGGTGCTGCGATGGCCAGAACTTCGAGGACTGGTCATAAGTACCACTTGTTCAGTGCCATCGGAACTTTGAACAGTCACTGAACGAGTGGTCAGTAAGTGAGAATTACTTGTATAAAGTGGCTACAGCTTTTAAACTATCTGTAACATTGAGATCTCAGCTATATTAAATATCTCTGTGGCAGGAATAATTTAGTAGGATACAGCACAGTGTTTTGTGCTTGACAGATACTGCAAAGAATAAGTTGACTGGCAAGTAAAATGACTATCTGTTAGCTAGTAAATTCTTTTATCACAATCAAAGCAATTTCCCTTTTTTTAAAATAGTAACTTCCCAAAATACATTTGAAAATTGTTTAAGATAAATATGGTAGTATTTTGGAGTTTTTACATGTATGTGGAAATTCTAAATATTTCACTTTCCCTCCCAAACCATTTCATTAACAAGTATCAATTACTAAGCAAAAGAGACAGTACTAATATAAAGTTTGTGGGTACATATCTGTAGGAGAGATTCTAACAGATTAGATTCCGATGGCTTAAGTTTCCAATCTATGGATGATAAAGTGTTAGATTTTGCCTTTCTCCCTGTTTCCCCAAAAGCTTCTTCTGAGAGTCTATAGAAGAGAAATTAACCAAATGCAAAGGATTGGTAGATCTCATGGGCCATAGGTTGGAAACCATTGATATAAAATACTTATGTCCAAGTCTTGTTAAACTGGCTATAACTGTTATGGACTTGTGATACAATATGGTATTAGGCTGGATACAATCTGAATGGCATGGTGGTTAGGGTGAGGAAAAACTTACAGTAGGATGTGCTTATATTAACATTAGTTTAATCTGTTTGATAATGATATGGTCTTGAGTAAAGCATTGGGCCGATACTAATAGGAATTATTACTGAGGAAGTTACTCAAATCTTAGTTGGGACTATTCGTCCTTAGTATCTTATTTCAGTTGTTTGGCATGATATTAAAGATAGTTACACATGTTAGTCTAAATATTCTGTGGGAACAGAAGATCATATAAATTCTAGTTTCTTTCTGAAACTGCTCATTTAGCTCTTATTTTAACTGCTTAGGGAATTAAGAATGTGTGGGTCATTCTGTATTTGGTCAATTTCAGTTTTGCATGTATTATGGCTTTTTGTTTGGTTGGTTTTTGTGCCTTCCAATCAATGTTGAGTCTTGGCAACTGCCTGGACTAATCCCTGCAGTTCTCTTGTCAAGATTTTTGGAAGTGGTGTGCCATTGCCTCCTTCCTAGGACTAAGAGTGCATGATTGACCCATGGTCACCCAGCTGGCTTCGTACCTAAGGCAGGACTAGAACTCATGGCTAACCCTAGCCTGGTGTCTTAGCCACCAAACTGGCTCTCTTGTATTATGCTACTGTTCTAGAAAATTTCTGTATTATTTCATGAATTTTGTTTTTATTTTTTTCCTTGTCTCTTGTCTGTATGCAATTGCTGAGTTAAGAACTGCAACACAGAATACAGAGAAGTGCAAAATTTGAAAAAGAAAATCTCTTTGGAAAGACTAAATTATATCACATTACTTAAAAAGCTGATCAACTATTATGTGGATTATCTATATTGAGAACTAGGAATAAAGAACTGTGAACTAATAACTAACTTCAGACTTCTCATAAACTTTTGTAGGAGACATTAGAATGAAAAAAAAAATCGTAGGTCAATAGTTTGATCCCACATAATGTTATCATTTATAAAACAGAGTCAGCAGCACAGTTCTGCCATTTTTCCTGTCCATTAAATCAATGAACTCAACATAATGCATTTTTTTAAAAGGGTATCTGGATCAGTCTTAGTCTTTTTTACGTGTGCCCAATAGAAATTTACTATGATAAATGTCTGCATTATTTTGCAATTAAAATTTTATTTACTTTTGTGCTCAACCATTTGTGTGCAGATTATTTCAGAATGAGACCTGCATCACAAAATCCTGTGGAAAATAGAATCCAGAACATAAGTAGTCTCTATATCGTATCATGGTGCTTAAAATGTGGACTAACAGCAATTCTCAGAGATATCTGTTTCTCAGTTTACTGTCTTGTGTAAGTCAGTAGTGATTTTGAGAATTAAGAGTTTGTTCAGTAATATATGGAGCAATAAACAGTTGCTGTTCTACGTAATTATATTTTATTGGATGAGCTTCAAAGGAAAATACTAATTCTTCAACACAGTAGAAGAAATGTTTTTAGGTTAGATGAAAATACTGCTGATTACATTGATATGTGTGGCTCTCATCACGCAGAGAATACTTCTAAGACCTCATTTCAAGATGTATTGCCATGAAAATATTGAGAAAGTTAGGATGTGTCTGAATAGACCTGTATGGTTATAGTGCTCTAACAGTATTACTTAGAGTTGAGTTTATCTAGATTGAAAAAGAAGTAAGATATTTTTTAAAGAAATAACTAGAGAAACATGTTTAAAGAAACACTGAAAATCTCAGTGTCCATGTTTTGTTGAACATTTTGAGAATTTGGGAGGCATCAGATTAGGGAAGGCTGATCAAAACATTGAATAATATGGATTGTATGCCAAAGATCATTAAGAAAGGAATAGAGAGTAATGCTTTTAATATCAAGTAACTTTATGCTACATTTCTCCTACCTGGAGCCTTCTACATTTGTTGTGTTACAGTTCCCAGAATCTCTAGGTAGGGATCCTGCAAATTGAAATTCAGCATGCTTTCAAGGCTGGGGAAGACTGGTTTAGGATTCAGGTGCCTAGCATCATGGCATAATATTGCATGATAGGAACAAAGTTGGAATGGGAAATGATTCAAACTACCACTCTGCGAGCTTCAGCTACATGACCCCAGAAAAAGATACAAGTTTTTAAAGATTTTGCACAAAGATGTTATGTTTATATTTCCACATCCTGTCAAGCAAAAAAAGAACTGAAGAACTCATTCAAAAGAAATCTGTCTATGTGATTGCTAAGATTTGATGACTTGATAGCACATAATCAGTTTAAAAAATCAAAACAAAATTTAAATCACCTGAAATTTCAAAAGATTTCTGCAATCACACCTCAAGTATACATTTTCCAGTTGACTTATCTTAGAAAAGGTATCCTAGTCACACTAAACCAGCTGTTTGTTTTACTTCTTGTGTAGTGAAATCTTAGTTTCATGGACCATTGAGTGGAGGGGATGTCCATTTGATTAAATTTTCCATTAATATCACAAATGACATAAACTGATGCAAATAACATAAAAACATCAATTACATAAATGGACTTTGCTGTTTGGAGTGAGTTCAAGTTATTGCATCTAAAATCTTATAAATAGGTTTGTAAAATCAGTGTTTTCCTATACTTATTTCTGGAAGTGTCATTTCCTACCATTTTTTTATTTTTTTCACAGGTGCACCAAATACATATCTATATGCCCATTTGTTGACATCCATGCCACATGTACTAGAATGTTTGAATGGGATCTTGCGTATACATTACACTGATTCTGTCCCAAATAGATAATTGTTTTTATTCCCTTTGCATCAGTTTTTGTTTACATTTTTCCAAGCATTCTTACATTTAACTACAAAAAAAATCTCTTCAGATTTGACTGGGTGACACCCCCCCCCCACATACTTTTAGTTATTTATGTGCTATTGGAATACTAGAATTATATGTATTTGACATTAGTTCTTTGGGAGAAAGAACCAATCATAATTCTGATATATTATAATTTTTGTATAACCCAGTAACCTTTCCAACCAATTATGATTGAAACACTGAAGTTAAACGTCCATTTGAGATAAGACAACAGCACCCAGAATTCCAGCATGGTCAATATGCTAGCATGCCATTGAACATTAGATATAGTGGAACTGTTGCTGTCATGATTCTTTTGTGAGCTTCCCAAAGGCACTGGTTTGCTAGTGTGGAAACAGCATGCTGGATTAGATAGGCATTTATAGGTAATTTGCAGATATTTAATTCTTGTATGATTCCATCTGTAGACACTGAAAATATGAAATATGAAAAACATGAATGGTGTTTGGCCATTAGACTGCTTAGTTTCATACAGTGGCAATAGAATTCAAAGATGAACAAATCTGTTTAATTTGTCAGATATCTGGAATATTTATTACCTAATCTGTCTAGTTTTATCATATGTTAAAAGCCATCTGGGTGACTTTGGGCCAGTCACTCTCTCTCAGCTCAACTCACCCTACAGGGTTATTGTCATGGGGAAAATAAGAGGAGGAAGGAGTATCAGATATGTTCACTGCCTTGAGTTATTTATAAAAATAAAATAATAAAGGGATTAAAAATGCTTATGCTTATATTAATTATCTTCCTTAAGAATAAGGAAAGGTTGTTGATGAACACTGAGTATCTACTAAGCCAAAGTAAGTTATTTAATATAGAGCTGGTTTCATATATAATAGTATGTTTGTTTTGTCATTAAATGTTTACTAATTTCTAGCTTCCTTTTGTTTATTTTTTCCTTTGAGTACAGTAACTAGTTCTTGTTAAAATGATATTTATTTTAATTTTGTCTTGCTTGCTTTTTTTTAGTCCAGTTACAACCCAGGGATCACAACAAACACAACAGCCGCAGAAACATTATGGCATTACCTCACCTATCAGTTTAGCTGCCCCTAAGGAGAATGACTGTATACTTACCCAGAAGCTAATTGAAACCCTAAAACCCTTTGGTGTCTTTGAAGAGGAGGAAGAACTGCAACGCAGGTAAGTACAACTCTTTCAGTTTTCTAGTGTACAGTTTTCTCTGGAGAGATGAAAATCCATAACTGAAGCAACACAAAACAAAGAGGAATGTTCTTCCAAATGTCTCAGGCTCCAGTTGTTGAAAAATTATATTTCTGAACAGCATCTCAGTATTGTTTTTATATTTAAATAGTTTTGTGAAATTTACATTAATTGTTTGATTCTTATTCTTGTAGTATAATAGCTTCTATCACATGGGCAGTTTCTGATCATGTTGGTCATTTATAAGAATAAAATGAGAATATAAATCATATCTTCTACACAGTATTTCAGCACAGAATTAACATAAAATATATGCTACATTGTTAGCAAAATGGGAGCTTTGTTCATTTTGTACATTGCCCTTAGAACATAATCATGTTATTTAGTACTTACAGCCAACTTTTCTTATCTGTGGAAGTCCTAAAATAGCTGACAACCTAACAGTAAAAAAGAATCAAATACAGAATAATTGTAAATAATTTTAGATAAATATTTGCTTTAAAAAAACCCAGGAAAAATATAAGCAAGCAAGACCTCTTGCAAAATGGAACACTCCTGTTTTGGGTTTCAGCTGTTTCCTCTGAACAGGGCATCTATTCCACTCTCCTTGGCTCCTTTCTGTTCTGTTTTTTCTCAGAAGATTTCTCTACATCTGTGACAAATGAGTATGTATACGTTGGACTGTTTTGGGGAGGATGGGGTAGAAGTTCTGCTGTTTTTAAAAGGTGTTTTATGTATGTATGCAGTAACAACTTCTGTATTTTATTTTTCCTGTTCAAACATCTTAACATGTATAAAACCAGAGACAAAAATAAACATCCATAATTAAAATAGAATTGCCCAACTGCAACCAGTTTCTCCCCAAACATTAGTATAAGCCATATGTTCTTCTATGATCTGTTTTAGCTATTTTACTTACAAGCCTGTTAAAAAGAATGTTAGGAAGTTCACTGTTAACAGTGAGAAAGAATAGGGGAAAAATTTTACTGGATTTCATGTAAGATTTATATCTCTTTTATTTTATTATACAAACAAATTTTAAGAAATACAAACGCATGTAGAGCATTAAAGGATACATGTAAGAACAAAGCTAATAAGCATAGCAGTTTTTAAAAAGGGGGGGGAGATTGTAAATGAATGACTTCAAAAACTTTGATAATATTTCTTGAAAAAATAATTCTGAAAATATTTCAGAATTATTGAAATAATATGCCTGAAAAATCCATAATTTCTTGATACATTTCAAATAGCCAGGAAGAACATATACATCCTTACCACTGGTGATTGATCTGTGTTTATCAGTAATTTGCAGGATTGTCCTTACTGTATATTAGTTTGTATTAGTTTTTATCTTCTTTTTTAAAAGATTCAATAAAAATATATAAAAAAAGTAATTTGCAGGATTCTGTTTACAGAATTAGAAAAATGTTAGTTGTGCCAGTAGAGAATATACGTAGCTGAGGGTTTCATGTTGTGGTGTCAGGTATTTACAAGTGCTAGGTATTTATCATGATTCCTGAATGGTATGTAGAGGTAAACAAAAATGCATTGCATATCTATCACACAAAAAAGTCAGAACATGCAGTCTTCTTTCTCCAGAGATTTGCCTGACCCTGGTAAAAAATGTAAGGAAAGGTCTGACTTCGGTACTATCTCAGTATTGCAGGCTGCTTTGAGAAACATATGTAATAACCCTTATGTGTTAGGCTGAATTCTTGAAAGAACATTAAAGTACAGATCTAATGATGATGATACTGTGCTCAAGCAATGAAGTAGAAACTTGGAAGGCTAATTGGACCAATCTGCTGTATCCAAGAATGTATTTCTAAGTAGTCAAGTTCATTTTTAAAGGCTGACAGGATATTTAAATAAAATAACTATCCTCAAAGTCACTAATTTTAGCATGTTTTAATGCCCTCCCAACAGCTGTTTTTGAGAGCAAATATTAAAAACTTCCTTATGAGATAAGATGCTTCCCTTGTGGAGAAGAGCCCATTGAATCCATAGCCCATGTCCTGATGTATTATGCTTTATATAAGATGCAAGAGTCACTTCGTAACTCCCAATTTGATGAAGTGCCCAGATGATTCTGATTTTTTTTTATGTACAGTCACTTTCAGACCAGTAGAATTCCATTTCATCGAATGTGGCAAAATTTTGTTATATTGTTTGTAAAACTGACATGCCTTGATCACTTTTATAACCTAGTTACAATGTTATGTTTGCATTTTATTTTACCTGAAACAGAAACTGTTTATTCCTTAATTTGCAGAATTCTGGTCAGTGACCATAATAAAGAACAACTACTACTAATGATTATGCTGGTCTATGACTGTAATAAAGATTTGATTTAATTTGATTTGATTTACTACTGATGATGATAATGATAAGAGTAACATTAGCAAATTATGTAGGTGTAATATTTTCGTAATATGTTTCATCAACAGAATTCTAATTTTGGGAAAACTAAATAACTTAGTAAAGGAATGGATACGAGAAATCAGTGAAATTAAGGTATGAATATTTTTATTTATTTAAAAGCAAAGCTTAAAAAAACCATCACATTTATTATGGTGTAAACTTTTTGTAGCTCAAAATCCACTTCATCAGATGGATAAAATATATCCTGAGGGGAATATTACATATTCATTCATTGTTTTGGGATAAATAAAGTGGGAAATAGTAAAAATGTGCAAGAGAAAAAATAAGTAGACTTTCAGACATTCATCCTTGCAGATTTACTTAAAGTCTTTTTTCTTTAGCTCTACAATTCTTATTATCTCCAATAGGCAGAGATTATGAACTCCCTAATGTGAAAGCAACAAAGGGGGACTGAATGTTGAAATGACTTTATTTGCAATTATCAATTTGTTGCAGTGCTCTTTCTATAGTTAGTATACTTTTTATAGCTTTTAATTAGATACATTGAATATATAGTTGTTCATGATGAAGTATGCTCAGTATTTCACTATAGTTCTGTTGAGATAGTAAAATGTCATTAGAAATGGTGTGATTCTATTATATAAAGATGAATTTGTCCTATATGTGTCAACAATAAGCTATTAACTGGCTCTCAGTATATAACAGCAAACACTATCTACATGATAGCTAGCTTCTGTTTATTTTATTGGCTACATGGTTTATAAAATTTGTAAAATTAAAATCCTATTTTTTCTTTCTTCAGAATCTTCCACAATCTGTAATAGAAAATGTTGGAGGGAAAATTTTTACATTTGGCTCCTATCGATTAGGCGTGCACACAAAAGGTAATTTGTCATAGATAGATAGATAGATAGATAGATAGATAGATAGATAGAATAAGACTATGAGATATTTGTGTCTACTCAGTTATAAAAACTAATGCAATATCTCAGAAACGTATCATAAGTATTTTGTTGGAAGTAAAATTAATCTTTTATTTGGCAGAAGCTCTCCTACATGTGACAAGTAAATGCACTGTGGCAGTAAGACCCCTTGTTCCTCAGGGAGTGCCATCTGGTTACCTCTTCTAAACTGATCTGGACTCTTTTAGAGAAGGATGGGCCAGAAAACCTTTTATAGGGCCACTGTGACATGTTAGCCCTATGATGTAAATCAGATCTATTTGGGATTAATGTAAATCATTCAGATCTACTTGGGATTGGAAGCTGGCTGGGGAGAATTCAAAGAATTAACTAAGATAAAGCCACATGATGTTACCTGAGAAGAATTTGAAGCTGTGATTCCCAAAAAAGTAAAAGAGTTCTTAGTAAAATGAGCTTCACCAGCTAGGAACTGTATCCCACTCCTATCTGGCTTATGCAAGCTACCAGAGAAGGGACAGGGAGCTGTATCCAGGCCATTGTGAATGTCTCATTGTGGAAGGAGGAAGTACTGGAAACCTTGAAAAGGGGCTGACCTTGGATCCAGCTGTGCCAGACAACTACAGTCTCTAACCTCTCTAACTTTGGGGAGAAGTTTATTATGAAATAATAAAAAGGGCTCTGGAAGAAGTAGATTATCTGGACTATTTTGAGTCAGGATGCAGACCTGTGAATGGGATGAAAACCGTATTAATTGCTCTTGTGAATGACCTGTGGCAGCACTTAGATAGGGGAGTGCAGCCCTATTTTATTGATTCAGTGATATCTGGTGCCATCAATCATGGTATCTTTCTGGATCTTCAATAAGGGATGCCCCAGGCTTAGGCCTCTCCCATCTACATGAAGCCACTGGGAGAAGTTAACCAACAGTGTAGGTAGGATATGTTATCATCAGTGTTCTGGTGCTATTCAGCTAGACATCTCTATCCCAGCCAGATGTGAAATACGTAGAAATCTTTGTGCGTGAAGTTGTAACAGTCTGAATGGGGAGAAACACTTGAGACTTAATCCAGATAAGATGGAGTGACTGTTGATTCATAAGCCAACATTCCAGGACAATTCCATACTTATGCATGAATTCATTCATTCATTCATTCATTCATTTTCTATCCTTCTGCAGTCCAAACAATTCTCAATTTTGAATAGGTTTGTGATTCTCCTAGAGGAGCTGGTCCTTAATCTAGTGGTCCTTCTGGACTTACAGCTCCTGCAAGATCAGCAGATGGAGACTATAGTCAGGAAAGCTTCAGCTGCTGCACCAGTTCCAGCTGTTCCTAGAGCAGGAGGCATTGTCAACTCATGTCCTTGTTACCTTGCAACTGGCCTGATGTAACTCGCTATACATGGGATACATGCTCTTGAAGACAAAGCAGAAGCAATAGCTGGTGCAGAATGTAGCAACCCCTTCAACTTGATTGAAATGGCATAAAAGTACTTGTAAACAAGTAAGGTAAAGATATTCCCTAGAGGTCCCATTGTATTAATGATAACAGTAACCTTTTCTGAACCTAAATTAACTGCAGAATGATAAACTAGGCAGTACCATATATACACTGTAACTAGCACTGCAGTTAGGCTTAAAATACGATTTTGCCCCAAACATATTTTAGAAGTAAGCTACGTTTGAAGTACAGATAACGTCTTATGAAAGGATTATGCTTGGTGCAACATAGTGTGAAGACACACTGTATTTACTGGGAAGGAGGATTGCTTCCTTTCTCCCCTGGGTTAACTTTAAAATTGAAAGGTTGTCTTGGATTTACTGAAGTATAGTAATGGAGGTAGGTGAGGTAGGAATTTCTGCCTTATCTTTTGTGAGTGGGCAGGGGGAATCTTAAATTAAGATTCATCTTTTAGTTATACATGGTGGTTTGTACCTAGTCCTGAATGTGATTCACCCTTACCAGTACAACAGAACTTACCTGTCCTTCTGTATATACCCGTGTGGCGATATGAGCCAGAAAAATTTCCAAGGTCAAATTTTTATGTGGAAAAAACTTCAGGCAAATGTGGCAGTTTCTAAGTTACCCTATATAATCGTGGATAAGCCCATCCACGGATAAGCCAAACTCAATTTTTTGGGTGTATTTTGGAACCTAAAATTCTTGGTTTATCCATGAGTATCCATGGTATATGATGTTTTACTGCCTATTGCCCAACATTGTTTCCAATATTCCATTTTTTTCTTGACACAATAAAGCTTTTAGTTTCTTTGAAGATGCTGTTCATACCAAATGAAATAGACTAGATACAATATTTTCACATCAAATCATGTAGCCTCAATATTTGGGCAAACTATAGATATTGTGATACTTAAGTTAATTAGAATCAGACTCAGTGGCATTGAACTGCATTTTGCAGCTAAAACTTTTCTGGTCAACTCAGATCTCTGCACTTGTGACTTACAATGAAGTATACAATAGTTTTTAGCCTTTAGTACTTTTGTACTCAGAACAATGGAGAATGTTGCACCTATTATAAAGATGCTTGCATTCTTCAGGAAATAGCATGGGTATCCTTCCATGTCTTGGTGACAATTACATACTTTGGAGTCTCTATTTGTGTATTAGCAAAATTTGCCTGTTTGGGGCTGAAAATTAGCACCATGATTTTGGGGCATTGTTCATGTTTTGGAGATTTTTCAAGGACTTCATCAGAGAGATCTCCCACTCCCAATCCCAGCTTTAAAATCTCCAAAAAGATCCAAAAAAGGCCTGAAAAGGTGAGCCCTACTCCTTTCTATGCTGTCAGTACATCAGTCTGCGGCCATCCAGAGCTTCAGAAAGCTCTGAAGCAGCTTTTGATACTTCAAACCCTATTATAAACGCTCAGTTCTGTCCAGTTAATGCTATGTAACTGAATAACATTCAGCATTAAATCTGTCTATGTAAAATTTTATTTTGTTGTTCTTCAGTCGTTAAGTCGTGTCCGACTCTTCGTGACCCCATGAACCATATTGCGCCAGGCCTTCCTATCTTTCACTGCCTCCCTGAGTTTGCTCAGTTTCATGCTCATTGCTTCAGTGATGCTATCTAGCCATCTCATCCTCTGCCGTCCTCTTCTCCTTTTGCCTTCCATCTTTCCCAGCATCAGGGTCTTTTCCAAAGTGTCCTCTCTTCGCATTAGGTGACCAAAGTATCTGAGCTTGAGCTTCATTATCAATCCTTCCAATGAGCAATCAGGGTTGATTTCCTTTAAGATTGACTGGTTTGACCTCCTAGCAGTCCAGGGGACTCTTAAGAGTCTTCTCCAGCACCACAGTTCAAAGGCATCAATTCTTCGGCGTTCAGCCTTCTTTATGGTCCAGCTGTCATAGCCATACATTACTACTGGAAAAACCATAGCTTTGACTCTGCGGATCTTTGTCGGCAAGGTGACGTCTCTGCTTTTTAATATGCTATCTAGGTTTGCCATAGCTTTCCTCCCAAGGAGCAAGCATCTTTTAATTTCATGGCTGCAGTCTCCGTCTGCAGTGATCTTGGAGCCCAAATAAATGAAGTCTGTTACTGCTTCCATTTCTACCCCTTCTATTTGCCAGGGATTGATGGGTCCAGATGCCATGATCTTAGTTTTTTTAATGTTGAGTTTCAAGCCAGCTTTCGCACTCTCCTCTTTCACCCTCATCAAGAGGCTCTTTAGTTCTTCTTCACTTTCTGCCATTAGGGTGGTATCGTCTGCATATCTGAGGTTATTGATGTTTCTCCCTGCAATCTTAATTCCGGCTTGTGATTCTTCCAGCCTGGCATTTCTCATGATGTACTCTGCATATAGGTTAAATAAGCAGGGTGACAGTATACAGCCTTGTCGTACTCTTTTCCCTATTTTGAACCAATTGGTTGTTCCATGACCGGTTCTAACTGTTGCTTCTTGGCCCACATACAGATTTCTCAGGAGACAGGTAAGGTGGTCTGGTATCCCCATCTCTTTAAGAATTTGCCACAGTTTGTTGTGATCCACACAATCAAAGGCTTTTGCATAGTCAATGAAGCAGAAGTAGATGCTTTTCTGGAACTCTCGTGCTTTCTCCATGATCCAGCGAATGTTGGCAATTTGATCTCTAATTCCTCTGCCTCTTCGAAACCCAGCTTGTACATCCGGTAGTTCTCGGTTCACGTGCTGCTGAAGCCTAGCTTGTAGGATTTTGAGCATAACCTTGCTAGCATGTGAAATGAGTGCAATTGTGCAATAGTTTGAGCATTCTTTGGCATTGCCCTTCTTTGGAATTGGAAGGTAAACTGTATGTAATCAATCTGGTTTCGATATTGACCATCTGGTGATGTCCATGTGTAGAGTCGTCTCTTGTGTTGTTGGAAAAGAGTGTTTGCTATGACTAGCTTGTTCTCTTGACAGAACTCTATTAGCCTTTGCCCTGCTTCATTTTGTACTCCAAGGCCAAACTTGCCTGTTATTCCGATTACTCCTTGACTTCCTACTTTAGCATTCCAATCCCCTATGATGAAAAGGACATCTTTTTTTGGTGCTAGTTCTAGAAGGTCTTGTAGGTCTTCATAGAACCGGTCAACTTCAGCTTCTTCGGCATCAGTGGTTGGGGCATAGACTTGGATTACCGTGATGTTGAATGGTTTTCCTTGGATACGCACTGAGATCATTCTGTCGTTTTTGAGGTTGTACCCCATTACTGCCTTTCCCACTCTCTTATTGACTATGAGTGCAACTCCATTTCTTCTAAGGGTTTCTTGCCCCAGTAGTAGATATAATGGTCATCTGAATTAAATTCACCCATTCCCGTCCATTTCAATTCATTGATTCCCAAGATGTCGACGTTCAATCTTGTCATCTGATGTTTGACCACATCCAGCTTGCCTTGGTTCATGGATCTTATATTCCACGTACCTATACAATATTGTTCTTTACAGCATCGGACCTTCTTTTTGCTTCCAGATACATCCACAGCTGAACGTCCTTTCGGCTTTAGCCCAGCCGCTTCACTCTTTCTGGAGCTACTTGGAATTGCCCTCCGCTCTTCCCCAGTAGCATATTGGACACCTTCCGACCTGAGGGGCTCATCTTCCGGCGTCATATCTTTTAGCCTTTTAACATTGTCCATGGGGTTTTCTTGGCAAGGATACTGGAGTGGGTTGCCATTTCCTTCTCCAGTGGACCACATTTTGTCAGAACTCTCTGTCATGACCTGTCCGTCTTGGGTGGCCCTGCACGGCATAGCTCATGGCTTCACTGAGTTACACAAGCCCCTTCGCCACGACAAGGCAGTGATCCATGAAGGGGGTAAAATTTTATACAGTATATTAATTTAAAAACATGCTGTTTAAAATATTGTGTATCCTGAGAATGAAAAATGTGTCTCTTAGTTTAATAGACATGATACCAATCAGTAGGAATGTAGCTTTCCATTTGGGCCATGTAATACTGAATATAATGAAACATTTGTTTAAACGTTAAATTAAAAATAACAGTTCTCCACTAGAAGAAATGAGGGTGCAAAATTAGTAAAACTTAACTTGCATTATTTTGAATTGATAACCTGTTCTACCTTAAATTTTGGTGAATTAGAAACATAACTGATAACTAGATTATTCTGAATGATTGTAAATGGCAGATTTGAAGGTATGCATTCGTATTAAGAAGAAAAAACGTGAAATGTTGGTCAGTGTACTTGAATGTATTACACTGGAGAATATTGCTATTAAAACTAAACATTGTACTCTTGACATTTTTCATAGGTTATGCGATATATTTAACAATTCATGATTGCTTGTTTTAGGTGCAGACATTGATGCATTATGTGTGGCACCAAGGCATGTTGACAGGAGTGATTTTTTCACCTCATTTTATGAAAAACTGAAATTACAGGAAGAAGTCAAAGATTTACGGGTATGCAGATTCTCTTTTAGTTTATGAATCCAAAGTACTGTTTGAAAGTTGATTCTATAATGTATGAAATAGAAGTAATGCTAGTTTTGCAGTATCCTCCAGTACTGGAATTCTCTTTCTATTGCAACTGCTTATTGTTTAATTGATAATTATCATAGAATTAGAAACTGATGGATAACTGTTATTATCCATCTTTTTAAATAGTTGAGGTTTTTGCGTAGAATGAATAGCCCTCATTGCAAAATACTTATTTTTCAGGCTGTCGAAGAAGCATTTGTTCCTGTTATTAAATTGTGTTTTGATGGAATAGAGGTAAGGTGAAATCTCTTTCATATAAGTTACACATCTGCTCTTTAGAAAAGAATTGGGTGCATAGGATCAAGTCCCACTTGGCTGCTCTCAAAGGAGTGTGCAAGCCTTTCCAGCCTAGAGGAATCATTGTATTAGAAGACCCACAGCTAGTTCCTGAGTCTATGAGGCTTTTCGAAAAAGCAGACTTTCCATAGCTGTTCAGGGAAGGATGCAGGTCTCTAGGTCTCAAGGAACCAGTACCTTCTGTTGTTACAGATCCCATAATAGATCCACAGGTGGGAGAGGTGTTACCAGTAGCTAATCATCCCAATTCCTGTTTTCTGTTTCCTAGGGCCTTTCACAAAGCCCTCAAGGCAGAATGAGGGACCCTGTGATGACAAGTATTGCTCTAGCCTCCAACTATATGTATTCTCACAGGAAGCTCTAGTTCAGTGATGGCGAACCTATGACACATGTGTCAAAGATGACACGCCACGATGTTTTGGGTGACACACCGTTGTTCACCAACACCCAACAACAACTATTCTCCCTGTTTGAGTTACCAAAGAAACGGAGTTTGTTTAATCGTATTTCATTTTTGTAATTATTTGATGTTTCTTTATATAATACATAGCACCACACATGATTGGGCTGTATTTTTTTTAAATAAATGCATATGTAAAGAATTGTTTCTCTTTTTTCAGGGGGGGGGTGTGACATGCCAGCAGAGTCGAGTTAGGCATTTTCTGAATTTTTGACATGCTGAGCCCAAAAGGTTCGCCATCACTGCTCTATTTCTTTGTAGGACCCCTAGTGGATGGAGATTCTACAGGGCAGAGTATATGAGTCTTTGGGCTCAGTTATAAGAACCTATCTGTCCGTCCGTCCATCCATCCATCCAATTCATATGGCTCCCCATCTGCCCAAGAAACTCTGAATGGCAAACAAGCAAAAGCAGAAAATTATATTAAAATTAAACCAGCTGAAACTGAATCAAGGCTCAATCAAAACACAAACCATCGGACACATACACTCATGTCAGAGCTTCCAAACTAACACCTCAGATCTGGTGGGGCAGGCAGAAGCTACTGGGGAAAGGCAGTCCCTCAAATAACCTGGTCCTGTGCCATGTAGTGTTCTAAAGGTGACAAGTAGTACCAAGACTTCCAAAATGTTCAAATTGTCAAAAATATGTACCATAACATGGGATAAACTTGTTTGATAGTAATTTATTTATTAACTGGAAGGAGTAAGGGAAGAGATCTCATTATTCAAGGCTTTCTGTGTACATAATTTTATTTGCAGTCTGTATGTGAAATAAACTGCAAAGCTGCTTTAACTTACCTTGCAATTGGAATATCTGGGTATACTGTTCAGAGGACATGAGAGAAAGAAGCAGTGTCACAAGACTGTTTTGGAACAGAGAAGGTAGTGAATAAAGGACAATGAAAGATAGGATACAAAAATGCAAAACAGTTTTTGCTTCCAAGAGTTCTTTTGGAATAAGAAGTATTATGTTGCTTTTGTCAGCTAATTGTGCTGTATTAGCTTTTATATGCTATCTATCCAGGCATCATTCTCACTCCACTCCACTCCACTCCACTCCACTCCACTCCACTCCACTGCTGCTAAACTATTTATTCTGTCATCCCACAGATGAAGCCTGATAACATTTTACCTCTTTTGTGATGTGTGCGTTATACTGATGCAGAATGAATATTTTTCTTTAAGAAAAGTTCTGAATATGAGATAATAATTATTAATCATATCCCAAACTTGTCCACTGAACTACTAGAACTGGTATTTGAGCATATATTCAATAAGGAAATTGAACTAGAATGGAAAAACAGCTGCTGTTTTTATCAGTACATAAAGCAGCCTTGGAGGTTCGGGGCTTCTTTCATTCTTTCTTTAAAATAGGTATGCAAGGCATTTTGATGATTATCGATTTCTATTGTTTCTGTCTTTGAAGAATGAGTTTTTAGTTACTGAGGTAGTTATAAGAAAATTAAATACCTTGGTGGTTGCTGCAGTTGTAAACACAGGACTTAACCTGTAGCCTATTGGAGAAATAAAGAAATTAAAGGATAATTAGTTTAACTGATTAGCATCAGGCTTTATTAGAAAATAATGAAAGTACCTACTGTTTAGATTTGTATGTCATACTCAAAGCTGGAGAATGCGTTACTAAAATCACTGGCTATTCTGGTTGAGAGAACCTTGTAATAAAATTACATTAGAATGCCCCTAAAAATTACAGTTTCGTAGTATTTTGTCAGCAACTGGGATAATTTGATGAAGTGATAACTTATTTTCTCTTATTTATTTTTGTTTAGATTGATATCTTGTTTGCCAGGTTAGCACTGCAAACTATTCCTGAAGACCTAGACCTTCGAGATGATAGTCTACTTAAAAATTTAGACATTAGATGCATACGAAGTCTTAATGGTGAGTTTATTTTAACCAGACTTATATAAACAGAACAAAAGTTGAACTTTAGTTTAAGCAAGCAAGCATGTGTGACCTTTCTTAATAATTCTTGCTTTTAATTACATTAATGTTTTTCACAATTTGTTCTTTAGCCAGATTGGCCATTAAATTAGTTCTCATTCTGCTAAAGGACTGAGATTACCTTAAATATAAAAAACGAAGGTGTAACCTGTTTTGAAAAGCCATGTGGCAGAGGATTTAAGAAGTATATGGGAACATTTATCTCCTTGTCCCCAGCCAAATAAGTAATTGGTGGTGAATTGAAAAAAATATTGTAGATGACATGACTTGGGGTATGAAAGTAGTAAATAATTATATGAAGAATAGCAACTCTGTACTGGAATGTTGGCTTACGTATAGTGCACCTTTGTCTTGTGTGTGAAGAGGTAGTACATTCTGGGGAAATAACTTCTGGGAAATCAGTACGTTTCGTACCCTAACTGCTGCACCTCTGTGCATTATGACTGGTGCTTTTATTTAGGCTTTATTTATTATAATTTTTGTCTGCCCAATAACCAAAGTTATTTGGCTTGTGTTTAATGGTTTCCATCTGAAAATAAGAAATAAAAACTTGAGATTGAGTATCAATTTGTTTATTATTTTGTCCATATATGCATTATATTATTAATATAAAATATCATAGCTAGATATCAGAATTGAGCATTGTCTTTTGACTAGTTTTCCAGTAAGATTTTTTGTAATTTTTTTCTTCAAAGAGAACAATAATGAAATAATAAACCACTAGGTTTGCCACAATTTGTGTGTGTGTGTGTGTGTGTGTGTGTGAATGTATATATGAAAATATATATATGAAAATATACATGAACAATTAAATACTGTTTCTTTGTTTCAGGTTGCAGAGTAACTGATGAAATTCTCCATCTAGTACCAAACATTGACAATTTCAGGTTAACACTGAGAGCTATCAAACTGTGGGCCAAACGTAAGTGGAATTTTACAAAACTGGATTTAAAAAAAGATACTTTGCTATTGAATGAAAGTAATTAAACTTATCTGTCTCTTTTCCCCTCTACAACAACAGGGCACAACATCTATTCCAATATACTAGGTTTCCTTGGTGGAGTTTCCTGGGCTATGCTAGTAGCAAGAACTTGCCAGCTTTATCCAAATGCAATAGCATCAACTCTTGTACATAAATTTTTCTTGGTATTTTCTAAATGGTATGTCTCTTTAGATTACACTAAAATAAAAATTATTATAGACCCTGAATTTTAGTGTTGTTTCTATGGCATTTGTTCAGATGGTGTCAGGTTAAGAATTTCACTTAAAGGAGCATTTATCTTCCCAAGAGATTACAAGACACTCTGGCAGGGATATACAATTGCTAAACTTTATATTATAGCTCTCAGTATAGAGCTTGTACTTACATTGTATGAGACATTTAAACTAAACCAAATATGGCCTTCGTGGGCCTAAGAGCTCTTGGTTTATACTGTCACCCATTTTAATTTTAACTGGCTAGAGGGTACACAAAACATATGTAGTCTGAGTGGTATAGAGACCCTTAAAGGTGGGTAGATGGTCCACAATGATTGCCTGCCCATGCATGATGTAATTTCCATGCTACATATTTCATGGAATAATTGAGATGTTTGATAGTGGTCTGAATGCTTTTTAAAGCCTTCCCCTCAAAGACTTTTTGCAGGTGGATGAGAATGAAATAATTCCAGGTACCACTAGGAGACAAACTCATTATTTTTTCATAAAAAGAATGCTCTGTGGTGAAAAACATAATCACGTCTTCATGGTCATTCTTAATGTTGGAGCCTTTGAAGATTTAATTTTTATAATATTGGTTGAGCTGGAATAACAAATAATACCTGTATTGGTCAGAGAATTAAACATAAAACATTATGGTACTTTACACATGCACCATTACCTTTTGCAAGGGGCTCTATAAATATCAAGTGGTTTAAATTGCCCCACGTATTTATAAAGTGTAAGATGGAGGGAATGGTGTGCATGAAGTATATACCTATGTGGCTTTTCAAATTTGCATTGAAATTCGTTTCTTAGAAGAAACACTTCTTGACTGGGCAGAATAATAGAATTACTAAAGCTAGTTAACTCATTAAAACATAATTCATAACAATATGTTGGACAATTTACATATTAAATTGGCTTTGAAGAGATCAAGGCACTCTTCTGTGAGGATACAACTAACAGGGACAAATGCTGCAGGCATTTGCCAATTAATGTAGAGTGTTCATACCATTCGTATTCTTTGCTGATGGCAATTCTTATCCATTCAGGCATGAGAAATGGATTATAAATGTTAAAATAATTTTCTCCATAAACAGTTATAGTATAACTATACCCCCGCAGAAGCCCTTTAAATGTGAAGATTAATTGAGGGGGAGTGGTTTATTTAAAATAGCATTTGCTGACTTGATGGCTTGATTTTTTTTTAATTAAGGAAAGAACATTCCTTAATGAAGAAATAAAAGTAGAGAGATTTCTTTTGGAAAAAAGCTTCAGCTAATACTGCATCTGGTGTATAAAATAAAGGCTCACATTCAAACATGCTTGTTTGCTTTTTAATAAGTGCTTTTCTTACTCAGTGCTACAATCTCTCTAAACAGGGAATGGCCAAATCCAGTGCTATTGAAACAGCCAGAAGAATGCAATCTTAATTTGCCTGTATGGGACCCAAGGGTTAGTGTATTATTTTTTCCCCATATAAGTTCAAACTGTAAAGTAAAACAAATTGATGAAGCCCCTGAAAACTTATTCCTTATAAATTCAAACATTAAGCAGTTTTTCAGAACTTCCTGCTCTTTATAACATATAGATTATGATTACTTTTTGTCCTGGATTACACTTCAAGTCTGCTATAAAGTCTGTGTCATCAGTTGGTAAAAATTCACCAGTGATGAGCCTTAAAATGTGACTGTGCTTCAGGTTTGAAGTTACATCAGTTCATTCACCATACAATTTGAGATTTAAGTGTTAATGACCATAGCATTACTAGAAATAATGGTTCTAAGGGGGCCCAGTACTGTACACGTATGTCACACATGCCTGCTAATGGGCAGTTGCTTACAGTACCTTTTTTCTGTGGATGGCTGTGAGCATGGTTTTCTTCTACTTCTCAATTATTCCATTAGAAAACTCAGAGTGACTTTCATGGGACTCCCAGTCATCTTTTATCCAGCACTGACCAGCTCCACATCCCCTTAGTTCAGCAGTGCTATAGGCTGATGTACTCCTGGACAATTTATTGGGTTTCTATATGGCTTACACAAGAGGTTTAAAAAGAATAGGGTGTTTTCCTCCCTATTATATGTGGCTATCTCATTTGAATTATGAGCTTGCTGAAACCCCAGCTGGATATAAGACCTGTGGCTACAGAGTACATGGAATCGGAGCTCGTTTGGTTCACCAAAACAAGCAAAATGGGTGTATGTGAAGACTACAGTTTTTGTTTATAGTAAATAGTTTAATAAAAGCCCTCATTAAATGTAATGTTATGCTTACCATTCCTATTGCCTTGTTACCTTTTGGCATATTAGCAGTATGTACTCTAATAGATAAATAAAACAATGTAAGGAAATGATAGGGTTTCAAGTCTAAAAATGCAACTTTAAAAATATTGAAATGCATTTGCTATCTTTCATCAAACAACCTGTTCTAAATAAAAGATACATTAAACACATATGATCCTGTGGGTGCTTAGTCTTTTTTTTTGTTTGTGGTTTTTTTAAAAAATAAATTGGCCTTTTTCTTAATTATACTACATTAAATTTGGACCACATATTACAAAACAGTTCCAGGTAGTAATGTACTACTAGGAATACCAATATTATTGTACGGCCTGGATTATTACCAGGTAATTCAACATCCCTCAGTATTATTGAGGTATTGCTTCAGTTTTATGATCATAAGAAAATAGAATAGCAGTTTTCTTTCAATTGCCGAAAGCAAAATAAATTTCTTCTGCCATTTTTTGCATTTGAAATTGCTTAATTATTTGATATGGTTCACAGTTACTAGTTCTTACCAAAATAATCATTTTGAAGTTTTTTTCAATGGACAGATCCAAATTTTTTAATTTGAATGTGATTGAAGAAAACTGATTGGCTGTTGTTATGTATAGGTAAATCCCAGTGATAGGTACCATCTTATGCCTATAATTACACCAGCATATCCCCAGCAGAACTCTACCTACAATGTGTCTGTTTCTACACGTATGGTCATGGTTGAAGAATTTAAGCAAGGTAAGTAATTCTGAACATCTATTCCTGAAACTATTAAAACCTGCCCTACATCATGTGTGCTGTAACTAGGAGCCACGCAATTAATGAATATCTAGTAGTAAGTTGTGAACTCATGGATTTCCCAAATATTAAAACTTAGGAAGAACATTTCCCAATTAAAGGGAAAGTAATTGGGTATGGCTTCTTATCCAGTCCTAGCTTTCCAAAATATTCCAGGGGCTCCTGCTTATAGGAGGGTCTATTTTCAAGTATAGTAGTAATTACCCAACAAATGTCCTGAGAGTAAGCTTTTTCAACTGTGGAGTGGGAAAAAAAATTGTTAAAGATTTAATATCAGCAAATTATGCTTTGAGTTAATTATTTTAGCAACAGTACAATTTGGTGTCTAAATTCCCGATCATATATAACTCCTACTCAGCTTAATGGCATGAAAACAGTAGTCGTGCCAGGTTTGATCCCCAGCTTTTCTGATTTTCAAGAGCTTATAACAAAAGTAACAAAGCAAAGAAAGAAGTCTTTGTAGAAATCTTACACAACAAACTGAGTAGAATATGTGTTTGTTAGTACAGAGTTCTGATACATCATTGATAAGTTTAAATCATTAGTAGACTGGAAAAAAACCATCTTCATAATGGAGGCATTGAATTGAGTAGCTGTGATATTAATCTTAGCCCTTGTAATTTGCAAATTGTTGTTCAAACAGAAACAATGTATAAAAGGCTGAAAATGTGTTTTTGTAATTCAGGTCTTGCTATCACAGATGAAATTTTGCTGAGTAAGGCAGAGTGGTCCAAACTTTTTGAAGCTCCAAACTTCTTTCAAAAATACAAGTATGTATTTAATGGCATGAAAGATGCTTTCTAAGTATATTAATCTCTAACATTCTTACACTTACTGCTATGATTTCAACTGGCAAATTGACCAGCATTGCTGTAATGGGCAAATGTTGATTTGATCACCACAGAATTGCTTAAATTTTACCTGATAGGTGTGATGGGTTGTTTTTATCATTTCAACTGAATATGAAATAAAATATATGTTATCTTTAATAATTTTTTAGCAAATGGCTTCTATAATTGTCTTACTCTTTTCTGGAGGATTTCTTGGGGCTTCCCAAATATTTTAAGTTATTAGTAATTGAAGTAGTATAATAGGAAATAGCTTGTATTTTTTGTAGAATAAATGTAACATCGCTTATTTTTAAAAGTATTTTATGTATTCTGTATTATAGTTACAGATGCCCATTCCCAGCAGAAAATTAAATATTATTTTGTGTTGGGTGCCTATGTCTTAAATCAATGCAGCCCTCCCCTCCCCCCATTAAAAGAAGACTGGCCACCATGATAATGTGTCTGTGTTTTGTTTGTTCTAATTCTTGCATTACAAACTCTAGAATGCTAAAAAAAATTGGGGTGGTTATTCCTCTTTGTGTCAGAATAGAAGCAACGTATTTTCTCTCCTATATTTAGTAATTTCATTAGTACTGAAAATGTTTCTAACAACAGCTCAGTTTGCCACAAAATATTACTATGATTAGGCATTGGAAATTGAAAACAGCTTCCAGATAATAGAAGGGATGTTCAATTTTTTTCTTATGTAAGCTTTTATCATTTAATCCTTCTACATGTTGCAATAACATCAACATCTCATTTCACATAATTTCCTTTTTATGTACTATGTTGCCATATGTTTTTACTATTAAAGAAAATATTGCAAACAAAATTGCTTAACTTTTGTTATTAAAAGATAAGTGAGTTCTGATTACTTTATTTACTTTGCAAAAACAATACGAACATTTGCAAAAACATTACTGTATGAACAGATCATTGGTTGTCATAAGATTTATTAATTTCATAAGATAACTTTCCTAGGTGTAGTGAAAGTAGGTTGGAAAAATATTACTATATTATAAATTCTTTATTATTTATAAATACTTTATAAATATTTTATTTTTCATTTGTCTTTCATCTGATTTATGAACAATTAGAATATATGCATTATTAATTTATTTGTAAAACTAAATTTGAGAATATATGTCTCTTACTATGATTAGGCATTGGAAATTGAAAACAGCTTCCAGATCAGTCTGATTTGTGGTTGGAAATGAGAGGTTAATGAGCTATATGTAAATTAGGTATGAGATAAAGAAAAGAAATATGAGAAAAAAGTTATTCCATAGAATTCTACAAAATTCTATATATTGCATAGAATTCTGTAGATTGTTTCTGAATCTTAACAACTTTGAGACTGCTGTTGCCAATTCAGAGAGCTCCTTTAGGCACATCTGGGAGCTTGTCAACAGCCAGTGCTACAGTAATGACTCCCTGCTCTCCAACTAAAGAATGAATAATAATTCTACTTTGGAAGGAAAAATCTTCAGTTGACTTACCTGAATAATTAATCAAACGTACTGTCTTTTCTGAAAAGCTCTGTGTAAGAAAACTAGGTTTGAGTAACTTATTTTGTAGATTCTCAAGAATCTTTTGATAAAGGTTGATTCCCCAGGCCTAAAATGCTTATATAGTTACAAAGATCTTATTCTTACTAGAATCACAAATTATTTTGGTCAAGATTTTTTTAGCATATAGAATTTATAGTATGTCTTCTTGCAGTAATATCCTTAACAGAGTACTTTAAGAGATACAACTCCGAATACTGATAGGTACAAATTTAATAACTACAGATTAAGTGACTAGTATTTAATGGTGCAGTGATGCAATATTTTGTTTACTGCATTCTGCCACAAAAAACTCAAGAACTTAACTATACTTCATTACAAAGTAATTAATTAAAAGACAATTCATCAGAAAATACTCTTTGTCCCTCAGATGCAAATTATCTCATGTTAAGGAAAAAAATGCTGAAAAAAGCACAAGCTTATAAATATTATTGATTATTAAAAGGTGTTGACTTTCAGTTCATTTGAAATAGGTTGGATTATACTCAGTTTACTGCTAATAAGTGAAAACAAGTCTGACACTAACCTAAAATTAAAGGTAATCTTTGACTTACGCCCATTTGTTTAGTGACCATTTGGAGTTACAACAGCACTGAAAAAAGTGACTTATGACTGGTCCTTACTCTTAAGACTGTTGCAGCATCCCTGTGGTCACATGATTGTGATTCAGGCCCTTAGCAAGTGTCATACATTTACAACGGGTGCAGCGTTCTGCAGTCACATGATTGCCATTTGCAACCTTCCCAGCTGGCTTCCAACAAGCAAAGTCAATGGGGAAGCCAGCAGGGAAGGTCAAAAGTCATGGTCACATGATGTCTCACTTAATGACCACGGTGATTTGCTTAACGGCTGTGGCAAAAAAGGTTGTAAAATTGGGTGCAGTCCCATGATGCCTCACTTAACCACACTGTTTAATAACGAATTTTCCGGTCCCTATTGTGGTCGTAAGTCAAGGACTACCTGTCATACTAAACTTCTGTAAATTAGGACTTGCTTGAATTTCTCCTGGCTTACGAATGAGTTTATAAATTTTGCTAGAAAAGAAATTTGAACAAATTCCAACATTTGTTTGGGAAAGTCTATTTTAATATTATTTGCAGGCCATCAAAAGCAAATCTTGCTTCCAGTTTTATTTTGCGTAGCAGCAATAATAAAGAGCAGAGTTTGGAAAGGACAGTTAGATAAATAGGTTACATCATTCTACCTTGTTCATTCCACATATCACTCACTATAATTTTCTAAGACTGTTCTGAATGTCAGAAATGCTGTGACTTGGATTTCTTGTTTAATTCTTTGTATCTGTAGTGATCCTAGTCAAATTTCCATTTGTGTGCTATATGTGTGTGCACTCACACTTTGTAGATATGCACATCAAGAGATGATTAATATAGTATGTTGTACAATTAGATCCCATCACAGAAGTTCCAACAGACAGGCAGAATTCAGATGCCTACAAAACAATTCACTTCAATAGAGGCAGACCATCACTGAACTTTTCTTGGCACAGTTGCTGTTTTTCTTTACTGAAGCAGTTCTGCATACACTCAAAGCAAGTAGTGAGTTCTGGATTGAGGCCATTATATTTAGCAGTGTTTTCATAGTGGTGCAAATGGTTTGCTCAGTTCATAAACTTAAAATGTTCCAGAATTACCTTGAATATATTCTATGTTATCTGTATGGATGTGGGGAGATGGGTCAGTTTCAAAACAATGCACTACCAAAATACTAACTGTTTTCAACTAAAGATAAATGTACATTTCTTAGTTCTAGTAAAGTTTTTCAGTACATAATCTGAACCTCATTTCATCTCACTTATAGGACTGGCAAGCCTGTTTTTGACAGGTCTACTGATTTTATCAATATTGTTCTGACAGATAAAATTAACTAAGGTCTGTGCATATTTTTAAAGTTAAAGAGTTACAACAGATATTCAGTTAACTGGAGATAATGTTAATGTTAACATATGAAGATACAATAAGTGTTGAAAAATAAGGTACAAACCAAATTTTCAAAAAGGAAATAGTACATTGTTTTTATTTTCAAAGGCATTATATTGTACTTCTAGCAAGCGCACCAACAGAAAAACAGCGACTAGAATGGTGAGTCAAATTCCCCATATCTCCATCTTTTAGCATTTGAATGTGATCTCTCTTCTCTGTTTATGGATAGATAATCTGAGATCTAAGCAAAAATCTGTAAATGAGTATGCTATGGTAACCCACTGGTGTGACTGTTAACATTTCCCTCCTATTGGGGAGTGAATGAACAATAAAGGTGAAACTCAGAAACAATAAAATTCTTTATTGCTCAGCTGATAACCGCATATTCTAAAAATGTCAATCTGAAGGATCATTTGGTAACTATCTTTACTACTATCTTCACTGACTGGAGTTAATAGGACTCAAAACTAAAAGTACAGCAGGTGGGATTATATGAATTTTAAATCTCTCCACACTTTATTCATGCTACCAGCTGAGCAAATGTGCTCAGTTAAAATTGTTAATGGAAAAGGCGTACAACCAAAAAGAAAAGTGAGGAAAGAATCAAGTAAAGCCAGAGCATGATACTTTTTCTTGTGGAGTCCCTGGTGCTCTCTGAGCTTGGTTGTTTGCTTGCAGATGTTTTACCTGACTAGGTAATGTCACCAATGCTACTGAGTGTGGGGTTTGCTCCATGTTTATATACAGTAGCTTGCCCTGCCTGTGTTGGTGGGGGTGTGGTTTTCTCCTTGGTAGTTCCTTGATTAGAGTATTGTTTTCTGCTTGATTGTTTGTCTGGTGTTCCTCCCTGCTTATCTGGGTGTTGACTGCTGGAGTGGATGTGTTCTGGTCTTTTTGTTTCTTTCTTTCTTAGCTTTTTCATTGTCTTTTTTGAATAGTGTGTACATGTGGTTTATCTCTATGTATCTGTTGATGGCTGATTTGTCTGAATGCCAAGCTTCAGACAACTTATTGTCAATTTATTCTTGTCTCTATTTGATAGGGCTCTTAAACTTTAAAAGACTAGAATAATCAGATAATCTATGTCTTAATTAGAGTTTGATAGCTTCTTAAGCAAATAATTGATATGTTTGACTACCTCACTACATGTTAAGTCCCAAGTTAAGTCAAATTGAGGTGAATTTCCAGAACACAATCACTCCTCAATAAGTATGCATAACATTCCTTCTTTGATTATTTTATTCATTTACTTCCTAAAATTTGAGTGCTACTCAGTTCTAAAAAGGCTATGAGCATTTTACAAATGATACAAAAATAAAATAAAAAGAATTAAAATAAAATTTCAAATTCCAAACAACCAACTCCCTAGCACACTGAGGACAACAGCCCTAGCAACAGAGATTACCTGCTGCTGGGAAGGGGACTCACCACTCCCCAAAGCTTCCTGGAACAGCCAGGTCTTGGCAATAACAGATTTTTCCAATGTAGAATTAATATATTCAGAAAGAGATTCCAGTGGATGAAAGAGCTCAGAATCCTTACCTTGCCTGTGATTGGGGAAATCTAAATCTTGAACTTTTGATGGGGAGTTTAGCTTGAAAAATTAGATGTCATAAAACTAACACCAGCATTTTCTAAAAATTATGACTTTGTGATCTAGATAAATGTTTATGGATAACTCTTTCATCCACTGGAATCTCTTGCTCATGAAAATGAAGAAGACTATTTTTGCTTGGAAGATGCTTATCTTCCACAACTCTGTCTTGTCATCCATGCTGTTTTGGAAGATTCTGCAGTCTCCCTGAGAAACAGTGGAGGAAGGGGAGTAGACATTTGCATTACATTACATTTACACATTCTGTAAAATTTCATTCACAAGCAATTATGGTTTTAACTTACTCCAAATGAATAGCTATTATTTGTATTATTCAATATTGCTTGTTTTCTTTTAGGGTTGGCTTAGTAGAGTCAAAAATACGTATTTTGGTTGGAAGCTTGGAGAAGAATGAATTCATTACACTGGCTCATGTAAATCCTCAGTCATTCCCAGCACCCAAAGAAAATCCTGACAAGTAAGGCACTTAAATCTTAATAAAATTACTGGAAGAAATGTTACTAAAAAGAAAAAAACACAGTTTTTCCTATTAATATTGTCAGAAGGTTGACAGTTTAATTTAGGTCATCATTTGGAAGAAAATTAGTTCCTTGTTCTCCACAGGAAATGTGGGGCAGTAAAAAAACTGACAGTAAACACTTAAAATTGGGATAATATATGCAGGTACATTAAGATTTAAAGTACCTTTATTGTATTATAAAAGCTGAAGTTGGATCTGGAGGTATACTTGCAGAAAACTTTCTAGCAATTGTCCTCTTTGTTCTATGAACACTTGTGTAAGAGAGGTAGCAGAAGATATTGTATGGTGATGTGTACAAAATCTTGTGTAAGATTTTGCCTTGTATTGTCTTGCATCTTGGGATACTCTCTGAGACCTTGTACAAATGGACATTTACTTCTGAATTTAGTTTTTTACCCATACAAGGCTCTTGCACAAAGTCTTCTATGCATAGAACTGCATCTCTAGGTGCTAACTGCTACTCAGTAAATAAGATATAATAAACAAGACAATTTCTGATGGGATTATGGAAAATGATAACTTTCATTAAGTTTACCCTATCCAACATAATTTGAATAGTTGTTTTAGAAAGATTTATCCATTTGTTATCCTTTACATTGTTAGAAAATATTGATGTTTTGTTTTTAAGCAGAGAAGCAATTCTCAATTCCCAGTTGCTATACCTGGAATAGACCATGGAATAGGATCTCAAAGTTGAAAAACGTCACAACAGCTATTATGTTGTCAGACAGAGTGGATCTATGAGTACATTCCACACCAAAAATACACACCAGCGTTAGAGAGATTTAAAGAATGCAATGTCTTTATCTTGTTCTCCAAATAAATCCAGCCAGAAGTTATAAAACATATCTGGTTGTTTATTGAGAAAAATAAAACTACATAAAATACAAGTTCCATGCAAAACATAGAAAAATCACTTCTTCTCATTTATGTGGCATCCAAGACTAAAAAAAACTTATCCAGTACACAAGTTCAACTCAAAGTCTCTAGCCAAAAATTCTCAGAGAAGAGGTACACTACTTAGTTATTATTTACAACTACATAACCTATAAAATGATTACATGATGACTAAAACCCTACTAGCACTGAAGCATACAATCACCCACAATTTATTGGAACTATGCACCTCCCCTTAGGTAACTAGCATGAAGCCGCCAATAGGTGACAGTAAATAGCCATATATGTGCAAACTAGAAGGCCAATACAGGTGGCATGATTTCTGTAGCCATAACAATGTGTTTGAAGATAAGCTATTTGCTCTTCTTCCCATGAGAACATCCTAACATATGTGTCCTTACTTGGAGAAGTGGCAAAGTAGTTGTTTGATACCATTTATAATCCAAAATTGGTTGCACTGTATGCATTTGAGAGCCATTAAATGTTGAACAGGTAATTAGGGTGCAGTCCTAATTCAGAGATGCACATTTCTGCTAAGCTATTATTTATTTTTCAAAGGAGCTGAAAAAGACTTGGTAGATGGGCGAGGCAAGGGAGAAAACAAGTTGTTCATATCCAAACCAGATTTGGTTTGCCAGTACAATATTGTCACATAGTTGGCAGGGTGGCGCAGGGCTTAATGACACTGGAGTTTGCCGGTTAGAAATGGTCGGCACTCCAGCGGTTTGGGCCCAGCTCCGCGGGACAGGGTGAGCTCCCGTCACTTGTCCCCAGCTCCTGCTCACCCAGCAGTTCGAAAGCTATTCCATCTGCGAGTAGATAAATGGGGACTCCCATTTAGATGGGAGGAACTGACGGTGCTGCGCAGGGGAGAAAAATACCGGTGCTGACCGAACTCCGAATGCAACCGGCACGAGTGATGATCGATGCGAGTGGTGAGAAAGATCTATGGAGGAGGAAAAGCCCGGATGACCACTGCTGGTCGCATAGTGTAATATATAGCACTGTAGATTTGTAATTGTAAGAACTGTTAATCACTGTTAGTCACTGTTAGGATTATATACTTTGTGAGCCGCCCAGAGTTCCCCATTGGGGGGAGATGGGCAGAGAATAAATTGAATGTACAAATAAATATAAAAATAGTTAGGAAGGTTGAAATCAGTCTGAGCTAATGTTCATTTCATTCAATGGGAACTTAAAAATAAAAATCCACGATTTTCTGTGCCTATCATGAAGTGGTTGAAGTTAGGATGCAGTACAACTTCACTTATCCTGTTTTGACAACAAGCCTTTGGCTGTATTGGCCTGTTGGGACTGAGAAATAGGCTTAGTTTATGAGAATTCCAAGATCTTTATATAATTCTAAAATCACTGAACTGTCATGACTCTGTTGTATATTTTATAACATTTTACACAAATGTTTCCATGGCTGATGTTGGAAAGAGTTATTTACCAAAAGTTATATTTTAGGATTCTTCCTATTGTCCTTTGTGATTTTTATTTTTTTTTTCCCTAGGGAAGAGTTTCGTACAATGTGGGTGATTGGGTTAGTGTTTAAGAAAACTGAGAATTCTGAAAATCTGAGTGTTGATCTTACATTTGACATTCAGTCTTTTACTGATACTGGTAAGTTTGACTTATTAAAATTGTTCTGTTCCAACCCCTTCCCCAAGCTATGCTAACTGGGTAACTGGTTTTGCTTTGGGTTATAGAAATGTACTTTGGGGTTACTGGCAATTGTTAGCAGAGTATTGGCCTTCATACTAATAATTCTGCCCCTTCCAAAGTTTTAAATATAAATAGTATAGTATTTTGACCAGTATCAGCAGTAACTGCGATAGCACAGCCAATCATACTCTGTTATGCTATAGTTTCCATAACATGCCAATTATTTATATTCTGTTTGAATATGAACTCACAGAAAATAGTCAAAATAGTCTACACTTTTTTTGTCCATAAAAAGCAGTAACTTTCTACAAGGGTGGTAAATGAATAAGAACAAAAGCCTATATAATCCAGCATTCTGGATTCATAGAGGGTGACCAGATGAATCCCAGAATCTCAAAAGGGGGAGTTCTCTTTCATTGTTGTTCCTTAGCAACTAGTATTTAAGAATGCTACCTTTGATTCATGAGGTAGTAAAAAGCTTTGTAACTCTATTTAGCATGAATTTTTCAGGTTTCCTTTTAAATCCATCCCAAACAGTGGCCATTTCTGCATCAAATGGCAGTATATACTATGGTTTAACTATTTATAGTATAAAGATGTGCCTTCTTTTTGATTCTTTTCTATTTACCTTCATTAGATGAACTTCAATTCTGTCTGTATGTTCTGTGCCACCCATGATACCTCTATCATATCCCCTTTTTATCAACAAACTTTCTAAACGAAAAGCCCCAAACACTGTAATCTTTCTTGATAAAGGAACTACTCTAGTTTCCTAATCATTTTGCTTATCCATTTGTGGTGATTAAATGTTTTGGAATAAAACTAAATTCAGTAATGCTAAAAGGAGCATTTTAGAAATTTATACAGGAGTGATATTGATACATCAAAAAAGAGAATTGAAATGAATACAGGTAGTTCTTGGTTAATGACAGCAATTGGGACCAGAATTGCCATTGCTAAGTAACATGGTCATATGGCATCACGTGGCCGTGCTGCTTAGCAACGGCAATTCCAGCACTCCCAGTTGTTGTTCTTAAGCAAATCACCACAGGTCATCAAGCATTTGCAACCTCCAGCTGGCTGCCCCATTGATTTTTCTTGTTGGAAGCCAGCAAAGAAGGTTACAAGTGGTGACCGCGGGATGCTGCAACATAATCATGCGCCAGGCGCTGAGTGCCCAGATAGTGATCACATGGCCACAGGGACACTGCAATGGCCAGAACTCTAAGGACCAGTTGTAAGCACCACTCATTCAGTGCTGTCTTAAGTTCAAACAGTCACTGAACAAGTGGTTGTTAAGCAAGGACCACCTGTACTTATAAACATTAAATGTGAAAAATAATGACAAAACAGGGATGTATAAATGTATACTCTTCTTCTAGGGTGCTATGTATCTGATCCCCCACCACTGTCTCAGCAGTATTCCCTAAAAAGGGTAGGTTGAAGACCAAGCAATAAGAACACATAAATGCCACATTATACAGGAAACCTACATATTGCCCTGTGTACTTCAGTGCTTCCAGCACACCACCAAGTCTTTTGTCTACAGCCAGGCTCTATGCTATAACCACATTTGTTCTGACCCACTTGACAGAGATGCTCAATTGAAATTAAATCAGGCATTCAGGAGACTGAGCTACAAATCAGTACAGGTATTCCTCAGTTAACAATGGTAATTGGAATTGGAATTTCTGCTGCTAAGCCATGTGGTCGTAAAGCAGGACATCACATGATCGTGCTGCATAGCGACAGCGGTTCCAGCAGTCCCTGGTGACTGTTGTTAAACGAGGATCACACGGATGACTAAGAACCTCACATGATTGCGACTTCCGACTTTCTGCTGGCTTCCCCATTGACTTTGCTTGTGGGAAGCCAGCAGGGAAGGTTGCTGCCCTGACTGGAACTTCGAGGACTGGTCATAGCTACCACTCATTCAGTGCCATCGCAAGTTTGAATGGTCACTGAATAAGTGGTCATTAAACAAGGACCACCTGTAGAGCCAGATCGATTCCCAGGGAGTACCTATTAAAAGACAAACCACAGAAACAGAACAACAGAGCACCACTGGTTGTCACCTGCAGCTCAGAGCTCAAATCACTCAAATGCATTATTAATAAGCTACAGCCCATAGTGGACAATGACACTGAACTTCCTCAGGCACTGGGTAGTAGGCCAATAATTATAAAAAGACAATCACCCAGCCTGAAGCAGATTCTTACATAGATTCTATGTAGAACAAATGGGACAAACTTGGTGCAAAATAATTAATGGACACAAGTGTGACATCAGGAGTCAGAACAATGACCAAGTAATATCAGATCATTTCAACTTCCCAGGGCATTTTATTGGCATTCCTCAAAGTGACAATTTTGGAAACAATTCAGTGAAAGACTGCTGAACTCACATACATCAAAAGGTTTCAGGCAATATCAGAAGGGCTTAGCGAACACAATGGGTTTTTAAACATTGCAGTTGTTAATTGATAAAGTACTTGCAATCTGTCTCACATATAAGCTGTATCTGCATAACCAACCAGTCTTCCTCTCCATCCCTCCCATCCCAGATAAAGCCTACATCAGTCTAGCAACTCTGAACACCAGATGGTGAGGTGCTATGTCTTTATAAAAAAAATGTTAGTCAAAAGATGCCACAGGACTTCGAATTTTTTTGGATTGGACAGGGTCTCTTTAAGAAAACTATTTAACTGAAACATTTGATGTAAATGGCAAACTGAATCATGCTTGACAAGGCTGTTTGCCTGGTGAATTTAGCTCTGTGTGTAACAACTAAACAGCCCAACCTTTTTTTCCTTCCCTGTCCAGTTGCCTCTTTCTCTCATCTTGCTTTTGGTTCCCCTTTTTCCTTCACCTCACTTCCCAGTGGGGTTATCCATCTTACCACATTTCTGTCATGTTTTTCTTTTTTGCTGTTTTCTGCTAGGAGGAGGAAGAATGATTTGTGTGAGAGATGATTTTAATATATGTAAATGGAAATCAATTATTTTTTAAATAGGTACATTATTTAAAGGCAATTAATGTATAGTTATTAATTCAATTAATATGAATTTATTTTTTTGTCCTGGCCCTGCCATTTCTTTGGAGTGTGGCTCCTGACAGGTATATAACACATACATATACGTATACGCATGCACGTATACATGTGTCAGGCACACATTTATTGGGTGAAAGAGAAGAATCTTTAGGATTGGAATTGACAGAATTTGCAAACTTAGGTTAGCAAGGTGGGGACTCTATGCACTATCTATCTATCTATCTATCTATCTTTATATTTATTTATTTATTTATTTATTTATTTATTTATTTTTCAGGCTTGTATGCCGCCCATCTCCCCCAACGGGTGACTCTGGGCGGCTCACAATAATAAAAAAGAAGAAAAAACACAGAAAACACAAATCTCTCCAAACATGGCTAAAATCTATAAATAATTAAAAAACATATATTAAAAATGCCCTAAAAACCTCCTCTGATTTTAGCCCTAAAAAACCTGTAAGATGCTGGGGGGGGGGGACAACCCATCACCCCACCAGCCATCTCCACAGGTGCGGGCCCCCCTCTGGCCCCCAGGCCTTCTGGCAGAGCCAGAAATTTTAAATTTTAAATTTAATATAATTTAAATATAATATAATTTAAATTATAAATTTTAAATTTATATTCTGCCCATCTCCCCAGAGGGTGACTCTGGGCAGCTTACAATTAAAAACCAAGACAATAAAATTATAAAAATATAAATACCCCCCCGCCCCATTAAAACACAAACAACAAATCTATAAAAAAATATATACACAAATCAAGAAGATGGGGGAAGCAGTATCAACCATCCCACAAGCCAGCTCCAGCAATGCGAGCCCCCATCAGGCCCCCAGGCCATCCGGCATAGCCATGTTTTTACACCTTTTCAGAAGACCAGGAGTGTGAGGGCAGCCTGCACCTCAGCTGGCAAACTGTTCCACAGGGCATGGGCCATGGCAGAAAAGGCCCTCTTCTTAGATCCCACCAGCCGAAATTCCTTGACTGGTGGGGTCCACAACATGCCTTCTCTGCCAGACCAAGTGGGGCAGGCAGATATAACTGGGGCGAGATGGCTCCTCAGATAACCTGGTCCTGTGCCATGAAGGGCTTTAAAGGTGATAACCAACAACTTGAATTGGACCCGGAAGCAAACCAGCAACTAATGCAGCTCGTGTAACAGAGGTGTTATATGTGTTGCCCTAAGGGCGTTCAAGATTGTTTGCACAGCTGCATTTTGTGTAAACTGTAGCTTCCAAATCACTACTCTAGCTTCAAGGATAGCCCCATGTAGAGCACATTGCAGTAATCCAAACAGGAGGTGACCAGGGCATGAGTGACTGTGTGGAGGGCCTCCTGATCCAGGAAAGGGTATAACTGATGCACAACAAGAAGCTGTGTGAAGGTCCTCCTAGCCATGACTACCATCTGCTCTTCAAACAGGAGTCGTGAGTCTAGGAGGACCCCCAGATAATGCACCGGGTCTGTCTAGTATAGTGCAACCCCATCTAGAACCAGAGATGATAAGCTCCTAGATCTTGAGGCTCCCCATATCCACAGCCACTCCATCTTACCAGGGTTCAGTTGAAGCCTGTTGTCTCCCATCCAGGCCCCTACGGCCTCCAGGTACCACGAAAAGGTGGCCACAACATCACTTAGGTCACCTGGGATAGAGATATATAGTTGAGTATCATCAGTATACTAATGATACCTCATCCCATGGTGCCGGATGATGTCACCCAGCGGTTTCATGTAGATGTTAAATAGGAGAGGTGAGAGCACCGAACCCTGAGGCACCCCACAAAGTAGGGGCCGCGGGCTAGATCTCCCGCTCCCTATCAACACGCATTGGTGTCGGCCTTTGAGGAAAGAGCTCAGCCAGCACAAAACTGTGCTGCCCAGCCCCAACTCCCGCAGCCGGCCCAAAAAGATACCATGGCCGATGGTATCGAAAACTGCTGTGAAGTCAAGAAGAGCAAGGATGGACGCGCTATCCCCTTTTCTTTTTATTTACTATTTAATTCTATCTACTATTTAAGCTCAGTGCCCTCTTCATTTTGGGTAAATAGTAGTTATAGTAACTCTCTCCTATGTCACATAAGTATTTTGTAGCTTTTGGAAAATGGTTTACTTTCATTTGTATCCAGAGTTATCTAAATCTATGACTGCTGCAAGAAGAGGGAAGGATGGTAATTTTAACGGGCTCATCCTCCTTCCAGCCAATGGTTGTTTTAGAGAAATGGAGACTATATTTGAAGTATAGGTCCTGGAAGCTACAAAAAGAAGAAATCATGTTTTTACCACTTGCTCCTTCTCTGTGAAGAGAGGTTCCACTATATTCCAGTTCTCTCACAGACAGAAGGAATCATTCTGTTTTGTGGATAGGCAAGATTAAGTTCCAGCTTTTACTTATGACAATATGATATTGTATTTTCTGAGGATTATGATTTTCCTGCTTAAACCAGCATATGCAGAATGAAAATTTAATTCAGGGCAAGTTTCAGCTTTCCAAAACTTTAAATGTCTTCATGTTACTTTAATTATATAGTTTATAGGCAAGCAATAAACAGCAAGATGTTTGAAATGGATATGAAAATTGCTGCAATGCATGTTAAGAAAAAACAACTTCATCAATTGCTACCTAGTCATGTCCTTCAGAAAAAGAAAAAGGTAACATCTGAAGTTAACTGATAATGTGATAAACTATATTTCGTATGTATGTATGTATGTATGTATGTATTTTTGTTATTAATTAATAATTTTATGTATATACTGCTTCCCCCTCCGCCCCAAAAAGTTCATAGCAAGAAATATTCTTATGCATGCATAAGAAGTTAATCCATCTATACTTATCCCATATATTTGTTTCCTGGGTTAACTTTAACTTTTAGTTTGGGTTTTTGTATTTGGATATTTGTTAATGTTTTAAATAGTTTGCATTGATTAATAGGAATAATATTAAACACTTGTCCTCAAGTCAATAGACCACAGTTTAATGTTTGTTAAAGATGATTTCATTCTCTTAGTTATGTGGCTTACAGTTATTAAATCTATCAAATATGTGAAAATGAGCTGTCTCAATCTTGTTTTTTCTAAAGCACTATCTTAGATATTGTACCCTTTCTTACTAAAGCAGGAGGCAGATAGTGGAGGAGAAAAAACTAAGAAGAAAGGTACAGGTAGTCCTTGAGTTACAAAAATTTGTTCAGCAATCAAAGTTATAACAGTGCTGAACAAGGGATTTATGAGCGGTCCTTGAACTTCCGGCTGTTGCAGTGCCCCCGCAGTCACATGAACAAAATTCAGGCCCTTGCAACTAGCTTGCACTTACGACTGGTTGCAGCGTCCCGTGGTCACATGATTGCCATTTGCAACCTGCCCTGCCAGCTTCCCACAAGCAAAATCCATGGGGAAGCTGGCAGGGAAGGTCACAAATCGCTCAGGTAAGTCTCCCCCCCCACCCAGCCCTTCTTCTCTTGCACGCTCCATGCCCTCCTTCCCCTCTTCACTCACATGCACCTTGCACTCTGTTTTCCCAGCCTCCCTTTGCTCACACATGCCCCACACCCTCTTTCTCTGGCCTCTCTTCTCTTGGATGCACCCAACCTCTCTTTCCCCAGCCTCCCTGTGCTCACATGTACCCCACGCCCTCTTTCCCCAGCCTCCCTGCACTCACACTCCCCCCCCCAGCTTCACTGCACTCCCTGCACCCTGCAGCCTCTTCCCCCAGCTTCCCAGCACTTGTGTACACACACACACATGCATCCTGTGCCCTTTTTCTCCAGCCTCCCTGCACTCGCAAGCTCCTGGCGCCTTCTTTCTGAGTTCAAGCTGCACTGCAGCACCCCCTCCCCCAATTTGTGTATGGTTTGCATCGGGCCTCCCAGGGCCTCCCCCCGCCCGCTGTGGCACCCCCACACTCCTTACCTGGGACTCCTTCTGTTTCCTGCTTAATGACCCGCAACCCATGCATCTACAAATGGGACTGCCTGAATTGCCGTCACTAAGCGATGTGGTCCCATGAAGTCATGCTTTATGACCGCATTGCTTAGCAAGGGCAATCCTGGTCACAATTGCAGTTGTAACTTGAGGACTACCTATATAAAGGCCTATGATAACTGCTGCACAGAAATAATGGATTATTCGTTTGTTTTTATTTCCTGAAATCAGTACTCTGCTCTTGTCCAGTTTTTGAGTGGCTAATTGCAAATAATATAGGACTCTAGCATTAGCAACGTTGACTTGTTAATTACAAAAAACAAGGCTTGTAGAAGTTTAGAACTTTCTATATCACTTTTATACTTCATAGCACAGTTGTGAGAAAACAGTAAATGATTCAGTATGTATCATGCTTGTTTTGAAGGCAATAATTAGCAGTACATGCATGTACATATAGTCTAAAAAGTCCAGAAAGAATGGGAATTTGTTAGGCAGATATTTCACGTAAGTATGGTACATTGTGTATCAGAATTTACTTCTGCTGGTGCCCCTGAACAAGCTATAGAATGTTAATACTTGAACAGACCCATAAAATGGTAGTGCTTACCTAGTTTTTTGTATTACTATATCAGAGGGGGCAATATGTCTTTTTTACTTCTTCTGAATTCCTTCTTTGATATATTGTCTTCTTGGTTGCAGCATTCAACAGAAGGAGTTAGGTTGACTGCGCTGAATGACAGCAGCCTAGACTTATCTATGGATAGTGATAACAGCACTTCTGTGCCTTCTCCTACCAGTGCTATGAAGACAAGTCCGTTGAACAGTTCTGGAAGCTCTCAGGGGTAACTGTCTCCAGTATTTGCCTTAATATTCAGAGTATTGCTAATATACATAATTAATACTGTAATATTTACAAGGAGAATCTTTTAACTTTTTAAAACATATAATTTGCTTCAGATTTTAAACACTATAAATTTACAAGTTACCTTATTTCTTCCTTCAGACTTGGATCTTTACAAAGATTATATTATATATTACATTACATTACATTACATTACATTACATTACATTACATTACATATCATATATCCTGATAGATGGCATTATTTAATAGTTGGGCAGAAATCTGTCATGCACTGTGCCATGAAGGGCTTTATAGGTAATAGCCTGCACCTTGAATTGCACCCAGAAGCTCACTGACAACCAGTGCAGCTTATGGAGCTGTAGTGACACATGGGCATACCAAGGCATGCCCATCACTGCCTGCATCGTTGCATTTTGAACCACCTGTAGTTTCCAAATGGTTTCCAAGGGCATATTGCAGTAGTGCAACTGTGAGGTGATGAGGGCATGAGTGACCATCTGAAGGAGCTCTCAATCTAGGAACAGGCAGATAAGATGCTATGTAAGGGCCTTTTGGCCACTGCTGCCACTTGCTCTTTGAGTTGGAGTTGTAAGTCCATGGCAATCCCCAGACTGCAGGCCAGTCTGAAATGGAGTACAGTCCCTTCCAAAACTATAGATGGAAGGTCTCCAGATTAAGGGGGCCTCTAATATCCACAGCTGCTTGGTCTTGGCAGGATTGAGCCTGAGTCCATCTCTCCCCATTCAAATCCACAGAGTCTATGTTTCCCTAGTCCAGCACCTTAACATTACACCACACAGGCTCATTAGATCTATCCAACAAGGATAGATAACTAATCTTGTTTGTTCCATGCTACATGTCAGAGGGCTAAAACAGAGAGTCGGGGGTGAGTTTTTAAGTACTGTTCAGGTCACTGAAGTTGAACTTTTTACAAAAAGTTCACACAGAATTAAATATAAGGTTTTTACATTATAACAATTTAGACTATACTCTTTACTATTCTGCCTTGACTTCTAATGCATAGATTCCCAAGAAAGTTCTAATAAGTGTAACACAAATTCAAGTAAATGTTTGTAGGAAACTCTAGCTTTTATTGAGATCCTATCTTTTTTAAGAGCTGGATCAAGCAAATACTCAGAAGGGTTTCTGCCATGGCCATCTCTAAAGGCATAACTTTGTTATGAAAGAACGATTAAGGAGGGATGTAGAGAAGTGATTACAGAGGTTGAAGCAAGCGTGAGAAATTCAAAATAATCCTGCCTTGGTTTTTGTTAGTATAAGAGAGCACAGAGAAGAATTGACAGGTTTTCAAGATTCTCTTATTCTACCCTTATATAATAAAGTAGCCTTCCTGGAATTCCTAAGATGTCTGTCTCTTGACCTGATCTTCCTTGAAATGCTGATACGATGAGAGGCTTTTGATCCCATGGAGATTTTCAGCCAGTTGACCAAGGGGAGCTAGGGATCTTTGCCTGTCTTCCTTCTTTCTGGCCATTTCTCTCCCTGTTTATCCCTACAAAAAATCTTCCCAAAGATTTAAAGGGCTTTTGTATAGCAGGAGATATGTTGTTAAGGTCTATAGAGGGTGTGTACAGTGCCTCCACTCTTCTTTTCTGCCAATGGGAACACTCTGAGACACACACTTTTTTTGAGCATCTCTGAGTCCAACATACCTCTCTAAGCCTATGAGCAAAATTGTTGATGAAGGAGTTTGACCACATTGCTGCATAATATCTTGAACTTGCATATGTTGTAATTTAGATGTGCAAAACAGTAACCCATCAAATTGATTGCAGTCATCAGTCATATGTTCTAGTTCAGCTGGCCCATCTTTGCTATTTTGAGAAGTAGTAAACCTCAAAAGCTTGAAGTGGGGGAGAGGGGGAACATGGCCTGATAGTAATACCTTGCTGAGTCACAGTTGTGTCAACTTAGTGTAATTCATCAGCATGTTCTCTTTTTAAAAATATTTTAGCAGAAGCAGTCCTGCTCCAGCTGTGACAGCAGCATCTGTGACCAACATACAAGCTTCTGAAGTCACTGTGCCACAAATAAATTCCAGTGAAAGCTCAGGGGGTAAGAAACCCACATGAATCTTCAAATCTGTTCCTAGGTTACTTAAACCCATTTTTCAGGTTTAGACTCTTGGTGATTTGCCATTCAACAACAACTTATTTGCAGTGTAGGATTAACATATTTTTGCAACTTTTCATTTGTTGAAAGAGTATACTGATTAAGTAGCAAAATAAAACTGCGAAGTTGCCTTTAGTAATTCAAAATCCTTTTCAAACAACCTCTTTGCTGGTTACTTGGTGTTATTGATTTTAGCCATATACAGGCTTTGAGTGAAAGTATGAAAGCCTAAAATTGAAAGATGGAGGCGGGAGTACAAACCAGCCTGCATCACTTTCCTTGTATGATTAATTCTAAGTAGAACTTGCATATAAGAGAATACTGGAGGTGGGACTTAAACGTACGCCCACATCCCTTTCTCAATTTACTGCGTCTACATATGCTCATTCAGGCACGTGTTGATGTTTATCCAGCTCAGCTCAATTTATTCAGAAGATACCAAGAACATTTTGAAATAATTCAGAATACACTTTGGAAACATCTGCCATTTTTCAGCCTTAATATAGGCTTGGTACCTTCTGTATTTCTATATACAGTGCACAGTATGGGGACAATAATGCAGACCTGCTTAGCATTACTGTAATGAAGTACATAGTCATTATTTTGTAATCACTTGTTCAGTCTTGTTCAGCATTGTACTGCTAATGGATGTGATCCAAGTTTTTTGATCTAGAACAAAAACCAAAGCTGCTCTTGGGTAATGTCATAGATTCGATGCTTGCAATTCCCCTATCATGTTAACTAGTTTTCTGTACAGGATACATAGTTGTCAGTAGTAAACCCTGAAGAATAAATTATGTAAAATAACAAGAAACCATAGAGTTTTGCTTAACTTACTAAAATTATATGAGTCATAAAATATAATTGCCCTTGGTGCAGAATATGGTTTGTTTGAAGAAAATAATTCAAATCTTTGTTTTTAGCCCATGGAACTATAGGCTGAAAATTGGATTACATTGTAATCATCAAATTATATTTCAATAGGTACTTCAAGTGAAAGCATTCCTCAAACTGCCACACAGCCAGCCATCTCTCCACCACCAAAGCCTACCATCTCTAGAGTAGTTTCTTCAACCCGTCTTGTCAACCAACCACAGAGACCTTCAGGAAATACTGCAACTAAAGTAACTAGCCCTGTAGCAGGTGTGAAGCGGACATCATCTCCCCATAAAGAAGAGTCTCCTAAAAAAATAAAGACTGAAGAGGTATTCCTATTTCCTGGTTGGGAGCAGCAGAACAATGCAGACGGTCCCTGGGTAATGCAAGATGAACTCAACTTTATGCTGTGTTTGCACATGTTCAGATGATAGCCATCTTCTTGTGCATGTGCAGACATGGCACTTAACCTATCAGGAATCGAATGGTAGAGTTAATAAGGAGCTGCCTGTGGCATTGATTCTTCTGTACTGTGAACAGAGTGCTTTAATGGACTTCCCCAGCAGGCCAGTTCATTATGTAAATGGCAGCTGTGCCAAAACTAGCACAAAATAAATGTGTGTAAACTAAACTACAGAGAATGTTGAGGAGCATATTGATGATTGAATTAACATGAAAAAATGATAGAAATGGGGAAGAAGACAGGATAGAGCTCCATATCCAATTTTATTTAGCTCTTGAAGGCCCCTTTGAGTGAAGGCTTAAAATGGATAGCACAATTTCCCATTCTTTTGAGGTAGAAAATACATGACTGTGGTAGAATGTAAGTTAGGCCCCCACAATTCGTAGAAGGGAAAGGGCCACATTGATAAATTAAAAGTCCTTGTGAGCCGCAAAAGAATACCTGGCACACAATTGGCTCTTCCATGATTAGCAGAGTGGCAGCAGTGCTGGAGCTGGTGGCAGCGTTGAGGTTTGGAGGTGTTTGGCAGTGTGTCTTTCAGGGAGGCAGCAGTGAATTTGTTATGTTTTAAAGAACACTGGCGGGCCTCATAAGACTGCTTGGTGGGCTGCATATTGTGCAGGTCTGGTGTAAGCCATTAAATAGTTACATCATGGTTAAAAAGTACTAAAATCCCTTCCAAACCCCTTCATTTTGCTGCTGTCAGTCCTTGATCACAAAAGCTTGCCCATTCCTGAACTAGGGAGAGATTTTGATGATAAAGAGTTAAAAGTTAAAGAAATATTAAATGGAATACTAATAGCTTATTGCATGTTTTCAGTATGAAGGATGTAAAACAGTTAACTGCACCTGACATATTTTCAAGAAGCATTTAAAGATAGATTGACTAGCCATTACAATCTCTGTATTTTATTTCCATAATCAGAGTTAGTATATATTTTAGTATTAGTTGCTAGGGAATATGTTCAGAAAGATATTATTCTCCTGGTGTTGTTTGTTTAGGCTTGTAATAAGCATGTGGTTGACCATTATGCAAAAAAAAAAAATAGTGGGTTAGATATATCTTGTTATGTTGGCATTTTTTCCCCCTTTGGTGAGAACAGGTGACTTGTGTAAATATAATTTTGGAAGATAATATATAGAGAAGGTAAAGATGATATATAAAGTTTTACATTTATACTTGAATTCATATTTTATTGTCCTCTCTATAAAAAACCTACTCTAGGTTTTTGGAATAATTCATACCAAGTAGGTAGAATTTTTCTGCAGGTATTCATCTGTCTAGGGCCAAATCCTCAAATTATTTTTAAAACTCAGAAATAATGCTTGGGACATATCTGAGGACCGCTACTAAAAGGAACAATCCAAGAAAAAAATAGTCTGTGCAGGGCTACTGTATGCAGGCCTTCTAATGGTATATCATGACTGAATTTGAACTGCTGAAATCTTTATGTAGTAACACATTATAGCACTGCTTTTAATAGAATGAGTCTGACAGTTTGATATATTCAGGAGTATAAATCAGTCTTTGAAAATACCTATGTTCCTATTTATGGGCTGTTGTGGTCTTGACTAAAATTGCAGCCCTGTGCTTACTGACTAAGGAGGAAATCATATTGAATTCAACGAGCATACATAGAATTTGGTTTTGTCAGTGGGCCTGGGGATCCCAGGCTGATATGGAGCCAATCAAATGGTTAGTCTGAGTCTGTTTGTTACCACCTGGGGGGTGGGGTGGGGTTTATTAATTTTTGTATTATGAGTTTTAATTCTGTAATCCCCCTGAGATCACCGTGTGTAAGTTGGGCAGCCATATAAATTTGTTTAATAAATAAATAATAATTTTTGCTGTTAACTTTCCTGAGAATTCGAATTATGACTTGATCCCAAGGGGAAGGGAGTATTATGAGTTTTATTTAGGAGCTTGATGGCCTGCTTGTAATAAATTTATTAGATACCCAAACATTCCTGGCCTAAGCATTTATAAACATTTTAAACTGAAATTTGTATCTGCTTAACATTTAGGAAAATAAATGCATAACATTTAAAATAATAACATTTTCTCAAAATATGTTTTCTCAAAATAACACAAAAATGTCCAAGATGATTAAAAAAAATTAAAACTTACAGAAAAGCATAATTCAAACCAAAAAAGCACACAAAAAGGTCTACTGGAACTGTTTGTTTCATATAGAGTTGCCTACCACAGTTGCATAGTAATTTCTTGTTTGGTCATCAGGTGTTAATACATCCATACTTGAATATTTAAAAAATAAATAGTATCTGTTGGGCCTGTGAAATAGACCTGTGCATTGTAGAGGGGTAAGGCAGAACTCAAGATAGCTATATCTGAAATAAATTCCAGAGATGATAAGCTGCTTATGCAATCTCTTGAGTAGGCAGAACCATGATAGCCACAACTGATTGCTTGTACAATTTTATGGTGAAGCCTTTATGAAAAACTCATTATGGCTAGTTTCCTTTTGTTCATATTTGTTCTAAAGATCTTTATGCTCTTAATAGAGCTATAGATAGAACTTAATTGTGATAAATTTCTTGACAGAAATTTTATTCTTGTACCTTGGCCAGTTATCCTATTTCATTGTGATTATTCTGCTTGATTACAGGATGAAATGAATGAAGATGTTAGTTGCCTTGATATGAGTGATCATGATAAGATGGAAACTAAGGTAATTTTCTTAGACTATGTAGTAGCTGTAGTATATTGAATACCTACAGTTCTTAAAAAAAAAAAGTATCTTTTTTGGCTCCAGCTGTTGGATATGTTTTGTGAATCTACTCTTTGACTGAAGACTTTCTAGTACACAGACATCTGATGGATCAAGTTAATTGTCTAAAGATTCACCTTCACTGAGGCCAATCACATACCATTGGGAGTTGACAATGAGGACATATAACTATTTCCTCTACTTGCTCCCTGCCCTTCAAAATATATTGAGAGATATGGTACCTCTCAGTAAGACAGCTTTGACAAAGATAAGGAAGTCAGCCTCCAAAGTCTGAATCAAACTAATCCTCCCTACACTAGTTAGTGTTGCTGCGAGATGTACTTCAACAGCATCTGGAAGTCCACAGTTTCCCTACTATTTGTTTTTAATTTTCATATGCTCTTAATGACTAATATTTGTTGGTGGCTTAATAATTAAAAAATTAATAATCAAGTAAAAATAGTGAGTAAATAATCAGGGATGTGCCAGGTTCTTTGTTTTGATCAGGGAATTTTCTGGTGTTTCCTGGAGTGTTCTATGATTGGAACACAGTTTTACATTCAATTATAGATTGTGCATCATGAAAAGTTCTCAATAGCAGAAAATAAAAGCAGTCTCACACTGTAAAATGACATTAACAACAGCTCAGAACAATTATAGTGGTTTAAAATTAAAATAAAATTTAGTCTTAAAAGGTCCAGGAAAATAAAAGGCTCTTCAGCTGCAGCTTAAAAGACTACAGCGTAGTCTTTAGACAAGTCTCTCCCGGTAGGCAGATGTTATACCTCACTTGGCAGAAGCACTGAAAAAAGAACCTACAAAGGGGAACTCTGTGGCTTGGATCCAGTTCTTACTTTCTATAAAGAACTCTTTCTACTTGTGGATGGCTTATAGTCCAGCAGAGTACTTCTGCTGCCAAAACAGGGGAGGAGAAAATGCTTGGATTGGATTTTATTTATTTTATTGGATTTATTTTATCGGATTTAAAGACTGCCTGACTCCCAGATAGCTCTGGGTGGCTTACATTTTAAAAGTAGGAACCATAAAATGAAAAGAAACCCCTGCATCCAAAAAATTACAAATTCAACACAGTAGAAGACAACTAACAGAAGCTTGATAACCACATTAGCCCCAGTTAATTCACCCCTTCCTTTGCAACCAGCGTGCTCTTTGAAATCTGCTCAGGACAGTTACCGATCCTCCAAGGGAAGCTGAGATTGGTGAAATACCCCCTCATTCCCAGTGACTTTAACAGAATTGATCTCAAGGAATAGCCCCGCTGGTGGAGCAAACTGTATCCAACCCTATGAATTCATTTTGCAGGGTTATGGGGGTAGATGTTAGAAAGTGCAACAAAATAAATATATTTGAACTACCTCAGAGTCTTTTCTTTAAAATAAAAGATATAAACTCTGTTAATATTAAAATGTTAAGAATCCAAACAACTCATAATTGAATTACAGTGATCTACTAAGAAGTGTTGGCATATTTTTTTTCCTTCCTTTTCAGGAAACTTTTGATACAGAATCAGATATGGCCTCTCAGCAGGAAACTCTTCAGACCACAGTATCTCTACAAGCTCCTCAGGTACTGGAATGAATCAGTTTTTGCATTTTGTAGAAATAAGATGCCTTCAACTTCAATTTGACTCCTGATGGCTGCATCTCTGCAGTTTTCTTGGGAGCATAATAGAAGTGGTTGTGTTGCCTCCTCCTCCTGCTTCTATTGCTGCTCCTTTCCAGTCTAGCCAACAGTCTTGAACTAGGGTCAACCCTGCTTAGTTTCCAAGGTAAGCCATGATAGGCTAGATGCTGCCACCTGCTGAGGTATAAAGCTCTGATCTGCATTGCTGATATGTGGATTGACAAGTTTGTTTGCTTTCTGTGTCCTCATAGTAAATTCTGTGTAGTGGATTCTACAGCCTTTATACATTCTTGGCATAATTGTAGATTAATTACATTTCTGAAAAGTGGCAGATTGTAATGGGAGTTATTGAAGAACCCAATAACTGTGTGAATTTTGGGAAATTCCTATTAAGTTTATTTAGCATCATTCTGAAATAAGCTAGAGCTTACTGTAAAATTGGGGAAAAATTAAGATTTGAAACAATTACAACAAATGGAAAGTTTAATGTTTAACCTTTTGATAATGCATGTTCAAAATTGTATCTAATATTTCTTCCTTTTTTTTCTCTCCCCAGAAAATGCCCAGTACCGATCTTTCAGATATCCCTGCTCTCCCTGCAAATCCTATTCCAGTTATCAAAAATTCAATAAAACTAAGATTGAATCGGTAAAACCAACCTCAGGGGTCCATAAACAGTATCTGTCAATTTAACCTGTTGTCTTCTAATACTGAAAAGGAGAACAGAAGGTGCAAGACAAGAATGTGAACACAGATGGATTTAGGTATATTTTGTGCACTTCCCTTGCTGGGCTATAATCACTTGATCTGGAAGTCCAGGTTAGTATGTGGAGCCAGGAGTACTATTAATGTGTTAGCAACAGTTACATTAAATTCTTTAAAGGATTACTGCCTATGAAAAGGAATGGGAATACTATTTCTAGCCATATTTGATGTACTGATTGGGTTTGTGTTGATGCATTGTTTGGAAGAAAAGAAATTCAGCTAAAACTGGCAAAAGAATTCCTTAAATGCACTTTTATGTACTTTTTTATTGAAATATGACTAATTTTAGTGCTTCAGCTTGATAGATTTTATTTTTATTAAAGAAATTCTTCAAAATCTGTGACCTTCAAACTAGAAAATGGCTTGATATATTGTATACTGAAGGTAAAAGTATGCACTATATCTAGTTCGGTCACCATTAGGCTGCAGTGAACCCTTATAAGAAAATGTCAAATCTTGAGGTTATGAGTTTGGAAAAATACATTTAAAATATTTGATGGGGCATGATTAAGAAATGGTCTATTTTTTATTTTTGGGATTATTTTATGGTGCATACAAATCAGTTATCAAAAAGCAAGTAATTGTTTCCTTCAGTTTAATCAAGCCTTCTCCTTATTACCTTCCCATTCCTATTACCATATTTTTTGGAGAGGAAAAAGAAATGTTTGCATTTAACTCATGTTTCAGTTTGTATGCACAAAATTGGACTAATGTTGTCAGTGAAATGCTGGTGGTTTTTCTTTTAAGCTCTGTAGCCCTTAGCTACAGATGCCACTTTCCCCCAGAAATAAAACAAAGAAAATAAAGTGTGCCTGTGAAGCATAGCCCTGTTTTGATGGCTTTTTCATCATTAAATATAAGAGTTTTGTACACTCCAGAGGAGTCCTGTCTGCATTACAAAGATTTCATATTTTAAATATAAAGGCAGATCTTACCTACTCTAGGGTTTTAACAGTTTTATTTTTAGATAGCTCATCTGAAAGTAGCTTTACTTTCTCAGTGTTTAATTTTTTTAGAATCACATTTCTAGCAGGCACTTAAATGATCTGATAAAGCTCTCCTTAACCAGTTGTTTTTGCTTTGTTCTGTAGAGCTATAAAATTATTAGCAGTTTGTTTAAAAATGAAAATCTCTCATGACTAAACAGAAAGTGTGGAATGCCAGTGATTATCAGATGGAGATAACAAACTACATGTAACCTTGATTTCAACAAAATTAAGTGGGACGGTTAAACTGCCCTTCCCATCTTTTCTGATCAGCATGTTTAATAACTTCCTTCCCTGCATTGTGCTCAATCCTTCTACATGTGCATTTCCATGTTAAAAAATAATAAATTGCTCTTTCCCTTTTCCCTATAAGTTAATTTTCCAAAGTCAAGAGAATGTAGCTTATTCCCTATCTCCCCAACCACGCAGTAACCAAGATCTTTATTTTCTGCCATTTTGTCTATGATGTCTAGTATAAAAAATTCTTACCCTTGCCCTCTTCTGCCTCCTGTGATCCAGCTTCCACCCTCTTAAATTCTCCCACACCCTCCTTGCTCCTTCTCTTTCTCCTGCTGCCCAAACGAGAAGGGTATCAGTTGAAGTGTACAAGCTGTCTGTGCATTTTGTGTAGCTATGGAGTTTAGATCGAACTTGCCAGGCACAAATTTAGTCTTGTTTTGTTTACACATCAGGACATCTTTTTTTCTTCATTTTATTAAACGTTTCATGTATCTGCACCCAAGTTTTGCCAAGCTGGGAACTTGGAATCTTTCCTGTATAGTGACTTTTTAATTCTAGTTTTCATAACCTGGAGATCAGACTGTTGCTTTCGCATGATGTACGTAGGTGTCTCATGACTGGAGTTGCTTTGTTTTATAGTATCTGTACTCCTTGTATTTTTCAAGAGCTATTTTGTAAACAGATGATGTATTTCTCCATGGAAAACAATAAAAAAACAGCACAATCCCACAGTTGCTTGGTTTCTTTTGAATGTGTAAATAATGGTATTCCAAAATTGTTAAATTAGCTTAATTGTCTTTTCCTAAATAAGAAACCTAGATGGCAATATAGCACTGCTGAAAGTAAAAGAAACTGATTTTAAAAAGATCCATTAATAATGTACCTAGTCTGAATCTGTTAATTACTTTCTGGCTTTTATTTTTCAAAAGGCCAGATAGGATACCTATTACTTAATGTTGCATATTGTTGACCTAAGTCTGGAATAGTAGAACATGGGAATTTAATTCACTTGGGGAAGAGTATGGAATTTAAGCAGTTTCTGACATTTCTATTTTTGTTGTTGTTGAACTGATCAGCATGTATACTTATGAAAAAAATGTAAGTTAATAGTTCAGCCAGGAGATGTCACTGTTTCTTTCATTTCAGTGATTAAAACCCACACACAATGATAACAAAGACATACCAAAACCCATATACTACTTAACATTATTTATCCACTGGTTCTGAGGTTAAAACAAAACCACTGAAAAGTCTCAATGTTATGCAGTCACTTTTATTTCAAACTTGAAAAAGCAGTCCTGGCTTAAATAGATGATGATGATTTAAATATCCAGTTAGAATTTAGTTACAGCTTAAATTAACATAATAGTTTATAGCCAGTTTATTAAGAGTTGCATTAACTTCTAATCTTTAGTTAGAGAGTGGTATGTTTCAAAGAACTAAGTTTCATTTTCAAGGAATTCTAGAATTTCCCCAGCTGCAGCTGTTTGTGTAGCATCAGAAGGCACTTTAAAAATTGAAATTGGATAAGCAGAATAAAGGTCAAAGGGATCTTAATCTTTGAGTACAAGTAGAAGCTCCTGACTTTTCCAGAAAATTCCACCTGATGTCTTGTGGATATGACTCCATCTTTAAATGACTAATGAAACCAGTTTTATTAATTGAGAGATACCAAGCTCAGAACTGCTTCATGTATATTCCTTTATATGTCCATGGATTTTATTTTGTATTTTTATTACCTTTCTATATACCTAGAAATTTGGAGATTTCTACATATCCCAGTTATAAAAACTGAATCGGCTTGAAGTATTCATCTTTATTGCTAATTCAGTAATTTGCTAAGACATGTTTTAGCAAACAAAAAGTATGTTGTGTATGTACTAGAACATAACTTTATTAATAATTATTTTTGTTCGCTTTAATCTTTAAAGCATTAGATCATTATTCAGCAGAATCAGTGTATTACAAGTTTGTTGATGGAAGCAGATGCAATGTGAGAGGGTTAAACCAGTGTTTAAAATCTATAGGCATCAAACATCTGCCACTATTATCACCAAAAGAGTGCTAACTTCGCTATCAAACTTCAGAGTCTGTGTGTTGTTATAAAAAGATATCACAATGAACCATTGCTGGATATCCCATCTGTTTTGGTTGATACTTAGAACCTTAATGGTTTTTAAGTGATGTTTCGGTATGTCATATTGTTGATACTAAATTCCACAATGTTTGGTGATCATATTTAGATGAGGGTTGAATCATGACAAGCAGTCTATATTCCTTGTTCTATCCATGTTCATATTCTCCATATCTATAGTACTACAGGGAACTGATTTTAATTTGCTTTAAGCACATTAAGAATTCCCATCATTGTTTCAATAAAGATATAACAAAATAAACTCTAAAGCAAAGTGCAAAGAAGCTGAATTCAAATAAAATTGTTTAGTAACCAATTGAAAAGCTCTGCATTAATTAGTCTGTGGAGGCATAACATCTATTAAATTGCTGCTTTTAAATAAGAGTTTTTACCCAAAGAAGAGCCTTTTTTTCCTTTTGCAGTAAAAGTGGGTAGAAAATTTTCTAACACAATAGCACTATTTATTTATTTATTTATTTTTACTGTGATTACTCTGCAGGGCAAATACTAGATGACCTCAAATTCTACCTTCCTGCAAGTTTAGAGATAGGTATTTTGTTTTGTCTAATGAATAGCAGTATTATGTTCATGACAGGCACCAGATTGAACATCCCCCAGAAAATAGTTAAACATGCACATAAAAGTCACATTTTATATGCACATTTATAATAAAAATGTTTTTATATAATAGCAATCATGTTTTTATATGCAGACATTATATGTATGCATATAAAAGTGGCAGTTTGGAATCATAATAGGTACAAGTAAGTTGCAGATATCTGAGTGTTGTAGATGCCATAACAAGTTGGTAGAAGTGCTTGAAATTTTTTTTTAAACAAAAATAGAGCTCAGTCCTAAAAAGAGATTGCATAAGACTCTGGAAAACCAGTGTACTTCAAGATATGCTCTTTTTGTTTTTTTGTTTTTGGTGCCTTCAAGTCAGTGTTAACTCCTGGTGACTGCCTGGACAGGTCCCTGCAGTTCTCTTGGCAAGATTTTCAGAAGTGGTTAGCCATTGCCTTCTTCCTTGGGCTGAGAGAGAGTGACTGGCCCAAGGTCATACAGCTAGCTTTGTGCCTAAGGTAGGACTAGAACATGTGCCCTTCTGGTTTCTAGTCTGGTACCTTAACCATTACGCCAAACTGTCTCTCTCAAGATATACTTACCCACTTGTAAATTTGATAGGAGGCTTGGTATCTAGAACCATAGAGACTTAAAAACTCAAAATTATGGCATATGTGAGAGTGGACTTGTGGGGGCTATGTAGCTGCAATATTTGGTAAATCCATGGGTTTTCAGTTTGAAACTTTGGCATTGCCACTTTGTCCTATGTTTGGGGGGAAATGTCTTAGAAAAGTTTGGCATCTTCATTTCATGCATCAAGATCCAGTGTTAAGTTCCATCCAGTGGGTGCCCAGTATAATATGCACTTCCTGGAATCTTTGAACGATTTCAGTTGCTTCTGCATTCAGTCTACTGTTGGAATTATTAGTAAAGAAATTGATACTGAAGTAGTTGAAAAGAGACAGTTGGGAAAGTGTTCCCCACAAGTGACAGAGGGCATGTTTTACTGTCACTGCCAAGAATACTGCCCCCAACAGAGAAGTGACTTTGCTCAGATATTATGCCAAGGTTATCAGCAATGTGGAGGCTTTCAGAGCTTCCATAATATTAATATCTTTTGTTATTATTGATGATTTTTGTTTTATGCTGGTACTTCTTTTCACTGTAGGATATGGATTTGGATTAGCTTCCTTGTAGCTAGAAATCAAAATTTAGTTCTAAAAACATCAGATCTATTTTACTTTTCACTAAAATATTGATGTAATGTTTAATACTTTTATTTTTCTTTTAATGAGGAAATAGGTTATTTTAATTGAGTTGAATACAATCCTAGGGTGAAGAAGTGAAATAATTTTCAACATTGTTTTTTCTCTAAGAATTTTAGTAAGCACAAAAATGATTGTGAAACATTGGGGACTGTTTAAATCAGATTTATTAGAAATAATCTCTTTTTAATATTATTACTTCTAAATGCCCTAGACCAGATAACCCTTCATTACCCTTTCACAGGATGGAAATACTACTCTTCCACTGTCACTTAATAAAAGAGGCATTATTTTATCTTCAGAATGTTTTGTAAGTATTTCAAGAATGTCACCAAGCTTTTTTTTTTCAAAATGAAGCATTTTAAAAGAACAGAATATATAAATAAAAAAAAAGCAAAAGTAACAGCTATGCCAAAATAACCTTTATAAGAACAAAAACCAAAAAGGCCTGAAAATCATCCAATTCAGTTTGTGCATTGTATATTCCAAAGCTTGAATATCAGCACTGAAAGTTGCTGATCCCAATTCCTAGTTGACAGGAGAGGCACCCCCAACACAAAGGACTTCCCAAGAAGTACTTAGATAGCTTGACAAAGTCAAGGGAGGAAACAGTTTGGTTATGAGACTCAGATTCACATTCTTGCTTGGTAGTGAAGCTCTTTGGGTGAACTTTGTCAGTTTACATCACATTGGTGGGGAATGGGGCAAATGATGAAAGCATTGTGCCAATGAGGTATAGGTGCAACTCTTTTGTATGTGCATTGTGACCTCACACACATACAAAAGGAATGGAGCTTGCATCACAACCATAGGATACTGCTTCCATCATGTTGAAAGTCCTGGATCCTGCAGATGCCTCTGAGCTCAAAGGTAAGGAAAGCCTGCATAGCATGGTGTAATAGCAGCTCCAATCTGGGTCACATGCCTGGAGTGGGGTGCAGGGGAAGATGGCTTAGAATGGAGGAGTCATAACATTGAGCTTTGGTCCAACTGCTGCTATGCCACATTCCTTCCCATTCTGTTCTGTCTTCAGAAAGTTGTATTGCTAACTGTCAGACAAATGGACAGGCTTGATCCCTTTACATAATTTCTTTCCGTTATTTTGTTGGGTTGGAAGGAATTAAATGATAAATATTCATTTAATCCCTTAGTGAATATATATCCTGTCTTTGGAGAGCTTAAGTGTGGATCTCTCTCAATTTTATCCTACAAATTACAATATTGTGGAAAGTTTTGGAGACACGTAACTTAAGATTTCTAAAACCTGGATTCCTTTGTATTTAAATTTAACTTTTAATTTCCTTTTTGCTGCTTAATATGGCAATATTAGAAATGCCTCACATATAACAAATTCAGCTTTTTTTGCTGAAGGTTATATGTAAAAAAACAAGAAGCACTTTATTGCTTTAATCTCTTAAAGGCTTTGCTTGTTATTTGTGCTATAAGTTTGTCCACAGAGGATACGAGCTGTGTAAAGCAGATTTTATTTACAACACAATGCTTAAGGCCTCATAGCTGATTTTCTCCTGTTTCTTTGGTAGCCCCATTTTCAAATCCTATAAATGTTGGCAGCTGGTCCTGTATACAGCTGAATATGTTTGAGTCCTTAAAGAACTTTGGATATTTTTAATTGATGAGTTAGAAACTGAAATAGGGATGGCCCTGATATTAGAAGCTATTTGGTCCAATTAAACATTCTGGCACTTAGCCAGAATGTCCACCCGCTGCCTCCCCAAAACACCTTCATTGTCTTTGTCATATTTTGAACTTTATATAAGCACTTTCAATCATCTGATCTCAAAGCCTTTGGCAAACATTAATTAAGCTTCATAACAGCCCTAGAAGCTAAACAAATATTGGGCCATAGGAGTTAGATGCATATTAGATGGATAAAGGAAGACAGAAAGGTTGCAATTTAACCAAGGTCACCCAGGGAGTCAGCAGCAGGGCTGAAAGGTGCATAGTGATGGACATGGAATCTCTAATTCTCTTGAGTTCTTCCCTCCTTCCCTCCCTGTCACTGGTTTCTTGATGGTGCATATGAATGAGTAGGATAAAGTCATGTGCACATACTTAGAATAAGAGACAGATGCAATAGAATACAAGGGACACAAAAGTCACCTGATGACGATATCACCATTAGTCTGCAGATGGGATCAAATGGGAGAATATACAATTTGATGTGCTATTTTAGCTTAGTTATAAGCTTAGTTGCATATAAGTATTGGAACTAGGGAGTTGTGGCCACTAGGTCACAGAAAGGCTGGACATTGTGGGAAATGGCATCACAGAGATATTTTGGGAAGCAATGCAGGTATTGAAATGTAATATTATTATTTACTTAGCAAGTTTTTAGCCTGCACTATTATAGTTAAAAGTTATGGAAAACAACTGTCCTTTCAGAATATAGAGGTATAATTAAATAGCATTTCTGTTGTTAAAATCTCCAGCACCCTGGGTTCCTTTCCTTTCCTTTCCTTTCCTTTCCTTTCCTTCTTCCTTTTCCTTTCCTTTCCTTTCCTTTCCTTTCCTTTCCTTCCCTTTCCTTTCCTTTCCTTTCCTTTCCTTTCCTTTCCTTTCCTTTCCTTTCCTTTCCTTTCCTTTCCTTTCCTTTCCTTTCCTTTCCTTTCCTTTCCTTTCCTTTCCTTTCCTTCCTTTCCTTCCTTTCCTTTCCTTTCCTTTCCTTTCCTTCCTTTCCTTTCCTTTCCTTTCCTTTCCTTTTCCTTTCCTTTCCTTTCCTTTCCTTTCCTTTCCTTTCCTTTCCTTTCCTTTCCTTTCCTTTCCTTTCCTTTCCTTTTCCTTTCCTTTCCTTTCCTTTCCTTTCCTTTCCTTTCCTTTCCTTTCCTTTCCTTTCCTTTCCTTTCCTTTCCTTTCCTTTCCTTTCCTTTCCTTTCCTTTCCTTTCCTTTCCTTTCCTTTCCTTTCCTTTCCTTTCCTTTCCTTCCTTTCCTTCTTCCTTTCCTTTCCTTTCCTTTCCTTTCCTTTCCTTTCCTTCCTTTCCTTTCCTTTCCTTTCCTTTCCTTTCCCACATGATTAATCAAAGTAAAATTAAATCATATTAAAAATGTGATCTGCAATCAAATGTTTCAGTATGGAGTTGTCCACCTGCTGTTCTATCAATCAGCCATGGCCTCCTCCATGACACTCCAACCAGTTCTTTCCTCCTTACTGTCAAAATTTGATAGCTCCAGAGTATTATTAGTTCTTCATTAAGTTGTTTTGTGGTTGGGGGACGTGCAGTCCCTTGTGGGTCTTTTCTTCCATTCTTACTTTAAACTGCAACAGATGCTGAACTGTTTGCTTTTTTCATGAACAACATGTTTTGCTTAGTTGTATACTTAATTCTTAAAAAGTACCAAAGATCATGACTACCATTTCTAATAGTTCTGGTGAACAGGAGGTGTCCCAAGACAGAGAGAACTGGGTACATTATGTCTAAGATAAAAACACCTTGAGTTCAGCTTATCTCATCTGGTGATGACTCATGGGTACAATTCTGCCATTTGCTTGATAGGAGTACCAAAATAGGTTGCCACTAGCATTTCTGGAAGTTTTCTGAATTCTCAGTCTAGGCCACAGCCCTGGAATTCTCTGATAATCTCCCATCCAAGCATTAATCTTTGCTTTGGAGCTCTGACATGACTAACCAGGTGCTGAGACATATTAAGCTTAGCCCTTCTTTTCAAGGAATGAATGAGAATTAAACCTCTTTCCTAAACAAATATATTGTTTAGACAGGGTTCTAAACTCCTCAAGGACTGGAATTCACTTCTCAAGGACTGAAATTAAGGAAGCTGTTGATGTTCTACAACAGCGTCTAATATTGGCAAAGGGCTGTATGAGTGAAAACTAAGTTTAATGAAAGCAAGGAAGGTGCTGCCATTCAGTGAAAGTCATCAGGGATGAAGAATGCAACCTGTGCTAGACTTCTTTAATCCAACAACATTTGTAGGATTACATTTTCCCCCTACCATAGGCTTTATTACAAAATATTAGCATGGGTAACATGTGAACACAGACAAATAATTATCACCTTGAGACCTGCCTCCTCCTTCCTTGTTATATTTTTATAGTGTTTTCTCCCTTTGTTTCATTTATATGTTTTGCAATTAAGCCAACAAGAATTCCAGTTGTATGTAATAATCTGTTTTTATAGTCAGTCCTGAACTGCATGTTATGGGTGTCTTTGCATATTATATTATGAAGTTTACGCTTCCAAAAATGCAAGAAATAATTGTATGAAAATGCCCACACATCTATAGGAATTCTCAGAAAATCAGGTCAATGGCAATTTCCTATTGACTGTAAACACTATGGCAAACCTGGGTTTATTGTTTTGTAATGTGTGAAATGGCCCTAACATGCTAATTAAAATGTTCTCTCCAGTTTCTATTCAAAACCATAAGGGAATAACAAAGCACTTGATGCAGGCTGTTCTTTGACAGTGCTGTTTTCCCACTTGCCTCTAATTACACTGTTAACTAAATACAGAAATTTGAAGGGGAGGGGAAGGAGAGATTTTGATTAATGATAATGACATCATCAGGGCAACAGCAAAAGGTTTTTTTAAAAAAAAACTGGACCATCTCTTTTAGACTTCAGCAGTGATCTTCGGCAGCCATCTAAAATCTAAATTTATTCTACCCGGATTTGAAATCATATAGAAAAAAAGTTTAATGGAAAAAAAGAATGAAAAGCTAAGGTGTGAAATTAATTGGCTGTACTGATCTAATTGGACAGCACTACTATCCAATTCCTGATAGAGAACTTTCACATTTCCTTCAGCTGGAAATGGTAGGGATTGAATCTGGATGGAAAGCACGCATTCTGTATGGTTCTATATGCAAAGCATGTGTTCTTCTACTGAGCTATGATTCTTCCAAAAATACATCTGATTTTTTTTGTATTTATTTAGTTCCATGCAGAAACAAGACACCTAGGAGCAATTCTATAAGTCCTGAAAGTGCACCCAGGAAATCACATCTCAATGTAGTTATACAACAACAACAACAACAAAACTGAGCAGTTCCTCATAGTCAAGGAGAAGAAATTGGATTCAATCAAAAACAAATCTAGTTCTCCTCTAACCTGGTGGTGGAATGACATCAAGGGCTATGATATTGATGAACCTCCTCTCTCCAGATCTTATTCATTTTTCTATGGAGAGGAACATACCTGCTTCATTCAGCATATGCCTTCCCCAAACCAAGGGCCAGCTAAACTGGGTCTGTCAGGAGTCACAAGGGCGAAATGCAATATTTGGGTGAGGTGAATTCAGTGCTGGCAAAATCAGTGAAGTAGTGGATGGAGTTTGGCTTATAGGTGGGGCATTGCTATAACATGCAAGAGTCTATGGAAGTCCCTCATCCGTCCATAAACATTTTCAAAAACAAGTTTTTTGACTGGCTGATTGACTGGCCAACTTTTTCTCTCATTCTCTTGAAATTTTGAATTGGGAAATCACATCCAGAGTTCTTTAGCTATACAATTGCTTTACATGTTGCCTCACTAGCAATTATCAAGTGAAATGCAGGGATGTCATAGAGAATAGTGGTTTGGAAAAGAAACAGATGAGTTGGTACTTGCCCAAAGAGGCCATGTAAGTTGATCTCAAAGATCTTCCAGGAAACTCTAAAGCTTCTTCAAATAACAGATTTGTTTCTGGCCGAGTAATGACTTCTTTGTACAGTGATACAACAGCACATCCCTTCCAGATGATATCACTCTTCACTTTCCAAATGAATGTGAATTGTATCTTTTGATTAGCCCAGCAACCGTGTGAATGTCAATCTAAGTTTTGCAAAGACTGGTTAATATTCTGTATGTGAGGAGTATTTTGTATTATGCAGATGAGTCTCCTGTTCATCCAGCTGATCAGGACACTGTGTGAGTGTATGAGTGCATCTAAGCTTCCCTGTAATTACACTGTGCACAATCAACTTTGACATCCTTCAATGCGCTGCATCTCATTATCGCAGCCTTCCCATGGAATGTGTGAAACTTTTTGACCAGGCCATAGCAATTGAAGTAAACACTCTTTGGTCTTGAGTTGGCACCCAGCCAGGAAAGCTATGTGGTCAGAGCTGGAAAATGGCCACAAACGGCTGCTCAGTGTTTGGCACGATCAAGCCTCCAAAAGAAAGCAGGTGCCCTCCTGGCATTTTATAAAGAGAGTCATTTCTGAATGCAAGAGACTTGTATTTTGCATATTAGCATGAGTGCCAATATAAACCCAGCTGTGTGAGACATAAAGTGAAATATATATTTCAAAAACTAGGACACAGCTTTTCTATGGAATAATCGCAAAACATTTGCATATGGATAAGCAATTTCTTTTTTAAATGTTGGCTTTTCTTTGTCTGGGGGAATTTCCCTCCCTCCTACCCATGTTTTCCATCATAAACATGGTAAATGTTTTAATGTTTATCCAAGGTGACAATAGAATTGCCTAGACATAGCTGAGCATAATATAGGCAGGTGCGCTGCATGTTTAAGTACGAAATACTGAAAGCTGCACCTCTGTGCAAAGCTACTGTTCCTACTATCCCATACCCACCCCACCCCACCCCAGGCTTGATCATCCAGTCTAAAGAAAGGCTTTGTCTTGAATGGAGTGCAATTAATTTTAGGATTCACTTCATTATATTTCCTCGGGGACACTGAAAAGAGAAGCGGGGAGGAAGAATGCAAACAGGATCCTCTTACCTGCCAGAGTTGCATAGAAGAAAAAGGTGTGCTGATGTCCTTGTAGTAGTCCTGTGTGGACCACACAGATCACTGAATCCCACTGCTCTGTCCTCCTTATAGGGAGCATAACGGGAAAGACTTGTCTATACCTGCTGTGCCTACATGTACTTGACACAGCTGGTACTGCAGTGGCTTTAGTTGCAGCATGCATTGCACACTCATTATAACCATAAGTTAGCATCACAGGATATTCTTCAAGCAGCCTTTTTAAAAGGAAGGGATATTTCTGACCACCCATTTCCTCCCGCACTCTGTTATTGCTCCTGTTACCGGTGCCTTCCTGTTCTCCAGCTTCTTCCCTCTGGCTAGTACAACAAACAATGAATGTGAACATAACAACAGCAGCTGCCATCACTTTCTCACTTCTCTGGCCTCTCTGGGCAAGGGCAGAGATATAAGATAAAAGAGTGGCAAGAGAAGAGGTAGGTGAGAAAGATCAACAGAGAGCCTCTTGCCTACACTACCCTAGGCATGGAAAATGTAAGGGCTGGAGTGGAGAGCTGAGAACCAGTGGTCCTCAAACCAGACCAACTCTTGTGTAGACTTTGAGCAGATAGCCCCAGTCCTAACATGGGTAAGAGAATGCCTTTCTTTCCACAGACTCAAAAAAGTGGGAGACAAAATTTTAAGATTTAAACTCTGGAACAGACACACCAGCCTGATTTCAATATTCTGCAGGAGGCAGATCTCCTCTATAGGTATGGCTTTATTTTGTCAGCAGTTAAGCAATTTATCTAGCAGTGGGCTTCTGCTGTAATGAAATGTCTTGTGTGCAGGATTTAGTATATGGCGAAATGTATTGCTGAGCCTGGTGGGAAGTCTGACAGGACTGACAGACCACCAGGTCCTGTATGCCCAGGCCAGCCTTCCTGTCTCTGCATCTTTCCAGTGTGTTTTGACTATAAGTCTTAGAAATAATTAATGGAATTTCAGCAGAAAAGCACCTCCCAGTAGAGGGGAAGACTGGCCAGGTGATCTTTTGTCTGCTTAAGTTGTTGTTCAGGTGCTGTTCTGAGGGACCACTTGAAGGCCCTGGCACTCCCTTCTGATGCTTCTTTAGCTTTACTCTGGATTTGAACTGGACAGCCCTTCAGAGAGAAAATTCAGAGGTCCATGTGATCGTGTTACTACTAATCAGAATAAAGTAGAATACATGAGGATCTTATACTGTACAAAAAGCAGCAAAGTAATTCAGCTTGCACCAATTGCTCTAGCAGTTCCTAAACCTTTATTAAGAAGGTACCCTAATGAAATATTGTCTTCATTCTGAACACATCTCCCTTTATCCACATTAGCTCCATCTACCAATAAGTGTGGTAAATTCACAGAGGGGATATAGGATCCTGTAATGGGCTGATACCTCTTGCTTTTCTACATGAGAATGAAAATCTTTCTTCATTAGTGAAAGTGCCAAATGCTGTCTCACTGAGCCTAAGCAATCCAAGCTTGCCTTAACTTCTGTTTTGATAATTTTGATTTGTTGGCATTGTTGTTTTGTATTGGGGAGGGGGCATAATTTTTTTTTTCATTAACAGGTGCTTGCTTTAACAATATTCATTCCCTTTTCAGTTCTGGTAGATTTAATAGCATAGTAACTAAATGGAGTTTATATAGCTTATCCTGTATATATTTAGAGATAAGTTCATTTAGGGATTAGGGAACGCTTCTTGTATATGCATCATTAAGCACAGCACATCTGCTACTGAGCTGGCAATCAGCAGAATATTGAGAAAAGTTATAAAGGAATTTTTTTTGCACATTTGAACATAGTCGCTCTCACACACACTCGTAGCAAGGTTATTTGCATATTGGAGGAATCAGATCAGAGATTTGCAGCTCGAATACATGAGAAGACCAGCAAATTATAAAGTTTTCAAGAAATGAATGGTGGAAGAAGGGAGGAATATTATATCTGAACTTTGCAGTGATCTCTCTCTCTCTCAGGAGGTAGATCAGTAAGATGCAAGACAATGACACTGGTAGAACACAAAATCATACTCCATAAACAAAATCCAGTTTCCTTTGCAATGTCACGATTGGCAGATTCATCTATTTTAGAGGCAGCACGATGAAGTAGAATAACAATAATGAAATGGGAAAGCAAATAATAGATTATGGGTGTTCTCCCCCACCCTTTTTTCCCCACAGTTAGTTCATATTTAGAAGATGTGAAGGACTCTTAGTAATTCATAGTAATGCAAAAAAAAAAAAGATGGTACAACAAATCTTTTGGTTCTGCACTCCTGAGGGCCATTTCTCATTGGCCATTTTGCATATGGAGAATTCCAGTACTGGAGAATAAAACCCATGTATAACAGTTTTTAAGGACAAGGTGCAAAGGAACCAGAAACTAGCTTTAGTTTGTTCTTGTGTTATTAGTACCACAGTACCTTTGAAACATATAACTTTGCACTAGAACTGTGCCACAACTCAGCATCAGCCAAAAATTTGGGGCAGATTGGGGCCCTCGCTCATGGAAAATGAATTTTCTGTGATGTTCCATCTCTGATACATTATTTGAGAGCTTTGCCATGTGTAAAACAAAACAAAAAAAAAAAGGAATTTTTTTTTTAAAGAAACCCTATTTTGGTGCTAAAGATGTTTTACATTTAACATAAAATACTTTGATGGGGAGGGAAAGTAGACAGTTTGATTCAGTGACTGACAGATCTGCTCTTACAGCAGAGTGATTCTTGAAATCAGACTACAACTTGTTCTAATCACAGTGACTTGGGGATGTCCTGCAGAGAACTTTAGAAAGCATCCTTGGTCTAACCATTTACTGTAGTCATCTCAATGCTTCACTCCTCCTATCCTTGCAAGCTGTATGAAATTTTGTAGCTGCTTTATTTATCTGATTGGGGTAAGCACTATATTTTATTTTAGGGGAAAGACAAGTAAGTTAAGCTCCTACTCTCTGTTCTCTATTGTAAAGGCTCCAATCTATTCAGAAAGGAGTATAATTACTCCTTTCTAATATCATTTGCACAAAAACTTTCAGTCTATTTGTAGATATTCTTTTGTACAGAGTCCGTTTTCTCTCTAAATAAAAAGTTATATGTATAATCAGAATATGAATGAGTGCAGTTGGAAAATCCCTGGAGTAATTTCTCTGAAACCTGGCCCTTAATAGCAAAAAGTGCTGGAGGGGGGCGGCAATTTGAAAAAAAGATTTTAAGGGTGCATAGCTCAAACCCTACCTACACAAATTTCAAAGAAATGTGGCATGCCTTTGCCATTTATAAAATTCTAACTTAATTGCAAATTTAATTTTTTCATGACAACATGCTAAAATTGTAAGCATTTATTTATTAAGTTCATTATACAGCTGAACGCAAGATATGCTGCATAATGGAAGAGCAAAGCTTCTCTCACTCCAAAATCAGGCTCAACTATTCCTAGACCTACACAAGTTGGGTTGGCTACTTTTGAATTAAGGAGCCATTTTGGCAATCCTTGCACTGCCTATTCTGCACAAGTTTCCACTCAGGGACAGGCCTCCTTAAACAGTAGCCATATAGTAGTATGTGCTTGATTATGTACATGTTTCTATTTAAATTATAGTAATTATTTCTAAATATTGGTGTGTACATGCACACACAGAGTTCAAATTCACATCTGTCAATGTCCTGTTTGCGATGGAGTACATGGTGCCCACTATCAGAGTATATGAAAACAGGAGAATCAGAACATAATTTGTAGTTTCTGTTCTGTTTCATTTTGTAAAAGAGGAATAGTGTGTTGCTACCATCAGGTTGATGATACATTGGTTTAAATTCATTTAAACATTTTGTATATCTATCCAGGATAGGGGAAAACACAGTTTTTGGACCAGTAAGGAGAAAAATAATAACAGAAACCATGTTTCTGAAGCACAAAAATGCTTTCTGGAGTGCAAACAGAGCTGTCAGGTGAAGTCCACGCAGTATCTGCACTGGCTGGGACTTTTCCAGAGTTGAAATGCAAGACATCTAAAGACCCCCCATTTGGGAGGAGTGACTCAAAAAAAATCTGCATTTTCCTTTTTTCCTTAAGAAGATAGCATTGAGTCAGATGCAGTGCTACCCTTTAGACTACTGCCCTGTGATGAGCTGCTGAGAAATAAAAGAGACTCAATCCAGGTGTAATACTGCTAGATCACAAGCTGTAGAACCCTAACCCTAACCTAATTCTACCCCTAGCCCTAGCCTGTATCCTAACCCTAATGCTGGAATGACTAGAAAGACATTATGTAGCTTCCAGGTCATAAAGAATCAATGGCTGGCCTGTGGATGAAATCTCGAGTAATTTCCTCATACAAGGGAAGAAAGTGTAGGAATACCAGCTCAGCAGATGTTTGCTTTAGATGCTGAAGTTTCTAGGCTTAGTTTGCTGCAGGGAAAAAAGGATTAGGTACACCACCACTTAATATCCTACATAATCTGCTTAATCTGATGCCTTTCCAACACCAGGACAATTCCCAGAATTCTCATGCTAGCTGAGAATTCTGAGAGTTGTAATACAAAGACATGGAAGCGTCAAATGGGAGTAGGTTTACTAGACACCTACTCAGAATAAACAATATTCCATATTAATCATGGATGAAATGTGCTTTCTCAGGAGTGGTGCACAAGCCTCTTCCTGTTTTCAGGGAAGATATGAAGACTTACTTTGCAACCATCTTTTTCAGTTTGTTAGTGCTAATAACAATTTTCAATATGTTTATGTGATGGTTCTATCTGTTGAAAGGCAGGAAATAAATCATAACAATGAATGAGTGATACTGAGCGACATACAGACAGACATAATTTTACCTAAGACTGGACAGGTGGTCTCCGACCTTTAGCCATGGTGGATTCCCACCTAGAGTAGCAGCATACAGATCTGTGGATTCCTGGTTCTAACCACGGGTGCTTTACAATGTGCTCATCTGTTGACAGATATGTGCTGCTAGAAATGATAGAAGCTGGTATAGATCTGGCCTGTTAACCTGGAAGAATAAACTTCTGGATAATTTATTGCCTTGATTTACAAGAAGCTTTGAAAGCCATACAGACCAGAAAAATATGTGTTTTGTGGAAACCCTTCAGAAGAAGGTGCCACTGTGGAAGCCAGAAATGTTCATTTCCACCCATTCAATTATACTATTCTTGGGAGGAGTGGGGGTGGGGAATCTGCCTTTGGGAATATAAAGCAAGGGATGGATTCTCACTCACTTGCACCGACACATGCTATAAACATGCTTAAAAGCCAAAAGCCACCTTCTTGTTTTCAGCACCTAAGACAGACAGGCTTCAGTTGTTCTCAGCTGTATCAATGTTAAGGTAGCATTTTCTACCTCCTTCTGACATAGTCCAAGGAGAGCCTCCAGGAATGTAAAATCTGTTAGGCTTTGTCACCAGTTACCTTGGAGAGAACTCTGGTAACTGTAGTAACTTGAGAAGTTTTCTGCTGGCATCGTTTTCTGCTGACTCAAGGATGAGACAGTTCTTCCACTCAGCAGCAGGGAAAGGGCCATAGCTATTGACCTGGCTTAGAAAACTGAAGCCTGTTTTGATGCAGCATTCAGAAATGCAACTATATGTGCCTCTCCTTGTTATTGGCAAGGCATCCATCTTACACACACCTGATTTGCTTGTTAATGTTAAATATTGCTTGTTCCAGATAAAGGTCTCTTCCCCTCTTTTTTCTGCCCTTTTGCTAACTAATTCCTATGCTAAATAGCAATGCAATCTGACACTGAGAAATTAAACAGGGACAGTTTATCTTTGCAGAGTTAGAAAGTGATAAGGAAAGTTTTCCCTGCTTAATACCTTACAAGTCATCTTAAAAACAGGATTTTATATTTGAAGAAGTTTACCTTTAAACCAATTCAACTTTCTGCCCCATCTACAAATGTAAATTAAATTACCCACAACAGGATACTATCCTGTCTCTGAATATATCTACTCAAGGGGATATATCCTCCTTTTCAGAAGATTTATTCAGTTCTCAAACTGTTCTTTCTGTCAGGATATTTTTCCTAATTTTCAGATAGACTGTTTGCTTCCCAGTGGGTTAAGACTATTATTTTGTGTCTTGCATTCTGGAACATACAAAAGTTTGTGGCCTTTTTCTATGTGTTACTTCCCTAATATTTTAAGGATATCATTAAAAGCACAGAAAAGTTGGGAACAATAAGACGTCCTGAGATAGATGATTAGTTCATCTAGACCACCTCTTGCAGAGTTTCATCAAGCAGAAGCCTTGGGCTAAAATTCATTCATTCATTCATTCATTCATTCATTCATTCATTTATTTGATTTGTCCCCGCCCATCTCCCCTACAATGGGGGATTCTGGGCGGAGATAGATACTCTTTAACTGGAGTCTTTAACTGGAGATAGAAGGGATGAGGAACTTAAACTTGCACACGATATACTATGCTATTACCGAATTATGGTCCACTGGTCTTGAATACAGGAGCTGAACTAGATTGATAAGATCAATAAGGTGAACTGCTAGTCAAACACCATGAAGCATGCCTATGATTTTTCTCATATCATGCAATATGTTCATGCATTATGTTCCAAGTGACTGACAACTTTATATTCATACAAATAATGTCAACATCTGGACTGATAACTGAAGCTTCATTCATACCATCTTTGGGATGAACATTGTCCAATATAGTTTAATATCTCATTGTACCAGCACAATCCTATAAATGTTGGCATGTTACTGAAGGCACAAGGGACACATTTATGCCTCAGGATAAAATTATCAGTGAGTATGACTCGACTGCAGGTGTCACTGTAAGATTTGGAATCAGAGCTTGCTTTTTGACAGTTGCTATCCTTTAGAGTAATTTTTGTTTCCTTCTTCAAATCACAGTGGTGAAAGCAATAATAAAGGTGGGGGGATAAAAGGAGGGTCAAATGGACGTATACAATGAACGCTTTTGATGTACAGTTGTGTGTTGCACGATAGTTGTACATAAACCATCTCAGACACCAGGCAGTATATTTGGAGTTTCCGAGCTAGAAAGGGGAAAGAAAATGACATTACTTTTAGTTGAAAATTATTTCAAAATATCACCTGCTTAAAGGGTGGTACTAGCCCTTTCCTCACCCCTTACCAGTGTGCAATTAAGAATGAATGAATCCAAAAATACAGATTTGATTTTGGACCACAGAAATTATCTTTGGTCTCTAAGAAAATCATTAACTGCAAATGCATGTTTACAAATCTATTTTTATTCTGTACTGAGGTCTTCTTTCCATTCCCCACCCATTTTTTAAAAGCAAATACGTAAGAAATAAGCATAGAAGGATGAAAGCATCACAGGATTACACTGTTTGGAGTGACTTTTCTTACATGGGATTAAGCAAATAAGGGATGCACTTAGATTGAAATCTATCAGCTGGAAGAAAAATCATGAGTACCTTGCTTAGTTTTTAAAACATTGCTACATTTTACACTGAAATGCTTAACAAAGAAACACTATGGTCATAGAAATAAATTCAAGTTTTCTCTTTTAAAAAGGCAGTTTAACCTTCTATTTCCTGGTTAAAGGCTCAAATCCTAAACAGAAAGAATGTATATATTTTGTTTGAAGCAGAATAAATTAGAATGAGGGATTGTAAGCAGCATAACAGTTTTAATGCTTGTGTTTCCAGATCACAGATCAAAAGATTTTTCGTAGAAGGAATTTACAACAGGAACAAAATATTTTCACTGCAAATATTAGTTGCTGCCTCTTTTCCCTCCCTCCTACCTTTTCTCCACTGCCCCTAAACACATACTTCTGGATATGTCTTTAAATAATTATTTTTGATATTTATTCTCCTCCTTACTTTTTTTAACCTCACACTTCACCCAAAAGGTTACTACAGCAGTTCATAGAAATCAATAAAAAATGCTTTAGCTATAACTATACCATATTCCTCATTGACATTTATGAGGTGTTTGCTTGCTTGCTCTCCAGATGGTAATGCTGCTTCCAGTGCTTTTACTGGGGATTCTCGCTCTCTCTTTCTCTTTCTCTTTCCCTCCCTCCCTCTCATTGTACGGTATTCATTTCTGTCATTTTCTCCTGAGCACCAAAACTGTATTTATTTGGTCTGCTTCCATGTCGGTGTTCAGTTCAGAAGTCCTGAGTCTTGGTAGACTGTCATCATCCGACACATCATTCCTCTTCCTGTTTCAAGAATAGACAATCTGTATCATTGGCACATCACAATATGTATCTTCTGTGAATAATTGTTTGGTGTTTTTCTAACCAAATATGGAAAGTACTGGAGGGCAGTACTCCTGTGTGTGGTGTTTTTTTGTTTTTTTTGCATAAAATGAAAAATATATTTTGAGGGGAAAAGAGGCCAAAGACAACCGGAGGAGGAAACTAGTACAAATTGGACTTGGAATGGCCCATGTCCTAAGACCAAAGGGTAAATTCAAAACTCTTTTTTCAAACACAGACTGGAGAAATCTACTAGGAATTTGTGACTTCACCTCCAAGTACATCATTCCATATTTATAAGTGGCGAAGGAAATAGGCTCTTTCCTTGTTCAGGTGTGTTCAGCTAAATGCGGCCCCTTTAATCCTAAAGAACAGCTCATCTGGTATGTTTTCTTTAATTCCCAAATTGTTAAGGGAATAGGAGATAAAAGATGCATGCTTACAAAAAAGAGGAGAAAAAAAGGAAGAAGAAGAGGCAGCAGCAATCCTTTACAAAGATCTTTTTAGTGTCAACATAAATGCATACAAATAGCAGATGATGATCTCTTTTATTGGGCTAACATTTATCCAGTAATATCCACACACTTTTAAAACCATTTGAGACCTTCTCTTCAGGTGTTCATTTGAATAGAAATAGCTGAACGAGTGTTTTTATAATTGATCCCCTGAGTACTGAATGTCTAGTGCAGCATAACCAACATTTTCCCCCATTGCTGATTTTTTTTAACCAAATTGCTACTCTGCAAAATTAGGATTTTTTTTTGTACACTTTTGATAAAGAAAATTAACCTCCCAGATGCCAAGATTTCTCATTCAGAAGTAATTCCCATTGCTTTCAATGGGGCTCAGGTTAAATAGATGTAGGATTGCTGCCTCAAAAAGTCTTAAAAAAACACACAAAAACAAACCCAGAATCCATGGAATTTTGCAATCAACAGCTCTTTCTGATTCCAAATGTAATATTTACTTGTAAGTGTGAGAAGAAGCCCAAAGATTAAGCCATGTTTTAAATGAATGATTGTAGAACATCTATGTACAGCAAGGTAAGTTTGCCACCTTGAGTCATTTATAAAAAATAACAAAGGCGGGATAAAAAAACTAAAACAAAAAATCTCCATGTTGAAAGAAAGCTTAAATAAACCTTTTGCTTTGAAAACCAAGGCGGAATTGATTTTTTTCCCTCTTTCATTTACATCAAAGGAGATATTGTCAAAATTAGCACTGCTGTCCTCTTTGTGTATGTGTGTGGGTGGGTGTGTACATTTTAAAAATTCTGCTTTCCACTTGCAGTGTTTGTCAGCAAGATTGAATTTTCCAGCTAAACTTTCACTCTCGGACGCGAGTGCCTGTCAAAACTCTAGAGGTGATTTGAAAGGATATAGTGATTTGAAAGATATAGTGATTTCCAATCCTTATCTAAAAGACTTTTTAAAAAATAAGAGAATAAAATAAAAGGTTCTATCATATTCTGAGGAATGCTGTATTAAAGAAAGAAAAGAAATCTTGAACAGCAATTGTTATAAATAGCCATCTCTTTTAAAGCTGAGATTTGCAGTCATTAGCTGATGCTGAAATCATCCTCTTATAGCAAGGCTTACCTGAATAGTATTTAAAAAGTAGCAGAGGGAGAAGATATTATTATGAACACATGAGAAAACCAGTTAACATTTGTATGTCATAGCAAATGCTTGAGTATAAAGAAAATACTAGGTAGCCACTAGAGAGACCCACTTATGTTCATGATACAAGCCCTACAAACTTCAGTTCTATCAAACCATCATCAAGTACAAGATCCATCTTTAATTTAATCCTGCTGAATTGAGAGTCATTTTATTTATGATTGTGCAGAGAGAAATTATGTTACTTTACGCTTGCCTTGAACCTCACCCTCACCCCTCTCTCTGTGTATTATTGAATAGCACAAAAGCTTGTGCTTGCTACTACTGATTCTTTATTTTTCTCTTTGTGCCAGATTATTCAGATCAACCTTCATGAGGTTCCTTCAGTGCCTTTTGCTGAAAAGAAGAAATTACACATTCATTTCCTTGTTCACCTCACACCAGAGTGTTACTTGTACATTGATCTGGATTAATCACCATGGGAGAAAGGGGGCATCCTATACTGTTTCAAGCCCCTGTATCTTTCTGACTCCTTTGATGGGGCCCATCTAAATTCACATAATCACATAGCTACAATTGCTTCTTTCTTGCTTCAACAATTCAGTACCTGAAGCCTGAAATGGTGTACGAATACCCCAGTTTTCATTTTAGGGAAGGAAAAAAGACTTTATGGGCTATAGTGATAGTTCTGCAAATGAAGTGGGAACAGCCAACATTGTAAACCTTAGAAATGTCTGGGTAACAGAGGAGCTGCCAACTGAAAGGAAGGTGGAAGGACCCTGTCATTCCCTATCTATGTTTATGGCATGAATGGATGTATTTAAACTACATACATGGTGTTTCCTGAATAAAACCTTTCCAAGTGCAACTTATGAAAAACACTTAAAAGTATAAAATAATTGTGTGTGTACATTAATGTGTACATACTCCCGCTTGTTTTGTTATAGGGTGGAATGGAGAACGAGGGAGCAAAATTGTCAAGAAGTGGGGAGGTTTCTTCAGAAATTTGCAATGGGGAAGGAAGAGAGGTTGTGCTCATCTCATTAATTGCACAAAGCAGCCAAGCAATTGGTTTTCTGTCTCTTTTGTGTTAAAAATGTCCCATGCATGCTTACCTGATCCGTCTAGCAAGTGTTTCTGATTTTAAAATTATAGGGCTAGTTTCCCACACTGCTGCAAACATGCACAAGGCATTTTTAATGGAAATGAGAAGGATCTTAATGCAAAAAAAAAAAAAGACAGATCCTTCAGCCATCTTGAACACTTAATAAGGGGCATATATAATTTCTCCTCTTCCCATTGCAAATGTTTAAAGAAATTTTTCCACTGTGAAAGAAGCATAGAAAACAATGCCTCTTTCACAGGAATGCAAAGCATTTCTCAAAAGTGCTAGCCGGATTCATCAAGCACTACCATTAGCAACTGTTTTTAAACACAGAAAAGCAATGTAGTTATCAAAGCTAAAAACAGCAATAGTTGATAGCAGTTTAAATCTAACACAGCATGGGAATCTTCATGAAATGGAATTTTGATTTTTGCTTGCTATTAATGCAGAATATGAAGAGCCTTGCTTGCATGTGATCCGAAATTTGCTTATCCTGCAAAATAAATTATGTAGTTATTCATGAAAGGAACTCTCCTTATAAACTCAGTTTATTTGACAAAGTGGCCACTTAATACACAGCTTAGTGTATTTTCTTCTCAACATAGAACCCACCATATGAGTTGAACTTCAAATCACACAATCCCCAGCCTGCAATGACTATGTATAGATCTATTTACTTTTCTTCCCCCTCCCATATCCTTTTTAGATTTTATAGGGAAAGTTGATACTTGATGTTAAGTTGTCAGAAGAAGCAAGAAACAGGAATTTAGTATCTAACCATAAACAGACCCGTGGTTTAACAGGTGGAAGAACAAGAAATGGGGACAAGGGAGCATCCTCTATAAGGAGAAGTATAATCATAAGCATTAATGAGAACAGAAATCAGAGTGTTGCAGCCCAAAAAGATTTAAAAATGAAGGTACACTAAAAAGGAACAGGACAAGAAATCTTGTCTCTTGGGACAAACCAGCTTGCTGGTTCTTGTCTTTCCTTTAAAACCTTTTTACTTGCCCCTGCCTTTAAGAGATCAAAATACAATGAACAGTGAGTGCTTAATATCAGAATGCAGAAAGGAAGCCCCTGTACCTTGGAAGCATCTCTAAAGATATTTACTCCTGCCCTATTTCCCTCTATCCACCCACATTTTCTTTCCCTTCCTTTAAATTAGACCACTAAATTTTGCAATCATTTACCAAATTTCAAATGTTCAATTTTGTAATTCCTTAGCTAACCAAGTAAAGGAATCAACTAAAGGCTAAACATGGCCTGATACTTAATCCTTATGCTTACTCAAAAAAACTGAAAGGGGATATAGCTTGAATGTTGTGGCATGGCCCATCAGGAAATGGGAATGGAATATATAATTGAATGAGTGATGCACAGCTTTTGGGGGCAAATTAGCTAGGGTGTTGCTGTGAATATCCTGGGGCTAGATTTGATAGAGATATCCAAATAAAAGTAAGTGTGTCTTTGGATCAGTTTTCTTAGAGAAATTCCCATGGTGTTTTGGGAATTCCTGAGTGTTAAATTAGTTGGCATATCTCAGCATGGGACCCACAAGAAGAAAGTGTGATGTATACCCTCAAGCTGAAATTAGGTGCGACACAAATCATACTGCTCTCTAACCTTCTTGCCAGGGACTCCTGGCTTCAGATTATCAGAAACCTACATCCAGTGGCATCTGGCTGAAAAAAAGAATGTGCTGGTCAAAGATTCCATGTGCAGTGACAAGTAATCCTACTCTTATTTCAATGCAACACAAAGAGATCAGTGAAGTCAGCCTTGTGCAAGTTTGTAATGGGGACTGGGATGGTTATCTTGTGCTGATCTTTCTTTTTGGAAGGCTTCAGTGTCATAGCTTTAGCTGATAACTTTGAGTTAAGAAATGGCCACACTAGCTGTTTTTGTTAATGGACCATTCTGAACTCAGTTTATGTCTTTCAGGACATTATAAACTGTAACTTTCTCTCAGTCAGGGCATCCTAGCCCCAAACCCTGTTTCCCCTTTTTTTCCCCTTCCTATTGACACTATGTTCCATGGTCAATTAATATACAGTGGTACCTCGGTTCACGAACTTAATTCATTCCGCGACTCTGGTCACAAACTGAATTGGCCGTGAACCGAATCAAATTTTCCCATAAGGTTCAATGTAAATACGGTTAATCCGTTCTGACCCCTACGAATTTGGTCGCCAACCGATTTTTGATCGCGTCCGGAATCAAATTTCCCTATAAGGTTCAATGTAATTACGGTTAATCCGTTCTGAACCATATGTCTTTTTTTTTTAAACCGCAAAAATATGACACAAAGTACAGTACAAAGAGAGAGAAATCTAACCTTGCTCGACGCGACTTCTGGCGTGGAGGACAGGAAGGCGGGTGGGGAGGTGGTTACTGCTTAGAGGGAGAGTCCCCCTCCCTACAGGAAGCTGCGACCACGTGTCACGGGAGGGAAAATGGCCGCGGATCCTGTTCGTAACCCGATGAGGAGTTCGTGAACGGAGGCAAAATTGTGCGACCGGAGCTGTTCGTGAACCGAATTGTTCGTGAACAGAAGCGTTCGTGAACCGAGGTACCACTGTAATGTCCACTAGGAAACCACAAGTGAGAAATGATCTGTGGCTCAGCTGTTCCCTAGCCAATACAACGTAAGAAAAGATACAACAGATGAGTTGAAGTCTAGCTTCCATACTTCTGAGGCAGTAAGCCATTAAAAGTATGGGAATTGTACTCTGACCCATCTGTTCAGGTTCAATAAGCTGCTTCAAAGATGTTCCCTATAGACACAGCCTAAGAGGAACAACTACATGGACCTTGTGGAGTTTTCATCCTCTCTGTCCCCTCCTGTGAAGGTTTTCTCAGTAGTAACAGAGCTTACCCTTAACACAGCACATAGCAAAGTAGCCATTATGTCTGCCTCTGCAGAAAGGTAGTACAGCTATCTTCCAGTATGTCACTTAGAAAATCCTCTCTGAGTAATACTACAAGGTGGCCAGTTGAGATAGCAAGATAGTTGTAGAGGGCTATATAATTTGACATAAATGCTCTGGGTGGTAGGCTGGGAGATCAGTGAGTGGAGGCTTAGCTTTAATTTGCCAGATGTCATCAGCTGTTTGAAGTGGCTGCTTATTATCTAACAGTAGGGCTGGCCTTGCTTCCATTCTTATATAAAGTTCTTTCTGATTCAGAAGCTGCTCATCAGCTTGGTGATAAGAAATTCCTTCTGAGATAATGAACAATCTTTGGACCACTTCATATAAAGACTGGTATCCTGTCGTTTTAGTGCTTCATATATGAGTTAAGTGAAAGAGGAGCAGCATAGCCTCCTGCTTCCCCCTTTTTTCCTATAAATTCCTTCCTATTAAAACCAATGGAAGGGAATTAATATGTACCAGCTCCAATGCTGGCTGCTGCTGTTTGATAGACATGCCAGATCAGCACACATGCCCCGTTCACTCAGAATGCCAGCCTCGTTTTACATTTCTCCAACACTAAAGTTGGGGAGCACTACCTGTAGATCTTTTTCCTTCTTTCACTGAGGGAGGAAATTTGGCATATTCTGCACTCTCCTGAGATTGATGTGTAAATATGTATTATAACAAAGACATGAAAGATGAAATTTACCCTTTATACAAAATAAGAAATATATAAACATTGCCTGTTGCAATAGCAATCTTTTGACCAGCAAGAGACCAAGAGACCCTTTGTGATTCTCTGAGCAAAGTGTTCCACGATATTAGTGCAATCACTGAGAAAGGCAATGTTTTCTTTTTTCCACTGTAGACTTAGTGGTTGATTTGAATAACGGAGGCTTAGTGGTTGCATTAAATAACCCTGCAGCATTTGTGTGTGACTCCTCGTTAAGTCAGAATTGGGAGTTCTTGATGGCACTACTGATAGCATCAGCATCAACTTCTCACATACTAGCTTTCCAAAACATCTGTCTGGTGATAGTTAGAAACAGAATGTTGGGCTAGATATATATTTATGTCAACAATTCTTAAACAAAAATGAAATAAAAGAAATTCCAACAGGTCCAAATTATGTAAAAATAAAACAATAACCCAAACTCAATCTGTGCTTTTAGTATTATCCTGTTTGATTTTGTTATTCAAAGAAGATGTATACTTTCACAGACTGGTCAGCAGCATCTACATTTCCAGCTTTGCTATATATAACTACAGTGTTCTTATCCATAATCATTGTCTTCCAGATGTTATAGAACTGTTTGTATAGCAAGGAGTAAAAATGTAAATAGAAACATAAGAAATTCTCAGAGATTTCCAGTACTGTGCATATACGGTATATCATGGTTGTGAGAATCAGGTTATGGCATATTGGTGTTCCCATTTTTTTTCTTGAAACTTATCATTACATCAATACTTTTAAGTCACTTTTCTGTTCTTACCATATACAATAATGCTATTTACCTTATAAGATACTTCTTTTTGGTTTTGTCTTCCTGTACAGCTTTAATTGACCTTATTTAACAAGTGGTATATATCTTTATTTATTAAACAAACTTATACAGCCACCCATCTACCAGAAAGAACGCTGGGAGGTGAACAAAATAAAGCACAATACAATAAAAAGGCTATTTAAAACAATAAACAACATTGCAGCCCCCCCAAACTCACGTTCATCCACCAACCACCCTATGCCAGCTCTATCAATATCTTAGCCCCAATTGTTTATGTTTAATACATTCATTTAATCCCCAGGTACCAAATTTGGAACTTTGAAGGTCATGTTGTTCAATAGTCAACCCTGGTAGGGTCAGTCTCCATACTGAAGTGCCACCTATGTTCAAAGCTGAAATTAACATTACTTAGGCTTAGCAGATTCACAGCAAAACTGTATTATATACCTGATCCCCTTAGCCACTTGGCTTATACATTAAATCATAGTTCATTTAATCATGGTTTATTGTATGAACCACAGTGGCTGGGTTCACACAACATGCTAAGTAAAACAATACTAAGCACATTATGGATCAGTCAATGGTAAGTACATAGAGTTTGTGAGTGTTTTTTTTTCTTTTTTGATTTTTTTTGGTCACAACATTCATCTAGAATGCCAGCTTTTCAAATGCTAAAATTGTCTTCTAAAACTAGGAGTTTATTTTAATACTCAGATCAAATTTTTGTTTGCTTTTGGGATATTTTGTCCTTTCAATTAAAACAAACAAACAAACCTCTCAACCTATTTAATTGCTGCTCCCAGGGATGGGGCACCTCTCAGTATTGCTGAACTATAGCTCCCATTGGACTGCTTGAAGTTGTAGTTCAGCAGCTTTCAGAGAAGGAAATGATCCTCAATCATGTCTTAATCCTCTAATATTTCACCTGCTTCCTGTCAAAGAGATCAGCTGCCAGTGTGATTGTGTAAAGATCTATGATTTCTTCTTGAATGCCAACATACTATATTAAATATCAATGTTCTTTTCTTATGCAAACTGGGATTGAGACTCATCCATGCTAGCATTAAAATTAGTGATCTCCCAAGCCTGATTTGAGAAGAGTCCTTTAAAAATGGATTAATCTACAGAATATCCCCTTGACACAAGAAATGATCTGAACCAGGATTGGAAATTGAACACAAGGACCATTCTTGTACCACCAAATTTGAGACGTGTAACCTGTGGTCCCCTAAGCTCTTGAGTGCAGCCCCAGAGCCTCTCCCAAAATTGTCACCACACTTTTAATGTGAGTGAAGGAAAAAAATTTAATAACAAATTATTAAATTCTGGTGGAGTTATCATATTAAAAAATCAATTAATTAAATTAATGTTAGTTCAGTGCAAACGTAAATGAAGTGAAATCCCAATTACATTTCATTCTTGCCCTGGTTACCTTTTGAAATGTAGCTGCCAACCTGCCACTCAAAGGATGTATGATTGTCAAAGGAAATGTGAAAAAATTTGTTTATGACTCGACGGGTGTCTGCAAGGGAGGCAATTGACATTCCACACATTATGATATTATTGTATAAATGACATAACTTGCACCATTTGAATGATGATGTGATGGTATGTATGATGTCATTGTATACCACTCCACTATATGAAGGTGTGTAAACAAGACTAATAAGCATTAAGCATTTGCTTATATCAACAAGTATGTCTAACATGCATGTAATCAGTCCACGTCATTAAGCAAAGAGAAAGCTGGGCTGACTCCATAACCTGTCTATCTATGTTCCTCATAATGAATTGAAAATGTGGTGACATTTCAGGTTGTAGGGTGATGCTTTCATAACAAGCTAGATCACAGGCCATGGAGTTCAGTAATACTGATTGGCAGAACTTTTCTAAGCAGCCATCCTCTATAAATGCATTGAGACTGATTGTCCATTCCTTTCGGACAATGGCAGGTGAAGGTTCTGTGGCAAAGAGCCTCTCTCTCCCTTTCTCTCTCTCTCTCATATTTATAAACCACTCACTCTTGGTAAAACCAGCCTGTGGCAGTTCAATATACTTCTAGAATCCAAAGACTGCAACATGAATAAAGCCATCATTGATATCTTGGCTGAAAGCAAGACTTTGCAGGGTTTTTGGGGTTTTCTTTATTATCCTTTCCAACCCAATGGAATATTGGAACAAAATTATGTAAAGGAGCTAGAAATTCCATTTGTCTATCTGTCCATCAACAGGATAACTTTTAAAGACAGAACAGACTGGGGGTAAATTTGGTGTGGAAAAGGAAACATCAGCAAAAGAAAAAAATGAGTTCGAAAATGGACCAGATCTGGTTGAAAGCTGTGGAGAAAAAGAAATCCAGAAAAAAAAAAATGGGAAAGGCATTTGGGCAATGACTTGGAAAGTTTCTGACTCCTTCATTCTAAGTCCTCCAACATACTTCTTCCCAATCATATGATGTAGAACAGAGGTATTTTCAAGGGGTTGGAAAGCATTCCAGAAGCCAGGCTGAGCCTATGTTCCCTGCCTTGTTTATACAGCTGTCTCATCATCTGCCCAGAGTACTGCAGAATACCTTTCCTTTCCTTTTATTATGCTTTTATTTATTATTATCCTTAAATTCATAGGTTCATAGGGGCCCTGGCCTCCGGCTGTTGCTGCTTAATGCCAGGTCAGTTAAAAACAAGGCCCCCATCATAGGTGATTTAATCACTGAGGAGGGGACAGACCTGGCATGTATTACCGAGACCTGGCCTGGCTGGGGCCTGAGGGGGGGTGCCCCTCTCAGAAATGTGCCCAGCTGGGTTTACAGTGTGGCACCAGCCGAGATACCAGGGCAGGGGAGGAGGGGTGGCTGTTGTCATCCAAGATTCTCTAGTGGCCTTCAGGGGCATTGCTCCACAAGTGTCTGGCTGTGAGACACTGTTTCTTAGGTTGGGTGCCCGCGAACAGTTGGGAGTGCTGCTACTGTACCAGCCTCCCTGCTGCGTGGCAGCCTCCCTGCCTGAGCTGCTGGAGGCTGTCTCGGGGTTGGCGGTGGAGTTCCCCAGGCTTATGGTTCTGGGGGACTTCAATCTGCCATCCCTGGGACGGTCCTCGGAGGCAGCTCGGGAGTTCATGGCTACCATGGCAGCCATGGGCCTGTCTCAAATTGTGCGGGACCCAACCCAAGATAGTGGCCACATGCTGGATTTAGTTTTCTTGTCTGAGCAATGGCAAAGTGATCTGAGGGGAGATGTACAGCTTTCCCTGGTGTCATGGTCAGATCACGTCCTGGTGACCCTGAGTTTCTCCTATGCCACCCCCCTCCGCAGGGAGGCTGGACCCATGCGATTGGTCCGCCCCCGGCGCCTGATGGACCCATCAGGGTTTCAGAGGGAGCTGGGGGATATTCCCGTGGACCTGCTGCATGGTCCAGCGGAGGCCCTGGCTGCTGCCTGGAATAGAGAAACGGCCGGGGCCTTGGATAGGATCGTGCCTTTGCGGCCTCTCTTGCCACGTCGGCCCCGACACTCCCCGTGGTTTACGGAGGAGCTGAGGGTGCTGAAGAGGGTTAAGAGACACCTAGAGCACCGCTGGAGGACGACAAGGACGGAATCCGACTGAACACGTGTTAGAGCCGCTATTAAGGCCTACATTGTGGCGATAAGGGTGGCGAAGCGGCAATACTTCTCCGCCCTTATTGCGTCTGCAGAGTGCCGCCCAGCGGCCCTGTTTGGGATCACCAGGTCCCTCCTTGGTAAGGGGGATCTGGTGGTTCACTTGCAGGGCTGCACGGAGGAATTTGCAGAGCACCTGCAGGATAAAATCGCTCGGATTCATTCCAAGTTGGACTCCGAGCATGGTGCAGGGTCTGGGGAGATACCAGGGGATCGTTCTTGCCTCGTTATCTGGGAACGGTTTGATCCTGTGGTTCCTGAGGAAGTGGACAGGATCCTCTGGACTGTGAGGGCCACCACTTGTCATCTGGACCCATGCCCCTCCTGGCTCGTGAAAGCAGCTCGGGAGGTGACATGTGGTTGGATCCAGGTGATGGTTAATGCATCCTTGCAGGAGGGAGTGTTTCCGGCGCCCTTTAAAGAGGCGTTGGTGCACCCCCTCCTCAAGAAGCCCTCCCTGGATCCTACTGTACTGGACAGCTTTCGTCCAGTCTCCCACCTCCCCTTTTTGGGGAAGGTGGTTGAGAAAGTGGTGGCTTCACAGCTCCAAAGGGTCCTGGAGGAAACAGATTATCTGGACCCCTATCAGTCAGGTTTCAGGTCCGGCTATGGAACGGAAATGGTATTGGTCACACTTATGGATGATCTCTGGCGGGAGTGGGATGGTGGAAGTGCGACCATCCTTGCTCTCCTTGATCTCTCGGCAGCGTTCGATACCGTCGACCACGGTATCCTATTGGGACGGCTCAGGGATATGGGGGTGGGTGGCACGGTTTTGTGCTGGTTCACCTCCTTTCTCCAGGGCCGATCCCAATCGGTGGTGATAGGGAGCGAGAGGTCCCATCCTCGGCCCCTCCATTGTGGAGTGCCACAGGGTTCGGTTCTCTCTCCGCTCCTTTTCAACATCTATATGAAACTGCTGGGCGAGATCATCCACCATCATGGGATGAGGTATCATCAGTATGCTGATGATACTCAACTATATATCTCCATCCCTGGTGAGGTAAGTGATGCTGTGACCGCCCTCTCTCAGTGCCTGGAGGCTGTGAGGTTCTGGATGGGGAACAACAGGCTCCGGCTGAACCCTGGCAAGATGGAGTGGCTGTGGATTAATGGCTCCTCTGTATCCGGGACGTTGTCATCGTTGGTTCTGGATGGGGTGGCGCTGCCCCAGACAGACCCAGTGCATAATTTGGGGGTCCTCCTGGACTCACGGCTCCTGCTCGAAGAGCAGGTGGCAGCCATGGCCAGGAGGGCTTTTGCACAGCTTCGGGTTGTGCACCAGTTACGCCCTTTCCTGGATCGGGATGCCCTACGTACAGTCACTCATGCCCTTGTTGTCTCCCAGATAGACTACTGCAATGCGCTCTACATCGGGCTACCCTTGAAGAGTATCTGGAAGCTTCAGCTGGTCCAGAATGCGGCCGCGCGAGCAATTTTTGGGGCCCGAAGAAGGACCCATATAACACCTTTGCTCCACGAGCTGCATTGGGTACCGGTTTGCTTCCGGGTCCAATTCAAGGTGTTGGTTATCACCTTTAAAGCCCTACATGGCATGGGGCCAGGTTACCTGAAGGACCGCCTCGCCCCCACGATTTCAACCCGTCCCACCCGATCTCATAGAGAGGGCATGCTCCGGATCCCCGCGGTAAAAGAACTCCGACTAGCGGGGTCCAGAAGGCGGGCCTTCTCTGCTGTAGCCCCCGCCCTTTGGAACATCTTGCCCCCGGGGGTGAGACAGGCCCCCTCACTCCAGGCCTTTTGGAGGGATTTGAAGACCTGGCTCTGCCATCTGGCCTGGGGCGGGGAGGGAGGACATCAGAAATGGGGTTGGCTGGCCCCTTAGCGGCCTGGTGGGGCCCTATTGGCCTCTTGGAGTTTTTAGCTTTTTATTTCTATTCTATTCTTGTAAATTTCTAGTTTTTATAACTTTTATAATTTTTAAACTTTTTATAATTTAATGATGTATTGTGATTTTAGTGACTGTAAGCCGCCCAGAGTCCCCCGTTGTAGGGGAGATGGGCGGGGACAAATCAAATCAAATAAATAAATAAATAAATAAATAAATTGCAATGGAGGAACACTGCTACTTTCTTTCCATGAAGCTCAATTATCAGTTCTTCCTTGCTATAAAATTTCCGTAGTCTTATGTAGGAACATGAGAGGAAAGAACAAGCTCTTCCTGTTGCTTTGATTACCATAGCTTTGGTGCTATGATAAGGAAAAAAGAAAAAAGAAAGAAAGGGTTTTGTCAGTATTAAAGTGCATGTGTGGAAAGGGCGTGAAGGGTTTGTAAACATCTGAGAAAGCAAAGGAAAGGCACAGGGACTTGTGAGAAGGGAACAATCCTCACCAAAAGGAGAAGACAGACACAGGTAGATTAGTCCACACAAGAGCCAGCTAACCAGGCCTGCTTTCACTGCATAGGTGGGAAGGACAAGAAGTAGGGAAACACCCAAGCAGGTCTTTCAGTGGCCCTAGTCTGGACTGAGTACCAGTCTGACCCCATTACTAACCCACTGCAATCTGGACTAGAATTCTGAAGTTGTCTTAAAAAACAGCTTAGCATGCAGTGCAGAATTGCCCTAAAAACCCTGTTTTATCATGGCTAGTCAATTGACCCTTCACAGAGGGTAGATCGCAGCATTGCTTCTCAATAGGGAATGGGTGTGTGAGAGAGCTCATGCAGGGAGAACAGTGAGCCCTCCTCCCATCTCAAACCAAGGCCCCTTGCGTGACTTTTTGACTGAGAATTTGTAGATCTCAGAATGGAAAGCAAGTTGCTCTAGAGCAGTGTTTCTCAACCATGGCAATTTTAAGATATGTGGACTTCAACTTCCAGAATTCCCCAGCCAGCATGCCCACATACCAAAGTTGAGAAACACTGCTCTAGAGTTTTAGAGCTGCTACTTTCCCATTCCTATTTTCAGAGGCCAGCACAGAACTTTTTTGCATGTAAAGCATGTGGATTTCCATCCACCTTTAGCCATTTCCTATTCTTTTTGTGTTAAGATAATTCTAAAGAAATAACCTTCCAATCCTCAGAGACAGTATTTAAAAATAAATAAATAAATAAAAAAGATGAGTAAAACTCATCAAGGTCTTCATCTCTATACATAACATTCTTAGTTCCTCTTTTGGAAGGATTATCTTTTCCACTTTTACTTTTGGAAGATGCATTGTTAGAAGAGGCAAAAACAATGCTGGCTCAGCTGAGGGAGGAATCTACCACCCCCATTTTTAAAATGTTTTCAGCTGATTGAGCTGTCCAGTTGACTGGAAAGGGCTGATGGAAGCAAGGCCCTGGCCTGAGCAGATCAGCTCCCAAGCCAGCTGGCGAGAGGCTGGGCCTGAGCCAGGTAATTATTGTCTAGAGCAGAGGTCAGAAGCCTCTGAGAAGCTGATGTACTAATGAAACACAAATGGGACATCTGTGTTCAGGAGTTCAGCAAAGCCAACAGAACAGAACTTTGCCAAGAGTCTATGTACTTCAGAAAGGAAAATCTCTTTTCACTCCAGCCAGCCAAAAGTTGCTGAAGAACAATATTTTTAAAAAAGCTATTTTATTATCTTTTCTTGAAATATGCATTACAAGTTTTTTTTTAAAATTATGCAGGTTCTACTGTGCTACACAAAGTTAAGTACTAGTGCTATGTTCACACTGACCTAATAGTGGGACAGACTGGGTCCACGGTTCATGATTCCTTTAATCATGGCTCCTGAACAGATAATTATTGACTGGGTTTACATAACAGTGCCATGTTATAGTAACCTCCCATTTGGATATGGCAATGAGCCATTCTTGAAGAGAACTCAGAAATCACAACAAGTAAGACAGTGACTTGAAGAATGCAACTGTTTAGCTGCAGTTAAACAAATCTAGACTCTGGGGTTCTCTCCACTGCTTAGTTTAAGTGCTATCCATCCATCCTTTAACTGAAGAAAGCTATAGAAATCTCCATGTAAGTGGCAAGCTCTACTTATGACCTTAGAAGAACGTTAGATTTTACTCACCTTGAAACTGCCATGGATCGGTATCAGCTTTAGGGGGAAAACACCAGAACACCTAAGGATGACTTAAGCCTGTCTCATCATGGGCTGAGACCGATGAAGATGACACTAAGAGGTTGCTATATACATTCCCTGGCTAGATGCAAGTGAGAAGACCCATAAAGGGCAATCTTATGCACACTTTCCAGTAAAATAGGCTTTATGTCTAAGAAATAATATTAATAACCATTATCATAATTTATATTATAATTTATGATAATAATGAAGACAAAATCTTGAGTAAAGCTTGCTCAAGGTGGTTATTTATTTAATAAGTCAGTTCTACACAAATCTTCAATCACATATTTATCCATAACGCTGTTTCCCTCTTTGGGTAAGCAAAAATAACTCTCAGAGGAGCTATTCACACAGCATGGTTATGTTTAGATGAACTAGCCACTACTCTAGTACAGATAGTCCTCACTTAGCAACCACAGTTGGGACTGACAACTTGGTCGCTAAGCACTGCAGTTGCTAAGTGGAAAATCATGTGACTGTGATGGGTTTATGACCTCATTTCCCATTTGGTCATTAAGCAAAGCACTGTGGCCATTAAGTGAAACATTACATGACTATGACTTATGGTTTTACTTCCACCTTCTCTATTAACTCTGTTGCAAGCTGGTTGTGAAGCACACAAATGGCAATCATGTGATATGGGATGCTGTGATGGTCATAAATGTGAGGATTGGTTGCAAAACTAATTTTTTTACACTGTTGTAACTTTGAACAGTTGCTAAACAAGGCAGTCGGTAAGCGAGGACTACCACAGATGCCTCAGTCAAATGAGGAAGAGCCATCTTTGATAGTTTTCCAATTGCCAAATGATGGCTAAGGGGCTGTCATTTCCTGCCATTTCCCCTCCTAACTGTTGGCTCTAACACCCACAGAGTTGGGGAAAACCAACTCTCCCTACCACCTTTCTTTCCCCATTCAACCCTCTATGGGGTTTGTGGAGAGAGACAGCACTTGTAGAAAAGCCCCATTTTTTTTTTTGTGCGGCCACTCTAGAAGTTTATTTTTCTACCAGCAGCATATATAGAGAGTTAAGCTTCATTTTACTTCAGAGGTTAACTTTCTATTAAGCCTCCCTTCTTGTTTGGATGACAGTAAACTGGGGGACGTTAGTTTAACCCCAAACTACCTCTCAGTTGTTTAGCCTAAACCTAATCCTCTGTAACCCACAGCTGATAAAGCTATGTTGTTTCCATGACACAATAGCCCAATCCATGATCCAGGTTCCAGACCCAACCACTCAGTAAGAAACAAGACTGCCCCCAAACTATCGATCTAAAAAGTTAAAAGAAAAAAAGATGATGACCAGATAAAAAGCAAGTAAGCACATTCAATCTTGAGTTCTTAAAGGTTATAGAATTCTTAAACAACTTAGTGCCCAGTAAAAGGAGGCAACACAGCTGGTCTATCAGCAGACCTAGTATAGTAGCTTTTCATTTCTTTTCTCACTCTACTGCAGGTTGACTCTATTATTCCTCAGTAATGAAGCCAGTGGTGCTTTCCTTACTGTTTTAAGGCATTCCCAATTAAGGAAAGCAATTGGTGGACCTCCTGGTTTTGATTCCCTTCCAATCACTCTCCTTAACTTATGATCAGACAAGGTTGGGAGAGCATAGCAGGTGCTTAACATGGTTGGTTTACAAGTTGCCTCAATAACAGATCAACAATGCAGAGATGTTCCATTTGCGTGGCCTGTTTCTGAATATGGGTTCTAGCGCTCTTTTGAAAGACTGCCAAACCTGTGTCCAAAAATAGTCCAGCTGACAGGTCACAGGTGTGGAAGATGGGTGCAGAGGGAGGGAGCAATCAATTCCAAGCCAGTTCCATCCTTGACTAGTGTCCCAAGGGGTTGGCAGCACGTAGTATAACCAACAGCAACTGGAAGTAGCCTGTGGAGTAATCCAGTAGTATACAAGTAAGCAAAAACACCATATCTAAAAATGTTAGCTCTGCCCATCATAACATAATTGACCATCCCCCTTGCAGCTCCACAGCAGGGGAGGAGGTAGAAATGTATTCCCCAGCCTAAAAACATTGTCTATCCCTGCTGAAAGGACAGCACTTGGAAATGAAAAGCTGCCTTTCATTCTCACTTGTCAGGAGGGAATTCAACAGAAAGAACTAGCTGAGTGCCTTTCTATCTAGAACAAAGCAACCTTTCTAATATTGCTTCCTTGCTAAATTGGGCCCTGGAAGAGGTAGACTTGAGGCATGCTAGTCTTGATCTGGATGCAAATCACCTGTTTTTGTAGAGAAGGTGTGTGGGCAGCTGTGGTACTACCCTCCTTATTTTACCAGCTTTCTTTTGTTACAAATATTCAGCCAACCTAGATGGCTATGAAAGATCTTGGGGAGTTTCTATAGAACTGCTAAAAACAAAGTGAACAAAGAGCTAGGTGGCCAATATGGTGGCTCATGGATCACTGTGGTGGCACATTTGAATTTTTAGGGGGAGTTTGTAAAGAAAAAGGGACAGCAAAGGGGCTCTGTAGAAAAGGCAATATAGAGGACACCAGCCATCTGGGAATACTTCAAGTGAAAAGCAACCTAGCATTATAAATAAGCAAGCAAGCAAGCAAGCAAGCAAGCAAGCAAGCAAGCAAGCAAGCAAGCAAGCAAGCAAATAAATAAATAAATAAATAAATAAATGTCAAATATTTCTTCTTTCTTGGGCTAGAATCCAAAAAAATGACCCTAATCCAGAGACTGTTAATTCTCCTCAGTGAAAGATATGGCTCAGCTCTCATTGATTTAAGTAATTTATATATTATTTAGAAAAAACAACTGAGAATGTTTTAAATAAATAAGAGCAATCAATGCCCCTGGCAGAGAGAAAATTAAGCTTTACAGATTTAAAAGTAATATAGTATTATTTTTCATGAGTGTACTAGCTGATTTTTTCTGCCTTGTGATTGCGCCTGGTCAAATGGGTATTGCAGGATTTGTAGCACTCCAAAAAATTATTTTACTGGAGTCCACAGTGGAAAATAGAGGGCCTTATCTGGCATCCTGAATCTGCTCTGAGTGCCTTTATGAAACACTGGGAAACTATGAGCCACAATTTATATTTTTCCAGTTTCCAGTCCTCCCTTGCAACTGAAAATTAAACTTAACAATGAATGGGGCACTAACATTGGAAGGGTACCTAGAAGGCACTTGCCTAATGATGTTCACCTAAAAGCTGGAATGGACCAAGTGATTGGAAAACAAGGATGAAGACATCTATCTTTGAGCATGGTAGTACTATTGTAAACAATAAAGAGATATTAAGAAGGGCCAGGGGAGATTTGGCACATTATGGGCATCTGCAGAGAGACACAGCTCATGATACAATCAACAAATGGTGAAGATTACCCAATTTGCATCATTTGCACAATGACATTATAATACATGTGACACCGCTGGGATTTTTTTGTACAAAACAATTGGATGTTCTATCATTTATGTGTAGCACAATATCTTGGAGTGTTCAGTCATCATGGAAACTGGTTCATTCCAAACTGCATAATTGCCTGCCTGCCTGCCTTCCTTCTTTTTGGCTGTATACCACCTTTTCTCCAGAAGCTTAAGGCAGGGTTGGTTGGCCTAAGACAGAATGATAGGTTCCAAAACGATCATCAAGTTTCCATGGTGGAGGGTGAACCTGAACCCAGATTTCCCCAGTTCTGGTCCAACTCCTTAAACAGTATGCCATACTGATTCTCATAAGCAAAGAAAGAGAGGAAGGAAGTGGGTATGAAACCATAGGCAATATCTGGAAATCTATCTATGATTGCTCAAAATTAATCACACTTAAAATCTGCTATGCAGGTTAGGGTTAATTTTCCCTTAATGTTATTTTTTGTCTTAAAGCACCTTCTTCTAATTAAGAATGAACCTGTAAGGGAAAGTGTATAGGTAGTCAGGTTTGTTTGTATCAAACCCCACCTGTCCATAGTATGGATACAATTGCAGAAAGAGAGTTTTGAACAAAAATGCACATTTTCCTGGGAAAAAACAGTAGCTGCTTATATCTGGCATTTGTTATGGTCATCTTATTGCTTTGCCGTAGACAACTGGCACAATGTAGGGTTAAGGGTAGGACTGGAAAGACCCAAGTTCTAGTCCACTCTTGGGTTTGGAAGTCAGTTGGTTAACTTTGGTTAACTTTGTCCCAATCACCCCCTTTCAACCCTGATCAGACTCTGCAACAAACCAGGTAAAAAACTTAATCCCTCATTGCATCATGTAGTTATAGTTTTGCTAATGAACTAAATGTGCACAGTCCAAAACAAGCAGACCCTGCAAACAAGCGGGACAATTTATTTATTTATTTATTTATTATTAAATTTATATGCTGCCCCTCTCCCCCAGGGGTGACTCTGGGTGGCTTACAATTAAAATTAAAATGCTAGAACAGCTTACTGCTTTGATATACTTGATGCTGGTTAGGAACAGTACGCCGGCATATTTGCTGCCTGCTCAGCAAATTTAGCAGATATTATCAAAATTCCATGTAACTTCCAAAATTTGGGAAGCTGGGGAGTGCAAAATGATATGTGTGTTTTATTTGTATGAATATATTTGTTTCAGAATATTGTTTACATTGAATAAACTAGTTGTCTGCATCAGTGCTCTCTTCTATACGCCTGGCTTTTCCTTTTTCTTTCTATGGGAAGCTAATGTGGTGGAATTAAGTACTTTCCTATTTGACTGCTGCCCAGATGGCCCTAAATGGGTCATTGCTAGATCTTGCTATCACTGAGAGAGTGGTGATTTCATCCCTGCAAGTTCAACTTCAAGAAATGAAGTTCTTCAGTCAAAAATTGTACGTTGAGAAAGTTTTCTTACGCACAATAGGCCTGTGCACCTCAGAAATTTGAGATTCAAGTGGGCATGATTCAATTTAAGTTTGCACTTCAAGATTTGAGAGCTAACAGAGTTTATTCTAACTGTTTAGAGATTCAATTTGGAAAAAAAAAGAAAGAAAGATTAGCCCATTGGCTATAATGGGGAAGTATCACAATGCCTGCAGCTGTTTCATTTTTTGGTAGAATGGGATAAATATAGCAGGGATGATAAACTCTTTAGAGAACATTGACCTTGCCAAGTCAGCTGGATACCTTCAAGGGTTTCACTGCAATAAATGTTTGAAATAATTCTTCGCATGTTTTTAAGGCAGAGATAGCAAAGATAAGGAAACGGCAGCCTATCAGCCGTACGTTGGCAAGCCGACAGCCTAGGTCAGTGATGGAGAACCTTTTGGGCTCGCTCTGACAAAAATTTGGAAAATGCCTGACTTGACTCTGCTGGCATGTCACCCCCCCCCCGCCCCCGCAACAAAAGAGAAACAATTCTTTACATATTCATTTATTTTTTAAAAAATACAGTCCAAATATATGTGGTGCTATGTATTATATAAAGAAATGTTAAATAATTACAAAACTGAAATACAAGTAAAACTCATTTTCTTTGGTAACTCAAACAGGGAGAATAGATATTGTTGGGTGTTGGTGAATGCTGGTGTGTCACCCAACACGTTGTGTCACCTTTGACATGCGTGGCATAGGTTTGCCATCACTGGCCTAGGTGATAGTGAATGAAACCATAAAGAAAGTATTTCCTGTAAAGAAACTCTGTTTCACTAAAAACAGTGGATGTGCTCCCAAAATACAGGTGAAACTTGAAAAATTAGAATATCGTGCAAATGTTCATTTATGTCAATATGGCAACTCAAAAGGTGAAACCAATATATGAGATAGACGCATTACATGCAAAGCGAGATATGTCAAGCCTTACTTTGGTATAATTGTGATGATTATGGCGTACAGCTTATGAAACCCCAAATTCACAATCTCAGAAAATTAGAATAGTGTGAAAAGGTTCAATATTCTAGGCTCAAAGTGTCCCCCTCTAATCAGCTCATGAATCCATAACACCTGCAAAGGGTTCCTGAGCCTTTAAATGGTCTCTCAGGCTGGTTCAGTAGGAATCACAAGCATGGGAAAGACTGCTGACCTGACAGTTGTGCAGAAAACCATCATTGACACCCTCCATAAGGAGGGAAAGCCCCAAAAGGTCATCGCAAAAGAAGTTGGATGTTTCCAAAGTGCTGTATCAAAGCACATCAATAGAAGGTTATGTGGAAGGGAAAAGTGTGGTAGAAAAAGGTGCACAAGCAGCAGGGATGACCGCAGCCGGGAAAGGATTGTCAGGAAAAGGCCATTCAAAAGTGTTGGGGACTTTCACAAGGAGTGGACTGAGGCTGGAGTTAGTGCATCAAGAGCCACCACACACAGACGGATCCTGGACATGGGCTTCAAATGTCGTATTCCTCTTGTCAAGCCGCTCCTGAACAACAAACAACGTCAGGAGCGTCTTACCTGGGCTACAGAAAAAAAGAACTGGTCTGTTGCCCAGTGGTCCAAAGTCCTCTTTTCTGATGAGAGCAACTTTTGCATCTCATTTGGGAACCAAGGACCCAGAGTCTGGAGGAAGAATGGAGAGGCACACAATGCACGATGCTTGAAGTCCAGTGTGAAGTTTCCACAGTCTGTGTTGATTTGGGGAGCCATGTCATCTGCTGGTGTTGGTCCACTGTGCTTCATTAAGTCCAGGGTCAATGCAGCCGTCTACCAGGAGATTTTGGAGCACTTCATGCTTCCTTCCACAGACGAGCTTTATGGGGATGCTGACTTCATTTTCCAGCAGGACCTGGCACCTGCCCACACTGCCAAAAGTACCAAAACCTGCTTCAATGACCATGGGATTACTGTGCTTGATTGGCCAGCAAACTCGCCTGACCTGAACCCCATAGAGAATCTATGGGGCATTGCCAAGAGAAAGATGAGGGACATGAGACCGAACAATGCAGCGGAGCTGAAGGCCGCTATTGAAACATCCTGGTCTTCCATAATACCTCAGCAGTGCCACAGGCTGATAGCATCCATGCCACGCCGCATTGCGGCAGTCATTGCTGCAAAAGGGGCCCAAACCAAGTACTGAGTACATATGCATGCTTATACTTTGCAGAGGTCCGATATTGTTCTATTTCCAATCCTTGTGTTATTGATGTCATGTAGTATTCTAATTTTCTGAGATTGTGAATTTGGAGTTTTCATAAGCTGTACGCCATAATCATCACAATTATACCAAGGTAAGGCTTGACATATCTCGCTTTGCATGTAATGCGTCTATCTCATATATTGGTTTCACCTTTTGAGTTGCCATACTGACATAAATGAACATTTGCACGATATTCTAATTTTTCGAGTTTCACCTGTACACAATAACAGACTAATCAACTTTATTTTAGCCTAGGGCAGGGTCGTCTGCAGGGAAGATCAACAGTATCAATGGTGGTGGTGGGGCATTATTAAAGCACTGCCCCCTTCTAACATACCTCAGATGAATAGCATGGTTAGTTTATGATTAAATGTGTTGCATAAATGAAAAAAAAATTAAAATACAACTCAACCAATTATAGATAAGCATTTCATGCAAGTATAGCCAGCACTGAAGAAAAAAGCCAAGGAAATTGAGAATAACATCTTGTGTAAAGTGAGAAATTACACCAAGTCTTGGTTTATTTGAACAATGATTGGTTGAACATGTTAGTGTTCTGCTTCATGAATCATGTGCAACTAGAACCAAAGAAACCACACTGTGATTTAGCATGATGCATACAGACAGCCAATATTGAACCGATATTACTTACAGAATGTCCATATATCGTGTATCTCCCCTTGTGCCAACCTAGATCACCAAGGTTGTTATAGCTCATAAAGCTGGGTGCACTGTATAAAGCACAATAACCTATAAGTTCAATTCCCAGTCAGGGGGTTTGAAACACATACAATCTATACTAACTATAATTGTGATGGAATGGAATTCTGAAGGCCAAGCTCAGGGAGATAAGCATTTTCTTAGCTCACCAGAACTGCGTGGGAGGAACAAAAGGATGAGACTGGCACCTCCCTGAGGAATTCACACTGTTGTGGCTGGAGGACTTTGGGACCTGGGGTTTTGGTCTGGGAAGACTGATGTCAGGCCTAGCCCAAGGAACTCCAAGAGACCATGCAAATTCAGTCCAGCTATGTTTATTAGCTACAACCTCTAGCAAGAATCTTCCCAGACTAAAACCCCAGTTCCCAAAGTCCTCCAGCCACAACAGTGTGAATTCCTCAGGGAGGTGCCAGTCTCATCCTTTTGTTCCTCCCACGCGAATCTGGTGAGCTAAGAAAATGCTTATCTCCCTGAGCTTGGCCTTCAGAATTCCATTCCATCACAATAACAGCTGTATGTATCTGATGAGTCTCAATTAGGAGGAAACTAGCTGTAGATTTTTTTAAAAAATGGTTAAATATAAAGTTTCTTAGAAAAAAAGAGATAGGAAGTACATGAACTAGATCACATATCATGTTGGCCCAAGGTTTGGGCAACCAAGATTTATGAAAAAACTACAATGGGTTCTGTTCACAAAACTTCATACTCTATAAATCATGGTTTACATACCACAATGAAGCAAGCTACTGTATGCTTTAACAGAATAGATGAACTTGTTCCTTTGGCTTGAAGGAGACAGAAGAAAAGGATGCGATGGTAGTCTGAGAAAAACATAAAGAATGAGTAAAGATGTGGAGGAAAATTTTAATTCCCTACTTTTTCTTTTACAATTCTGCTAGAAAAAGGAATAACAGAAGGTCTGAGGAAGGTAGAAACTCTGGCACTCAAGAGACAGAAATGTGTCTTTATTTATTATGTGGTTTATTTCACTACTCAGAGCTCTAAGTAGCCAGTTGATAAACCTACTGTGAAAAGAAAACTGAGTTATGTATTCTTTTCAAAGAACTCCCTTGAATTAGCAGTGTGTGGAAGTAATTCCCTTGTGTAGGGCAATAGACCATTTTGGCAGGGAAACTTCAAGTGCACCTTGGTTTGATTTTACCCCTTGTGGCTTGATTTACTTCCAGCAACGTTCAGGCAAAAGAGAGGGCAGAATGAAATTGGGAATCTATGAAACATTGGTGAAATGTTACTCTCTGATAACAGCTTTCTGAAAACCGAATAATGCTCATTTAACTGATTTTTCCTAACAGCAACAACAACAACTTCTTCTGGAAGAAGAACTCAAGGAATTTATTTTAACTTTTAACTCTTGCTGGACAGAAAAGGATGTATGGAAGGATATACAATTTTAGTCATCTAGACCAGTGTTTCTCAACCTCAGCAACTTTAAGATGTGTGGACTTCAACTCCCAGAATTATCCACCCACCATTCTGGAAGTTGATGTCCACACATCTTAAAGTTGCTGAGGTTGAGAAACTCCAATCTAGACCTTCTGAACTGAAATACTACCTTAATTAAATCCCTGAGCACGTTGATTTTATTGCTCATATAAAATCACACACACACCCCAAGTAAGCTATAAAAACTTTATGTGTGTTTGTGTCTGTGATATATAACACCAAGTCACATATACATGCAACATATCATTGTCATTTCATCTTTCCCAGTTTCCCAAGGAAGTTCCAGGAATGAGAACTTTTTCAGGGTTAATTTTCTTTTGAGGAAAAGTAACAGAAGTTTGTGTAATAAATTGTCTTTTAATTTTTACTCAAGAAAGTGTTTTATGAATAGTCTTGTATAAGTGTATGAATATTGACTGGAGGCACCAAGTTGGGGAAGCCTCCAGATAGTTTAGGACTAGAACTCCCTGCAATGTGATCATATTCACATATTCAGTATTCATTCTTAGTGCCCAAGACACAATGTCTAAGAGGGAACCAAGGTGTCAGTGCAGAGTCTCCCGTGCTTCTTGGAACTTTTCAGCTTCCCCACTCCGTATTCATGAGACTGACTTCACCTGAAAATCAGGTGTCCTTTTTAAGAAGTACTTAGAGAAGTATAAGATGATGCTGTTGGATAATAATTATTGGCTGCACCCCCCAGCTACACACGTTTATGGAAAGTTTTAATTTCCCCTCCAGTGGAGTCAACCCTCTCTCCAGCAGTAGCCCACCTGAAGATCAGGTTTCCCTCTGGAGCGAAACCTTGAGAGATTCAAGGGGACAGAACTGCATCAAGGCTCCTCCTGTTTCCCTCCTCTTTCCATGTGCACAAAAAGCTCATTATGCATGTGTGCAGGTCCTCTCAGAGTTTACAACATTGCAGTCTATACAGTGAGAATAACAGGAGTTCACAGGCATTTTATAGTGATGAGCCAATGTTGTTAATGTTCTCAAATTATTAATATTATAATATGGAGTTTGTGTATATGGGAGAACATATTACAATGTTTGGCTCCGTCCTGTTTTTCTTCTGGGAAGAAAAGAGTGAAGAGTGGGAATCATAAGACTACAAATCAACTTTTTAATCTTAAATCAAATGTTCTGTAAATTTTACACACACACACACACATCCCACAGAAACACACATACCTTTTAACTAGTGAGCAATTTAAAGACTAATAGGATTCATCCATAATTACATAGTTAAGTAAAATTTATGTATGAAGGAATTAACTGATTTCCCTCAGGGCGATATAAAGCATAGAGGCAGTGCGCTCTCTGGTTAGATGCAATGAAGGGGGCTGAGGGGGAAGAAAGTACCATCTCAGTGTTTAAAATACTTTGTCATCCTTCTGTAGAGTCTGTTAGGTGCTGGGAACTGAGAGGCACCCACATGGAAGTTTATTTACTGATCCTCAAATGACTGATATAACAGATCTTTGCTTTGTTTGGAATAGAAAACTTGAACAGCTTGTCCGCACCTCTCTGCTCGGACATTAAATCAACATGGCTCTATTAGTGTCCGTAGGATGCCAGCTGAGCCATCTCTAAGCCTGTCACCGTGATGTCTTCATCTGTAACCAGAGCAGACGTGAGCTCCTGGCAGCTTCGGGAGGTGACAACAAATCCAATTAGCTACTCTCCATGGCGCCACAATGCTACTGTGAAACGGCCTGACAGGGAGGGTGGCTGCAATACCCTGCACAGTGGGGCATATCCTTCATAAAGGGGGAGAAAAATCGCTACCAATGCTTAATTGCTGGAATGACTTTCCAGGCGCCTGTTGGAACCTTTACGCACAATCTGGTCAGAAATGGGAGCTATCCTTGGGGGTTGATTGTTGCTGTTGTTGTTCCAAAGTGGGGCGTGGAAAGGGCAGGGGGGTTGTGTGAGGAGGAACACCACAGGCCCTGTACAGATAGTTCTCTGAACACATATGCAGCTCTTTCAAAAAAGGGTCTGCTCCCTTAAAATCCTACAAAGAAATCCAAGAGCCCCTCTGTTCCACTTTGGTGACGATGCACATGGAGATGACACCTTGCAATGTTATTGTTGGTGGGAACTCCACATAATCTGGGGCTTAAAGCCAAAAGACAGATGCAAGCCCACTGTTCCAGATTTCATCTCTCTTGGAAATTAAGGAGGGAGGGGTGGGGAGGGGGAAACGGAATTGGAAGGAAACGAAGCCGCTCCAAAGCTTTCAAATGTAGGATGTGAGAGGATGGTGGTAACTTTCCAAAGCTGCAACTTGGCCGTCTGTGCTTGGACAATTGTTTAAATGCAGGTCTTTCTTTCAAACCAATTAGCTAGCAGGAAAATAAGAAAGAAGTTTGCATTTTTCCTAAGTTGCCAATTTCTCTTAAAGCATAAGATATTAACTCTTGCTGATATCATTATTTAATTCAAGTTGAGCGCCAAACCTTACCACATAACAGTACGCTTTTAATTTACCATTTACACACACCTATACATACTCTAAATGTATTTACATTCCCAAAGTAATGTAAATGATTTTACAGCTTAACTGTTATGGCCTCTGCAAAATAATTAGAGTTTAATTATAGGGTTTTTTGTTTTTGTTTTTTTTTAAAAAGCTCAGTCCAGCTCTCAAGACTGCTTTTGCCATATTCTTGGAGACAGAAAATCTTTGTGGCAACCTACAGTACAGTATGTCCCTCAGCCATATTTTCTTTACCTGACACTTAATAGCATGAGCTATCGTATTAAATTTTTGACGCGCTAAGGTCTCTGTGAGGTAATTTTACCATCTTATTTGAATGTAACTTCAAGATTTGAAAGCAGATATTCATCACATGACAGAAAAATAGTTATTCTGAGTTAGTAATGGCAACACCAAATTATGAGGTCATAATAGAATGAACTATTTTGCAGTTCGAATGGATGTGGTAAGAAATAGCCCGATAATCTTGCAGTGATTACTTTAAAATGTCAGCAACTATATGAAAATTAGACTGTGGGAAACAGGAAGAAAATGGACAAGAAAGGGAAGCCTTCTAATTTCAGAGGGGTCAAGTACTCCTCCTCTGCTGGTCATCTGGTCCTCATCTGCTGTTCTACGTGTGGAGCTTGGAGAGCTCTCCTACTTGGACATTCTCCACGTTGGGCTGCTACAGTCCCTGCTTCCCAACATGTTTCATTATAAAGATATTATTGCTGAAAGCAATACCGAAGCTATATCTGATACTCACATATTATGCTCGAGATCAGTAAATATATTAGAAAGGTTACCATAAGGATATTATTATGGGGGTCTAGTGGAGGAGATTGGGTGTGCTAAAAGGCATAATATAGGAAAGTAGTGTTTTGAATGGGTGTTTGTCAGTGACCTCACATTTCCTTCGTTGCTCCCAGGAGTGGTTGGCATCATATTCATTACAATACAGCACTTGAGCAATGTAAGATGATAATCCTCAGAAAAGAAAAATGCAACGGTATAATATAGGGAGATGGAGGATTATAGGAAAACATGGCTACCGAAGCAACATAGTAGAACCACCAAATGCAGAGTGCAAGAATGAAACTGTTCCTGCCAAAGAGGCAAGACAACCTAGAGTTGTCACAGAAATGTCACATAACGCAAATTCAGAGCATATCTGGAGGATCTTTTTGGTTGGGGCTTAAGAAACTTTAAGGAAAGTCAGAAGGGTTTCAGTAAGACTAGGGAGATTTTTCAAATGGGTTTCCTTACCTTTCTTCAAGGTGGCAGAACTGATCGAGTAAGGGGTGCTTGTAGGAGGGTCAGAAAAGTCAAGATGGCAGCCATGAATGTGCAGTTGAAGCCCAGGCTCTTTTAAAAATATGTGTTGTCCTTGTGGTGCATATAAAAAAGGATCAGAGCTTCAGTGGCATTGCCAAACCTGCTGTTTTGACTCTTTTGACACTCCCCCGTGGGTGACCCTAGATCCATACAGCTGGCACTGAATGATAATAACAACTTTTAGTCTGCTGTTTTTTCACACAGTGAAATAATTAAGAAACACCTAAACATGCTTTATTCAAAATCTTTATTTAAATAGTTTAAAAGATGTCCGTAAATTAGAGATTCATAATCCCTCTAATTTAGGAACAGATATAAGTCATCCTGAATTCCTTGGAATGTACTGAGCTGGTTTAATAAATCAATGAAAGAGTGGGTGAAGATATTGCAAACATTTTCTTCCCAAAATACTGGAATTTCTTTCTCAAGTTTTTGGTTGAATCACTTTTTTTTAGTGGACAAAAGAATTCTTTTCTAGATACATGAAAGATAGGAGGGCCTTTGCACTGGGTATTAAAAAGGACTTGTCTGAGTGCTAAGTTTTCACATCAGATATTGTGACCAGAAACATATGGCTAGTGTGGTCTGGGCTTTGAAGCTAAGCAGAGTTAGGTGGAATAAGTAATTGGATAGGAGACCACCAGGAAATTTAAGCACCACAGGCTAAACTAGGAAGTAAAACAAGCCTAGAAGAAGGCAAAGGTGAACTATTTTCCAGTTGTTCCCAAGAAAACTATATGGACACATCACCAGGAGTTCAGCTTGACTTGAAGGACAGTTTACTGTTTACATACAGATTACAGGAAAACATTAGTCAGCTGTTCCTGTTCATCCACGTTGCTCTTTCACAAGCCTGAATTAGTTTTTGTTCATATGAAAAAAAAATAGTTGAGAGGGAATAATGCCAGTATCTCTTGATAAAAAGTGCTCAGTTAAAATTTAAAAAAAAAAAATTGCAAAGAATTCAGTCAAAGAGAGAGAGGAATGGTTATAAGAAGAACAGCCATTTTGGAAGAAATAAAATGTTGTTTTGAAAGTAGGTGAAGATGGCTAAACAAGGACCCTCCAGCAGAGTGAATAGAATTGGGACAGATTTAAAAATAAAAGACATAAAACTGAAGTGAGAGAATGCTGAAAAGCAACTTTAGAGATTTACAAAAAGTGGAAGCAAAATAAATTTTATAAATGTTAGTATTCAAGAAACAAAATTGTTGAAAAGGAAGTCCTAAAAGTTATGAGAATGCTGAAAATTGGTAAGTCTTCAGGTATAAATGGTGTAACTGGAGAAATGTTAAAATATGGATGTGGTTTGCTTATGACATGGGTGTGTTGCTTGTTTAACATGTTTGTCAAGACTGCATCTGTGTCTGATGATTGGAAGAATGCCATTATTGTTCCATTACACAAAGGGAGAGAAAACAAGAATGAATGCAAAAAGTACACAGGGAATAGCGTGTTAAATGTGCCTGGGAAAGTGTTTGGCACAGTTCTTACTGAAAGGGTACGAGTGGTGGCAATGAGAAAAATTTGGCAAGTGCGATGTGACTTTATGCTGAAAGTGTGACTTTACGTACTGATCAGAATTTGGCTGTTCCTCAGGGCACTGAAAAACATATGAAAGTGAGAAAGAACATTTATTGTACATTTACTGGTTTAGAAAAAGCATGTGATAAAGTTAATAGAATTGAAGTATGGAATATTTGCATAAATATGGAGTGGATGGTTGGTTGCTAAATCAAATAAGATGGTTATAAGATGAAAATAGCAAATGCACAAGAATAAGTTGGATGCTTAGCAAATGGTTCAATATGAGGTGTGATGTCCTTCTGGTTGTTAAAAGCATTGATGGATAAATATATAAGAAATGCTGGTGGTGACATTAGCAATGTGTTGGTTGCAGACATGAATGTATGTGTACTTTGTATGCACATGATGCCCTGTTGTTGGCTGAGAACCTGAATGATTTGTAGAGAATATTAGAGTGTGTGTTGCAGTGAGGATTTGAAAATTATTGTATAAAAGGCTAAGATCATTGTGTTTTCCAGGAAAAAAAGGGTGAATAATTGTAAGTTATACACAAATAGTGAAAAAGCAGAGCAAGTAGATGAATTTGTGTACTTGGGCAGAATGGTTACTAAAGATAGAAAAATGGATGGGGAAATTTCAAGATGTGCAAATGCTGGTAGAAAGGGAGTGGGCAGTGAGTGGTCTGTTGTAAGGAATAGGTGATTGTTAAAAGAAGGAAAAATGGCTCTGTACAACAATATGCTTCTGCCCCCTTTGTTATATGGAAGTGAGAGTTGGGTAAATGAGGAGAAACTTAAAAGGAAATTAAATGCAGCGTCTCTGTGGTAAAACAAGAAGAGATGGGGGAAGAATGAATGAGTGCTGAATGGATGTGGACTGAATACAAAAGTAAGTGACAAGTATGAAAGAAGTGCATTGAGGTGGTTTGATAATGCAGATAGAATGAATGTAGAATGAACTGAAAAAAAAATATATGAAGAGAGAATCAGTCAAGAAAAAGGGGAGAACTGAGTAAGTTACGACTGGGTGGAGTTCATGAGATTTTCAACAAGAGAGAAATAATAAGTTTAAAAGACAAATAATAAACTGGAGGTTACTATGTAGGAATAACGAAGAAGGTTTTAAACTGTTGCACGCTTTCAAAATCTCATAGTACATGCCTCTGATAATGGGAGAAAGCTGCCTTGAAAAAACAGATGCATCTTCAATAGCAATAGAGCAGAAATGACAGCCGGAGACATTTGGCTTCCAAAAGCCCTGACACTGGTTTCCAGAAGTCCCTAAAAGTCGTTACCAATTTCTAATTCCTAATACAACAGAGGAGGAGGGCTCAAGAATAATCACATCAACCACGTTTAAGTGCCATAACACTGAACATTTAAATTAAATAAAATCTAATCTTTGTCCTGGCCACACCCATTAATTTTTGGAGTGCAGCCCTTGATCTGAAAAAAGTTTCACAATACTGCTTCTAATTTCTTAAAGAAAAATCTCCTCTGAAGGATAATGTCATGGAGGGGTTAGGACAGTGTTTCTCAACCTTGGCAACTTTAAGATTTGTGGACTTCAACTCCCAGAATTCCCCAGCCAGCATGGGTTAGGGAATGCATCAGTTAGGAGACAAGACAATTTATTGTTCCTCTCCAGCAAAACCAGAACAAATTCTCAACTCCCTCAGCATAGAAGCAAATAGTTTTCTCCACTCCCCCCATACAAATTGTAGGTGTGAAACCCTGAACTGGATTGGGAGCCCATCAAAAGCTTAAACCCTGCTACCCTCTGTTTTAATGGCTTAATCCAGATTGGACCTTCTCTACTCAATTTTGATTAGAAAAAATGAACGCAGCTGCATGATACATATTCAGATAACAGTAAACAGTGCAGGATTACTTAATGACTAAGAAATGTACAATGACTCTTTCATTGAGGCTGATTATAATAAATGCAATAAATAACTACCTGGTAAAAATAAAGGCTAGAATGATTTGTTTCCTTAGAAAAACCCAGAGCAATTCATGGTTCCAACCCACCCCTCCTCCTCCTCCAAGCATCCCAGATTCACTGGGCACAACATCTAGGTATGTGACTGTTTTATAGAGCATGCAAATATTCAGTGAGACTTGGAACTACTGGTTTTATTTTTGGGAACAAATACGATGCTGCCAGGCCCAATTATTTTCAGAAAACATCTTTTCTACAACTGAAGAGGCAGAACAGTGGGGTTTGGCCTGCTTAGGAAAGTAGAGCTTGGCTTTCAAAGCCTATAAAATTGTCATGGCTCCTATTGCAAGCTACTGAGCCAGGGTCCCACTGCACAAGAGATAAAAGATGTCTGAGACGCTTTCTTAACCTGTACTTAGCAGCTGCAGCAATTCTAAAACCCACGACACAATATAGCAATTGGTTGCTTCCACTCCAGAGAATGAGTGAAAGAGGAGCTGTCAGTTCTACAAAGATTAAAAGCCACCGCTGAAAATTCCACAGTGCAACGATGCATTGTAGCATGTATTCTCTTCAGACCTTACATCTGTGTGGGTGACTCTATTGGGAATTAATGGAGCCACAGAAGATTTTTGCCAACGGAACTGATAAAAGAAGCCAGTTTTGACTAAGGGAGTGCAGTTGCCCCAAGTAGGATGCTGCCAAAATAGCATAGTGGAGTTTCAAAGGAAAGCTTGAACACAAGCACATGGAACAATTTGGCTGCAGCACTGGTGTACATCAGGGTGGCAGATCCTGCAGTTAAATACCTGATTCCACCAAAATGTATCTGTACTCTTCAGTCCAGAGTAATCTGGTAACAAGCCATCACACAGGGACAAGTAAGTAAGCCTCCAAGGCCAAACAAGATTTGGAGATTTGATCTTCTGACCCTTTTAAAATAGATGGGAAAAGCACTGTTAGAAAGCATGAGGGTAGATACAGGTAGGAGTTGTTTACTGGGTGGTTAATGGTTAGGAAACTCACTCTTTGCTCAGTGTTCTTGGTGAAAATTATGTCCCATCTCCCAAAGTTGCTATTAGCCCTATTGTATGAAAATGATATATGTTTTCCTTACCTAGACAATCAGTGAGTGTGAAGAAGTTTATTTTTATAGAGAGCATCTTCCCTCCCCCAGCAAGATCATCCCAATCTGAATCCTTTTCTCCAGTGCACTCATCATGGGTTTCCAATGCCTTTTTGCATTTTAGGTAAGATCTATAATGAAGTGTCATCACTGCAGGATAAATGGGAGGAGCTAGAAAGGTAACATATTCTGGATTATCAATAACTCTGTAGTTGCAGATTCTGAATCTGTTACTTTATTGTTGTTTTTCAGAATTGGCTGCAGGAGTGTAACATTGTTGTGTTAAAACTAAATAATCATTGTGAGCTTATGGGTCTTAGAAATCTTTTTCCTACAAATCTGATTTTTTTTTTTTAATGAAGAACCAACTAGTTCCTACTTGTTAGACTCCCTCTACTTACCCACCACTTACTCATTTCCAGTCATGCTGGATATCTTTGTTTCATTTCAGCCTTTTTCAGCTGTTTTTCTAACTACAGTTGCAGGTACATTTTTCCCCTCTGTCCACCCATGTGATGGAAACCAGTCTCATCATGAAGTTAACGTAACTTAAATGTAAACACATTGTACTAGTCATAGAACAGGCACTGTGATCTCCCCAAAGAACCATCATAAAACATAAATAATTGGACATACATACTACACATTTTCTCTGCAGAGAAGGCAGGAAAAGTCCTAGAATGATAGGATGGAAAGTACATCTTGCGAACCTAGAGTCACAGTGTTGGAATAAATGGCTCTGTATCATACTTTGTATTCTGTGACTGTGGTTTGGAATTTATAACTCTGCTGATGCAGCCTAAAACTGTATTTGCCTTTTTTTGTAGCAGCATCACACTACTGAGTCATATTCAGCTTATAAACAACTGTAATCCAAGATGATTTTTAGTCCTATTGCTAACCTACTTATTCCCCTTTCTATGCCTGTGCATTTGAATTCCATTTCCTAAGTGCATAACTGCACTGTTAAATTAAATTATGTTGTTTTGGGTTCATTTCTCTAACCATCAAGATTGTTTTTGGGTTTTATATCTGTCTTCTATGTTATTCACTATACCAGCCAATTTTGTTTCATTTGCAGATGTTATAAACATTCCTTTTACCTTTTCATCCAAGTCAGTAAGAAAAATCTTGAAGAGTACAGGGCCCTGAACTAAACCTTGTGGCATCCCATTTGATATCTCTTTGTAATTTATTGAGGGACCTTTGATGAGCGCTCCTTGATTTAAGTAGTAGACATTTAAAAAAATATATTTTTAATAATTAAGGATTAATATTAAGGCTAATGGGTGTGCCAAGCATATTACTCTTTTTCTGAGGAGTTTTTACAATGAACAAGAACTATATTTAGAGAAGGAGAGTGTCAGGCTCACCAGTGCAGGAACTTAGCTGTTGGTGTCTTTTCAAGAAATCACATGACAGGGTAAGGACTAAGTTTCACTGGAAGCGGATTAGTGGCCAAACAAGACTATTGAGCAATTCTAATAGATAGTGAAGAATTTTCTGTATAGAGCAGATTCAAACTCATCTGCCACATTTCCTGCATTTTTTTCTAACCAATCCAATTCTACTGTTGAGTTTTGCACCTGTCACCATGCAACCACCCAAATAGGATGTAGGATCTCTGCACTCCCCCCCTTAGAAGAAGACAGAGCACTGGCCTTTACTTCAGAAACCTCCTCCCCTTCAAATGCTCTGATACAGTGGTTCAGAGGAGAGAAGGGAAATGAAGCAAGAGTGCATATTATATCCGTATCTGTTTAAGTTAAACAGTAATTTTATTATAAAAATTGCAACATCAGAACAGATGGCAGCTGAAATTAAAACTGGAGATCAAAACAGGAAAACTATGAGATGTGTAGGCAACACCATTTTTATGCGGAACTAGGTATATAAAAACTTACTGTTCCAAAGAACTCCAAAACATTCTATTTCTCTTCCAGACCATACCATTTCAAGGGTGGTCCATCAATTTTCCAGAAAATAATATCAGGAATGTGCAGCTAATTTGGATCTGAAGTAAAAAAAAAAATGCTTTGATGGGAGCTTGGGCACCCTCACATCGGTCAGCAACTTTTTAAAGAAGTCACATGGTAGCCACAAGATCTCAGGAAAATATGTATTTAAGTTAAGGAGGTAGCAACAGGTTATGACCCGTGTAGTTGTTTTCCTAACATGTCCTTGCTGCAAACATGTAGTTTCCTTGGACTTTGGTTGTCAGGTTGTCAGATAAAGCTTCTAGCCAGGAGATGAAATTCTTATAGAAAAAGATATAAGCCTCTGAGTTATATATTTTGAGATATTTACTATTTACCATTTAGTAAGAGTGCCATGGATTTCAAGCAGAATAAATCAATCAGTACAGGTGTAAATAAAGGTTGATTGTTCAAGTAAAGATCTGCAAGCAAAAATTCACATACTATGGACATGTGATATGAGCAAATGATGAACTGAAAAAATGATTAGGTTTGGTAATGCTGAGGGAAGAAGTCTTCGTAGGATTGAAGAGATTATTGAAATGTCCTTGGAAAAGGTACTACTAAAAACTGGTTAGGATGGTGAGCAATTGTCCTCACAGCCACCAGAAGTTGAACCAGACTTGATGACACCTGCTTAACCTAATAAATTATGTATCTACTTACTTGTCATACCATCCAGCCCACTATTAACTAGCTTGCTCATCAAAGTGACATGGGGTACCTTTTTAAATGTTTTGCTGAAATCAAGATATATTGTATCTGTAACATTCCTACAAAGTTACCCAACCCCCCCCCCCCAAAAAAAAAATAAGGCTACTCTGGAAGGACTTATTCTGAAGAATTTGGAAATCACCATATTGTTTTTAAGATGCTTCAAGATCTGCTATAGAATCTTCCAGGTACTGATGTCAGACTAACTGATCTGTAGTTCCTCAGAATGTTTTCTCCCCATTTTTAAAGACATCTGCTCTCTTCCAGTTATCTGGCACTTTACTGTACATGTTCTCCAGGATTTCTCAAGACAATACATACAAATTCAACATGATCATTAGCAAACTCTTTCAGTACTCTAGGGGGCAATTCATTTGAGTCTAGAGTTTTATACACATTCAAAATAAATGAATACTCCCTGACTATATTTTTACCAGTCATAAGCTTCAATCCTGCCTCTTCATCCTACTCTGCATAATATCTGGTGGACACATATACTCTTGTTGTTGGATTCATATTTTGTGCATTATAATAGGCCATGAAAATTATTCCATAATCATTACCATTTCTTTAAATTTTATCTTAAAATTAGCACATTTAAATCCTTATCTATTTTTCTTTTTAACAAACTTCTGCAATGTCACACATCCATTTTTACTTATGCATCTGGTAATTCCAATCTCCATCTGCTATACTTATTTTTTTCCTGCAAAATAATAACTATGTAGAGTAGATTGGTCTGACACAGTATGACTGGCCCAAAATCATTCTGTAGGATTTCATGGCTGAAAATAAACTTTACCCTGGGTCTTCTGTGTCCTAGACAAGACATTTATCACTATAATATAGTAACTCTCAGTATGTAGGTGTATATGTACAGGTAGTCCCAGGTTAATGACCATTTGTTCAGCAACCATTCAAAGTTATGACAGTGCTGAACGAGGAGAGTTATGACCAGTCCTTGAAGCTGAGGTTGTAACAGTTTCCCAGTGGTCACACAATCATGATTCAGGCGCTTGGCAATTGGCTTGCAATTACAACAGTTGCAGTGTCCCATGGCCACGTGATCACCATTTGTGTCAGGTTTAGCCCAGGAAACTCCAGGAGACAATACAGATTCAATCCAGCAAGGTTTATTGGCTTCACTCCCATTACAGAATCTTCTCAGACTGAGAGCAATTCCCAGGGTCAGACTACAAACATCCTTAGCATTCCTCAGGGAGGGGCCAGTCTCATTCTCTTATCTCTTGTCCGCTCCTCTGGGGATGAGAGTCCATGTTTCACACCTCTGCTCCACACTCCCACAATTTGTGACCTTCACTGCCAGTTTATGACAAGCAAAGTCAAAGGGGAAGCTGGCAGGAGGTTACAAATGGTGATCACGGGACATAGTGACTAATGATTGCGTGAGATTTGCCTAATGATGGCATCTGGAAATACCAAAGTCAGTGTGGACATGTGTCACTTAGCGACAGAGTTCCTGGCCCAATTACAGTCATTAACTGAGGACTACCTGTGCATCTATGTCCACGTTGATATAAGTATCTCCATCTATGTTTATGTACCTATATCCATGTTTTGCCTAAAATACACATTTTTATAAATGGGTTTCTCTTATTTAATCCTGTTTTGTTTCTTTATCTTTTTATTTTTTGTTTCTTCAACTTGGTCTTGGCTCCTGGCAACTACATGGAGAAGTTCCTGCAGGTTTATTGGCAAGATTTTTTGGAAGTGGTTTGCCATTGCCTCCTTCCTAGGGCTGAGAGAGAGTGACTGGCCCAAAGTCACTCAGCTGACTTTGTGCCTAAGGCAGGACTAGAACTCACAATCTCCCAGTTTCTAGCTTGGTGCTTTTAACCATTACACCAAATTGGTTCTTATTTCTTCATGAAAGTGCACAGTTTTGTTTATTCTTTCTTCAGGATACATATTTGTGTAAGCATTTTTGTTTGAAAAAATTCTGAGAAATGTAAGTACCAAAGCAGAATTGCATTCCAGTTCACATATTGATTTGGTCATTGAGAATTTTACAACTACCTGATACCACTAATACCAATACAGTAGCATCAAACAGTAATTTATACATCTGATCATATCTGTAATCTTACCAATTGTATTCTCCATGTTTTTCATATGCATATGCACCTGCTAGAAAAATATGTAATATGTTCTTTTTAGACTGTTGAGATAGCTCAGTCATCTATTTTTTAAAAATCTTGGTACCAACCCCACATTTGATGACCTCCCTCCCTGCCCCAGGTCAGATGGCAGAGCCAGGTCTTCAAGTCCCTCTGAAAGGCTGGGAGTGAGGGGGCCAGTCTCACCTCCGGGGGCAAGATATTCTAAAGGGCAGGGGCTACAGCAGAAAAGGCCCGCCTTCTGGACCCCACTAGTTGGAGTTCTTTTGCCGAGGGGGTCCAGAGCATGCCCTTTCTGTGTGATTGGGTGGGATAGGTTGAAGTCATGGGGGAGAGGCGATCCCTCAGGTAACCTGGCCCCATGCCATGTAGGGCTTTAAAGGTGATAACCAACACCTTGAATTGGACCCAGAAGCAAACTGGTACCCAATGCAGCTCACTGAGCAATGGTGTTATATGGGTCCTTCTTCAGACTCCAAAAATAGTTCGTGCGGTTGTATTCTGGACCAGCTGAAGCTTCCGGATACTCTTCAAGGGCAGCCCCATGTAGAGCACATTGCAGTAGTCTAACTTTGCCAGAAAGTGTAAGCATTGCTTGGTTGTTAGATTCATATCCTTCCTTTCCTCCAAGAGCTGAATGCAGCTTCCACAGGAATGCCATTAATTTTATCCTCACAATAATAACCCTGTGAGGTAGGTTGGGCTGAGTGTCAATGACTTAGTCAAGGTCATCCAGTAAGTTTCCATGGCTGAGGTTGGACTTGAACCTGGGTCTCCCTAGTCTTACTTCAGCATCTTAATCACTACATCACACTGGCACCCACTGAGGGAGTTTTTCAGCCAGAGAGACTATTATCTGTTTCTTTTCAAATAAAAACAACTCTGTCACTTGGAAACTTTTTTAAAATACTACTTTGAGTACCTGTCTAAGTCACTGTTAAACACTACATACGTGTCAGAGTGGTAGAGGACTATCCCTTTCATGGAAAGACTATAACATGAGAATTAATAACCTATATATCTCCTTCCATGACAAAGATGCTAAAACTTTGCACAAGGCTTGAAACTAAATGTTGCATTTGCAAAAAAAAAAAAGATGCCAAACCCTGATTATATGAATGAGTTTTAAGAGCATAGTAAGCATTGCTTCTTGGCCATCAGGTAATGTCAGCTTCTCTTAATTAGAGAAAACAAAATTAAGATTCCGTTCCAGTATGAACTGCACTGGCAATGTCAAGACACTGAGAAACAACAGCAGCAGCAGCAGAACTAATTCTGTGGCTTCAGAGTTGATTTACAAAGACAGCCAATGATCTCTAGATTTATAAAGACAGTCAAATATATCTCTAGATTTAGCAAAAGGATAACTGGAAAGGTGGAGGTGTCTTTCCTGTTTCCTTCCTGCCCCACAAAGAAAAGGACAATGAATGCTGTGCCAAAATTGGGGAAAGGATCTTCAGTAAGAGATTGGAGGGGGTGGGGAAGCTATTGGAGCCCTCCCAAGGACAGAGGGCCAAAGATGCCCAGTCTTCCCTTCTGAATCACAAATCATCTTTGCCTCCCTTCTTCTCCATCTCCAGAGTTTTTAACTTGTTCTGATCCCAGCAGTTCATTACCTGCCTGCCTGAATGAATCCCCATACTGCAAAAAGTAAAATAAAGAAATGAATGAATGAACCTTCAGCATGTGTGCAATCACCATTGCAAATCATTCTTCCTCTCCCTCTACCTAACCCTAAATATTGCACATTTTTGGCACAAATGTGGGAGGATCAGAGACCAAGATCTTGGAGAGCAAAAAATCTCACTGCATTTTGGGAGACTTTGATCAAGTCCACATTGGCAGTGAAGAGCATCTTCCTTCTGTGCAGCACAGAAGGGCTAAACCCATGTTTAAAAACAGATTTAATATTCTCTCAAAACAATCTTCAACCCACGTATATAAGAAGTACAATCTGTCCTGAACAAGTGCTTTGGAAGGTGTAAATCATGCATTAAATAGACTTTCTCTGCAGAAGTGGGTGTCTCTTCCACAGCCCAACCCAAAGTAGCCATACAGGGCAGCACCCAGCAACTGGGAGGGAGGACCATCCACAGCATCCTAAAGTGGCCAAGACGAGCTGGGCAAATCCCAGCCTCTGACTGTGTCATTGTCCATGAAGGGGACTAGATCATGTTGGCAGCAAACATTGAGTCCAAAGAGGAGGGAAAACTCTATTTTAAAACTGGAATGATAAAGTTGAATTTAAGCTGTCACTACACTGTGCTAGAGATGAGGTAAAGGCAATGCCATGAGGAAATTTATTTATTTAAAAGGCATATAGCTACCCATCATGTACCATAACCCTGGACAGCTTACAAATGACAATAATAATGGTAAAAAACATAAAAACCAACACAAAAACTCCTGGTGCCCTCCACATGTCAACAAACAACTTTACTGGGCTCCAGCCATACTCCATCCCAATGCTTGTGGGAAAAGCCAAGTCTTCAAGGCTTTCTGGAAGGGTAGGAGGGTAGGGGCCTGCCAGATCCTAAGGGAAAGGGTGCTCCAAAGAGCAGGGGCCATTACTGAGAATGTGCACTGCCTAGGTCCCACTAGATGGCAACTTTTAGGGGAAGCACACCCATCCTATCTGACCTGGTGGAATGGGCAGGTCTACTCAGGGAGAGGTGGTCCCACAAATAACCCGGCCCTTTGCCATTCAAGGCTTTAAAAATCATAACCAGCACCTTCAACTGCATGTTGAAAGAAAATGGGAACCAGTACAACTCATACAGCAGTGGTGAGGGCCAACAATGGGGCACCCCAAACTGTGAGTGTTGCTGCATTCTGGACCAGTTGTAATTTCCAGATGATCTTCAAGGGCAGCCCCATGAAGGGCACATTGCAGTAATCCAGCCAGGAAGTGCCTTTTATAAGTCATATAAAAATATTTACTGGGGCATGTTAATGCTACAGTTAAGGAACTATGAGGAAGAGCCCTGAGTTCAGGTTGTTGCAAGCAGTCTGCAAAGATTGCTTATACTCTCCTGATTGTAGGCTTCCCATTGCTGATATTTTTCTTTACCTGAATTGGTGCTGTAACTTTGCAAATGCAGGTAAAATAGCAGGCCTCTCTGTCATCATCTTAATATGTCCATATTTTCTTTAGAGCAATAATTAAAATAACATATTCACCAGCTGGTTTTTTTCCCTTAGATTTAATCTGTTCCAGTTCTCATTTGCATATTAAAAGTACTAATTAGCCCCTCAGTGTGTCTGAGCACGAATAGTGCAATAACTGGTCATGTAGTCACTAGAGACTGTCTTTTCTTGCCTTCCTCCCCCCACCCCTGAAACTCCCCCTCCTCCTCCCTGTGCTTTTGGGAAGAGCCCACAAATACTTAGCCTCTGTCTCTGGATGGAAGTAGCGGCTGCATGTGGAGGGAATGGGACTCTGTTTTGCAGCATTGAGGGACCATGAAACCCGGCTGCTTCATTCTTGTCTTTCTTCTTCTTCCCTTTGATGTGTTCTGTTTGATCTGTTGGCATGCACGCACATACACACACATTCTCCATTGATTCAGATCATTATGGGGACTCATTTGGGCAGGTAGCTAATGAACTGCAGGGATCAGAACAAGATCCAAGCTTTGGAGACAGAGAAGAAGAAGACAAAGTTGATTTGTGGTTCAGAAGAGAAGAGTGGGCATACTCTCTGTCCTTAGGAGGACTCCAGTGTAGGCTTCTGCTCCTGTTCTCTGTCAGATATAGGATGCCTCCCTTGGTATTTCCCTTTCTCTTGCTGTTTTGCCAACACACAGAGACAAAGAGAGAGAGTGTGTGAGCACAATTGGCAAGGCTCCACAACAGGGCTGTCTACACAGTAAGACAACAGGGCTGTCTACACAGTGAGCTGCCCAGAGTGACCCATTGGGGGGAGATGGGCGGCACACAAATTTAATAAATAAATAAATAAATAAATAAATAAAGTCCAAATGAGTCAAGATGGCAGCTGTGAGAATGTGATCAAAGTTCCACCCATGTTAAATGCATGTCGCATGTGCGACACATACCCAAAATTGGTAGAGCTTTGATCACACCATTGTGGCCACCATCTTTCCTTTTTTTACCATACCCCTGTTCCACAAAGAAAGTGAACTGTTCCAGTGATGGCTGTGGATCCTTGTGTTGCCTGTACCATTTCAGGAAACCCCCTTTCAGGCCAAACTCCACCCTAGATTTTGAAGCATGTAACTATTCTCAGAGGTTTTTTGCTCCTCCAGTCACCATTCCTGCTGTACTTCCCTTTCCTTCAGTCCCTGAGCTATTTTCGAGGTCCTTTGCCCAACAGGGAGAGAACACTGGAGAAGATCTGAGGCTTCTTGTGCAGCATGAAGCAAGAAAGAGTACAACAAGCAGGGGCATTAGAAGAATTCCCTCCAATATTATCCCATTCTCTCATCCAAGCCTGTTATTTGCCAGCATGGCTATTTTTCAAACCAGGTTTAGCACTTTTTGAGAATAGCACTAGACCCATGTTCAGAAATAGCTCAACTGATAGGTCACAGCTGCAGAACATTTTCTGGGAACTTGAAAAGTGGCTAACCCAGCCATTCCAAACACCACCTATACCTCTCCAACTCTCACCACATCCTATATTCAGAAGAGCAATTTGGTTGTTTTTCCCACTGGCAATTAACTATTAGCAGGAGGGAAACAAGCCAGAGAAATCCATCAATAATTGTTTTTAATTTTTTTTGCATTAAAACAGTATAGACAAAAGCAGTTGCCCACTTCATCAGTAAGGCAGAATATGGATTAGCAGTGAGGAGAGTGCAATTGGCAGAGGCCTCCTTTTCTGCCAACTCAAAGACTGGTATTTTTATTTCACTGTAGACTTCTAAAAGTGTCCACTGTTAAAATGGCTTTTGATGTTGGGATTTGTAAAGCAACACCCTCTCTGGGGACTCATAGACCAAGGGAAATGTCACCTGGGGCTTTAGCATTGCTCTTGGATCAGCACTGTCCCCCATGGTGCCAGGACTATTGTCTGGATTAACTTCCAGCTTAGCCATAGCATGGCATGAAGTTTTCTGTTTGAGATGCTAGAGCTCTGTGTAATTTGGAGATAGGCCATTTTTCCATTGGCGGGAACTTCTGTCTTTTGGCTCTCTGCTATACCTGCCAGCATTTCAGGAGCATTTGGAGAGCTTACAACCAGTGGTTTGTACCAAGCTGGTGGAAGGGTGATATTATGATGGCTTATATGCCCCTCTGGCAGTGATTTCTTACAAATCACTCAGTGTGTGAGCAGAAAAGGGCTGGCTCAGTCACTTTCTGACTCTCTAAATCAGTGTTTTTCAAACTTGGCAACTTTAAGATGTGTAAATGTCAACTCCCAGAATTCCCCAGCCAACATGCTAGCTGGGGAATTCTGGGAGATGAAGTCTACACATCTAGAAGGAGCACCTCAGGTGTTTGAAGTTGGCCATGATGAGAAAAATGCAGGTGATTTTCAGATGTTTCCTAGGGTTTGGGGAGGAAAAACTGTTGTGATATGGAAGTGACCTGAAAGAAATCTGAGATGCCAAATAGAGAATCTATTGGCTGAGATGAGCAGCACAACCTATTATGACTATTAATAAAGTTCAGAGAAGACCAAGGGGAAAATAATCCTGCCTTGTTTTTATTGACTTGAATAATTTAAAAGAGAACAATATATCAAGGTGTGTTATACCTACGTATCTCTCTCTATTCATATACTAAGTTGTTTGTAGTCCACTTTTGTAGCCTGTATATAATGAAACATTCATCCCATCCTTTCAACTGCTTTCCTTGAAGGTGAAAATGGAATTTCAGTATGGGATCAAGAAAAGAGAAGAGGCAACAAGACAGAGAAGAAGGGAAGGGAGCATATGTGCCTATGAAAGAAGATGGTAAAGGCCATTGCACTTGGGAAGAGGAAATACACCTGAACAACAATAAAAATTTCACTTTGGAAAATAAATCCATTTATATAAAGGAAACAGAATGCTGTACATAGAGAGGTTGGTTTCCAGTTCTGTTTGCCAAATCCAAGTTGGCAAGACTTCCAGAAAGAAAAATATTCCAGAAAACAGGGCATATGTATGCTCCACAGGCCCTTCACATAATTCAAATCAGTGCTGCTTTCCAACCTGCCTGAAGGAATTCAGAGCAACTTTTCTCTGTATCAGATGCTGAGGCTGTCCTGTACCCTCCAGTAATGTTAAACATTACACACACACACACACACGCACACTGACACATACACATTTCCTACAGATCACTTTTAGCTTCTGTCAGTAGCAGAATTCTGAACTTTGGGGGAACTGAGACAATAACAATACATCCTGAATGTGTGTCAGTAAACTGCACACATCACAAGAGTGATCTAACAGAAAAAATGTTTTGGTAGGACTCTGCCACAGACCACCAAATCAGTCAGAAGAGGGATTTCATTTATTAAAGCAGGTAACTGAAGCTTCAGTATATCATGAAGTGGTTGTGATGGGAGATTTGAATCAATTCTTCCAGAAACAAGTTGTTAGAAAAATTCTTGACTTCTGTTGAGGGTAATTTCCTCTTTCAAAATGTGGAAGTGGGTATTAGAGAATCTGCTATCTTGGATTTGGTCATTACTAACAGGAAGGAGATCATTGAAGATTTTAAAGTGGTAGGAACTTCGTGTTCAAGTGACCACACATTGTTAGAATGATTGATTTTAACAGTTTGGTTTTAAAAAAAATACAGTCAAATACAAATTATGGGACCTGATTGTAATAAACTAAGGAAAATAGTAAGAAGATACCATGGGAAGAACACCATACATGTAAAGATATTGTAGCCAACTGGGATTCCTTGAAAAGGGAATTAAGAGCAGCATAATCTCAAAGAATATTAGTGAAGGAGTAAACCAGGAGACATCTAAAGAAGCTGATGTGATTTGTACAGGCAGCTCACAAAGGGGTTGAGATTAAAGAAGATGCTTATTGAACATGGAAGGAAGGGCTTATGACCAAAGATGTCTATAAGTTTTAGCCCAGAAATGAATGCAGCAGGATGGCAAAGGTAGAAAATAAGCTAAAGTTAGCAAGAGAGGCAAAATCCAGCAAGAAGGGTTCCTTCAAATATGTTAATAGCAAGGAGAAAATAACAGAGGTGATGGGCTCACTTATTACTTTGGAGGGGGAAAAAATAACAGATGACTAAGAAGAAGGAAATGAATTCTACTCCTAATTTGCCTCTGAGGAAATGTCACCTAGAATACAAAGTACAATTCTGAACACCCTATTTCTAGAGGAATATTGACAGATTGGAGATGGTTCAAAGAAGGGAAACAAAGATGAAACAGGGACTTGACGGCATGTTGTATGAGGACAGGTTGGAATATTCAATCTCATAAAAGAAGACTTTGAGGAGAGCAGACAGTTGTGTTCAGATAGCTTTAGGAAAAATTATAATCTTCCATGGCCATAGAAACTATTGACTAGAAATAGCAGGTGTACATTTCAGATACCTAGATTTATTTTAAGTATAAATAGAAACTTCCTGACAGTAAGATCTGTACAACAGTGAAAAAGTCTGTCTACAAAGTTGTGGGTTCTCCATCTCTGGGTTTTTTAAGAATAGGCTGGACAATTATCCCTCACAGATTGTTTAAATGGTTTTCCTGCACATTGCAGAGATTTCTAATAGATACATTTTGTAACTGAAAATAAAAGATAGAGGATATGGTCTGATTTTGTGCAGTAGAGGTGATGAACACATGCAAGGAAGTTAATGAGTAGGGTTTCATTATGAGTAAAAGAGCTAAAAGTCAGAAAGTATGAATTTGTGTCACCTAGATTGCTGTGGTTTACCTTAAAGGATCCATAGGAGGTTGATATTTACATATTTTGCTCCAATGAATGTTAAAAATGAAGGAACTAGAGATTATTCTTTAGGGGAATGTGTACAACATTTTGAATGAATGCAGTCCAGCAGGGGGGTGGGGTGGGATTCTTCTTGGTGATAAGAATGGATGGATTGGAACAAATGAGTACAGAAAAAATGACCAGGCCATTTGGGGACCTAACATTGAATGAGAATTTATTTATTTTACTTTATATTTATACATCACATTTATATAGCCACCCATCTCACACAAAGCGACTCTGGGAGGCTGTATGGTAAGTATCTGCTCAGAAAAATGTGCATGTTTCAAATACATGATTTAAATCTATTCAAATGTACACAGGGAAAGTGAGTATAAATATAGAAACATGATTAATTTGATTATTTATGGTGAAACATTGAAGGATGTGAAAGGATGAGGATCCTGAATGTGGGACAGACCATTTTTGGTAGTGTCAAAAGTAGATCTTAGGAAAAAAATGGACATGGAAAAAAAGGAAAAAAGTGAAAGAAATTAGAGTGAGAATAGAATAGAATTGCAGGAAGAGAAAGAAGATATGCAAGCTGCCTAGAACAGAATGAAATATTTATGTTGCAAAGTGCTAAATAATAATGTTACATAATTATGTGCAATAGAAGTATGTGCAGTAATACTCTTGGGACATATGAAAAAGGATGCTTAGTGGAATGATGAAGTGAAAGAGGCTGTGGATGAGAAAAATGCATGTAAAAGAAAGATTGCTACATAAAAACCCTGAGGAAGAGAAAAATATATTTCATAATTCAGATACAGAGGAAAAAGATAGCTAAAATACCTGTTCAAGGGAAAAGAGATGATTAAGATTTAAAAAGGCAGATTAAATGCAGAGTGATTTTGATGGAAATTTAAAAAAAACATTTTGGAAATAGGTGAAGGGGGCTAAATAAGGAGTCTTACCAGAAGAATGAATGGAATTAAAAATAACTAGTAATGAACTGATTTGGGATGAAACTAAAATGAGTGCTGGAGGGAGTATTTTAGAGATTTGTCAGGGAACACAGTGATGTATTGAAGAATGGTCCTGAAATGAATGCTATAAATATTAGTGTATGAGAAAAATGATGAAAAAACAGTAATAAATGCTGTGGGAATGTTGAAAAATGTTAAGGTTGCAGGTATAGAGACTGGAGAAAAGTTAAGTTTGCTTATAGAGTGCCTGTGAGACTTGTTTGTGTGCATGTGAATAGAGAAAAACTAGAGCAAGTAGATAAATTTATTTATCTTGGTAGAATATTTAATACAGGTGGAAAATGGATGGAAAAGTTTTAAGGCATGCAAATGCTGGCATGACAGTAGTAAGTAGTAAGTGGTCTGTTGGAATGAATGAGTCTTTTTGAAAGTCGTGAAACTGGCTGTGTATAAAAGCTTGCCTCTGCTGATTTTATTTTATGAAAATGAGAGAGGTAACTATCAGGAGAAACAAAAAGGTAAGTTGAATATGGTGCAAATGTAGTAAAAAGTGTGTGGGTATAGAACAAGAAGAGACAGGGTGCTGAATGAATGTGGGTTGTATACAAAGGTGAGTGGCCAATACAAAAAAGGCTATTTGAAGTAGATTGCTAATATAGAGGTAATAAATGACTGAATTGTAAAACAAATCTATGAATAAGGATTGAGTGGATTAGGAGGAACTGGAAGATCAAGAAAGTTGTAGAGCTGTTGATATTGTGAGGAGAGAGATAAGAATTTAAAGCACTGTTCCTCAACCTTAGCAACTTTAAGATATGTGGACTTCAACTCCCAGAATTCCCCAGCCATGTGGATGTTCAGATTGGAAATGCTATTGAGAAATGAGCAAGACCCACAAAAATAGATTCAAAAGCTCAGCCATCCTTTCTGCTGCACATGTATCTAGATGCAGCAATGTTAAGAGGACAGGCTATAAAACTAAAACATCACTCCATGTATTACTGAGCTTCCATTACCTTGGATCTTGAAAACTATCCCCTGAGTGAGGAGTGGCACAGACAGCTTGACTCTTTGATGATGATCTCTCTTGACACTCTGTTTCAGATCCTGCTAGCTCGTGCATTTCGTCTCAAAGCATAGTCCACCTTGGTTTCTCTCTTTCTTCCTTTTTTTAAATATAATTTTTATTGAGAATTTTTTAATGGATTAAAAACTATGGAAATATAAGGAAAGAATTAGAAAAAAGAAAAAGATATGAAAAAGAAAAAAATGAGAAACAGTAAAAGTCAAGAAAAAAGAAGAAAAAAGAAAAAAAATATCTAAAGAAGCAACTTCCAATCTTCTTTACAGAAGTTACAAACATAATTATTACCATTTCTACCCTCCCAGATTATATAACAAGGTTACCTTCTTCCCATAAACCAGGGTTCCTCAGCCTTAGCAACTTTAAGATGGGTAGATTTCAACTCCCAGAATTCCTCAGCCAGCATGCCAAATTAGGGCTATGAGATCTTGGTGAGAAAAATCTGAATGACTTTAGTTAGAGTTTCTATGTCTATTTGCTTCCACCTAGTGGTCATCCAGATTTTTGTCATCCAGGTCTGGTAACACTATGATAGATCACCCCAAGGTTTGATACTGCTGCTTGAAGAAGCAGGATTCCGATCTAGTTTCAGTGATGTAGCTATTTCATTCTTTTTAACCGCATGGACTAGTGTGATGGAATGGAATTATGAAGGCCAGACTCAGGGAGGGAAGCATCCTCTTTCGTCTCCTGAAGGGCGGGGAAGAGATAAGAGGATGAGGCTGGCACCTCCCTGAGGAATTCACTCTGTGTTGACTGGCTGACCCTGGGAACTAGTTTCAGTCTGGGAAGATTCTTGCTAGAGGTTGTAGCTAATAAACATTGCTGAACTGAATCTGCCTGTCTCCTGGAGTTCCTTGGGCTAGGCCTGACAGCTAGTCATATACAGACTGTAAAAATTCTGAATGACTAGTAGTTGGCAACAAAGACGTACAAATAATTCTCTTTGTTGACATCTTTTGGTCATTCAGAGTTTTGCAGTTGAGGTTTGGTATCCAGAGCATTAGGGTGAGTATCAAAAGGCAGAAACCGAGAAGCACTTAAGGCAGTGTTGTCCAAACTTGGCCACTTTAAGATGAGTGGACTTCAACTCCCAGAATTCCCCAGCCAGCCATGGATTCTGGGAGTAGAAGTCCACTCATCTTAAAGTGGCCAAGTTTGGACAACACTGACTTAAGGGCTCACTTCAAAAGAGATGATCTTGGGAATGAAATCTATTCAAATGCCTCAGCACGCCTGGATATAACCTTGTGACTGGATCACATTTGATGAGCACCAGTTGAGTTGACTGTCTACTTGGTACCTCATGGTTTCACAGCTAGATCAAATTTAATGACCACTGGCTGACTAAAACTTGGTTAGTGGCTTCCAGTATTCTCTTTATTTTAAGAATATTCCATTGTTTGAAGCGGTGATCGTTATTTGTGATCCTGTTTGACTGATTATATTGTGGCATGAATACTGACTACCTGAGAGAAGTTTCTAATATATTGATTTGGTATTACCTGGATGGTAAACTTGTTCTTCCTTCTTTGCCCTTTGGAACCATAAGCAGTGTTTGAACTAATTTAGTTTTTTAGTATTTTAGACTGATCTACATTTTTATATGTCTTTTTGGCCATGAATAAGTCATATTGGTGCTCCCAGCCCTTCAAATATTGCTAAAGAATAACTCTCAGCATTCTTTACTATTGGTCATGATGGCTGGACAGCTGGGAGTTATAGTTTAGTATTATCTGGAGAGCCACATCATTTCTTATCTAGATGTATTTGACCATTCACAGTGTAAGCAACATACTGAAAAGGACATGAATCTGGAAAACTCTAATAATCATCTCTTTCTAATAATTCATCTCTTAGAAGAATTAGGGGAAGGCTGCTTGTATTGTTTGAAAGCACTTGACCTCTGTTTTCTATTGGTACTTGTAATCATTATTTAGAAGTATTTGACTATCTACTACTACTGTTAGGCTGCTAACCATCTGGTCCAGATCTCCTGCAACTAGCCAGTAACATCACAGAGTCCCAACAGAAATGGTTATTGAGATATTGTTTTAATTTTAGTGATTTTTTAAATGGTTTAACTATTTAGTTATATTGTTGTATTGTGGATGTTTTATTTCCATATACTACCAAGATCCATAGCATTGTGGTGGATTAAAACGTAATAGCAAAATAAACAAACAGATGAATACAACTTTAAAGCAAAGATGAATAATCTGAAGGCCTGAAAATCTCAAGCGGGGCCCCTGAGGGTCATTTAATACCTGTCAGAAATCCATTGAGAGTATTTATAGCAATAGAGTTAATGTAATAATAATTACATGAGCGGTTTTTTTCTGCTTCTGCCAACTGATAAACTTATTGTCAGGGCACTGTAATCAGGTACAGTAATCAGGACTGATTTTGGATCTTCTGGCTGTTTGGATATGTGCTGTTTTAGAGGAGGGGAAATAGTCTGTGTGCAGGATACAGCTACAAGCACCAGCATTTTCTCCGATAAGACCATTGTTTCTCTCTCTCTCTCTCTGTAATCTCTTCATATTACAAAAGTATAGAAAGCATCACTGTATCTCCAACTGTGAACTATTGCATGCTGTATCATAGCAAAATGTCTGCAGACAGAGATAAGGCATGGTTTTCCATTTTTCTCTATAAAATTAATGATAGAAAAGCACAATAAAACCATTATCAGTGGGATAGTAGGGCTGATTTTAGCTTTCTTGTGGTAGTTGAGGTAGGGAGTATCATGTGGCAGATGTGTTTGAACTTACAAATAATTCTGAGAGAAAAAAAGACACTTCTGAAATTAAGTAGAAGGAATTAGCAACAACATATTTCTGAGAAGAGAAGAGAAAGCAAAGAACAAGTTTAAGTTTTTATTTGCAGCAAAACTGGTAAAAATCTGGGTAGTACTCTGTATTCTTACATCATCGCCTCAGATAATTCTCCACTCCCACCTCCTATCATGATGCAAAGGCAGGCATCTTCTTGAGGCATAGAGAACTTCCTGATTCTCTTTGAGGGCTGGATCTGGAGCTCCAGAAATACCCTAATCTGATTTATTCCCTGGATCAAGAGCATGATTTGGAAAAAACGTAGCTCCATTTTCTCGGGGACGGTTCTCCCTGTATTATCAAGGAAACATTCCCAGCACGGGTGGATTTCTTCTCTTCCTTAAATGAGAAAATGGTTGGAGTCTTGCTGCTGTTGCTCTGTTTCTCTGGTATGCTTAGAATGTGGTAGAAGGAGAAGCCTTTTTAAAAAAGAAAATGTCTCCCTCCCAAGTAGCAAACTACTCATACTCTCTCTAGGAGAACTTTGGAGTCCCCAGTCCAAGATTATAAGACATTTCTATTAGAAGCCCTTCTATCCCAGTTTTTAGGATGGCTGTTTAAGGAAAGGTGGGTGATATTCAGTATCATCAGGCTCAAACCCACCTCTAGTCATCTAACCTAAAGGACCCTGATTCACTGTGGAATTCAGGCTTGATATGGATCCAGATCACATCCTTGAGATCAAGCATAGGATAGGAAGCTCTCTGCGGGCTTTGGGTACTTGTCCATCTAGCCCCCTACCGTGAGCTCTGCAGCATCTCAGCAGAGGGTCCCTCCTGCCCCCACTAGTGGCCTGATCCTTTTTAAAGTGAATGGTGTTGTTGTTCAGTCGTTAAGTCGTGTCCGACTCTTCGTGACCCCATGAACCATATTGCGCCAGGCCTTCCTATCTTTCACTGCCTCCCTGAGTTTGCTCAATTTCACGCTCATTGCTTCAGTGATGCTATCTAGCCATCTCATCCTCTGCCGTTCTCTTCTCCTTTTGCCTTCCATCTTTCCCAGCATCAGGGTCTTTTCCAAAGAGTCCTCTCTTCGCATTAGGTGACCAAAGTATCTGAGCTTGAGCTTCAGTATCAATCCTTCCAATGAGCAATCAGAGTTGATTTCCTTTAAGATTGACTGGTTTGACCTCCTAGCAGTCCAGGGGACTCTTAAGAGTCTTCTCCAGCACCACAGTTCAAAGGCATTAATTCTTCGGCGTTCAGCCTTCTTTATGGTCCAGCTCTCACAGCCATACATTACTACTGGAAAAACCATAGCTTTGACTATGCAGATCTTTGTCGGCAAGGTGACGTCTCTGCTTTTTAATATGCTATCTAGGTTTGCCATAGCTTTCCTCCCAAGGAGCAAGCGTCTTTTAATTTCATGGCTGCAGTCTCCGTCTGCGGTGATCTTGGAGCCCAAATAAATGAAGTCTGTTACTGCTTCCATTTCTACCCCTTCTATTTGCCAGGGATTGATGGGTCCAGATGCCATGATCTTAGTTTTTTTAATGTTGAGTTTCAAGCCAGCTTTCGCACTCTCCTCTTTCCCCCTCATCAAGAGGCTCTTTAGTTCTTCTTCACTTTCTGCCATTAGGGTGGTATTGTCTGCATATCTGAGGTTATTGATGTTTCTCCCTGCAATCTTAATTCCGGCTTGTGATTCTTCCAGCCTGGCATTTCTCATGATGTACTCTGCATATAGGTTAAATAAGCAGGGTGACAGTATACAGCCTTGTCGTACTCCTTTCCCTATTTTGAACCAATTGGTTGTTCCATGAAAAGTGAATGGTACCAGAAGTTGAACTTCTGACTTTTTGCACACAAAGCTGGTCTTATATCCCTGAGCTCTGTGTTGCATGGCAAGGCAGCTCTTGGCACTCTTTTCCATCCAACATATTACATTGTGTAATTTTACATAGGGCTGGTGGCCTGGATTGATGCAGCTAGCTGTGTGTGCTAAATTATGCAAGGTATGTGGCTCCCATAAAAGACCATATGCAAGCATGGAACATATTTGCGTCCTACTTTCTGAAATGGCAGAGTTGCTGCTATTTTCATAAATTACTCAGCACCATGGGGCCACCAGTGTTTGGCCACGTAATGAGGAAAGCTCAGAGATTCAAAGAGGAGGGGAGCCAAGGAGCCAGCATTGGCTATGACTTTCTGGAACACATCCATTGCATATTTTGAGACTGTGCTTATATAGCTGGGCGTCTAGAGCAGCATTTTCTCCACACAATGGCTGCTTATACACACTATAGCTGTCTATACAGCCGTATACACAAAAAACAATTGTGTATCTGAGGTGAGGCACAACATTTTAAATCCATACTCCTCCTCCTCCTCCCCCTTTTAATGTGTAATTGCCTCATGGCCCCTTCCTTGTGACCCGGCTATAGAAAATGAATCTTAGTATCTTCAGTATACTGTATGTATAGATGCAGTACATTGAAGAGATTATATTATACAACAAGAGAGTAAATGCAAGTCACAGAAAACAGAACTTGCATCTCTTTTCTTTTCCTAACACTTGCAAGAACCATTTTTGCTGCTTTTAATGTTGTATCAATCATCCTTCCCCATCCTTCCAAATGTGTTGACTATAGTGCATATATTTCCCAGTCATGCCAACTGGAAATTATGAAAGTTGTAGCCTAATATGGGCATCAGGTGGGGAAAGACCTGATAAAACCATATTTTAGACTCCGTTTCCTGATGGACTGATGCTGTATTTTTAAGCTCAATATTCGGTTAATTTCAGCTTGAAAATGACATCGCAGTGAGCGTTGATCACATTAAATCCATTACACTTAAGCAATGTTAATCCAAAGCCTGCAGCCTTCCACTTTTCTCCCAGATGTGAAATTCCTGTCTGAATGCACTCCCCCTTTACAGGGGACAAATGTAAAAGTTGCATTTGAAAGATGCCAGCTGTGGTCCTACCCCAGGTTTATTCATATGGGACCTTTACTAGGTCAACTTAATACTTGACTACTGCTTATTATCCCATCAGTCTTCAGGGACAACCCATGATCTAATTGCCCAGCATTTATGTTGCCTGGCAACCATAAATACAGAGTAATAATCCTTAAAGGGACAGTGTAGAATTTCATGCCCCTGCAGTGAAGTACACTTCATTTCCCAGAGCACCCTGGGTTTTTTAATTCAGTGAATAAAAATGTGTAATGAATAATTAATTATGTGCTTGAAGGCACAATAGCTGCCTACTTTTGAATATTCATCAGTGGCATTATTAATTCACTAGAATTCCCGAGGAGCAGTGGGATAGGTTTTTAGACTAGCTGGAGGACTTAACAGATAGTGTTTTGCAACACGAGCAAACTTTTTTTAAAAAACAGACTTTGTTTGGGAGGTTTTTTAAAAAATATATATCTTTGCAAGAAAAAAAAAATACATACCAGGTACTAGACAGAAATAGGCAAAACTACAGAATAAAGCTGATTATATGAGCAAGATGCCTTTTCCAACTAAGTGTACTTTACCAAAGGCTTTCCTTGAATGTTTTGAGGCTCAAAAATGCCTTTTTCTTTTCAAGTGGAGAACCCCCACTATCATGGTGAAATTTTGCGAGCTAAATCTGACACACACACACACTCTGCATTTCCATCCCAGTAGATGTTTTTCTTGCTGTATTTTTGCATGTCAGCTGGTCATCAAAAGTAAGTAAGTGATAGTAGTGTCAAGAAAGTGAGATTTAGGGGCAGAAATCAAAAGCCTCATGTGGTTAAGCAGGAGGGCTCTGAACAGAGTAGAGATGGGGTCCTCATCTGGAAGTAAAACACCTTTCCCCCTACAGAGCTCCCCTGGTAAAACTATAAAGGCCAGAATCTAAAATTAACTCTGCTGCTTACAGGGCCTTTGTCAGATGCAAAATACTGGCAATCCTATACGCAGGACACAAGAACATTAAAGTATATTAAAAATGTTAATTTTGTGAAGGGTTTATCTCACATGGAAGAACAAGGATTGTGTGCTTTATAAGGTTTGGAAAAAGAAAATATATCACTTGGAGCTGTGATTCTAAAATTCTCATAGGTCAGTCAATAGATCAGTTTATATCTACTTTGCATTAGATGTGTATATGTTTAATGTGCATGTCCATTTTGTTCCATATTGAGATTAAAACAATATAAAACACTTCCTATTTACATTGCTCATATACATACACACACATTTGTAATCGTATTTTTTTCTGACTTGTTTCGGCTGCTAAGGCAAAGGCAATCAAAATGGTTAGAAGGTTTGAGCATTTTTGTGAAAAATGGCAGATAACAGGGGTATGACAGAAGTACATAAACTCAGGCTTCGAGTGGAAAATGTGGATAGATTTTTTTCCCTCATTCTCAAAATACTAGCATTTCAGAATGTCAGGTCATGCACTGAAGCTGTTTGTGTGGAGATTCAGGAAGGACAGGAGGAAAAATGTCTAGGTAAATCATGGAATTCATTTTTACTATATTTGCCTATGGCTACCTTTTGAGACAGTCTTGACAGGGGGATGAAACACATTCATGGAGTACAGACAATCAAAGGCTACTACATATCTTGGTGACTGGATACTATTTCATGAATACAATACAATAAGATTGCCAAGAAACAACAGTGAAAAGGCCTAATCCTCTTTTCTAGCAAGTGACCTTTCCTGGTGTATCCAGTTAATGGCTGTGTTTCACAGAATACTGTACCAATGTAGGCTTTTGGTCTGATCATCTGATGTTCTCAGACACATTTTTTTCCCAACAGAGGTATTTTTGAGTCAACAACCACTATACAACACTGGGAGAGGTATATAATCAGAATACTGTAGTCTGCTTCATATATGTCTAAGAAATAGAAATCTGGCTTAATTACCCTTTACTTAGTGCATTCTAAGTACACTCAAAAGGGTATCATATGATATTGTATCTGTATCTTGCTTTCACTTAAGACTGCAATCCAAAACACCTTCCAATTAAAAACTACAAAAAATGCATTTTTTCTTTTCCTTTTTTAAATTATCAAAACACTTCTATATTGTCTTTTAGCTATAAAATGGATCCTAGCCCTATTTATATGGTTAAATAGAACGTTCAGAACCAAAGCAGAAAATAAATAAAGTAGGATTATAATTAGCCAATTTAAAATACATAAAAACCTACTGGAATAAAAATGCCTTAACTGCTTGTCTAGAAAACAGCAAAGAAGTGGCCAGTTTTTCACAGTCTGGAATCCCATTAAGAAGCCCAAATTTACCATAGGTTTACCACTGAAGATCTCCAAAATAAGTAATGTAAGACTTCAATAAATTTACATATTAAATCTGTCAGGACATGAATAGTACTTAGTATATTCTGTGATGTATTGGGTTTATTTAATACTTAACACAATATACTGCCTTTCTAAATATTTTCAGAATTCACAGGTACCTCGCAAACCAAATCCCACTGAAATTAATGGGATTTATCACTATAACTAATTGTCCCATTAATTTCAATGGTAATTCTCATGAATGTGATTCTCACGAGAGCCAGTTTGGTCTAATGGTTAAGGCTCCAGGCTAGAAAGCAGAAGATGGTGAGTTTCAGTCCCGCCTTAGGCATGAAAGCCGCTGGGTGACTTTGGGCCAGTCACTCCCTCTCAGCCCAACTCACCTCACAGGGTTGTTGTTGTGGGGAACATAGGAGGAGGAAGGAGTATTAGGTATGCTCGCTGCCTTGACTTATTTATAAAAATAATGACGGGATAAAAAAATCTAACCAAAAAGTTATACCATAATGTAACAGAAAAAAACACCATATTAAAATTTAATACATTTAAAACACATTTTAAACAGATACTGTACACATTTTAAACAGATACTGTACCAAAGTTGCTTGTTGCACTTATGGTGCATTTTCCATTAAGGAAAAAAAGAAACAATTTGTGTTTCTTTATAATTTGAAAACGAGTACTATATTTTGATCCCAGTTATGGAACAGTTTAATGAGTCTACTCTGAGTCAAGATCTACTTTCCATTTGTTGATGTGCTTATGACATCTTCTTCTTTAGTCGGGCAAATGATTCCATAGCCAGGATCCCTGCCTTTTACCTCTAGTTCTGGTATCATAATCCATGAGGAACAATATAATATAAACTTAATGGTTACTATGAGTTGGTTCTGACTTACCAGTACCCAGACAGCAGTTGAGGGGTACCCTTGAAACATAGTTAACTTCTCTAAGCTGAAATATTGCCAGGACTAAGGTTGAGACAAATTGACATTTTCCCCATTTTGCTGCTCCATTTTTAATAAGTCATTTTATTTTAGTGGTGATCAATTCTAGGGGGGATTAATTTGCATGCTGACTTCACCAGTAGCCCTTAGGTTCCCCATCGCCCCCTCCCTTCAACCCAGGAGCAATGCTGGAGATGATGTAATTATCTGACAGGGTCTCTGGGATAAAAATGGCAACCAGCAGCCAGTGAAAGGAACTTCATAGCTCTGGGATGTGGTGAGTTCTCCCTCTGAGTTTTAAGATACAGGCACCCTCAAGTGAGGTTTGATTCTTGATGGCTTCATGGACTTACCTAAGCAGGTTCATTGACAACAATACAGGTAGTCCTTGTTTAGCAACTGCCTCATTTAGTGACTGTTTGCAGTTATGACAGTGATGAAAAAGTAACTTTATAAGCAATCTTCGCATTTATGATCTTCACAGGTCTGTAAGCAAAGGAAAGCTGAAGTAAGTTCATAAGCACAGTTGTGGTTTCACTTAGTGACCACTTCACTTAATGACCAAGTTGCCGATCCCAGTTGTAGTCTCTAAACAAGGACTACCCGTATAGAAGTGTTAGGAATTGTTTTTATCTGGTCTCGGAGATTTAAACTCATTCAAAGTAAATAGATTTTACCTAACTATGATTCTATCAAACTCAAACCTCAATCATGCCCTTCATCCTGCTCTTGACAATTGCCTGATGGAACACATATTTTCTTGTCGGGAAAGAATGAGTCTAAATAGAAGTTGAGTAGTTCTGCCTTTTTATTGTTATCTGTTACCTTTTACCATCATCGCTGAGCAGCTGATATACCGATCCTTTTCTTTTCCTTTTATTTTGAAGACAGTTGAGGAAATCTTTTTTTTTTTTTTTTGCTGTTCTTAGTATTCTTCCCCAAACACAGCTCATTCTGAAATTTAGCCTTTCTGACATCTTTATAATTCCAAACTGTATCTACAGACATGGCTGTGATCCGAACTTCTTTCCATTGTCTATATGTATCCTTTTTTGGTTTCAGATCTTCACTGAGAATTTTCTGCAGGACTATTGGCTTGGTTTGCTGTGTATGTATGTATTTACTGGAATTCCTCCTACAGTCTATTAATAATCCCAGTGGGAACTGCAAAGATGGCATGATATTGTGTCACCATTGAGACTAAAGTGTCTAAGCAGACACTTTCCCCACTGCTTCTAAACATGGAGAAGGCTACAGCAGCAATTGAAGTGGAGGAGAAGGAAGTGATCATTTCTAATTAGATGCATACTTTTTAGGTTGCAAGAACTGGAAATAATTGTAATGGTGGTTATATAACAACACCACCACCACCAACATCCAAGCAGCCCAATGTTTTATATGTCCTGGTGTCCCATAACTAAACCAAAGGAGGAAATCAACAGTTCTTAGTTAATCTCATCCCTGTTAAATGAAGCTAACATTCCCCTTAAGGACCTGCTAGGGCCGTAAAGTTCTGGAGTCAGTTCAGGAGCCCCCAATGAAGAAATGAACTCCACTGTAAAAAGTTGGAGAGCTTGTTTTGTGTTCTGTATGATGTGGACACCTGAGTCAGAAATAAATTAGCTCAGCTACCAAACTTGGTTGATCTCATGGGATCAAACAGTTGTTTTACCTTCAAGATAAACATGATTACGTTAAGCACATATTTAAAGAACATTGCTGTGCTGAAATCTGTCTTCTGGTTTCTAAAACAATCCTTCTGTTTTTTCTACCTTATTCTCAGTGCTTGTGGATGTCTTTTGAATTTCTCTGGGTGGCATGCTTAATTCATTCTGTTTTTGAAACAGAGTGTACTACTGTTATAGTTCTTGTTGAACAACTTTCCAGTAACTGACACCATTGTTATTCTCTATTCTACATTTGTCAAACTTTTCCTAGAACATTGTGTCCAGTTCTGGGCATCCTGCTTTATGAAGGACAATGATAGATTGGAGTCTCTCCAGAGGAAAGCAACTAGGATGTTAAGGTACCTGGAAGAAAACAAACAAACAAACAAACAAACTTATAAGTAATGGTTGGAGATGTTGGGTATGTTTAACCTGAGAAGAAGCCTTTCCTGCAGGAAAATGTGTATCTGAAGAAGATCAGTAAGAGAGTGCAAAAAGCACAATCCAATCTCTTGTAATAAGAAAAGGGATGTCTAAGATGCCTTACTAACATTCTCTGTTACATTAAAATTCTCCTGTGAGCTGATCATGAAATACTGGCAGTTTCATAATCAGGGAGCAACAGGGGGTGGAGGAATAAAGAATACAAACAGGAATAACTATGGTGAAATAGAGAAGTAGAGGAAAGCCCAAGAACTGGGTGGCAGAGGTCAGTCTAGAGTTCCCACCTATGGAAAAATTTACCACCCATTAGCCCTGTTAAACTGCAGCAGAGCAAAAAAGCAGCAACTTTGCTCCAAATTTAAAGAGCAACAAAGATGGAAACAAAGACTCAGCTCTCGAAGCTAGATGATAGTATGTGATTGCCCAGATTCAGCGTAGGTTCCAAAGTGGCACAAAGCCCCAATATGGGCATGGGTCTATCAAGAATAACAACGGTAATGTCATATGGTAACTGATTTGCCTAAAAATCACATATATTTGTGGTTATTCCTCATTAAATGAAATTTAACTATAAATAACTACATTTGTGCATACCCATCCAGTTCTTTTTCCCTCACTTTTCTTTGCTTTCTGTCCCATCCAACATCTCAGACCTGATTTATACAGTACTTGGACAATAGGAGAAGTGCTTAAACATGTAGTATTTTCTACTTGCATCCAATCATGTTTAGATTTTGGGGCCATTTTCATATAACTTTGGCATTTCAGAGGTGCATATAGCCTACCCATGAACTACTGGTGTGATAAATTGCCCAGTTTATGTCATAACAGCATGACATAACAATGCATGAACACAAAGGTCATATGAATAAGGGATTTTCTTGGGACCTATGTCCAGTATACATCAACTCTAAGAAGCATCGATGATAGGTAGAAACTTGCAAAATCTGGCATGAGGGCCTCTGATTCTTATAATGGAAACCCATGGAGATGACTAACATCAGTGTAAGGACCCAAATCAAAATGTACTTTCATGAGTGATGATTGCTGTAGCTATTCTCAACCATTGTTTAGATGTACATTCAGTGGTAGCAATTTTGATTCACAAGGTAGCTTATTATACCTAAGAATGTGCAGGCCAGTATAAATTAGGCCTGTTACTGGCATTTTGATCCACTGGGGATTTAAAAATACTTTAAAATGTTCTATAAGAGTGTGTGTGTGTGTGTGTGTGTACACACACACACACACACACACACACACACATTTATTTGTGTTTTCACTTATAATTTTCCCTAATTTATGGAGTTTTTTAATTTAAATTTCCCTGATGTCATTTTTGATGTACATTTTCTTGATGCATGCTTTTAAAGCACATATTTCTCAGATGCAAATCCTGAAAACCCATTGGTTTTTGTGCAATAATGTACAATATATTTTGGATTAATTTTCTTAACCTAATGCAGTGTGGAGGGGCAGGTGCATGGATTTTGCTGCAGAGTTTTGACCAGGAAATGACTGAAGCTAACAGACTCTGTTCAGTGCTGTCATCCATGCCATGAGATGTAATCTATTTTGTCAGGTTTTCAGAAGTTTACTCTCAATGAGATTTGTGGCTGATTTCTTTTATATCCCCTGTACAACAACATTTGACAAATCCCTAAAAGCTACAGAGAACAGTATAAACTCATTTTGATTTTTCCAAACAACTAGAATGAGGAAGTGGAGTATCTTCCTTTTATCAGGCATTGAATCAATCTGTAGCTACAGCAGCACAATTTATGGCCTCTTGTGAACCCAGAACTGTTCTGTTAGATTAGGTTGCCAGTTAGAAACATGAGAAAAAATCACGTTCACCATGCTAACTTGCTTTTCTTACCACTGGTGGTTTATAATACCTCTTGTGCAGTTGTGTGGCAATGCTGAATAGGTTCCAAGAAGGGCCATTGCCACACTGTCCTTCATAGTCAAAGCATCTTCCCATTAAAGCAGAGACAAGCATGAACTGAGGAGTCAACTTAATGGCCCAATTTGCTTGATATTATCAACATCAGCCTTCCCCTACTTGGTGCCTTCCAGATGTGCTGAAAATTCACAATTGACTGAGAATTACGGGCACCGAAGTCTAAGGAGGCACCAGATTGGGAAAGTCTGTTCTACACTGACCAAAAACTGCTCACTTCAGAGTTTCAAAAATAAACATTTTAAAGCCCTAGCTGGAAATTCCAGGGGTTAAAAAGAGAATGGCTGTATGCAAAGCCAATCTACAGAAGGTTATAATGACATGCTTTGGAATTATAGCTCTGAAAAAGGAAGAATGTCAGTTGACTATGCTTTGGGGGAAGGGCTGGTTATAAGTACAGAATACGCTCATCTTATTTCTAAGGCAAACCCCACTGTTCTGGCCGTAGGGCCCCAAAGTTCCTCTAGAATCCTCCTTGCTTGGTGGTGGAATGCTGTTGCCTTCCTTCCTCTACAGTGCCATAGTTTATCTCCTTGTTCAAAACTATGTCAGTGCTCTCTATTGATATGGTTGTTTGGCTAGGAAGCACCAGAGCATCAAGTACTATAAGTAATCATCACCACCAGCTCTGTAATTGTTAATCAAGTTTGGTCTGTTGTCTTCAGGGTATATCAATGTCCTGAATTAATGCAAATAAGGGGAATCCACATTAAGCACTGTGCAAAAGCAGATAAGCAGAATAACCATTAAAATATGCTTAAGCATTTTGCACACATACTTTTTTTTTTAAGCACCAAGGTCTTACCATAACAATTGTAGGTTCATGGATTGTTTCTCTCTCTGCAGCACTGATGTATATACACCTTTAACAACAGCACTAATAATATCCAGCTTGGTCACAGGTTAAACAACAGTCATTTTGCCCAGCAATTCAAACTCCCATTGCAATTTGCCAGGCAGCTGAGTGCACGGGCTACAAAGCCACATATTGCAGCGATTTGCATTAAAAGAGGGTGTCATTGTATTACCTCTTAGCTTTGGTTGAAATTAGAAGTAATATCTACATTTATCTTTCATTCCTAGGAGTATGAAATTGTGCTAATAATAACAATAATAAAGCCAGTTCCTAAAAGCTTAGTGAACTCTACACAGAATTCTTCTTCCACTCCCATCCACACCTCATTTTCTCCCTTCTGCTCAAGTAGGGGAGTAGAAAGATCATGAATAATAAATATGGAGATAAGAGAACTGAAACTGGGAAATCAATTTACTGCAAAATATTTGCATGTTTTATTAAAAGAAACTGTGCATAAACCCCACAACAGGGTGGAATGATTTATATTTTGATTTGATTTGTATACATTATACCTCTGGGAGAATGGATGCAACTTAGTCATCCCTGCAAGACTTTTCCTTCTCCTAGAAGAATTGTGTTCTGCTGCTGCTGTTCCCTTTTTAAAACAATAATTGCTTCCAGCATGGAAGTTATCAGTTTTCCTGATGGAGGTGGTCTGGAGGTTTATATCATTTGGGGTCTTCTTACCTTTCAAGGACCTAGGAAAGAGTTTTATTATTTCTCCTTCCATAATTAACACATCTGGCTGTTCTATCATTTGATGGTTTCCCCATCACTGCTCTACATTCAGCTGCATCAGCCCTGTTCAGCTCTGGGGAAACTTAATTATGGTAAAATCAAGAATGCAGAAATCAGGATTTGGGTGGATGGTATATGGAGGACTAGATCCAATGGGGTTTGCTTCAGACCACACGCAGAAGTTTCTATTCAGAAAGAAAATTACTCTCATGGAATGGGTTTTTCCCTTAACATAGTTTCCTTTCATTCATGGAACAACAAAGTTGGATTCAGTCTGATACTGAGTTAATACTGTTACTTTATTATTGCGATACTATAAAGCTTTTACCTTATTAACTACATGGCCCTGATCCATCTCCTATATTGGGAAATTTATATCTCCTGTATCAGCAAAAAACATAATACATAGAACAATATGTTTCAAAAACATTATTTCCACATACAGAACTAGAAATCATGGTGGTGGATCCAAATATAGCAACACCATAAAATAGATGCTACAATTGCTACACTTACATTTTCTATTTTATATTAGGATCAAACAAAACCCAACCATAAAAAAAACTATATGTGTATCTGTATCTGTTCAGTTCAGTTCAGTTCAAGTGTCATCTCCTTTCAGGCTGTGGATTTTAAGTCTCTCCTGGTTCTGGAAATGTTCCATCCTTAACTCTGCCTGGGGGTGCACTTCTCCAGTCAGAGCTGGTCTGCAATTTGGGGGTCCTCCTGGACTTTTGGCTCCTGCTTGAACAGATGGCAGCTGTGGCTTGGGGGGGGGGGTGTGTGCTTTGCACAGCTTCATCTTGTGCACCTATTGTACCTATTCCTGGACCAGGAGACCTTCTTGTGGTGCCTTATTCATTTTATTTATTTATGCAATTTCTGTAGCCGGTCATCTCAATCCAAGTGACTCTGGGCAGTGAACAATTTCAATAATTAGAACCATTAAAACAATTACAATTATATATATAGGCAGCCAATAATTATCATAAAAATTAGATAAAAATCAACAGTGCAACCAGGTAATGGGGCTCTTAACACTTTCGGGACCCCAGGCTTGGGCATATAGCCAAGTTTTTCAAGCCTTACGAAAGGCTAGCAGGATCGGTGCCATCCTGAGCTCCAAAGGAAGAATGTTCCAAAGAGTAGGGGCTGCTGCTGAGAAGGCTCACCTTCTAGTCCCCTCCAGCTGACATTCCTTGGCTGATGGGATCTGCAGCATCCCCAATCTACTAGACCGAATTAGATAGGTAGAAACTATTGGGAGAAGACGGTCCCGCAGGTGACACGGTCCCAAGCCATGCAGGGCTTTAAAGGTAACAACCAGCACCTTGAATTGCACCCGGAAACACACCGGTAACCAATGCAGCTCCCATAGCAGTGGTGTTACATGTGCTGCATATCCAGCACCATTTACTCCCTGTGTGGCCACATTTTGCACTAGTTGGAACTTCTGAATGCTCTTCAAGGGCAGCCCCCTGTAGAGTGCATTGCAGTCATCCAAACACGAGGTAACGAGGGCATGAGTGACTGTAAGGAGACCCTCCTGGTCCAGAAATGGGCAATACTGGAGTAGAACCTGAAGATGTGCAAAGGCCCTCTTTGAGTAGGAGCCGTGAGTCCAAGAGGACCCCCAGATTGTGCACACGGTCTGTCTGGGGCAGTGCTACCCATCCAATATCAAAGATGGAAAAACCTTGTGCCCAGGAGGACCAAATACCCAGAGCCACTCTGTATTGCTTGGATTATGCCTTATGCCTTAGTTACCTATTGCTTGAATTACTGTAACACGGTCTATGTAGGGCTTCCTTTGAAGAGTATTCAGCAGCTGCAGCTGGTCCACAATATAGCAGTGCAGGCAGTTTTTGGCCCCTCTTGATATAATCATATAACACCACAGCTCCACGAGCTGCACTGACTCCCAGTAGGCTTCTGAATCAAATTCGAGCTGCTGGTTACCACCTACAAAGCCCTACATGGCATAGGACCAGGCTCTTTGTGGGACCGGCTCTCCCCCATTGTTTCTGACCACTGCATTAGGTCTAGTAGAGAGAGCATGCTTCAGGACCCCTCCATCAAATGCTGCCATGTTGCTGGACCCTGGAGTTGTGCTTTCTCTGTGCTTGCACTTGCCCTGTGGAACAGCATCCCCCTAGAAATCCAGATGGCCCCAACCCTGCTAGCCTTTTGTGAGTCTCTGAAGACCTGGCTGTTCCTCCAGGCTTTGGTGCCAGGTAATTAGGGGAGCTCTGTTAGTGATATGGCTTTTGCTTTGGGGGGTCATTGCTTGATTAGGGCATCATGGGTTTATACTGCTATGATGGTTTTAATCTTTGTATACCACTCAGAATCACTGCTGTGAGATGGGCAACTCAGTCAATCAATCAATCAAATATATAAATGGTTATAATTCTCCAGGCTTGCCACATAATTAGAAATGTCTTAATTATTGACACTCCTACATGAGTCCCATATAAAATAACAACAACAACAACAATGAAGCTATTAATATTTGTTCTGATAGTATCAAAACCAACCCTTGGTATTTGCATGGCACTTTTAGATGTTCAAAGCGCTTCTTATCTATGACCTCTTTAATCTCAATAACTGGCCAGCAGGTTGTATGATCAACTGGATCTAATTTAGCCCATTTGATTGCCATTTTATAATTACAGTAGCCTTCCTTGGGCTCAGTGAACCTGCTTTTTTTATTGCCTGCTTGGAGCTCTCAAAATATTGTGACTGTGATCCACCTGACAAAAGCAGGCCACATTGTACAGTTGAAAGACTTACACCATTGAATATTGCACAAATGATAAATAGGCCACTTCTGTGTCCATTTTAAATGAGCACTTATACAAGAACTTTTGTCATAGTTTGTAAGAGATTTGGAGGTTGTCAAGTCAAACCTTACCACCACTGCCTGGAACTCCACCTGGGGCTTTTGGAAAGGCTAATGGTATATTTTGCCTGGCAGTCTGTAAATTCAGCCCCCTATTGAATGAAATCCCCCCTCCCCATTTTCCATCTAGGAATCTGGGGCTTTGCTGTGCACACTACTACTATTAAAATCACCAAGTTTTTATCTGGATGTATATAACTTATACCTCCCCTCATATGTCTTTTATCTCTGGAAGATTCTTTTGACTGGTAATAATATTTATTTTGCACTAGACTTTTTTTTTCTGGTAGCTTCTAGTCCCTGTTAGGGGAACAGAAGGAAAAAATAAACAGCAATACTGTTGTAACAATGGGCTTAGCTAGGGGGATGGTTGACCTTGACTGATATAGAAAGCTAACTTGGATCATCCCTGTTAAGTACTGGGATGGGAGACTATCTGATAAATTCAGGATTTTATAGAAAGAAAGATCCTAAAAAATAGGCAGTCATATACCTCTTCTGAATCATGCCAAGAAAGCCATTGGCACATCACTCAGAAGTGCAGCTTTTAGCACAAAGTTGTGCTCCCCTTGATATAAATAATAATAATGGTTTCCAAAGGTGCATTGTTCTTACAAATTGGTCTTTTCTTTTGATCTTCTTTCTTCATCCTTCTTTTTCCCTGTTCACCCAACAGTCCTCCAAACCAGAACTTAAGAAAAATTCAGCATGTGAAAAACCAGCCCATCCAGAAAAGCTTTGGTGGCTCAGACTAACAACTCATTGGTGGAACAATACAGACTTCTCCACACAGCCCACTTGCAGGATATAAGGCAAGACTCTTCTCTTACCTGACCCCCCTTAGTGCTTTATTTGCCTTTATATCATATCTTTTAATTGCTAGTTATGGTTGAGTTCTGTGGGCTCTGCTTGGTTTAAGAAAAAGAAAACAAAACAACAGGATTGTATTAGATGACCTCTTAGAATCTTTTCCAGTCCTAAGATTCTACTGTGGATCAATCTGCTCCTGAACCTCAAGGTGGCAGAATGTGATCTGTTTTACTGATGGATGGGACCAACGCCCCAGTGAGGGAAACCAGAGATTCCTTAGATCTTGCCACAGAGAGCTCAGTGTGCTATCTGTCCTCTTTCTTCTTCAGATACCATGACAAAGAGCCTTGACATGTACCATCCCAGCCTTCCTGGCAATTGGTCAGACGGTATCACGATGGGGGGCCTTTCTTCTCTCCTTTCTTCTAGCATTTGGCTTCTAGCCAAGAGCAAACTGCCCTAAACTGGATTCCTGCAATGAAAGCATCTGGGAGTAGAGCGTGGTTTTCAGGATTAGGCATAAGCACAATAACCTTTCCACACTGATACATCCTGGTAAATCCCACCCTCCTCGGTCTGTAAGCCAAGAACAAGGTTACAGAATGCAGCAGCCTGCCAAATGCTAGTTGCGTGATTATTCATCATTTATATTTTGGCCCAAACTTGGTTGCAATCATTTAGTATGCCTCCCTCCCTCCCCTAGCTCAATGCCTTCTACCCATGCAGACCTTTCCTAGTATTAATGAATTGAAGATTTGAAATTTTACTTCAGGTTGTGGCTTTGATTTTCACAAAGCGTCTCTGAGTGCCTGCAGCTAATTATGTTTTCAATAATATATTGTTGAAGAAACCTTGACTTTCTTAGGTTGGCTTCGATCTGCCTTAATTAGAGACTGTTAAAAGCAGTCTTCTTGGCCTCCTGCATTATTTGGTTCCCTTTTGTTACTTACAAAAGGACATTGCGCGTAGACTTGACCTACGATTTATGGCTTCCCTGCACATCATATGTTATACTTTCAGCTGTTAATGGCAGAGAATGATGCTTTATTGTTTTCATGCCAAATTCTTTTTAGTGATGTGTAGTTTCTGGCTAAGGAGGAGGGTTTTTTCCTCCATAACATTGGCTATCCTGAATGCGGGGAAGACTTCTTGAATTTTAGAAGTGACCAAATCTTGATTTCCACAGGTGGGGCCAAGGCTGCCTACAAAAGATAACACTTGGGGCAGAATGATGTATATTTATGAGATTTGGGAATAATTTGTGCCTCTTCTAGAGCCCAGACAAGTTATTTTATGTTATGACTGCTGATATTTTCATTGGTGGGATTTTCTGCTTACACCTTGTTTCTTATGAGTACATTTGATAATGGACTTGGCCACAGCCATCTTGTCAACATTCTTTTTCTGAACAGACAAGTCCATTCTGGCTGCCCCTTTGTGTGAATACTCATGCCATATCCTCCAAATTCCAAAAGCTGGTTTTCACTGTGACATATGGTGATCTATGCGAAAGTTTCTTTGAAGGATAGGCATTGACACAAAAAGAGGAGAGGCATAATGTTTGCATTTGGGAATATGTAGAGATGCAAATTTAGAAGTTAGTGCTATAATTTAAGTAGAACTCCTGATGAATGGTACAGTAAAATAAATAAGTCTGTGACCCAGATGACAGGAGCAATTTTTTGCCCCACTGTCCACATCAACAAATGGGTGAGCCCTGCTCTTCCTTCCAATGTTTCTTTAACTGGACATAGACTGTACAGATTTTCAAGCAGAGGACTATCCTTTTTACAGGAGGAAGTGCTACTTCTCTCTCTTTCCAGTGTATACTACAAATGTTAGCCAAGGAACTGCCATCACTGCTAGCACTCTGATAGCTATATCATTCATAAAATCATATTAAACTGAAATACTGCTTGCTGTAAGTTCAAAAGTCCTGCATCTGGGGCATGAGAGTTTTTCAGAGCTAACATTTAAACAGAAGGAAGAATTGTGTCAGTTCTCTTAATTACCAGCAGTTGCAGAAATCTTAATAAAAAGAATGCTTTATAAGAACTACCCAGATGTCAGATCTTAAACAAACATCTGCTTGAAAGGGAAGGCTCATCTTCTGCCCTTAAAGTATTAAATAGGATGCTGTGATTTTTTAAAAAAATCCCATGGCCATAAGTTGCATTTAGCTCTCTTGAAGCTGCTGTCTGTAATGTCAAAAAACACACCAAGAAAAAAAAAATAACCCTTGGAAAGGTTAATAATGGCCTTTCCAATGTCATATTCTACACTTTATGTGTTGTGGTAATTATTATCATTATAGCTGTAAGGATGTCTAGTTATCTTTCTTAATCACATGCTATAAAGAAGTGCTTCAGAACACATATCTATTATTTAATCAAAATTTCACAGTTATTGGCATTTACGCTTCTGGAAGGGCTGTGTTTATTTTCTGTTTGCAGGGGGGAACAGAGACTCCCAGGAGAAAGGGGACCTCCATCCATGCCCATTTGAATCACTGTCGCATCATGTGACAATCTGCGCTATTAATATCAGAGACTGCTAATACATGTTATTAGGTCTCACTCCCTTATACTTTTGGTGCTCTAGGAAAAACACTTTTATTCACAGATAAGGGCTGTAGGAACAGAAATAGTGCCTTAGTTTAGCTGAATCCCTCAGCCAGAACGATGTCCAAGAGTTTTCCAAGTGATAAGGATAAAAAATTAGAAACTTATAGAGTTGGAATATGTCTTAAAAGCTCATCTACTCTAGCCCCCAGTCATCTCCCAAATGCTAAAATACACTTGATGATTGGTCATCCAGCTTCTGTTTATAAACTTGTAACACAGAAGCATCAATGATCTGCTAAGATAGTTTCACTATTGTAGTGGTCAATATAGGAAGTCCTTCCTAACAAAAAAAATCCTCTTTTCATTTGAACCCTTTAAGTAAGCCAGATTTGTTTTAGCTATGATTTGCTTAAAAAGCCACATTTGATTGTATTCATATGAGGTGCTAAGCCATGAACTATCATTTTCAAGTCTTATTAGCTGGATTCGCATGATACTTTGAACCAAAACCAGACAAACCATGTGATGATTTAGCAGAAGATGTGAACACAGCAATTGCTTTGAATCTTATTCTGCAGAGCAGCAGGGGAAATAAATATGTTTATGTAATATCACTACAAAGAGTGGTGTTATCATATTGTTTCTTAATAATCTCTTCTTCAGGCTAAAAATACTCAATTCTAAGATACATGGTTGAAGTCCTGCAGCATAGAATCTGCTCCATGAGTATAGGCTTCACATGTGAACTCTGATTATACAGGGTCATACAGCTCATGGAGGAGGTTGCATGCTTCACAGGGAATATCATTTTGGCGATATAGCAGCAGGTCCAGACAACAAGGATGTAGGGGAGAGGGTAATTTACCCAACTCCCTTCTCTTACAGTTCTAACTATGTGAAGGCTAAAGTGGCTCAATGGGATTTTGCATGTATGCCACTCAATCTGCCTGTTCCTAATTACTCAGTACTGGAGGGCTTGCACTGAGTTGTGCTGAAGCTCATGTGAAATGACATGAAGGTTCCAAGGCTGTGATGTGGTGGTCAATGTACATCATGAATGTACATCAAACTGCAGCAAATAAATGAGGGGTAGTTATATCTGTATAACTTACAGATATCAATTTTGTGGATAATATCACACTACTAGCAGAAACCAGGAAGTGCTTGCAAGACTTGATGGATAAGCTGGAAACAAAGGCCTTCAAAGTTGGGCTATGAATTAGTACCACCAAAACAAAAGCGATGCAAACAGAAAATGTTAAGGGACCATAAAATTTCTTGTCAGACACAAGCACATCAAGAAGGTAGAGCAGTTCATCTATCTAGAAAGCACACTTTGCAGTGAAGGAGACCCTGAGGTAGATTTCAAATCCAGGATCAGAAGAGCAGTATTTCAGTGGCTGTGCCCAATCTGGCCCATGTCAACTATTAACACTGAAACAAAGCTCCAATTTTAAATAGTAATGTTTTGCCAACTGCCACATATGCCAGTGAAACATGGAAGATGATGTGGTGAGAGGCACAAGGACTAAATGTATTTCATCAGAATCATGCCAAGATTACACTCAGCTGACACCACCCGGCAGAAAATGGAAGAGAGGCAGACCCCATAAAACTTGGGGCAGAGCATTCCACAAAGACTTGCAGGTTGCTGGTGTCCCATTGGAACAAGCAGAAATTACTGCAGCTAATCAAAAGCATTGGAAAGAACTTGCTGCCTGATGTGCAGAGTAGCACAAGAGGATCTACTACTACTACTCTATCTGTATGTGTAATAGTTGATATCTTAGGTTAAGCACACATTTTAAAGCCATCATTAGCACTGTTCTGTTAGGGTTTTTTTAAAGAAAACACAGCTATATAGGTTCCAATCCAGAAAAGGGTGGTAGTAAGAGGTTAAAAATGGTTTAACCTCCATTTTTTAAAATTACAGTACAGATGTTTTTTATGCTGCTTTAATCATCAAGACTTTGTAGTTTCCCCAACAAAGTAGTTCTTTCAATAAGACATTTCTCTCCAAATATACTATTCTTTGGGGGGGGGGGAAGGTAATTTGGGGGCTAATAAAAGTTAGGTAGAAGGTTTGGACTTATTTTCACTTACTTCAGAAGGTATGACTAGAACTAATGGGATGAAACCTCAGAGATGTAGATACGTACAGGTAGTCCTCAATTAACAACCACTTGTTCAGTGACCATTTGAAATTATGACGGCATTGAATGAGTGGTACTTACAACAGGTCCTTGAAATTCTGGCCATCCAAGCACCCCTGCGGTCGCATGATCATGATTCGAATGCTTGGCAACCAGCTCACATGACGGTTGCAGCATTCTGGGTCACATGATCACCATTTGCGACCTTCCCTGCTGGCTTCCCACAAGAAAAATCAATGGAGATTGTGCGCCCTCCCCCGCCCCCCCCAAGAGCATCCACCCCATGCCACATTGCAGCAGCCACTTACCCAGGCCTGCTTGCTAGCCTCCCAGGACTTGCAACTTCTTGATGGCTTCCCTGTTGACTTTGCTTGTTGGAAGCTGGCAGGAAGTCACCAGGAGGTCCTTGCTTAATGACCTGTGATCCTCCCTTAATGACAGCAACAGAGACTGCTGGAGTTGCCATCACTGAACGATGCAGTCACATGACATCGCATTTTATGACTGCATTGCTTAGTGACAAAAATTCCAGCCCCAACTACTGTAGTTAAACAAGGACTATCTGTAGACATTAGTAAGAACTGCTTGACAGTAAGAGCTGTCAATCAGTGGAATAAGTTATTGCATGAGGTGGTTTCTTCCCCTTCACTGGAAATTTTCAAATGGAGACTGGACAGTCCTCTATTGGGGATGGTGCAGTGAATCTTGCAGTGTTAGACTTGATGACCTCTTAGGTCCCTTCCAACTCTATGATTCTGTGATTCAGTGGGAAAATGCATGTGCTATAATTTTGAATGTCTCTCACCCAAACTGTGAGTCTTTGCAGGGACTAACTTTGTTCCTTATTAACCCCCCAACGTCCACTGGCAAGGGACAAGTCCAACAACAGGCTTATACACTCAGAATGAAAGAACTCTTGAATCCAGACGTTTGTTTTGAATACCCATCCCCTCAGTAGTGCCAAACATTCACTTCTGAGTACTCCCGCCTTCCTTTATTACTGAATAAACCACAACTGGTTGAGGTCACACAATATATAAGTCATAAACTGTAGTTTGCATTTCCATTCCACAAGCTGGTACAGCATCTGAAACAAGTCCTTTTTCCTCTTCCTTCCAACAGAGGCTGAGATGTATATTCATAGAGCTTTCAGTGGTCTGGGATTCATGTACACATGTTTGCAGCTATGCTCCTGAGCTCTTCCAGCTGTTTCGGTAAAGAAGGCTCAGTATGTTATCACCAAGTTTTCAACCATGTGTAAGATTTGTTGCTATGTCATTGTGGCCATGGAGTTGCTGTGTCCCAGGGCGGTCATTTATACCTTTTACACCTGAATTTATATCACTACCTATACTCATACAGCAGCCTCTCAGAAAGGATTCCCTTTCTCTCTCCCACTTTCTGTAAACAGCCAGACAAATAAATAAATATGGGGGAATGAGGGGGTGTTTGTGAATTCGCACTCTAATTAATGGGCGGGGGCTCCACTGAACATAATCCATTATTGGCCAATTGGGAGGAATATACTTTTACTGCAAATTCTGATTGGATGTTGTTCTCTGCAAGTTCTAGAGACATAAAAGTACACATAGGTACTATGAATATTAGCACACATTTGAAATAATAAAAATAATTTGAAAATAGTCATATAAATGTGCATTGTAACATTCCGAGCAATAGTTGGATTGATGGTTTGCAAAGTCTCAGTGAGTTGCTCTTATTAACATGATGATAGTAACTCTAGCTCTCAACACTGTAGGATAAACATGGAGACCAAATGAAGTTATGATGGAATCTCCATTAATGGTATGTGGAGAAATGACTCTGAAAGGTTGCTGTGAAAAACAGGCCCGAAACTTCATGAAAACCCTGTAATTGTAATTCACAGTGGGTTAACTAAAAACACATTAATTAAGCAGGCGGGCCGATGGGGTGTGTGTGTGTGTGTCCCAAGCTGTCTTTGTAGATTTTCAGTACTTACAGATCTGCAGGATTGACAGGTCTTGCTTTGAGCTTCTGGAACAAAGACAAGATATAAATCTAACAGATAAATACCCATGCAGATTATCCTTTAAGTCAGCACAGGAGCTCTAGTCTTTTCCAATATATTGACTACAATATGTTAGACTATAAGTCTCATAATTTTCAATGTTCATGCTAATTGAGGGTTTTGAGAATTGTGGTCCAACACATTGGGTCTGTAGCTTAGGGAAAGTTTATTAGAATAACTTTTAAAATTTCTATCCTACATTTCTTTCATAAGACTGTCAAGGTGGCTAGCAATCTAAAAAAAGAATATAAGCAATTAAAAATAAACAAAAAGAAGTCAAATATTTTTAGTACAACTCAGACAGCTTGTCTGAAGAGTAAAAGTCTTTCTTAAAAGTAGGAAAGCATGGGATCTAAATATAATTCTTAGGGAGCATATTCCATAGCTTGTATGGCAAATTCCACTTAGCTACAGATTTAATCAAGAGCACAAAAACTCTTCATTTATTTCCATTATATGTGTATTTATTTATAGAAAAATATATTTCCTATTTTTCTCATGCTTATACACCAGTCAAGCATCAGTGATTAACAGTGATTAAAACTCCACAAAACAATAGAAATACAATAAAAAACAGATTGTATAAACGTTTATCAATCCAGTACAACAAATGCATACCTAAAACTGGTTGGGATCTATCATCTGCCAAAGAATTATAAAAGCCAATAGAGGTGAATATGTGTAGCTCAGGGTTGAGCTGTGGAGTCCTTGGGGTTCTCTGAGCTTGGTTCTTTTCTCGCAAACGTTTCATTACCCGGCTAGGGAACATCTTCAGTGCTAAAATGGGATGGGGTTTGCTCTCTGTTTATGTGCTGTGGCCTGCCTTGCCAGTGCTGGTGGGGGTGGGGGTTCTGTTTTGCTCCTCTGGTAGTTCTTTGATTAGCATATGTTTACTGCTTGATTGTGTGGCTGGTGGTAACCTTTGCTTATCTGGGTGATGATTGCTGGTGATTGATTGCTGGTGAAGTGACCTTCTGATCTTTTGTCTCTTTGGAATAGTATGTAGATGCTGTTTATCAATCACCAGCAATCATCACCCAGATAAGCAAAGGTTACCACCAGGCACACAATCAAGCAGTAAACATATGTTAACCAAAGAACTATCAGAGGAGCAAAACAAAACCCCCACCCCTACCAGCACTGGCAAGGCAGGCCACAGCACATAAACAGAGAGCAAACCCCATCCCATTTTAGCACTGAAGATGTGACCTAGCTGGGTAATGAAACGTTTGCAAGAAAAGAACCAAGCTCAGAGAACCCCAAGGACTCCACAATTATAAAAGCAGAACAGGGATAGGGGGCAGCTGAGTGCCAGGGATGCAGAAAAAGCCATTTCTCTCACCCCCATCAACTGAGCTATGATCATACTTTGGAATGGAGCTACTTAGGGCTTAAAGAAAATCATCAACCGTTGATAATGATTGCAGACTTTTATCAGCCAGGTAAAGCTGCTAAGCAAGGGCCCACCAACATTCTTGCTAAGGTATTCTGGACAATTAAATTTCTGAAACCCCATGTGGAATGATTGCAATAATCCAATTTACATATAATAACAAGGACACTTATCCGTGTGGTTGGGCCTGACTTCATCAAGCCAAGTGAAGGCTGCCACCTGAACATCCAGCAGTACTTTTTTGTTTTCCATTCCAACTGTAAAGACTCTCTTGCATTCACACCCCCTCCCCCAGCAATGTATCTGCTTGAAAGTTGACAAATTTACAGGAAAGGCATAGAACCCCTGCAAATGTTAGCAACATTTGTCACACTTTATAAGAAAGGGGCAACTGTGTCTTCAAACTTTACCTAATTATATCAACAATAATAATAGTTATACTCTCCAAACTTTGGCAAACTTTATTCTCTTTGAAATGTGTTAAAAAGTAAAAAGGCAGGAAAGTAAAAAAAAAAAGTTGCAACCATTTGTAAATTTGTCATAATCTGTGGAGTCCTTGGGGTTCTCTGAGCTTGGTTGTCTTCTTGCAAACATTTCATTACCCGGCTAGGTAACATCTTCACTGCTAGAATGGGATGGGGTTTGCTCTCTGTTTATATACTGTGGCATGCCCTGCCAGTGTTGGTGGGGGTGGGGTTTTTGTTTTGTTCTGTTTTTCCTCTGGTAGTTCCTTGATCAAGGTATTGTTTACTGCTTGTATATCTGGTGGTACTCTTGGTCTTAATCTCTGCTTATCTGGGTGATGATTGCTGGTGAGGAGATGTTCTGGTCTTTTGTTTTCCTTTCTATTGTATCTTTTGAATAGTATGTAGATACTGTTTATCTCTATGTGCCTGTTGATGGCTGCCTTGTCTGAATACCAAGCTTCCAAGAATTCCCTGGCATTTTTGGATTTAGCTTGGTCTAAGTGCTAACAGTTTCTCAGTTGAAACTATAGTTAAGTCTGTCCATGTGTTGTGAGATTAAGGAGTTTTCATTGTGTCTTCTGACTGCTAGTTGGTGTTCATGGATGCACTCTGCAAGCCTTCTGCCTGTCTGTCCTATATAATGGTTGTTACAATCCTTACACTGTATGTTGTATGTGTACAGTCCATACACTGTATGTTAAACACCTGAAGCAAACCAAAAGACCCAGTAGCCCAAGAAGAAAAAACAGGAGTCATCTACAACATGGTCTAGTGTTAACTGGTGGTTTTCTGATTTGCTGAAGTGGAGGCTGAATCTAGGAATTAATGTCCATCCCTACAGCATATGTTCCAGATTTTCTATGCCCAGTATCAGGCTGAGTCACAATCATTCTGTCAAGCCGACACTCTTGTCCCTTTATTACATCTTTGATTGGGTTGTATTTGACTGTACACTGCCTTATATTGCCACTTTGGTTTTCCTATGATGTTTTTTCAGACACTGCTATTACTGTCTAGACCAGTGTTTCTCAACCTCAGCAACTTTTAGATATGTAGACTTCAATTCCCAGAATTCCCCAGTGCACATATCTTAAAGTTGCTGAGGTTGAGAAACACTGGTCTGGACATTGCTATGAATTCCAACTTCCAAAGCAGATTTCTTAAGGGTTTCATTGAGGCTGAAGGGCCAGAGAAAAAATTCTGGATCTTGAGCATGCATGACACCTGTTCCAAGAGGTTGAAAGAGTGGAGGATTAAGAAGGAAAGTCTCACAGCAAAGTCAGTGGTGGAATATATTTTCTACTCCTTGGTATCTCTAATTTTAAAACAAAGATATGGCAGCATTAGGAGAATGTAGATAATATTATGGTGGAGAGGAAAAAGTTATCAGCTATAAAACAAAGAGAGCTTCCTATTTTTCTCATAATCTAACATTGTATATTATTTTACTTGAGATATCAGAGAGTAGAGATATGAGAAGAGTGGGCACTGAGGCATCTCCAAAAGAAGACATTTAAGGTGCAAATCTGCATAAAATGTACACATCTTCATTCCCATGGATAGAACACAAATTTAGAAATAATTATTACAGTTGAAAATACAGATATCTCATTGTGGCATGGAAGATCAAGCTGTGTGCCTGCTCAATTTACTGCTGCCTTCAGGATCCCTTATCTCCCTTGTACAATGATTCTGTGTTATTGAGATGGACTCAGATTAGGCAGTCCTTCAGAGAACACTTTCAAATAGCAAATGGTTCTTCTTACATTCTACCAAGTTTGGCCTTATAACAAAATCCCACCCCAGAAAACGAACCTATCCCCCAAACAACTGAAATCCATAACAATACTTAGACCAGCTTCATGCTGTTCCTCTTATTCCTCCCAGGCTCTCTTTGCTTTTGCCAATGGAGAAATTGTCATCCTCCTTTTACTGGAAGCATAAACCTTTCATAATCATTTGCTAAAAATGGTAAATTCATATCCTCAGTCAATGGCTTCCCATCTACAGTTTAGGGCTGGCTATTAGGGCTGTCCAGATTTTGGAAGAGGCACTTAGCTTCAATTAAAAGCCCTCTTCAAAATGAAGCTGTGAAGAGAGACTTTGCCCCCCCCATTTTTTCACTTTGCTTCACTCTGGGCACAGCCAGTTGGCTGCATTAAAGTGCATTCCTCTAGTCAATGAGCTGGCAGAAAGCATGGCAAGTCAAGTTGCACTTCTTTCATTGCCTCTCTCTCTTCTGCCTCCCTAACAAGATTGGGAAATGGTGCCGTCCATGCCGTTTTAATGCAAGGCAGGTTAGGGAAGGGATGGGTGGGTTCTCAAGCTTTATTTCCCTTCCCAGGGAGTATTATCTGCCAGTGGGAAAAAGAACCAACAATCACTCTCCTTAATGTGTGGCTGGGCAGTGATGGGCAAGTGTAGATGGATGCTAGAATGATGTATTGAGCACCTGCCAAGTTGCCTGACTAACAGGTTGCAGCACAGAGGTCTTCTGCCTGAGACCTGTCAGCTGGGTGACTGCTGAGCATGAGCCCAGCACTCTTCTGAAAAAGCATTAAACCTGGGTCTCAGGTGTGGAAGAGGGGCATGAGATGAAGTGAGGGGGAGCAATCAGTAATGAGCAAGCTCCATCCTTATAGCATGGCAAGGAAATGCTGTGCTGGTGGCACCTGGAAACAGTCCACAGAGCAAGCAAAACAGGACTACTCTCCCCTCCCCCCACAATAAAAGAGTAAAAAGTACAGACATGTGAAATGCTTTGTCAGCAGAAGCAGAGAAAAACCAACAACACACTGCCGGCAGAACCCAGCTCTCTTTTTCAATCCAAAAATGGCCCTGGAGGGCAACCCCCAGCCACTGCATCCACAGCAGCCTAAAATGGCCACAGGAACTGGGCAGATCCCAATCACATTAATGACATCATTGATGAAGCATGCTAGATTGTGTCTGTGGCAAACAAATTGTTTTGGAAGAAGAGGGAAAACATTGCTTTAAACTGGAAGAGTTGGGCTGAGGAGATGAAGGTAATATGAGGACATGACATTAACAAACAACTACTGGGACACATTTATGCCATGATTAGGGGGACATGAGGATGAACCAACAGGTACAGATGAAAGAGGCAGACTGGCATGCCTTGATTCTTTGCCTAAGCCATAAATTCCTACCAGCTATTCCCTTTGCAATCAGGACCTTGGGAATTCTTTACTCTTTGTGCAATGGCTTGGAGCAAAGCAGAGCAATTTGTAAGTAGGCCTAGCTATCTTTGATGAAGTTCTGATGCATGCAACCTGTGGCACAAATTAGAAATGCATTTATTGAATGACATTTTGTTTGTATTTTATAGAATAATAGTGAAAACTAAGGAAGGCGGAGGTGAAGAAATATTTGTCTTTTTTTCAGAAGCTGCTCCAACCTTGCAAATGCAGTCAGCACTGTCTGATTCTGCTTGCATTGTTTAATTTTGTCGAAAAAGGATGCAGTTCTATTATCTTCTTACCTGGGAACAAGCCTCATTTAACTCAATTGGACTCACATCTGAATGGGCTCATGTAAGATTGCACACCGCAATAGCAATTTATTGCAACAATCTACAGAAGTTAAAAGTACTTCCACAGATGGTTTTATATTGGCCAGGAAAAAAAAAAGGGGGTTGAAAGAACTGCTCCATTTGTGTGGCAAATTTATTCTCTAATCCTCCATAATGAGACCTCCAACTTATAGATTCATGTTTGGAAATTAACTTCATTGAGTCTAGTCAGACTCACTTCTAAGTAGGAATGCTTTTTCAACTGATGCTTTTAATTCCTTCTGAATAGGCATGCAGAAGAAAAGGGTAGCAACTAATACCACTGTTTATTTTGGATGTGTGTTTTTTGGAAACAGTTCAGCATGATAAAACTAAGCAGGATCAGATTTGATTAATACTTAAATAGGAGGGCACCAGGAAATCTCAAAACTATAAATGAATCTAAGTAGTTGGGGGAAAAAAAACCTGACCCTTATGAATGATTGAGTCCTACTGGCTCAGGAGGGATCTAACACATAATCTTCCATCTATTGGAAAGGTTCTATGAATCAGCTCTCAATGCACATTCAACCAATTCTTACATTTTCATTTCAACCTAAACAGTTCCAGAGCATGGATTCTGACTTTGAGTAGTCAGGGAAAGCTTTTGTGGGTGTGACTGTGGATAGAAAAACGTGTCTTCCATTTTGAAAGTATGCAAACCTTTATACTGTACTAGCCATGCTCTACAGAGAGGAGAATATAAGATTATAATTAAACAATGCCTATGGACTGATACTGTATGGCAGTGTTTCTCAACCTTGGCAATTTTAAGAAGGGTGGACTTCAACTCCCAGAATTCCCCAGCCAGCCATGGTGGCTGGGGAATTCAAGTCCACCCATCTTAAAGTTGTCAAGGTTGAGAAACACTGCTCTAGGAACTATGAAGTACTCCAGTATCATCATTTTCTCCCACCAAATATTTTGAACTGTATGCTTACGTAATCAACTAGAAATTAAGGAACATAAACAGGGTGGGTCTAGTCCTTACATTAAAATTTTGATTATACATTTGTTGGTCAACTAACGAACACAATCTCTGAAAGCATTAATTAGCACATCAGGGATAAATACAATGGGAAAACCAGCCAGGCTTGTGTGAGTGCATGGTAAGATATACATACACGCACATATCAATGCTTGGGACTTTCTACATTGGACAGGATGAGATGAAAAACATTATGCTCTAAGGTAATTTGTGCAGTTTTTATAGTCTAAGCATATATTAAAGCTGAGAGACAATTATAGTAGACAGAAAAAGGACTGTAGCTCTTGAAAAGTCCATAGCTCAGAAGGTAGTAGAAAAGGTATTAGCCAGAGTTCCTGGAGAACTTCTGTCAGCCCTAACAGACTAGTTTCCCCCACCTTCTGACTTCCAGATACTTTTGATTTCAACTTCCAATGATTCCTAAGAATTATAGGAACTGAACGCCAACACAACTGAAGTCACCAGTCTGGGGAAGACCATGATAGATGGACAAATAGAGTCCGTTGGAGTTGGGCATCTAGGACAAATTTAAGTAATAAATAAATAATCAGCTGAACAGTTTTCAGTGCTATTATAAATGTTGGACTTAAGAATTTGGAGATTTGAAACTGCACAGTCATGAAGTTTGCCAGATTACAAATGGTCATTCAATATTTCTTTCGGTCTACTTTATCTGACTTCATAGGATAGGCTCACACAGAATCCTATATTCTTATCTGTCCCTCTTGGAAGAAGAAGAAGATAAATCAGTGAAATAAAGGGCCAGCCACCTCTGCTCCTTTAGTTTGACCTTTAAGTTCTTCAGTTAGTTACCTTAATTGTAAAGAGTTTATTTTCTTGTACTCAGCAAATATAATTGAGCTGTTTACACTGAGAACTTCAAAAAGACTACCCATGCTTCTTGTCCAAACATTTTAACTTGGGAAAAAGTGATAGGGAGAGGGAACATTATGGCACAGTAATTATCCTTGGGACACCCACTGGACAAAGCCAGCCGCAGATTCTCACTCAGCCTTGTAATTCACTGGATGACCATCTGCAGGTCACTTATTCCTAGCCTGACCTTTTTCATAGATTAACATACCTTTTTGCCAGCCTGTAAATCATTTGTAACAGTTTTGGAACTGGCACAGATTTATGGCTTCCCACTGTTTTTGATGTTTTTCATTTTGTTCATCTCACACGTCTCCTTTGCTTGCAGGACTGTTACAGGTGCTAGATATGGTGGAGTTTACACTGTTACAGCACTCCATGGTGGTAAGTCAGTTTATTGCTTTTTACACATTCAAAGTGAAACTGCATTTCTTGTTCAACATTCATAGTTCTCCAAATGTTGAAAAGCACTTCTCCAATCAATAAGTAGCAAGAATACACATATAAAAGCGCAGAAAAAAATGACTGAAAATACTATTCAAATTTGCTTTATTTGAGGGAAAATATATACAAAAATGTGGATGTGAGACAACATTGCATACAAAAGTGTTGGTATCAGAAGCAATGTTATGAACACGTATTTAATTTTTCTTTCTGAACTTTTTTAAAAAAATGGAAAAACCAGTACAAAAATAGAATGAAATGATATTGGAATATTGGATATTGGAATAAAATATGGAACTGAGAGCAAATGAAACTGACAAATTCCTCCAACTTTATAAAAAGTGCATTTTGTGCAACACTAGAATGGAATTTGCTTCCACAAATTGGGAAGTTGTTCACCAATTTAAAAAGGTTTACAAAAACTGAATTTGGCTCGATAGATACAACTGCTAATATTCTGGGAGGCCCAGAGAGGTCAGAAAGTGAAGGAAAATTATTCTAAGTAGCTTTGGAAGCTATCTGTTACAAACCACAATGGCTCAGTTCACAACACACTGCCAAATTCCAGACCAACCACGTTATGGTTTAATGTGTGACTTGTGAAGCCAAATCTTATGAAATAATAACCAATATTATATAATGCTTATTTATTTATCCAATTTACATGGCCACCATCTCAATGCATAACTCTGGGTAGCAAACAGAATTAAAGTAGAATAAAAACAATAACAAACATTATAAAATTAAAAATACAGGCAGCAAAGAAACAACAACCCAAATCACTAACACAACCAAGAAGTGGGTCCCTGCACACACTATACATAAACTTTTCTAATATTCCTGTGCCTTACATCAATCAACTTTGTATGAACTGCATTCATGTTCTGTATATTTATGAATTCAAAAGGAAAGAGAGGCACAGAATCATCTTTCTCCTTATTTCTTTTTCTTTCTCTCTCTCTTTCTCTCTTTCTCTCTCTCTTTTTCTTTCTTTTTCCTTCCTTCCTTCCTTCCTTCCTTCCTTCCTTCCTTCCTTCCTTCCTTCCTTCCTTCCTTCCTTCCTTCCTCCCTCTCTCTCTCTCTCTCCTTCATGATCCTAGAAGAGAAAGCTCAAAAATACCTTTTAATGTCTATGCTCCATAGCCTCTCCCATTGTTTCCCAGTTCTATCTCCCCTCTTATGAAAGGCACTCAACCCTATAGCTTCTACTCATGCTTCTCTCAAACCTTTCCCTTTCTCTAGCTTTCCATGTATCCAGCTTACTCTTCCAACAGTCACTATTAAAAAAAAAAAAGGGTGATTATGGGCCCTCAAGTTACTATAGCAACTAATTTCATTGCCTAAGTGGTATACTGATTGTATCATGCCGGCTTCCATAGCTACTTAAAATAATTTCCCTTCACTTTCTGACCTCTCTGGGCCATCCAGAATTCCCTTATTACCCTAGATTGGCTTTTAAAGAAACATAACCAGTAATTGAAACTGGTTAATGCCAGTGTTTTTAAAATATTATACAATACTGGCACTTTATAGAGCACTGTTTTTCAGGCTTTCTATCTGTAGGAAACAATCTTATACTGTTGGACATGGAGCACTATTTTTTACTTAGTCAGACTACTTATTGGTCTAAATCAGTATTATTTTCTCTGATTGGTAGTAACCCTTCAGAAGGTCAGGTGAAAGAGACCTTTCACATCATCTGTGACTGTCCACATTTAACTTGATATGACAAGGTTTAAACCTGAGATATTTGGCATATCTGGTTGGCAGTTTTCCATCCTGTACTTTGATTGAATGTAGTGGAACCAGGAATATGTGCAGAAGTTCATTGCTAGTTCATGAAAACGATTAGCCAGGCTTGTTGAACGCCAACTTAACTTTGCAAATAAATTAAACACTTAGCCATTTGGAAGGGAAAGGGTTATTTTTCCACTTCCTCCTCCAAACAAAAATCTCTCTACACACCATTAGAAACCTTTGAAATATATCTCATACCTAGTCAGTGAGTTGGGCCTGCTCATATTAAAGAAGGATGAGACAACAGAGGCTATCTATTTATTTAATTCAATTTCTATGGCTGTTCATCTCAGACAAGTGACTCCAGGTGACAAACAATCATAAAAACAGTTAAAACCAGTACAAATATAATACAGATGTATCTATCTATCTATCTATCTATCTATCTATCTATCTATCTATCTATCTATCTATCAGCAGCCAAGAAAATTATAAACGTAGATATCAATATAGCCAGGAAACAGGGTCCTTAACACACTTGGAGCCCCAGGCCTGGGCACATAACCAGGTCTCTAAGGCCTTACGAAGGGCCAACAGAGACATCCTAATCTCTAGAGGGAGAATGATCCAGAGGGCAGGGGCTATGGCACAGAAGACAGGCCTCCTAGTCCCCGCCAGCTGACATTCCTTAGCTGACAGGACTCATAGCATGCCCAGCCTGCCGGATCAAATTGGATAGGTAGAAACAATTGGGAGGAGACGGTCCCTTAAGTAACCCAGTCCCAGGCCAGGAAGCACTTTAAAGGTGACAACCAGCACCTTGAATTGCATCTGAAAATACATTGGCAACCAATGCAGCTCATGAAGCAGTGGTGTTATATGTGTAGAATATCTTACACCATTTACTACCAGTGCAGCTACATTCTGCACCAGTTGAAGCTTCCAAAAGCTCTTCAAGGGCAGCCCCATGTACAGTGCATTGCATTAATTCAGGCAAGAGGTCACAAGGCCATGAGTGACTGTGAGCAGAGCCTCCTGATCCAGGAATGGATGCAACTGGCACACAACCCAAAGGTGTGCAAAGGCCTGCCTAACCATGGCTGCCACCTGCTCTTCTAGCAGGAGTCATGAGTTCAAGAGGACCCCCACACTGCACACAGCATCTGTCTGGGGTAGTACCACCCCATCCAGGACTAAAGGTAGAAAAACCTTGTCACCAGAAAGTCCAAACACCCAAAACCACTCAGTCTTGCTTGGGTTGAATTGAAGCCCATTGCGCCCCATCCAGACCCCTACAGCCTCCAGGCACTGGGACAGGACATCCACGCATCACTCAGGTGGCCTAGGGTAGAGATATAAAGCTGGGTATCATCAGCATATTGATGATACCTCACCCCAAACTGTCATAACATCTTGCCCAACAGCCTCATGTTGATGTTAAATAAGAGAGGAGAGAGGACCAAGCCCTGGGGCACCCCAAAAAGTAGGGCTGCAGACCTCTCCCCCACATCAACAGTGACTGGAATTGACCCCAGAGGAAGGAGGAGAACCAGCACAACACTGCGCCACCCACCCCCAACTCCTGAAGCGGGTCCAGAAGGATACCACAATCAATGGTATTGAAGGCCACTGAGAGGTCAAGAAGAGCTAGGATGGATGCACTACCCCCATCCCGCTGTCACCAGAGGTCATCTAAGAACATGGCCAATGCTGTCTCAGTCCTATATCCCCACTGGAATTCTGACTGAAAGGGGTCCAGATAATCTGCTTTATCCAGGGTCCTTTGAAGCTGCTGTGTGACCACTTTTTCCACAACCTTCCCTAAAAAGGGGAGGTTGGAGACTGGATGGAAACTATCTAGTCTAGTTGGGTCAAGTGATGGCCCCTTGAGGAAGGGGCACACCACCATCTCTGTAAGAGCTGGCGGGACCTCCCCCTCCCTCAAGGAAGAATTAACTACTGCCCAGACCCAATAATTCATCCTCTCCTGGGCAGCCTGGACCAGCCAGGAGGGACACGGATCTAACACACAAGTGACCAAACTAGCAGTTGCAAGAGCCCTGTCCACTTCCTCAGGTTCAGCTGGATCGAACTCCCCCCAGATAACTGTGCAGGACTCAGCCCCCATAACTTCCACTGGTTCTGCCCAAAGGCTGAAGTTTGACATAGAGCAAATACAGTGATTTTATCTGCTAGATGTGTAGCATATTCCTCACAGCAATCCTGTAGGTGGATTCCAGTATTACTCCTTCCAAGGAGAGATCAGGTCACCTGAAGCAGGGCCGCTGAGTGACTATCTGCAGACACAATAAGGATGGAGAAATAATTACGTTTTGCCACTCTTACTACTACAAGGTAGGCTCTAATAGTGACTCTAGCTCATGTTCGATCATCTTTGTGTTGATTGCCAGTGGCGCTTCTAAGTGTCTCTTAGCCCTCTTTAGTTCCCTTAGCTCCTCTGTATATGTCAGCTCTCCCAGGTAAACCAGACAGGAAACACAACTAGATAAGCTGATTCTACTTTGTTGCAAGGCTACCTTAACAGAATCCTGCATGTCTGAAAGTACAAATCTCCTGCCTTCCCTATTTACCGCCTGAGTAGTTAGGGCAGGTCCTTCCTAAGTTTCTTTTTCTGGCTGTTACTCTGTTGTGGACTCTTTTCTCTTTTATCTGATCGTTCCCTAGGTGGCATCTCTTTCCCCTATCTTCCAAGGTCACTCTCACATTCCATCAAAGTATACCATGGAGAGTTCCAGGAACCATAGGCACAGAGAGGCCACTCAGGTGCAATCTGGTCTAAAGCCACAGCTGCTCTCCCATTCCAAGTGGCTACCAAGGCTTTGGCCGGACCGAGTAGCAAACCTTCTGGAACAATTCTAAACTTCCTCTGAAACCCAGTTGGGTCCATCAGTCACCTGAAGTGGCCCTATCTAATAGGCCCAGCTTTCCTGCGGAGGGGGTGGCACCAGAGAACTAGAGGCTCACCAGGGAGTGATCTGACTATGACAGGGGAGAAACCAATATCTCTCCCAAAACCAGAGCACCCTGCCATTGCTTTGACAGAAAAACCAGGTCAGACAAATGATCGCTATTTTGTGTCGGGGCCTGGATGACTTGGGACAGGTCCAATGCTATCATGTCATGAACTCCTGAACTATCTCAGACCCCACACTCAGAGAAGGCAAGTTGAGGTCCCCCAAGACCATAACCCTGAGGAACTCCACTACCAACCTGGCCAAAGAGTCAAGAAGCTCAGGCTGGGAGATTGCTGCACAGCAGGAAGGCTGGTACAGTAGCAACAATCCCAACTGACCCCTCTTAGTACCCAACTTAACAAATAGGGTCTCACACCTGGCAATCTGCAGGGCAGCACCCCTCAATGCCTCCCAGGTATCTTGGATGACCACTGGCACCCCACTGCCCCTACCCTGGGGTCTTGGCTGATGCCACACCTGGAACCCAGCTGTGGGTTCACTCAGAGAGGGGAACCCCTCCCTCCTGTCCCAGCCAGGTCTCAGTAACGCACACCAGGTCAGCCTTTTCATCAACAATCAAATCGAGAATAAGGGTAGCCTTACCACAGAACAACCTGGCATTCAGCAGCAGCAGCCGGTAATCCAGGGTCTTGAAGGTCTGCCATCTGGGGCCCAGGAGCGAGCTTGAAGGGCTGGAATGTGCCACAGGAACAATATATCTATGGCATGGTCCCTGTGAGCAGCCCACCCTTCATCTCCCATCATATCTCCCCTATCCGTCACTACTTGGATGTTAGAGCCTGCCCCCATCCCTTCAGAGCCTTCCCCCTCCCCTGTCCATAAAGGTCCATGCCTGAGTCCACACACCCCCATCTTACTCACACAAGCAAAAAACAACTAGGGGACCCCCTAATACCAGAGGCACTTCTGTGAGCACTCAGTGCCTCCATCAGATCAGGGATCCACCTCACCCACCCATACGAACCACACAATGCCTTCAACCAGTCCCCTCTCACCAGACTGGTTGGGCACTCAAGCATTCACAACCCCAGTGATCCAGCAACCCTCCCTCCTTCCCCTGGCTCTCACCCATGGGAAGGTAGGCAGAATCCTAAACTGCAAGCCACAAACTTTACAATCTCTCATTTGAAATCCAGTACAAGCTGAATATTACCAGCACTAAAGAGTTGGAAGGTTACAGTCTTTAACTAACATTGTTATTCAAAGTGAGAAAGAAGCTGCATTACTTTTCAAGTGATTCTTCCATAGCTGGTGCTTCCATTTCATGACAGAAATAAGCAATTAAAATCTGAATTTAAGCAGTAGTGAAGTGACTTTGAAAGAAGCCGAGGAGTAGACCTATTGAGTAGGAAGGTACGGTTATTATAGTCATGCTTTAGAATAGCTACTGCAATTGCTAAAACATATCATTAGGCCCTCCATTCTCCACTGGCTTTGTAGAATCCAGAGCTCTTTGCTGTAGGAGGATGGGTGACTTGGTACATGAAATTATAACTGTTATTTCTCTCTCTGAGAATGGTGCTTGCTACTTCAGAACCTTTCTTTTGTGTGCAGCAGTGTCTATTAAAAGCAATTAGTCATTAATGGGAACATGCCTCAGAGTTGAAGGAGACAGCCATTTTCTGAAGTAAAGGAAAAGGTGCAAGGACATTGCTGCTTGAGTTTGGGTACCTCTGAGGTTATTTACAAAAAAATGAAAAAGCTCCCTGAGCTCCTCTTCCCCCCAAATTTTGGGAAATGTAAAGAGGTGGTAGCTGGGTACATCTTTGGTAGGGCTGTAAAAATCAAGATGACCACCAGATGACAGAAACATTAGGGTGTTCTATATCTTGTAGCTTTCACCTAGTGGTGATCCAGTTTTTTTCAGCCCAGATCTGCTAGCTCAGTGTTTCTCAACCTTGGGAACTTTAAGATATGTGGACTTCAACTTCTGGAATTCTGGGAGTTGAAGTCCACACATCTCAAAGTTCCCAAGGTTGAGAAACACTGTACTAGCCTAATACTTTGGCCCAAGCCTTTCTGAAAAAAATGGGGGCTCAAAGTGTTAATTGCCTTGTTAGAAATTATAATATCTCCCTCTCTTACCAGGGTATTGATGAAATGAATTAATAGAAAATTAGTTCTCTTGGGTCCCAAAAGAGGGAAAGAAAGCATGGGTGAAACACCCACCTCAGCTGCAGAGTTTAAAAGTGCTTAACTGGATGCACATTCAAATGTTGCGTGCTTGAGAGCCAACTTTTTGCATCTTCTCTTAGGAAAAGATGAGGGAGGGAAAGGGTTGTGGAAGCCCCTTTTCAAAGTGCTACTAGGGCTTTAAAGCTGTGACTTCCCAGGTGGAAGATGGACTGAGCTGTTAGAGAATTAGGAGGGCCTGGCCAAAACCCTGATGAATGGGTAGCAATTTTGTGAATTGGATTTAATCTTCAGATGGAAATTTCCCATCCTTGCTTTAGTTGTTAACACATTTTAACTTTATTTTGTTTTATTATGTTATTTATAAACTACCCTTTCTCTTGAGAGTTCACAGCAGTGTATGTAAGGACTTCCTTAATTTATTCCCACAACAACTCTGTGAGTTGGGTGGACTGAGTGAGTGAATGGTTCTAGTGAAGACAGTGGTTGAGTGGGGGCTTGAGTCTTGGACATGCATTCCAAATGCAGCATCTTAAGCACTACATTGCAGAGGGTTATTGTGATGGAATGGAATTATAAAGGCCGGGCTCAGGAAGATAAACATTTTCTTAGCTCGCCGGAGAAGCATGGGAGCTACAAGAGGATGAGACTGGCACCTCCCTGAGGAATTCACACTGTTGTGGCTGGCTGGCTGACTTGGGAGATGGGGTTTTCAGTCTGGGAACATTCTTGCTAGAGGTTGTAGCTAATAAACATAGCTGAACTGAATTTGCATTATCTCTTGGAGTTCCTTGGGCTAGGCCTGGCATCAATCACGCTCCTCCGATGAGCTAAGAACATGTTTATCTCCTGAGCCTGGCCTTCATAATTCCATTCTATCATAGTTATATAGCAATGGCTAGAAACATTTAGGCATGATCACTGGATTATGTGGATTGTTATCTGGGTTGAGTTCAATCTGGTTACTTTAGAAGAAGTGGACAAGGTCCTTGGGTTATTGAGTTCTGCCACCTGTGCATCTGTCCCTCCAGGCTGGTCAAGGCCTCCTGGAAGGCTACATGCAGCTGGATCCAGGTGGTGGTGATTACAGGAGGGGGTGGTTCTGCCTGTCTTGAAAGAAGTGGCTATTTACCTCCTCCTCAAGAAGTCGATTGCTGAACCCAAAGAATCTGGACAATTTTTGCCAATCTCCTACCTTCCCTTTCTAGAGAAGGTACAGAGAAGGTGGTAGGGCTACAGCTTCGAAGGGCTCTAGAGGAAGTGGATTATATGTAATCCTATTAGAGTCAGGTTTCAGGCCAAGATATAACACTAAGACAATATTGATTGTGCTTCTGAATGACCTCTGGTAGGCCCGGGATAGTGAAGGTGTATCCATCCTGATCTTGCCTGATGTCTCACTAGCTTTCAGTACCATTGATCATGGTATCCTTTTGAGTCATGTGAGGGAGTTGGGAGTGGAAGGTACTGTTCTTAAGAGCTTCTCCCTTTCCTCCTTCCTTCAAAGCTGGTTCCAGTTGGTACTGGTAAGGGGGAAGAAGTCTAGCCCTAGCTCCCTGGTTTCTGGAGTGCTGCAGGGCTCGATTCTCTCCCTGCTCCTATTTAACATTTACAGGTAGTCCTTGGGTTATGGCCACTTGTTCAGTGACTGTTCAAAGTTATGACAGCAGTGAATGAGAGGGACTTACCTAACCCCAATGGTTTCTGCTCATCCTATTAGATCTGGCAGGATGGATATGCTCTGGGTCCCCTCAGTGAAACAATGTCACCTGGTGGGGCTTCAGAAGTGTGCCTTCTTGTCATGATGCCTGCCTTATGGAAGAGCCTCCCCCCAGAGGCCTGTGACCCTATTGGCATTTAGGAAAGTGGTGAAGACTGAAAGAAAGAGGCGGTTTGGGTCTTCCTGATTTGAAATTGTACTATGTAGCTTGCTGTTTAGTATGGCTTAAAGAATGGATTACCCTGAGAAATGAAAAATTATTAAATTTGGAAAGTTATAATTTGAGATTTGGATGGCACGGATATTTGTGGTATGATAAAGTTAAAGTTAATGTGGACTTTAAAAACCACTATATCAGAAGATCTTTATTAAAAGTTTGGACTAAATGCAGACCACTTTTATGCCCTAAGATGCTGATGTGGACCTCTATACAAGAAGTTTTCTATAGAACTGAAACAAGAGATAAAAACAAATGGATGAGATACAAAGACTTATTAGAAAAAGAACAAGGAGAATATAAAATCAAATCAAAAGAGCAATTGGTTTTATAAGGACATACTTTTCAATGGCTTTCTTATATGCAATATAAAGAAAAAATTTAAATCGATAAAAAAGAATTTGGATTTGAACAGAATAAATCAGAATTTGAAATTCAGTTATGTGAAACAGATGAACACTTAATAGCAAAAATGTATAAATTATTGTTGAGAGAAGAAATGGTTGAAGAACAAGTTAAAGAATGCATGATTAAATGGGCAAAAAATATTGGACATAATATACATATGCACCAATGGGAAAATATGTGGTCTAAAGGATTAAAATTTACTTTATGTTATAATTTGAAAGACATTTTTTATAAAATGTTGTATCGATGGTACATGACACCCCAAAGACTATCAAAGATGTATGGGACAATTTCCAACGTTTGTTGGAAATGTAACCAACAAGAAGGGTCATTTTACCACATGTGGTGGACATGTAAAATTGCAAAGAAATTCTGGACTCAAATACAAACCTTGATGCAGAGCATACTACAAATACAGATTCCATTTAAACCATAAGTATTCCTGTTGGGGATAATGGATTTCCAAATAGGAAAACATCTTATTAGAATTATTCAATACATGATTATCGCAGCAAGACTTCTTTATGCACAATTTTGGAAAACCCAGACACTACTAACAATACAAGAATGGTTGTTAAAACTGATGGAAATGGCAGAAAATGATAAACTGACTTGTTTATTAAAAGAAAATTCAAATAATTATTACCTTAAAGCATGGAAACCATTGATGGACTATTTGCAAAATGCAGGTGGGGCGAAGCTTACATGGGGATTTGAAGATTAGATTATAAATGTAATGGGATATGCTTTGACAAAGAATTATTCCTACTTAATGCATTAAAAACTAGCACTTACGATACTTATATTATTCTTAAGACCAGAGATAGATTGGAAGCTATCTATTTTTCATGTCTTTTTTCTTTTTCTTTTACTTTATCTCACCTTTTCTTTTCCTTTTCTCTATAATTTGTATTTTCAATTTTCTTTTTCATTTCTAACTTTTAACTTTGTAATCTTAAAAATTTCAATAAAATACTATTAAAAAAAAAAAGGAAAGTGGTGAAGACCCGGCATTTCCCTCAGGCACTGGGGCCGGAATGTTGATGAAGCTGGCATGGGATGATTGGTAGATGAATGTGAGTTTTATTGTGGCCTCAACCTTGTTTATTGTTTTAAATGGTCTTTTTAGTGTATTGTGTTTTCATTTTGCTTCTTGCCCAGAGTTCCTTCTGGTAGATGGGCAGCTATATAAGTTTGTTTAATAAATAAATAATAAAAAAATAAATATTCAGAATAAAAAAATACAAAAACAAAAAACAACCCACCTACCCTAATCAATATGGAATAAAACATATTCTCATTGAAGATTTCCCTTTTATGGATGGATGGATGGATGGACAGCTGATATAGTATCCACGTGTGTGTCTGTGTGTGTCTGTATGAGAGTGTACATATATTTGCCTGAAGCTATCTTAGGTCAGGGATTCTCCAACCTCTACTGGGGCCCATTTGAGAAAACTTCATTGAGGCCAGTCATTTAACAAATTGAGGCAGATGTGAACAGAGCACAGAATAATTATCACTACAAGCAACATAATTACATGAACAATAATTATTCTATTATTATTATTAAATATATTTCTGTCTTCTCAGCTCTTTAACACCTTTTCATGCCATTTGCCAACAACTCACCTCCTGTCATATTTCTGGAAGGAAGGAGGAAGGGAGTGATGATTTCCAAGGTCCATGTGCTTTCATGCTGAGGACCAGACCTACAGTTTAAGAAATGCTGCTATATGTCTTCTCTGCTCTTAGAGGACTGGCTGTGTGCACAGTCCTAGTAAAGTTCAGCTGGCAGTTTAGATGGTTGTTGTAAAAGCGATTGCAGGGGTATCATCTTTGTTCTTTACCTCAAAATGTCTTGAATCAGATTTATACATATAGAATGACCAATAGGCTTTCTAAAGAATCTATCATCCATCCATCCATCCATCCATCCATCCATCCATCCATCCATCCATCCTTTTATTGATTTTTATTGTATATTGCTTTTTAAAAATATCTTTTTGTGCATTGCCCTGGGTTTCCTTTGGGAGAAACAAATGGATGATGATAATAATAGCAGTGGTAGCAGTAGTTGTAGTTTGTATGTGTGCCTTCAAGTCAATTTTTGACTCCTAATGACTGCATGGACAAGTCCCTGCAGTTTTCTTGGCAAGATTTTAGAAATGGTTTGCCATTGCCTCTTTCCTAAGGCTGAGAGAGAGTGACTGGCCCAAGGTCACCCAGCTGGCTTCATGCCTAAGGAAGGACTAGAACTCAGAGTCTCCCAGTTTCTAGCCTGATGCCTTAACCACCACACCAAACTGGCTGAATAACAACAACTACAACAACCTGCAAATAGAAGTAGAACGACTATGGCAAAAGAAATCAAAAATAGTACCAATAGTTATAGGTACTTTAAGTGCAATCCCAAAACATCTGGAGCATCACTTGAAGACCATCGGCACTGACAAAATCACCATCAGTCAATTGCAAAAGGCAGCTTTACTTGGAACAGCTTCCATCCTGCGATGATACCTTTAACACCGTCAAACAACAACATCTGCCTATCCCAGGGCTTTGGGAAGGACTTGATAGGTAGATACAAATGCCAAACCCAGTCTAAACATCCGGCTGACTGCATGACCAACAATAATAAGTGTCCCAACATCCCAATCAGTAACCTAGGTATCAAAAATATGAAATCCAAAGTAACAACAATTAAAATATGACAAAATTGTAATGAGATCAATAGCATCAAAGTGGAAGCTATAAAAGCATGAACATGAATAGAACACCATCAAGAAAAGTAAGGTTTTTTTTCCTGCCTGGTGCAGGAAAATATAAAGGAATCAGGTTCATGTCTTTGGATGCCACAACCAAAATAGATGCTGTTATTAGAACTACTTAGCTTTTAGTGAAGGAGATCTTCTGATGCAGAGCTCATAGGTACAGTGTTCAGAATTATCAGATGGATCAATATTTTTTCATTCAAGCAATAAAACACTCCAGTTAAAATTTAATGCCAAAGTTATTTAAGTATTTTAGGATTTTCCACATATTCCTTTGTAATGGCCTTTCAACTCTGATGAGCTATAAACAATGAAATAAAGAATTACATTGACATAAGCGTCAATAAGAAAAAAGAGAGAGAAGGAAGACTCAAATTAATGCTCTGCCCTCAGGTCTCTCAAAGTTTTGAAAGGCCCAGAGAAAACCTGCTGGCCCCTAATGGAAACCCTTTTGTGAGGAAGAAGTTGCCGGAACCCATATCATACCATGGTCAAAATTCTTACCATGATCAACCTTTTGTCATTTCCAAATTAAAAAAGAACAGGGTTATATCATCTCTCTCCCTCCGCCAAATGTTGTTGCTGTGGCAAATTTGAGATAGATGGATGTGTTAAATTCATGAAGGGTTTTGTAAGAAATCTCCAAAAGTAATGCTCCACATACATTCATGTTCAAACACCACTTTAATCCTATAAACCTTCCATTTTCTCCCCATTTATTGAGGGGTAAACAGGGGAAATAAACTACCAGAAATGTGTCTTAAGGTTTTGTTAAGCCCTTCGTCCTCTCACGGCTCTGTTATCCCCCCTCCATATTCCTTAAAAGCTGTATCAAATATGATCTGAGGCACAGATCTGACTTGAATAGAAACAGAATATAAACCTATTCATTTGGAGTGCACACTCTCCAATTCTTCCACATTAAACATCCATAATACCTACAAACAATAAATACAATTGTAAGAGTCTGTGATGCATCAAAGAAAGAGGCAAAGTTATTTACAGCTTGTCAAGGTCTTCCTGTGATAGTATAAGAACACTTTGATAATGATGATATAGCACTTAGAAGTAATGATGTACTTATAAGTATAGATGAAACATCTTTAATTTATTTGATAAAGGGGAAACTGAAGTGGGCAGCTTCAGAGAAACGCACAACTTTGTACCTGACTTGCACAGAATGTTTACTCTGAGAATATATGCACTGGCACCAAAGGCTTTGCCACGAACAAAGGAGCCTTTTAATATATAGGTAGACACTGAGGCATAAAGAGCTTTTTGAAATTGAGAGACAGGCTTGTGGCTAACACAATATGTGCATTATCTGGAGGTGGACCATGGCTTCATGCATTGACAGGTCACTATATACCCTTCTGGTGTCATCTCCAAGTTACAGAAGCAGCTAACATTGTTTTCCCCGTCCTCTGCACTGATTTGGAGGACAGCAGAGAGTTCAAGAAGCGCAATTCTTCTCAAGCTGTCATGATGACCTCGTCAAGGACACTGACTGAGGATGAAGAACATTCCAGTAAAGTGACAGAGGCTGTATCCAACCTTGTGCCTTGCAGAAGATTTAGCATAAACTTCTGGAATGTATAATCAGCATGGCCAACAGGGATTCTGGGGTTGAAGTCCTAACATTTCCACAAAGCTTTTACATCTCAAGTTGTCAAATTTTTTAAAATGTATTTTAGGAAATAATTCCTATTGGGGATTTTGCTGGAAGTCGGGTGGTGTAACCATGTGAGTTGGGAAATTACTGAGTCAAGTCTCATCTTAGGCATAAATGCTCATTCTCCATCAATTTTACAGTGGTGTAAAAAGCTCACCTCTTTTCTACATATCAACAAGCATTCTACCTCCAGAAGTCCCATTTGGGGGATTGTTCAAAAATTGGGACTGCATAAGCTATTTTATTTGCTTAATTTTCATTTTTCTTCTCTTGTAAATAGACATAAGTATTAACAATTTAATTGCATAATATTTATCTATATATTCACACATATTAACTGTTACACTGTAAGCTTTTCAGAACTTTTCTTTTATTCTGCATTGAGGGATCCCTATAACAATATGGTTATTATTGTTAATAAATAGCAACAGCAATACAGTTCTCTCACCTAACACATGAAGTTGCCACTGAAATATCTCTTTTAATCTTCAGTAATTGTGAAATTAAGCCCTGTTCTATAGCAAATAACCAAACAAAAGAAAACAAAATGAAAATATGGGGTAGCTTCACTAAGTAGGGAACATTTGTCTACATCCATATGGAAACCTAATAATTGAATGGGTGCCAGTGGAGTAGAGCATTAACAGAAGTTATAGGATTCTTGGACAATTCTATAATATAACTCCTGCAAGCAGAAAAGTCCTAATCCTATATCCAGTCAATCCAGGCCAGACAGTACCTTTCAATGACAGCTTTGACAAGTTATCTACAATATATTTGCAAAAGTGAAAAGTAAGCACTAATATCTGCAACACAAATGTAGCGCACATTATTTACTAACGTGTCATTTCAATCTGTATCCATCAGAGTTCTCAGGGCAGGTAACAGCCCCCAACCCAAAAGAACAAGACAATCAAAACAATTAAAATAAATTAAGAACATTTGTGAAGATCTTATAGATCAAACAGAAAGGGCTTGTTGAAAGAAGAAAGGCTGGATTCCCTTCTGAATCCTAACTTAGTGAAGTGAGAGTGAAGCACAGCTCCTAAAGAGATGCCCATAATAGCCTGAAAGAAATGTCAGAAAATGCTGTCTCCCCGCCCCCCCATGGGTTTCTGAAGTCAGAGGCATCTTTAAGTGAGATTTTTCCATCAACCTTCATGTCTGCACCAATCCAAATCTGAGCAGGTGGACCTTCAGAGAGTCATGTCTAAACCAGGGATGTGCAACTTTTCTTAGGACAAAGACTGCACTTGCCTTTAGAGTGACATGCTAGAAGCATTATTCTAAACTGGTGTTTCTCAAACTTGGCAACTTTAAGGTGTGTGGACTTCAACTTCCAGAATTCCCCAGTCAGTCATGGAATTCCATACATCTTAAAGTTACCAAGTTTGAAAAACAGTGCTCTAAACTAAAGCCAATTCAGTCCCAACTCCCAAAAGCCTAGATGAATTGGGTCTAGATAATAATTATATAGTATTCCAGATGCATCTGTGAGGTTGCCATCTTTTTAATAATCTTTGCCAGAAATTACAGAGCTGAGACTAGTCAAAAGGAGTTGGAAATGTTCTTTAATATTGTTTGTAGAACAGCTTTCCTTAAACAAAAGAGAACATATATAGGAGGGATATTCCTTCCCTGCAGGGAGGCATTCATTAACATAATTCATCAAGCCTGGCTGATTTTATTAGAAAGGACAAGCAAAAAAGAAGCTGATGGTCTCCCTCACCTCTTCAGACATCTTGTCCACATCCTTAGGACTACTAAATTGAAAATAATCCCTAATAATAGGACAAGTTTATTTCATTATATCCTACCTCATAATTGGAGTCCAAATCAAGGCAAACTGATGCAAACTGCTCTGAAGAAGCTATCACCATACCCGACTGCTACAGAATTGGATGCCAGCTTTTAGTACATCTTTATTTATGAGAGTCCTTTCTTAGAAAATAAAAATGGTGGGTCATTGCAGTCCCCAGCTTCAGTCATCTCTTCACAGAGGTAATAATTGTGTAGTCGAGCCAAAGATGCTGTTATTGATCTCCTTCTCCCAGAAAACAGCCATGAGAAAATGTTGATATTCTCCATGGGTTTTCAGTATGGATAAGAGTAAGAGTTAGGCTTCACTTACTATCCATTTATATTAATGGGGGTTAAGCAAATGGCTAGGAGAACCCGAAAATTGGGTACAATACAATGATTTGAGTGTACTAACAAAAGACGAGGTATTTCTCTTTTGTCATGTTTATTTCATTTCCATGAATTTTTACCTTTGCCTTGGTAACCACAATGCATTAAAAAAAAAAACTTATTGTTATGCATCTGTGACCTCAACTCTCAGAGAAGCTTTTTGTCTGGAGATATATTATCAGTTGTATTTATATATAGACTTTACTTGCTGATAGATTATCCTTTAAAATGCAGATATACTCACACCAACATCCTGAGAACCTTTGTTCCTCATATCTTAAGCAGAAATAGATGCCTTAGTTCCTTTCACAGAGGATACCTTTTCAGATCTCTTACCCCCACCCCCACACCTTTCTCAGTGGGTCAAAAACTGGCAGAGAAATTAGTAAAGCATACCAAATTTTTCTGTTGGGGTAGATCTTTCAGACTATCACTTGAAATTCAAATATTCAATAAAGAAGAATGAAGCTTTTAAAATTAAAGTATCTATCATGAGCTTAGTTCTGGCTATGCAGTCTTTGAATGAAACAAAACTAATAGGGATAAGCAGAGTGTTCCATCATGGAGTGTTTGACCCTGGAATAATCTGTTCCAATTTTAGGAGCTACTAGACAACCTGCACCCCTTTGAGTCATCAGTTCAGAGATATTTCCTTACCTAAACAGAGAAACAGAATGACAGTAGACAGGCAAATAAGCATTGGGAGTGGAAGCGACTTCCAATTTCCTACTGGCTTCCCCACTGAACTTTCCTCGTGGGAAGCTGGCAGGGAAGGTCGGAAATATTCCTCCCTTCCTTCCTTCCCTTCCTCCTTCCTGCCTGCTTGCCTAGTAAGTCACCTGTGCACCCTCCCACAATCAAGTTTAGACTTCCTGCTGACTTTCTCATTGACTTGTGGGAAGTTGTCAGGGAGCACTGGAAAGGAGGGTCATGGGACGTTGCTGACCATGGCAGCACAGTGGCAGCACTGAAGTGGCAACAACTTTCCCAAATTTCAAGCCCATAGGAATAATGGGTCCCAGATTTTGGATGCGTTCTGTAAGTTAGCCCATTTGAGGTACCTTGGTTGAAAAATTGTTGCGCTATGATGCACCGTTTTGCCCAATTGAAGGTTACAAACAATGAAACAGACATGAGAATTTTAGTAGTATATAGATTCTGAGATTTTGGGGACCATTTTCAGAATGCTTTTAATTATTTGTTGTTGGAAAGAGCAGTTTCAAGAACAGACCACTTCCAAAACTCTCAGAATGACCCATCTCAAGGTTGGAACAGTCTTCTTCACAGTTGGAATGTTCCATGATGAAACATTTTGCACTACCCCAATTTTTAACAGGATTTCATTTTTGTCTTGAGAGCATAGATTGCACATGAAAAAGGCTGTATTATTTATTATTTTTGGTAGTACTTAGTTTATTAAAGTTCTATGAAAGTAGATACAGCAGAATATTTGTCACAGTGAAATAAGGGAAAGAACAGGTATAGGAATTTGTAGCTGCATCTAGTTTAGCAGTCTCCAAAATTTCAAAAAATGATCTTCCTGAGCCCTGCTGGGAGATTGAAAGCTTGGATCTTCTTCAAGCTGCCCATCATAATACTGCCCCTTCCATAGCACAGCTGAAAGGTATTCTAAAATGAACATCTGCAAATAATCAGCATTTATCAAAACTCCCAGTTTTGCTATTTAGATTTTAGTTTGGTAAGTCTACATTCAAAATCTAAGCATGCCAAATTTAAATTAAGAGAGGCATAATTCAAATGTTTTAGATGCATTTAGTCTAAGGGCAGCTGGCACAATAAACAGTCTGAAAAGTTATCAATTTTCAAACATCAGAAACTATTATCCATGACTATACAATTTTCTGATATTACTATATGCCATCTATCAAATGTCAAATATGAAACATTATTTCAGCTAGCAAATTATATCTTATTCCATCTACAATCCAAAACAGGCCTGATAAGTTCATGAACCTAACCTTCCTATATTGGTATCCTCCAGATGTATTGGAACACAATTCCTAAAATTCTTAGTCAGTAGTTATATTGGTTATGAACTATGTAAATGTCACCCCAATATATCTGGAAGCTACTATGTTGGGGAACACAGTTTTAACTTATTTTCATCAGTAAAAGCCGTAGAGTCAGGTGCCAGGCAAGGAGATGTTAACCCTTTCCTCCATACTGTAGTCTGACAACCTTCCTCATCCTGAAGCTGCTATTACTTCTAAAAGGGAAGTTTGTATTAATGCTTAATGATCCATCCCTTAACTGAAGTAGAATCTAGCATTTTTAACAAAAAAGAAAAAAAATAAAGATGAGTTGGTAGCAAATGTTATCCTTGACCATAGCTCTGAAGATTCAGCACATTCCATTCAATTAATGACAGTTTCACACAAGATCTTTGTGCCTTTTCTGCCCCGCTGTGATCCTACAACATTGTCTCTATTTCAGCTGAGCCAATTTATTTCCAGCTCAGCTGTGATGCATATCAAATTACACTCTAAGTGCTTTCATTTTTCCCCCCATCCTGAAGCTAGTTTGTGGGCAGGATGCTTTCTTTCTCATGTAACCTCACCTCCATCTCTTGGGCACTCTCTGTAGATGGTCAGCGGCCATGGCTTTCTGATACTTGAAGTGCAGCAAAGCAACACTTTGCAATCCTTCTTTAGCACCAGTCCAATTTTTTGAGATCCCCAGACAAATGCACACAACATAAAATAATTTAAAAAAAAGTAGAAGTGGGCAGAGCACTGGTTGGGTTCCAAACTTTGATTGGTTAGCTGGAGAAGACATTGATTGACTCATGATATTCTCAGTATTTAAGGCTCAATGGCAATGAAGATGATTGCCAAGTAGCTTCAGTCTTTTTTGGAGGGGAATACAAGGTATGGAAATACAGCAATTATAAAGCTGTAAAGAATTATCAACTAAGCTAATAGCTTCATTGCAGTGATGAGAAGACAATACTTATTCCACATAGTTTTATCTAAGGAAAAGCCTTCCTCCAGGTGCACAGTTTAACCCAGGCTTACCTTAGTCCTTCTCACTGAGAAGTAGAGAGACCTTAATTTATTTTCAGGCCCTATCAACAGAAATGATTATTAGTAAAGTGCTATCATAAAAAGCTATTTATAGTAGCTATCAGACCTAAAGGTCAGGTTTTACACTTTCCTATCCTGAACAAACTGAGTCCACCTACTGAGATAAATTCCTTGTAAAAAATATATGAGGGACAATAAAACTTCTATCAGTTATGCATTAGGGGCAAGATGTCTGTACTTTCTTTTTGTGAATATTTGAGTTCAAAGTAGAATTCTTTATTCCCAGAAGCCACTGGGATCATCATCAAACAAGAAATTGTGAGAAAAAATGGCACAGGAATAAGGGAGATATTACAATAGCCAAGTTGTATATTTCCCATCCTTCAGCAATGAAATTAAATAAAAACCAAAACAACTGATTTGACTTTAACATTTCTAGAAGAACAATGAATAGCTTTATACTTAAAAAAGCTTTTTATAGGTTTAGTCTGTAGCTCACCTACATTGTTCATGGATTTGAGAAAATCAGAGAAACTATTCAGTTAAACTGCCTAGGCACTGTACTTCATTATATAACGGCTTCTATTTTCAGCTGTTAGGCAAAAGTCTGCATTTGAACATTATGCCTAGAATTGTCTCACTTATGGTAGTCCTAGATGAGCTCATTGGTCTGATATTTACTGCATTTTTTCACTCATATGTTATATTAGCTTGGTGAGGTATGAAGTAGGTGTAAAAACAATGAAGATATTGAAATCTATATATAATACATGAGACTGAATGAATTGAGGAAAGGGGTATATCATGACCTTAGCATTTGACAAACTACAGAGACTCCAAAATATAGGAGTGGGTGACATTTTCAGCTTGGGGTTGCATTTTGTCTTTCTGCCTTGCCTGGAATATTTAGCAGCTAGGTCAGTGAAAAGATTGGTTTATTATGTGCCATCAAGTTGGTACCAACTCTTAGTGACCACACAGATAGATTTTCTCCATGACGATCTATCCCTAACCTGTTATTTCAGGACTCCCAATGTTTTACTCATCGCCACTGTAACTGACTCCATCCAACTTGCTGCTGGTTGTCCTCTTCTTCTCTTTCCTTCCACTTTTCCCATCATCAGAGCCTTCTCTGGAGAGCTAGGTCTTTGCATAATGTGTCTGAAGTAGGATAATTTGAGCCTGGTCATTTGTGCCTTGAGTGAGAACTCTGGGTTGATTTGTTCCAAGCCCCCCCCCCCCACAACACCCTTCTATGGGCAGAGGGGGAAAAAAGGTTGCCCTAAAACTCTGCAAACATGCAAAAAAGGGACATTTTCAGCCTCCTCTATTTCAGAAGGTCTTTGAAGACCACAAATGGGACCCAGGGAACTATTTCCAGCTCTCAGACTGACCTCTTCAGCCATATGTGCTTATTTTTTTCCTAAGCATTATAGAAATTATAATCCCGGCCCACAGACTCAAAGTCTAACAATTATGATAAAAAAGGGAAAAGGAATGAAGATGGAAGAGGAAAACAAATGAGCGCAGAAAGTTAGAGCAAAGTTCAAATGTCCTGTACCTGTTTCTCCTTTGGGCATTGGCTGAGGTCAGACTTGTCTTCCCTGAGCTGTAATGTTGTTCCTAGGAGGCAGGGGACACAACCTCTAAGTAGCCCTTCATTCCCTGGTTGTTCATGCCTCCATTTCTGTAATTAAAATATTCTCCCCCCCCCCCCCCCCAAAATCATTGCTGCCATCAAAGTATACCAGCTTAATGAAGCATAGCTGAGCAGAACTTCTACTACTGCATCCGAAATATTTGTGAAAGAGGACATAAAACTGTTTAGCAAAGTATAAACTGACAGGCATAGGAAAGACAATGCTAATGCTGTAATATTCTGTAGCAGAAATGCCAATCACTTTTCTTTAGTTAAGCAACTTTCTTATTTCCAATTATTTGAGAAAGGCAGAAAGACTCTAAGATATTTTCTTAATTTTAAATTTTACAGTATAGTAGAAATATTTTTCTATAATTCTCTACGTCTTTTTGTTGTGGATTATTTCTTTAATAAATAAACAAAAGGATTTAGAGAATTCAGCTGCATGGTCAGTTGAATCTGTCAGGTCAAATTAGCTTCTATTTTTGATATATCTATATCTACATATCTATATCTTATATATATCCATATCTATATATATCTCACAAATAGAAGCTAATTTGACCTGACAGATTCAGCTGACCATGCAGCTCTAATACCTCCCTATTAAGCAAAGCTATGTTTATAAGCAGAAATCATTATTTTTTCACTGACATAAAGCTGCAGTAATTCCTTGAGATAAGCACAGGTCCTAAGAAAATGTGTTAGTTCACAGACAAATGTTGGCCCTTTTATTTATTTCCCATGGAAGGACCAAATTTTATGTAGCACAAAATTAAACTTGTCTAGTTTCTTAGGATACATTTACATAGCTTTTTATCACTTTTTCATTGTCTATTTTCAAGAGTACATTTTTTAATGTGTAGTTTTAAAATATGTAGCCTCAAATTTGGCCTGACAAAAAGTCTGCACTCTTAGCCTTTGAAATGGTTCTTCATCAACGTAATGGAAAGACTGGACAATATGGTTCTATGTAATCAAGATTCAACTTTTTGTTTAAAAGCAAAGTTATTTTTTTAAACAAAATGCCATTTTATAAAAGGCTTGCTCTCGCCATTTGAAACAAACAGCACATCATGTAGCATACCCATGTAAAGGACGAGATATATCTCATGCATAGAAAAACATATCTGTTTTAGCTCTAGATAAAGAGACATCTGTTTAACTATAAATAAGGAGGCATCTGCTTTCGCTCTAACATAAGGAAACATTTGTTTGTAATAAGCTAATGCATTCCATTCCATTGATAATAACTGGCTAAAATTCTAAAATACAAAACCTTATAAAAGGGGAGACAAGGAGCATTTTTGTGTGTCTGCCCATCCAGAGCTAATGACAACTTTGGGTGAATAAATATATTTGATCTCCACTGATCATCTCAGGGTTTCCTGGAAGGAACCTAAAACCCACTGGACATGTGTGAAAGCTTTAAAATAGAAACATGGATGTGCTGGGGGGGGGGGGGGTAGCAAAATCCCTAAGGATTTGCCCTGGTATGTCAAAAATTCATGCTGGGACTTTGTGTTGCAAATGGACCAAATATTTAGATAATTGTGGCAGGCAGACTTGGCCAAAGATTTTGGTACTTTTCAATATTGTCAGTTACAACTGTTCTGGTGCCATTTTAAGTACTTGATGCCTCAGCAGATTAATTATTGATAGTTAACTTGTCAGATGGAAATTGCCCACACAAATATACAATTGGGCACTTACTAATTTATTGCAAACCCTAGAAGAAATAGCTGAAAGACCTCTGAACTGGCCAGAATTTCAGAATACTTAGCAAAGAGCTGATAAAAATCCTGATGCTTATCATATCAGGCTGGTAAAAGCTGAGGATTATAAATCCTGCTTTTGTCAATCAGGCAGCACTTGATATCAGGCAATTATTTTTAAAACAATTTTATCTAACTGGCCAAGCTTAGATATCATGGAATTGCACAGAATAGTTCACTTTGTTTTTTATGAAAGAAAGAAAGAGAGAGAGAGATGTTATATTGTCAATGTTGATAGAAACAAGGCGCCAGTATTTTCTGTTTGTAAGCATTTGTCGGTGTAGATTTTTGTCTGTATGTGTATAAAATAAAATACAAAAAAGAAAAAATGTCAGGTTGAGGAACTGTTTTGAGTTGTGGAGAGAAAGTTTAAAAATTGGCAGGTGAGTCTATCTCTTTAAAAGTGGAATCTCTCTGTAGTAATAAAAGAATGCCTGCAAAGTGAATGCAGGCTCTGGTCACACTTGCATCCACCCTTCATTCTGGTGTGCATAAGTCTTGTGGATAGTTTGTGCATTCTGATTTGTGTAAGTTGAGTGCACATTAGAAGAAAGTCAAGAGGTTTTTGTTGTTTGTTATTCACTTTACACTGTTTAAAGTGTGTGTGTTGTTTTCATGGCATATTGAACAACTTCTCTTCTCTGCCACCCTTAAAAAAAATGCTGTGTGTATATATGTGAGATGTTCTCACCTCTGGTGATCAGGGTTGTTTGTCTGATTTCCTAGCTACATGGGAGGAATTGAAGACTACATGCCCTGGTGGGCTGTGCTTGTTGGGACTTGGGTGAAAGAGGGTGTGCTGCAATTAATCTGGGAATCTATCTGTTCTGCTTTTTCCCTTTGTTATTGAATGCATCAGGAAAACAATGGATAAAGCATGTTGCTGTTGAATTGAATGTAACTAATGAATGTCATGGAAAATATTTGTGTGGTCCTTAGGAAAGTGTGTTCGGGAAAGTGTGTGAACTCATTGGTTGCAAGCTTGAAAAGTGTGGGAAGTCCTGTGCTCTGTTAAGATGTGTGGCTCATGCATAAGTGGTCAATGTTTCTCAACCATGGCTACTCAACCAAGGCCAAGTCCTTTGCATTTGCACCAAGATTTCATTGAGTGTCTCTACATGTGTAGAATGCAAACCACGTGAGACTGAGATTGGCTTATCCTTGCATTTTTGAGACCGAACAATTGATTTCTGCTGAATTACCATCATTTAGAAACTACAAATTTGTTTCCAGTGGCTATTTTGTTTCAGGCTTTTTTTTGGGGGGGGGGGAGACTACCGGATTTTATTTTATCCCCAGGGACCGTTTCTGTCTAACTGTGGCGGCAACACAGCAGCTGCCAACTGGAACTTCGCTTCTTCATTGCCAGCTCCTCTGATGCAGCAGTTTCTTGTCCACGCTGTACCGGATGAGTATATGGGAAGGGGAGGAATCAGCTAATGAAGTTGTTTTATTGAACATTTTGATAGAGGTGAGCCTTATGTTACATTATAAATTGAGGGAAAAGATTACACATGTTTACTTGATACCAGAGCATCTTGTTCTTCACTGGCTGTGCACCCAGGGGAAACTGATTTTAAATTACAAATTTTAAAAAGGATTTGATGTTGAGGATTCTGTAAGCCTTGGGTACCAGTGTTTGGCAAGCTGACTAAACTTTTTGTGGCTCTTACTACTAAAGACACGCCTAACAAAACACAGCCTACCAAGGTGCTGCACCAGCCTTTGACCCAAGTTAAACATGCGCTTACCCAAGCGCCAGCTTTGGACTTCCCTAATTATGAGAAACCTTTTGTTCTCTCTGTTTATGAACAACAGGAAGTGGCTTCAGGAGTCCTTTGGCTGCTACTGTCCTCCTTGTTCAAATATCTAAAGACTTGGTTATGGGTTTTCCATTGGCTGTTTTTGTTCCTTATGAGGTTGCTGCCATTTTCCCTGAATGGCAGACTCAAGCCTTTACGTATCAGCATTTAGCTACTTATGAAGCAGAACTTTTAGCTGCTCCAACCTTGATTTTGAAGTGATGTACAACTTTGAATCCTGCAACTCTGCTTCCTGCGACTGCAGATGGAGGAAGTTACCAACATGTCTGTTTGGTACCTGGTACAGAAACCTCATTCAGATCTTATGAATATGCCCCTACAACATTTGGACTCTGAACTCTTTTTGGATGGCTCTTCCTTTGTGGTTGACAGAGTCCATTTAACAGGGGCTGCAATTGTTTTGTTTTTTTCTTTTAATCTGCTGGACGGAACTCTTCCCATCTTCCTTGGGAGCCCGAGCAGCTGAACTTATTGCCTTAACTTAAGCTTGTACTGCCAGAGACAAAACTGTTACTATCTATAATTCTAAGTATGCCTTTGTTATTTGTCATGCCACAGGAGCCTTATGAAAACAGCGGGGGTTCATTGCTGCCAATGGCTCCTGTATTGCTCATGATCCCTTGGTATTGGCTCTTTTGGATGCAATCCAGCTTCTTTCCCTCATAGAGGTTGTCCATTGCTCTGCACATCAGCATGATGATTCCATGGTGACCAAGGGATACTCTGATGCTGTTGCTAAATGGATGGCCACTCAATTCCCCTCCCTGTTGCAGCTCCAGTGTTTCATCTTCACCCTTAAATTATGGTGATTTTGTTGAAAGGGGATAAGAGGAAGAATGGAAGACTAAATCTGAAGCAATCTTCTCTGACCAAATGTGAAGAGTACCTGATGGCCGACCTGTAGTGCCACTAAAATTTCTTCATTTGTTATGTCTTCTCACAGAAGAAGAGCCACAAAAGGGGGATGACCATGGGCACAAGTCCTTTTTTCTCATTTACAAATGGACTTCATCGCTTTACCTAAAGCACAAGGTTTTCAGTATGTCCTTGTTTGTAGAGATCAGCTGACTCTTTGGACTGAAGCTTATCTGTGTCCTTGTGTAACAGCCATGGAAGTAGCCAGGGAACTGAAAACCTTATTAGGAAAGCTATGCCTTGAGACTTGTTTAAAATGGCTCCAGGTATTATCTATTGCTTTGTTTCATTTGCTTGTTAGACCCAGAAAGGATTATGGGTATCACCATTTGAACTCTTGTTTGAAGGACCACCAGATATCATTAAGGGTCTTGACCAGATACCCTAACTCTCTGGGGGAGGGGAGACTTGTCTTTATATTTATGCTCTCTTCACAGGATCCTTAAAACAGTTTTGGAGGAATAATGCCCTCCTTACAGTCCATCCCTCTTGAGGAGAATTTGCATCCTTCTGAACCAGGTGCTCAGGTGTGAATCCAGCATTTTACCAGGATTTCTCCTTTCCAACCCAGGTGGAAGGGTCCATTCCAGTTTTTTCTAACTACCCCCACAGCTGTCAAGGTAGCTGAATGACCTGCTTGGATTCATTATACCCACATCAAACCTGCAGTAATTGATTTCAGCCCAGCTGTAAGATAACCTCGGTCAGGTCCCACCTATATGACTAAGATGTGACCTAGATCAGGACGAGTGGAACATTGCCTGCTTATTTGACTGATACCTGGAGAATTCACTCACCTGCATTGGACATAGTTATTTTTCTGAAGTCTTATTTTGTAATTTGATAATTGTTATTCTAGTGTTGTGATTATTTTATGCAACCTGTGCCTTCCTATGTTGCTGCTTTCTATTTTTGCTTTATGCCCTGGGCCTCTAAACCCATCACATTAGAATGCTGCATTTGCCTGCTCACCCAATGGAGGGTGTTCCCCTATTTGGCATTCCTTTGGGGTTTAATAGCACTATGCTCTTCAGCTTATATAGTTCATCTATTAACACTGTAAAGGACAAGCTAATAAATATATGGACCCTTACTGAATTCCTTGACCAAGAGAACATGGATTGTATTTTGAGAAATCCCCCTTGAATCAATGCAACTTTTGTTGGTGACTGATTGTGTATTTATGAGGTCCCTGCTGATGTAAAATCCAGAACAGTCCCACAGTCTGGGTGGTTTTGGATATGTGAAAAGACAGTGTATGAAATTTTACCCTCTACATGGTATGGGACTTGCACTCTAGGGGTCTTGGTTCTGGCTGTCAATATACACCCTCTTCCCATCTTTTGGGTTGGTACTGTAACTACCCTTTCTACATTTACCATACCATACTTAATGCTTTAGTGGAACGGCAATCTTCTTTACACTCTTTATTTTGATGGTTTATGCCCCCACTAGGGATTGCTGAGTTGGAATTTGCCCTTCTTAATATATCAGTATCTCTTGAGCTTTTTGCTAATGCCACAGCAGATACAATTATTAAGCTACAAGCAGAAGTTACTTCAATTTCACAAGTAGCCATCGAAAACCATATGGCTCTGGATTTTATTTTATTAGCTCTTATTAATCCAGCTGTTGTACTTATGTAGACCAACAAAGCAAAGTCCTCATTGATGTTCCGGTTATTCTACAACAGTCTACCAAATTCCATGCCATCACACAGACTGATGCTTCCTTACTTTCCTTCTCTAATCTCCGGCTGTCACTTACTTCTTGGCTACCTAATCTTGGGTGGTTGAAATCTCTCTTTGTGTCTGTTATTTTTATTATCTGTTCTATGTTAATATTTTGCGGTAGTTTTTATTGCTTAAATGGCCTGTATTCTGTGTGCCCTCCTGCCCACAATGTTTTGTTTTTCCATTGGGCTACAATGCCATCACTCATTGCTGCAGAAATAACAGCCATTAGGGCTAAACTGGGCTGCATGTACAAAGGGGAACAACTCTACCAGGAACTAATGAGACCTTAGAGACTATGTCTCTGTAAGAGTCAAAGGGGGGAGTGTTCAAATATTTTTCTTATATGTTTACAGTAAGTTTAAGGACTGCCATTTTACAAAAGGCTGGCTCTCGCCATTTGAAACAAACAGCACATCATGTAGCATACCCATGTAAAGGAAGGCATATATCTCATGCATAGAAAGCACATCTGTTTTAGCTCTAGATAAAGAGACATCTGCTTAACTATAAATAAAGAGGCATTTGCTTTCACTCTAAGATAAGGAAACATTTGTTTGTAATAAGCTAACACATTCCATTCCAATAGAGGTGAATATGTGTAGCTCAGGGTGTGAGTGACTGTGGAGTCCTTGGGGTTCTCTGAGCTTGGCTGTTTTCTTGCAAACGTTTCATTACCCAGCTGGGTAACATCTTCAGTGCTAGAATGGAATGGGGTTTGCTCTCTGTTTATATACAGTGGCATGCCCTGCCTGTGTTGGTGGGGGTGGGGGTTTTGTTTTATTTTTTCCCTCTGGTAGTTCCTTGATTAGGGTATTGTTTACTGCTGATTGTATGTCTGGTGATAATCTTGGCGTTAATCTCTGATTATCTGGGTGATGATTGCTGGTGAGGAGATGTTCTGGTCTATTGTTTTCCTTTTTATTGTCTCTTTTGAATAGTGTGTAGATGTTGTTTATCTCTATGTGCCTGTTGATGGCTGCCTTGTCTGAATACCAAGCTTCCAGGAATTCCCTTGCATTTTCGGATTTAGCTTGGTCTAAGATGCTGACAGTTTCCCAGTTGAATCTATGGTTAAGTCTGTCCATGTGTTCTGAGATTAAGGAGTTTTCATTGTGTCTTCTGACTGCTAGTTTGTGTTCATGGATGTGCTCTGCTAGCCTTCTGCCTGTCTGTCCTACATAGTGGTTGTTGCAGTCCTTACATTGTATGTTGTAGATGACTCCTGTTTTTAGTTCCTGGGCTACTGGGTCTTTTGGTTTGCTTGAGATGTTTTGGAGAGCTTTAGTTGGTTTGTGTGCTATGGAGATGCCATGTGGTTGTAATAGTCTATTGGTAGTTTCTGAGACGTTTTTGATGTATAGCAGTGTTATTCTTTCATAGTTTGTGTCAGTTGTGTTGTAGTAGGTTGAGTGGCCAGGCACTTTTTGAAAAGTTGCATGGATATCCATTTTGTTGGAAGATGTTGTAGATCACCTATACAACATCTTCCAACAAAACCTATACAACATCTAGACCACCTATGCAACAACTTCAGCTAAATCCAAAAATGTGAGGGAATTCCTGGAAGCTTGGTATTCAGGCAAGGCCACACAAAACCCCCACCCCCACCAACACTGGCAGGGCATGCCACAGTATATAAACAGAGAGCAAACCCCATTCCATTCTAGCACTGAAGATGTTAGCTAGCTGGGTAACAAAACCACAGCAAGAAAACAGCCAAGCTCAGAGAACCCCAAGGACTCCACATTCCATTCTGTAACAATTGGTTAAAATTGGCTAAAATACTAAAATACAAAACCTTATAAAAAGGGAGACAAGGAGCATTTCCGCGTGGCCACCCATCCAGAGCTAACAACAACTTTGGGTGAATAAGTATATTTGAGTTCCACTAATCATCTAGTGTGTGTTATTGGACTTCTGGTTTGGCACAAACCCAGAAAGGGAAAAGAAGGTTCTGATCCTTCTGACAGTCAGTTGAATCTGTCAGGTCAAATTAGCTTCTTTTTGTGATATAGTTATGATATATGTGTGTATGTATGTGTGTATACATGTGCGCACACACACAATATCATAACTATATCACAAAAAGAAGCTAATTTGACCTGACAGATTTGACTAACTATGCAGCTATAATACCTCCCTATTAAGCAAAGCCATGTTTATAAGCAGAAACCATTATTTTTTCACCGACATAAAGCTGCAGTAATTCCTTGAGATAAGCACAGGTCCTAAGAAAATGTGTTAGTTCACAGACAAATGTTGGCCCTTTTATTTATTTCCCATGGAAGGACCAAATTTTATGTAGCACAAAATTAAACCTGTCTAGTTTCTTAGGATATATTTAGATAGCTATTTATCACTTTTCATTGTCTATTTTCAAGAGTACATTTTTTAAAGGTATAGTTTTAAAATGTGTAGCCTCAAATTTGGCCTGATTAAATGTTTGCACTCTCAGCCTTTGAAATGGCTCTTCATCAATGTAATGGACAGACCGGCCAATATGGTTCTGTGTGATCAAGATTCAACCTTTTGTTTAAAAGCTGAGTTATTTTTAGAGATATATAAGCTTATTTTACTTCAATGGTTTTTCTTTCTTTTCACATGTATGTATTCTGCTTTTCCCCCCTTTTGTTGTAGCTGTACTAAAGCTATGTATGTATGTCATATATGAAGAGGTTCTTTATTTAAACAGGTCTAAGAGCAAAAGTGAATTTTGCAGTTTCTTCTGTAATTCTTTTGTGCGTCTGGGTCAGGTCTACCATTATGGAGGACGAGGGGGGAATTTTTCTGTCTGAAATCTGAAGTAATATTATATCTCAGAAACCTAGACCTTTAAGTGGAGAAGAGATAGAACTGCATGCATCATGGGGTTTTGTTGTTGTTGTTTTTAATTAAGAACCAGCAAATGTTTGTCAGGTTTTATTTATGTGTCATACAAAACTTGTACAAGATTTTCAAACTAAATAATTATAATTCTAATGTTTCCCCTCCACAATTTTTATGGAGGCTGTAATGGGCCAAAAAGGCTTAGTTTTATCCTTTGCCATTGTTGTATCACTCTGTTCAGTAGTATCTAATTTCTTCATTAATTATCTTCTTATCTTGTTTCTACAGGAATGCTTGTAGTTATTTTACTTTTAAATGTGCTATTTAAATATTTGGGCTGGGAGGGGTAAGATAAACTACTGTAATGAATAAAATGGAGAATGCTATTTCTTCTATCTTGGAAGGCAGGTACATAAGACCTGGGCTGGACTAATAACACTAAACTCAGTCTGGAGCCAAAGGAGGAGGGAATAGTCATTGATTGATTGATTGATTGATTGGTGCATTCACATCACAATTCAGTAGAATAAAAACACAAGAGATAAAATACAAAATATGAAGTATAAAATATAAAATTATAAACATATGTCTAGATTACAAATAAAATTTTTTACTTCATTTGTCACAGCCAGGAAATCAACAAAATCTCCATAATAGGCTCTGTTTTGGCACTCTGTCACTATATGTTGGATAGTTTGTTTTTCAGCCCCACAATCACAATTCGGCAATCTCATTTTGCCCCACTTATAAAGGGCATCTGCACATCAACCATGGCCCGTGCAAATTCTGTTCAGTGTTGTCCATAATGCATAGGACTGGTCAAAGCCAGATGGTTACTCTGAGATGCAGAGCAAACTTTGACATTGTGGGGGGTAATTTTCTACCCAGTACTGTTTCCACATGTTGTGGATATTAAAGTCATCTTCTACAAGTGATTTAGTAGTTGAAATGGCTGGATGTCTAGATCTTAGCCTATTTCGCTCCAGGCAGATTACATCACTCAATATTGGTAGCTGGGGATTATCAATAATCTTCCGGTATTCTTGAAGGAGGGCATTTTTCCATCTTACATCCAGGGGTGCTATATGACTCAGAATAGGCAGCCAGTATGTGGGAGTAGATCGTATTGTCCCACTGACGATACGCATTGACTCATGCAGTCGTGCATCAATCCTGCTTGTGTGCAGACTGTTAAGCCACACTGGGGCACAGTACTCTGCTGCTGAGTACACCAAACTGAGTGCAGACACTTGCAACGTATCCGTCGCCGAACCCCAACTAGTGCCGCATAATTTGTGTAAGATGTTATTTCTACTTCTCAGTTTGGCAGCAGTCTTCATCAGATGTTCTTTATAAGAAAGCGTCCTGTCTAAAGTAACTCCGAGATACTTAGGATATATGTTATGATTAAGTCGATTTCCCTTAAATCTCTGCCTGCTGATCTATTGCAGAGATGGAAGCATGTTACTTCCATCTTAGTTGGATTAGGCTGCAACCTCCACTTACGAAAATATTTATCCAGTATTTCTAAATCAGTAGTAAGAACATCCTCAGTTGTCTCAAAAGATTTATGTTGGGTGGCTATAGCCCAGTCATCCACATAGCCAAGCTTCCAGGACTTTGTATAGGGTATGTTGGCTATGCATAGATTAAAAAAAAAAGGGTACAAGAACCAAGCCTTGTGGTAAGCCATTATTTAGTATTTTAGGGACACTAAAATCATTTAAAGACTTAAGAGAAAATGCATTGTCAGAAAAGAATAAAAATACATCATGAACTTTGCCGGCTTTGTATATGCTGATTTATACATATAGGTGTACTTTTTAAAAATTGCTATAATTCAGATGCAATACCTCTTATCATAGACAGTTTCCACTCCAGGTGCTAAGCCAGGGGTTGGCTGCCTATAGCCACAGTGCTGCATGCAGTCCTCTAAGGGGCCTTCAAAGATACCTCTGGCTATGATTTCTGAAAAGAAATGGCAGTTTTCCACCATTTTGACATAGGGAACACATGAAAATTCTGGTGTAAGCATCAACTCTGAAATAAGCGTATTCAAGTAAACAGAAATATAGAATCTCCCCCAAATTCACCCCAAGTGCAGTCTTGTTTACATATATGAACCAGAACTTTACAGTCCTCTGCCAGTGCCACCAGGGGAGGAAGGCTAATATCCAAACTCCCCTGTTTCTACTAGCAGGACTGCTAGTACAGATTCAGAAGATTATGCCAACTCTATCTATTAGGGCTGTATGAAGCTTTGAAGGATGCTCTCCATTGATCAAAATTTTAACTGAAATGCATCTTCCAAATAGCTTCAGAAAATATTAAGGCACCTGGCAGAGTTCAACCAATGGTCTTCTGCACTTTCTGCTTTGCTGAAATCTAGGTATGTTATGCCTATCACTTTCCGATGGTCAACTAAATTAGTCACTCTATCAAAAAAGCGGTCATGATTTGGCATTATTTGTTCTTGACAACCCCTGGTGACTCTAGTCACTTGAAGTGAGTTCCATAATGTATGAAATCCTTTCATCTCAAGTGGCTGATGAGTTTAATCGGCAACCTTAAGCTGGCCTTTGCATTGACAGACTGGTCTGGTCCAGCCCAGTCTGGACCTCAAGAATGAAGCCTGCTAAAGGCACAAGAAGCCCATGGACCTTTACCAGATCCAAGACACTGCACTCAGCCAGGGTAAATAAACTTGGCTTTTGAGGTGAAGGCCAAGATATATATTTTTTAATTATTGAGCTTTGTGTGCACATTATAAAACCATTACAGAACAAAAGCATATAACATTCCAAATTAGAAAAAGGCAGTTGATACAAAGGGGCAATAAAATAAATAATACATTAACTAGCTGCAGTGTTCTGTGTTCATAGACAGTAATAGAGCCATATACATCAGAGGCCATAAAATGCATACATTAGAAAACAGAGTGCTGTGGTTACAGAGTCCTTGTCTTGTTTCTTCCTAGATCTTCAAGGTCAATTGGCAAGAGGGGGTGACGGCTATATTTGCCATTTAAGTCCTTATTGACTGAGAAAGAGAAACGCCAACCTCAGATACCACGGTGGCAGGAAAAAGATGAACACTTCATTTCTCATGAAGACATTTAATGCATAGCCAAAGGAAAAGCTGAAGGTTATTATGCATGACCATTACCATGGGGGTGGAATAAAATAGGGAGCTGTGTCTTCTGCTCATTGAGAAGTTGACACTTACATTAGACTCTCAGTGTGCAAACATCCCTATATGCACATGCTTCCTCTTTGTCTCCCCCACCACACATATTCAGCATAGGTTACAAAAGCATATACAGTGTGTACTTGTACATTCTGTAGATACAAGTGAAGAAACTTCATTAAAGAAAGTTCTATCACCATTTCCACCAAAGCAAGGTATGAAGGGGTGAAGCCAGCAAGCCAGAATGTGCTCAACCCATCTCATCTAATTTCAGTCAACATTGACAGAAGCGTATGCATTTATGAACATATTCTTTTAACTTGTTAATTTCCTAATTGTTAATCATTTAATATAAAATTCATAATTTGGCTCAAACATTGCTCTAAGCCAGTATTTCTCAAAGTGTTGTTCAAGGAACCCTGGGGATCCCCAAAGACCCTTTCAAAGGTTTGTGAAATCAAAATTATTTGCCAGTCTATGTTGAAAAATAATACAGTATTAAAATCCCATCAAACAATCATGAGAAGTGGTAGTGGCTGAAAATGTGTCAACTTTAATGTTTAACTCAGTAAATATCGATAAATATAACCCATACAAACAAAAGCTCTTTTGGGGTCCTGCATAATTTTTAAACGTGGGAAGAGGTCCTGAGAAAATACATTTAAGAAACACTGCTCTAAGCCATCATGTGATTTCTTTGGTTTTGGCTTAGTATGTTGTGTATGAACCATGATTAATGTAGGTCATAGTTATAACTTATGCATTAAAGCAGGAGTGGGCCACTCAGAATCCAGACAACAATCCCCATATTTCCTTTCAACCTCAGAAGAACCAGGACATCACCTAATGAAGTTTGGGTGCAAAAATCACTGATGACATGGACAACGACTGCCTCAAGAGAAGGCATCTTTTCTCATGTTCATTTATCTCACATTTGCATTCAAACAATTCTGTCTCACAAAGTGTTCTCCCTCATATGCATACATTTTAAAATAAAATATTTTTATTGCTCTTAGTATACAGAAAATAAAAATTCAGACCGAACAATTAAAATATATGAAAAAATAAATATGAATGGATATATGGATATATTAATAAAATAGAGAGAAACAGAGATAAGAAAATAACTTATCAAGATTTGTAAATAAAAAATTAATTCTTGACTGTACAGAAAGCTGCTGGTCCTTATCATTCTGGGAGTGAACCAGAGTCTTTCCATCAAATTAAAACAGTCTTTTTAGCTATAATCCAAACATGACTGATCTAGAGTAATCAATCTAGATAAGTTCATATTTGGTATATGGTTCAATATTACAGTACTGTGCAAAAGTTTTAGGCAGGTGTGAAAAAATGCTATAAAGTAAGAATGCTTTCAAAAATATATATTGTAATTGTTTATGTTATCAATTTACAAAATACAAAGTGAGCGAACAGAAGAGAAATCCAAATCAAATCAATATTTGGCGTGACCATCCTTTGCCTTCAAAACAGCATCAATTCTTCTAGGTACACTTGCACACAGTTTTTGAAGGAGCTCAGCAGGTAGGTTGTTCCAAACATCTTGGAGAACTAATCACAGATGTCCTGTGGACATAGGTTGCCTCAAACCCTTCTGTCTCTTCATGTAATCCCAGACAGACTCGATGATGTTGAGATCAGGGCTCTGTGGAGCAAAACCATCACTTCCAGGACTCCTTGTTCTTCTTTATGCTGAAGATACTTCTTCATGACATTGGCTGTATGTTTGGGGTCGTTGTCCTGCTGCAGAATAAATTTGGGGCCAATCACATGCCTCCCTGATGGTATGGCATGATGAATAAGTATCTGCCTGTATTTCTCAGCATTGAGGACACCATTGATCTTGACCAAATCTCCAACTCCGTTTGCAGAAATGCAGCCTCAAACTTGCAAGGAACCTCCACCATGCTTCACTGTTGCCTGCAGACCCTCATTATTGTACCACTCTCCAGCCCTTTGACGAACAAACTGCCTCCTGCTACAGCCAAATATTTCAAATTTTGACTCACCAGTCCAGAGCACCTGTTGCCATTTTTCTGGACCCCAGTTCCTATATTTTCGTGCATAGTTTAGTTGCTTAGCCTTGTTTCCATGTCGGAGGTATGGCTTTTTGGCCGCAATTCTTCCATGAAGACCACTTCTGGCCAGACTTCTCTGGACAGTAGATGGGTGTATCTGGGTCCCACTAGTTTCCTCCAGTTCTGTGCTGATGGCACTGCTGGACATCTTCCGATGTCGAAGGGAAGTAAGCATGATGTGTCTTCCATCTGCTGCATTAAGTTTCCTTGGCCGACCACTGCGTCTACGGTCCTCAACGTTGCCCATTTCTTTGTGCTTCTTCAAAAGAGCTTGAACAGAACATCTTGAAACCCCAGTCTGCTTTGAAATGTTTGCCTGGGAGAGACCTTGCTGATGCAGTATAACTACCTTGTGACTTGTTGCTGTGTGCAGTCTTGCCATGGTGTATGACCTGTGACATGAAACTGTCTTCCACAACCTCACCTTAGTAGCAGAGTTTGGCTGTTCCTCACCCAGTTTGAAGCCTACACAGCTGTTTCTGTTTCAGTTAATGACTCTGTTTCAACCTACATATGAAATTGATGATCATTAGCACCTGCTTGGTATAACTAGTTAATCATACACCTGACTCTAATCCTACAAGATCCCTGACTTTGTGCAAGTGTACAAAGTGTGCAAGTATAAGAATTGATGCTGTTTTGAAGGCAAAGGGTAGTCACACCAAATATTGATTTGATTTAGATCTCTCTTCTGTTCACTCACTTTGCATTTTGTAAATTGATAAACATAAATAATTACAATATATATTTTTGAAAGCATTCTTACTTTACAGCATTTTTTCACACCTGCCTAAAACTTTTGCACAGTACTGTATATTAACATATTTAATTTTGCTTTTGAGCACCATATTAATACATTTATAAATGTTAAACCAAAATAGGGCAACCATGAGGCAAACCCAAAACATATGTGGCAAAGTCCCCTCCACTATCTTGTACTTCTGACAGACCGAAGTTGTCCTCCAGCCATATTAAACTTCATCTGGTACGTTCATATACTAAAAAAAGAATACTTCGTTAAACACATATTAAAATATTAATCATAATAAACATATTAAAATCAAAAGAGACTTATTTAGCATTTATTTATTTATTTATTTATTTATTTATTTATTTATTTATTTATTTATTTATTTATTTATTTAATATGCATGCTGCCCATCTCCCCCAGTGGGTGAACCTTAAGTAGGTTTTAACATACTTACAACCTAACCCATTGATGTCAGGTTCAGCCCAAAGAACTCCAAGAGACAATGCAAATACAGTTCTGTTGCATTTATTAGCTACAACCTCCAGATGGAAAATCTCCCCAGACTGAACCCTAGTTCCCAAGCCAGCCAGCCACAACACCATGAATTCCTTAGGGGAGGTGCCGGCCTCATCTTCTTGAACTTCCCATGCTCCCATTGGGGGCTAAGAACACGCTAATCTCCCTGAGCCTGGCCTTCATAAGTCCATTCCATCACATCTGGAGACATCATACCCCTGATTTCTTTGCCTACAAATCTGGCAGAGAATTTTGAAAGACCAGTTGTGTTCTAGTCTGTTGTTAATTGATTGGCTGTTGGTAACAGTATGGCATGAATCTTTCCCTCCTACCTTTTATTGCCCAGGATCTTTATGACTTTATGTCTCCCATACAGTTGTCTCTGACATCCCTGAAGTTGTATTTATTTTTTAAATTGTTTTCTTTAAATCTTTGCATTTTTGCAGTATGCTTTCTTGAAGTAAATAGCATTTCATTCATCCTCCATCTGAAAGGTATTTTTTCCCCTCTGAAAGCAAGATATTAGAATTGGGGCATGGTCTACATATATCATTGAGCAAATCTGCACTTCTTTGATAGGTGGTATGAAAGCCTTAGAGATCTACCACATATCAATTCTTGAGTATGTTTGGTGTCTTGCTGAAAAAAATGTGTAGTTTCTCATTTTGGGATTCTTTAATCTCCAAGCATCGGTCAAAGCCAATATATCCATATATTGAAAAACCTTTCTTGGAAGCTGTCCTCCTTTTTCCCCCCTTGGGATGATTTGTGTAAGCTTGGATCTAGCACTTCATTCATGTCTTCTATGATAATTATTTCCTCCTCTGCAATTACTGTTAACATCTGGAAGAATCTTTCATAGAATTGTTCCTTAGCTATGTTTGGGCACAGATGGATGCCAGTGTTAAAACCTTGCCTTCTTTTCTTAATTTCAGGATTAAAATTCTTCCTTTTTTGTCTTTTGACTGTTGTAGTACTTCTTAGGAAGGTGATTTAAGATAAAGTACTATTCCATTTTTCTTTGTCTTACCTGATGCTGTATATTCCTGGCCAAGGAGCTCTTTTATCTTCCTGTACCTGTCTCCATTGCATGCCTCTGCCTGATCAAGTTCAGATGGCCACCTACACTCAAATCAGGAAATGTCATGCCCTTAGCAGGGAGCAGGGTGAGATACCTGGCATTACAAGTAACTTCACAGGAATGATCCTGAGGTCTAGTTTCATGAAAGCAAAAATATATCCCAATCTACCCTCTCACACTATCATTCACACTATTGTGCTCCTCCCCCTATTTGCAGTTATACCCCTGACAACATACAATTGGTTTCGCTCATAAATGTGCATAGATGTCCCATCAGAAAAATGCATCTCTTGAAGGTCCCTGACTCTTCCATTGAATCTCGCATGATGGTCTTTGTGTGCCAAGAGAATGAACTCGTGAGAACAGATTGTAGTGCATGCTATATATCTTAAACAAATGTCAGCAATAATTTCTTTTTGTTTAATGGCAAACCTTATTCCACAGGCAAGCCTACACCCAATTCCAATTTACTTTGTAAGAACTAATTACTGTTGGTTGTTAAATAGTGACCTCTATAGCTAAACCACCCAAAATCATACAACCTATACATTATATTCTGTACAGAATTTGTTCTCTCTTTTTCTGTTTCCAGATGTCAACCATTTTCACAAGCTGTGATTGCTTTCCTGTTCTTTCTCTTGCTTTCCAAACTGCAATATTGCTCATTTATTTCATTGCAAACAGAGAACAGTTCTATTTATAGCTCTACTACTGGGCAAATGATGACCACATATTTGTCTGCCTCTTTTTTCTCCTGCCCACCTCACTTCTTATTCCTCCCTGCTCCTTCCCCCTTTCCCAGTCCTCCTCACAGCTGGTGTTTCTTAGGAACATGTGTGTGGGTAGTTTGTGCACAAAACTTTTTGTTATTATTTTGTGACTGAAATTCTAGAAGCCTGGAACTTACAAAGGGTATGTGCTTCCCCCTCCCAGTTGCCTGTAGCTGTCTGACACATAAAAAAGCAGATGTGAGTTGTCAGGGATTATCCCCCACCCCACCCTTGATATGAATATTCCAGAAGGACAGAAGCAAAACACATGAGAAAAAATCAATACAGGTGAATTTTCCTCCTTTGATACTTGTCTTCAACTGTGTTTCAGAAATTATTTTTTCCATGTATGATCAATCAAACAAAAAATAAAAATGGCTGGTGCTTTCTCCCTATATTTTTCTTGTAGAGCTCTATTCTATAAATACTATCTTAGCACCAACAGAAAAGATGCGCTATGATGCATCTAAACTGCCATCAAAAGATACTTTATTGAAATACTTAGGTAAACCCAAAAGAATTTAAGTTCTTGACAGCTACCACGAATGATTAACCTTTATAACATTATGAAAAAGTCAGGATCTGCTGTATCCAAGTAACCATTTTGTGTGCTTGTGTACAGAGAGTATATGCGAAATTCAACTCCTCATCAAGGACAATTCATTTTCTAACAATCCTCAGTTTGACATTAATTTTCCCCCCTCTTTATCAAATTGCAACTGTGCAAAACTAATTAGTTTCCAATCGTCCTGGATGTTCCCCTCACCCGCGCTCTGGCTTCATTTAGTTTATTGTGAATTTGTATGCATGAAACATAATTAAAGTGTTTTGTTAATGCGGATGACCCTAAATGGACAAATTCAAATTGGAAGGGGAGAGACATGGCGAGAAAAAAACAACAACTCTATAAATTTAGGAAATGGCCTAATAAACTAGAAATGTACTATTTTTGTCTACACCTGGCATAACAATGAGGAATAATACTTAACTGCTATTATTTCTTGCAGTCTTTGAGATGGGGAAAAACCCTATGTAGCTTCCTACAAATTGAGTAATAAACAACTATATGGAGAACCTTTTCAAAAAGTGTTATCAGCATGCAGCACAGGAAATGAAAGAAGAGCCATTTTGCTGCATAATATTGATCGGTGTATGTGTGCATGTATGTGTTTTCATAATGGCAAGAAAAGAGTGTACAAGTCAATTTTAACCCATGGTTACATTCTTCTTAGCCTTTTCCTTACTGCTAACTGTTCTAAAGTGTGTTGCAACCAAAGTAAATTATACATCAACCATCTTGGTAGGAGGGGGTCCCTTCTGCACTAAAATAACAATCCGTTTTCATTGGAATGATCTTGGATAGTTGTGTTATCTTCTCCAGAATTTATCACCTATCAGTTAAGAATCATATAATTTCCACAAGGTCTACAAACCTGTACATGATATTAATCTGTTGAGCATTAGTTGGTGGTTGGGCCCCTGTGCTGAAGAGAACTCAGAACTGATTTATAATCTGGAATAGCAGATTACAAAGAATATTGGCAACCACCCAAACTGGAAGACCTGCATTGAATTCCCTTCCTCCATTATATCTGCTAATTCCATATCTGTTTCCTTGATGCTGTGAGAATATGCCTTGCCCTATCCTCACCATGGGCTACTAATAATACACAGAAAGGGGAGGGAACTGCCCTGCATGGTTATATTAGGAAAAGAAAACAGAGTTTTACAGTTTTTTCAGATTTAAGCCTTTCCACTGGTGGGGGAATGTGAATGGGCATTGCAGCAACATCTGATAGACAATACAATGAATTAGATGTAAACATATAGAGGAGAACTCAGGAAGGGGCCCACATTTCACTGAGAGTGCCACAGTTTTTGAAATGGGTACTGTCACATTCTGGAACAAGTGAGGGGTCACAGAGAAGTTAGGGAGCACAAAGTAGCTCAAAGCAGCAGTCTTCAGGTAAAGAGAACAGAAGACAAAAGGAAGATCAGAGGCCTTGAGAGAAGACAGTAGCTGGAAATAGGAAGCCTTCTAGCTCATGCAAGAAGAACATGGCCCTGAAGTATTCTAAACCAAAAGCTGCTTTTTGCAGTCCCTGTAGATGCTTCCAACCGTGATTGCTAAACATCAGTGGCGTAGCTTTTCAGCATTTTGAGGCAGGAAATACAATGTTTAGTGCAGTGTTTCTCAACCTTGGCACCTTTCATATGTGTGGACTTCAACTCCCAGAATTCTCCAGCCAGCCTTGCTGGTTGGGGGATTCTGGGAGTTAAAGTCCACACATATGAAAGGTGCCAAGGTTGAGAAACACTGGTTTAGTGTGTACCCTAAAATAGGTTTAACAATTTTAAATAAAGTACCCTAAAAGTTATGGGAAAGACAGAATATCCCATTCTTTATCCTACCCACTGCAGCTTTTGCCTCCTCCCTACTCAGTCAATGTTCAGTACAGTCCCTCACTCACTAAAAGATTATCCATCTATGCTCCAATTGAACTGGAATCTTTTATAGTCAGACATTATGTGGACAGCTCCACCTCCCCTGGAAGAGCTAACTGGACTACTAAAAAGTATCTTCGGTCTTCTAACTTTTCAGTCTTCAGACTCCAAAGCTAAGGAGCTGGCAGTTCTCCAATGGAGTCATCCTCTTGTGTCCAAGGAGGATGGCAAAACTGTATCTTTCAGAAGTAACTATGGAATAGACTGATTTTCTCTATCAGATTATTTTGCCACATGCAAGAAATGAAATGACCCATGACCTTCTTGCCTTGGTATTTGTTTTCAGAGACTAATGGTCATCTCAGAAAAGTGAGACCTTAAGCAAACTCTCCTCACTGATGGGCAGAATCATGAAATTGTAAAGAGAGTTAAGCTGCAGTTATTCCCAGCTTGCAATAGCTCCACATTTTAGTGGGTAGAAGCCACTATACATTAGTGCAGGGGTTCTCAAAGTACGGCCTGCGGGCCGGATATGGCCCTCCAGGGCCATTTATCTGGCCCGCCCGCTTGATTGGCTGCCGCCACTGTCTGTCAGAAGCGGAAGTGTCGGGGCTGTGTCGGGAGCTGCAGGCAATGCACGAGGAGGGAGATCGCAGAGCCGGACTATTCTACATGACAGGTATGCCGGGTCTGGCGGCTCTTCTCCTCTCCTCAAACTATAGTCTGTCCCCCCAACATTCTGAGGGACCGTGAACTGGCCCCCTGTTTAAAAAGTTTGAGGACCCCTGCTTTAGTGGGTGGATGCTCAGGAGATGTGCCACAATAAGAAAGACTAGAGCTGACTCTGGGTGTGACTTGGAGACCTACTCATTCACATACATTCTCTCAAATGAGTATTCACATGAATACATTCTCACAAACTTGTTTGTACATGCTAAGTCATTAATTCCTTTCTGCACATATATGTACCCTCCTCCTCCTCCTCCTCCTCTTCTAATGTTCTCCCTGGTAGGGCAGAAAAGGACACCAGCAGAAACTCTGAACAAGGATAACAAGCAGGTGACAATCTATGCAATCCTGGCTTTTAACTGTATTCCATGCTGAAATGCAGAATCTCCTCTGTTGCAGGAGGAAGAGATTGTCAGGCTGGAAGGTATGGACAGGGTGAGGAACTGCAAGTACTGTCTGAGGTCTAATTCCAGAAGAGGCTACTCATGCCCAGAGATACACAAAAACAGTAGCCAGTACATCAATCCAGAAGTCAAAGCCAACCAATTCAAATGTTAGTTGAGAGTTAGAGGCAAGAGACCATAAGTTGATGTCCAGTCAGGTACTGATTTTTCTCATATACTCTCCTCCCTATCCCCTGTGGGGAATATCTTGGATATCTAATTTGGCCACATATGTGCCTTACAGTTTCCTGGCTAAGAAATTTGGATAGGTGGGTTTAGCACATTCAGTCTGGCAGATATTACCTGTATTAGGTCACTGGTCTTAATTACTTTTCATAGTTAGTAAATACTGGATTATTTGCCACTTCTGTGCACTATGGAATGTGGTAAATATGCATTGTTTTGGAGTTCCATCCTGGAGAGATTTGGACAGGATCAGCTGGAGATAAGAAACCTAAGTTATAGAGACTTCTTCAGAAAGTATCTGCCTAATGAGGGAGCAGACATTTGTTTAAATTTCAACGTGCCACATGTGTAAATAGGGATGAAAATGTCCTATGCCTCCAGTATCTCACTCCAAGGAAACCAAACTCTGGATAATTCCATGCGCTTCTGGAATTCTAACCCTCGAGAACAGAGGCTCGAATTCTAACAATATACTGGAGTGGTTAATTTTGCTTCTATTTTGCTATATATTTCCAACAATTCAATCACTATATTTTCTATTTCTTCTCAATTAGGAAAAAAAAAGTATTTATATAAATTGATTTGGATTGATGATGTGCTGTCAAATCAGTGTCCACTCTCAGGTACTCACATAAGGAGCTTCATTTTATCCTTTCTCCTCCTACCACCTCTCATATCAACTGCTCTCTCCATCTGCTTTCCTCCCATGGACTTCCCAAAAGAGGGTTTTGCAAAAGCAAGTGTGTACTGGAAAGTTTGTCCAGATGAGGGTGAAGTTGTTTCAGGGAAATTTAAAGTAAAGTGGCTAGCAGGAAAGAGTTAAACATCCTTTCTGTATTGCTTCTTTGCCACAGAATCTAGGGATTCTTAAATCGGCAAAATTCTACTGCAGTTTTTTTCTCCTTCATTATGTTTCTTTGGGCTCATTTTGCATCAGTTGTTCAGTTTTCACAAAATTCAATAAGCATGTTTATTTATCCTTTCTCTAGTATGCATATTTATGTATCTACTTTTGGCAAATGCACA